>JAECXG010000194.1:0-1426064 GCA_018152135.1 Drosophila paulistorum | reverse complement strand
TTTCAGTGTTTAAATTGCTGTAGTCGAATTAGCAAAAGTCGTAAATTTTGTGCTATTCATTGCTGTGACTGTTTAGCAAATATGAAAACACATACTTTATGTTGCTTTTGCTTCCGAAAAAAGCGAAATCAGAAAATCTGACAGCAAAAGCAGCAGCAAATAACCGAAATAGAAAATTTTGACAGCAGCAGCAAACAGCAAAAATCCGAAAGCAAAAAACCTGACAGCAGCAGCAATAGTAAAAATCCGAAAGCAAAATATCAGACAGCAGCAGCAATAGCAAAAATCCGAAAGCAAAATATCCGACAGCAGCAGCAAACAGCAAAAATCCGAAACAGATTGCTTTGATAGCAATAGCCAACTTATACATTTTAATACTTGGAACTGTTCTGACTGTTGCTTTTAGCCAATTTCGGAAGTCGACAAAAGCAGCAGTCAGAAAAATAGTCGCAGCAGAACTGATTTTTGGCCTACTTTGATTTTACCTATCCCTATACATACATACACATGAAAGTACACATACTCAATACTCTTTTCTCTTTATTGTATTGTCTATTTTAAATACCCAGTAAAATTTGAATAAACAAACAGTAGAGTAATTTTAATAAGCAAAAGAAATACAAATTTTTGTTTAATAAGCGCTGAATCGATACATACAAAAATAGTATCATAAATAGACTGATGTTGCTGCTCTTGTTGGATCTGTTGTTGCCTTTGCATAAACTGATTCTGCTGTTCTTGAAGTAGAGCCTGAACTTGAAAAAAGCTTTTGTTGTTGGTTATGCAGGTCATGTTGTTGATGTTTGTTGTATCCAAGGGAGTGTAGAAGTTGCTGTGCTTGCATTTAAATTGCGTTTTGTTACCTCAGCATAAGATACACCTGTGTTGTTACGCTAGTTTTGATGTAGTGGCTGCTGTTGCTGTGTTGTTGATCTTGTAGGACTGCGGTTCGATCTTAAAGTGGGAAACTGTTGTTGTTTAATGTTATTAATCCTGAATGGAGGGACAGAAATCATTTGGGTACCTAATGAAGCTGGACAGGCTCTACTTCAAGAACAGCAGAATCAGTTTATGCAATGGCAACAACAGATCCAACAAGAGCAGCAACATCAGTCTATTTATGATACTATTTTTGTATGTATCGATTCAGCGCTTATTAAACAAAAATTTGTATTTCTTTTTGCTTATTAAAATTACTCTACTGTTTGTTTATTCAAATTTTACTGGGTATTTAAAATAGACAATACAATAAAGAGAAAAGAGTATTGAGTATGTGTACTTTCATGTGTATGTATGTATAGGGATAGGTAAAATCAAAGTAGGCCAAAAATCAGTTCTGCTGCGACTATTTTTCTGACTGCTGCTTTTGTCGACTTCCGAAATTGGCTAAAAGCAACAGTCAGAACAGTTCCAAGTATTAAAATGTATAAGTTGGCTATTGCTATCAAAGCAATCTGTTTCGGATTTTTGCTGTTTGCTGCTGCTGTCGGATATTTTGCTTTCAGATTTTTGCTATTGCTGCTGCTGTCGGATATTTTGCTTTCGGATTTTTACTATTGCTGCTGCTGTCAGGTTTTTTGCTTTCGGATTTTTGCTGTTTGCTGCTGCTGTCAAAATTTTCTATTTCGGTTATTTGCTGTTGCTTTTGCTGTCAGATTTTTTGATTTCGGTTTTTTGCTGTTGCTTTTGCTTCGACTGTTCATAGTTTCCGAAGCAGAAGCAACAGCACACAGCAAAACTGTTGACAGTTTTCGCAGTTTTCAAACCCTGAAATTTTTCTTTTTAAAAAAAAGGAGGTGTAGTATACTTTTAGGGATAAGATTAGGGCACATACTTTTAGGGATAGATTATAAGTAATTAGAACTTAAGCATAATGTCTAGCTTTAAGTACCGTTAAGGACACTAGCCATAAGACCAATGTAAACGTTCTCCTATAAATACCGGGCTTGCGGCCCCAATAAATCACTTCAAGTCAAACCTTGCCTTCGCCTATTTCAGATATACAAGCTGCTGGAACGATTCTACATCCGCCATTTTGAGTCTTTTATTCGCCATCCTTTATTTAGCAGCCATACAAGCTGCTGGAACGATTCTACAGACGTCGTTTTGAGTCTTATAGCCGCCATCCCTCATATAACAGATACACAAGCTGCTGGAAGCATTCTACAGCTGCAATTTTGAGAATAATATCTGCCATCCTTAATATAACAGTTATACAAACTGCTGGAACGATTCTATAGCCGCCATTTTGAGTCTTATATCCGCCATTTTTTATTTAGCAGGCAAGCTGCTGAAACCATTTTTCAGCCACCATTTTGAGTCTTATATCCGATATCCTTTATTTTGAGTCTTATAACCGTCATCCCTTTTATTAAAGCTCTACAAGCAGCTGTACAAAAACTCCAGCCTGAAGCCCTATGTCCTTTTGGCACTATTATAACTTAGAATTACTTCTTTTTTACAATTAAATAATAATAAAAATACACATGCTGCTGGAACCATCTACAGTAGCCACTTTGAGTCTTATATCCGCCAATTTTTATATAACAGATATGCAAGCTGGTGGAAGCATTCTACAGCTGCCATTTTGAGAATTATATACGCCACCCTTTATACAACAGATATACAAGCTGCTGTAACGATTCTACATCCACTATTTTGAGTCTTTTATTCTCCATCCTTTATTTAGCAGCCATACAAGCTGCTGGAACGATTCTACAGCCGTCGTTTTGATTCTTATATGCGACGTCCCTCATCTAACAGATACACAAGCTGCTGAAAGCAGTCTACGACTGCCATTTTGAGTCTTATAGCCGCCATCCTTTATTAAGCAGCCATAGAAGCTGGTGTTTTTTAATGCACTCCGCAAAATTCAGTGTAAAAATAAAAAAGACCGCGTTTGCAAAAATTTTGTAGGGCTCTCAGTTTGGAAAAGCCATGTCCACCAATCCGGGCCCAAGCTCTCTCGATCCCCACCAGCAACAGCTACAAGAACTATTTGTACAACAACAACGTGAGCGTCGAATCTCGGTCCAACGCAACAACACGTACTTTTCGGTGGTGTCGCCGATCCCACTGAATGCTACCATAAGCAATAACACCGAAAGTGCATGCCTCTCAGAAATCAACTGCAATTTACCGCGGAGAGAGCAGTGTGCTTCTCCATCAATATCGATAATTGGGTCACCGTCAGCTCGTTGACAGCAACTACTGCAACGTCTGCCGAAGTATTGACCTGCCTCAAGCCGTCTGCGACAAGTCGCCCAGAGTCAGCCACGACAATAAACCCAACGCCTTCTGTCCAAACTGGAATGGATAGATATATTAAAATAACTAAGCGGAAGCAAAGCCTCGCAAAAGAAAAAAAGTGGCAATACGCCGAAAATAGCCAAACCAAATGAACGAGTAGCACTTCTAAGCGGGAATCGTTTTAAAATTCTTGCCGATCAGCAAGACGATCAAGCCGGCGCTATAGATAAAGTTAAGTCGGCTAGACCACCCTCTTTATACATCCGTGGAGCCAACGAAGCTAGTAGAAACAGTAGAGGCAAATAACTTTGTTGTAACCCCTCTCAACAGAAGTAACTTAAAAGAAATTAAATGTCAATCCCAAACTGAGAACAATTTCCGCATCATCGAAAAGTACCTCCGTAATGCTAACATCAACTTCTATACCTACCAACTAAAAAGCAGTAAAGGGCTCCAGGTTGTGTTAAAGGGGATCGGCCCATCGGTCCCAACTCATGAAATAGCAGACGCATTGGCCGAAAAAGGGTTTGCGGTTAAGTCCGTTGTCAACATCATCAACAGGAATAAAGTCGCACAGCCGCTCTTTAAACCGGTCGAAGCCAATTGAAGTGCACCCAATCTACAACCTTCAGCTCCTATTGCACAAAAGAATCACCGTAGAGGAGCCCCAAAAGAGATATATACCACCGCAGTGTAAAAACTGCCATGAGTACAACCGCACCTCTAATAATTGCAATCTTAGCTCAGTGTGTGTTGGCTGCGGTGAACATCATAAAGATGGCACTTGCACCAAGGACAGAAACAACGTCGCACTAAGACTATGCAGTAACTGTGGAGGAAACAACACAGCCAACTACAGGGGATGTCCTGTCTTCAAGGATCTTAAATCGCACATAACCGGGCTCAAACCCCCAAATGGACCAAAAATCACCTTCAACGCCTCCAACACCGGAGGTATTCTTCGCCAAGGCTGTTAGATCATCTAACATGCCTGCTACAACCAGTCCTAAGTGTATCCTTCGCTAGTGTACTCCGAACTGGACAGACGTAGCCCGCGAAAGAGACCCCGTCACTCCACCATCTACAGAATCTGCAACCAAGCGCACCAGAACTTGGCCAACAAACCACTTGGAGTAGAGGCCCTATTAATCTCATTTAATCAAAACATGAACGCTTTTTTGACGTTCATACAAAACTGTATGCAGGAACTGATGCGGAATCAAAACCTGCTTATCCAGAAGCTTATCGAGAACAAATAATGGCTTACCTACGTCTATGTCTTTGGAATGCTAACAGGAGGAGGATTCCGCGTAATCGGATCACTGCGGAAACACTGCTAGATTTAACCTCGGATCACTCTCCATTGCTATTCACACTATCAATAAGACCTCAAGTACTTGATCGCCCATATAGGCTTACTAACAACAAAACAAATTGGCTTAAATTTAAAATGAACATGAGTGCCCACATTGACTGTTCGACGAAACTGGATGCTGCAGAGAACATTGACATGTGCGTCTCTGCACTTGAGTCGTTGCTGGGAGCTGCAGCAAGAGTGTCTACTCCACATGCCTCTACTTACGCTAAACCTGTTGACAGGCCTAAGAACCGGGGGATAGAACAATTAGTAACGGAAAAACGACTACTCCATCACCAGCAGCAAAACTTCGCCTAAGGCATGCCAATCGCAACCTCTCCAAGGAGTTAAGACAAGAGGAAATCTTGGCTCAAAGGAAATACATAGAAAAGCTCAGTCCAACCAGCACTAAACATGCTCTGTGGAAAGCCCACCCAACTTTAAGCGCTCCTACAGAGACAGTTTCACCGATAAGGGGTCCAACCGGTGGATGGGCCCGCAGTGACGATGAGAGGGCATCCGTATTTGCCACACATCTAAAAATGGTTTTCCAGCCAAATCCAACA
The DNA here is from genome assembly GCA_018152135.1 of Drosophila paulistorum. Lineage (NCBI taxonomy): Eukaryota > Metazoa > Arthropoda > Insecta > Diptera > Drosophilidae > Drosophila > Drosophila paulistorum. The sequence continues at coordinate 1,420,892 of JAECXG010000194.1, read as the reverse complement.
TCAAACTCATTTGTACTTCCCCCTACGAGCACATTAACGGATAGTGAGTACTCGGAACTCCAATCGGATGAGAACACTGCAGTTATTAAAAACCACATAAAGCCGAACAAAGCCCCTGGCCATGACCTAATCACACCGAAAATGATCCAATAACTCTCTACCATCGCCATACAATACATCTGCAAAATGTTCAACGCTATAATAAGATTTGACTTCTTCCCAAGAGCATGGAAAAGGTCCACTATCATCATGATTCCTAAAGTGGGAAACGACAAAACCCAGTCATCATCCTATAGTCCAATTAGTTTGCTGCCATGTCTGCCGAAGCTTTTTTAAAAAAAAAGGTCCTGCAGATCATACTAAACTCATTTCTGGCATCGGAGAACACAATCCCTTCTCTCCAGTTCGGCTTCCGCGAAAATTATGGGACAATTGAACAAGTCGATCGCATAACATCCGAAATACGAACAGCATTCGAACTAAAAGGATACTGTGCGGCTGTCTTTTTCGACGTTGCCAATGTTTTCGATAGAGTTTGGCTGGAGGGTCTAATGTTCAAAATCCGGCAGAAACTCCCACAGTACACCCACAAACTCATGGAATCTTACCTTTACAATAGGAAATTCTCTGTAAGATGTAATGGCTCCGTCTCGGCTGACTTTGAAATCGAAGCTGGTTCACCGCTAGGCAGTGTACTCGGCCCATTGCTCTACCTGCTGTACACTGCAGACTTACCAACGAGTTTAGGACTTACAACGTCCACTTTTGCCGATGACACGGCAATCCTCAGCAGATCCAAATGCCCAATACAAGCCTCTGCAAAATTAGAGGAACACCTCAAGGTGGTAGAGGAATGGCTGGCAACCTGGGTTATCCGGGTCAACGAGCAGAAATGCAGACATGTTACATTTACGCTTAACAGAAGAAACTGTCCAGCTCTAATGCTAAACAATGTACCAATTCCTCAAGGCGTGGATGTCACTTACCTTGGCATCCACCTAGACAGAAGACTAACTTGGCGCAAGCACATCGAGGCAAAAAAGTCACAGCTTAAACTGAAAGCGAGTAGCTTACACTTTATCATCAATGCTCGGTCCCTTTTAAGTCTGGAGTATAAGATCCTCCTATACAACTCTGTACTGAAATCCATCTGGACTTAAGAAAAATATCTCAAACTTGTTGTTAGGCTCTAATTTAAAAGTAGATGCAACAAACCTATATTAAACGTTAAAAAAAAAAATAGTATCCGCCATCCTTTATTTAGCAGCCATACAAGCTGCTGGAACCATTCTACAGCCGCATTTATATCCGCCTTATTTTCTATAACAGCTATACAAGCTGGTAGAAGCATTCTTATAGCCGCCATCCTTTATAAAACAATTATACAAGCCATCCATTGTATAACAGCTATGCATGCTGCTTTTCAAAAACTCCAGGCTGAAGGCCTTTGTCGCTTCGGCACGTAACTTATTGTAACTTAGAATTACTTTTTTTTTACAATTAAATATTAAAAAAAAAAAACAAGCCGCCATACTTTATATAACACCTATACAAGCTGCTCGAACCAGTTTATAGCCACCGTTTTGAGAATTATTTCCGCCATCCTTATATAACAGCTATACAAGCTGAAGGAACCATTCTACACCACCAATTTGAGTATTATAGACGCCATTCTTTATACAACAGAGAAATATCTCAAATTTGCTGTTAGGCTCTAATTTATGAACAGCTATACAACTATACACCTGCCATTTTCAGTCTTATAGTCGGCATCCTTTATTAAGCAGCCATAGAAGCTGCTGGAACCATTCTTCAGTCGTAAATTTCGAGTCTTTTAGCCTCCATCCTTTATATAACAGCTATAAAAGCTGCTGTACAAAAACTCCAGCCTTAAGTCCTTTGTCGGTCTGGCCTACAGCTCATTGTAACTTAGAATTACTTCTTTTTTACAATTAAATAATAATAACAATATACAAGCTGCTGAAACCATTCTACAGCCGCCATTTTGAGTCTTAAAGCCGCCATCCTTTATGTAACACGTATACAAGCTGCTGAAACCATTATACAGCCGCCATTTTGAGTCTATAGCCGCCATCCCTTATATAGTAGCTATACAAGCTGTTGGAACCATACTACAACCGCCACTTAATATAACAGCTATACAAATTGTTTGAAGCATTTTACTGCCGTCGTTTTGAGTTTGATAACCGCCATCCTTTATATAACATCTATAAAATCTACAGACGCCATTTTGAGTCCGGAACCATTCCACACCTGCCATTTTCAGTCTTTTATTCGCCATCCTTTATTTAGCAGGCATACAAGCTGCTGGACCGATTCTACAGCCGTCGTTTTGAGTCTTATAGTCGCCATCCCTCATATAACAGATACACAAGCTGCTGGAAGCATTCTACAGCTGCAATTTTGAGAATAATATCTGCCATCCTTAATATAACAGTTATACAAACTGCTGGAACGATTCTATAGCCGCCATTTTGAGTCTTATATCCGCCATTTTTATTTAGCAGGCAAGCTGCTGAAACCATTTTTCAGCCACCATTTTGAGTCTTATATCCGATATCCTTTATTTTGAATCTTATAACCGACATCCCTTTTATTAAAGCTCTACAAGCAGCTGTACAAAAACTCCAGCCTGAAGCCCTATGTCCTTTTGGCACTATTGTAACTTAGAATTACTTCTTTTTTACAATTAAATAATAATAAAAATACACATGCTGCTGGAACCATCTACAGTAGCCACTTTGAGTCTTATATCCGCCAATTTTTATATAACAGATATGCAAGCTGGTGGAAGCATTCTACAGCTGCCATTTTGAGAATTATATACGCCACCCTTTATACAACAGATATACAAGCTGCTGGAACGATTCTACATCCGCTATTTTGAGTATTTTATTCGCCATCCTTTATTTAGCAGCCATACAAGCTGCTGGAACGATTCTACACCCGTCGTTTTGATTCTTATATGCGACGTCCCTCATCTAACAGATACACAAGCTGCTGAAAGCAGTCTACGACTGCCATTTTGAGTCTTATAGCCGCCATCCTTTATTAAGCAGCCTTAGAATCTGGTGTTTTTTAATGCACTCCGCAAAATTCAGTGTCAAAATAAAAAAGACCGCGTTTGCAAAAATTTTGTAGGGCTCTCAGTTTGGAAAAGCCATGTCCACCAATTCGGGCCCAAGCTCTCTCGATCCCCACCAGCAACAGCTACAAGAACTATTTGTACAACAACAACGTGAGCGTCGAATCTCGGTCCAACGCAACAACACGTACTTTTCGGTGGTGTCGCCGATCCCACTGAATGCTACCATAAGCAATAACACCGAAAGTGCACGCCTCTCAGAAATCAACTGCAATTTACCGCGGAGAGAGCAGTGTGCTTCTCCATCAATATCGATAATTGGGTCACCGTCAGCTCGTTGACAGCAACTACTGCAACGTCTGCCGAAGTATTGACCTGCCTCAAGCCGTCTGCGACAAGTCGCCCAGAGTCAGCCACGACAATAAACACAACGCCTTCTGTCCAAACTGGAATGGATAGATATATTAAAATAACTAAGCGGAAGCAAAGACTCGCAAAAGAAAAAAAGTGGCAATACGCCGAAAATAGCCAAACCAACCCCTGTAACCCCTGTAACCCCTCTCAACAGAAGTAACATAAAAGAAATTAAATGTCAAACCCAAACTGAGGACAATTTCCGCATCATCGAAAAGTACCTCCGTAATGCTAACATCAATTTCTATACCTACCAACTAAAAAGCAGTAAAGGGCTCCAGGTTTTGTTAAAGGGGATCGAGCCATCGGTCCTAACTCATGAAATAGCAGACGCATTGGCCGAAAAAGGGTTTGCGGTTAAGTCCGTTGTCAACATCAACAACAGGAATAAAGTCGCACAGCCGCTCTTTAAAATCGAGCTCCAAACAGATGCAAAGCGGTCGAAGCCAATTGAAGTGCACCCAATCTACAACCTTCAGCTCCTATTGCACAAAAGAATCACCGTAGAGGAGCCCCAAAAGAGATACCAACCACCGCAGTCTTTTGTCAATTGCAATCTTAGGTCAGTGTGTGTTGGCTGCGGCGAATATCATATCATCAGGGGATGTCCTGTCTTCAAGGATCTTAAATCGCACCTAAACGGACGCAAGTCCCCAGCTGGACCAAAAATCACTTTTAACGCCTGCTTAAGAATAAACATCGTGTTCATCTGAACTAGCTTCACCAAGTCAGATGCACTAAAGAAAATACAATACAACTGTACCTTTGTACCAAACAATTAACCTAGCACTAGAATTACAATAGGCACACACGGTGTGGGAAAATCACTTGTAATTCTAAACTATCCCAAAAGATGACAACGACAGGATGTCAAGTGGCCGACGCCGTGTCCAAAATAATAATTTTGCAACCCCCAAATACGTGGGTGTGAGTCTAAAATAAGATCTTCTAAGAACAATTGTTACCTCCTAGAGGCTAAGATAATCCTATATAAACTCCGTACTTTTGTAAATAAAATGAGTTCATATTTTGAATTCAACGAATGAAGATTGGGTTATTTTCTTTCTCTTCGGAAATCCCTATTCATTTTGGTCCTTCCAACCGGATTCATTTTGGTCCTTCGAAAAAAGGAACTCTGCAGTTTTCCCCCACCAGTGGTAAGAGACTCAGAGAGTGGATCAGCTATAGGTAGCAAAATAAATTAACTCTTGTTTTCCCCCACCAGTGGTAAGAGACAGAGTATAATATAAAAAGCAAAATTTTGCTTAATAAATAAAAAGTGCATGCGTCCGATTTTAAAGTCAGTTTGGCTAGTGGAGCAACTGTAGTAATTTCTGCAGCGGGAGTTTTTGTGTGTGTCGTATTCGAAGCCGTAATATCGAAAGTAAAAAAAAATATCAAAGAAGCTAACTTCGGCTATGCCGAAGTTTATATACCCTTGCAGTCCTTGGCAATAATATTTTTACATTTTGAAATTTCTTTCCCTGCAACTCAATTCATCAATACACAAACAAAACATTCAAATTATTACTCTTCTTACTACAATTTTTCTTCTCCTACCATCCAAAGCATCGCACGCATACACATACAGTTCGTGTAGCTTTTTTTTTTTTTAATTCATTTATTTGTATTTAGGGTAGGAAACAAAATTATATACAAAATGACAAAAGATATAGACAGATATAGACAGGAAGAAGAAATGAAAAGAAGAATTTGTTTTACTACAGGGATCCTGCGGGACTGCCTTGTGGTATTGCTTCGCAGGTCTGTAGTGGGCTGCCTATGCCCCTCCAGTATTGCGCTCTCTCTCCAGCTCTCGCAGTTTGCTCATCGTTGATGCAGCATATGTGCACACCGCCGACCACGCCAATTGGGATGTGACCATCAATTTTACCAGGTTGGAAGGTGTGGGCTCTTCTCCAAAGACTGCCGTTAGCCTTTGCCTCTCGTTGGTAAACCTCATGCAGTAAAAAGTCTTGTATGCCTTGTCTACACAGGGTGCATTCCGCACTGGACTCGTGTCCAAATCGGAACAGGTATGACCTGAAACATCCATGGCCGCTAAGGAGCTGGGTCAGTTCGAAAGTGACCTCGCCGTGTCGCCTGTTTACCCATGTGTGTAAGTCCGGGATAAGCTTGAAGGTCCATCTGCCCTTCTGCGATGCTGCCCAGCGTGATTGCCATTCTGCTAGGCTTGATCGCCTGGCTTCTGCAGTTGCCACCCGTCTGGCTGAAGGTGACCATTCCGCACTCTGCCTACTTCTAAAAATATTTTGCGCTTCTTTAGCAAGTAAGTCTATTGGGACCATACTTGATATTACAAGAGCCGCGTCATCCGAAATTGTGCGGAAGCCACGGCATACGCGAAGAGCCCCAAGACGGTATGTTGCCTCTAATCCTCGTCTGTATGACTTCGTTTGCATCGCGTCCGCCCATACTGGAGCGCCGTAGAGCATGGTCGACCTGACGACGTTCATCAGTAATAGTCGTTGAGATTGTCCCGGGCCTCGTGTGTTGAGCATGATTCGGCTCAGGGATCTTCCCAGTTCAGCCGCTCTTGCACTCGCGTACCCCATGTGTTCTCGGAAACAGAGGCGTGTATCCAAGAAAACACCTAAGTACCGGATTGCTCTAGCTGTATGGATTGTGCATGTGTCTAGCACAATTTTTGCCTGCTCTACCGTTTTTCTGCTGCTGATAAGAACTGCTTCCGTTTTCTGGTCTGCAAGTTCCAGTCCTGCGTTCGCAAGCCACTGTTTTGCTAGGCCAATCGATGTGACCGTCTTTTCTTCTGCTTCTGCGAGCTGCTTTGCCACCACTATGAGAGCCACGTCATCTGCAAAACCGATGATATGGCAGTCAGTCGGGAGGCTTATTCGTAGGATGCCGTCATACATAGCATTCCACAAGATCGGGCCAAGCACCGAGCCCTGTGGAACTCCACCTCGTACTTCATGATAACGATCGCCACTATTTGTGCTATATCGTAGCTTGCGATTACGGAAATAATCCTTTATTAAGGCAATGAGCGGGATAGGCACGTGAAACATACTTAGAGCCTCGATAATGCGACTCCAGTTAGCTGTGTTGAAGGCGTTTTTCACATCAAGTGTGGTTACTAGGCAGTATTTTTACCACCGTTTTTCCATCGCTGTCCTTCAATTGCTTTTTTAGCTATTTCAACAACTGTTTCCAATGCGTGTATTGTCGATTTGGCCTTGCGGAAACCGAATTGCATCTGCGAGAGATTACCAGCTACAGCAATCGCACTCTCCAGTCTCGTGCAGATGAGTTTTTCTAGCAGTTTGGCTGCAGAGTCTAACATGCAGAGTGGTCTGTATGCAGACGGATCATCTTGCGGCTTGTTTGGCTTTGGTATTAGCACTAGATCTTGTTCTTTCCAAATGTCTGGGAAAATGCATTCCTCAAAGCATTTGGAGTACACCTGGGTAAACTTTTCAGGCTGGAGTCGCACTGCTAGTTTAAGCGCTTTGTTGGGGATCGCGTCCGGACCGGGCGCTTTTTGGTCATGCATTTGTGCAACAGCCGCTAGTAGCTCGTCTGTGCTGACACTTATGCGATCAGTGTGATCCATTTGCAGCATTTCCCTGGGAGCCATATATGAGGTAGCGGGAAAGAGCGTTTGCACTATATTCGCCTCGCTTGGTGCAGCGGGTCTGACTGCTTTCAGCTTTTTAACGCTTATTTTATACGCCATGCCCCAAATGTCGCTCGACGCTTCATCGCATAATTGAAGGAAACAACGGCGTTTGCTCTCCTTTATAGCGCGTTTTAGTTCGCGGCGTCTGCTTGCGAATTCATCCCCGAGATGTGGAGAGGTGATGCTGCCTCGCGCTCTTTGATACGCGCGCCTTGCGCGCAGGCATTTTTTCCGGGCCTCGGCGATATTGTCGGTCCACCAGTATACATGGGGATGGTGCCTGCTATGAGTTCTGCGGATGGGCATGCTGCAATCGCAAGCTGCAACTACAGATTCCATGATCATTTCTGCATGCTTGTTGGCATCTCCAGTTAGTTCTGGGATCACTAGTGATGATGCGAATACTTCAGGGTTTAGCGCATCAACTCTGTACATTTTTCGTTTTTCTTGCACTGCGGCTTGTTGGGCTCGACTGCCAATATTACAAATAATGGCCATGTGGTCGCTGTTTGTTGAGCTGCTTCCCCATTCGTGGGACCATGCATTAAAGTCTCCAGCAATAACGACTTTTCTTTTACCCCTTGCGTGCGCAGCGAGGTTGTCGAGTCTACGTTCAAACTCTTCCAAACTGAGGCTAGGTGGTAGGTAGCAGCTATATAGCCAAATATCGCCTAGTTTTGCGCACACAAAGCCGTCAGAGGAATATACAGCCTCTGCGGCCGGCGCTTCGCTACTGCAGGTCCATAAGACTGCCTTAGATGTTCTATCCGCAGCCCAGAAACATCCAGTTCTAGTCTTATAAGGCTCGCTTATTACTGCCACATCCACGGTTAGTTCGCGTATAGTTTGCGCCAAGAGATCTTGCGCCGCCCCGCAGTGGTTTAGATTTAGTTGTAAAATCTTCATCATTTCTTACTGGCGACTTGCTCACCTGCGGTTACCAGTGGGCAACGGCGACTACCAGTGTAGTGGCTCGCATCTGTGCGTTTTGCGTCTACGCAGTTAAAGCAAACTGGCTTGTTGTTGCATGCGGCTGCTTTGTGATCGGTCTGCCCGCATCTAAGACACCAGTTTGTGCGGTCTATGGCACTAGTGCAATTTTCTGCTTTGTGCCCGAAGCATAGGCACTTGTAGCATCTTTTTTGGGCATGCCTCTCGCGAATCGGACACATGTCCCAGCCAATTTGTATAGAGCCTTCTTTTTAGCAGCGTAGCTGCTATAGTACGCGGCATACTTAAAATGGCCATCTGTTTGCCTCTGAAGGACTTACGCAGGCCCCTTATAGTCACTTGCCCGGCATCATCGCCAATTTTCATTTGCATTGACTTTCTTATTTCGTCTTCTGATGCTAAGTGATCGAGGTTACGCATTTCAAGCCATGCCTCTGCTCCGGCTGCTCGAACTGAAGCTTGTTGGCCCAGAACCTGGCACAAATCCTCAGTCAACTTTTTGCTGTTGGCCTTTCCACCCCCCTTGAGTTCGAGGAGTAAATCGCCCGTAGCCGTTTTCCTTGTCCTCTTGACATTATTTTTAACTTCATCGAGCTTGCCATCTGGCCTTCTAGTGACCAAGCTCAAAATTTCGGCATATGTGCAGCCCTCATTTGCTTTGATTAGGATAACCTCCGGTCTGGCTTTCCTCAAAGGTGGCTTACTCATTCTCTTTCGCGAGACGGTCTGCCATTCCTCAGCTCCATGAGCTGCCTGCGGTTTGGGCGTGGTGGCTTTCTGCAGATTGCCTGGCTCCGGATCGCCGCGTGTGGTGTTCTGTGCCATTGCCCGCTGTCGCTTTGGAGGGGTATTGCGCTGGGCAATTGCTTCCTCTCTCTGGCGTTTGGGGGTGTTTCCTGCCAAATTTATTTTTTTTGCACCGCTTCTGGATTGGCTAGCATTCAGAGGCGACGTTTGAGTGGCGATTTCGCTCCTTGTCGACTTTACCACCGATTTGTTGCCGATTATTATGTGGCATAATGCTTCATGTAGCTCCTTCATTCGCACTATGGCATTTTTAGTGCCGAGATTTATGTGGCGTACCGGTTTTTTGCCATCGTCTCCTTTATTGAACATCGTGTCCATTTCCCAAATGAGCGAGCCCAGCTCATTTAGCTCTACCACATTGGATACCATTTTTGGAGAAGTGGTAGTCTCCGGGCTGCTGGGAGCCATTGCCGGTGTTCCATCCATTCCTGATCGGTTAGCGTGGATCGCCAACGTCTCGGTCTCCACGAGAATTGCCTTGCCAGGCGGCGAACGCATAATTTTTGGCCGCTTAGCAAATGCTGCATCCGTATCTTGCACCAATGCTTCGTCGCAGCGAGCTTGGTGATCCATTGATAGGACAAAACGCTCCATCTCTCAAGATGTAAATTTTGGCGCCAGCGCCTCGGTTGATTTTGAATTTGGGAATTCGCGGGAAAAAAGTGGCGCTTTTTTCCCGGTTCAAACGAGACTGCAGTGTGGCGCCACCTGCCAGGGCGGCTCAGTTTGAGCTTTTGGCGCTGATCAACACTGCGATCACAGCTGTTTGAATTTGTTGCTGCAACGCGGTGGAAAGAAAGTGGAGAAATTTGGCAAAATTTTTCTCACCCACACAATAAAAGTTGCGAGAGGCGGGAAAAAAGAGTGGCTAGTTCCCCCTCGCCGCTCCCCCTTGTTCCTGGGGTTGACTTGGCCGGTTTGCCAACCAAAAAGTGGTAGAATGGGGACCACCAGCTGGAGTGCAGGGAATCCGTGCAGTGGTAAGCTTCAAAGTCCAATTTAAAGCACTCTGTTTGTATTTGTAATATTTCTAGAGTCGCGGATACCACCGAAAGAGGAAAAAACTACGGAGCCTCAGTACTCTGACGCACTTGTAAGTTACTCTCTCTCCAATTTTTGCAAAAATTTTTGTTCCAGAGCTATATGATATAGTAGTCCGATCCCGATGATTTTCATACTTTATCTCACCTGGGTAAAAATAGCCCCCAAAAAAAATTTCATCCTGATAGCTCTTAAGATGGCTGAGTAAAACGCGTACGCACCGACGGACAGACGGACAGACGGTCAGACGGACAGACGGACATGGCTATATCGACTCAGCTTCTCATGCTGATCAAGAATATATATACTTTATGGGGTCGGAAACGTCTCCTTCTGTGCGTTACAAACATCTGACCAATTTTATAATACCCTCTGCAAGGGTATAAAAAGCTTCTCATGCTGATCAAGAATATATATACTTTATGGGGTCGGAAACGTCTCCTTCTGTGCGTTACAAACATCTGACCAATTTTATAATACCCTCTGCAAGGGTATAAAAAGAAAGAGTTAACTAGTACATATACACTATATATGTATATACAGTTGCAAGTCGGCAACTAGAAACAGCAGCAGAGCAACAAGATAGTTGTAAAGAAGAGGCGACTGGAGGCGAGGCAAATGTAAAGAAACGGATCATCAGACAGGATCATCAGATAAGATATATATTAAGATTGTTATAAGTACATCTATCTATTTTTATTATTATATACTTATATCGATATCCTAATATTCGCACAAGATAAAATCTTCACTAATAAGACTGCAAAATTGTTAGAGAAGCAGGTAGAGTTGCATACCAGGTTAAGGCAGTTGAAAGCACTAGATCCCAAAATCATTACTAGCAAGGTGATTGAGAAAGTAAAAGTGATTAGTAGCCGATGGATGCCTAACCATGAGAAATTGCTCAAGCAGAGGGTTTTCGATCATCAGTATTACAGAGATAAAGTACATGAAGAGGTTTTAAATGTAGTTGCCAAAATAATAGCTACAGGAGAGTCAGAAAAACTAGGCACTAGTAGGTCACTGTTAGTTGAAGCAGAAGCAAATATGGCAGAAATGTTTGATGATAGCAAAGGAGAGTCGCGCGGGAATGCGACCTCCAGTCATGAAAATGCTAGTGGTAACCACGAGATATTTATGGAGAGAGTCCGACAGCTCCCGGAATATTTGGATAGGGTAACCAAAGATTTACGCACTATAGATAATTCAACAGGCAATGAGGCATGCATAATATATATTAATAAAATCAATTATTTATGGGAGAATGTACAAACTGGCTTGTGGTTGCATGCGGCTGCTTTGTGATCGGTCTGCCCGCATCTAAGACACCAGTTTGTGCGGTCTATGGCACTAGTGCAATTTTCTGCTTTGTGCCCGAAGCATAGGCACTTGTAGCATCTTTTTTGGGCATGCCTCTCGCGAATCGGACACATGTCCCAGCCAATTTGTATAGAGCCTTCTTTTAGCAGCGTAGCTGCTATAGTACGCGGCATACTTAAAATGGCCATCTGTTTGCCTCTGAAGGACTTACGCAGGCCCCTTATAGTCACTTGCCCGGCATCATCGCCAATTTTCATTTGCATTGACTTTCTTATTTCGTCTTCTGATGCTAAGTGATCGAGGTTACGCATTTCAAGCCATGCCTCTGCTCCGGCTGCTCGAACTGAAGCTTGTTGGCCCAGAACCTGGCACAAATCCTCAGTCAACTTTTTGCTGTTGGCCTTTCCACCCCCCTTGAGTTCGAGGAGTAAATCGCCCGTAGCCGTTTTCCTTGTCCTCTTGACATTATTTTTAACTTCATCGAGCTTGCCATCTGGCCTTCTAGTGACCAAGCTCAAAATTTCGGCATATGTGCAGCCCTCATTTGCTTTGATTAGGATAACCTCCGGTCTGGCTTTCCTCAAAGGTGGCTTACTCATTCTCTTTCGCGAGACGGTCTGCCATTCCTCAGCTCCATGAGCTGCCTGCGGTTTGGGCGTGGTGGCTTTCTGCAGATTGCCTGGCTCCGGATCGCCGCGTGTGGTGTTCTGTGCCATTGCACGCTGTCGCTTTGGAGGGGTATTGCGCTGGGCAATTGCTTCCTCTCTCTGGCGTTTGGGGGTGTTTCCTGCCAAATTTATTTTTTTGCACCGCTTCTGGATTTGCTAGCATTCAGAGGCGACGTTTGAGTGGCGATTTCGCTCCTTGTCGACTTTACCACCGATTTGTTGCCGATTATTATGTGGCATAATGCTTCATGTAGCTCCTTCATTCGCACTATGGCATTTTTAGTGCCGAGATTTATGTGGCGTACCGGTTTTTTGCCATCGTCTCCTTTATTGAACATCGTGTCCATTTCCCAAATGAGCGAGCCCAGCTCATTTAGCTCTACCACATTGGATACCATTTTTGGAGAAGTGGTAGTCTCCGGGCTGCTGGGAGCCATTGCCGGTGTTCCATCCATTCCTGATCGGTTAGCGTGGATCGCCAACGTCTCGGTCTCCACGAGAATTGCCTTGCCAGGCGGCGAACGCATAATTTTTGGCCGCTTAGCAAATGCTGCATCCGTATCTTGCACCAATGCTTCGTCGCAGCGAGCTTGGTGATCCATTGATAGGACAAAACGCTCCATCTCTCAAGATGTAAATTTTGGCGCCAGCGCCTCGGTTGATTTTGAATTTGGGAATTCGCGGGAAAAAAGTGGCGCTTTTTCCCGGTTCAAACGAGACTGCAGTGTGGCGCCACCTGCCAGGGCGGCTCAGTTTGAGCTTTTGGCGCTGATCAACACTGCGATCACAGCTGTTTGAATTTGTTGCTGCAACGCGGTGGAAAGAAAGTGGAGAAATTTGGCAAAATTTTTCTCACCCACACAATAAAAGTTGCGAGAGGCGGGAAAAAAGAGTGGCTAGTCCCCCTCGCCGCTCCCCCTTGTTCCTGGGGTTGACTTGGCCGGTTTGCCAACCAAAAAGTGGTAGAATGGGGACCACCAGCTGGAGTGCAGGGAATCCGTGCAGTGGTAAGCTTCGAAGTCCAATTTAAAGCACTCTGTTTGTATTTGTAATATTTCTAGAGTCGCGGAAACCACCGAAAGAGGAAAAAACTACGGAGCCTCAGTACTCTGACGCACTTGTAAGTTACTCTCTCTGTTCGTGTAGCTTTGCGTCTGTGTGTGTGTATGCATGTGATCTGTTTGATTTGCTGATGACGTAGAACCGATTTTTATTGACTGTAACTTGTGTTCTATTTATCCGATCAAATTCAAATTTTGGGATCTGAGATTTTATACCAAATTATATCTATTATATTGGTAATTTTCATGGGGATACTCCAATTTTTGCAAAAATTTTTGTTCCAGAGCTATATGATATAGTAGTCCGATCCCGATGATTTTCATACTTTATCTCACCTGGGTAAAAATAGCCCCCAAAAAAAATTTCATCCTGATAGCTCTTAAGATGGCTGAGTAAAACGCGTACGCACCGACGGACAGACGGTCAGACGGACAGACGGACATGGCTATATCGACTCAGCTTCTCATGCTGATCAAGAATATATATACTTTATGGGGTCGGAAACGTCTCCTTCTGTGCGTTACAAACATCTGACCAATTTTATAATACCCTCTGCAAGGGTATAAAAAGAAAGAGTTAACTAGTACATATACACTATATATGTATATACAGTTGCAAGTCGGCAACTAGAAACAGCAGCAGAGCAACAAGATAGTTGTAAAGAAGAGGCGACTGGAGGCGAGGCAAATGTAAAGAAACGGATCATCAGACAGGATCATCAGATAAGATATATATTAAGATTGTTATAAGTACATCTATCTATTTTTATTATTATATACTTATATCGATATCCTAATATTCGCACAAGATAAAATCTTCACTAATAAGACTGCAAAATTGTTAGAGAAGCAGGTAGAGTTGCATACCAGGTTAAGGCAGTTGAAAGCACTAGATCCCAAAATCATTACTAGCAAGGTGATTGAGAAAGTAAAAGTGATTAGTAGCCGATGGATGCCTAACCATGAGAAATTGCTCAAGCAGAGGGTTTTCGATCATCAGTATTACAGAGATAAAGTACATGAAGAGGTTTTAAATGTAGTTGCCAAAATAATAGCTACAGGAGAGTCAGAAAAACTAGGCACTAGTAGGTCACTGTTAGTTGAAGCAGAAGCAAATATGGCAGAAATGTTTGATGATAGCAAAGGAGAGTCGCGCGGGAATGCGACCTCCAGTCATGAAAATGCTAGTGGTAACCACGAGATATTTATGGAGAGAGTCCGACAGCTCCCGGAATATTTGGATAGGGTAACCAAAGATTTACGCACTATAGATAATTCAACAGGCAATGAGGCATGCATAATATATATTAATAAAATCAATTATTTATGGGAGAATGTACAGGCGTGCCAGGTTGTGTTAAAAGAAGAAAAATTTAAAAATACTTTGGATGATTTAGAATTCGATTTCCGGAATTCAGTATCCGTGAGAGACGAACTACCGGTGTTGCCGAAAATACAGGTACCCAAATTTTCTGGAGATCCTAGAGAATGGGACCTGTTTGTGGAATTATTCGCGGAACTGATTGAAAAAAGAGACAATCTAAGTCCTACTCTTAAATTCAATTATTTAAAATCCGCGTTAAAGGGCGAAGCAAGAAGCATGGTAGCCCATCTTTTGTCAGGTTCAATTAATGATTAATGAATCAATACACTTAATTAAAATTAAAGCAAATAAAATTAAAACAAAGCAGATACAATTGCTATCTGATGTCATGGAATTGCCGGGTATAAAGCGTATAATGCTATAATATCAAAGGTTCGACGCCTATTGAACTGTATGAGACAGCCAAAAAAGTGCAGCTTTGCAGAAGATGCTTGAACCATTCAAGCAATAATGTGCACTAATGAAATGGTCTGTTCATTGAGCAGTAAGGAACACCATACCTTACTCCTTTTTGAAGAAACACAGGAGAGAGTTAATACTTGTGTAACCGCACAACCAACACTGTTGGCCACAGCTTTAATAAAAGTAAAAAATCTAAATGGAGGATATAAGACTCTAAGAGCCCTTATTGATTGTGGTTCACAGAGCACCATTTTGTCTCAAATATTGAAATTACCTAAAATTAAACAATATACAGAAATAAGTGGCGTGTCCTCAATAAAATCTAATAAATCAAAATATAAGGTAAAAATAGATGTAAAGACGCGAAATCCTTGGAAAGGACATTTAAAGGTTGAGGCAATTGTGTTGCCAAAGTTAATGAAAGCTCTCCCATTAAAAATTGCAAAATGTCAAAATGTCAAAATGGCAAACTTACGTGCTAGCTGATCCTACCTTTAATAAACCTGGTAGGGTTGATATAATAATGGGGGTAAACGTATATACCCAAATCTTAAAAAAGGGAATTACAAATATTGATGGC
Organism: Drosophila paulistorum; assembly: GCA_018152135.1. Lineage (NCBI taxonomy): Eukaryota > Metazoa > Arthropoda > Insecta > Diptera > Drosophilidae > Drosophila > Drosophila paulistorum. The sequence continues at coordinate 1,405,497 of JAECXG010000194.1, read as the reverse complement.
CTGCTAGGTCAAAATACTCAATTTGGTTGGATCGTCTCGGGATGCACCAAATCAAATCAGAATAAATCTGTAGTGGCAGCAACAATAGATGTCACAGGATTTGAACAACGTTAGAAGAAGAAGAAAGGCAAATTTCAAAACATATACAACAGGAAAACTCAAGAAATAAATTTAAGGGCCCCGGCAGAACCTCACATTGGAGGTAAAGTGAAAATTGGGGAACAAAAAGTATATATCCCAGAGCCAGTACAAAATGAGAATATTCTAAAGGCAATGGGTCAACTAGATAATGATTATGTAAAAAACAATATCAAAATAGATTCCGGTAACAAATTGTCAGAAACTATAGTACCAAAAAGGCAGATATGGCAAAATAATTATAAAAGAACAAAATTTAATAATAAACAGAATAACCACTCAAGTTTTAGCAATCAGCGATATTTAAAAATGGAGGAGCGAAGATCAAATTTGAACAATTCAAAAAGTAAAGATAGTTATTTTTTGAATTCTCCAGCTTTTAAAAAGGCAAGAAGTCAGCACAGTAATACACATAAGGAGTGGGTAGATATCCCGAAGCAGAAATTGTTGGGTAAAAGGCCAACTATAGTATAAAAACCAGTAGAAGCCAACACAGTAATACATAATAGAATTGTTAAGAATAGGAAGTCAGTGACAATGGTAAAGTAACTCAGATTGACTAGGTTCAACGTCTATCATGTAACTGGTCATGCTTCTTTAACCATAATTATCTTACTAATGATTCTTTAATAATAATTTGTATACGACAACTAACTACAAAAATAAAGTCCAAAACGCCGCATTGGGTGGCCCTTTGCAGAATGTTTAAGAACAAACTTCGTGTTCATCTGAACTAGCTTCACCAAATCAGATGCACTAAAAAAAATACAATACCTTTGTACCAAACAACTAACCTAGCATATGACTAGAATTACAATCAGCCACACACGGTATGGGAAAATCACTTGTAATTCTAAACTAACCCAAAAGATGACAACGACAGGATGTTAAGTGGCCGACGCCGTGCTAAAAATAATAATTTTTTAATTCCCAAATACGTGGGTGTGAGTCTAAAATAAGATCTTCTAAGAACAATTGTTACCTTCTAGAGCCTAAGATAATCCTATATAAACTCCGTACTTTTGTAAATAAAATCAGTTCATATTTTGAATTCAACGAATAAAGATTGGGTTATTTTCTTTCTCTCTTCGGAAATCCCTATTCAACGCCTCCAAAACTACACTGGAGGTATTCTTCGCCAAGGCTGTTAGATCATCTAACATGCCTGCTACAACCAGTCCTAGTGTATCCTTCGCTAGTGTAGTCCGAACTGGACAGACGGATCCCGCGAAAGAAACCACGTCACTCCACCATCTACAACATCCGCAACCTAGCGCACCAGAACTTGGCCAGCAAACTCCAAGTGGTTTAGAGGCCCTATTGATCTCACTTAATCAAAACATAAGCGCTTTTTTGACGTTCATACAAAACTGTATCCAGGAACTGATGCGGAATCAAAACCTGCTTATCCAGAAGCTAACGCAGCACCTACAAGCAACTGCTATAACCGTCCAAACCACCTGTGGCAACACTACACTGGTTGCCCTGTACTGCCCACCACGCTTCTCAATCTCTGAAAAGGAATTTACCGATTTCTTTAACATCCTCGGAGATCGCTTTATTGCAGCAGGGGACTATAACGCCAAACATACGCACTGGGGATCTCGCCTGGTAAATCCTAAAGGCAAGCAGTTGTACAACACAATAGTAAACTCACTCAATAAGATGGATTGCGTGTACTTATTGGCCTACTTATTGGCTCACAAATCCACAGAAAGTGCCTGTCTTGATTGATTTCGCAGTAACCAAGAGGATTCCGCGTAATCGGATCACTGCGGAAACACTGCTAGATTTAACTTCGGATCGCTCTCCAGTGCTATTGACACTATTAATAAGAGCTCAAGTACTTGATCGCCCAATTTAAAATGAACATGAGTGCCCACATTGATTGTTCGACGAAACTGGATGCTGCAGAGAACATTGACATACCTAGCGTAATATCTGAAATAGTGTTAACAACTAAAGTGCACACCCTAATGTTCTTGCCAATTCCCTTACGCGAACTAATAATAGAACTAATAAGTTATAAGGGCCGCCTGCAATATCCCCTGGATTTATCTTAAGTACTAGATTGAGAAAAATATCTCAAACTTGTTGTTAGGCTCTAATTTAAGAATAGATTCAACAAATATATATTAAACGTTAAAAAAAAAATAATAACCGCCATCCTTTAGTTAGCAGCCATACAAGCTGCTATTTTAGCATCCATCCTTTATGTAACAGCTATACAAGCTGCTCTACAAAAACTCCAGCCTGAAGTTCTATGTCGCTCTGGCCCATAACTCATTGTAACTTAGAATTACTTCTTTTTTATAATTAAATAATAATAACAATATACAAGCTGCTGGAACCATTCTACAGCCACCATTTTGAGTCTTAAAGCCGCCACCCCTTTATAAAGTAGCTATACAATCTGCTGGAGCCATTGTACATCCGCCATTTTGAGTCTTATATAGCGACCATCCTTTATATAACAGCTATATAAGCTTCTGGAAGCATTCTACAGCCGCTTTTTTGAGTCTTACAGTCAACGTCCTTTATTTAGCAGCCATAGAAGCTGCTGGAACTATTCTACAGCCACCATTTTTAATCTACCCTTATACAACAGCTATACAATCTGCTGGAACCATTCTACAGACGACAATTTGGATCTTATAGCCGCCATCTTTTATATAAAAGCTATACAAGCTGCTGGAATCATTCTGCAGAAGTCATTTTGAATATAACAGCTATACAAGCTGCTGGAACAATTCTATAGCCGCCATTTTGAGTCTTATAGCCGCAATTCTTTATATAACAGCTATACAAGCTGCTGTACAAAAATTCCACACTCACGGTGTTTGTCGCTCTTGCACATAACTCATTGTAACTTAGAATTACTTCTTTTTATACCCTTGCAGAGGGTATTGCAAAGTTGGTCAGATGTTTGTAACGCACAGAAGTAGACGTTTCAGACCCCATAAAGTATATATATTCTTGATCAGCATGAGAAGCTGAGTCGATATAGCCATGTCCGTCTGTCCGTCCGTCCGTCTGTGCAAATCAACTTCACGCTGGCATCTTAAGAGCTATTGGAATGAAATTTCATATTTGCGCTGACGGCAGCTACTACGTCATCAGGAAATCAAACAGAGCACATGCATACACACACACACAGACGCAGCGCTACACGAACTGTATGTGTATGCGTGATGTGCTTTGCTTACGGAATGATGGAAGAAAAATTTGGAGTAAAAAGAGAAATAATTTGAATGTTTTGTTTGTGTGTTGATGAATTGAGTTGCAGAGAAAGAACTTTAAAAATGTAAAATAAATATTGCCAAGGACTGCAAGGGTATAAAAACTTCGGCATTGCCGAAGTTAGCTGCTTTGATATTTTACTATTAATTAAGAATAACAATATACAAGCTGCTGGAACCATACTATAGCCGCCATTTTGAGTCTTATAGCCGCCATTCTTTATACAACAGTAACACAAACTGCTGGAACCATTCTACAGCCACCATTTTGAGTTCTACAGCCGCCATCCTTTATCTTACACCTATACAAGCTGCTGAAACCATTCTACAGGCCCCATTTAAAGTCTTATAGCCGCCATCCCTTATATAGTAGCTAAACAATCTGCTGGAACAGTTCTACAGCCGACAATTTGAATCTTATAGCCGCCATCCATTATATAACAGATATACAAGCTGCTGGAACCATTCTTTAGCCGCCATTTTGAGTCTTATAGCATTCTTTATATAACAGCTATACAAGGTGCTGGAATCATTCTACAGCCACCGTTTTGAGTCTTTTATGTGCCATCCATTATACAACAGCTGTACAAACTGATGGAACGATTCAACAATCGCCAATTTGAGTCTTATAACCGCCATCCTTTATATAACAGATATACAACCTGCTGGAACCATTCTTCAGCCTCCATTTTGAGTCTTATAGCCGCCATTCTTTAACTAACAGCTATACAAGATGCTGGAAGATGCTACAGCCACCGTTTTGAGTCTCTTATGTGCCATCCTTTATACAACAGCTGTACAAGTTGATGGAACGATTCAACAATCGCCATTTTGAGTCTATACAAGATGCTGGAATCATTCTACAGCCACCGTTTTGAGTCTTTTATGTGCCATCCATTATACAACAGCTGTACAAGTTGATGGAACGATTCAACAATCGCCATTTTGAGTCTTACAAGATGCTGGAGTCCTTTATATAACAGATTGTACAAAAACTCCAACCTGAAGTCCTTTGTAGCTCTGGCCCATAACTCATTGTAACGTAGAATTACTTCTTTTTTACAGTCTGGAGTTTTATGAGGGCCATCTTTTATATAACAGCTATACACGCTGCTGTACACAAACTCCAGCCTGAAGTCCTTTGTCGCTCTGGGCCATAACTCATTGTAACTTAGAATTACCTCTTTTCTACAATTAATAATAACAATTTAAGCTACTGGAACCATTCTACAGTCGCCTTTTTGAGTCCTATAGCCGCCATCCTTTATACAAAAGCTATACAAGCTTCTGTGCAAAAACTCCAGGCTGAAGTCCTTTGTCGCTCTGACCAATAACTCATTGTAACTTAGAATAACTTCTCTTGTACAAATAAATAATAACCAGAGGGTAGGGGCTAACTTCGACTGCGTCGAAGTTTGTATACCCTTGCAAATTTTTTTAAAAACTCTTTCGTTACCTATAGGCATCAAAGTGAAAAAACGATACAACAAAAGCTAATGGTTGTGAAAAAATGGCCTACAATTTTAGCATAGAATATAACGAAGTTATTGATCAAGTTCACTGTTTTCCACCGATAGTTCCTAGATAGCTATGTGATATAGATAGCTATATGATATAGTCACCCGATCTTGATCAAACTTGGCACAGTGATTTTAGGTGTAAAAAACTCACCGATATTAAAAATCACGTCAATAGCTCTGAAAATAACAAAGTTATTGAGAAAAGTCCCTGTTCGTGACTGTACTATTTGTATGGGAGCTATATGATATAGTGGCCCGCATCCGAAGCGGACGGACAGACGGACAGTCGGACGGACATGGTTATTTGAACTCGTCTCGCCGTGCTGATCAAGAATATATATACTTTATGTGGTAGGAGATGCTTTTTTCTATGCGTTGCACACTTCTGACCAAAATTAATATATTCTTTTTGCAAGGGTATAATAACAATTTACAGGTTGCTGGAACCATTCTTGAGCCGCCATTTTGAGTCTTTTAGATGCCATCCTTTATATAACAGCTATACAAGCTGCTGGAATCATTCTACAGCCACAATTTTATTACTTATTTATTTATTTACTTATTTACGTCAACTAACACAGCAGTCGACGAAAAAGCTTAGGCCCCCAAAATGAATCTTATAGCTGCCATCCTTTATACAACAAATGTACAAGCTGCTGAAACCATTCTACAGGCGCCATTTTGAGTCTTACAGCCGCCATCCTTTTTATTACAGCTTTACAAGCTGTTGGAACCATTTTACAGCCGCCACTTTGAGTCCTATTGCCGCCATCCTATATATTATAGCTATACAAGCTGCTGGAACCATTCTACGGCCACTATTTCGAGTCTTAAATAACAGCTATAAAATCTGCTGGAACCATTGTATAGCCCCCATTTTAGAATAACCTCTAACCTTGCAAAAAGGGTATGTTAATTTTGGTCAGAAGTGTGCAACGCATAGAAGGAAGCATCTCCGACCATATAAAGTATATATATTCTTGATCAGCACGACGAGACGAGTTGAAATATCCATGTCCGTCCGTCCGTACGTCTGTCCGTCCGTCTGGATCGATGCGAACTCCTCCTAGACCGTAAGAGCTACCGAGCTGAAATTTTGCATGTAGGCTTGTATATACTGCAGGGTTTGTATATCTCAGACTCAGGCGGATCGGACCACTATATCATATATCTCCCACACAAACGGCAAAGTCACCAACAGTGACTTTTTTGAATAACATTGCTTTTTTCTGAGCTATCGTCATAAAATTTAAAATAAACATCTGTGCCAAATTTGATAAAGATCGGGTAACTATATCTTATACCTTCCATAGGAACGGTCGGTCGAAAACAGTGACTTTTGTCAATAACTTCGTTACTTTTAATGCAATTGCTTTCAAATTAAACATTTAATAGTTAAATATACCTGTTAATGACTGTGCCGAATTTGGTAAAGATCAAGTAACTATGTCATATAGCTCCCATAGAAACGATCGGTGGAAAACAGTGACTTTCATCAAAAAGTTCGTTAAATCCTATGCTAAGATTGAAGGCCGTTCTTTCACAAACATTAGAATTTTTGGATAAAACGTTTTTACACTTTGATGGCTATGGGTAAGGAAAGAATTACAAAAAAAGTTGCAAGGGTATACAAACTTCGACGCGGTCGAAGTTAACACCGGCCGTATGGTTTATAATTAAATAATAATAATAGGATAAAAGCTGCTGGAACCAATCGACAGATGCCATTTTGAATCTTATAGCCACCATCCTTTATTTAGCAGTCATACAAGCTGCTGGAACCGTTTTACATTCTCCGTTTGAATCTTATAGCCGCCATGCTTTACATAACAGCTACACAAGCTGCTGAAAGCATTCTACAGACGCCGTTTTGAGTTTTATACCCGTTTTCCTTTAAATAACAGCTGTAAAATCTGCTGGAGCCATTGTACATCCGCCATTTTGAGTCTTATATAGCGACCATCCTTTATATAACAGCTATAAAAGCTATACAGCCGACAATTTGAAACTTATAGCCGCCATCCATTATATAACAGATATACAAGCTGCTGGAACCATTCTTTAGCCGCCATTTTGAGTCTTATAGCCGCCATTCTTTATATAACAGCTATACAAGGTGCTGGAACCATTCTACAGCCGCCATTTTGAATTTTATTACCGCCATACTTTTTATAACAGCTATACAAGCTGCTGGAAGCATTCTTCAGCCGCCATTTTGGGTCCTTTAGTCGCCATCCTTTATATAACAGCTATACAAGCTGCTGAAACCATTCTACAGACGCCATTTTGAGTGTTACAGCCGCTATCCTTTTTATTATAGCTATACAAGCTGTTGGAACCATTCTACAGCCGCCACTTTGAGTCCTATTGCCGCCATCCTATATATTTTAGCTATACAAGCTACTGGAACCATTCTACAGCCAACATTTTGACTCTTATAGCCGCCATCCGTTATACAACAGCTATACAAGCTGATGGAACCATTCTACAGCCGCCATCTTAAGTCCTATAGCCGCCATCTATGTATATATATAATATTGTAAGCCGTTTTTTTGTAATTTAATTAGTCATTTAGGAATCAACCAATTATGCCCATTTTTTTTTTTTTGTAAATGTTCGTTGTGGCCCAAAGAAGGTTTTTTTTCCAAAAGAAAGTTAATTTTCAGTTTAACCAATTAACTAAAGGCGTTTTAAAATGAATGAATAAAATGAATTCAAATAACGAATCAGTGTTGTACAACGTATACCATTTTTTTTAATATTCGTTATGGCCCAAGGAAGGTTTGTTTTTCCAAAAAAAAGCTAATTTTGAATTTAACCAATTAACTTAAGGCGTTTTAAAACGAATGAATAAAAAGAATTCATTTCAATACAATGTAAACCTCTAACGTAAAGTGTTGTATAACATATAGCTTTAATATACCAGTGGTGCTGCCATACATTTAATGACTTGTAGTGGTCACCTGTGCACGTGTAGTTGATAGCTGCCTAATTTTTCTACTTTGCTAACGACAACACAAGTGTATGCCAAAGATCGGAGTCGTGCACTTCTAGCGTTGCTCTTGCTTAGCTCGTCGGATGAGGGGAGTTCTTTCCTACTCTAGGCATACGCCCGGATCATACAGAAAAAAATATAAGTGCACTATCAGAAACTAAAAGGATGTAAAAAGCAAAATGTTGAACCAGATCGGGATACTATTAATTAGTTGGACGACTTCTCTGCGGATTAGCTAAAGGTGTTGATCGCTAACCCTTTCTTAACCCACCCTACCTTGGCAACCTATTGGGTTTAATTGATTGCCCCTTAACAGACACTTAAACGATCTTAGACGATTTGTAACGGCAGCATAGTCATGGATTCAGGCGACGGATTCCTCAAAGAATTAGTTTACGCAATCATGACGGAATTTCGAGTTATAAGTTTAATTCCAAACAAAAGGTTTTCATGATTTATTTTTCTAAGAAATTACAAAATAAAGATAGGCAAAAAGATATAGCAAAATAAATTTAAATACGATAATTAGAACAAATATAGTTTCAAAAATTCATAGAAATTCAAAAGAGATATGGGTTATGTGGCCGCGTGTGCCAGTTGGCAATGAAACAAATATTTATATTATATACATGTGTGTGGTAACTCACGATTTATTCAACGGTGCGATCTCTGGGCCCATCGATGCTGCAGGGATTTGCTGTATAATTTAGGTATTAGAAAATGAAATGCAACAAAGCCAATCTTAACGCATTACATAGGTTTCGTACTAAGGAAAACTGATTTTACTTAACCGTATATGGACTTAATTTAAATGATATTATCTAAATTTTCTTTACGTTACTTAAACTAATAATTCATTTAAATTCTTTTAGCAAAATTTACGTTAATAAAAGAGAGAAAAATAAAATTAATGAAACAGTGTTGCCGTGGTGCAACAAAAAAAATAGTATTCAAAGCACTGATTCGCCATACGTTGTGGACAGATGAAACAAGAAAAGGGTAGCAAAATTACTACTAAGTATGCATAGCAACAAAGAAAAATGTCGAAAAGTAGTAGATCTTGCTCAAATTGGGTATATATTGTCGGTGTTAGCCGGGGAACAGCGTCATTTCATCAGACTATTTAAGCCTGGCCCATGGCAATGATTATTGATGAAATGGAAGGGTTGATAAAGTAAATCCGAGGCTCGTTGGTGTCTTGGTTGTTCAAAGAGGTGTCTTTTTATTCCAACGAAGAAAATATCAGCGATTGGGTCTGGGGTACAATAAAACAAATTGTCCCAAAGAAAATGAAGAATCCAAGGCTGCTTGAAAGCCAAAAGTCGCTTGGTCGACGCCACTCGACCGAAATATAAAATTTACTGAAATATAACGGGGTTTAATTTTCTAATATTTTCGCTAAATTAATGTAATATCACCGTATTCTTCGAATGTTCACTAATATTTTTATCACTTTTCCAAATATGTAAGTTACTGCCTTGTGCAGTCACTGTACGGTTTTATGATGACGTAATATACACGTGCTTCACTTTTTATATACATATATGTACATATATTTTCTACGAATATTAATATTCACGTCTTTTCGCAATCAAGTATCAAATTAAAATGAAAAAGCCTGTACCAAAAATTCTGTTTCTAAGCGAACGCAATGCATGCGAACGAATTCTAACGGATCTTTTCCATGCTCTCTTCTTTGCATACGCTTTGTGTTCGCTGTGCGAAATGAGAGTGAGAACCGTACCAAGTGAAGACATGTGCGTAGTACGCAAAGGGGGTTGTTTAATATTTCTTGCAAATAAAAAAAAATTTTTTTTTCCGAAATGCAATTAAAATTATTATTATTATTAAAGAGGGCTACTACAGACTGATGTATTGTTTATATGGCATTCGTTGCCAGATCATTGCATTCGTGACTGTTATATGTCAATTTTTTGCGTTCAATAAGAAAAGTGAGGTTAGAATTTAAAAAATTAAGTGTATTGTATATAAACCACATTCAAAATGCCACTTCCAAGACGTTCAAATACTGGTAGACGAACACGAAACGCCACAGTTTTTAGAGAATTTCGTAGACGTAATGCGAACACGGTTGACAACAACATGGAATTGGCGGCTCATAATTATGATAGCACAATTGATTATAGCATATATTCCAATATTGGACAAATCAATAAAGAATGTGTGCATTGCAGAGCACTGGAATTTATGAACGAAACACCTGCCATGCGCTCTGCTTCTGGAAAAGTTAACCCTCTAGGACGTAATAGTGCCTCTAGGCACGTATTTTATTTTTAATTTTAAAAAAATAACTAAGAGCTTTTAGTTAATTTAAAAATTGTTGAACTTTTAAAAATTACTGCCAAAGAGCACTGAAAATGTTGTAAAGCGCTCGGAAACTTTTATCGGTGCTTCTGATAAACATATTATCGAATCATGTGTTACTTCGCGTCAAAAATTTCAGCTGCTGCTCATTGTCTTTTGCTGTGTTGATAAAAGTGAATTTGTAGCATCGTAAAAGTGATACCTGCCTTGGGGCACTCTTGGGGCTCCACGGCAAAATTTGCTGCTAGCTGTATTTCACAACTGCTTGCACTTCTTGTGTGATTTGTGTGTGATTTTTATTTATTGTTGAATTTTTTTAATAGAGATTGAATAATGGCTCGCTATAAATGGTCTGATTTGACGGATGAACAGCTGCTGGAGTTGTTCGAATAAGTCCTGTCGGATGTGGACATGTCGAGTATTTCGAGTGACGACGAGGATGAAGACGTGGCAGAGGCACTTAACACTGCATTAGAAGATGTCTCTACTGTATCCTTAATGTGCAGTAATATTGAAAACAATGAGAATACTGTGAAGAGCCATGAGCCTTCCCGAAAAACTCGTAAGAGGCATCGATCACCATTGCCAGTTATTGAAGGAGCAACACCTGTATCTTTACCGTATTCTGGTGGCTTTAATGGGCTTGGTAAGCAAATCATTACTTTGATGTGTAATACAACTCATTAATTTATTTATGAATAGGTATCGAATCAATTATAAAGGAACCTAGTAAAGTTATGTGGCGACAGCAATCTATGCAATTGCACATAAGCAATGTTGCTTTTCAAGGCGACTCTTCGTTGCCATCCAAAATAACTGATCTGAAAACTCCGTTTCAACTATTTTGTTATTTTTTAAACTCGGACATTATAAGTATGATCGTCGAGGAAACAATGCGCGCAGCCTTTAAGGACAATATTGCCAACAAGTTTAAGATAACAACGGAAGATATTCATCACTATATACATATAAATTACATGTCTATATATCGCTACCCTAATTTGAAAAGTTACTGGGGGCAAAACGCATTTGCACCATACAAGCCTGTATGACCCGTAGCAAATTTAAAGTAATTCAGAAATACTTCTCGTTGTGTGACGAGAGTAAGCGCCCTGATATCGGTGCGTCAGCCAACATAGTTGTACGCTTGACGAAAACTGTTTAAAGTTTCAAACATCATATAATATATTTTGAAGATTTTTACACATCGCTTCCTTTGATGGTATACCTTCGGGCAAAGGGATTTCAGCATGCTGCAACCTGCTAGTAGATATGGCAACAGGTCGTCCACTCATGAAGAACAATTTACCTTCACCATCTTCATCTTTGTCTGCGCGATCAAGTCGGTCGCCATCACAGACTTTGCTGTCGCCAATTTCTCAGCGACCATTGCAGCCACAACTCAAACAAGGCCAAAAATCAAATGACCCAATAAAGGAGGTTTGACCATTTCAATCATTTTCCAGAGTGGTTGGATGACATTACGGGAAATAGAAGCTGCAAGCACTGCAAAACTTCCCAAACGCAGTGCATTTGCACAAAATTCAAACTGCATTTACGCTGCTCGGCCAACAAAAATTGTTTTGCTGAGTATCATAGCAACAAATAAAATTATTCAATCAAATAAAATATAACAAAAATTAAAAAAAAAATTCAATTTATTTGGAAACTACTTTTTTACCCTCAAAGCCCCAAGCGTGCCTTGAGGCACTTATTTACATTTTCTCACCTTCCAGGTAAACGAAAGCTTCTATATTTTTTCTGAGTTCATATTTAAGCTCAGAAGCCCCTACTTACTTAAAAAAAAATTATTCGAATTAATTTCTGCTTTTACTTTAGAAAGTAGTCTTAGAGGGTTAAATTGCCTGCATTAGAACCTCCACCAGACCCTTTGCACTCATTAATTTATGGCAATTCACAAGCGTCAAAGGAGTTTTTGAAAAATATTCAAAAATACTGTCTATGCCCAAACGGGCAACACAAGAGTTAAGGGAGGCGGGAGCTTTCACCTCGTGATGATGCCCTTCGCTCTCCCCACAAAAGAACTCTCCACACTTCGCTCCAAGCTTAGCTTGGTGCCCTACTCTTAATTAAGCTAGGTTTAGTCTAAAACTTACAAGTGAATAAAACACAAGTAAATTGAGATTGCTGCATTATCCAATTTCTTTGAGGGAAGACATTTAAAGAGAAAATTCATTTAGCTGCCTACAGAAACAGTGGTCCTTCGAGGCGCATACCAAGATCCTCTCGAACCATTTGCATCGGTGGAATTTCATACATATTTCAAGATAAGTAATTTTTTCCAAATTATATGTTTATGAGTACATGTACATGCCTCCAGCATCCGTACCCATACTCACATACATATAATTGTTGCCCTTGATTTTCCTAATCAAAATAAAATTACTTTCGCGCAAATTTTTTCTCCTCAAAGGAGAGAAATTTTTGGTCCCCAAATTTTCATACATATATATGTGTCCAGTACATAAGGCGCCATATTTGTTCGCCCACTTCCAGATTTTTTTCTCGCACTTTGGCATATATAGGCCAAGTATATAAGGTGCCATATTTATTTCCAATATATATTTTTTTCGCAATTTCCAAAAAATATTAACACATATGTATGTATGCAGTAAAACAAACCTACGAAACTCAAAGTGATCTCCTACATACAAATATATGTATATATGCAAGCAGAGTGTGTGAATGTGACAAAAATTACAAAATTTATCCAGTGCTACATTAAATCCAAAAATAAAGGTTTTGTGCAAATACAATTAATAAAGATTTTTTAAACAAAAAGAATCAAAGAAGCTAACTTCGGCAATGCCGAAGTTTAAATACCCTTGCAGTCCTTGGCAATATTTTTTTTACATTTTGAAATTTCTTTCCTTGCAACTCAATTCATCAACACAGAAACAAAGCATTCAAATTATTTCTCTTTTTACTACAAATTTTTAAGCAAAGCACAACACGCATATACATACATACATACGTGTAGCGCTACGTCTGTGTGTGCGTATGCATGTGCTCTGTTTGATTTGCTGATGACGTAGAACCGCTTTGTATTGACTGTAACTTGTGTTCTATTTATCCGATCACATTCAAATTTTGGGATCTAAGATTTTATATCAAATTCTATTATATTGGTAAATTTCATGGGGATACTCCAATTTTTGCAAAAATATTTGTTCTAGAGCTATATGATATAGTAGTCCGATCCTGACAATTTTCATACTTTATCATCTCCCGGCTAAAAGTAGCTCAAAAATGAAATTTCATTCCAATAGCTCTTAAGATTCCAGCGTGAAGTTGATTTGCACAGACGGACGGACGGACGGACGGACACACGGACATGGCTATATCGACTCAGCTTCTCATGCTGATCAAGAATATATATACTTTATGGGGTTGGAAACGTTTCCTTCTGTGCGTTACAAACATCTGACCAATTTTATAATACCCTCTGCAAGGGTATAAAAAACAAAAAAAAGAAAATGTATTTATTTGTGTAAAGAAATCCGATCCATTCACACCTCTGTATATTTCCATTCCATATTTACATATTTAAAAAAAAAAAAAAAAAACATATATATATATACTCCAACATTTTACATATCCATACACATACATATATATATACATACATGTATATATACATATTTTTCCATACATAAAATTTTACATATTGATATTCATATCCATACTGCATTTGGAAAGCCACAAAAACTCGTAAAAGGCAAGCTCCACCACGACACCCTATAAAGCGAGCGAATGGCCGTTGGCCCTCCTCCAGGAAGGATAAGGCCGAAGCCTTTCATTTCATCTGGAACAGACATTTCGGCCCCTTGACACAATACCTTCCTCTGTCGCGGAAAACCGAACTGGATCCACAAGTGCAGCTACATCAACTAGAGCTACTAACATCGAAGAAGTCACAGCTACTATCAAAGCCTAAGAAATCCACGGGGTTGGACAAATTCGACAGCAGGACTATAAGGGCACTTCCAGAAAACTGTATAGAGTTTCTAGTTAAACTCTACAATGCCATGCTAATGCCCACTGGAAGCAAAACAATCGAAAGAGGCATACTCTTGGCAACATTTGCCGACATCACTGCTGTTAGTAAGGTCGCAGAGCCCATGTCACTGCACTGCCAAGCTTGAAGATTATCTAAATAAGTTCCAAGAATGGGCCAAACATTGGAAAATCGGAATCAACACAAATAAATCCCAAAGCGTTAAATTTACTCTACGTAGTGAAAACTGACCCGAAGTTTTACGAAGGACTCTCATTTCCACAAAAAAGGCAAGCGACGTGAATGATACTTGATAGAAGACTAATTTGGAAACCCCACATATCTACACTGGTAAAGAAGCAAAACCACAGAATGAACAAACTAAACTGGTGTCTGCATTTATTTCAATACCTTGAAAATATCGTGTATTACAAAACAGATTGTTTGTTAATTCCAGACCAAGCAAAAATACAGGATTAAGGCCGAACTGCGAGCCAAACGCCTGTAATAAATAACAAAAATGATTAATTATAAAAACAACAGCCCCAAAAATAATGTGCCATCATATCATCATTCGCAAGATGGAATTTAATTGGCAACTCTATGCAAAATTATGCTCCATTCGATGAGCTTATTAGATCACCGCGAACAGAATTCTCCTGGCCAAGCTAATGACGAATGACTGCCAAATGGTTAATACTAGCTTTCCCTATGGCCAGCCGCGGTGCATATCTGGACGACCATGTTAGTTGAACTCCTTAGTTTCCTTAGGGTGAAATGGTATATTAAAGTCGCCAAAATGTTTGTAACAGGCAGAAGGAAGCTTTTCCGACCCCATAAAGGATATATATTCTTGATCAGTATCAACAGCCGAGTCGATCAAGGCATGTCCGTCTGTCCGTCCGTCTGTCCGTATGAACACCTAGGTCTCGGAGACTATAAGAGATAGAGCCACCAAATTTGATTTCGATTCGTGTAGTATGTAGGGTCATCAGGTTTATTTCAAATTTTTGGCACGCCCCGCCCCCCAATTAAAAAAAACGTTTATCTCAAAAACTATTGCAGACGCCATATTTGGTATGTATATTTGCTTATTTTGTATGTATAAAATGCTTATTTTGCTTAGTAAATGCGCACATTTTGTATGTATAAAGATTTTGCCACGCCCCTTTCCGCCCCGAAATTTGAAAAAGTCGATTATCTCTCGTAATTTTTTACCTTGTCGAATCAAATTTGGCACACTTGAATTTGATACTAATACCCAGCAAAGACAAAAAATAGTGAGTGAGATACTAAAATATGCTTGTAATAAAAAGGATGTGAAAATGCATTTGTTTAATAAATTTAAAATATTTGCTTTATTGGTGTATGGTATACCTTACTTCATTTATATATATATTCTACGAAACAAAAAATATAAACACAAATTTTGAAATGGTTGAAGCAGATTTCGTTTACTTTATTTGACTTTTTATTTAGTCTTTACGCATGGGCATTTTTTAGCCTCCACTCCATCTTCAGTTACGATATACATTACGGCCGAGTCGCCAGTGTAAATATGTTTATCATCAGCTATTTTTGTTACTTTGCTTGTTACATCTGTGGCATTTTCAATGGTTATGGGCTCCTTTAGACCTTTTATTAAATAGTCCATTGCTGCGATCATTAGTCCACAACCACTTCCTGCTGCATAGTAGGCTTTACATTCATGATGACGAATGGGATCATAGCTGAAAACAGCTCCCTTACCATTCCGATCAATGCCAGCCACAATATTATATATAAAATAGGGAAAGAAACGATGCGAATACATCGATATCGATAACATCTGAGCCAATGCATCGGTTGACGTTCTTTTCGAATTATTTATTTCATACTTGTGTATATCCTGTTTGACCACATTAACAACGGCCAATGTATCGGCAAAGCAGCCAACCGAACCCATCGCAGTCATTGGCGTCAATCGAAAGAGTTTGCTCTGGGTGCGTGAGCATAAAGTGCCTCGATTCACCAATCAGGTATCACCAGCAATCGTGGCAAAATCATCGCCAGCTATGGCCATTATGCTGCCACCATTCCATTCAAAAGGTTTGATGGATTTTTTGTAAATGTCAGGCACGTCAGCTAGAGTAAAGAAATCACCATCATCGAATCCGTTCATGTTTCTATATAATATTCTTGTATATTCCTGAGTAACTAACAAAAATATTTAAAATTAGTATTATTATAAATAAATTTATTATATATATATAAATATATATTGTTTCTGTATTGTAGACATTTTTAGAAATACTGAATGTTTGAAGCATAGCATTAAACGCCAAACTTTGAAATGTCCTGCAAAGGTTTGTTTGTTTTTTAGTGTTTATGCCCAACGGGCAACACAGGGGTTAAGGGAGGCGTGACCTGTCACCTTGCGCCGCTCTCCCAATGATGCCCATCGCTCTCCGCACGATTAGAACTCCCCACACGGCGCTCGTCTGCGATTCAAAAGTACTGTTTATGCCCAAACGGGCAACACAAGAGTTAAGGGAGGCGGGAGCTTTCACCTTGCGCCGCTCTCCCGATGATGCCCATCGCTCTCCCCACAAAAGAACTCTCCACACTTCGCTCCAAGCTTGGCTTGGTGCCCTACTCTTAATTAAGCTAGGTTTAGTCTAAAACTTACAAGTGAATAAAACACAAGTGAATTGAGATTGCTGCAGAACCAGTGGTCCTTCGAGGCGCATACCAAGATCCTCTCGAACCATTTGCATCGGTGGAATTTCATACATATTTCAAGATAAGTAATTTTTTCCAAATTATATGTTTATGAGTACATGTACATGCCTCCAGCATCCGTACCCATACTCACATACATATAATTGTTGCCCTTGATTTTCCTAATCAAAGTAAAATTACTTTTTTCTCCTCAAAGGAGAGAAATTTTTGGTCCCCAAATTTTCATACATATATATGTGTCCAGTACATAAAGCGCCATATTTGTTCGCCCACTTCCAGATTTTTTTCTCGCACTTTGGCATATATAGGCCAAGTATATAAGGTGCCATATTTATTTCCAATATATATGTGAGGTTAACATTATGTTTATGATAGTTTATTGTTAATAATATTAACTCAAATGTTTAAAATTGAGGTGTAGTACATATACGTATTTCTTCAAATACAACGATTAAACGATTAATTTCACAACTGCCGACCGCTCTCGTGACTTCTTCTTAATTGCCCGTTCTCGACGACGTCTGTTCTTCAACCCTTTACTTGCGTCCCTCTCGCGTAGAAAAACCTCTCACTCTCAGCTGCTTCACTACTCGTCAAAATAGGGGTAATCTCAGAATAGTGTGCCCATCTCGTCTTTACACTCGGCCCTCCTGATAATCGTCTTCTGACTCAGAAGACAGCAACTCGTCATTCTCAGCCACATATCGCCAAAGTCTCATATAGTCCACGCTCGTAGTTGTCATCATTGGCCCTTCACCATTGGTCGCTTTCTTTACATCATACCGGCCGTTGCGCTTAGCTTTTATTACTTCATACGGTCCCAAAAACTGACTTGCTAGTTTACGACCCGCTACAAACTGTGTTCTCTTTATAGCTACCATATCGCCAACTTGGTAAGTTGCTTCGCCTTTTCTGTTCTTATCATAGTTCCGCTTGTAAGTCGCCTGCGCCTTCTCTATATTAATTTTAGCCTCTTGTCGCAGCTTTTGCCGCTCGTCATTGAACTGATCTACTTGTTCCTCCTGTAATATATCCAGCAAACGGTCATCTATATTGTTACGCATTCGCGTTCCAAACAGGACTTCAAATGGTGACATTTTCGTTGAGGAATGCATCGTTGTGTTAATCGCCTTCTGTACTCGCGAAACTCCCTTATACCATTTCGTGGGTTCATCTGCTGATATTTTTCCGATAATAGACAGGATACAACGATTAACTCGTTCGACTTGGCCATTGCCCCTTGCTACTCCTGTGGTTGACAGTACATGCTCAACATCATTTGATCGAAAGAATTCTTTAAAAGCGTTTGATGTGAAGGCCACCCCTCTGTCACTTATGATCCTCTCGGGAAATCCAAAAATGTCTGTCCATTCTTTGAGCCTTTTAATTACTTCTTCTTGACCTGTGGACTTCGTTGGAAACAACCATACAAATTTCGAAAAACCATCTACCATTGCCAAAATGAATTTGTACTGCTTGGAGGTGCTGTCCATGGGTCCTAAATGATCCAAATGTAAAGTATGCAGCGGTGTGTCTCCTTTGGTTATACAATGCAAATATCCTTCTTTTTTGCCCAGATGTTTATTATGAACTATACATTTTATGCAGTTTGCAATCAATCTTGATACTTTACTTTATAATCTCGCGTTCCATTAGCTTTGGGACTACCAGCAACTCATTACCTTCAACTTCTTTGAATAGCAATCCACCTTTCACGTTGAAGTTCTTATATTGTTGCTGCTTTAGTACCTCTATAATTGCGATAATATGATCATCTGTCTGCTGTGCCTTCTTTAAACGCGCTGTTATTTCATCCTTTACTACTAAACACGACTGTGGGTAACGGCTTAGACAGTCCACGTGCTGCATCTTAACTGCTGATCGGTGCTCCACGTTCAAATTGAAATCCTGTAGATACAGTATCCATTGCGCAACTTCCCTTGGGATGTCCAGCTTTGTCGTAGTTTGCTTAAATGCAATGCAGTCTGTCACCAATTTCACCGGGATCCCTAGCAAATAATGTCGAAATTTTTTAACGCCATATATGCTGCCTTGACTTCAAGAATGTAGCTATGCCTTTTCGAATCCGCTTCAGATGCTTTCTTACTCCAAAAATAGATCGGATGCAAGTTGTTGTCAAATAGCTGAAGTAGTACCGCTCCAAAACCGTCTTTTGAAGCATCCGTGTGCAGCTCGGTTGGTGCCTCGCGAGAATAGAGGTGTAACACTGGTTCACTTATTATCGCCGTTTTCAATTGCTGCAACGCCTGAAGCTCGCTTTGACCCATAATAAATTTGACATCTTTTTCAGCAACTTGGTAAGGGGTCGTGCTATCTGCGCATACTGAGGAATAAACTTTCTAAAGAATCCGGTTAAACCAAGAAATGCCTGAATCGATTTGACATTTGTGGGTATACCGAAACGACTGATTGCCAACGTCTTATCTTTACCGGGCCAAATCTTTCCAGCTTCAATTTCGTGACCTAGAAAGCTTATGCGTTTTTGCAAAAAACTACATTTTCCCCATTTTATTTTCAAATCATACTTTGCTGCAGTTTCTAATACCAATTTGGTTTTGTTTAGACAATCGTTTGCTGACTTTGCATATACTATAATATCATCCATATATAATTGCATTATATCCTGGTTAATCAGATCTTGAAATATGTGGTTAACGAAACGAATGAATGAAGCAGGAGAATTACGAAATCCAAATGGCGCTCTATTAAACTCATATAATCCTTCTCTAGTAACAAACGCTGTATTTGATTTGATAGATTCCTCTATGGGCACATGGAAGAATCCATTTTCTAAATCCATAATCGTATATAAGCTTGCTGCCTGTAATCTCTCCAGCACTTCATCCATTAAAGGAACCGGAAAGCAGTCTTTTAAGACCATGCTATTTAGCTTCCTGTAGTCTACACAAATCCGCAAAGTATTGTCTTTCTTCTTTACAACTACAACTCTGCTAGCAACATTCGAAGTGGATTTGCGCACTATTCCTTTTTCTTCCCACTCATCAACTTGATTTTTAACCGCTTCCGCTTCTGGTGGTGACAAACGACTGGGTGACTGCCTAAATGGGATTATTGTGCCATCTGGTACAATTTTTAACTCAATAGGGCAATGTACCTTCTCTGTATCATTCGGCTGATAGCTCTCCTGTATTAACGCTTCGACTTGCTTTTGATATTGCGGAGGAGCCGAATAACCACATGAGATGTGAAAAACATTGTACCAATTGTCAACATATTCTTCTTGCGATTTGGTGTCAGCGACACCGACTTGACCCGTTTTTGTATATTTATTTTACGAACAGCTGATAACTTTCTGGGGCAATTAGTTGAAATATGTCCACTTTCATTGCAACTAAAACATTTTCTATCCGCACTATTACAATCTTTACGCTTGTGCTCACTGGAACCGCAATTAAAACAATATTCTTTCTTTTTAATGTTTTCCACTTTTGCAATTGACGTGATTTTACGATTGTTTTTCTCAATATTATCAAATTTTTTTACATGTTCAAATACACCATATTGCTCTTTTAACTCTTTTAGCGATTTACAGTTGTACATTGAGAACTTAAACTCGCTTTTAATATTAAGGCCATCAACTATGTACCGTATAACCGCCGCGTCTTCGATTTTTCCAGCACTAGCAATTTTTCTCATATTGAGCATATATTCGTGAAACGATTCACCACTGTGCATTTTACGATCGCGTAACTGTTGATGTAGGTCAGCGCTACTCAAATTCGACTCGAACTCACAACATAACATTTGTCTCAAACTCTGAAAATCACTCACTGTTTCTGACTCGAGATATAACTGTGCCGCACCACTCATTTTATTTCTCGCTTGCACATACATCTGCTTGTCTGTGAGCTCGTAAGCTTCAGCATTCTGCTCAAAGTTCTCAAACCATTTCTCTACCGGTACATTGTAACCGTCGAACACACATACAACTTTTTCGAAATGCTCAGGGTTTATTTTGACTTCTGCAGACTTCCTCTCATCCGCTTCGATTTTAGATCCCTGGGATCACTTTTTTCTATGTCACGAACTTCTTTCACTTCCATATTATTTTTTATCGATTCTTCTTCTTCCACTAGACCGAACGTTTCGTTCAAGGTCTTATTTTCAACGATCTTCTTTTCGTTCTTCTTTTCGTTTTTCGACTTTGCTGGTGTGCGCAATGGTGGCGACATTTCGGTTATTCGCGACTTCGTGGCGCCGACTGACCGACTATTCGAGAACGATTTCTTAGAAAAGCTACCGCGCACTACTGGAATTTTCACAACTGTACAACTTTTGTTATTTGCATGTTTTGTACAAACTTTTACAAAATCAACCAACTGCGACTTTACAACTTAATTGTTTTTTTTTTTAAATTCCAGCACAACCACATCTAAACTTTTCTAAGAACTTTCTACACATTATATATGCACTAACACACACAAAACCGGCGAGCCCCCAAATGTGAGGTTAACATTATGTTTATGATAGTTTATTGTAAATAATATTAACTCAAATGTTTAAAATTGAGGTGTAGTACATATACGTATTTCTTCAAATACAACGATTAAACGATTAATTTCACAACTGCCGACCGCTCTCGTGACTTCTTCTTAATTGCCCGTTCTCGACGACGTCTGCTCTTCAACCCTTTACTTGCGTCCCTCTCGCGTAGAAAAACCTCTCACTCTCAGCTGCTTCACTACTCGTCAAAATAGGGGTAATCTCAGAATAGTGTGCCCATCTCGTCTTTACATATATTTTTTCGCAATTTCCAAAAAATATTAACACATACATATGTATGTAAGCAGTGAAACAAACCTACGAAACTCAAAGTGATCTCCTACATACAAATATAAGTATATATGCAAGCAGAGTGTGTGAATGTGACAAAAATTACAAAATTTATCCAGTGCTACATTAAATCCAAAAATAAAGGTTTTGTGCAAATACAGTCCACTCCTGAGAAAAGTGTGCGCGAGGTGGTTCCAACGAAGAGAAGAAAATTTTCAATACAATTAATAAAGATTTTTTAAACAAAAAATATCAAAGGAGCTAACTTCGGCAATGCCGAAGTTTAAATACCCTTGTAGACCTTGGCAATAATTTTTTTACATTTTGAAATTTCTTTCCTTGCAACTCAATTCATCAACACACAAACAAAGCATTCAAATTATTTCTCTTTTTACTACAAATTTTTAAGCAAAGCACAACACGCATACACATACATACATACGTGTAGCGCTACGTCTGTGTGTGCGTATGCATGTGCTCTGTTTGATTTGCTGATGTAGAACCGATTTGTATTGACTGTAACTTGTGTTCTATTTATCCGATCACATTCAAATTTTGGGATCTAAGATTGTATTGTAGCAGAGTAGTGTTGGCTTTCTGAATATCTAACACCGTGATGCTCCGATCTTACAGCGGATCGTGACCCTAATATATAACCCTAGCTCTTCCGGGTGGGATGGGTTGTTGCTGCAGTTTCCGTGGCATCTCACTACATATAATTTATTATAGAGTCCCTAATGAAACTAAAAGAGAGATCTATATTCTCCAAAACAAACAAACTTATTGCTCTCGAATGGCTCGAGCAACAAGACAGAAACAAATACAGCCTAGTTAATCAACTAGCTAAATAATTGTGAACTCCTCCAAACGTTTGACATCTTGCTTTAGTATGGCTGAGATGTTAGCTGCCATTATTCATCTATACCCTCCCGTCCATGGCCAATAACAAAACTTGTTAATGGACCCCAAATGCACAATTTATTTCATAATTTTATAAATTCATGTTGTGGGAACTTAAACTTCTATTCAAAATACATTTTTCTTATTTACTTATTCTTCAAAAACGATTTAATTTGCAAAGGGCATTTTTTCTATTCCCCGAGATAAATTCTCCCGTTACTTTACTTAAATCTACGATTCATTATTAACTATTGTATTACATGTTTTTGTTGTTTTTCTTCTTTCTTGCTATATTTGTTACTGTAAACGAGCTTATTAAAAAAATTATTCGCGACACCGAAATGAATGATAGCCCTTACATCTTTCAATAATTTTAATTTAATTTAATTCAAAAATTTCATGATCATTTTGTAAGTGTAGTTTGTATGTGAGGCAAAGGAAAATAAAATTTAGAATGCACAAACCAAATAAAAGAAAACAATAATAGCGAGTGAGCTGCATAACATAGGTATAAGTGGGCATCAAACCATCTTTTTCTTTACTTTTCTTTTGCACTTTAATCTTAATCACCATATGTTATGAGCTCTCGCAGTAAAAACGTAAAAGTGATAAAAAGAATACACTTACTGTTTTCGGAAAGTCCACCGATGAAGGCCTTCAGCAGCTGGATCAGATGTTGCTTTTTGATATTTTTGTTCTTTTTTTTTTTTTTTTTTAATTGTTTTGTTTAAATGTGTTATACGATTTCATGTTTTAAGTGCTTCATACCGACATACAAACTCAAAAAAAAAATAAATCTACTGTGGGTGCGCAAAAAGAAAAGAGTATTTTTCTAATCGTTACTGAATTTACACGTTTGATTTCAATACAAAATTTTCGTTTCTTCATCTCTTACTGCAATAATTCGCGTTTACACTCCGACAACCAAATCCATCATTTTTATACCATACACCCATAGGGTGAAATGGTATATTAAAGTCGCCAAAATGTATGTAACAGGCAGAAGGAAGCTTTTCCGACCCCATAAAGTATATATATTCTTGATCGGGATCAACAGCCGAGTCGATATAGACATGTCCGTCCGTCCGTCCGTCCGTCCGTCCGTCCGTCCGTCCGTCCGTCCGTCCGTCCGTCCGTCCGTCCGTCCGTCCGTCCGTCTGTCCGTATGAACACGTAGATCTCAGAGACTATAAGAGCTAGAGTCATCAAATTTGGTACGTAGACTCGTGTATAACCTACGGTGGTCAAGTTTATTTCAAATTTTTGCCACGCCCCCCTCCGCCCACGGAATTTAAACAAATTTGATTTTCTTAAAGACTATAATAGCTAAAGACATCAAATTTGGTATGATTAATCCTTTAGAAGGCGCGCACAAATTTGTTGCAAAAAAATTTGCCACGCCCCCCTCCGCCCACGAAATTTAAACAAATTTGATTTTCTTAAAGACTATAATAGCTAGAGACACCAAATTTGGTATGTGTATTTGCTTAATAAATGCGCATATACTGTATATGCAACGATTTTGCCACGCCCCTTTCCGCCCCCGTAATTTGTGAAAACTCGATTATCTCACGTAATTTTCTACCTTTTGTAATCAAATTTAGCACACTTGAATTTGATACTAATACCCAACAAACTACCAAATTTGATCAATATCGGACAAAAAATAGCCAAGTTATGCATATAAACGTTTTTCCATAAGGCCGTAGTTGGCCGTTGGCTGGTGGGGGCGCTAGGGTGTTCGTATACTTGAGTGAGGGAGATTCTAAGATATGCTTGTAATAAAAACCATGTGAAAATGCATTTGTTTAATAAATTTAAAATATTTGCTTTACTGGTGTATGGTATACCTAAGTCGGCGAGACGACTTACTTACTTCATTTTTACAATAAATGATTTTTTTGTAGCACAAATTAATATTATGGAAAATTTCCATAAAAACAAAATTCGATATGACCACTTGGTAATTGCTCTCTTTTACACCCGATTTTTCGCCTGGTGACAGCTAACATCTCACTGGTCGAGCTATGACGTCACTGCTGACTGATGTTTAACCCCAGTGATTATTTTATTTCCTTCCGTAGTGTTTGATTAAAATATCGTCTTGTCCGTATGGTGATGGGGATACGTCTATGATAGGTTATGTCAAATCGTACTTAAATTTTTTTCCTAGATAAATTAATATGATTTTAGTCGAATATCAAAACCTTTTTTTTTCTTTAGCGGACATACCTTGCAATTGAATTGAATGTTGATTGATTTGGGCCGGATTTGGCCTTGCGACCGAGGCTGTACAACATATAGTTTAGGTTAACCACGAGGTCTTTAGGTTAGGCTTACACCTCATATGCCTCTAGGTCGAGATTGGTATCCGAAATTGTATTTTTTTCAAACGCTTTTTCCTTGTTCTTTTTGTTGGTTTCTGGGCTTACGAATCATTTATTTAACCCGAGTGACTTGACGTATTTGGTGATTTTCACCATTAAAATTTAAACGGTTCACTTTATTCGAACGCAATTTATTCTAATTCTTCGTTAAGCCAGAATAATGAAAAGACGTGGAATTGTGGGTGGCAGGTTCTTATATACCCTATCGCTCACAGCCTTCCCTTTATGAAGTTAGCTGCGGTTACGCTGCAAAGCTTCTACAGAGATGCATTATTACTATAAACGGTTATGAATTCGGCGCATATTTTTGATCGCACTCGATAGTTTTCGATAAACCCAAATGTGCGTCGGATAATTAGAATTTAAATTACACGCAACCATTACAAACACAGGTAATTCTGACAACTATCAGGAGGAAGATTAACTGGAATTTTAAGGTCGAATGTCCTTCGCATGATAAGTTCCAATTACTTTTCCTTGCAAGGTTTCCAATAAATAATACGCATTTCCAAACTTCTTCTTAACTCGACATTGTGAGAACTGAGGTCCTAACTTCTTATTATAGTTCTGAGTAAAATTGCTCAAGTTAAAATTTCCTTTGAAAACTTCTTGGCCGACCTTAAATGAAACTGGACTGGATCTTAACTTATACTGATTTACATTGCATTCGTATGCTTTTTTACTATTGTCTTGAATGTTCTTGTTAATCAAAGTAAGCGTATCCGGTCTACTAAGGGGTATAGATTCTTCTAGCAATTGTAAATTTCTCAAAAGTTTATATTTGTCGCCATGATTAATCACATTAAATCCAAATAGAGCCTTATATGGTGAACATCCTAGAGACTGATGAAGTGCTGACCTAAGAGCACAAGATATATTTGTTAAATATTTATCCCATTCTCGTTGATCTTGTTTTAAATATGAGCGCACCGCGGACAATAGCGATCTATTATTTCTTTCGGCTGCGTTACTCTGCGGTGAGTATCGCGCCGTAAAAATATGCTTAATTGCGTATTTAGATAAAAAGGCTTCAAGGGCAACAGCCTTGAACTGGGATCCATTGTCGCTTATAATAATTTCTGGTACTCCATAAAAGTGAAAGATTTGCTTTTCTAAAAATTCCTGAATCAAAATTGACGTAAATTTTTTCATTGGGCAAAGCCAATGGTATCTGCTAAAATGATCAAGAACTATGAGCAAACCAATATGCCCTGATTTACTTCGCGGATATGGTCCAAGTAAGTCGATATACAATTTTTGGAACGGTCTGACTGAAACACTTTGTACTCCCATGGGAGGTCTTAATATTTTGTTTGGAGCTTTCGTTTCTTTACAGGTGGCACAAGTCCTTATATATTCTCGAACCTGTTTGGATAATCCAGGCCAAAATAGATTTCTCCTTAATCGCTCTATAGTTTTTTGGTCACCTCCATATGCCGATAACATATTATCATGAGCTTGCTCTATGGCTATTAATCTTAATTTCTCCGGTACCCATAATTTCCAGCAGAACGAATTATCTTCTTCACTACCAGGTGAATGTTCAGTTCGAATATATACAAATTTATCCTTCACTTGTAAGTCTGGGAATTTTTCTAAATTCTCATCGACCCTTTGTTTGAGTTCTAAATATTCCTGATCTAAAAAAGCTGATGATTCCAAATCTATTATTGGTTCCATCTTTTCCAGAGATTCTATGTCTGGTTCCCAAATTCTTGACAATGCATCTGGAACTATATGATTTTTTTCTTTGCGGTGTGAAATCGTAAACTTAAACGCTTGTAACCTTAATATCCATCTGGCTAATCGTCCTGATACGTTTTGTTGTCTTAATAGCCATAATAAACTTGAGTGATCCGTCACAACTTCAAACTCCTGTAACTCTAAGTAACATCGATACTTTTCTATGGCTAAAAGGACTGCTAAACATTCGCGTTCTGTTACGCTATAATTTCTTTGCGCCTTGCTTAGTTTCTTAGACATGTATGCTATAGGTTTTTCTTCTTGATTATCGGACAACTGAACTTAAACTGCTCCAACCCCTAGCCTACCAATTATATAGCCCAAATAGTTTATTTTTGTCACACAGAATTGGCTCTTTGCCAAGTTAAGCGTCAAATTGGCTTTACGAAACTGTTCTGTTATTCTTACCAAAACTGCTAAGTGAGACTGAAAATCAGATGTTACAATGCATAGGTCATCAAGATAACCAAAAGCACAATGACGTAACTCTGGTGGAATAATTTCGTCCATCAGGCGACACATGGTTGCATTACAGAGTCCAAAAGGCATAACTGTAAACTGATACAATGGCCTTCCCGGAACTGTGAATGCGGTTAACGCCTTCGATTGCTCTGTCAGACATATCTGCCAATAAGCGTCTTTTAAATCAAGTTTTGAAATGATATTTGCTTTCGGTAATCTAGCAAAGATACCCTCGATGCTTTGTAATGGGTATGCATCTTTGTGAGTTACTTCATTCACTTTTCGCGCGTCCAAGCACAATCTCACTTTGTTAGGCTTCACTACCATTCTCATTGGAGAACTCCAAGCACTTTGAGATGGTTCTATCACTCCTAAGCTTATCATATTATCTACTTCTTGGTATAAAAGTTTTTCTACTGCAGGACTTACCGTATAATATCTCTGCTTTACTGGTTTGGCCTCACCTACATCAATGTGGTGTTCTAGCAAAGAAGTACGTCCCAGGCCCTGTTTTTCAAAATTAGGGAACAACTCCTTGACTATCTCTAATTGTTGAAACTCTTTTTCGCTTAACGGACATGTTTCGATTTCTTTCTCTAATTGGAACTCAGATACGCGTTCTACTGAACTTATGATTTCTGGAGCTAGATTAAAAATTCTCCAAAAATCTATGCCTAGTATCAGACGTTGCTTGATAGAAGGAATAACATATAATTCCATATCTTTCTCTTGGTCCTTATATTGAAGCTTTACTTTCATTACCCCTAAGACCTTATGAGGCTTTCCATCAGCTGTTTTCACATTGGAACCCATGCATTTAAATTGTTTATATTTGGACCATTCTTGCTGGGCTAAATCTGCACCCACGCAACTTACATTTGCACCAGTGTCTAGCAAACCCAATTCAGAAAATTGTAAAAAGGAGACTAGTGCATAACTACGCATATCAGTTTTGTCTTGGAATATTGTAGATATACGTATCTTACTTTTAGCTCTTATATTTCTAAAAAACTTCCTCCTTCGGTGTGTATTTCTTTTTATTCTATTTTTAGGTGCTTCAAAAATTCTGTTCTTAATTTCTAAATATTTTTTCCATTTTTCGTGATAAGGTAGAAACCTATGGTTATGATCAACATGTGAGCTATTCTTTTCTTGACTATCTGTGTTAGACTGGGATGACCCGATTTGCCGGTTTTCCGAACGCTTCTTGCAGTTCAAACAATTGGGCTTATAAATGTTAGGCGTACCGCATCCGTAACAAAATATTTTTCTCTCTTCTAAGCAATCTTCCCACTTATGGCCTTGAGTACAACAGTTCCAACAAGATAATTTCTCAGTGTTTTTCTGCAGAGCTGCTACTTGAGGATGCCCTTCCATGGTGCATACTTCTTCTTCTACTTCCTCTATTGCATATACTCGGTGTGATACTATATCTTTTCCTCGGGTATTTGAAAACTTGAGACGACTCGATTCTTTAAGAAAATTCTCTCTCTTTTGTACCAGATGACGTAAGTGACTGATTGACCGTATTTCCTCAAAAAGTAGTCGATCCTTCAGATCAGCTAGTAAATTGCCTTGTACAATTTCTACTAATTCGTCTTCTTCCAATCTTGTAGGCAATCGATCCATTAATTGACATATTGCTTCGTAAAAACCTTCGAAAGTTTCTCCCGGTTTCTGTTTGCGAGCTCTTATTTGTTCTCTTATTTCATAATTGGACCGACTATCCTTATATTGATGGCGTATCGCTAAACAAAACTCTGACCAGGTAAGATGGTCGATTCCCTTATGGTATCGCCAATACCAATCTTTAGCTTTACCAATCAGAACAATGTGTATATTCCGACATAAAGCTTCAAAATCTCCACCTAAATTTTCTCGCGTCAACGTTTTCGCTCTATATAGAAATTCTTCCACAGGTAAGCCGTTAGAAGATCCATCAAAATGGATTCCCCACTTCTGAATCACCTGCGCAACTTTATTTGTGCTTATTAATTGATAATGTGTTCTTCTGCTACTGCTCGGCGATCTGTTTAGTCGAATATGACTGTTTGGTTGCGCGTTGCTACTTATTGAAGAAATAACCCTTTCTACTGTCTGCTGAATAAGAGATTCCATTTCCGCTCGATTTATTTCGTGTGTTCCTTCGACGACTTGGTCTACCTCTTTGACGTATTGGTCTGGGTATTGATTGCGGAACTTCTCCATGTTGCGTACTATTCCCTGCATCTAATGGCAATAGGTCGGCTTGACTTGTGTTGTGTATTTGTGCTTCAATATCGTTTACGTTTATGAGCTCTTCCGTTCTTCGGTCTTCATTTACGCTACGTGCAAAGGATCTGGTGACTGGTTTAACTTTTTTTCCTTGCTGATTTATTTTAATTATCTTTAAGTCCTTCTCCTGCACTTTAGTAAGACACCCAGGACATTCTTCCTTTTCTTTTAAATAATTTACTATACAAGCTTTGTGAAACGAATGCTTGCAATTAAAAATAACTCTGGTCTGCGTTTGTGTCTGAATTTCGCTACAGACCAGACAAATATTTTCCCCAGAATTTGCGGGATTATATACTTCCTCCATACTATGGCGTAAAGCCATTTTTTTTTTTTAATTTTTCCCACAGAACAAGAAGATATAATATGTGAAATAGATATTTTTTTTCTAAAGCTTTCTATCATTTACATAAATGGAGTTTTAAGATTTTAACTATTGAATCTAGTTCGCTGATTTCGAAAGTGTTAAGAAATGTCTTCTATCAACTATGCTCATCTTTGGACAAGTGTACGCTTAAGCATTACCTTGAGATTCCAAAAGATTGTGCAGGAATCCTTTCCGACATAATCTTCTACTAACAAATTCTTAATCAGGATAAGTGCAATTTAAATTTTTACTTATCCGAAACAAAATTAATTTTTGACTTTAGTTTATACTGTTAACATTGGTCGATAGTAATCACATGCGCAATCACTCGAATTCCGAATGTGTATATAAATCAAATCGCGACTAATGCGTTTCTTACTTAAAAATATCAAAGAAGCTAACTTCGGCAATGCCGAAGTTTAAATACCCTTGCAGTCCTAGGCAATAATTTTTTTACATTTTGAAATTTCTTTCCTTGCAACTCAATTCATCAACACACAAACAAAGCATTCAAATTATTTCTCTTTTTACTACAAATTTTTAAGCAAAGCACAACACGCATACACTTACATACATACGTGTAGCGCTACGTCTGTGTGTGCGTATGCATGTGCTCTATTTGATTTGCTGATGTAGAACCGATTTGTATTGACTGTAACTTGTGTTCTATTTATCCGATCACATTCAAATTTTGGGATCTAAGATTGTATTGTAGCAGAGTAGTGTTGGCTTTCTGAATATCTAACACCGTGATGCTCCGATCTTACAGCGGATCGGGACCCTAATATGTAACCCTAGCTCTTCCGGGTGGGATGGGTTGTTGCTGCAGTTTCCGTGGCATCTCGCTACATATAATTTATTATAGAGTCCCTAATGAAACTAAAAGAGAGAACTATATTCTCCAAAACAAACAAACTTATTGCTCTTGAATGGCTCGAGCAACATGACAGAGACAAATACAGCCTAGTTAATCAACTAGCTAAATAATTGTGAACTCCTCCAAACGTTTGACATCTTGCTTTAGTATGGCTGAGATGTTAGCTGCCATTATTCATCTGTCCCCTTCCGTCCATGGCCAATAACAAAACTTGTTAATGGACCCCAAATGCACATTCTATTTCATCATTTTATAAATTCATGTTGTGGGAACTTAAACTTCTATTCAAAATACATTTTTCTTATTTACTTATTCTTCAAAAACGATTTCATTTGCAAAGGGCATTTTTTCTATTCCCCGAGATAAATACTCCCGTTACTTTACTTAAATCTACGATTCATTATTAACTAATGTATTACATGTTTTTTGTTGTTTTTCTTCTTTCTTGCTACATTTGTTACTGTAAACGAGCTTATTAAAAAAATTAATCGCGACACCGAAATGAATGATAGCCCTTATATCTTTCAATAATTTTAATTTAATTTAATTCAAAAATTTCATGATCATTTTGTAAGTGTAGTTTGTATGTGAGGCAAAAGCAAATAAAATTTAGAATGCACAAACCAAATAAAAGAAAACAATAATAGCGAGTGAGCTGCATAACATAGGTATAAGTGGGCATCAAAAAGAAAAGAGTATTTTTCTAATCGTTACTGAATTTACACGTTTGATTTCAATAAAAAATTTTCGTTTCTTCATTTCCATTCCATTTCCGCTCGATTTATTTCGTGTGTTCCTTCGACGACTTGGTCTACCTCTTTGACGTATTGGTCTGGGTATTGATTGCGGAACTTCTCCATGTTGCGTACTATTCCCTGCATCTAATGGCAATAGGTCGGCTTGACTTGTGTTGTGTATTTGTGCTTCAATAACGTTTACGTTTATGAGCTCTTCCGTTCTTCGGTCTTCATTTACGCTACGTGCAAAGGATCTGGTGACTGGTCTAACTTTTTTTCCTTGCTGATTTATTTTAATTATCTTTAAGTCCTTCTCCTGCACTTTAGTAAGACACGCAGGACATTCTTCCTTATCTTTTAAATAATTTACTATACAAGCTTTGTGAAATGAATGCTTGCAATTAAAAATAACTCTGGTCTGCGTTTGTGTCTGAATTTCGCTACAGACCAGACAAATATTTTCCCCAGAATTTACGGGATTATATACTTCCTCCATACTATGGCGTAAAGCATTTTTTTTTTTTTTAAATTTTTCCCACAGATTTTTTTTTTTTTTTAAATTTTTCCCACAGAACAAGAAGATATAATATGTGAAATAGATATTTTTTTTCTAAAGCTTTCTATCATTTACATAAATGGAGTTTTAAGATTTTAACTATTGAATCTAGTTCGCTGATTTCGAAAGTGTTAAGAAATGTCTTCTATCAACTATGCTCATCTTTGGACAAGTGTACGCTTAAGCATTACCTTGAGATTCCAAAAGATTGTGCAGGAATCCTTTCCGACATAATCTTCTACTAACAAATTCTTAATCAGGATAAGTGCAATTTAAATTTTTACTTATCCGAAACAAAATTAATTTTTGACTTTAGTTTATACCGTTAACATTGGTCGATAGTAATCACATGCGCAATCACTCGAATTCCGAATGTGTATATAAATCAAATCGCGACTAATGCGTTTCTTACTTAAAAATATCAAAGAAGCTAACTTCGGCAATGCCGAAGTTTAAATACCCTTGCAGTCCTTGGCAATAATTTTTTTACATTTTGAAATTTCTTACCTTGCAACTCAATTCATCATTATTCATTTATCATTATTGACTGTAACTTGTGTTCTATTTATCCGATCACATTCAAATTTTGGGATCTAAGATTGTATTGTAGCAGAGTAGTGTTGGCTTTCTGAATATCTAACACCGTGATGCTCCGATCTTACAGCGGATCGGGACCCTAATATGTAACCCTAGCTCTTCCGGGTGGGATGGGTTGTTGCTGCAGTTTCCGTGGCATCTCGCTACATATAATTTATTATAGAGTCCCTAATGAAACTAAAAGAGAGAACTATATTCTCCAAAACAAACAAACTTATTGCTCTTGAATGGCTCGAGCAACATGACAGAGACAAATACAGCCTAGTTAATCAACTAGCTAAATAATTGTGAACTCCTCCAAACGTTTGACATCTTGCTTTAGTATGGCTGAGATGTTAGCTGCCATTATTCATCTGTCCCCTTCCGTCCATGGCCAATAACAAAACTTGTTAATGGACCCCAAATGCACATTCTATTTCATCATTTTATAAATTCATGTTGTGGGAACTTAAACTTCTATTCAAAATACATTTTTCTTATTTACTTATTCTTCAAAAACGATTTCATTTGCAAAGGGCATTTTTTCTATTCCCCGAGATAAATACTCCCGTTACTTTACTTAAATCTACGATTCATTATTAACTAATGTATTACATGTTTTTTGTTGTTTTTCTTCTTTCTTGCTACATTTGTTACTGTAAACGAGCTTATTAAAAAAATTAATCGCGACACCGAAATGAATGATAGCCCTTATATCTTTCAATAATTTTAATTTAATTTAATTCAAAAATTTCATGATCATTTTGTAAGTGTAGTTTGTATGTGAGGCAAAAGCAAATAAAATTTAGAATGCAGAAACCAAATAAAAGAAAACAATAATAGCGAGTGAGCTGCATAACATAGGTATAAGTGGGCATCAAAAAGAAAAGAGTATTTTTCTAATCGTTACTGAATTTACACGTTTGATTTCAATAAAAAATTTTCGTTTCTTCATCTATTACTACAATTATTCGCGTTTACACTCCGACAACCAAATCCATCATTTTTTTTACAATAAATGATTTTTTTGTAGCACAAATTAATATTATGGAAAATATAAATGAAACTGGACTGGATCTTAACTTATACTGATTTACATTGCATTCGTATGCTTTTTTACTATTGTCTTGAATGTTCTTGCTAATCAAAGTAAGCGTATCCGGTCTACTAAGGGGTATAGATTCTTCTAGCAATTGTAAATTTCTCAAAAGTTTATATTCGTCGCCATGATTAATCATATTAAATCCAAATAGAGCCTTATATGGTGAACATCCTAGAGACTGATGAAGTGCTGACCTAAGAACACAAGATATATTTGTTAAATATTTATCCCATTCTCGTTGATCCTGTTTTAAATATGAGCGGTGAGTATAGCGCCGTAAAAATATGCTTAATTGTGAATTTAGATAAAAAGGCTTCAAAGGCAACAGCCTTGAACTGGGATCCATTGTCGCTTATAATAATTTCTGGTACTCCATAAAAGTGAAAGATTTGCTTTTCTAAAAATTCCTGAATCAAAATTGACGTAAATTTTTTCATTGGGCAAAGCCAATGGTATCTGCTAAAATGATCAAGAACTATGAGCAAACCAATATGCCCTGATTTACTTTTTTTACTTTTGGAACGGTCTGACTGAAACACTTTGTACTCCCATGGGAGGTCTTAATATTTTGTTTCTTTACAGGTGGCACAAGTCCTTATATATTCTCGAACCTGTTTGGATAATCCAGGCCAAAATAGATTTCTCCTTAATCGCTCTATAGTTTTTTGGACACCTCCATGTGCCGATAACATATTATCATGAGCTTGCTCTATGGCTATTAATCTTAATTTCTCCGGTACCCATAATTTCCAGCAGAACGAATTATCTTCGTCACTACCAGGTGAATGTTCAGTTCGAATATATACAAATTTATCCTTCACTTGTAAGTCTGGGCATTTTTCTAAATTCTCATCGACCCTTTGTTTGAGTTCTAAATATTCCTGATCTAAAAAAGCTGATGATTCCAAATCTATTATTGGTTCCATCTTTTCCAGAGATTCTATGTCTGGTTCCCAAATTCTTGACAATGCATCTGGAACTATATTATATTTTTCTTTGCGGTGTGAAATCGTAAACTTTTACGCTTGTAACCTTAATATCCATCTGGCTAATCGTCCTGATACGTTTTGTTGTCTTAATAGCCATAATAAACTTGAGTGATCCGTCACAACTTCAAACTCCTGTAAGTCTAAGTAACATCGATTCTTTTCTGTGGCTAAAAGGACTGCTAAACATTCGCGTTCTGTTACGCTATAATTTCTTTGCGCCTTGCTTAGTTTCTTAGACATGTATGCTATAGGTTTTTGTTCTTGATTATCGGAACACTGAACTAAAACTGCTCCAACCTCTTTATCGCAAGCATCGCAATATACGTAGCCGTGGTTAAAAGAAATTTAAGTTTATCCATTGCTTCCTGAGCCTCTAAAGTCCACTTAAATGGTTTTTTTGTAGCTAGTATCTCGGTAATTGGGCAGGTAATTTCTACAAAATTTCTGATAAACCTTCGGTACCAACCGCAGACTCTTAAAAACCCACGAACTTGTTTCAAATTCTTCGGCGTTGGCCAATTTAATATACAGGAAATCTTGGAAGGATCAGTAGAAATTCCTCCGCTACCAATTACATAGCCCAAATAGTTTATTTTTGTCACACAGAATTGGCTCTTTGCCAAGTTAAGCGTCAAATTGGCTTTACGAAACTGTTCTGTTATTCTTACCAAAACTGCTAAGTGAGACTGAAAATCAGATGTTACAATGCATAGGTCATCAAGATAACCAAAAGCACAATGACGTCACTCTGGTGGAATAATTTCGTCCATCAGGCGACACATGGTTGCATTACAGAGTCCAAAAGGCATAACTGTAAACTGATACAATGGCCTTCCCGGAACTGTGAATGCGGTTAACGCCTTCGATTGCTCTGTCAGACATATCTGCCAATAAGCGTCTTTTAAATCAAGTTTTGAAATGATATTTGCTTTCGGTAATCTAGCAAAGATACCCTCGATGCTTTGTAATGGGTATGCATCTTTGTGAGTCACTTCATTCACTTTTGGCGCGTCCAAGCACAATCTCACTTTGTTAGGCTTCACTACCATTCTCATTGGAGAACTCCAAGCACTTTGAGATGGTTCTATCACTCCTAAGCTTATCATATTATCTACTTCTTGGTATAAAAGTTTTTCTACTGCAGGACTTACCGGATAATATCTCTGCTTTACTGGTTTGGCCTCACCTACATCAATGTGGTGTTCTAGCAAAGAAGTACGTCCCAGGCCCTGTTTTTTCAAAATTAGGGAACAACTCCTTGACTATCTCTAATTGTTGAAACTCTTTTTCGCTTAACGGACATGTTTCGATTTCTTTCTCTAATTGGAACTCAGATACGCGTTCTACTGAACTTATGATTTCTGGAGCTAGATTAAAAATTCTCCAAAAATCTATGCCTAGTATCAGACGTTGCTTGATAGATAATTCCATATCTTTCTCTTGGTCCTTATATTGAAGCTTTACTTTCATTACCCCTAAGACCTTATGAGGCTTTCCATCAGTTGTTTTCACATTGGAATCCATGCATTTAAATTGTTTATATTTGGACCATTCTTGCTGGGCTAAATCTGCACCCACGCAACTTACATTTGCACCAGTGTCTAGCAAACACAATTCAGAAAATTGTAAAAAGGAGACTAGTGCATAACTACGCATATCAGTTTTGTCTTGGAATATTGTAGATATAAGTATCTTACTTTTAGCTCTTATATTTCTAAAAAACTTCCTCCTTCGGTGTGTATTTCTTTTTATTCTATTTTTAGGTGCTTCAAAAATTCTGTTCTTAATTTCTAAATATTTTTTCCATTTTTCGTGATAAGGTAGAAACCTATGGTTATGATCAACATGTGAGCTATTCTTTTCTTGACTATCTGTGTTAGACTGGGATGACCCGATTTGCCGGTTTTCCGAACGCTTCTTGCAGTTCAAACAATTGGGCTTATAAATGTTAGGCGTACCGCATCCGTAACAAAATATTCTTCTCTCTTCTAAGCAATCTTCCCACTTATGGCCTTGAGTACAACAGTTCCAACAAGATAATTTCTCAGTGTTTTTCTGCAGAGCTGCTACTTGAGGATGCCATGGTGCTTACTTCTTCTTCTACTTCCTCTATTGCATATACTCGGTGTGATACTATATCTTTTCCTCGTGTATTTGAAAACTTGAGACGACTCGATTCTTTAAGAAAATTCTCTCTCTTTTGTACCAGATGACGTAAGTGACTGATTGACCGTATTTCCTCGAAAAGTAGTCGATCCTTCAGATCAGCTAGTAAATTGCCTTGTACAATTTCTACTAATTCGTCTTCTGCCAATCTTGTAGGCAATCGATCCATTAATTGACATATTGCTTCGTAAAAACCTTCGAAAGATTCTCCCGGTTTCTGTTTGCGAGCTCTTATTTGTTCTCTTATTTCATAATTGGACCGACTATCCTTATATCGATGGCGTATCGCTAAACAAAACTCTGACCAGGTAAGATGGTCGATTCCCTTATGGTATCGCCAATACCAATCTTTAACTTTACCAATCAGAACAATGTGTATATTCCGACATAAAGCTTCAAAATCTCCACCTAAATGTTCTCGCGTCAACGTTTTCGCTCATTTCCAAACTTCGTCTTAACTCGACATTGTGAGAACTGAGGTCCTAACTTCTAATTATAGTTCTGACTAAAATTGCTCAAGTTAAAATTTCTTTTGAAAACTTCTTGGCCGACCTTAAATGAAACTGGACTGGATCTTAACTTATACTGATTTACATTGCATTCGTATGCTTTTTTACTATTGTCTTGAATATTCTTGCGAATCAAAGTAAGCGTATCCGGTCTACTAAGGGGTATAGATTCTTCTAGCAATTGTAAATTTCTCAAAAGTTTATATTCGTCGCCATGATTAATTATATTAAATCCAAATAGAGCCTTATATGGTGAACATCCTAGAGACTGATGAAGTGCTGACCTAAGAACACAAGATATATTTGTTAAATATTTATCCCATTCTCGTTGATCCTGTTTTAAATATGAGCGGTGAGTATAGCGCCGTAAAAATATGCTTAATTGTGAATTTAGATAAAAAGGCTTCAAAGGCAACAGCCTTGAACTGGGATCCATTGTCGCTTATAATAATTTCTGGTACTCCATAAAAGTGAAAGATTTGCTTTTCTAAAAATTCCTGAATCAAAATTGACGTAAATTTTTTCATTGGGCAAAGCCAATGGTATCTGCTAAAATGATCAAGAACTATGAGCAAACCAATATGCCCTGATTTACTTCACGGATATGGTCCAAGTAAGTCGATATACAATTTTTGGAACGGTCTGACTGAAACACTTTGTACTCCCATGGGAGGTCTTAATATTTTGTTTCTTTACAGGTGGCACAAGTCCTTATATATTCTCGAACCTGTTTGGATAATCCAGTCCAAAATAGATTTCTTCTTAATCGCTCTATAGTTTTTTGGACACCTCCATGTGCCGATAACATATTATCATGAGCTTGCTCTATGGCTATTAATCTTAATTTCTCCGGTACCCATAATTTCCAGCAGACCGAATTATCTTCTTCACTACCAGGTGAATGTTCAGTTCGAATATATACAAATTTATCCTTCACTTGTAAGTCTGGGAATTTTTCTAATGATGATTGATGATTTTTCTAATGATGATGAATTGATGATTCCAAATCTATTATTGGTTCCATCTTTTCCAGAGATTCTATGTCTGGTTCCCAAATTCTTGACAATGCATCTGGAACTATATTATATTTTTCTTTGCGGTGTGAAATCGTAAACTTATACGCTTGTAACCTTAATATCCATCTGGCTAATCGTCCTGATACGTTTTGTTGTCTTAATAGCCATAATAAACTTGAGTGATCCATCACAACTTCAAACTCCTGTAAGTCTAAGTAACATCGATTCTTTTCTATGGCTAAAAGGACTGCTAAACATTCGCGTTCTGTTACGCTATAATTTCTTTGCGCCTTGCTTAGTTTCTTAGACATGTATGCTATAGGTTTTTCTTCTTGATTATCGGACAACTGAACTAAAACTGCTCCAACCCCTTTATCGCAAGCATCGCAATATACGTAGCCGTGGTTAAAAGAAATTTAAGTTTATCCATTGCTTCCTGAGCCTCTAAAGTCCACTTAAATGGTTTTTTTGTAGCTAGTATCTCGGTAATTGGGCAGGTAATTTCTACAAAATTTCTGATAAACCTTCGGTACCAACCGCAGACTCCTAAAAACCCACGAACTTGTTTCAAATTCTTCGGCGTTGGCCAATTTAATATACAGGAAGTCTTGGAAGGATAAGTAGAAATTCCTCCGCTACCAATTACATAGCCCAAATAGTTTATTTTTGTCACGCAGAATTGGCTCTTTGCCAAGTTAAGCGTCAAATTGGCTTTACGAAACTGTTCTGTTATTCTTACCAAAACTGCTAAGTGAGACTGAAAATCAGATGTTACAATGCATAGGTCATGAAGATAACCAAAAGCACAATGACGTCACTCTGGTGGAATAATTTCGTCCATCAGGCGACACATGGTTGCATTACAGAGTCCAAAAGGCATAACTGTAAACTGATACAATGGCCTTCCCGGAACTGTGAATGCGGTTAACGCCTTCGATTGCTCTGTCAGACATATCTGCCAATAAGGGTCTTTTAAATCAAGTTTTGAAATGATATTTGCTTTCGGTAATCTATGTGAGTTACTTCATTCACTTTTGGCGCGTCCAAGCACAATCTCACTTTGTTAGGCTTCACTACCATTCTCATTGGAGAACTCCAAGCACTTTGAGATGGTTCTATCACTCCTAAGCTTATCATATTATCTACTTCTTGGTATAAAAGTTTTTCTACTGCAGGACTTACCGGATAATATCTCGGCTAAATCTGCACCCACGCAACTTACATTTGCACCAGTGTCTAGCAAACACAATTCAGAAAATTGTAAAAAGGAGACTAGTGCATAACTACGCATATCAGTTTTGTCTTGGAATATTGTAGATATAAGTATCTTACTTTTAGCTCTTATTTTTCTAAAAAACTTCCTCCTTCGGTGTGTATTTCTTTTTATTCTATTTTTAGGTGCTTCAAAAATTCTGTTCTTAATTTCTAAATATTTTTTCCATTTTTCGTGATAAGGTAGAAACCTAAGGTTATGATCAACATGTGAGCTATTCTTTTCTTGACTATCTGTGTTAGACTGGGATGCCCCGATTTGCCGGTTTTCCGAACGCTTCTTGCAGTTCAAACAATTGGGCTTATAAATGTTAGGCGTACCGCACCCGTAACAAAATATTCTTCTCTCTTCTAAGCAATCTTCCCACTTATGGCCTTGAGTACAACAGTTCCAACAAGATAATTTCTCAGTGTTTTTCTGCAGAGCTGCTACTTGAGGATGCCATGGTGCTTACTTCTTCTTCTACTTCCTCTATTGCATATACTCGGTGTGATACTATATCTTTTCCTCGTGTATTTGAAAACTTGATACGACTCGATTCTTTAAGAAAATTCTCTCTCTTTTGTACCAGATGACGTAAGTGATTGACCGTATTTCCTCGAAAAGTAGTCGATCCTTCAGATCAGCTAGTAAATTGCCTTGTACAATTTCTACTAATTCGTCTTCTTCCAATCTTGTAGGCAATCGATCCATTAATTGACATATTGCTTCGGAAAAACCTTCGAAAGTTTCTCCCGGTTTCTGTTTGCGAGCTCTTATTTGTTCTCTTATTTCATAATTGGACCGACTATCCTTATATTGATGGCGTATCGCTAAACAAAACTCTGACCAGGTAAGATGGTCGATTCCCTTATGGTATCGCCAATACCAATCTTTAGCTTTACCAATCAGAACAATGTGTATATTCCGACATAAAGCTTCAAAATCTCCACCTAAATGTTCTCGCGTCAACGTTTTCGCTCTATATAGAAATTCTTCCACAGGTAAGCCGTTATAAGATCCATCAAAATGGATTCCCCACTTCTGAATCACCTGCGCAACTTTATTTGTGCCTATTAATTGATAATGTGTTCTTCTGCTACTGCTCGGCGATCTGTTTAGTCGAATATGACTGTTTGGTTGCGCATTGCTACTTATTGAAGAAATAACCCTTTCTACTGTCTGCTGAATAAGAGATTCCATTTCCGCTCGATTTATTTCATTACGTAAAGGCTGATTAACGGGATGTCGTGTGTTCCTTCGACGACTTGGTCTACCTCTTTGACGTATTGGTCTGGGTATTGATTGCGGAACTTCTCCATGTTGCGTACTATTCCCTGCATCTAATGGCAATAGGTCGGCTTGACTTGTGTTGTGTATTTGTGCTTCAATAACGTTTACGTTTATGAGCTCTTCCGTTCTTCGGTCTTCATTTACGCTACGTGCAAAGGATCTGGTGACTGGTCTAACTTTTTTTCCTTGCTGATTTATTTTAATTATCTTTAAGTCCTTCTCCTGCACTTTAGTAAGACACCCAGGACATTCTTCCTTTTCTTTTAAATAATTTACTATACAAGCTTTGTGAAACGAATGCTTGCAATTAAAAATAACTCTGGTCTGCGTTTGTGTCTGAATTTCGCTACAGACCAGACAAATATTTTCCCCAGAATTTGCGGGATTATATACTTCCTCCATACTATGGCGTAAAGCCATTTTTTTTTTAATTTTTCCCACAGAACAAGAAGATATAATATGTGAAATAGATATTTTTTTCTAAAGCTTTCTATCATTTACATAAGTGGAGTTTTAAGATTTTAACTATTGAATCTAGTTCGCTGATTTCGAAAGTGTTAAGAAATGTCTTCTATCAACTATGCTCATCTTTGGACAAGTGTACGCTTAAGCATTACCTTGAGATTCCAAAAGATTGTGCAGGAATCCTTTCCGACATAATCTTCTACTAACAAATTCTTAATCAGGATAAGTGCAATTTAAATTTTTACTTATCCGAAACAAAATTAATTTTTGACTTTAGTTTATACCGTTAACATTGGTCGATAGTAATCACATGCGCAATCACTCGAATTCCGAATGTGTATATAAATCAAATCGCGACTAATGCGTTTCTTACTTAAAAAAAATTAAATTCACTGTGAAGGCAAAACGAGCTATTTGTGATACGTCTAGGCTTTAAACCTCTGCGAATTAAAAAAATTCTCTATATGTTTTTTCTTTCGGTTCTTGGGTTTTTTAACTAATTATTTCTACCAACGTGTTGGTTGACAACCATCAGCTTCTGCTAACGAGCTCAAATTCCATACACTGTAAATATAAATTAATAAAAACTTCCCTTCGACGAGTCACATTATCATGAGCCACTCAAGACCAAAGCCTTACATTTAATCTTTCGATTTATACCGAATATAAACGTTGACCTTGACCTGTGTGTCCCACGTGTTGGGCGCCAAAATTATGTATTGTAGTAGAGTAGTGTTGGCTTTCTGAATATCTAACACCGTGATGCTCCGATCTTACAGCGGATCGGGACCCTAATATGTAACCCTAGCTCTTCCGGGTGGGATGGGTTGTTGC
Organism: Drosophila paulistorum; assembly: GCA_018152135.1. Classification (NCBI taxonomy): domain Eukaryota; kingdom Metazoa; phylum Arthropoda; class Insecta; order Diptera; family Drosophilidae; genus Drosophila; species Drosophila paulistorum. The sequence continues at coordinate 1,363,221 of JAECXG010000194.1, read as the reverse complement.
TGCAGTTTCCGTGGCATCTCGCTACATATAATTTATTATAGAGTCCCTAATGAAACTAAAAGAGAGAACTATATTCTCCAAAACAAACAAACTTATTGCTCTCGAATGGCTCGACCAACAAGGCAGAAACAAATACAGCCTAGTTAATCAACTAGCTAAATAATTGTGAACTCCTCCAAACGTTTGACATCTTGCTTTAGTATGGCTGAGATGTTAGCTGCCATTATTCATCTGTACCCTCCCGTCCATGGCCAATAACAAAACTTGTTAATGGACACCAAATGCACATTCTATTTCATCATTTTATAAAATCATATTGTGGGAACTTAAACTTCTATTCAAAATACATTTTTCTTATTTACTTATTCTTCAAAAACGATTTCATTTGCAAAGGGCATTTTTTCTATTCCCCGAGATATATTCTCCCGTTACTTTACTTAAATCTATGATTCATTATTAACTATTGTATTACATGTTTTTGTTGTTTTTCTTCTTTCTTGCTATATTTGTTACTGTAAACGAGCTTATTAAAAAAATTAATCGCGACACCGATTATATCTTATATCTTTCAATAATTTTGATTTAATTTAATTCAAAAATTTCATGATCATTTTGTAAGTGTAGTTTGTATGTGAGGCAAAGGCAAATAAACTTTAGAATGCACAAACCAAATAAAAGAAAACAATAATAGCGAGTGAGCTGCATAACATAGGTATATGTGGGCATCAAACCTTCTTTTTCTTTACTTTTCTTTTGCACTTTAATCTTAATCACCATATGTTATGAGCTCTCGTAGTAAAAAGGTAAAAGTGATAAAAAGAATACACTTACTGTTTTCGGAAAGGCCACCGATGAAGGCCTTCAGCAGCTGGATCAGATGTTGCTTTTTGATATTTTTGTTCTTTTTTTTTTTTTAATTGTTTTGTTTAAATGTGTTATACGATTTCATGTTTTAAGTGCTTCATACCGACATACAAACTCAAAAAAAAAAAAAAATAAATCTACTGTGGGTGCGCAAAAAGAAAAGAGTATTTTTCTAATCGTTACTGAATTTACACGTTTGATTTCAATACAAAATTTTCGTTTCTTCATCTCTTACTGCAATTATTCGCGTTTACACTCCGACAACCAAATCCATCATTTTTTTTACAATAAATGATTTTTTTGTAGCACAAATTAATATTATGGAAAATTTCCATAAAAACAAAATTCGATATGACCACTTGGTAACTGCTCTCTCCCGAATTTTCGCCTGGTGACAGCTAACATCTCACTGGTCGAGCTATGACGTCACTGCTGACTGATGTTTAACCCCAGTGATTATTTTATTTCCTTCCGTAGTGTTTGATTAAATTATCGTCTTGTCCGTATGGTGATGGGGATACGCCTATGATAGGTTATGTCAAATCGTACTTAAATTTTTCCTAGATAAATTAATATGATTTTAGTCGAATATCAAAACCTTTTTTTTTTCTATAGCGGACATACCTTGCAATTGAATTAAATGTTGATTGATTTGGGCCGGATTTGGCCTTGCGACCGAGGCTGTACAACATATAGTTTAGGTTAACCACGAGGTCTTTAGGTTAGGCTTACACCTCATATGCCTCTAGGTCGAGATTGGTATCCGAAATTGTATTTTTTTCAAACGCTTTTTCCTTGTTCTTTTTGTTGGTTTCTGGGCTTACGAATCATTTATTTAACCCGAGTGACTTGACGTATTTGGTGATTTTCACCATTAAAATTTAAACGGTTCACTTTATTCGAACGCAATTTATTCTAATTCTTCGTTAAGCCAGAATAATGAAACGAGGTGGAAGTGTGGGTGGCAGGTTCTTATATACCCTTTCGCTCCTATTCTCAAAGCCCCTTTATGAAGTTAGCTGCGGTTACGCTGCAAAGCTTCTACAGAGATGCATTATTACTATAAACGGTTATGAATTCGCCGCATATTTTTGATCGCACTCGATAGTTGGCGATAAACCCAAATGTGCGTCGGATAATTAGAATTTAAATTACAGGCAACCATTACAAGTATGTATATTGGTAAATTTCATGGGGATACTCCAATTTTTGCAAAAATGTTTGTTCTAGAGCTATATGATATAGTAGTCCGAGCCTGACAATTTTCATACATTATCATCTCCCGGCTAAAAGTAGCTCAAATATGAAATTTCATTCCAATAGCTCTTAAGATTCCAGCGTGAAGTTGATTTTCACAGACGGACGGACGGACGGACGGACAGACGGACAGACGGACATGGCTATATCGACTTAGCTTCTCATGCTGATCAAGAATATATATACTTTATGGGGTCGGAAACGTCTCCTTCTGTGCGTTACAAACATCTGACCAATTTTATAATACCCTCTGCAAGGGTATAAAAAACTAAAAAAAAAAAATTTAATTATTGGTATAAAGAAATCCGATCCATTCACACCTCTGCATATTTCCATTCCATATTTTCATATTTAAAAAAAAAAATAATAAATACATATATATGTGTATATACTCCAACTGTAAAAACCTCCTTTGACCGGGTTCCATTGGGTTGTAAATATATATACATATATAATAATAAAAGACACGTCTGTGTCGTTTGATTGAAGTTTTTGAATTCATTCTTTATTCCAAATTATTCTTTTGCTTAGGCTAATTTTACATATATATTCTTATGCTGCGACTTATGCGACAGCTACAAAAGAGAGGGAGAGTGTCAGTACATACATACATACTGTTGGAGCGCATGCATCAAAGTGCTTGGTCAGCGGTCACACGCTGGCCTGGCTCTAGCTCATGTCACGCTTGTGCATACAGTGTTTATTATGAACAAATGTACATACATATATGTTCATGCTTAATTGTATGTTTACTTGAATATGTTTATGTGAATACTTCAATGTATACATATGAACATATTCAAGTGCACAATTATATTTTAATGCGTATATGTTTAATTGTTTATACTTGCAACAAAGTGTTACAAGTTGAGCTCATTGTGATAAGTGATTATTTGTATGAATATACTACACCCCTTTTTAGAGAATAACGTAATATTATGGAGTTATTGTAATGATTATTTTTATAGAAAGGTAAAATAAAAGGTAAAGTAAAGGTGTATCTTAGGAAAGTTTTTTTTTTTTGTTTGTGTCTCTTCAGGCCAATTTTCTTTCTCTTGTTTTTTCGAAATTGCGTGAATTTGTTTTCAATAATAGATAAATCCATAAAGATTTTTGTTTTTTTTTTTGTAAAAATTACTTAAGTATCATGATAATTATAATATGTATGTTATTATTTTTACAGTTAATCATTCCGAAAATGGTTTTAGTCTGTTTTTATGAACCTTTTGGTTTTTATTCTTATTATCTGCTATTAATATATTGTCATTTTCTTCTATACTCACTACCTTATAAGGCCCTATATATTTAGCATCTAGTTTATGACCTATTTCTTATCTTAATAAAACTTTATCTCCTATGTTTAAATTGAAATCGGAAATATGTTTGTCGTAGTATTTCTTATTACTTAACTTATGGTTTTCTAACATTATCCTAGCTCTTTTATATGCTATTTCTATTCTAAACTTTATTTCCTTAGAGTAGTCGTCTAAATTGAAAAATTAAATCTATGATTAAAATCTAAATCTAAAATTAAAATCTATGAACTGATTTGGTAGTCTTCCAAATACTAGTTCGTATGGACAATATTCATGCACTGCCGAGGGTGTTGTGTTGTAACAATAAGTGAAATATTGTATCCAAGCATCCCAATCGGACTTATCTGCTGATATGTATTAACGAATATATTCATTGAATGTTCTATGACTTCGTTCTATTGTCCCTAAGGTCTGGTGGTGGTATGCTGTAGATGTCAGATTTTTAATCTTCATGTACTTGCATATATCTGTTATAATTTGGTTTTTATACTCAGTTCCCATGTCCGTAATGAGTGTTTTCATTGGACCGTACTGTAGTATACAATTTTCGAATATAGCTTTAGCTACATTACTTGCACTCTTAGATGCAACTGGAATAGCTATTAGGTATTTTGTCAGATCGCATATCAATGTGACAATATACTCATTTTCATTATCTGATCTTGGTAGTGTCCACTATAACCTTATCAAACACCTTCGCTGGTGTTTCTGATATTATCATGGGAGTCTTCGTATGTGTCGTCGTTTTCGACACCTGGCATTTATGACATCTCCTTATGTACTCTTTGATATGGCGTCCCATATTTTTCCAATAGTAGTGTCTTTTGATTTTTGCCAGCGTTCTGGTAATGCCAGTATGACCTCCTTGAATTGGATCATCATGATATGTAGACAGTATTGCTTCTTTTTCTTTTTCATTTTCTATTAGGGTCACCGGCTGGAGTAGCGCTACTCTTAATGTTTTCAATATAGTATTGCCCATATTTTTAAAAGAATCTATTGAAATAATTTCAAAGATCTTTTCGCTCGGTGCCAGTCTTAGTTGGCTGATTTCAAGTATACCGGCTTGCATTTCAAGCCTTTGGAAGAACTGACCTAAGTCGAGAATTCCATTGGTATACAAATCGCTAACTTCAATTCTTGCCATAACTTTCTTTCCATGTTTCAGTGAACATTTAGATTCTGTTATTCGCAAGGTCACTACTTTTCGTACCTCGTCATTATTGATGACTTCGTATACGTTGGGCCTAGAAGCATTTTGAAGTTTTTGCCTTGGCAAAAGTTCTTCTTTATTAACTGCGCAGTTTTTCTGTCTACTTTGTTGCCTGGTAGTGACTTTCAGGACTTTTATACTCATATCTTTTAATTCGGATATAGTTATCCGCGATAAGGCGTCTGCCACAAAATTGTCTTTACCTCGCAAATACTCTACTGTAAAGTCGTACTCTTCCAATTCTAGCCGCATGCGTGTTAGTTTTGAACTGGGGTTGACCATGGAGAATAAATATGTTAATGGTCTATGGTCTGTTCGCACTGTGAAGTGTTTTCCATATATATATGGTCGAAAATGTGTTATTGCCCAATGTATTGCTGCTAGCTCTTGTTCTGTAGTAATCTTGTTGCTTTCACCTTTAGTGAACGCTCTTGATGCATATGAAACTGAAAGCTGGAGTCCATTATAGTTTTGTGTTAAAACTGCTCCACATGCTTGCTTGCTTGCATCTGTGATTATGCAAAATTCTTTGCTGAAATCTGGGTACTGCAATAGATTAGGTTGAACGAACTTTTCTTTTAAGTATTGGAATGCATTTTCGCATTCTGCTGTCCATTCGAATGGAACATTCTTTTTACATAAATTTTTTATGAAACGTCTGTAATAATTGAAAAATGCAACGAAACGTCTAGCACTATCTGCATCATGTGGGACTGGATAATTCGTGATGACGTCAAATTTTGTGTCGTCTGGCAAGATTCCTTTGTCTGTGCATTTGTGACCCAGGAATGTCACCTCATGCATAAAAAATTAGCATTTTATTGGATGCAGTTTTAAATTGTTTTTTCTGCAAAGTTTAAAAACATGTACTAAATTTTGAATCATATGTTGTTCAGAACAACCAATAATGATTAAATCATCCATATAGAGAAAAGCTTGGCTGTGCTCAAGCCCTGAGAATGCTATTGTCATCATTCTTTGAAATGAATTAGGTGCTATTTTTAGACCGAAAGGTAATCGCGTGAAGCGATATGAGCCATTGCTCGTTGAAAAAGACGTTATATCTCTTGATTTTTCTTCTAGTTCTATTTGATGGAAACCTGACATTAAATCAAGGCAAGAAAAATATTTTGCTCTTCCCAATTGATCAAGAATATCATCAATTCTGGGGAGCGGAAACTTATCTGACAGCAATTTTTTGTTTATTTGACGATAGTCAATTACTAATCGCCAGTTTTTTTCTTTAGATTCCGAAAGTGTTTTCTGTGGGACTAGTAAGAGTGGGCTATTATAAGGCGAAACAGACGGTTCAACAATACCCTGTTCAATTAACTTTCCAACTTGTCGCTGGATCTCGTCTATTTGGCTATGCGGACTCCGGTAATTTTTCACACATACCGGTTCATCATCCTTAAGTCAAATTTTTGTTTATAAAAATTATTTGTTGTGATCGGTTCGGTGTCAAATCCGAACAGATCACTATTCTCAGTGCATAATTTTGCGAGTTTGTCTTTGAATAGTGTTGGGAAATTTCTCTTCAATTTATGAATTACAGATTCTTTTCTTAAATTTTTGGTATTTTGAACTATATTGTAGTTCGAAAGTGATTCAAATTTTAAATTGTTAAAGCCTACTATTTGGCAGTTATCTGTGGTATTTAAGAATCGGACAAAAGTACTTTGGGCTGTTGCAATAGTGTTTGCAACATAAACGCCCGATTTAATTTCTTGATTCGGAATTAAAATGTTACCTTCTACTGAAGATAGTTCTATTTTGCGTACCACTTGGGATCTTCCTGGTAGAAGTGTTGAGTTATTACCAGAATTGAATGTTATTGGAACATAAATTGGGTACGTTAATGTTTGTGGTCTAAGTATAAACCAATCTTCTGAATTGCTGTAATCTATTTTGCAATTAAAAGTTTTTATGAAATCTAATCCTATTATTCCATCGCATGGGATTGCGAAATCTGAATGAAGCAGATGAAATTCGTATGGAATAATATATTTATTTGTCTGCAATTCTATTGAGACTAGGCCTTTGGAATTTATTACTCCTTCTCCTATGCCTCGAATGTGTACAGTTTTGTTTACTTTGATGTCATGAAATACATCAGAATTTTCTTTTATTATTGAAATATCTGCACCGGTGTCAATTAAGAATGTTATTATCTTATTTGTTTTAACATTCATAAATGATACGAAATTATTAAGACTTACATAAAATTATTAAGACACATAATAGAATAGAATTTTTTTAATTTTGATTATTTGGAGGAGCTTGTCCGTTTCCCTGCTCGCTTTGGGTAATTCGGACATTTGTGTTGTTGTAACCATTCTGTTGGTTATTTGTGTTTTGTCTATTATTATTGTGTCCACCTCCACGGCCGCCTCTTCGGTAGCGTGAATAGTTTCGGCCTCGTTGGGCTCCGTGGGCATCGTTATTGCTCCAATTCGAATTGCTATTGTTCCAATTCGAGTTGTTTCTCCAGTTACCATTATTGTTATAGCGGCGTCTACCGCGGTCATTATGCTGGGCATAAAAAATGGTATTATTTTGGGAACTTCCTGTGGAGCCCGACTCTACTGAAGGAGTGGTAAATCTAGTGATGGCTTCTTTGGCTGAATCAAAGTTTCCCGATTCCATTAGTAGCTGGACTCTTTGACTTTTGGTATGACTTACCATAGCATTTACTGCCACTTTGGTAGTGTATTTTGTTGCCTGTTCATTTGGAAGACCATCCGAAATATATGCGCCTTTTAGGGCGTCGGTCAACTCAGTAATCTCTTTTGTGTATGAAACACAGTTATTAGGATTTCTCTGCAGATTTTTAATTTTCGCTGTTAAAAGATCCACTGATTCACCCTTTTATGGTATCAAGTACGCGAAGCGCCCCAATGAAACCTTGTAGGTTTTTTGTCACCATCGAAGAATGGTAGCAGCCTTGTGGCTGTGTTTATGAATTCTACCATGACTTATGATTGACTGATCAGAGCTCACTGGTGGTTTTTCTTGATCTATTTCATCATCAGCCATTAGTTGCGTTTCTTCTTCCAGCACTATTGAAGTTTCCAAATCAGTTGTTTGTTTAAATTCAATATTGTGTCTGTTTAGCACAGCTATTGCTTTTTGTTTGCAATCACTGTAGAACGCATTTGCGGCTGTTTTTGCCCTTCCTTTAGTTTGCTATAGTGCTCAGTTAATACTGCCCTAATAGCTTGGAGCTTCTCAGTTATTATTTTCGGGTGTTTGGTTACTGTGTCTTGGGATGTTTCTCTGTTTTGCGAGAGGCACTTACAAGATCTAGTTAATTCTTGTGCGTGTATTCTAGCTTTTCCTAGTATATCATCCCAAGTAACCATAGTTTGTTAAAAATAACAAAATTTTCGAAAATGTTTAGGGGTTTTTTTTTTATTATTTTTTTTTATTCTGTATCTATTATTTCTGCATCTGAGTCTGTTATATCTATTGAGTCTGTACTCGATTCTGATATGTCTATCAGCGCGATTGAGCCCTTAAAAAGTTCGTGGACCCATCCGGGCACGTCTTTATATAAAGGAGTATTATTATGGATTTTTCCATAAGATCTACAATATATTTTGTAAATTTGTAGTTGTGGGCTATCCAATAAAGTTATTGGAAATAAGTATTTCCTTGTATTTCTGATTTGTTTCACCTGATTGTATCAGGAAATCGAGGAAAGGTAAGTATTTTTGTAGCCTTTTTGTTTCTATCTTATCCATATTCTACACTAACTTGTTAGGCCTATTAATATGGATGTACGTATATAAAAAAAAAAATCATTGAGGCTTACTGCCTCGGTTCCTCCATTCGGTAGAAACGATATGTGCCTGCTGCATTGGAAAAGCAACATACATATTCTCCCGTTATATTTAGGTAAGCTGACTTAATTTGTACCAAGTTTATTGAGTTCTGTGGTGAATTGATATGCTCATTTCTAAAAACCTCAATTAAATCTTGGACAATACTGGGATGCCTAGCGTTTATTCTTCCAAAATAATTATCAAGGGTGGCCATTGTTTTCCAGAAAAATATTTTATTAATTGTTATTCGCGTGTGTGCATTTGTATTCTTAGACCTTATCTAGGTCATTAGCTTGGCTTATGGCTCTTTTGGTCACACATTTATTGTGTAATAGATAAGCTTTATATAAAATATATGCGCACATTATTACGACGATTATCAATAACAATATGTTCGTTAATCTCAAGTCAGTATTTGATGATTCGATTTTATTTATTACATTAGCAGTGGAGTCCACTGATTTTGTTTCTATTAACCCCATTGTGGGTATAAGAGATATATCATCAAATTTACTTATGGAATTATCGAACATATGGAGTTAATATAAAAAAAAATTTTTTTTTTGTGTATAATTCTAATAATAATCTCACTGACTAACGATCCTATACGAGAGTATTTTAATTTAGCAAAATGAAAATGAATATGACAAATACGGGAAAAATAGGGAACAAAAGCCCATAAAAACAGCTCAAAATCTTTTGTTTAGAAATTACATTAAAAAAATTTTTTTTTTAAGTATTTCAAGCTTCGTTCTTATTTGCTTGAATACGAATTATAATTATACAAATTTGGATTTGAATTATAAAAAAAAAATTGTTATGAATTCATGTATTTTAAGAAATTTTATTTAAAAAAATTATTAAATTTTTTTTAAAAAAAAAATTCTCCAACCACATTGTTAGTAATAGCCTAGCAGAAAGTTAGTAAGTTCGCAAGTTGCACTTTCGTGCTTCAACTTGCTATTAGGCTTATAATTATAATTATTAAATTAAAGGCAAGTTAAGGCTTGCGCATTTCTGCGGCCCCCTTGCGTTTCTTCGCTCTTTGGCGAAGTTCTGCTTTCAGGTTTGCGATACGCTCTATGCAGCGTTGTCGGTCTTCTTCGTTGGTGCTGGCCTTTAGTAAATCCTGCTGCAGTCTTTTCTGGGTGAGCAGGCGTCTCACCTCACCGCCTCGTTTCGTCTTTTTGGGGGTTCTCGTCTGCTGCCGGGCTCTGTACTCCTCTATTGTTAGTGCACTTTCGTGCTTCAACTTGCTATTAGGCTTATAATTATAATTATTAAATTAAAGGCAAGTTAAGGCTTGCGCATTTCTGCGGCCCCCTTGCGTTTCTTCGCTCTTTGGCGAAGTTCTGCTTTCAGGTTTGCGATACGCTCTATGCAGCGTTGTCGGTCTTCTTCGTTGGTGCTGGCCTTTAGTAAATCCTGCTGCAGTCTTTTCTGGGTGAGCAGGCGTCTCACCTCACCGCCTCGTTTCGTCTTTTTGGGGGTTCTCGTCTGCTGCCGGGCTCTGTACTCCTCTATTGTTAGTGGCCGTGGTCCATCGTTGGGATACAGCTCTAACGCTTCTTCTATCGTCAGTGCATCCCTTTGCTCGACAGGAGCAGATTCCGCAAAGGGAATATCTTCACCGTTGTTCATTCGATTTTCTTTGTAATCAAACTTATGTGTTGATGCTGATGTTTATCGTTGGGAAAACGAACGAGACTCAAATATATTCACTAGATATCTTCAGGATTATGGTGTGAAGCTGATGTTGATAGCTGTTCTTTAGCTTTAAATGTTTAATGCTTACATAATTTTTCTTATTATTTTTTTCCAGTAATTATTATTAAATTATTTACTCTCTGTTGTCTATGCTGTTCTCTGTTCTGTTGTGTGTTGTTGTTGTTGCTACAATCTCTGTCAGTTGTTTCTTTTCTTGCCAATAAGTTGCAGCATCATTTACTTGTTGTCGCTTTTCCATATATTAGTTGTTGCAGCATCATTTAGTTGTCATCGCTTTTCAATATAAAATTATGTTATTATAATTTATATATGTTGTGTGCAGCTCAGGTCCTGTCACGGTCGCCATGTAAAAACCTCCTTTGACCGGGTTCCATTGGGTTGTAAATATATATATAATAATAAAAGACACGTCTGTATCGTTAAATTGAAGTTTTTGAATTCATTCTTTATTTTCTCCATCGATGTTGATGATACCCCCGAAAGTGGTTTAGCAAGATAGTTCCGGGAGCCACCTCTGAGTGTGTTTTCACATGTTGATTGTTAGTAATTTGGCAATTTGGTTTTTTCCTATGGAAATATGCTCCTATGCATTTGCTATTTTTTAAGTCAGTCAAATCTTCCAGTTTACATAATATTTTGTTATTCTGATTTTTACATTTATTCTTATTAGTTAGACCGAAATATTGTTTATGGCATTTTAAAATGTGACCATAATCTATTTTTTCAATTGTTTTCTCATATTTTATAGGTAGTGCCATGATTTTTTTGCATTGTTCTTTAATTACTCTAGGTATGCTAACGATATAAAGGAGAGCTCTGCCATCGGAACGAACACTTACTTCGGCAAATTGTATCAGCTCTTCAATATTTACAAATGTTAGACTTTCTTCGGAAATTGTTTCGATAATATTAATTTCTGCTGGTGATAAAATCAAAGAATTTATTGTATTAGCTTTAGCCCAATCTATTGCGTAAATAACATTAGTAATTTCTTCTCTTAATAGGCTCAATTTAAATTTTGTCTTTTCTATTTCTTTCAATTTTTCATCTGTTTCGGGTTTACTTTTATGCAATAAAGTGTTCGTTATTTTAATTAGGTAATTTTTCTTATTTTCTACCAGTTTATTAATTATTAATTGCTTATTATTATACTTTAGCTGTTTCGATTCGGGTTATTTCGTAAATAAGGAAAGTGTAATACGGATTTGTTTTAGTTGAGTTTCGTACAACCTCCTTCAACACCGAAAATGCCTGTTGATATTTTTCTACTTCTACAACGTGTATAATTTTCTGCCTCGCTGCCATCCCAGTTTCCATTATTACTACTCTCGATTTTGAGTAATCCAGGATAGTCGTATGTCCCCAACAGACTGGTATCAATATTAACATGACAAAGATTGATATTGGTCAGTATTTCTACTGGTTCTTGTGTACTATCCTGCGTGACGTTGTCTTAACTTTTGTATTTAAGTCTTCAGCTACTTTTTCCTAAATTGTTTCTCCTGGGTCATAAATTTTTATGGGTTCTTTATTATACCATACACCCATAGGGTGAAATGGTATATTAAAGTCGCCAAAATGTATGTAACAGGCAGAAGGAAAGTATATATATCCGACCCCATAAAGTATATATATTCTTGATCAGTATCAACAGCCGAGTCGATCTAGCCATGTCCGTCTGTCCGTCCGTCCGTCCGTCCGTCCGTCTGTCCGTCCGTATGAACGCCTAGTTCTCGGAGACTATAAGAGATAGAGCCACCAAATTTGAAATGTAGGCTCGTGTGGTATGTAGAGTGATCGAGTTTGTTTCAAATTTTTGCCACGCCCCTTTCCGCCCCCGCAATTCAAAAAAAACGTTTATCTCAAAAACTATTGCAGCTAGAGACACCATATTTGGTATGTATATTTGCTTAGTAAATGCGCTCATTTTGTAATTACAAAGATTTTGCACCGCCCCTTTCCGCCCCCGCAATTCAAAAAAAAAAAGTTTATCTCAAAAACTATTGCAGCTAGAGACACCATATTTGGTATGTATATTTGCTTAGTAAATACGCTCATTTTGTAATTATAAAGATTTTGCCACGCCCTTTCCGCCCCCGAAATTTGAAAAACTCGATTATCTCCCGTAATTTTTCACCTTGTGGAATCAAATTTGGCACACTTGAATTTGATACTAATACCCAGCAAAATACCAAATTTGATCAAAATCGGACAAAAAATAGCCAAGTTATGCATATAAACCTTTTTCCATAAGGCCGGAGTTGGCCGTTGGCGGGTGGGGCGCTAGGGTGCTCATGTGCATGAGTGAGCGAGATACTAAGATATGCTTGTAAAAAGCATGTGAAGAGAACTTTATTAAAATAGGCAAATGCTGTTATTATTTTGTTATTTGTTATTACAAATTTGAAATATTTGTTTTACTGGTGTATGGTATACCTCAGTCGGCGAGACGACTTACTTACTTCATTTTACATATATATTCTTATGCTGCGACTTATGCGACAGCTACAAAAGAGAGGGAGAGTGTCAGTACATATGTACATACATACTGTTGGAGCGCATGCATCAAAGTGCTTGGTCAGCGGTCACACGCTGGCCTGGCTCTAGCTCATGTTACGCTTGTGCATACAGTGCTTATGTGAACATATGTATGTGCATATACAAATGTACATACATATATGTTCATGCTTAATTGTATGTTTACTTGAATATGTTTATGTGAATACTTCAATGTATACATATGATATACCTTCCTCTGTCGCGGAAAACCGAACTGGATCCACAAGTGCAGCTACATCAACTAGAGCTACTAACATCGAAGAAGTCACAGCTACTATCAAAGCCTAAGAAATCCACGGGGTTGGACAAATTCGACAGCAGGACTATAAGGGCACTTCCAGAAAACTGTATAGAGTTTCTAGTTAAACTCTACAATGCCATGCTAATGCCCACTGGAAGCAAAACAATCGAAAGAGGCATACTCTTGGCAACATTTGCCGACATCACTGCTGTTAATAAGGTCGCAGAGCCCATGTCACTGCACTGCCAAGCTTGAAGATTATCTAAATAAGTTCCAAGAATGGGCCAAACATTGGAAAATCGGAATCAACACAAATAAATCCCAAAGCGTTAAATTTACTCTACGTAGAGAAAACTGCCCCGAAGGACTCTCATTTCCACAAAAAAGGCAAGCGACGTGAATGATACTTGATAGAAGACTAATTTGGAAACCCCACATATCTACACTGGTAAAGAAGCAAAACCACAGAATGAACAAACTAAACTGGTGTCTGCATTTATTTCAATACCTTGAAAATATCGTGTATTACAAAACAGATTGTTTGTTAATTCCAGACCAAGCAAAAATACAGGATTAAGGCCGAACTGCGAGCCAAACGCCTGTAATAAATAACAAAAATGATTAATTATAAAAACAACAGCCCCAAAAATAATGTGCCATCATATCATCATTCGCAAGATGGAATTCAATTGGCAACTCTATGCAAAATTATGCTCCATTCGATGAGCTTATTAGATCACCGCGAACAGAATTCTCCTGGCCAAGCTAATGACGAATGACTGCCAAATGGTTAATACTAGCTTTCCCTATGGCCAGCCGCGGTGCATATCTGGACGACCATGTTAGTTGAACTCCTTAGTTTCCTTAAACTCTCTCACTGTCCACAGATTTTAATGAATTAGTTTTTTAAACCATATACCCATAGGGTGAAATGGTATATTAAAGTCGCCAAAATGTTTGTAACAGGCAGAAGGAAGCTTTTCCGACCCCATAAAGGATATATATTCTTGATCAGTATCAACAGCCGAGTCGATCTAGGCATGTCCGTCTGTCCGTCCGTCTGTCCGTATGAACACCTAGATCTCGGAGACTATAAGAGATAGAGCCACCAAATTTGATTTCGATTCGTGTAGTATGTAGGGTGATCAAGTTTATTTCAAAATTTTGCCACGCCCCGCCCCCCAATTAAAAAAAACGTTTATCTCAAAAACTATTGCAGACACCATATTTGGTATGTATATTTGCTTATTTTGTATGTATAAAATGCTTATTTTGCTTAGTAAATGCGCACATTTTGTATGTATAAAGATTTTGCCACGCCCCTTTCCGCCCCGAAATTTGAAAAAGTCGATTATCTCTCGTAATTTTTTACCTTGTGGAATCAAATTTGGCACACTTGAATTTGATACTAATACCCAGCAAAGACAAAAAATAGTGAGTGAGATACTAAAATATGCTTGTAATAAAAAGGATGTGAAAATGCATTTGTTTAATAAATTTAAAATATTTGCTTTATTGGTGTATGGTATACCTAAGTCGGCGAGACGACTTACTTACTTCATTTATATATATATTCTACGAAACAAAAAATATAAACACAAATTTTGAAATGGTTGAAGCAGATTTCGTTTACTTTATTTGACTTTTTATTTAGTCTTTACGCATGGGCATTTTTTTAGCCTCCACTCCATCTTCAGTTACGATTTACATTACGGCCGAGTCGCCAGTGTAAATATGTTTATCATCAGCTATTTTTATTACTTTGCTTGTTACATCTGTGGCATTTTCAATGGTTATGGGCTCCTTTAGACCTTTTATTAAATAGTCCATTGCTGCGATCATTAGTCCACAACCACTTCCAGCTGCATAGTAGGCTTTACATTCATGATGACGAATGGGATCATAGCTGAAAACAGCTCCCTTACCATTCCGATCAATGCCAGCCACAATATTATATATAAAATAGGGAAAGAAACGATGCGAATACATCGATATCGATAACATCTGAGCCAATGCATCGGTTGACGTTCTTTTCGAATTATTTATCTCATACTTGTGTATATCCTGTTTGAGCACATTAACAACGGCCAATGTATCGGCAAAGCAGCCAAACGAACCCATCGCAGTTATTGGCGTCAAGAGGAAAGAGTTTGCTCTGGGTGCGTGAGCATAAAGTGCCTTGATTCACCAGCAATCGTGGCAAAATCATCGCCAGCTATGGCCATTATGCTGCCACCATTCCATTCAAAAGGTTTGATGGATTTTTTGTAAATGTCAGGCACGTCAGCTAGAGTAAAGAAATCACCATCATCGAATCCGTTCATGTTTCTATATAATATTCTTGTATATTCCTGAGTAACTAACAAAAATATTTAAAATTAGTATTATTATAAATAAATTTATTATATATAAGTTAGCGCACTCATCCTCATGCGAGGCCTCCTCTCATACAACCAGCGCCCCTGGGACGCCTTGTCCTTCAGTCACCAGACCATGCCCCACACCTCGGCATCTCCTATCACAACGGGACTCGATCAACACACTTTACCAGAAACGCCTGAACGAGCATCGGGCAAAATACCCACTATCGATCTAAGCCCTTGACCTTACACTCACATTTCACACACTCACATTTCACACATGTTAGGAACACTAACAGACCACACACAGCACGCGTACATCGCGGCCCATACTATCGATCTAAGTGACACCAGCCCACTCACATTTCATACACTCACATTTCATACACTCACATTTCATACACTCACATTTCACACACCATCAGACCACACACAGCACGCGTGCATCTTTTAGCCAACTAAGCTACCTACATCTTTCATTTCCTGTAGACACACTTAGCCAAATAAGCAACTTATGTTTCCTAGTATTTATGCGACCCTAAGCAAATTGTGACCCAAGACGACCCTCGTTGGTCACACTAGGTACTTCACTTCCCTTTCTAGTATAAGCACTTTGAATATTGCCGATAAGCAGAATTCGCCGGAAGAGGCGACCCACTTCTGACATGATCCCAACGCCGCTGCCAGCGGCACAACGCCGTAGCCAGCGCCCTTTGGACATCTTGGGGTATATTTAAAGGACCACGCTCGACAGAGCGGGCAGTCTTAGTTTAGACGTAGAACTAACTAAATCTAGTTACAAAGTGAATAAAACTTATAACGTATAAATCAAGTATTGTGTTGTGCCTCACTGTGACGATCCTGAGTTTCCCAAGTCCCATCCTTACAATCAAGGAAGGAAATGGTAAGAATTCCCCTATAAGGGAAATGGAAACTCGTAACTGGCGCCCGAGCAGGGACCCGTAATTTTTCTAGAAGCAATGATAGCACTAACTACCCCTCAGGGGGAATCTAGAAATATTACGGGTCTAGACAATAATAGGAAGAGCTCCACAGTTGAATGCAAGCCATGTCAGCAAGACGCGTAGTAGAGTGAAACAATTAATTACTCAGGCACGAACCTGACCTATCCCAAATAAAACAAAACACGAAAATAATAATATAGGCCACTTGGCCAACGGGAAACGCTTCACCTCACAATGGTGATATTTGAGATCAACGCGTGCCTCGGCTTGCATAAAACTGCTGACTCTTCGAGTAACCGTCCCGAACGCATTTTGCTAAGACCGCACTCTCACGCCAGCAAAGTCAGGCAAGGCGGAATTAGCAAAACAAAGGGAAAAAATGTTTTGCGCCTCTTGCATTTTTGGCGTTAACATGTGAATAAAAGAAACCGGAAGGGGAGCGACACGCTCCCGTGTATGGCAACGGGCCCCAAAAAGAAAAAAAAGAATAAAAGAAAAATATTAAAAATGAAAAGATAACCACATGCAATGAGAAGGTTTAATGATCCCTATGTGGGGGCATGCCATCTAATCTAATTCCCCCTTAGCAAATGAATGGTTGAAAAACCAAGTCCTCCTTCAGAGAGGGCGGAAAGAGTTCATTTTTGACTAAACGATTAACTGGTTGAAAGACCAAGTCCTCCTTCAGAGAGGATGGAAAGAGTCGTTTTTATTAGCAAATGAATGGTTGAAAAACCAAGTCCTCCTTCAGAGAGGGCGGAAAGAGTTCATTTCTTGACTAAACGATTAACTGGTTGAAAGACCAAGTCCTCCTTCAGAGAGGGCGGAAAGAGTCGTTTTTATTAGCAAATGAATGGTTGAAAAACCAAGTCCTCCTTCAGAGAGGGCGGAAAGAGTTCATTTTTTGACTAAACGATTAACTGGTTGAAAGACCAAGTCCTCCTTCAGAGAGGGCGGAAAGAGCCGTTTTTATTAGCGAATGACTGGTTGAAAGACCAAGTCCTCCTTCAGAGAGGGCGGAAAGAGTTCATTCTTGACTAAACGAGCAACTGGTTGAAAGACCAAGTCCTCCTTCAGAGAGGGCGGAAAGAGTCGTTTTTATTAGCGAATGACTGGTTGAAAGACCAAGTCCTCCTTCAGAGAGGGCGGAAAGAGTTCATTTTTGACTAAACGAATAACTGGTTGAAAGACCAAGTCCTCCTTCAGAGAGGGCGGAAAGAGTTCATTTTTGACTAAACGAATAACTGGTTGAAAGACCAAGTCCTCCTTCAGAGAGGGCGGAAAGAGTCGTTTTTATTAGCGAATGACTGGTTGAAAGACCAAGTCCTCCTTCAGAGAGGGCGGAAAGAGTTCATTTTTGACTAAACGAGTAACTGGTTGAAAGACCAAGTCCTCCTTCAGAGAGGGCGGAAAGAGTCGTTTTGATTAGTGAATGACTGGTTGAAAGACCAAGTCCTCCTTCAGTGAGGGCGGAAACAGTTCATTCCTTGAAAGACTGGTTGAAAGACCAAGCCCTCCTTCAGAGAGGGCGAAAAGAATTCATTCTTATTGGCTGAATGACTGGTTGAAAAACCAAGTCCTCCTGCAGAAGGGGCGGAAAAAGTTCATTCTTGACCAAACCTTCCTTCTGGGCAAGGAACTACTGAAAGTAGAAGTATACGAATGGTCGAAAACCCAAAAACTAGTACCCCAACTGATAAATATTAAACAAACTCTTGCTCTTGATTCTGTCATTTGGTTTATTATTCAGGTTATCTTGGCCGTCTGCGAACAGGAGTGGGGTGCCTCCGCTTGAGTATACTCCTCAGGTTGGGACACCCAGCTCGCCTTCTATTTTCCTCGTAACGGAAAACTGACTCTAAAGAATGTGTCTTCAACCTGTGTATAATGGTAATCGATTTCTCACATGGTGGGAGGTATTCCAGATATTCCTGAATGACCAGCTCAGGAACGTTGACCGGCCTAGCCGGCTTAGGAAGGGGGACGGGGATCGTATCCTCATCATCACCCGGTCTGGGCACAAAGATTCCTAAGTCGCCATAATCATTCTCCAATGAATTATAAGTCTGATCAAAACTCGGCGACCCGCCTCTGGTGAACCGAGGGAACAATTCGGAAGTGGAATCCTCTTCAGATTCGGAACTTGAATCCACAACTATTATTTCCTCCTCCATGCTCCCCTCATCCGAAGAGGAGTCACAGTAAACTACTTCCATTTGCATAGTCGAGTTGCAGGTTTCGTCCGATCGCTCCATGTTCTTGGCTGATACTGAACTAAGCCCTGCACCAGCACTATGTTTTTTAAAGCAAGAATATGCTTAGTCAGACGGTCGAGAGAAAAGAAAAAAAACCGAAATTCCTAAAAAAAGAAAAAAACAACAATGTAGGACAGAATCAAGGCATAAAAAAGGGGTGAAAGGAGAAATATGAATCATATGCACAAACGCACTTTCAATTATGCACGCTCCGCAGAAATAACGCGAAAAACAAAAAACTGTTACCCCTTCCAAGAATTAAGGAATGGTGACAACGTAAATGTGCTACCTGGCTGGTGGCTATCTAACATATGATATCCTGTGTGTTTCTCCATTCTTACAGATATTATTGTAAGTATCACATATTGTAAACTTTGCTACACAGCGGGTGAGATTTAAACCCGACACACACACACACTTAGGAGTCATCCACTCATAAAAAACAGACACCACGTCCTACATTAGGAAATATAGAGCTACCTAAAAATTTGGTAAAAAGGTTATTATAAACAATACAAAATAAGTGACAACGAAACCGTGGGCGTTACACTACGTGAGGTCATCAACTAATTGGCCGAAAGATATGCTCAACGCGAGCAATTGGCAGCCGCCGGAGATAACGCGTACGACACATCGGACAGTGATACCATTGTGAATACGCCACCAGTAGTCACCCCTGTGACCCATAGCGAACCTAGATCCCAAGTCGAGTCAACCGGTCAAGCCGGAATACGCAATTTAAAAACCTACGTTCCCAATTTGAAAGCCAACGCAGCATTTTAGAGATGGAAGAAAAAGTAATATTTAAGTATCATGATGAAATGGGGCATGTAGGAGTAGACAAAGTAGCCGACTTGATTGGTAAAAATTATTGGTTTCCCAGCATGAGAAAGAAAATTGATAAGCTTGTAAAAAAAAAAAAAAAAATTGTCTTAAATGTATAGCGTTTTCAAACAAATCAGGAAAACAGAAGGATTTCTTCACTCCATACCCAAAGGAGATAACCCGTTTCAATATTTACATATAGATCACTAGGGACCGATACATAGTAAAGATAGCAAAATGAAACACGCAATGCTAAAGCGGTAGATGTCTAATACTTATAAATTAACCTAACTAAATAAATAACCTAAATAAATTAGGAAGCAACGAAATTATTAACTTGTACTAAAATTGTGCGGTTATTTGCTACAAAGAGTACGAAATCAAGTGAAGCAATCGAAGCACTGGAAGAATACTTCAAAGTATATAGTAGACCCAAGAATATAATATCAGATAGAGGCAGTTGCTTCACCTCCAAGGGTTTCGATGATTTTATTAAGGAATGTAATGTTAATCATATAAAAGTAGCGACAGCATCACCACAGGCTAATGGACAAGTTGAGAGAGTCAATAAAGACCTAGGACCCATGATTGCCAAGTTAGTTGACAGTGAAAATAATAAGCAATGGCATACAGTATTGGATAAGGTAGAGTTTACAATGAATAACACAAGAAACAGATGCACCAATGAATATCCAAGTATAATTTGGTATAAAACAAGAGGTAGCATGATAGACAGCTTAAAGGAAAATGTAATAGAAGTGAATCAAATTTAAGAAATCGAAACTTAACAGAAATAAGGGAAAAAGCAGTCATTAAGTAACAAGAATCACAAAAGCTAGCAAAAAAGGAAAAGAATAAGAATAATTATGTTCCGAGTCATATTATAACACGGAAGAAGCTACACAAGTCACACATTAAGTAAAAACACACTTATACACATAGCACTTAAGCAACAAGAAGCTAAGTTAAAATTAATACCACACTAAAAACACCTTTCTGCTTCCGACACAATACAATACAAGCCCCCTCATTCTGTGCCTCTCATTGGCGGAGAGCTACAAGGTCTTTAAGTATGAGTCTCCAATCGTGACGCTACAACAAGGAAAGGGATGGAGAATTGAAGGACACTCAAATCTGGTACATGTAATCCCTCTTGATTCATTCGCGGGCTTTGCCGAAAACTTGTCATTAGCCCTGGATCAATACCCTTCTGGTGACTTGAAGACATTGGCCACTCTCAAAATCAAGGACCTAAAAATAAAAATCGAGGAGCTCACGGTCTCCCACAAGAGGGCTAGACGATCAATCAGATGGCTAGGCTCGGCTTGGAAATGGGTCGCAGGATCACCGGACGCAGCTGACTGGGACCAGATCTTACAATCCCAGGATTCTCTGATTAGAGAGAATAACCAACAGTTCACCATAAATAAGCAATTCATGTCCGGCATCCAAGAGGCATTCGACAAAATAAACGAACTTGCAGGAGCCCTGAACACAATAAGCAAGGATAACGACTCCGAACTATCCATCGTGTTGAACAAAATCTTGTTACTCGAACGGAAGCTGGACGAAATTGTGCGAGCATGCCAACTCGCTAAAGTCGGCGTAATTAAGTCAAACCTGTTGGACATAGAAGAGCTGCAGGACATCATCAACACCACACCAAGCTTGCCTTATAACAATATCATAGAGGCCATCGAATTTGCCCAACCCACTATCTTCGTGAACGGTACCCTACTCCTTTACAACATAGCGATGCCACGGGTACTACAACAGGAGTATTCGGTGCAGATCATCAGGCCAACCATAACAAACAATCAACAACTCGACATTCCTTCGGGAAAGATACTGGTTGGACCACGAGACACCTACGTTATATCCAGGAGCTGCCAGACCATGGGCAATATCTCCATTTGTAAGGAATCAGACCTCACTCACCTGGACGAAGAGTCTTGCCTGCCAAGACTAATAAAAGGAGGAACCGCAAAATGCCATTCAATAACCAACACGGCAAGCCCCATTGAGTTACTAGAAGATGGTACCTTATTCGCGACCAACTTTAGAGGGAAGCTGACAAACGGCGTCGTAGAATCGAAACTGAGCGGGACCTTTGTCATTCAATTCTCCAACGAATCGGTGACAATCGGTAACAAAACCTTCAGAAGCCAGACGGTCACAAGGATGGTGGCTATACCGTCCACTTTGTCTGAAGTCGTAAACGAAGGACACCGACTAAACGTGGAATACATTCACAACTTGCACATAAACAATCTACGACGCCTCAACACTCTAACAAAAGGGACCACCATCACGGCCGGCTGCGCCATCCTCGTATTTCTCGCCATCTTCATAGGTTGGATTCTGAAGAAGACGCTCCAGAAACTAGAAACAACACCCGAAATTAAAGGATCTCCGGGACGTCGATTTTTAAGGGGGGAGGAGTTAGCGCACTCATCCTCATGCGAGGCCTCCTCTCATACAACCAGCGCCCCTGGGACGCCTTGTCCTTCAGTCACCAGACCATGCCCCACACCTCGGCATCTCCTATCACAACGGGACTCGATCAACACACTTTACCAGAAACGCCTGAACGAGCATCGGCCAAAATACCTACTATCGATCTAAGCCCTTGACCTTACACTCACATTTCACACACTCACATTTCACACATGTTAGGAACACTAACAGACCACACACAGCACGCGTACATCGCGGCCCATACTATCGATCTAAGTGACACCAGCCCACTCACATTTCATACACTCACATTTCATACACTCACATTTCATACACTCACATTTCACACACCATCAGACCACACACAGCACGCGTGCATTTTTTAGCCAACTAAGCTACCTACATCTTTCATTTCCTGTAGACACACTTAGCCAAATAAGCAACTTATGTTTCCTAGTATTTATGCGACCCTAAGCAAATTGTGACCCAAGACGACCCTCGTTGGTCACACTAGGTACTTCACTTCCCTTTCTAGTATAAGCACTTTAAATATTGCCGATAAGCAGAATTCGCCGGAAGAGGCGACCCACTTCTGAAATGATCCCAACGCCGCTGCCAGCGGCACAACGCCGCAGCCAGCGCCCTTTGGACATCTTGGGGTATATTTAAAGGACCACGCTCGACAGAGCGGGCAGTCTTAGTTTAGACGTAGAACTAACTAAATCTAGTTACAAAGTGAATAAAACTTATAACGTATAAATCAAGTATTGTGTTGTGCCTCACTGTGACGATCCTGAGTTTCCCAAGTCCCATCCTTACAATCAAGGAAGGAAATGGTAAGAATTCCCCTATAAGGGAAATGGAAACTCGTAACTTATATATATAAATTTATATTGTTTCTATATTATAGACATTTTTAGAGATACTGAATGTTTGAAGCATAACATTAAACGCCAAACTTTGAAATGTCCTGCAAAGGTTTGTTTGTTTTTTAGTGTTTATGCCCCAAGGGTTAAGGGAGGCGTGAGCTTTCACCTTGCGCCGCTCTCCCAATGATGCCCATCGCTCTCCCCACGATTAGAACTCCCCACACGGCGCTCGTCTGCGATTGGTAAAATGGAAATGGTAAAAAAAGAATGCTGAAAAGTGAATTGTTTATGAACGGATTGCATTTATCGATAATATATGTAGTTATAGGAATCGATTAACACACATACATTAGCATTGTACACACACATATTTGCGCGCTGCTGCGTCGGCGCTTTTTATTTTCTTTCTTCAGTAATAAATTGGCACTCAACTGATTCAGTAGCAAAGAATCATAAGGGAAATTAATTATTTAATTTTGCAAAATTAAATCCACTGCTAAACCAAATCATATTTTGGTCATTCGAGCCGAATTAGGAAATCGCTCTTCGTTCGAATAAGGTGCTTTTCGTTCGAATTTCTTTGGAAAGTTTTGTGGGCTATTACTCTGGAATAGTTCTTCACTCAAAAGTTTCATCTTTTGAAAACACTGCTCGTCGATGATGCTGCCAACTTGGTGCGGCATCTGGCAATAATTGACACGGCTTACAACACTGCTTGGGAGCGCCTAAAGGAAAGGTACAATAGGCCACGCCACTACCAACGACAAACAAAATTGATGTGTCCATTTTACGAAAGGTATCAGTTGGCACAAACGAGATTGTTCGCGGTCTGGATGCGATCAATCAAACAGGACGGGATTGCTGGGTACAATATCTGGTATTGGAAAAGTTTGACGCTGATACACGGCGCAGGTGGATTGAGCGCAGCATGGGCAACGAGGCGCCCACACTGGAGGAATTCTTCAAGCTCTTGGATGATCGTTGTGAAGAATTAGAGCTCATCGCAAATCACACACACAAAAAGGGTCACACATTCAATGGTTGCAGTTCAAGGTGGCAGCTGCACCAAATGTCAGGCGACGGATCACAAACAATTGCACAACGTCGTACGTTCATCTTCTCTGCGGATTAGCTAAAGGTGTTGATCGCTAACCCTTTCTGTACCCACCCTACCTTGGCAAACTATTGGGTTTAATTAATTGCCCCTTAACAGACACTTAAACGATCTTAGACGATTTGTAACGGCAGCATAGTCATGGATTCAGGCGACGGATTCCTCAAAGAATTAGTTTACGCATTCATGACGGAATTTCGAGTTATGAGTTTAATTCCAAACAAAAGGTTTTCATGACTTATTTTTTTAAGAAATTACAAAATAAAGATAGGCAAAAAGATATAGCAAAATAAATTTAAATACGATAATTAGAACAAATATACTTTTAACAATTCATAGTAATTCAAAAGAGATATGGGTTATGTGGCCGCGTGTGCCAGTTGGCAATGAAACAAATATTTATATTATATACATGTGTGTGGTAACTCACGATTTATTCAACGGTGCGATCTCTGGGCCCATCGATGCTGCAGGGATTTGCTGTATAATTTAGGTATTAGAAAATGAAAAGCAACAAAGCCAATCTTAACGCATTACATAGGTTTCGTACTAAGGAAAACTGATTTTACTTAACCGTATATGGACTTAATTTAAATGATATTATCTAAATTTTCGTTACGTTACTTAAACTAATAATTCATTTAAATTCTTTTAGCAAAATTTACGTTAATAAAAGAGAGAAAAATAAAATTAATGAAACAGTGTTGCCGTGGTGCAACAAAAAAAAATAGTATTCAAAGCACTGATTCGCCATACGTTGTGTACAGATGAAACAAGAAAAGGGTAGCAAAATTACTACTAAGTATGCATAGCAACAAATAAAAATGCCGAAAAGTAATAGATCTTGCCGGGGAACAGCGTCATTTCATCCTCAGACCATTTAAGCCTGGCCCATGGCAATGATTATTGATGAAATGGATGGGTTGATAAAGTAAATCCGAGGCTCGTTGGTGTCTTGGTTGTTCAAAGAGGTGTCTTTTTATTCCAACGAAGAATATCAGCGATTGGGTCTGGGGTACAATAAAACAAATTGTCCCAAAGAAAATGAAGAATCCAAGGCTGCTTGAAAGCCAAAAGTCGCTTGGTCGACGCCACTCGACCGAAATATAAAATTTACTGAAATATAACGGGGTTTAATTTTCTAATATTTTCGCTAAATTAATGTAATATCACCGTATTCTTCGAATGTTCACTAATATTTTTATTCACTTTTCCAAATATGTAAGTTACTGCCTTGTGCAGTCACTGCACGGTTTTATGATGACGTAATATGCACGTGCTTCACTTTTTATATACATATACGTACATATATTTTCTGCGAATATTAATATTAATATTCGCAATCAAGTATTAAATTAAAATGAAAAAGCAATGCATGCGAACGAATTCTAACGGATCTTTTCCATGCTCTCTTCTTTGCATACGCTTTGTGTTCGCTGTGCGAAATGAGCGTGAGAACCGTACCAAGTGAAGACATGTCCGTAGTACACAAAGGGGGTTGTTCAATATTTCTTGCAAACAAAAAAATTATTTTTTTTTTTCGAAATGCAATTAAAATTATTATTATTATTAAAGAGGGCTACTACAAAGGTAAGCACCATTCTCTGGTCCAGGTAACTCAATGGCTTTAAGGAATTTGCAACAAGGAAAAAGGGAGAATCAGCGTAGTCCAAATGCTTCTCATCACTATTTGTCTACATCAAGACTAGTGGCTCATAATGGGAGTGCACCAGCAACGGTTTGTTCGCAAAGCTCTGCGAAAACGATAACAGGAAAAGGTTTAAATCGAAGCATATTGCCTACTGCTACGGTTTATGTTCAAAAGGTAAATGGAGACTACATCACATGTCGTATCTTACTAGATACTGGGTCGGAACTTTCATATGTATCAGAACGATGCATACAAGCACTTGGATTGCCAGGCTGACACCACAAGGGGAAGCAGCACGCTTCAGATCAAGTCATGGTACTCCAACAATCACTTAACGGTAAAGGCTCATGTTTTTGGCAAAATCACCTCAACACTGGAAAGGCAGAACATTGACGCATCGGCACTGGAGGTCTTTAACGATCTTCAACTGGCTGACTCAAAATTCACCACAACCGCTCCATTTGATGTTCTTTTGGGTGGTGAACATGTTTGGTGTACAATTACAGGTAAAAAGTTGTACGACAATACGGGCAATCTCATTGCAATTTCATCGATTTTCGGATGGGTCATCAGCTCTATCACGATGCCACAAGCTAACAACGCTTTCGCTATGACATCATACATTGATATTAACGCTTCGCTCGAAAGGTTCTGGGAGCTAGAGGACATCAGTTCCACATCCAAATTGGAACCTGATGACGAACAAGTAGAGAAACACTTTCTCGCTACACACACTCGAGATGAAAAGGGGAAGTACATTGTTGAACTTCCATTTAAGGTCACTAATCCTGAATTTAGGGATACTTTACAAGGAGCTCTATGCCGTTTCCAATCGGTGGAACGACGGTTACAAAAAGATGGAGATAAAGGCCATCGGATCCAATCAAACATTATCAACTTTGTACCGTCACTTACAGCACCTCATGTGCACCATTCCTGGCTGTCAGGGTATTAGAGCAACTGGCTACTGATCATCAGCAGGAATACCCGTTCGGTGGAACGACGGTTACAAAAAGATGTAGATAAAGGCCATCGGATCCAATCAAACATTATCAACTTTGTACCGTCACTTACAGCACCTCATGTGCGCCATTCCTGGCTGTCAGGGTATTAGAGCAACTGGCTACTGATCATCAGCAGGAATACCCGAATGCTGCAAAAATCCTACAAGAGGATTTTTATGTCGACGACATGCTCACCGGGTCAAACAGTGAGGAGGAACTGGTACAAAATCGAAAGGAACTCATTCAACTTATGTCCTATGCTAATTTGGAGCTTGGGAAATGGGTATCGAACACACTTCGCATACCAACGGAAGTAACTGATTCTACACAATCATCACCAGTGAAGGTTCTTGGGCTTTACTGGCAATCTGATCTTGATACATTGTCCTAGAATGTAGGTCTAAAAGAAAATGTCGATTGTATAAAACGACAAGTTTTATCGGATGTCTCACGGATCTTTGATCCACTTGGGCTATTGGCACCAATTGTGGTCCAATTCAAAATACTCTTTCAACAATTATGGCTTCTCGATTTGGGATGGGATGACAAACTCCCTAAACTACTAACGAAGAATTGGCTCAAATGGCGAGCAGATTTGGATATTCTACAACACATTCAAATACCCCGGTTAGTTGTCAACGACGCGGACAACATTGAATTGCATAGATTCTCCGATGCAACGATAAAGGCATACGCTGCTGTAGGGAACAGCAGAGTAATCAACAATAATGGCTCGATTTCTACATCGATTATGGCTGCGAAATCTAGGGTGGCTCCGCTAAAGCAGCAATCTCTGCCTCGCCTAGAGCTTTGCGCGGCACTGCTCCTAAGTGAATTAATACGAACTCATACGAACGATAAAGGCGGCACTTCGACATCAAAAGGTCACGGTTTCTGCATGGTGCGATTCCACAATCGTACCCTATTGGTTATCATACGCACCCTCTCGACTAAAGACATTTGTTGGGAACAGAACTTCGGAAATTCTGGACACCATTCCAAGACATTATTGGCGTCATGTGGACTCCAAGTCGCTTGCAACACTCGCAATTGTCCACAGAGGCGAAACATTCAGTTTTGCTACCGAAATCTCATCGCATCACCAAGCTGATACTTGACAAAGTGGACCACTCCAGCACCAAACATATCAGTCGGACATGTGGTGCTTGTAAAGGAATCTAACACCCCACCAGCTCATTGGCATCTTGCGCTGGTTCTCGAAGCCTACCCAGGCAAGGATCAATTAGTTCGAGCGGTCAGACTCAAGACCTCTTCAGGAGAAATAACTCGGCCAATCACCAAGGTTGCGGTATTGCCCCGTTCAGAAACTGTGTTTCAGGGCGGACCGGGATGTTTATGAACGGATTGCATTTATCGAAGCATATTGCCTACTGCTACGGTTTATGTTCAAAAGGTAAATGGAGACTACATCACATGTCGTATCTTACTAGATACTGGGTCGGAACTTTCATATGTATCAGAACGATGCATACAAGCACTTGGATTGCCAGGCTGACACCACAAGGGGAAGCAGCACGCTTCAGATCAAGTCAAGGTACTCCAACAATCACTTAACGGTAAAGGCTCATGTTTTTGGCAAAATCACCTCAACACTGGAAAGGCAGAACATTGACGCATCGGCACTGGAGGTCTTTAACGATCTTCAACTGGCTGACTCAGAATTCACCACAACCGCTCCATTTGATGTTCTTTTGGGTGGTGAACATGTTTGGTGTACAATTACAGGTAAAAAGTTGTACGACAATACGGGCAATCTCATTGCAATTTCATCGATTTTCGGATGGGTCATCAGCTCTATCACGATGCCACAAGCTAACAACGCTTTCGCTATGACATCATACATTGATATTAACGCTTCGCTCGAAAGGTTCTGGGAGCTAGAGGACATCAGTTCCACATCCAAATTGGAACCTGATGACGAACAAGTAGAGAAACACTTTCTCGCTACACACACTCGAGATGAAAAGGGGACGTACATTGTTGTACTTCCATTTAAGGTCACTAATCCTGAATTTAGGGATACTTTACAAGGAGCTCTATGCCGTTTCCAATCGGTGGAACGACGGTTACAAAAAGATGGAGATAAAGGCCATCGGATCCAATCAAACATTATCAACTTTGTACCGTCACTTACAGCACCTCATGTGCACCATTCCTGGCTGTCAGGGTATTAGAGCAACTGGCTACTGATCATCAGCAGGAATACCCGTTCGGTGGAACGACGGTTACAAAAAGATGTAGATAAAGGCCATCGGATCCAATCAAACATTATCAACTTTGTACCGTCACTTACAGCACCTCATGTGCACCATTCCTGGCTGTCAGGGTATTAGAGCAACTGGCTACTGATCATCAGCAGGAATACCCGAATGCTGCAAAAATCCTACAAGAGGATTTTTATGTCGACGACATGCTCACCGGGTCAAACAGTGAGGAGGAACTGGTACAAAATCGAAAGGAACTCATTCAACTTATGTCCTATGCTAATTTGGAGCTTGGGAAATGGGTATCGAACACACTTCGCATACCAACGGAAGTAACTGATTCTACACAATCATCACCAGTGAAGGTTCTTGGGCTTTACTGGCAATCTGATCTTGATACATTGTCCTAGAATGTAGGTCTAAAAGAAAATGTCGATTGTATAAAACGACAAGTTTTATCGGATGTCTCACGGATCTTTGATCCACTTGGGCTATTGGCACCAATTGTGGTCCAATTCAAAATACTCTTTCAACAATTATGGCTTCTCGATTTGGGATGGGATGACAAACTCCCTCAAATGGCGAGCAGATTTGGATATTCTACAACACATTCAAATACCCCGGTTAGTTGTCAACGACGCGGACAACATTGAATTGCATAGATTCTCCGATGCAACGATAAAGGCATACGCTGCTGTAGGGAACAGCAGAGTAATCAACAATAATGGCTCGATTTCTACATCGATTATGGCTGCGAAATCTAGGGTGGCTCCGCTAAAGCAGCAATCTCTGCCTCGCCTAGAGCTTTGCGCGGCACTGCTCCTAAGTGAATTAATACGAACTCATACGAACGATAAAGGCGGCACTTCGACATCAAAAGGTCACGGTTTCTGCATGGTGCGATTCCACAATCGTACCCTATTGGTTATCATACGCACCCTCTCGACTAAAGACATTTGTTGGGAACAGAACTTCGGAAATTCTGGACACCATTCCAAGACATTATTGGCGTCATGTGGACTCCAAGTCGAATCCAGCTGAATGCGCATCTAGAGGTCTCATGGCTGCAGACCTAAAAGACTTTCAGTTATAGTGGAATGGCCCGTCATGGCTACGTGACGCGGATCAATTTATGGTAAGGTTAAACAACTCACAAGTCTGTTTAAATATTTCAGAAAAGAGCATACAAAAGGAAGTCAAAATCAATTGTCTGACTGCATTAGTAGATGCAGCTCCTGATCACCCACTTGATCATCTTGTTCAACGAGTATCTTCATGGTTGACGCTCGTTCATACGGTTGGCTATGTTCTACGCAATAAGCATCCAGTTGGGGACAAAGGCTCAAACTGTCTTACATTTGAGGAAATCAGCGCGGCACGTATTGTATGCTTACGGCACGCGCAAACCTGCTTCCAGGATGACTATCATTTGCTACTCGCAAATAAACCATTGCGAAGTCGATCTCAGAAGCTTAACTCTCGCCAATAATCGACGAGGACGGACTACTTAGGGTTGGAGGACGCTTGCAACACTCGCAATTGTCCACAGAGGCGAAACATCCAGTTTTGCTACCGAAATCTCATCGCATCACCAAGCTGATACTTGAGCACGAACACAGGGTCAACCTGCACCCTGGCGTCTCATCACTCTATGTTATGGTACGGCAAAGATTCTGGATATTTGGCGCAAGGAACTCACGACCTTTGTGCTACCACTCGGACACAGATGTCAATTATTTGTCACCAGCACACTTCTTGATCGGCAGGCCTCTCACAACCATACCAGAGGCAGACCTAGGCCACATTCCCGTGGGCCGACTTGGGTACTGGCAAGGTATCCAATCTATGATGCAAGGCTTCTGTAAGCAATGGCACCAGGAGTATATTACCACACTGCAACAGCGTCCAAAGTGGACCACTCCAGCACCAAACATATCAGTCGGACATGTGGTGCTTGTAAAGGAATCTAACACCCCACCAGCTCATTGGCATCTCAAGGCAAGGATCAATTAGTTCGAGCGGTCAGACTCAAGACCTCTTCAGGAGAAATAACTCGGCCAATCACCAAGGTTGCGGTATTGCCCCGTTCAGAAACTGTGTTTCAGGGCGGACCGGGATGTTTATGAACGGATTGCATTTATCGAAATTATATATGTTGTTATAGGAATCGATTAACACACATAAATTAGCATTGTACACACAAATATTTGCGCGCTGCTGCGTCGGCGTTTTTTTTTTTCT
Source organism: Drosophila paulistorum (assembly GCA_018152135.1). Taxonomy (NCBI): domain Eukaryota; kingdom Metazoa; phylum Arthropoda; class Insecta; order Diptera; family Drosophilidae; genus Drosophila; species Drosophila paulistorum. Next base: position 1,332,253 of record JAECXG010000194.1, on the reverse strand, counting down.
ACAGTAATAAATTGGCACTCAACTGATTCAGTAGCAAAGAATCATAAGGGAAATTAATTATTTAATTTTTCAAAAGGAATCATGAATTGTTAAAAAAAACTGTGAAAAGATTGCTAAGAAAGTTAAAAGAAGGAAAAAGTAACTGTTAGAATATAAAACAATTAATGCTGTAAAAAATAACACAATTTTTTTCCACCTTAACCAAAATGCCATGTATAAAATATTTCATTAATGCATTAATTGCTTGTGCCAGTAGAACAAGCATTACTGCTTTGCATAAATATGTAAATGAGCGAGAGGGAGACAGAAATAATCGGCAACGGTTAAGAGAATTTTCTGGATTCAGCTTCGATGAGAATGACGCGCAGTACGAATCCAAGAAAATATAGGTTGAACAGAACTTGTCTGAACGTGATTTTGTTTCTATATGTAACATACTCGGTATAGGGCACGAAGTAGAGAATTTGCAGTCACATATATTGCACGAACTTCGCAGTTTGTTTTGTCAAAACGAAGAGCGCAACGACGAAAGCAGTGACGAATTTGACGACCAAGATGGTAACGAAAGTGCCGCTCACAGTAGTGTTTACAATGATGAAGAAGAAAACGTTGAACAGAAAGAGAAAGAGAATTCACAAAGCTGCCAGAGAAACAGTGGAGACGAAAAACGTTATAGTGACATTTCTATGCGTTTTGGTATGAATTTTCGTGACATAGAGGACACAATCAGAACATTCGAACACAAATTGAATTGGAATTGAGGAATACATAGAAAAGCTCAGTCCATCCAGCACTAAACATCCTCTGTGGAAAGCCCACCCAACTTTAAGCGCGCCTACAGAGACAGTTTCACCAACAAGGGGCCCAACAGGTGGATGGGCCCGCAGCGACGAAGAGAGGGCATCCGTATTTGCCACACATCTTAAAATGGTTTTCCAGCCAAATCCAACATCAAACTCGTTTGTACTTCCCCCTTCGAGCACATTAACGGATAGTGAGTACTCGGAACTCCAATCGGATGAGATCACTGCAGTTATTAAAAACCACATAAAGCCGAACAAAGCCCCTGGCCATGACCTAATCACACCGAAAATGATCCTAGAACTCCCTACTATCGCCATACAATACATCTGCAAAATGTTCAACGCTATAATAAGAATTGGCTACTTCCCAAGAGCATGGAAAAGGTCCACTATCATCTTGATTCCTAAAGTGGGAAAGGACAAAACCCAACCATCATCCTATAGGCCAATTAGTTTGCTGCCATGTCTTTCGAAGCTTTTTGAAAAGGTCCTGCAGATTCGTCTAAACTCATTTCTGGCATCGGAGAACACAATCCCTTCTCACCAGTTCGGCTTCCGCGAAAAACATGGGACAATTGAACAAGTCAATCGTATAACATCCGAAATAAGAACAGCATTCGAACTAAAAGAATACTGTACGGCTGTCTTTCTCGACGTTGCCCAGGCTTTCGACAGAGTCTGGCTGGAGGGTCTAATGTTCAAAATCCGGCAGAAACTCCCACAGTACACCCACAAACTCATGGAATCTTACCTTTACAATAGGAAATTCGCTGTAAGATGTAATGGCTCCGTCTCGGCTGACTTTGACATCGAAGCTGGTGTACCGCAAGGCAGTGTACTCGGACCATTGCTCTATCTGCTGTACACTGCAGACTTACCAACGAGTCTAGGACTTACAACGTCCACTTTTGCCGATGACACGGCAATCCTCAGCAGATCCAAATGCCCGATACAAGCCTTTGTAAAATTAGAGGAACACCTCAAGGTGGTAGAGGAATGGCTAGCAACCTGGCGTATCCGGGTCAACGAGCAGAAATGCAAACATGTTACATTTACGCTTAACAGAAGAAACTGTCCAGCTATAATGCTAAACAACGTACCAATTCCTCAAGCCGTGGATGTCACTTACCTTGGTATCCACCTAGACAGAAGACTAACTTGGCGCAAGCACATTGAGGCAAAAAGTCACAGCTTAAACTGAAAGCGAGTAGCTTACATTGGATCATCAATGCTCGGTCACCTCTACGTCTGGAGTATAAAGTCCTCCTATATAACTCCGTACTGAAACCCATCTGGACTTACGGTGCCGTACTATGGGGAAATGCAAGTACCAGCAATGTCGACATTATACAAAGGGCGCAGTCGAAGATTTTAAGATCAATCACTGGGGCTCCGTGGTACATACGGAACGACAACATTCAAAATGATCTAAATATACCTAGCGTAAAATCTGAAATAGGTAGTCAACAACTAAAGTATTCTGCGAAACTGGATGTACACCCTAATGTTCTTGCCAATTCCCTTACGCGAACTAATAATAGAACTCGTCTTAAAAGAAATGACAGACCAACCCAATAATAAATGATTAGGGCCGCCTGCAATATCCCCTGGATATATCTTAAGTACTAGATTAAGAAAAATATCTCAAACTTGTTGTTAGGCTCTAATTTAAGAGTAGATTCAACAAATATATATTAAACGTTAAAAAAAAAAAAAAAAAAAATTGAGGAATGGCTTTCAGAATTCGAAGATCTGGCTCTTTTGATGGACTTTAATGACCTTCAAAAAATTAGTTTTTGCAAAAAAGGCGCTAAGAGGCAATGCCAAGCTAATTGTTTTCAGTGAAAGAGGTATTAATTCTTGGTTAATACTCAAAATTATTAAGCGAGCGACCGTATCAAGCAAAGAATTACATAAACAACTGAGCGAAAGAAAGCAAAACAAAAACGAAAATATGCAAGAATATTTTCATAAAATGAAAGACATTGCATCTAATCCAATATATAATCAAATGTGGGCACATTGCCAGTAAATGCAGTCAAGTTGAACAAAAAGATGAACAAAATGTGAATACGTATACTTTACAATGTCAAAGTAAAATGAAGCAAGTAAGTCGTCTCGCCGACTTAGGTATACCATACATCAATAAAACAAATATTTGAAATTTGTAATAACAAATGCATTTGCCAATTAAAAAAAAAATTTGTTCACATGCTTTTTACAAGCATATCTTAGTATCTCACTCACTCATGCAAATGAGCTCCCTAGCGCCCCACCCGGCAAAGGCCAACTCCGGCCTTGTGGAAAAACGTTTATATGCATAACTTGGCTATTTTTTGTCCGATTTTGATCAAATTTGGTATTTTGCTGGGTATTAGTATCAAATTCAAGTGTGCCAAATTTGATTCCACAAGGTAAAAAATTACGGGAGATAATCGAGTTTTTCAAATTTCGGGGGCGGAGAGAGGCGTGGCAAAATCTTTATAATTACAAAATGTGCGCATTTACTAAGCAAATATACATACCAAATATGGTGTCTCTAGCTGCAATAGTTTTTGAGATAAACGTTTTTTTTTTTAATTGCAGGGGCGGAAAGTGGCGTGGCAAAAATTTAAAACATGCTCGATCACTCTACATACTACTCGAGCCTACATTTCAAATTTGGTGGCTCTATCTCTTATAGTCTCCGAGATCTAGGCGTTCATACGGACGGACGGACAGACGACTCGGCTGGCTAGATCGACTCGGCTGTTGATACTGATCAAGAATATATATACTTTATGGGGTCGGAAAAGCTTCCTTCTGCCTGTTACATACATTTTGGCGACTTTAATATATGGGTGTATGGTATAATAAAGAACCCATAAAAATTTATGACCCAGGAGAAACAATTTAGGAAAAAGTAGCTGAAGACTTAAATACAAAAGTTAAGACAACGTCACGCAGGATAGTACACAAGAACCAGTAGAAATACTGACCAATATCAATCTTTGTCATGTTAATATTGATACCAGTCTGTTGGGGACATACGACTATCCTGGATTACTCAAAATCGAGAGTAGTAATAATGGAAACTGGGATGGCAGCGAGGCAGAAAATTATACACGTTGTAGAAGTAGAAAAATATCAACAGGCATTTTCGGTGTTGAAGGAGGTTGTACGAAACTCAACTAAAACAAATCCGTATTACACTTTCCTTATTTACGAAATAACCCGAATCGAAACAGCTAAAGTATAATAATAAGCAATTAATAATTAATAAACTGGTAGAAAATAAGAAAAATTACCTAATTAAAATAACGAACACTTTATTGCATAAAAGTAAACCCGAAACAGATGAAAAATTGAAAGAAATAGAAAAGACAAAATTTAAATTGAGCCTATTAAGAGAAGAAATTACTAATGTTATTTACGCAATAGATTGGGCTAAAGCTAATACAATAAATTCTTTGATTTTATCACCAGCAGAAATTAATATTATCGAAACAATTTCCGAAGAAAGTCTAACATTTGTAAATATTGAAGAGCTGATACAATTTGCCGAAGTAAGTGTTCGTTCCGATGGCAGAGCTCTCCTTTATATCGTTAGCATACCTAGAGTAATTAAAGAACAATGCAAAAAAATCATGGCACTACCTATAAAATATGAGAAAACAATTGAAAAAATAGATTATGGTCACATTTTAAAATGCCATAAACAATATTTCGGTCTAACTAATAAGAATAAATGTAAAAATCAGAATAACAAAATATTATGTAAACTGGAAGATTTGACTGACTTAAAAAATAGCAAATGCATAGGAACATATTTCCATAGGAAAAAACCAAATTGCCAAATTACTAACAATCAACATGTGAAAACACACTCAGAGGTGGCTCCCGGAACTATCTTGCTAAACCACTTTCGGGGGTATCATCAACATCGATGGAGAAAACCTCACGTTGGACGGAACTTTTATAATTCAATCGCAAAATGCAACAATCAACATAGATGACTCGTGGTACATCATGAAGACGAAGAGTGAAGTAGAAGTCCAACCCCCATTACTTCAACTGTTATCGGACAAACAACACCAAAGCGAAACTCTATCTTTAGAAATGGTCAAAGAACTGAACTTGAGCAATACGGACAGCCTGGAAAGAATTCAGACTAACAACTCCATCATTTCATCATCCTATTCGACTGTCATAGCACTTCTAGCGATCGCAGCAATTACATACTGGACGATTAAGAAACAATGCAACCACAAGCCAGAGGAGTGCAATCCACCAATAGTAATGCCGATTACACCAGTACAATATGTAATAGCGACCGAGGACGTCCGCACTTAAGAGGGGAGGAGTTAAGACCAGACATGCTTCACCATCACAATCACACTCACCCCACACCCGTCATGCTATAATAGAGAACATTCAAGATTCATCATAATGAGCACCGACGTAATGAGCCTTCGACATAATGAGCATCAGTCCGATCATAGAAGGCACCACCAAGAATGTCACCCGATAACCCTGCAACGCATGATCGCCTTCAAACAATTGCCAGACTAAACATTCCTAGGGGAATAGTGTCAAGTTCGCTACACCAGACGGCAAGTCGCCCAATTCCCTAATTCAATTAGGCAATAAGCATCAGGTTCGGTACACCAGTCGTCACGTCGCCCAAATCAATTTCATATGTAGTGTATGCACATACTCAACATAAATATTGAGCGGCAACACTTTGTTAGCCGAATATGCATGAGGCATTGCCTTGTCACTCAGCGACAGCGTGCCAAGTGCCCGCACACATTTCAAGTGCAAACGTAATATGATATGCACTCAATGCATTCATCGCTTGGAGCCAAGTCAGCATGATCCCATACTGATCGCTAATATACATATGTGCATGCATAACTCACACTCTCTGCCCGTCTTACATTTTGTTACTTTATTTATATATAATGTATATATAAAACGGCTGCTCTGCCGCTGCGCCGACAGCTAGCAAGCCTTTAGCTAAGAGAACCAAATTCATTCAATAAAAGACATTCGATAAGAACACATTCTGGATTTACGACTTTCTTATAATACATGGCGACCGTGACTAGAGTCACAAGGAGCAGCGTATCGGGAAGATAGTGGCAGCTACACAAGGAGGATATACAAAAAAAAAAACGTCTGAGTGAGTAGAGTGTGCGTGATGGTACGTGGAGGTCAGCAAAATAAAATTAACAAAAGAATAGCACACGTAAAGTGGCTGCTATTTGCTCAATCAACACCCCCGCATGGACGGCGGCGCAAAAACTTTATAATGAGCTTCAATTTTTAAAAGACACCCTCCAAAATAGAGTATTACAAGTCACAACTCACTCAGCACATCAGATAAAAGTTATAAATCAAAAAATCTTAACAAAACCGAATATTCCCAAGCCACTGCCGAAACGACCAGAAGTCTGCCCGACCGACTGCCCTGGACAGCCAACCGGCGACGACCAGCTGACGCAGAGGATGCAGATAATCTATACCTATTTTAATTAAACATAAAACCAAATTTTTGTAAAAGCCTGCGAAACCTTTTCCGCTCGTTTAGAAGTGTAGCCCGTAAAGCTATACGAAACTATAAGTAGGATATATGTAAAAGAACAAACAGAAAAAAAAGCGTAAAATAGATGAGAAGTAATTCGATAAGTAAATTCAGTGAGGATTATAATTATAATTTTAACAAAACCATAAAGGTCTAGTAGACGTTAAATCAGTGGACTCTACTGCTACCGCAATAAATAAAGTTGAACCAAACAACATTGAATTGGAATATGTAAACATAATGCTTCTATTAATTGTTATTATAATGTGTGCCAATTGCTTTATAAACTGTATAAACTGCACAATAAATGTTTGAGAAAAAAATATATGAGCCGAGCAAACGACTTGGACAAGATTTAAAGAAAAAAAAAGCGCACAAACAACAAACGATACAAAAGATAATTAAATGTTATTAAATAAGAACCGACAAGAAAATGAAATAAATAATAAAAAAAAATTAAAACAATATATATATGCATATTCAAGTATGGATACCCAAAGAACTATAAGAAAAACATATGAAAGGGACTCATATTTCAGTAGAAGAGTTCAGCAGTTAGTATCCACAACCCCCGGAGTTAGAAATCCTTTATATAGAGACATTTAACTGTTATACCTCACCACTGTTTCACTGCACTGCAACCCAAAAAGAAATAGTATTAACAACAACTCCGGGTGTGCAGGTTAGATCAAGAATAGATGAATATCCAATTTTAGGTAGAGTAATTGTTATGATGGTATCCAAGAAATAATTCATATCCCTAATATAATGGAATGGAATGAATTATCAAAGGAATTATCAAACATTAAAGCAGAATTCGACAAATAAATTAAGTCACTAACACAAAATAGACCGATACAAAAAACCACAGTTAGAAAACACGTGGAAATATTAGTTAAATGCTTCAATGTAGCCCGGATACGAATATATGAACACTAAGATAAACTTACTCAAGATCATTGGTCTCACGTATCAAAGTTTTTGATCAGACTAAGATCCAATTTGACAACTATTAGAGAAAAGTTTGACCTCGATATATCAATACCTAACATTCTCAATACCTCAGTAACAATTAAAACTGGTGAAGAACCAGAATCAAAAGATGGTATTAATATCGACCAAAAGGATTTGGAAGAAGAAGAAATAGATAATATCACTACCCTCGCTATATTAATGTTTGATTTGGACGATTCTACAGATTCAGACACCAGCTCGAGTGTAGTTGAAGAAAAATTGATTACAATGGCACAGTCAAATATTGATTTTATCAACACTGCATCAAAGCTTATACCAGCTTATTTGATGGTAAAGCAGAAAACCTAACAGGTTTTCTCGATGCATTGGAAATTATAGAATCAATAAAAGACGAACACGAACAATTAGCTATTTCAATAATAAAAACAAAGCTAAAAGGTGTCGCCAGAAACCTAGACGGAAATGAGACAACTGTATCAGAAGTCATCTCAGGACTAAGAAGCAATGTCAAAGGCGAAACTGTAGAAGTATTAGCAGCTAAGCTGATGAATCTACAGCAACGCAAAGCTCTAGAAAGTGCGTATATAACGGACGGACTACCCCTTGCGTTAGCCAGGAGTTATTCTACACAGTTTGCAGTTAAGGCAATGACGAAGAATTGCGCAATTGATAAGGTAAAACTTATCATGCAGGCTGGCACCTTCAACACCATGAATGATGCCATATCCAAATTCGTAAACAGTTGCACGGAAGCAACTGGAAAACCAAATACTGTCCTTTATTATAGAAATTATCCTTAATCACAACAACTACAGTGGTACCAACTATAATAATAATGGAAGAGGTCAATACAGAGGAAATAATCGAGGACGTGGTAACTCAAATCGAGGCCAAAATAACAATAACAACGTGAGAATAGCCCAAAATGCATCGGGAAACTCTCAAGACCCTTTAAGTACCCAACAGTAGAAAATGTAATGGTTCATGCAATTAATCTCAGTCAGAATATATTTGTCACTTTTGCTAACGTATCCACAGAAAAGAACTGGTTTATCTAGTAGACACGGGTGCAGACATTTCAATAGTCAAAGAAAATTCTGATGTCTATCATGACATAAACTTTAACTATATAAAAGACATAAAAGGAATAAGTCAGGAGGTAACAAAATCCAAAGGTTTAACCTCTATAGAGATACAGACAACTAAATATATAATCCAACACGACTTTCATATCGTGGATTTACATTTCGCTATTCCATGCGATGGCATATTAGGAATCGACTTCATAAAACAATACAACTTTCAATTAGACTTCAAACCGTCTGAAGATTGGTTGATAATCAGACCCGATAACCTTAAATATCCAATTTATGTACCAATAACATACAGTTCTGGCAACAACTTCATAAGACTACTTAATACTACAAATAGAGATCAAGTAGTCAATACAAATAACTTGGCATACGAATCACTTTCGAACTACGAAGTAGTCAAAACTAATAATGAAACTAGAGAAAAGTCTGTATTATCTCAGCTCTCAAAGAACTTTCCTTCACTATTTAAGTCACAGCTCTCAAGCTTATGCACCAAATACAGCGATATATTCGGATTGGAAACAGAACCAATCACTACAAATAATTTCTACAAACAGAAACTGAGATTAAAGGATGATGAACCAGTATATGTCAAAAATTATAGAAGCCCACACAGCCTTCTGTATCTGAATATAATAAAATCATCTCCGACTTCAGATTCAAAGAAATGGCGATTAGTAATTGACTATCGTCAAATAAACAAAAAATTATTGTCCGATAAATTTCCACTGCCTAGAATTGATGACATTTTAGATCAACTAGGGCGAGCAAAATATTTTTCGTGCCTTGACCTTATGTCAGGATTCCACCAAATTGAACTCGAAAAAAGTTCAAGAGATATAACGTCATTTTCAACGAGCAACGTCTCGTATCGTTTCAAGCGATTACCTTTCGGTTTAAAAATAGCGCCTAACTCATTTCAGAGGATGTTGACTATTGCATTCTCTGGATTAGAACCTTCACAAGCATTCCTTTACATGGATGACTTAATAGTTATGGGTTGTTCCGAAAAACACATGCTTAAAAACTTAACAGATGTTTTTTTCAGGGAATACAACCTAAAGCTACATCCAGAAAAATGTTCATTTTTTATGCATGAGGTGACTTTTCTTGGTCATAAATGCACGGATAAAGGAATACTTCCAGATGACACGAAATATGACGTCATCATGAATTACCCAATCCCGCACAATGCGGATAGCGCTAGACGTTTTGTAGCCTTTTGCAATTATTATAGACGATTCATTAAAAACTTCGCCGAATTTTTTCGGCACATAACAAAATTATGTAAAAAGAATGTTCCCTTTGAATGGACAGTTGAATGCCAAGAAGCATTCCAATATTTAAAAAGTAAACTAATGGAACCAACATTGTTACAATACCCCGACTTTTATAAAGAATTCTGTATAATTACGGATACAAGCAAACAAGCACGTGGAGCGGTTTTAACCCAAAACCATGCTGGACTCCAACTTCCCATTGCTTATGCATCTAGATCTTTTACTAAAGGAGAAAGTAATAAGTGTACCACCGAGCAGGAATTAGCTGCAATACACTTGACAATATTACACTTTAGACCATATATATATGTATGGAAAAAATTTCTTAATAAAAATAGACCATAGACCTTTAATATACCTCTTCTCCATGATCAATCCCAGTTCTAAACTGACACGTATGAGGCTCGAATTAGAAGAATATGATTTCACAGTTGAATACTTAAGGGAAAGGACAACTATGTAGCTGATGCGTTATCGAGAATAACCATCAAAGACCTACAAATATAACTGGCAATATCAATAAAGTCACTACAAAATATCAGAATAGACAGAAAATCCGCGCGGAAAAGAACAAAGAATTGCCTACGCAATCTTTAAATAAAGCTTCTAAGCCCAACGTATATGAAGTCATAAACAATGACGAAGTACATAAAGTTACGTATGATGTTAGCGATTTATATACCAATGGAATCCTAAACTTAGGTCCATTTTTCCAAAGGCTTGAACTGCAAGCCGGTATAAATAAAATCAGCCAACTCAAATTATCAAAATCAAAATACTTCAATAGATAATTTCAAATTAATAGTGATAGTGGACACTATTGGTCCACTACCAAAATGGAAACGAGTATGCAGTCACTTTAATATGTGATTTAACTAAGTATTTAGTTGCCATACCTGTTCCGAATAAAAATGCTAATACTGTCGCTAAAGCAATTTTTGAATGTTTTATTCTGAAGTACGGTCCAATGAAGACGTTCATTACGGACATGGGAACAGAATACAAGAATTCAATTATAGACAATTTGTGCTAATATTTAAATATTAAAAATATTACATCTACAGCACACCTCCAGACAGTTGGAACAATAGAAAGAAGTCATGGAACTTTTAATAAATACATACGATCCTACATATCGGTTGATTGTGATTGGGACGTATGGCTTCAATATTTTGTCTTTTGTTTCAACACGACCGCCTCTATGGCACATACTTATTGTCCATATGAGCTAGTATTTGGTAAACAAGTAATTTACCAAAACAATTTAATAGCATAGATAGCGTAGAAGCAATATATAATATGATGATTATGCTAAAGAGCGCAAATATAGATTAGAAGTAGCATATAAAAGAGCTAGGGTAATGCTAGACGAGCATAAGAATAAAAATAAGGTACTATATGATTAGAAAGTAAACAATAAAGTAACGGAAATGTGAGATAGGAATAATGTTACAATAGTTAATGACAAAAACAAAAAACAGTTAGTTCATAAAGATAGAGTAAAACTTTTTATTTAATAATAACATACATAGGTAATAACATACATATATATATATATTTTTCATATATGAATATTTTTGATCATTTCATTTTTTTCATCGTTATTAAGTACAACATAATATATAAAAAAAAATAAAAAAACAACACGAAAAAAAATAAATAAATAAAATTTCTTAAATTTATATATAATAAGAATTAAAATAACTTCATGAAATTACGTAATTTTTCGAAAGGAGAGAGATGTAGTGTATGCACATCCTGAACATAAATATTGAGCGGCAACACTTTGTTAGCCGAATATGCATAAGGCATTGCCTTGTCACTCAGCGACAGCGTGCCAAGTGCCCGCACACATTTCAAGTCAGCATGATCCCATACTGATCGCTAATATACATATGTGCATGCATAACTCACACTCTCTGCCCGTCTAAACGGCTGCTCTGCCGCTGCGCCGACAGCTAGCAAGCCTTTAGCTAAGAGAACCAAATTCATTCAATAAAAGACATTGGAAAAGAACACATTCTGGATTTACGACTGTCTTATAATACATGGCGACCGTGACTAGAGTCACAAGGAGCAGCGTATCTGCAAGATAGTGGCAGCTATTCAAGGAGGATATACAAAAAAAAAAAAAAAACGTGGCATAGTGGCAACTACACAAGGAGGATATACAAAAAAAAAAACGTCGGAGTGAGTAGAGTGTGCGTGATGGTACGTGGAGGTCAGCAAAATAAAATTAACAAAAGAATAGCACACATAAAGTGGCAGCTATATGCTCAATCAACACCCCCGCATGGACGGCGGCGCAAAAACTTTATAATGAGCTTCAATTTTTAAAAGAGACCCTCCAAAATAGAGTATTACAAGTCACAACTCACTCAGCACATCAGATAAAAGTTATAAATCAAAAAATCTTAACAAAACCGAATATTCCCAAGCCACTGCCGAAACGACCAGAAGTCTGCCCGACCGACTGCCCTGGACAGCCAACCGGCGACGACCAGCTGACGCAGAGGATGCAGATAATCTATACCTATTTTAATTAAACATAAAACCAAATTTTTGTAAAAGCCTGCGGAACCTTTTCCGCTCGTTTAGAAGTATAGCCCGTAAAGCTATACGAAACTATAGGTAGGATATATGTAAAAGAACAAAGAGAAAAAAAAAGCGTAAAATAGATGAGAAGTAATTCGATAAGTAAATTCTGTGAGGAAATAGATAATAATTATAATTATTATTTTAACAAAACCATAAATGTCTAGTTGAACCAAAGAACATTGAATTGGAATATGTAAACATAATGCTTCTATTAATTGTTATTATAATATGTGCCAATTGCTTTTATAAACTGTACAAACTGCACAATAAATGTTTGAGAAAAAATATATATGAGCCGAGCAAACGACTTGGACAAGATTTAAAGAAAAAAAAAGCGCACAAACAACAAACGATACAAAACATAATTAAATGTTATTAAATAAGAACCGAAAAGAAAATGAAATAAATAATAAAAAAAAAATTAAAACAATATATATATGCATATTCAAGTATGGATACCCAAAGAACCATAAGAAAAACATATGAAAGGGACTCATATTTCAGTAGAAGAGTTCAGCAGTTAGTATCCACAACCCCCCGAGTTAGAAATCCTTTATATAGAGACATTTAACTGTTATACCTCACCACTGTTTCACTGCACTGCAACCCAAAAAGAAATATTCACTATTTAAGTCACAGCTCTCAAGCTTATGCACCAAATACAGCGATATATTCGGATTGGAAACAGAACCAATCACTACAAATAATTTCTACAAACAGAAACTGAGATTAAAGGATGATGAACCAGTATATGTCAAAAATTATAGAAGCCCACACAGCCTTCTGTATCTGAATATAATAAAATCATCTCCGACTTCAGATTCAAAGAAATGGCGATTAGTAATTGACTATCGTCAAATAAACAAAAAATTATTGTCCGATAAATTTCCACTGCCTAGAATTGATGACATTTTAGATCAACTAGGGCGAGCAAAATATTTTCAATAAAAGTTCAAGAGATATAACGTCATTTTCAACGAGCAACGTCTCGTATCGTTTCAAGCGATTACCTTTCGGTTTAAAAATAGCGCCTAACTCATTTCAGAGGATGTTGACTATTGCATTCTCTGGATTAGAACCTTCACAAGCATTCCTTTACATGGATGACCTAATAGTTATGGGTTGTTCCGAAAAACACATGCTTAAAAACTTAACAGATGTTTTTTTCAGGGAATACAACCTAAAGCTACATCCAGAAAAATGTTCATTTTTTATGCATGAGGTGACTTTTCTTGGTCATAAATGCACGGATAAAGGAATACTTCCAGATGACACGAAATATGACGTCATCATGAATTACCCAATCCCGCACAATGCGGATAGCGCTAGACGTTTTGTAGCCTTTTGCAATTATTATAGACGATTCATTAAAAACTTCGCCGAATTTTTTCGGCACATAACAAAATTATGTAAAAAGAATGTTCCCTTTGAATGGACAGTTGAATGCCAAGAAGCATTCCAATATTTAAAAAGTAAACTAATGGAACCAACATTGTTACAATACCCCGACTTTTATAAAGAATTCTGTATAATTACGGATACAAGCAAACAAGCACGTGGAGCGGTTTTAACCCAAAACCATGCTGGACTCCAACTTCCCATTGCTTATGCATCTAGATCTTTTACTAAAGGAGAAAGTAATAAGTGTACCACCGAGCAGGAATTAGCTGCAATACACTTGACAATATTACACTTTAGACCATATATATATGTATGGAAAAAATTTCTTAATAAAAATAGACCATAGACCTTTAATATACCTCTTCTCCATGATCAATCCCAGTTCTAAACTGACACGTATGAGGCTCGAATTAGAAGAATATGATTTCACAGTTGAATACTTAAGGGAAAGGACAACTATGTAGCTGATGCGTTATCGAGAATAACCATCAAAGACCTACAAATATAACTGGCAATATCAATAAAGTCACTACAAGATATCAGAATAGACAGAAAATCCGCGCGGAAAAGAACAAAGAATTGCCTACGCAATCTTTAAATAAAGCTTCTAAGCCCAACGTATATGAAGTCATAAACAATGACGAAGTACATAAAGTTACGTATGATGTTAGCGATTTATATACCAATGGAATCCTAAACTTAGGTCCATTTTTCCAAAGGCTTGAACTGCAAGCCGGTATAAATAAAATCAGCCAACTCAAATTATCAAAATCAAAATACTTCAATAGATAATTTCAAATTAATAGTGATAGTGGACACTATTGGTCCACTACCAAAATGGAAACGAGTATGCAGTCACTTTAATATGTGATTTAACTAAGTATTTAGTTGCCATACCTGTTCCGAATAAAAATGCTAATACTGTCGCTAAAGCAATTTTTGAATGTTTTATTCTGAAGTACGGTCCAATGAAGACGTTCATTACGGACATGGGAACAGAATACAAGAATTCAATTATAGACAATTTGTGCTAATATTTAAATATTAAAAATATTACATCTACAGCACACCTCCAGACAGTTGGAACAATAGAAAGAAGTCATGGAACTTTTAATAAATACATACGATCCTACATATCGGTTGATTGTGATTGGGACGTATGGCTTCAATATTTTGTCTTTTGTTTCAACACGACCGCCTCTATGGCACATACTTATTGTCCATATGAGCTAGTATTTGGTAAACAAGTAATTTACCAAAACAATTTAATAGCATAGATAGCGTAGAAGCAATATATAATATGATGATTATGCTAAAGAGCGCAAATATAGATTAGAAGTAGCATATAAAAGAGCTAGGGTAATGCTAGACGAGCATAAGAATAAAAATAAGGTACTATATGATCAGAAAGTAAACAATAAAGTAACGGAAATGTGAGATAGGAATAATGTTACAATAGTTAATGACAAAAACAAAAAACAGTTAGTTCATAAAGATAGATTAAAACTTTTTATTTAATAATAACATACATAGGTAATAACATACATATATATATATATTTTTCATATATGAATATTTTTGATCATTTCATTTTCTTCATCGTTATTAAGTACAACATAATATATAAAAAAAAAAAAAAAAAAAACAACACGAAAAAAATAAATAAATAAAATTTCTTAAATTTATATATAATAAGAATTAAAATAACTTCATGAAATTACGTAATTTTTCGAAAGGAGAGAGATGTAGTGTATGCACATCCTGAACATAAATATTGAGCGGCAACACTTTGTTAGCCGAATATGCATAAGGCATTGCCTTGTCACTCAGCGACAGCGTGCCAAGTGCCCGCACACATTTCAAGTCAGCATGATCCCATACTGATCGCTAATATACATATGTGCATGCATAACTCACACTCTCTGCCCGTCTAAACGGCTGCTCTGCCGCTGCGCCGACAGCTAGCAAGCCTTTAGCTAAGAGAACCAAATTCATTCAATAAAAGACATTCGATAAGAACACATTCTGGATTTACGACTTTCTTATAATACATGGCGACCGTGACTAGAGTCACAAGGAGCAGCGTATCGGCAAGATGGTGGCAGCTATTCAAGGAGGATATACAAAAAAAAAAAAAAAAAACGTGGCATAGTGGCAACTACACAAGGAGGATATACAAAAAAAAAAACGTCTGAGTGAGTAGAGTGTGCGTGATGGTACGTGGAGGTCAGCAAAATAAAATTAACAAAAGAATAGCACACATAAAGTGGCTGCTATATGCTCAATCAACACCCCCGCATGGACGGCGGCGCAAAAACTTTATAATGAGCTTCAATTTTTAAAAGAGACCCTCCAAAATAGAGTATTACAAGTCACAACTCACTCAGCACATCAGATAAAAGTTATAAATCAAAAAATCTTAACAAAACCGAATATTCCCAAGCCACTGCCGAAACGACCAGAAGTCTGCCCGACCGACTGCCCTGGACAGCCAACCGGCGACGACCAGCTGACGCAGAGGATGCAGATAATCTATACCTATTTTAATTAAACATAAAACCAAATTTTTGTAAAAGCCTGCGAAACCTTTTCCGCTCGTTTAGAAGTATAGCCCGTAAAGCTATACGAAACTATAGGTAGGATATATGTAAAAGAACAAAGAGAAAAAAAGCGTAAAATAGATGAGAAGTAATTCGATAAGTAAATTCTGTGAGGAAATAGATAATAATTATAATTATAATTTTAACAAAACCATAAAGGTCTAGTTGAACCAAACAACATTGAATTGGAATATGTAAACATAATGCTTCTATTAATTGTTATTATAATATGTGCCAATTGCTTTTATAAACTGTACAAACTGCACAATAAATGTTTGAGAAAAAAATATATGAGCCGAGCAAACGACTTGGACAAGATTTAAAGAAAAAAAAAGCGCACAAACAACAAACGATACAAAACATAATTAAATGTTATTAAATAAGAACCGAAAAGAAAATGAAATAAATAATAAAAAAAAATTAAAACAATATATATATGCATATTCAAGTATGGATACCCAAAGAACCATAAGAAAAACATATGAAAGGGACTCATATTTCAGTAGAAGAGTTCAGCAGTTAGTATCCACAACACCCGGAGTTAGAAATCCTTTATATAGAGACATTTAACTGTTATACCTCACCACTGTTTCACTGCACTGCAACCCAAAAAGAAATAGTATTAACAACAACTCCGGGTGTGCAGGTTAGATCAAGAATAGATGAATATCCAATTTTAGGTAGAGTAATTGTTATGATGGTATCCAAGAAATAATTCATATCCCTAATATAATGGAATGGAATGAATTATCAAAGGAATTATCAAACATTAAAGCAGAATTCGACAAATAAATTAAGTCACTAACACAAAATAGACCGATACAAAAAACCACAGTTAGAAAACACGTGGAAATATTAGTTAAATGCTTCAATGTAGCCCGGATACGAATATATGAACACTAAGATAAACTTACTCAAGATCATTGGTCTCACGTATCAAAGTTTTTGATCAGACTAAGATCCAATCTGACACCAAATTGAACTCGAAAAAAGTTCAAGAGATATAACGTCATTTTCAACGAGAAACGGCTCGTATTGTTTCAAGCGATTACCTTTCGGTTTAAAAATAGCGCCTAACTCATTTCAGAGGATGTTGACTATTGCATTCTCTGGATTAGAACCTTCACAAGCATTCCTTTACATGGATGACTTAATAGTTATGGGTTGTTCCGAAAAACACATGCTTAAAAACTTAACAGGTGTTTTTTCAGGGAATACAAACTAGAGCTACATCCACGCCACCGGGTGAAAAGCAGTGAGCGGCGAAGAGCAGTGAGGAGTGAGGAGGGTTTTTTGATCCTCGGCGTCTACGGTCACACCAGGAGGGGTGACTTGACTTTCTGATGGGCGCCGCCATTTCACTCAAGTACGAAATTTCAACCCGAACACCCGTTCTATTTTTCCATTGAATTTTTGCTACTTTTTCGAATTGTATATTTTAACCCGAAACATATATCGTGTGTGTCGGGCAACCTGTGAATAATAATTAATAAAGTTTAAGTTGTTTTAACCGAAGTTATCGCGCGTTATCAATTCACCACTCACTCACCACCCGAAGAAATTGGCACCCGCCAACCACCTGTATTCGATCCGGATCCTTCCGCCCCTCCACAAACATTGGTCCTTCGAGCCGGATATCCTTCCGCTCCTCCAGCTTGCATCGGCGGAATTCCTGATAAGTACAAAATTTCATTATACATTTCATTTGCCCCTACATACTAATAAAAGTGTGAGGTTTCCCGCTCTTCCATAGCGACCTGCACACTTTTATATATATTGTATGTACATACCTGACCTATTCCAAGGTTACATGGTAGTTCCCAATCCATAACGTGTTTGTCCAACGTTCGGTTTCCATTCCACCACAGGGCCGCACTTGTCCAATTTTTTCATACGTACATACATATGTAAAACTCGTGACATCACATGTACATGTATTTTCCACAGCTGTTCGCCAAGTCCGCGTAAAGGTTAACAGAAAGAAAAGCAAAGAAATTATTAAAGTGTTATAAAAAAAAAAAAAAAGGAAATAGTAATCCAAGTGTTCACCGCGATTTCTTATGTGTTCGGATTATTTCCAGTGCCCAATTAATTTCCTCACGCGAGTTATGCCATTAGCAACACTTCCCATAACAGCCGACCCAAGAGGTCTACACTCCACATTAATGTAAGCATAAACAATACCATTCCAGTAAACATAGAGTGTCACAAGATAAGTGACAGTTTCCCTAAACATAGAGTGTCACAAGATAAGTGACAGTTTCCCTAAAACATAGAGTGTCACAAGAAAAGTGACCAGAAGAAAACATTATAAACACTTGGATGTAAGCCAAACCAGAATATGATTTGATTCAATAAAGCAGTCTTGATTTAACACTCAACCAGAACAGACTCAATCTTAATTGCCGCAGTCGGTACTCGAGTTCACAGCTAAAATATTGTGGAAACTTTGAACGCAATCAAAGATAACGAAACAATATAATACTGTGGAAAACAAAACATTTAGTGACAAAATAAAATATATATATTGTGGAAACTTTGGAGAAAATCTAAGCCAACGAAACAATATAATATTATAAAAACATTTTGTGACAAATAATAAAATATATATATTGTGACAAATAACGAAACAATATAATATTGTAAAAACACTTTGTGCAAACAAACAGAATTATTGTGGAAACTTAAAAAAAAAAAAAAAAAGTTAACGAAACAATAAAACATACACCATTAAAATGGCTAATCCAGCGCAAATTAACGAAATGCAACAATGCATTCAAATGCTAACATCAATAATAATATCCAATCAAGAGGTGCATTCTAATCCAACAACAAGGGAGAGAAACAGCATCGAGAAGGAAACAAGGTACTTGCCGGTGTTCACTGGACAGGAGGGAACGTTACATGGTTTCATTTCGGCAGTCAACCAAATCATGGAGGAGTATGATAATAACGACCAGGTCTTCACTGTTATATTCAACACCAAAATTCAAGGTCAGGCTAGAACTATGCTTAATATTAACCCCCCTACATCTTGGGCTGATTGCAAAACTCGTCTTCGACATCATTATCGCCCAAGAACGGATCAAATGGGTCTAACCAGAAAAATTAATAACTTAAGGGTAACTACCGTTCGAGATCTTGATTTTAAAGAGCAATTGTTGAGGAAATTACTGATTTTTCGGTATTTGAAAACAATAGCAGATTAGTTGACATATTAAGTGGTCTCTTAATTCAAAGAGTAAAAGAATTATCTTGTGGTCCAATGGCCATTGCCTTAATGAATAAAACAACATTAACAGATATAAGAATTGAACTTGCAAATTATATTGGTCTGAATTATGGAAATTTAAATAAAAAACTATTATTAACCAAAAATGACAATGACCATAGTACATATAACAAACAGACAACTAATAAAAATACAAACCAAAATTGTTTAAGATTAAAAATCGTGTTCATCTGAACTGGCTTCACCAAATCAGATGCACTAAAGAAAATACAATACAACTGTACCTTTGTACCAAACAACTAACCTAGCATATGACTAGAAATACAATCTGCCACACGCGGTGTGGAAAAAACACTTGTAATTCTAAACTAACCCAAAAGATCACAACGACAGGATGTCAAGTGGCCGATGTGCCCAAAATAATACTTTTTCAACCCCCGAATACGTGGGTGTGAGTCTAAAATAAGATCTTCTAAGAACAATTGTTACCTACTAGAGCCTAAGATAATCCTATATAAACTCCGTACTTTTGTAAATAAAATCAGTTCATATTTTGAATTCAACGAATGAAGACTGGGTTATTTTCCTTCTCTCCGGGAATCCCGATTCATTTTGGTCCTTCGAGAAAAAAGGAACTCTGTAGTTTTCCCCACCAGTGGTAAGAGACTCAGAGGGTAAATCAGCGCCTGTAAGTCTGAATTCTTATGCAAGTGTAAATGCTAAGATCAGCTAAAGGTAGCAAAAATAAAATAACTCTTGTTTTCCCCCACCAGTGGTAAGAGACAGAGAATAATATAAAAAGGCAAAATTTTGCTTAATAAATAAAAAGTGCGTGCGTCCGATTTTAAAGTCAGTTTGGCTAGTGGAGCAACTGTAGTAATTTCGGCGGCGGGAGTTTTTGTGTGTGGCGTATTCGAAGCCCTAATATCGAAAGTAAAAAAAAAAAAGAATTTACTAGTGTACATACACACTATATACAATTGCAAGTCGGCAACTAAAAATAGCAGCAGAGCAACAAGACAGTTGCAAAGAAGAGGCGACTGGAGGCGAGGCAAATATAAAGAAACGGCAAATCTGACCCATTGGCAGACAAGCAGCAGCAGACTATCGGCAAAACATACTTGGCAAACTCTACTGGGCGGACAACGGTGGCGAACGGTGTCAACAGATCATCAGATAAGATATAAATAGTTATATAAAAGATAGTTATAAGTACATCTATCTATTTTTATTATAATATACTTATATCGATATCCTAATATACGCATAAGACAAAAATGTTTCCTACCAAAACTGAAAAATTGTTAGGGAAGCAACACGAGTTGCACAAAAGATTAAAAAGAATAGAAGAGTTAGATGCTAGTAAGTTAACTAGCAAGATTCTTAATGAGGTAACTGAGATTCAGAAGCAATGGATTAGTTACCATAGCCAAATGATACAGAGTGGTGTAACCGAACACTACTATTTTACAGATGGAAAGTATGAGGAGGGTTTAGAGATGGCAGCCAGATTAATAGCCAAAGGAGAGTCAAGTAGGCAGGGCACTGTTGAGTCGGAGAGCAGTGAAGCAGATGCAACGATGTCAGAAAATGTTGAGGTCAGCATCGGGGAGTCGCGGGGAAACGCGACCTCTAGTAATGAGAATGCTAATGTTAGCCAGGAAAAATTTCAAGAAAAGGTCCGTCAGCTCCAGATATATTTGGACATGGTGAGCAAAGATTTACGTACGATAGACAATAGAACAGGCGAAATTTATATTAAAGAAATTAAATTCTTGTTCAAGAAGGTACAGATGTGCCAAGCTTATACAGGTGAACCTATACATAATGAAGCGCTTAAAGAGGTCATAGAAGAATTAGAATTCGATCTTCAGAATACCTTGGTAGCATTAGAAGAGAAAATAAATGATCAGAAAAATTTGAAAGTTGAGAATGTTGCCGTGAGAGGTGAACTACCAGTGTTGCCAAAAATACAAGTACCCACATTTTCTGGAGAGCCAAGAGAATGGGACTTGTTTGTAGAATTATTCACGGAACTGATTGAAAAAAGAGAGGATCTAAGTCCTGCTCTTAAATTCAATTATTTAAAATCCGCGTTAAAGGGCGAAGCAAGGAGCATGGTAGCCCATCTATTGTCAGGTTCAGCTGACAATTATAGTGCCGCTTGGGAACTGTTAACCAAGCGGTATGAAAATAATCGGTATTTTCCGAACAATTAAGTCGGATCGTTGATTTAACAATGATCAACAATGATTCCGCAAAAAATGTTAAAGGAGTGATTGACATAGTTAATGAGTCAGTTTACTTAATTAAAATAAAAGCAAATTTGTCCGATGAAGTTGACGTAATATTCGCACAACTCCTACTAAGGAAATTTGACAGAGAGTCTCTACAATTGTATGAGAGTCAGATTAGAAAAACAAGGCAAATTCAAATGCTATCTGATGTCATGGAATACTTGGAGCAAAGATATTGCTCGCTATGTGCCATGAGAAAAGAAGAGAAAATCCGCTACAAACTGTATTAAATTATGCGGAAGTCGAAGATAAATGTCCGATTTGCAAAATTGCCGGGCATAAAGCGTATAAATGCTATAAGTTTAAAGGTTTGACACATATTGAACGATATGGGACAGCCAAAAAAGTGCAGCTTTGCATAAGATGCTTGAACCATTAAAGCAATAAGGTGTGCACTAATGAAATGGTCTGTTCATTGTGTAGTAAGGAACACCATACTTTACTTCATTTTGACGAAGAACAGGAGAAAGTAAATACTTGTGTAACCGCACAACCAACACTGTTGGCCACAGCTGTAATACAAGTCAAAAATATAAATGGAGGATATAAGACTCTAAGAGCCCTTATTGATTGTGGTTCACAGAGCACCATTTTGTCTGAAGAGGCCGCTCAAATATTAAAACTACCTAAAATTAAACAGTATACAGAAATAAGTGGCGTGTCCTCAATAAAATCTAATAAATCAAAATATAAGGTAAAAATAGATGTAAAGACGAGAAATCCTTGGAAAGGACATCTAAAGGTTGAGGCAATTGTGTTGCCAAAGTTAATGAAAGCTCTTCCATTAAAAATTGCAAACGTGGATATGTCAAAATGGCAAACTTACGTGCTAGCTGATCCTACCTTCAATAAACCTGGTAGGGTTGATATAATAATGGGGGTAAACGTATTTACCCAAATCTTAAAAAGGGGAATTACAAAGATTGATAGCCTGCTAGGCCAAAATACTCAATTTGGTTGGATCGTCTCAGGATGCACCAAATCAAATCAGAATAAATCTGTAGTGGCAACAACAATAGATGTCACAGGTTTTGAACAACGTTGGGAGAGGAAAGGTAAATTTCAAAATAAAAACAACACATATCCAAAGAAATGCAACAGCAAAACTCAAAAAATAAATTTATGGCCCCCCGGCAGGACCTCACATTGGAGGTAAAGTGAAAATTGAGGAACAAAAAGTATATATCCCAGAGCCAATACAAAATGAGAATATTCCAAAGGCAATGGGTCAATTAGATAATGATTATCTAAAAATAATATCAAAATAGATTCCGGTAACAAATTATCAGAAACTATAGTACCAAAAAGGCAGATATGGCAAAATATTTATAAAAGGACAACATTTAATAATAGCCAGAATAACCACTCAAGTTTTAGCAGTCAGCGATATTTAAAAATGGTGGAGCGAAGATCACATTGGTACAATTCAAAAAGGAAAGATAGTTCTTTTTTAAATTCTCCAGCTTATAAAAAGGCTAGAAGTCAGCACAGTAATACACATCAGGAATGGGTAGATATCCCGAAACAGAAATCATTAGGTAATATGCCAAATATTATAAAAACCAGTAGAAGCCAACTCAGTAATACATACGGGAGAATTGGTAAGAATAGGAAGTCAGTGACAATGGCAAAGGAACATCAGATTGACTAGGTTCAACGTCCATCATGTAACTGGTCATGCTTCTTTAACAATAATTATCTTACTAATGATAGTTTAATAATAATTTGTATAAGACAACTAACTATAAAAATAAAGTGAAAAACGCCGCATTTGGTGGCCCTTTGCAGAATGTTTAAGAATAAACATCGTGTTCATCTGAACTGGCTTCACCAAATCAGATGCACTAAAGAAAATACAATACAACTGTACCTTTGTACCAAACAACTAACCTAGCATATGACTAGAAATACAATCTGCCACACGCGGTGTGGAAAAAACACTTGTAATTCTAAACTAACCCAAAAGATCACAACGACAGGATGTCAAGTGGCCGATGTGCCCAAAATAATACTTTTTCAACCCCCGAATACGTGGGTGTGAGTCTAAAATAAGATCTTCTAAGAACAATTGTTACCTACTAGAGCCTAAGATAATCCTATATAAACTCCGTACTTTTGTAAATAAAATCAGTTCATATTTTGAATTCAACGAATAAAGATTGGGTTATTTTCTTTCTCTCTTCGGAAATCCCTATTCAACGCCTCCAAAACTACACTGGAGGTATTCTTCGCCAAGGCTGTTAGATCATCTAACATGCCTGCTACAACCAGTCCTAGTGTATCCTTCGCTAGTGTAGTCCGAACTGGACAGACGGATCCCGCGAAAGAAACCACGTCACTCCACCATCTACAACATCCGCAACCTAGCGCACCAGAACTTGGCCAGCAAACTCCAAGTGGTTTAGAGGCCCTATTGATCTCACTTAATCAAAACATAAGCGCTTTTTTGACGTTCATACAAAACTGTATCCAGGAACTGATGCGGAATCAAAACCTGCTTATCCAGAAGCTTATCGAGAATAAATAATGGCTTCCCTACGTCTATGTCTTTGGAATGCTAATGGCGTCTCCAAGCACAAAAATGAACTGCAACTATTCCTAGACTCAAGTGAAATCGACGTCATGCTGATATCGGAAACACATTTACCATCAAAAAATAACTTTCAAATACCAAAATACACCTTCTACGCAACAAACTATCCAGACGGAAAAGCTCATGGCGGGACTGGTATCCTAATCAAAAACCGTATAAAACACTCGTTCCTCAACAGATTCGAAACACAGCACCTACAAGCAACTGCTATAACTGCCATGTACTGCCCACCACGCTTCTCAATCTCTGAAAAGGAATTCACCGGTTTCTTTAACACACTCGGAGAACGCTTCATTGCAGCAGGGGACTATAACGCCAAACATACGCACTGGGGATCTCGCCTGGTAAATCCTAAAGGCAAGCAGTTGTACAATACAATAGTCAACCCACTCAATAAGATGGATTGCGTCTCACCGGGTAGGCCCACTTATTGGCCCACAGATCCACAGAAAATGCCTGACTTGATTGATTTCGCAGTAACCAAGAGGATTCCGCGTAATCGGATCACTGCGGAAACACTGCTAGATTTAACCTCCGATCACTCTCCAGTGCTATTCACACTGTTAACAAGACCTCAAGTACTTGATCGCCCATATATGCTTACAAACAACAAAACAAATTGGCTTAAATTTAAAATGTACATGAGTGCCCACATTGACTGTTCGCCGAAACTGGATGCTGCAGAGGACATTGACATGTGCGTCTCTGCTCTTGAGTCGATGCTGGGAGCTGCAGCAAGAGTATCTACGCCACATGCCTCTACTTACGCTAAACCTGCTGTCAGGCCTACGAACCGGCGGATAGAACAATTAGTAACGGAAAAACGACGTCTAAGAAGAGAATGGCAGATTACTCGATCACCAGCAGCAAAACTTCGCCTAAGGCATGCCAGCCGCAACCTCTCCAAGGAGTTAAGACAAGAGGAAATCTGGGCTCAAAGGAAATACATAGAAAAGCTCAGTCCATCCAGCACTAAACATCCTCTGTGGAAAGCCCATCCAACTTTAAGCGCGCCTACAGAGACAGTTTCACCAATATGGGGCCCAACAGGTGGATGGGCCCGCAGCGACGAAGAGAGGGCATCCGTATTTGCCACACATCTTAAAATGGTTTTCCAGCCAAATCCAACATCAAACTCATTTGTACTTCCCCCTTCGAGCACATTAACGGATAGTGAGTACTCGGAACTCCAATCGGATGAGATCACTGCAGTTATTAAAAACCACATAAAGCCGAACAAAGCCCATGGCCATGACCTAATCACACCAAAAATGATCCTAGAACTCCCTACTATCGCCATACAATACATCTGCAAAATGTTCAACGCTATAATAAGAATTGGCTACTTCCCAAGAGCATGGAAAAGGTCCACTATCATCTTGATTCCTAAAGTGGGAAAGGACAAAACCCAACCATCATCCTATAGGCCAATTAGTTTGCTGCCATGTCTTTCGAAGCTTTTTGAAAAGGTCCTGCAGATTCGTCTAAACTCATTTCTGGCATCGGAGAACACAATCCCTTCTCACCAGTTCGGCTTCCGCGAAAAACATGGGACAATTGAACAAGTCAATCGTATAACATCCGAAATAAGAACAGCATTCGAACTAAAAGAATACTGTACGGCTGTCTTTCTCGACGTTGCCCAGGCTTTCGACAGAGTCTGGCTGGAGGGTCTAATGTTCAAAATCCGGCAGAAACTCCCACAGTACACCCACAAACTCATGGAATCTTACCTTTACAATAGGAAATTCGCTGTAAGATGTAATGGCTCCTTCTCGGCTGACTTTGACATCGAAGCTGGTGTACCGCAAGGCAGTGTACTCGGACCATTGCTCTATCTGCTGTACACTGCAGACTTACCAACGAGTCTAGGACTTACAACGTCCACTTTTGCCGATGACACGGCAATCCTCAGCAGATCCAAATGCCCGATACAAGCCTTTGTAAAATTAGAGGAACACCTCAAGGTGGTAGAGGAATGGCTAGCAACCTGGCGTATCCGGGTCAACGAGCAGAAATGCAAACATGTTACATTTACGCTTAACAGAAGAAACTGTCCAGCTATAATGCTAAACAACGTACCAATTCCTCAAGCCGTGGATGTCACTTACCTTGGTATCCACCTAGACAGAAGACTAACTTGGCGCAAGCACATTGAGGCAAAAAAGTCACAGCTTAAACTGAAAGCGAGTAGCTTACATTGGATCATCAATGCTCGGTCACCTCTACGTCTGGAGTATAAAGTCCTCCTATATAACTCCGTACTGAAACCCATCTGGACTTACGGTGCCGTACTATGGGGAAATGCAAGTACCAGCAATGTCGACATTATACAAAGGGCGCAGTCGAAGATTTTAAGATCAATCACTGGGGCTCCGTGGTACATACGGAACGACAACATTCAAAATGATCTAAATATACCTAGCGTAAAATCTGAAATAGGTAGTCAACAACTAAAGTATTCTGCGAAACTGGATGTACACCCTAATGTTCTTGCCAATTCCCTTACGCGAACTAATAATAGAACTCGTCTTAAAAGAAATGACAGACCAACCCAATAATAAATGATTAGGGCCGCCTGCAATATCCCCTGGATATATCTTAAGTACTAGATTAAGAAAAATATCTCAAACTTGTTGTTAGGCTCTAATTTAAGAGTAGATTCAACAAATATATATTAAACGTTAAAAAAAAAAAAAAAAAAAATTGAGGAATGGCTTTCAGAATTCGAAGATCTGGCTCTTTTGATGGACTTTAATGACCTTCAAAAAATTAGTTTTTGCAAAAAAAAGGCGCTAAGAGGCAATGCCAAGCTAATTGTTTTCAGTGAAAGAGGTATTAATTCTTGGTTAATACTCAAAATTATTAAGCGAGCGACCGTATCAAGCAAAGAATTACATAAACAACTGAGCGAAAGAAAGCAAAACAAAAACGAAAATATGCAAGAATATTTTCATAAAATGAAAGACACTGCATCTAATCCAATATATAATCAAATGTGGGCACATTGCCAGTAAATGCAGTCAAGTTGAACAAAAAGATGAACAAAATGTGAATACGTATACTTTACAATGTCAAAGTAAAATGAAGCAAGTAAGTCGTCTCGCCGACTTAGGTATACCATACATCAATAAAACAAATATTTGAAATTTGTAATAACAAATGCATTTGCCAATTAAAAAAAAAATTTGTTCACATGCTTTTTACAAGCATATCTTAGTATCTCACTCACTCATGCAAATGAGCTCCCTAGCGCCCCACCCGGCAACGGCCAACTCCGGCCTTGTGGAAAAACGTTTATATGCATAACTTGGCTATTTTTTGTCCGATTTTGATCAAATTTGGTATTGGTATTGGCTGGGTATTAGTATCAAATTCAAGTGTGCCAAATTTGATTCCACAAGGTAAAAAATTACGGGAGATAATCGAGTTTTTCAAATTTCGGGGGCGGAGAGAGGCGTGGCAAAATCTTTATAATTACAAAATGTGCGCATTTACTAAGCAAATATACATACCAAATATGGTGTCTCTAGCTGCAATAGTTTTTGAGATAAACGTTTTTTTTTTTAATTGCAGGGGCGGAAAGTGGCGTGGCAAAAATTTAAAACATGCTCGATCACTCTACATACTACTCGAGCCTACATTTCAAATTTGGTGGCTCTATCTCTTATAGTCTCCGAGATCTAGGCGTTCATACGGACGGACGGACAGACGACTCGGCTGGCTAGATCGACTCGGCTGTTGATACTGATCAAGAATATATATACTTTATGGGGTCGGAAAAGCTTCCTTCTGCCTGTTACATACATTTTGGCGACTTTAATATACCATTTCACCCTATGGGTGTATGGTATAATAAAGAACCCATAAAAATTTATGACCCAGGAGAAACAATTTAGGAAAAAGTAGCTGAAGACTTAAATACAAAAGTTAAGACAACGTCACGCAGGATAGTACACAAGAACCAGTAGAAATACTGACCAATATCAATCTTTGTCATGTTAATATTGATACCAGTCTGTTGGGGACATACGACTATCCTGGATTACTCAAAATCGAGAGTAGTAATAATGGAAACTGGGATGGCAGCGAGGCAGAAAATTATACACGTTGTAGAAGTAGAAAAATATCAACAGGCATTTTCGGTGTTGAAGGAGGTTGTACGAAACTCAACTAAAACAAATCCGTATTACACTTTCCTTATTTACGAAATAACCCGAATCGAAACAGCTAAAGTATAATAATAAGCAATTAATAATTAATAAACTGGTAGAAAATAAGAAAAATTACCTAATTAAAATAACGAACACTTTATTGCATAAAAGTAAACCCGAAACAGATGAAAAATTGAAAGAAATAGAAAAGACAAAATTTAAATTGAGCCTATTAAGAGAAGAAATTACTAATGTTATTTACGCAATAGATTGGGCTAAAGCTAATACAATAAATTCTTTGATTTTATCACCAGCAGAAATTAATATTATCGAAACAATTTCCGAAGAAAGTCTAACATTTGTAAATATTGAAGAGCTGATACAATTTGCCGAAGTAAGTGTTCGTTCCGATGGCAGAGCTCTCCTTTATATCGTTAGCATACCTAGAGTAATTAAAGAACAATGCAAAAAAATCATGGCACTACCTATAAAATATGAGAAAACAATTGAAAAAAATAGATTATGGTCACATTTTAAAATGCCATAAACAATATTTCGGTCTAACTAATAAGAATAAATGTAAAAATCAGAATAACAAAATATTATGTAAACTGGAAGATTTGACTGACTTAAAAAATAGCAAATGCATAGGAACATATTTCCATAGGAAAAAACCAAATTGCCAAATTACTAACAATCAACATGTGAAAACACACTCAGAGGTGGCTCCCGGAACTATCTTGCTAAACCACTTTCGGGGGTATCATCAACATCGATGGAGAAAACCTCACGTTGGACGGAACTTTTATAATTCAATCGCAAAATGCAACAATCAACATAGATGACTCGTGGTACATCATGAAGACGAAGAGTGAAGTAGAAGTCCAACCCCCATTACTTCAACTGTTATCGGACAAACAACACCAAAGCGAAACTCTATCTTTAGAAATGGTCAAAGAACTGAACTTGAGCAATACGGACAGCCTGGAAAGAATTCAGACTAACAACTCCATCATTTCATCATCCTATTCGACTGTCATAGCACTTCTAGCGATCGCAGCAATTACATACTGGACGATTAAGAAACAATGCAACCACAAGCCAGAGGAGTGCAATCCACCAATAGTAATGCCGATTACACCAGTACAATATGTAATAGCGACCGAGGACGTCCGCACTTAAGAGGGGAGGAGTTAAGACCAGACATGCTTCACCATCACAATCACACTCACCCCACACCCGTCATGCTATAATAGAGAACATTCAAGATTCATCATAATGAGCACCGACGTAATGAGCCTTCGACATAATGAGCATCAGTCCGATCATAGAAGGCACCACCAAGAATGTCACCCGATAACCCTGCAACGCATGATCGCCTTCAAACAATTGCCAGACTAAACATTCCTAGGGGAATAGTGTCAAGTTCGCTACACCAGACGGCAAGTCGCCCAATTCCCTAAATCAATTCGGCAATAAGCATCAGGTTCGGTACACCAGTCGTCACGTCGACCAAATCAATTTCATATGTAGTGTATGCACATACTCAACATAAATATTGAGCGGCAACACTTTGTTAGCCGAATATGCATGAGGCATTGCCTTGTCACTCAGCGACAGCGTGCCAAGTGCCCGCACACATTTCAAGTGCAAACGTAATATGATATGCACTCAATGCATTCATCGCTTGGAGCCAAGTCAGCATGATCCCATACTGATCGCTAATATACATATGTGCATGCATAACTCACACTCTCTGCCCGTTTTACATTTTGTTACTTTATTTATATATAATGTATATATAAAACGGCTGCTTTGCCGCTGCGCCGACAGCTAGCAAGCCTTTAGCTAAGAGAACCAAATTCATTCAATAAAAGACATTCGATAAGAACACATTCTGGATTTACGACTTTCTTATAATACATGGCGACCGTGACTAGAGTCACAAGGAGCAGCGTATCGGGAAGATAGTGGCAGCTACACAAGGAGGATATACAAAAAAAAAACGTCTGAGTGAGTAGAGTGTGCGTGATGGTACGTGGAGGTCAGCAAAATAAAATTAACAAAAGAATAGCACACGTAAAGTGGCTGCTATTTGCTCAATCAACACCCCCGCATGGACGGCGGCGCAAAAACTTTATAATGAGCTTCAATTTTTAAAAGACACCCTCCAAAATAGAGTATTACAAGTCACAACTCACTCAGCACATCAGATAAAAGTTATAAATCAAAAAATCTTAACAAAACCGAATATTCCCAAGCCACTGCCGAAACGACCAGAAGTCTGCCCGACCGACTGCCCTGGACAGCCAACCGGCGACGACCAGCTGACGCAGAGGATGCAGATAATCTATACCTATTTTAATTAAACATAAAACCAAATTTTTGTAAAAGCCTGCGAAACCTTTTCCGCTCGTTTAGAAGTGTAGCCCGTAAAGCTATACGAAACTATAAGTAGGATATATGTAAAAGAACAAACAGAAAAAAAAACGTAAAATAGATGAGAAGTAATTCGATAAGTAAATTCAGTGAGGATTATAATTATAATTTTAACAAAACCATAAAGGTCTAGTAGACGTTAAATCAGTGGACTCTACTGCTACCGCAATAAATAAAGTTGAACCAAACAACATTGAATTGGAATATGTAAACATAATGCTTCTATTAATTGTTATTATAATGTGTGCCAATTGCTTTATAAACTGTATAAACTGCACAATAAATGTTTGAGAAAAAAATATATGAGCCGAGCAAACGACTTGGACAAGATTTAAAGAAAAAAAAAGCGCACAAACAACAAACGATACAAAAGATAATTAAATGTTATTAAATAAGAACCGACAAGAAAATGAAATAAATAATAAAAAAAAAATTAAAACAATATATATATGCATATTCAAGTATGGATACCCAAAGAACCATAAGAAAAACATATGAAAGGGACTCATATTTCAGTAGAAGAGTTCAGCAGTTAGTATCCACAACCCCCGGAGTTAGAAATCCTTTATATAGAGACATTTAACTGTTATACCTCACCACTGTTTCACTGCACTGCAACCCAAAAAGAAATAGTATTAACAACAACTCCGGGTGTGCAGGTTAGATCAAGAATAGATGAATATCCAATTTTAGGTAGAGTAATTGTTATGATGGTATCCAAGAAATAATTCATATCCCTAATATAATGGAATGGAATGAATTATCAAAGGAATTATCAAACATTAAAGCAGAATTCGACAAATAAATTAAGTCACTAACACAAAATAGACCGATACAAAAAACCACAGTTAGAAAACACGTGGAAATATTAGTTAAATGCTTCAATGTAGCCCGAATATATGAACACTAAGATAAACTTACTCAAGATCATTGGTCTCACGTATCAAAGTTTTTGATCAGACTAAGATCCAATTTGACAACTATTAGAGAAAAGTTTGACCTCGATATATCAATACCTAACATTCTCAATACCTCAGTAACAATTAAAACTGGTGAAGAACCAGAATCAAAAGATGGTATTAATATCGACCAAAAGGATTTGGAAGAAGAAGAAATAGATAATATCACTACCCTCGCTATATTAATGTCTGATTTGGACGATTCTACAGATTCAGACACCAGCTCGAGTGTAGTTGAAGAAAAATTGATTACAATGGCACAGTCAAATATTGATTTTATCAACACTGCATCAAAGCTTATACCAGCTTATTTGATGGTAAAGCAGAAAACCTAACAGGTTTTCTCGATGCATTGGAAATTATAGAATCAATAAAAGACGAACACGAACAATTAGCTATTTCAATAATAAAAACAAAGCTAAAAGGTGTCGCCAGAAACCTAGACGGAAATGAGACAACTGTATCAGAAGTCATCTCAGGACTAAGAAGCAATGTCAAAGGCGAAACTGTAGAAGTATTAGCAGCTAAGCTGATGAATCTACAGCAACGCAAAGCTCTAGAAAGTGCGTATATAACGGACGGACTACCCCTTGCGTTAGCCAGGAGTTATTCTACACAGTTAGCAGTTAAGGCAATGACGAAGAATTGCGCAATTGATAAGGTAAAACTTATCATGCAGGCTGGCACCTTCAACACCATGAATGATGCCATATCCAAATTCGTAAACAGTTGCACGGAAGCAACTGGAAAACCAAATACTGTCCTTTATTATAGAAATTATCCTTAATCACAACAACTACAGTGGTACCAACTATAATAATAATGGAAGAGGTCAATACAGAGGAAATAATCGAGGACGTGGTAACTCAAATCGAGGCCAAAATAACAATAACAACGTGAGAATAGCCCAAAATGCATCGGGAAACTCTCAAGACCCTTTAAGTACCCAACAGTAGAAAATGTAATGGTTCATGCAATTAATCTCAGTCAGAATATATTTGTCACTTTTGCTAACGTATCCACAGAAAAGAACTGGTTTATCTAGTAGACACGGGTGCAGACATTTCAATAGTCAAAGAAAATTCTGATGTCTATCATGACATAAACTTTAACTAAAAGGAATAAGTCAGGAGGTAACAAAATCCAAAGGTTTAACCTCTATAGAGATACAGACAACTAAATATATAATCCAACACGACTTTCATATCGTGGATTTACATTTCGCTATTCCATGCGATGGCATATTAGGAATCGACTTCATAAAACAATACAACTTTCAATTAGACTTCAAACCGTCTGAAGATTGGTTGATAATCAGACCCGATAACCTTAAATATCCAATTTATGTACCAATAACATACAGTTCTGGCAACAACTTCATAAGACTACTTAATACTACAAATAGAGATCAAGTAGTCAATACAAATAACTTGGCATACGAATCACTTTCGAACTACGAAGTAGTCAAAACTAATAATGAAACTAGAGAAAAGTCTGTATTATCTCAGCTTTCAAAGAACTTTCCTTCACTATTTAAGTCACAGCTCTCAAGCTTATGCACCAAATACAGCGATATATTCGGATTGGAAACAGAATCAATCACTACAAATAATTTCTACAAACAGAAACTGAGATTAAAGGATGATGAACCAGTATATGTCAAAAATTATAGAAGCCCACACAGCCTTCTGTATCTGAATATAATAAAATCATCTCCGACTTCAGATTCAAAGAAATGGCGATTAGTAATTGACTATCGTCAAATAAACAAAAAATTATTGTCCGATAAATTTCCACTGCCTAGAATTGATGACATTTTAGATCAACTAGGGCGAGCAAAATATTTTTCGTGCCTTGACCTTATGTCAGGATTCCACCAAATTGAACTCGAAAAAAGTTCAAGAGATATAACGTCATTTTCAACGAGCAACGTCTCGTATCGTTTCAAGCGATTACCTTTCGGTTTAAAAATAGCGCCTAACTCATTTCAGAGGATGTTGACTATTGCATTCTCTGGATTAGAACCTTCACAAGCATTCCTTTACATGGATGACTTAATAGTTATGGGTTGTTCCGAAAAACACATGCTTAAAAACTTAACAGATGTTTTTTTCAGGGAATACAACCTAAAGCTACATCCAGAAAAATGTTCATTTTTTATGCATGAGGTGACTTTTCTTGGTCATAAATGCACGGATAAAGGAATACTTCCAGATGACACGAAATATGACGTCATCATGAATTACCCAATCCCGCACAATGCGGATAGCGCTAGACGTTTTGTAGCCTTTTGCAATTATTATAGACGATTCATTAAAAACTTCGCCGAATTTTTTCGGCACATAACAAAATTATGTAAAAAGAATGTTCCCTTTGAATGGACAGTTGAATGCCAAGAAGCATTCCAATATTTAAAAAGTAAACTAATGGAACCAACATTGTTACAATACCCCGACTTTTATAAAGAATTCTGTATAATTACGGATACAAGCAAACAAGCACGTGGAGCGGTTTTAACCCAAAACCATGCTGGACTCCAACTTCCCATTGCTTATGCATCTAGATCTTTTACTAAAGGAGAAAGTAATAAGTGTACCACCGAGCAGGAATTAGCTGCAATACACTTGACAATATTACACTTTAGACCATATATATATGTATGGAAAAAATTTCTTAATAAAAATAGACCATAGACCTTTAATATACCTCTTCTCCATGATCAATCCCAGTTCTAAACTGACACGTATGAGGCTCGAATTAGAAGAATATGATTTCACAGTTGAATACTTAAGGGAAAGGACAACTATGTAGCTGATGCGTTATAGAGAATAACCATCAAAGACCTACAAATATAACTGGCAATATCAATAAAGTCACTACAAGATATCAGAATAGACAGAAAATCCGCGCGGAAAACAACAAAGAATTGCCTACGCAATCTTTAAATAAAGCTTCTAAGCCCAACGTATATGAAGTCATAAACAATGACGAAGTACATAAAGTTACGTATGATGTTAGCGATTTATATACCAATGGAATCCTAAACTTAGGTCCATTTTTCCAAAGGCTTGAACTGCAAGCCGGTATAAATAAAATCAGCCAACTCAAATTATCAAAATCAAAATACTTCAATAGATAATTTCAAATTAATAGTGATAGTGGACACTATTGGTCCACTACCAAAATGGAAACGAGTATGCAGTCACTTTAATATGTGATTTAACTAAGTATTTAGTTGCCATACCTGTTCCGAATAAAAATGCTAATACTGTCGCTAAAGCAATTTTTGAATGTTTTATTCTGAAGTACGGTCCAATGAAGACGTTCATTACGGACATGGGAACAGAATACAAGAATTCAATTATAGACAATTTGTGCTAATATTTAAATATTAAAAAATATTACATCTACAGCACACCTCCAGACAGTTGGAACAATAGAAAGAAGTCATGGAACTTTTAATAAATACATACGATCCTACATATCGGTTGATTGTGATTGGGACGTATGGCTTCAATATTTTGTCTTTTGTTTCAACACGACCGCCTCTATGGCACATACTTATTGTCCATATGAGCTAGTATTTGGTAAACAAGTAATTTACCAAAACAATTTAATAGCATAGATAGCGTAGAAGCAATATATAATATGATGATTATGCTAAAGAGCGCAAATATAGATTAGAAGTAGCATATAAAAGAGCTAGGGTAATGCTAGACGAGCATAAGAATAAAAATAAGGTACTATATGATCAGAAAGTAAACAATAAAGTAACGGAAATGTGAGATAGGAATAATGTTACAATAGTTAATGACAAAAACAAAAAACAGTTAGTTCATAAAGATAGAGTAAAACTTTTTATTTAATAATAACATACATAGGTAATAACATACATATATATATATATTTTTCATATATGAATATTTTTGATCATTTCATTTTTTTCATCGTTATTAAGTACAACATAATATATAAAAAAATAAAAAAAAAACAACACGAAAAAAATAAATAAATAAAATTTCTTAAATTTATATATAATAAGAATTAAAATAACTTCATGAAATTACGTAATTTTTCGAAAGGAGAGAGATGTAGTGTATGCACATCCTGAACATAAATATTGAGCGGCAACACTTTGTTAGCCGAATATGCATAAGGCATTGCCTTGTCACTCAGCGACAGCGTGCCAAGTGCCCGCACACATTTCAAGTCAGCATGATCCCATACTGATCGCTAATATACATATGTGCATGCATAACTCACACTCTCTGCCCGTCTAAACGGCTGCTCTGCCGCTGCGCCGAAAGCTAGCAAGCCTTTAGCTAAGAGAACCAAATTCATTCAATAAAAGACATTGGAAAAGAACACATTCTGGATTTACGACTTTCTTATAATACATGGCGACCGTGACTAGAGTCACAAGGAGCAGCGTATCTGCAAGATAGTGGCAGCTATTCAAGGAGGATATACAAAAAAAAAAAAAAACGTGGCATAGTGGCAACTACACAAGGAGGATATACAAAAAAAAAAACGTCTGAGTGAGTAGAGTGTGCGTGATGGTACGTGGAGGTCAGCAAAATAAAATTAACAAAAGAATAGCACACATAAAGTGGCAGCTATATGCTCAATCAACACCCCCGCATGGACGGCGGCGCAAAAACTTTATAATGAGCTTCAATTTTTAAAAGAGACCCTCCAAAATAGAGTATTACAAGTCACAACTCACTCAGCACATCAGATAAAAGTTATAAATCAAAAAATCTTAACAAAACCGAATATTCCCAAGCCACTGCCGAAACGACCAGAAGTCTGCCCGACCGACTGCCCTGGACAGCCAACCGGCGACGACCAGCTGACGCAGAGGATGCAGATAATCTATACCTATTTTAATTAAACATAAAACCAAATTTTTGTAAAAGCCTGCGAAACCTTTTCCGCTCGTTTAGAAGTATAGCCCGTAAAGCTATACGAAACTATAGGTAGGATATATGTAAAAGAACAAAGAGAAAAAAAAGCGTAAAATAGATGAGAAGTAATTCGATAAGTAAATTCTGTGAGGAAATAGATAATAATTATAA
This sequence comes from Drosophila paulistorum, assembly GCA_018152135.1. Lineage (NCBI taxonomy): Eukaryota > Metazoa > Arthropoda > Insecta > Diptera > Drosophilidae > Drosophila > Drosophila paulistorum. The sequence continues at coordinate 1,295,184 of JAECXG010000194.1, read as the reverse complement.
TTATAATTTTAACAAAACCATAAAGGTCTAGTTGAACCAAACAACATTGAATTGGAATATGTAAACATAATGCTTCTATTAATTGTTATTATAATATGTGCCAATTGCTTTTATAAACTGTACAAACTGCACAATAAATGTTTGAGAAAAAAATATATGAGCCGAGCAAACGACTTGGACAAGATTTAAAGAAAAAAAAAGCGCACAAACAACAAACGATACAAAACATAATTAAATGTTATTAAATAAGAACCGAAAAGAAAATGAAATAAATAATAAAAAAAAAATTAAAACAATATATATATGCATATTCAAGTATGGATACCCAAAGAACCATAAGAAAAACATATGAAAGGGACTCATATTTCAGTAGAAGAGTTCAGCAGTTAGTATCCACAACCCCCGGAGTTAGAAATCCTTTATATAGAGACATTTAACTGTTATACCTCACCACTGTTTCACTGCACTGCAACCCAAAAAGAAATAGTATTAACAACAACTCCGGGTGTGCAGGTTAGATCAAGAATAGATGAATATCCAATTTTAGGTAGAGTAATTGTTATGATGGTATCCAAGAAATAATTCATATCCCTAATATAATGGAATGGAATGAATTATCAAAGGAATTATCAAACATTAAAGCAGAATTCGACAAATAAATTAAGTCACTAACACAAAATAGACCGATACAAAAAACCACAGTTAGAAAACACGTGGAAATATTAGTTAAATGCTTCAATGTAGCCCGGATACGAATATATGAACACTAAGATAAACTTACTCAAGATCATTGGTCTCACGTATCAAAGTTTTTGATCAGACTAAGATCCAATTTGACAACTATTAGAGAAAAGTTTGACCTCGATATATCAATACCTAACATTCTCAATACCTCAGTAACAATTAAAACTGGTGAAGAACCAGAATCAAAAGATGGTATTAATATCGACCAAAAGGATTTGGAAGAAGAAGAAATAGATAATATCACTACCCTCGCTATATTAATGTCTGATTTGGACGATTCTACAGATTCAGACACCAGCTCGAGTGTAGTTGAAGAAAAATTGATTACAATGGCACAGTCAAATATTGATTTTATCAACACTGCATCAAAGCTTATACCAGCTTATTTGATGGTAAAGCAGAAAACCTAACAGGTTTTCTCGATGCATTGGAAATTATAGAATCAATAAAAGACGAACACGAACAATTAGCTATTTCAATAATAAAAACAAAGCTAAAAGGTGTCGCCAGAAACCTAGACGGAAATGAGACAACTGTATCAGAAGTCATCTCAGGACTAAGAAGCAATGTCAAAGGCGAAACTGTAGAAGTATTAGCAGCTAAGCTGATGAATCTACAGCAACGCAAAGCTCTAGAAAGTGCGTATATAACGGACGGACTACCCCTTGCGTTAGCCAGGAGTTATTCTACACAGTTTGCAGTTAAGGCAATGACGAAGAATTGCGCAATTGATAAGGTAAAACTTATCATGCAGGCTGGCACCTTCAACACCATGAATGATGCCATATCCAAATTCGTAAACAGTTGCACGGAAGCAACTGGAAAACCAAATACTGTCCTTTATTATAGAAATTATCCTTAATCACAACAACTACAGTGGTACCAACTATAATAATAATGGAAGAGGTCAATACAGAGGAAATAATCGAGGACGTGGTAACTCAAATCGAGGCCAAAATAACAATAACAACGTGAGAATAGCCCAAAATGCATCGGGAAACTCTCAAGACCCTTTAAGTACCCAACAGTAGAAAATGTAATGGTTCATGCAATTAATCTCAGTCAGAATATATTTGTCACTTTTGCTAACGTATCCACAGAAAAGAACTGGTTTATCTAGTAGACACGGGTGCAGACATTTCAATAGTCAAAGAAAATTCTGATGTCTATCATGACATAAACTATAACTATATAAAAGACATAAAAGGAATAAGTCAGGAGGTAACAAAATCCAAAGGTTTAACCTCTATAGAGATACAGACAACTAAATATATAATCCAACACGACTTTCATATCGTGGATTTACATTTCGCTATTCCATGCGATGGCATATTAGGAATCGACTTCATAAAACAATACAACTTTCAATTAGACTTCAAACCGTCTGAAGATTGGTTGATAATCAGACCCGATAACCTTAAATATCCAATTTATGTACCAATAACATACAGTTCTGGCAACAACTTCATAAGACTACTTAATACTACAAATAGAGATCAAGTAGTCAATACAAATAACTTGGCATACGAATCACTTTCGAACTACGAAGTAGTCAAAACTAATAATGAAACTAGAGAAAAGTCTGTATTATCTCAGCTTTCAAAGAACTTTCCTTCACTATTTAAGTCACAGCTCTCAAGCTTATGCACCAAATACAGCGATATATTCGGATTGGAAACAGAACCAATCACTACAAATAATTTCTACAAACAGAAACTGAGATTAAAGGATGATGAACCAGTATATGTCAAAAATTATAGAAGCCCACACAGCCTTCTGTATCTGAATATAATAAAATCATCTCCGACTTCAGATTCAAAGAAATGGCGATTAGTAATTGACTATCGTCAAATAAACAAAAAATTATTGTCCGATAAATTTCCACTGCCTAGAATTGATGACATTTTAGATCAACTAGGGCGAGCAAAATATTTTTCGTGCCTTGACCTTATGTCAGGATTCCACCAAATTGAACTCGAAAAAGTTCAAGAGATATAACGTCATTTTCAACGAGCAACGTCTCGTATCGTTTCAAGCGATTACCTTTCGGTTTAAAAATAGCGCCTAACTCATTTCAGAGGATGTTGACTATTGCATTCTCTGGATTAGAACCTTCACAAGCATTCCTTTACATGGATGACTTAATAGTTATGGGTTGTTCCGAAAAACACATGCTTAAAAACTTAACAGATGTTTTTTTCAGGGAATACAACCTAAAGCTACATCCAGAAAAATGTTCATTTTTTATGCATGAGGTGACTTTTCTTGGTCATAAATGCACGGATAAAGGAATACTTCCAGATGACACGAAATATGACGTCATCATGAATTACCCAATCCCGCACAATGCGGATAGCGCTAGACGTTTTGTAGCCTTTTGCAATTATTATAGACGATTCATTAAAAACTTCGCCGAATTTTTTCGGCACATAACAAAATTATGTAAAAAGAATGTTCCCTTTGAATGGACAGTTGAATGCCAAGAAGCATTCCAATATTTAAAAAGTAAACTAATGGAACCAACATTGTTACAATACCCCGACTTTTATAAAGAATTCTGTATAATTACGGATACAAGCAAACAAGCACGTGGAGCGGTTTTAACCCAAAACCATGCTGGACTCCAACTTCCCATTGCTTATGCATCTAGATCTTTTACTAAAGGAGAAAGTAATAAGTGTACCACCGAGCAGGAATTAGCTGCAATACACTTGACAATATTACACTTTAGACCATATATATATGTATGGAAAAAATTTCTTAATAAAAATAGACCATAGACCTTTAATATACCTCTTCTCCATGATCAATCCCAGTTCTAAACTGACACGTATGAGGCTCGAATTAGAAGAATATGATTTCACAGTTGAATACTTAAGGGAAAGGACAACTATGTAGCTGATGCGTTATAGAGAATAACCATCAAAGACCTACAAATATAACTGGCAATATCAATAAAGTCACTACAAGATATCAGAATAGACAGAAAATCCGCGCGGAAAACAACAAAGAATTGCCTACGCAATCTTTAAATAAAGCTTCTAAGCCCAACGTATATGAAGTCATAAACAATGACGAAGTACATAAAGTTACGTATGATGTTAGCGATTTATATACCAATGGAATCCTAAACTTAGGTCCATTTTTCCAAAGGCTTGAACTGCAAGCCGGTATAAATAAAATCAGCCAACTCAAATTATCAAAATCAAAATACTTCAATAGATAATTTCAAATTAATAGTGATAGTGGACACTATTGGTCCACTACCAAAATGGAAACGAGTATGCAGTCACTTTAATATGTGATTTAACTAAGTATTTAGTTGCCATACCTGTTCCGAATAAAAATGCTAATACTGTCGCTAAAGCAATTTTTGAATGTTTTATTCTGAAGTACGGTCCAATGAAGACGTTCATTACGGACATGGGAACAGAATACAAGAATTCAATTATAGACAATTTGTGCTAATATTTAAATATTAAAAATATTACATCTACAGCACACCTCCAGACAGTTGGAACAATAGAAAGAAGTCATGGAACTTTTAATAAATACATACGATCCTACATATCGGTTGATTGTGATTGGGACGTATGGCTTCAATATTTTGTCTTTTGTTTCAACACGACCGCCTCTATGGCACATACTTATTGTCCATATGAGCTAGTATTTGGTAAACAAGTAATTTACCAAAACAATTTAATAGCATAGATAGCGTAGAAGCAATATATAATATGATGATTATGCTAAAGAGCGCAAATATAGATTAGAAGTAGCATATAAAAGAGCTAGGGTAATGCTAGACGAGCATAAGAATAAAAATAAGGTACTATATGATCAGAAAGTAAACAATAAAGTAACGGAAATGTGAGATAGGAATAATGTTACAATAGTTAATGACAAAAACAAAAAACAGTTAGTTCATAAAGATAGAGTAAAACTTTTTATTTAATAATAACATACATAGGTAATAACATACATATATATATATATTTTTCATATATGAATATTTTTGATCATTTCATTTTTTTCATCGTTATTAAGTACAACATAATATATAAAAAAAAAAATAAAAAAAACAACACGAAAAAAAATAAATAAATAAAATTTCTTAAATTTATATATAATAAGAATTAAAATAACTTCATGAAATTACGTAATTTTTCGAAAGGAGAGAGATGTAGTGTATGCACATCCTGAACATAAATATTGAGCGGCAACACTTTGTTAGCCGAATATGCATAAGGCATTGCCTTGTCACTCAGCGACAGCGTGCCAAGTGCCCGCACACATTTCAAGTCAGCATGATCCCATACTGATCGCTAATATACATATGTGCATGCATAACTCACACTCTCTGCCCGTCTAAACGGCTGCTCTGCCGCTGCGCCGAAAGCTAGCAAGCCTTTAGCTAAGAGAACCAAATTCATTCAATAAAAGACATTGGAAAAGAACACATTCTGGATTTACGACTTTCTTATAATACATGGCGACCGTGACTAGAGTCACAAGGAGCAGCGTATCTGCAAGATAGTGGCAGCTATTCAAGGAGGATATAGAAAAAAAAAAAAAAACGTGGCATAGTGGCAACTACACAAGGAGGATATACAAAAAAAAAAAACGTCTGAGTGAGTAGAGTGTGCGTGATGGTACGTGGAGGTCAGCAAAATAAAATTAACAAAAGAATAGCACACATAAAGTGGCAGCTATATGCTCAATCAACACCCCCGCATGGACGGCGGCGCAAAAACTTTATAATGAGCTTCAATTTTTAAAAGAGACCCTCCAAAATAGAGTATTACAAGTCACAACTCACTCAGCACATCAGATAAAAGTTATAAATCAAAAAATCTTAACAAAACCGAATATTCCCAAGCCACTGCCGAAACGACCAGAAGTCTGCCCGACCGACTGCCCTGGACAGCCAACCGGCGACGACCAGCTGACGCAGAGGATGCAGATAATCTATACCTATTTTAATTAAACATAAAACCAAATTTTTGTAAAAGCCTGCGGAACCTTTTCCGCTCGTTTAGAAGTATAGCCCGTAAAGCTATACGAAACTATAGGTAGGATATATGTAAAAGAACAAAGAGAAAAAAAAGCGTAAAATAGATGAGAAGTAATTCGATAAGTAAATTCTGTGAGGAAATAGATAATAATTATAATTATTATTTTAACAAAACCATAAATGTCTAGTTGAACCAAAGAACATTGAATTGGAATATGTAAACATAATGCTTCTATTAATTGTTATTATAATATGTGCCAATTGCTTTTATAAACTGTACAAACTGCACAATAAATGTTTGAGAAAAAAATATATGAGCCGAGCAAACGACTTGGACAAGATTTAAAGAAAAAAAAAAAGCGCACAAACAACAAACGATACAAAACATAATTAAATGTTATTAAATAAGAACCGAAAAGAAAATGAAATAAATAATAAAAAAAAAATTAAAACAATATATATATGCATATTCAAGTATGGATACCCAAAGAACCATAAGAAAAACATATGAAAGGGACTCATATTTCAGTAGAAGAGTTCAGCAGTTAGTATCCACAACCCCCGAGTTAGAAATCCTTTATATAGAGACATTTAACTGTTATACCTCACCACTGTTTCACTGCACTGCAACCCAAAAAGAAATATTCACTATTTAAGTCACAGCTCTCAAGCTTATGCACCAAATACAGCGATATATTCGGATTGGAAACAGAACCAATCACTACAAATAATTTCTACAAACAGAAACTGAGATTAAAGGATGATGAACCAGTATATGTCAAAAATTATAGAAGCCCACACAGCCTTCTGTATCTGAATATAATAAAATCATCTCCGACTTCAGATTCAAAGAAATGGCGATTAGTAATTGACTATCGTCAAATAAACAAAAAATTATTGTCCGATAAATTTCCACTGCCTAGAATTGATGACATTTTAGATCAACTAGGGCGAGCAAAATATTTTTCGTGCCTTGACCTTATGTCAGGATTCCACCAAATTGAACTCGAAAAAAGTTCAAGAGATATAACGTCATTTTCAACGAGCAACGTCTCGTATCGTTTCAAGCGATTACCTTTCGGTTTAAAAATAGCGCCTAACTCATTTCAGAGGATGTTGACTATTGCATTCTCTGGATTAGAACCTTCACAAGCATTCCTTTACATGGATGACTTAATAGTTATGGGTTGTTCCGAAAACACATGCTTAAAAACTTAACAGATGTTTTTTTCAGGGAATACAACCTAAAGCTACATCCAGAAAAATGTTCATTTTTTATGCATGAGGTGACTTTTCTTGGTCATAAATGCACGGATAAAGGAATACTTCCAGATGACACGAAATATGACGTCATCATGAATTACCCAATCCCGCACAATGCGGATAGCGCTAGACGTTTTGTAGCCTTTTGCAATTATTATAGACGATTCATTAAAAACTTCGCCGAATTTTTTCGGCACATAACAAAATTATGTAAAAAGAATGTTCCCTTTGAATGGACAGTTGAATGCCAAGAAGCATTCCAATATTTAAAAAGTAAACTAATGGAACCAACATTGTTACAATACCCCGACTTTTATAAAGAATTCTGTATAATTACGGATACAAGCAAACAAGCACGTGGAGCGGTTTTAACCCAAAACCATGCTGGACTCCAACTTCCCATTGCTTATGCATCTAGATCTTTTACTAAAGGAGAAAGTAATAAGTGTACCACCGAGCAGGAATTAGCTGCAATACACTTGACAATATTACACTTTAGACCATATATATATGTATGGAAAAAATTTCTTAATAAAAATAGACCATAGACCTTTAATATACCTCTTCTCCATGATCAATCCCAGTTCTAAACTGACACGTATGAGGCTCGAATTAGAAGAATATGATTTCACAGTTGAATACTTAAGGGAAAGGACAACTATGTAGCTGATGCGTTATCGAGAATAACCATCAAAGACCTACAAATATAACTGGCAATATCAATAAAGTCACTACAAGATATCAGAATAGACAGAAAATCCGCGCGGAAAAGAACAAAGAATTGCCTACGCAATCTTTAAATAAAGCTTCTAAGCCCAACGTATATGAAGTCATAAACAATGACGAAGTACATAAAGTTACGTATGATGTTAGCGATTTATATACCAATGGAATCCTAAACTTAGGTCCATTTTTCCAAAGGCTTGAACTGCAAGCCGGTATAAATAAAATCAGCCAACTCAAATTATCAAAATCAAAATACTTCAATAGATAATTTCAAATTAATAGTGATAGTGGACACTATTGGTCCACTACCAAAATGGAAACGAGTATGCAGTCACTTTAATATGTGATTTAACTAAGTATTTAGTTGCCATACCTGTTCCGAATAAAAATGCTAATACTGTCGCTAAAGCAATTTTTGAATGTTTTATTCTGAAGTACGGTCCAATGAAGACGTTCATTACGGACATGGGAACAGAATACAAGAATTCAATTATAGACAATTTGTGCTAATATTTAAATATTAAAAATATTACATCTACAGCACACCTCCAGACAGTTGGAACAATAGAAAGAAGTCATGGAACTTTTTAATAAATACATACGATCCTACATATCGGTTGATTGTGATTGGGACGTATGGCTTCAATATTTTGTCTTTTGTTTCAACACGACCGCCTCTATGGCACATACTTATTGTCCATATGAGCTAGTATTTGGTAAACAAGTAATTTACCAAAACAATTTAATAGCATAGATAGCGTAGAAGCAATATATAATATGATGATTATGCTAAAGAGCGCAAATATAGATTAGAAGTAGCATATAAAAGAGCTAGGGTAATGCTAGACGAGCATAAGAATAAAAATAAGGTACTATATGATCAGAAAGTAAACAATAAAGTAACGGAAATGTGAGATAGGAATAATGTTACAATAGTTAATGACAAAAACAAAAAACAGTTAGTTCATAAAGATAGATTAAAACTTTTTATTTAATAATAACATACATAGGTAATAACATACATATATATATATATTTTTCATATATGAATATTTTTGATCATTTCATTTTCTTCATCGTTATTAAGTACAACATAATATATAAAAAAAAAATAAAAAAAAAAACACGAAAAAATAAATAAATAAAATTTCTTAAATTTATATATAATAAGAATTAAAATAACTTCATGAAATTACGTAATTTTTCGAAAGGAGAGAGATGTAGTGTATGCACATCCTGAACATAAATATTGAGCGGCAACACTTTGTTAGCCGAATATGCATAAGGCATTGCCTTGTCACTCAGCGACAGCGTGCCAAGTGCCCGCACACATTTCAAGTCAGCATGATCCCATACTGATCGCTAATATACATATGTGCATGCATAACTCACACTCTCTGCCCGTCTAAACGGCTGCTCTGCCGCTGCGCCGACAGCTAGCAAGCCTTTAGCTAAGAGAACCAAATTCATTCAATAAAAGACATTCGAAAAGAACACATTCTGGATTTACGACTTTCTTATAATACATGGCGACCGTGACTAGAGTCACAAGGAGCAGCGTATCGGCAAGATGGTGGCAGCTATTCAAGGAGGATATACAAAAAAAAAAAAAAAAAAACGTGGCATAGTGGCAACTACACAAGGAGGATATACAAAAAAAAAAAACGTCTGAGTCAGTAGAGTGTGCGTGATGGTACGTGGAGGTCAGCAAAATAAAATTAACAAAAGAATAGCACACATAAAGTGGCTGCTATATGCTCAATCAACACCCCCGCATGGACGGCGGCGCAAAAACTTTATAATGAGCTTCAATTTTTAAAAGAATCCCTCCAAAATAGAGTATTACAAGTCACAACTCACTCAGCACATCAGATAAAAGTTATAAATCAAAAAATCTTAACAAAACCGAATATTCCCAAGCCACTGCCGAAACGACCAGAAGTCTGCCCGACCGACTGCCCTGGACAGCCAACCGGCGACGACCAGCTGACGCAGAGGATGCAGATAATCTATACCTATTTTAATTAAACATAAAACCAAATTTTTGTAAAAGCCTGCGGAACCTTTTCCGCTCGTTTAGAAGTATAGCCCGTAAAGCTATACGAAACTATAGGTAGGATATATGTAAAAGAACAAAGAGAAAAAAAAAAGCGTAAAATAGATGAGAAGTAATTCGATAAGTAAATTCTGTGAGGAAATAGATAATAATTATAATTATAATTTTAACAAAACCATAAAGGTCTAGTTGAACCAAACAACATTGAATTGGAATATGTAAACATAATGCTTCTATTAATTGTTATTATAATATGTGCCAATTGCTTTTATAAACTGTACAAACTGCACAATAAATGTTTGAGAAAAAAATATATGAGCCGAGCAAACGACTTGGACAAGATTTAAAGAAAAAAAAGCGCACAAACAACAAACGATACAAAACATAATTAAATGTTATTAAATAAGAACCGAAAAGAAAATGAAATAAATAATAAAAAAAATTAAAACAATATATATATGCATATTCAAGTATGGATACCCAAAGAACCATAAGAAAAACATATGAAAGGGACTCATATTTCAGTAGAAGAGTTCAGCAGTTAGTATCCACAACCCCCGGAGTTAGAAATCCTTTATATAGAGACATTTAACTGTTATACCTCACCACTGTTTCACTGCACTGCAACCCAAAAAGAAATAGTATTAACAACAACTCCGGGTGTGCAGGTTAGATCAAGAATAGATGAATATCCAATTTTAGGTAGAGTAATTGTTATGATGGTATCCAAGAAATAATTCATATCCCTAATATAATGGAATGGAATGAATTATCAAAGGAATTATCAAACATTAAAGCAGAATTCGACAAATAAATTAAGTCACTAACACAAAATAGACCGATACAAAAAACCACAGTTAGAAAACACGTGGAAATATTAGTTAAATGCTTCAATGTAGCCCGGATACGAATATATGAACACTAAGATAAACTTACTCAAGATCATTGGTCTCACGTATCAAAGTTTTTGATCAGACTAAGATCCAATCTGACACCAAATTGAACTCGAAAAAAGTCAAGAGATATAACGTCATTTTCAACGAGCAACGGCTCGTATTGTTTCAAGCGATTACCTTTCGGTTTAAAAATAGCGCCTAACTCATTTCAGAGGATGTTGACTATTGCATTCTCTGGATTAGAACCTTCACAAGCATTCCTTTACATGGATGACTTAATAGTTATGGGTTGTTCCGAAAAACACATGCTTAAAAACTTAACAGGTGTTTTTTTCAGGGAATACAAACTAGAGCTACATCCACGCCACCGGGTGAAAAGCAGTGAGCGGCGAAGAGCAGTGAGGAGTGAGGAGGGTTTTTTGATCCTCGGCGTCTACGGTCACACCAGGAGGGGTGACTTGACTTTCTGATGGGCGCCGCCATTTCACTCAAGTACGAAATTTCAACCCGAACACCCGTTCTATTTTTCCATTGAATTTTTGCTACTTTTTCGAATTGTATATTTTAACCCGAAACATATATCGTGTGTGTCGGGCAACCTGTGAATAATAATTAATAAAGTTTAAGTTGTTTTAACCGAAGTTATCGCGCGTTATCAATTCACCACTCACTCACCACCCGAAGAAATTGGCACCCGCCAACCACCTGTATTCGATCCGGATCCTTCCGCCCCTCCACAAACATTGGTCCTTCGAGCCGGATATCCTTCCGCTCCTCCAGCTTGCATCGGCGGAATTCCTGATAAGTACAAAATTTCATTATACATTTCATTTGCCCCTACATACTAATAAAAGTGTGAGGTTTCCCGCTCTTCCATAGCGACCTGCACACTTTTATATATATTGTATGTACATACCTGACCTATTCCAAGGTTACATGGTAGTTCCCAATCCATAACGTGTTTGTCCAACGTTCGGTTTCCATTCCACCACAGGGCCGCACTTGTCCAATTTTTTTCATACGTACATACATATGTAAAACTCGTGACATCACATGTACATGTATTTTCCACAGCTGTTCGCCAAGTCCGCGTAAAGGTTAACAGAAAGAAAAGCAAAGAAATTATTAAAGTGTTATAAAAAAAAAAAAAAAAAGGAAATAGTAATCCAAGTGTTCACCGCGATTTCTTATGTGTTCGGATTATTTCCAGTGCCCAATTAATTTCCTCACGCGAGTTATGCCATTAGCAACACTTCCCATAACAGCCGACCCAAGAGGTCTACACTCCACATTAATGTAAACATAAACAATACCATTCCAGTAAACATAGAGTGTCACAAGATAAGTGACAGTTTCCCTAAACATAGAGTGTCACAAGATAAGTGACAGTTTCCCTAAAACATAGAGTGTCACAAGAAAAGTGACCAGAAGAAAACATTATAAACACTTGGATGTAAGCCAAACCAGAATATGATTTGATTCAATAAAGCAGTCTTGATTTAACACTCAACCAGAACAGACTCAATCTTAATTGCCGCAGTCGGTACTCGAGTTCACAGCTAAAATATTGTGGAAACTTTGAACGCAATCAAAGATAACGAAACAATATAATACTGTGGAAAACAAAACATTTAGTGACAAAATAAAATATATATATTGTGGAAACTTTGGAGAAAATCTAAGCCAACGAAACAATATAATATTATAAAAACATTTTGTGACAAATAATAAAATATATATATTGTGACAAATAACGAAACAATATAATATTGTAAAAACACTTTGTGCAAACAAACAGAATTATTGTGGAAACTTAAAAAAAAAAAAAAAAAGTTAACGAAACAATAAAACATACACCATTAAAATGGCTAATCCAGCGCAAATTAACGAAATGCAACAATGCATTCAAATGCTAACATCAATAATAATATCCAATCAAGAGGTGCATTCTAATCCAACAACAAGGGAGAGAAACAGCATCGAGAAGGAAACAAGGTACTTGCCGGTGTTCACTGGACAGGAGGGAACGTTACATGGTTTCATTTCGGCAGTCAACCAAATCATGGAGGAGTATGATGATAACGACCAGGTCTTCACTGTTATATTCAACACCAAAATTCAAGGTCAGGCTAGAACTATGCTTAATATTAACCCCCCTACATCTTGGGCTGATTGCAAAACTCGTCTTCGACATCATTATCGCCCAAGAACGGATCAAATGGATCTAACCAGAAAAATTAATAACTTAAGGGTAACTACCGTTCGAGATCTTGATTTTAAAGAGCAATTGTTGAGGAAATTACTGATTTTTCGGTATTTGAAAACAATAGCAGATTAGTTGACATATTAAGTGGTCTCTTAATTCAAAGAGTAAAAGAATTATCTTGTGGTCCAATGGCCATTGCCTTAATGAATAAAACAACATTAACAGATATAAGAATTGAACTTGCAAATTATATTGGTCTGAATTATGGAAATTTAAATAAAAAACTATTATTAACCAAAAATGACAATGACCATAGTACATATAACAAACAGACAACTAATAAAAATACAAACCAAAATTGTTTAAGAATAAACATCGTGTTCATCTGAACTGGCTTCACCAAATCAGATGCACTAAAGAAAATACAATACAACTGTACCTTTGTACCAAACAACTAACCTAGCATATGACTAGAAATACAATCTGCCACACGCGGTGTGGAAAAAACACTTGTAATTCTAAACTAACCCAAAAGATCACAACGACAGGATGTCAAGTGGCCGATGTGCCCAAAATAATACTTTTTCAACCCCCGAATACGTGGGTGTGAGTCTAAAATAAGATCTTCTAAGAACAATTGTTACCTACTAGAGCCTAAGATAATCCTATATAAACTCCGTACTTTTGTAAATAAAATCAGTTCATATTTTGAATTCAACGAATGAAGACTGGGTTATTTTCCTTCTCTCCGGGAATCCCTATTCATTTTGGTCCTTCGAGAAAAAAGGAACTCTGTAGTTTTCCCCCACCAGTGGTAAGAGACTCAGAGGGTAAATCAGCGCCTGTAAGTCTGAATTCTTATGCAAGTGTAAATGCTAAGATCAGCTAAAGGTAGCAAAAATAAAATAACTCTTGTTTTCCCCCACCAGTGGTAAGAGACAGAGAATAATATAAAAAGGCAAAATTTTGCTTAATAAATAAAAAGTGCGTGCGTCCGATTTTAAAGTCAGTTTGGCTAGTGGAGCAACTGTAGTAATTTCGGCGGCGGGAGTTTTTGTGTGTGGCGTATTCGAAGCCCTAATATCGAAAGTAAAAAAAAAAAAATTTACTAGTGTACATACACACTATATACAATTGCAAGTCGGCAACTAAAAATAGCAGCAGAGCAACAAGACAGTTGCAAAGAAGAGGCGACTGGAGGCGAGGCAAATATAAAGAAACGGCAAATCTGACCCATTGGCAGACAAGCAGCAGCAGACTATCGGCAAAACATACTTGGCAAACTCTACTGGGCGGACAACGGTGGCGAACGGTGTCAACAGATCATCAGATAAGATATAAATAGTTATATAAAAGATAGTTATAAGTACATCTATCTATTTTTATTATAATATACTTATATCGATATCCTAATATACGCATAAGACAAAAATGTTTCCTACCAAAACTGAAAAATTGTTAGGGAAGCAACACGAGTTGCACAAAAGATTAAAAAGAATAGAAGAGTTAGATGCTAGTAAGTTAACTAGCAAGATTCTTAATGAGGTAACTGAGATTCAGAAGCAATGGATTAGTTACCATAGCCAAATGATACAGAGTGGTGTAACCGAACACTACTATTTTACAGATGGAAAGTATGAGGAGGGTTTAGAGATGGCAGCCAGATTAATAGCCAAAGGAGAGTCAAGTAGGCAGGGCACTGTTGAGTCGGAGAGCAGTGAAGCAGATGCAACGATGTCAGAAAATGTTGAGGTCAGCATCGGGGAGTCGCGGGGAAACGCGACCTCTAGTAATGAGAATGCTAATGTTAGCCAGGAAAAATTTCAAGAAAAGGTCCGTCAGCTCCAGATATATTTGGACATGGTGAGCAAAGATTTACGTACGATAGACAATAGAACAGGCGAAATTTATATTAAAGAAATTAAATTCTTGTTCAAGAAGGTACAGATGTGCCAAGCTTATACAGGTGAACCTATACATAATGAAGCGCTTAAAGAGGTCATAGAAGAATTAGAATTCGATCTTCAGAATACCTTGGTAGCATTAGAAGAGAAAATAAATGATCAGAAAAATTTGAAAGTTGAGAATGTTGCCGTGAGAGGTGAACTACCAGTGTTGCCAAAAATACAAGTACCCACATTTTCTGGAGAGCCAAGAGAATGGGACTTGTTTGTAGAATTATTCACGGAACTGATTGAAAAAAGAGAGGATCTAAGTCCTGCTCTTAAATTCAATTATTTAAAATCCGCGTTAAAGGGCGAAGCAAGGAGCATGGTAGCCCATCTATTGTCAGGTTCAGCTGACAATTATAGTGCCGCTTGGGAACTGTTAACCAAGCGGTATGAAAATAATCGGTATTTTCCGAACAATTAAGTCGGATCGTTGATTTAACAATGATCAACAATGATTCCGCAAAAAATGTTAAAGGAGTGATTGACATAGTTAATGAGTCAGTTTACTTAATTAAAATAAAAGCAAAAAAATAAAAGCATAAAGTCAAAAATATAAATGGAGGATATAAGACTCTAAGAGCCCTTATTGATTGTGGTTCACAGAGCACCATTTTGTCTGAAGAGGCCGCTCAAATATTAAAACTACCTAAAATTAAACAGTATACAGAAATAAGTGGCGTGTCCTCAATAAAATCTAATAAATCAAAATATAAGGTAAAAATAGATGTAAAGACGAGAAATCCTTGGAAAGGACATCTAAAGGTTGAGGCAATTGTGTTGCCAAAGTTAATGAAAGCTCTTCCATTAAAAATTGCAAACGTGGATATGTCAAAATGGCAAACTTACGTGCTAGCTGATCCTACCTTCAATAAACCTGGTAGGGTTGATATAATAATGGGGGTAAACGTATTTACCCAAATCTTAAAAAGGGGAATTACAAAGATTGATAGCCTGCTAGGCCAAAATACTCAATTTGGTTGGATCGTCTCAGGATGCACCAAATCAAATCAGAATAAATCTGTAGTGGCAACAACAATAGATGTCACAGGTTTTGAACAACGTTGGGAGAGGAAAGGTAAATTTCAAAATAAAAACAACACATATCCAAAGAAATGCAACAGCAAAACTCAAAAAATAAATTTATGGCCCCCGGCAGGACCTCACATTGGAGGTAAAGTGAAAATTGAGGAACAAAAAGTATATATCCCAGAGCCAATACAAAATGAGAATATTCCAAAGGCAATGGGTCAATTAGATAATGATTATCTAAAAAATAATATCAAAATAGATTCCGGTAACAAATTATCAGAAACTATAGTACCAAAAAGGCAGATATGGCAAAATATTTATAAAAGGACAACATTTAATAATAGCCAGAATAACCACTAAAGTTTTAGCAGTCAGCGATATTTAAAAATGGTGGAGCGAAGATCACATTGGTACAATTCAAAAAGGAAAGATAGTTCTTTTTTAAATTCTCCAGCTTATAAAAAGGCTAGAAGTCAGCACAGTAATACACATCAGGAATGGGTAGATATCCCGAAACAGAAATCATTAGGTAATATGCCAAATATTATAAAAACCAGTAGAAGCCAACTCAGTAATACATACGGGAGAATTGGTAAGAATAGGAAGTCAGTGACAATGGCAAAGGAACATCAGATTGACTAGGTTCAACGTCCATCATGTAACTGGTCATGCTTCTTTAACAATAATTATCTTACTAATGATAGTTTAATAATAATTTGTATAAGACAACTAACTATAAAAATAAAGTGAAAAACGCCGCATTTGGTGGCCCTTTGCAGAATGTTTAAGAATAAACATCGTGTTCATCTGAACTGGCTTCACCAAATCAGATGCACTAAAGAAAATACAATACAACTGTACCTTTGTACCAAACAACTAACCTAGCATATGACTAGAAATACAATCTGCCACACGCGGTGTGGAAAAAACACTTGTAATTCTAAACTAACCCAAAAGATCACAACGACAGGATGTCAAGTGGCCGATGTGCCCAAAATAATACTTTTTCAACCCCCGAATACGTGGGTGTGAGTCTAAAATAAGATCTTCTAAGAACAATTGTTACCTACTAGAGCCTAAGATAATCCTATATAAACTCCGTACTTTTGTAAATAAAATCAGTTCATATTTTGAATTCAACGAATGAAGACTGGGTTATTTTCCTTCTCTCCGGGAATCCCTATTCAAAAATACTGAACAGAGTCAAAATGTAAAACAGTCTCAAAATCCCAATAGACAACAGAGTCAAAATACGAGACAGTATCAAAATCCGAATAGACAACAGAGTCAGAACGTAAGACAAAATCAAAATTATCAGCAACCACAAAATTATCAGCAACCACAAAATTATCAGCAACCACAAAATTATCAGCAACCACCAGCAGAAGCAATGAGTGTAGATAATATAAATGAGGAAGTAGTAAACAGCACAGATAATCAAGAGTTTTTTACCAACTAGCCTTGCATGAAAAAAAAATTTTTATAAAAGGAACAATAGAGGAAGATACTTATATTATTTTAGTAGATACAGGATCAACCATAAGCATTTTAAACACAACTAATGTACATAATTCCAAATACAGGGTGCGTACGGTATTTGAGGACAAAGTGATAATGAAACTAAAAAGCTTATATTTCGAACAAAATTTAATGAATCTTCACGAAATTTTTACACAATATTTATTGGTTATATATCTATAAATTTATTCAATAAAATTTCCATTGGCTGCTATAACCTTCTCGATCCGGGACCTAAAACGATTGCAAGCCCGAATCAAATGATCCTTATTCATATTGACCATAACGGTATTAATTGCAGTCTTTAGAGAAGAAACAGTGTTATGAGGATGTTTATTGGTTTCACGCTCAACTACGCCCCATACGTAATAATCCAGGGGATTAAGGTCTGGGGAACTGGGCGGCCATAAGTTCGGGGTTATGTGGTCATGGAAATTCTCACCCATCCAATCTTGTGTTGCCATTGCCTTGTGTGATGGAGCAGAGTCTTGCTGAAAGATGTATGGGCTATCTCCACGGACACTTTCAATCCAGGGTTTCACAACTGTCTCCAGGACCTCGATATAAGCAGCAGAATTCACTCGAAGTCCTTGAGAGAAGAAATGTGGTGGCATGACATGTCCTTTGTTGCTCACAACACCCAAAAACCATAACAGTGGTTGGAAACTTAGTGTGCATGACCACTGGTACCTCTGTAGGATTGGAACATAGCCATCTATCGTTCCTGCGGTTAATCTTCTGGTCCTGGTCAAAATTTTTTTCGTCAGAAAAAAACCATAACATCTCCGCCGCTTCAGGGTGTTTAATTTTATTAAGAAGTCGTTTTGAACGGATAACTCGCTGCTCTCGTGTTTTCTCCGACATAAACTGTCCTCTTCGCATAACATAGGACTTATACCGGAGATCTTCATGGGCAACTCGACGGATAAGACCGTCAGAAACATTAAGATCCTTTGCCAGGGCCCTTATTGACTTTGAAGGGTCCTCATCAATAATCGCTTGCACTTTTTGAACAAATTCCTCCGATCGGATGGTGTCAGAACGTTTCTCGTGTTTTTGCGTTTTGAAACAGGCTCTGCGTTGCCCCCTGATGCTTCCAACTCACAGCGAACCTTATAAACAAAAGAACGGGCGCACTTAAGAAAATTCGATATTTCTAAATCGGTGTGATTTGCACATAATGCGACAATAACTGCGTGTCTTTTCATTTGTTGAGTTAAGTTGTACTCCTCCATGTCTTATTTAAAAAAAATTAACTGTAAAAAAACTAATTTCGGAAAGATATAGTAACATATGTACATGTCCTCAAATACCATGCGCACCCTGTACAAAATAATTGAAAAATATTCAAAAACCATACATACAATAAAGGGAAAAATAGAAAGTGACAGTTACTTAGTGAAAACAAAAGTGCCAAGGGTGTTTAAATATATAAATTATGCAAGAACAAAATGGGTGGCTATGCGATTTTCATTTGGCATGGACTTCATTCAAAGGAATTTTGCAAATATTGATTTTCAAAACAAAATTATTAAACTTAACAATGGCGTCGAAATTCCATTCCTTTCCAATCAATCAGAAGATGTTGGCGTAATGGAAATAAGTGAATTTGATGATCTTAAGTTAAAAGAACTCAATACTGAGGAAGAACAAATAATAAGAAATCTTTCAAAAAAGTACGAAAAGTTATGTTTCAAAGAAGGGGATCACTTAACCAATACTAACACTATAGTTCATAGCATAAAAACTACTACAGACCAACCTATTAATTCAAAACTCTATCGGGTCTCCCCAAAATATGAAGAAGAAATAAAGAAACAAATAATTTATATGGAAAACAATGGAATTATAAGAAAAAGCAAAAGCAAATATAGTTCTCCAATATGTGCCATACCTAAAAAAAGAGATAGCTCTGGAATTCAAAAGTATCGTATTTGTGTAGACTATAGGCGTTTAAACCAAGTAACCATTCCAGATAAGTACCCAATACCTATCATGGACGCTGTATTAGACAAACTCGGTAAAGCCCAATATTTTACTACATTAGATTTAGCAAAAGGCTATCACCAAATTTTAATGGCAGAAGAAGATATAGAGAAAACAGCATTCATTTCACCAATGGGTTTATATGAATATGTTAGAATGCCTTTTGGGTTAAAAAATGCCCCAGCCACATTTCAACGTTTAATGAATGAAATACTGAGGGATTATATAAACAAAAGTTGTGTTGTATACATGGACGATATTTTTATATTTTCAACAACACTTGAGGAACATAAGATTGCTCTAGAAAACATTTTCAAAATACTTAGAAATCATAACTTAAAAATTCAACCAGACAAATGTTCCTTCACGAAACAATATACTGAATATTTAGGACACATTCTCACAAAGCAAGGGATTAAACCCAATCCACATTAAATAGAAGCAATAAAAGCAATGCAGCTACCTAAAACAGAAAAGCAATTGAAAGGATTTCTTGGTATGACAGGATTTTACAGAAAATTTATTAAGGACTATTCCAAAATAGCTTACCCAATGATCAGATATTTACAAAAAGGCACACAAATTAATACAAATGACCCACAGTTTATAGATGCCTTTGAAAACCTTAAAACATTTATAAGCTCACATCCAATCTTAATATATCCAGAGTTTGATAAACCATTTACCATTACAACAGATGCCAGTGACTTCGCAATAGGTGCAGTATTGTCTCAACAAGGGCAATCAGTTGCATTCGTTTCAAGAACTCTAAATAAACACGAAAAAAACTACAGTACAATTGATAAAGAATTTTTATCCATTATACATCCAGTAAACTATTTTAAACACTATTTGATAGGTAATAAATTCCAAATTATAACAGATCACGCTCCGATAAAATATCTAAACTCAAAATACAAAGGGAAAGAAATGACAGCAAGACACCAAAGATGGATTTTAAAATTACAAGAATTCGATTATGACATAATATATTTGAAAGGAAAATACAATAAAGTAGCAGATTTTTAAAGTAGACAGGAAACAGCTGAACTAATAAACAAGGATAAAACAAATGAGTCAAACTTTGAACTATCAGATACACAGCATTCAGCAGAGGAAGGAGGATTTACAAAGTTCTATATAAAAGACAATATTGTAAACAAATATAAAACTCAGATAATAGTAACTTATACAACAACGGACAATATTAATATTCAGCATGGTAGAAAAATAATAGAAGTAAGCCCAGCAGAAACAGAAATTGAAATCGAAATCAAAATGCAAAATAATATAAATAAAGGAACAGTAGGAATTTTTTCAGAAGTTCCAAACTCAGAATATTATAAGATACAATGTATCTTAATGAACATTTTTTCACACTGTAATAATATAAAATTTTTTAAATGTACTAAGAGAGCTCAGGAAATTTCAAGCGAGGAAGAGTTACACAAACAAATAGCTATTTACCATACCAAAGATTCATTACATAGAGGAATAAATGAAGCTTTTAATTCGTTAAAGAACAAAATATATTTTCCAAAGCTAAGAGACCATATTCAGTTGATAATTTCAAATTGTAAAAAATGTAAGGAAATTAAATATGACAGAAAACCAATCAAACCTAAGTTTCAATTCACAGAAACACCGGATGTTAAAAATCAAATTATACATTTAGACATATTTCATATAAAACACAAATCGTTTGTTACAATCATAGACAAGCTCACAAAATTCGCAGTCGCTTATAATATAACAGATAGAAACTGGAAAACTAAAATGGAAATTATGATTGAACACTTTGCCAAATTCAATAAGCCACATAAAATAATAATGGATAATGAATTTCGATCAGAACAGATAAAACAATACTTAAACCAAAAACAAATAGAAATCCATTATACAAAGCCAAATTCACATACAGGAAATGCAGACATAGAAAGACTATATTCTACTCTCATTGAAATAATAGCAGGAATAGATGATGATTTATCAATTTTTGGATGAAATTGCAATTACCAATAACAGCTTATAATAACCGTTATCACTCTACAATAAAATGTACACCAAATTATGCAAAAAACATAGAAGATGAGGAAAAACTAAAAAACACTATTATCAAGCACAAAGAAAAAATTTTAAGCAAACAAAATAATACAAGAGAAGATTATGAGGAGGAAAGACAGGAAGGACCAATTATTATTAGGACCAATTAAAAACTATAAACGAGTTAGGCATAAGGATGAACCTTATTTTAGAATTACAACATTAAATAATATTCATCCATGTAATATAAAAAGACCGTCAAAACAGGAAAAAATTAATTCCCAACAAAATACAGATTGACATCCTTGAAACAAAAATTTTTTTCCCTTATCCTCAGATTTTCATAATTTTTTACGTTATAATGTGTGTTCAAGGCAGATTACAAATTGAACCTATTCAATCAAATGCAGGATATGCACCTATACAAACTTATTCCACGGAATAAGTTAATTAAACAGTAATTATACTACACATTATTAATATCGACCCTTTAAATAATATAATAAATCAAATGGAGACAAACATTAAAAATATTAACATCACAGGAAAAAAGGAGCTATTAGCCGAAATAAATCTAATTAGAGCTAAAATAAAATCCATAACCCCAAACAACAGAATAAAAAGAGGAATGTTAAATATTGTAGGAACAACATACAAATGGCTTTTTGGAATTATGGACGATGAAGATGGAACAGATATTTTAGACCACCTTAACAATATTGACCAAAACAACCATAATATTACACAAGACATGAACCAACAAATTGTTATAAATACACATTTTAATAAAACAATACACAACTTAGCAGAAACAATTAAACAAGACAGAACAATAATCAAGGACATACTTACAAGCATGGACAATCAAAATCAAGAAATAGCAATGAAAATACTTCATAATGACCAAATGGGGAAATTAAAAAATATAGAATTCAAAATAAATTATATTCAGGAAAACATAGCATCAGCAAAAAATAATATAATTGTACCAGAAATTTTATCAGAAGAGGAAATAAATAAATTTGACATTGTTCGTAGCGGGGCGGAAGGATCCAAATAGGTCACAAGTGTTTGGCGGGTGCCAATTTCTTCAGGGGTCTGGTGAGTGAGGAATGAAATTGAAACGCGCGCAATCCTTCGTTTATAATTAATTTTGGTTTATTTAGTTTCTTTACAAAATGTCTCGACACACACGAAAATGTTTCGGGTTGGAAAAATACAATATCGGAAAAAAAGCACAGTGAAAGAACGGGTGTTCGGGTTAGATGCTCGTACTGGATTGAATATGGCGATTTACTCCAGAACCCTTCGTCACCTTCCTCAGTATGACCGAATTCGGTTTTTGGAACAAACCCTACCCCTCACTCTCTGCTGTTCACCCGGTGGCGTGAACATACCGCCCCCTTGCAACAAGTTGCAATTGCCTCGCTGGACATGTCTAAGGATGGGGGATGGCAGCGTTCTGGATCGCCAAGACACGGGTGGAGATGGAGGGGGAACTTTGGATGTAGATGGAGTAGGCAGCGCGATGACTGATGACCTCTGGATAGAAGTCCGAATGAAAGGCGGGTGCCTTTCGGGTCTTTGCTCTTTGGACGCTTTGGGTTGGATGTACGCGACTGAGCTGCCGATGTGCAAGAGCGTGTGGTGTTGCTTGCCACATCGATGGCATCCTGCTGTGCTCCTGCAGGAACCATTGGAATGCTCATGAGCCAAACAGTTTGGGCAGTATCCGTTGCTCAAGACTACCCGTAGCCTGTCGTCAGCTCGTAGTCCTCGAAACTGTCGGCACTGACGGAGCGCGTGTGCCCCTTGACAAACGCGGCACCTGAAGCAATTGGAACTGCGTTCTAAATCGGATGGTGCTGCTGCCTTTAGAGACATCTTCGGACTGCTGGAGGAGGTGGACCGAGACCTTCTGGGTTTTCCAGTAACGGATCCACAGAGAACCCATCCGAACATCGTCTCGATCCCCACGAAAGAAGGTCAAGCGAATCCTGCTTCACCTTATTCGGGACGGCGCAGGACGGAAGTGCTTCAGCTACACTAGGCAGCACCACGGCGACTGCTTCGAACTGTCGCAGCGGTTCGTCAGGAGGAGAAATCTGTAAGCGGCACACTTTGTCGCCGCTACCCGCATCGTATTGCCCAATGCCGCGAATGCTAGTTGATATCTTGCAGCTTGGAGGATTAATCAATTCAAACATTCTTTGGGAAATAAAGGATGCTTCGGATCCCATATCAATCAAAGCGCGGATTTGAAACTGCTTGCCACGATGATAAATAGTTACCCTCGCAGTACCCAGGAGGCCAGTGTTGCGAGTGGATGCGAAGTAACTTCCCACGTTTACATGGGGGCTGCTGGAAGAATCGGAGGACGCAGGATTCGGAATTATACAAGCATCAGGTGCTGAGCTCTCTTGCACTTGAGTGGAAAAGGCCTGAGTTCGTGCCGTAGGTTTTCGGCTCACGGATGGAAAGGCCTGACCGCTAGAGCTTGGTTGAAGGACATCTGTGGCCTCTAGTACACGGTGGCGATCAGTAAGGAATCGATTCAGGTCGTCCCAGAATGAGACGGCGGTCTTATTTGGAACGGACTGTTCCCACAACAGAAGGATGGCTTTGGGCATTTTGCTCGTACAGATTGCTATGAGAAGGATATCCCAATTGTCTGTACGAGCCCCGGAAAGCTCAAGACCGGTTAAGCAACCTTGAATTGACGTCTGCAGTTCTCTCAACGCTTTGCCAGACTCTTGGGTTACAGCTGGGATCTGTAGAAGCTGCTTGGCTTGGCTCATAATCAATAATCGATTATTTTCGTATCGCGCAGTGAGGTTATCCCACGCGGACTGGAATCCTTCATTGGTCAAGGGTGACCTAGAAACAATGGCTCTGGCTTCACCGCGAGTTTTGCAACTTAAGTGGTACAGTTTCTCCACTTGTGTTAGGCTTGGATTATGGATAAAAATCGCGGTAAACAAATCACGGAATGTAGGTCAAGCCAGGCTGTCTCCGTTGAAGATTTCGACTTCACACGGGGGAACTGTGTGGCTTTGATGGGTGGAATCGACGGAGAGTCTGACTGGTGGGGGAACCGTTTTCGCTGACAGCTGCTCGATTCGCTCTCCAAACAAAGTCCCGCCTCGAACACATACCATATAATATTCATGTTTAGCTTTAATTGTAGCTATGTGCTTCGGACTATCTTCCTTCTTTTGCGCCGTCAAGGCCTTATAACATCGTGAAAACTCTGCCTCGACTTGTGCCCAAAGCGACTTAAGCTGGTCTAAGTGTATTTTAATGGAGACGAGTGGCACATCGTCCGCTAAAGCCTGGGCCTCGCGAGCCTCGAACGCCGTTAATGCCTCGCACACGGCAACAAAGTCGGAAAGAGACATCGTAGAGTGTTCTCTGAGCTATTACGAATTGAATGGAAACAAAAAACTCCTTGGAATTAGAGCTCTCAAGCGAGGAGATCGAAACGAAGCTGTAAGTGGACTGTATAATTTAAGGATAGAGGAGTGAGAAGGAAAAATGTCTCCTCTTTTTAATGAACACAATGGATAAATGAAATTAGAAGAATTTATAATTTTCCTCGCAGTTGTGTGAATAATTATAAGGATATATAATCACTTGGATATTAAAATTTATACAATGTAGAAATCTGTTGAAATTTATAAGAGTATAAAAAATATATGGAGAAATTGAGATCAGTAGGATTACTTTTCAATGGAGGGCAAAAAACTCGGAATTAATTTTCATTAAACGGACTAGATAAATTTCATGGATCTGTGAGGAAAAAATCAAAAATGCACCAAGACAAAATACTAATTCCATATAAATAAAATTGTACTTATTTTTCGTTAGAAAATATTTTGCGAATTAAATTCAATTAGTCGATTGAAATATTTTTTGCACAATACGAAAATCACGATGGAAAAAATGGATGTCGTGACCGAGTCACGGCTTGGCTCAAGTGTCAGCACTGATGAGACTTGAGTGTCAGCACTGATCGGGAGTCAGCTGTTCTGCCGTTGTTTATGTTTTATGAATTTAATTAATTTTAAATTGTTTAACGAAGATCACGATTTCCTGCTTTAATTATGTAGGTTTCGAATTATTAAATTGCGGAGAGCCAATCGGAGTGGCTGCAATTTATTTTGTGTGGGTGGAATCAAATTGTATGTGGACATATGTACATATGTACATACATATGTATATATGTAAGTATGTCGTATGAGTGAGCTTACCGCGGCAAAAATTATTACATATGTATGTACATACATATATATGTATGCATATACAAAGTATTTGGCATAAATAATTTATGCCGCTGGACTAATGATCAGCCCGTGGAGTGTGCTTTACACTTTAAGGAAAGGTAAGTGGTACTTTATAAACACTTTTACTTGCAGGTTAGAAAACAGCTGTTTTTACATGTACGCATATATATGTATACATACATATATGTACATACATATGTATTGTTATGCAATTGGACTTTTAGACATTCAGAATTTCAAAGAATGGAAAAAGACACTTCATAAACCATGTAACCTTTGGAACAGGTCAGGTATGTACATACAAGTATACAAAAGTGTGTAGGTCGCTATGGAAGAGCGGGAAACCTCACACTTTTATAAGTTTGCAATGGGGTATAATGTGAATGAGATTTTTATTTAGAAATGTTGTACTTATCAGGAATTCCGCCGATGCAAGCTGGAAGAGCGGAAGGATATCCGGCTCGAAGGACCAATGTTCGTAGCGGGGCGGAAGGATCCAAATAGGTCACAAGTGTTTGGCGGGTGCCAATTTCTTCAGGGGTCTGGTGAGTGAGGAATGAAATTGAAACGCGCGCAAACCTTCGTTTATAATTAATTTTGGTTTATTTAGTTTCTTTACAAAATGTCCCGACACACACGAAAATGTTTCGGGTTGGAAAAATACAAATATCGGAAAAAAAGCACAGTGAAAGAACGGGTGTTCGGGTTAGATGCTCGTACTGGATTGAATACGGCGATTTACTCCAGAACCCTTCGTCACCTTCCTCAGTATGACCGAATTCGGTTTTTGGAAAAAACCCTACCCCTCACTCTCTGCTGTTCACCCGGTGGCGTGAACAGACATTGATTTTTATAAATTAAAGCTAATCCGTATGGGCATTTTAAAATATAAGAATAATTGCATCATAATCGCAATTAAAATCCCAAAATCATTTATAACCATAGATGTTAAGTTAATTATTCCTATACCAAATATTGATTATATACAAATAGACCAAGAAAATCAGTTAATTGTAGAAATAAATAATAAAACATTTACATATGAACCCAACAAAATTTTAAAAGAATTAAAACGAGCTATGGAAGTTAACTTCGGCCTTGCCGAAGTTTATATACCCTTGCAGTTCTTTATTATATTTAATTCGATAAGAAAAGTGAAATTTCATACATCAACAGCATTAGTTGTCGTATTATGAATATGCTCAAATATTTTTCAAACTACTGAATTCAAAACACATTTAATGATTATTTAACAATATATGATATAGTAGTCCGATCCCGATGATTTTCATACTTTATCTCACACAGGTAATAAAGAGTCTCCAAAAAAAATTTCAACCCGATATCTCTTAAGATGGCTGAGTAAAACGCATACGCACAGACGGACGGACAGACGGACAGACGGACATGGCTATATCGACTCAGCTTCTCAAGCTGATCAAGAATATATATACTTTATGGGGTCGGAAACGTCTCCTTCTGTGCGTTACAAACATCTGATCAATTTTATAATACCCTCTGCAAGGGTATAATTAAGTAAAAGTTGTACCATTAATAATAATTGAAAATTTATATTCAACAATATAACGAGTATCAAGGAAATTGACGATGATACAATTATAATCAAAAATGCCAAGAATACAAAAATATATCAAAATTGCGATAAAAGAAATATTATACTTAAGGGAAGTAACTTAATTCAATTCGGTAACTGTAAAATTCAAATTCTAAATGAAACTATTGAATCAAACGTATAAAAACACAATTAACTTTGATCATGTAACAATAGATAATCTTGACAATTTAAAAGAAATCACAGAACTTAAATACGAAATGAAAATGACAAATGGCATATTTTTAACACTTTTTATTATTATTATTATTATATGTTTATCCATTTATATACATATATACTGTAAAAAGAAAAATATAAACATTAATGTTGTAAGATGTCATTTATTTATGTTCTGTTCGATTAATTTTAGCTATCTACACATAGGTCGCGGTCCGTATTTCTAAGTATCGATTGTTAGTAATAAGTATCGATTGTTAGTCATAAGTATCGATTGTTAGTCATAAGTATCGAGTTAGTGAGAAGTCATCGATATGTGAAGATTGAACTCCCTCTTCTCTTCCGGCGACGCAACGAGCAAGTTGCTTCTGCGCAGAAAACCAAAAACTAAATCCGAAAAATACAAACTAATCTTTACAATTTTTATCCAATAAATATGTGTTTACAATGTAAACAGAATTCAGGAGAATTCATACTCTCAGAGGGGAGGAGTTATGCCATTAGCAACACTTCCCATAACAGCCGACCCAAGGGGTCTACACTCCACATTAATGTAAACATAAACAATACCATTCCAGTAAACATAGAGTGTCACAAGAAAAGTGACCAGAAGAAAACATTATAAACACTTAGATGTAAGCCAAACCAGAATATGATTTGATTCAATAAAGCAGTCTTGATTTAACACTCAACCAGAACAGACTCAATCTTAATTCGCGCACCTTATTTCGTAATATTAAAAATATTTTTATCAACAATCTATTGGAATTGCCGCGATAATTTAAATAGGACTCCAATTTTTTACCAGAAAATTTGGTATCTGGCAACGGCATTTGGTGTGCTTTCCAACATTGTCGAAAAATTTAGCCACACTATTTTAGCTGGAAACAGCTAGTTTCAGCTAAAAATTTATCCATCTAAAAATTTATTTTTCTTTTGTAAATTTCACAAAAACTACAAAATTTATGTACTTTAAAGCTGTTTTGAGCCCGAGTAACGTAAGTAAATATTTGCGTTTTTTCCCAGTGATGGAAAACATGCCAAAAACATCGAACATTGGAGAAAACAAATCGATGTTTTTACGAAAGGAGAAGCATCGATGTATCGATACTACATCGAAATTTCGCACAGCTCTAGTTGCTTGCCATTCTTTTTTTGAAAACACAATGTGACACATTCCTTTTAATTTTCAATCGCTTAAAATAATATGATATAAAGGGTTCCGATAAATTAAAAAAAAACACAACATTTTCTTCAGTTTTTTCCAATATTTTAACCGTAATATCCTGTTTTTAATTTATCTCAAAAAACACAATATAAGTAAATGTTAAAATAGTTTTTATCAAAACTAGCCTAAGTGGGGCAGTGCTTTCGCATTTGCACGTTTATTTTAGCGGACTTCTCCTCCGCCAGGTTGGCAGCAGGTAACATTGCGAAATTTGTTTCAAAACTGGGAATATACGGATGTACTGGAAGAGACTTATATGCCGTGTAATTTCTAATTACATTCTCAGTGAATTCGTTTCCTTCATGTTGACGAACCTGATTACTCCGTTCTTTGTTGGTATCGTTTTTCAACTTCTCTAGCAGATTGATCTTCAACTGCACTCACGTGGGGTGCCACGACTGTCGTTGCGTTTCTGTCCCATTAAACAAAAGTCAACAAACCGAATTTATTTTATACAGCTCGAAAACTATTCACAGTTCACTGAAGGGGAAAGCTCTAACTATAGGGGTATTTCAAAATTGTCCGCTATTCCGAAAGCTTGTGAGAAAATTATAACTTCGCAATTGCAACATTTTTGCAGATTTATTATTTCGCCATCCCAACATGGGTTTGTGAAACGTAGATCTATAACCACTAACCTTTTAGAATTTACCTCTATAATCATCAAGGGGTTCAAAAATGCTTAACAAACTGATGTCATATTCACCGACTTTAGTAAAGCCTTTGATTCTGTTAATCATACCCTATTACTTTCTAAACTGAATGACATTGGATTCCCACACCTTTTCCTTTCTTGGGTTCGAGAATATTTAACAAAGAGAATTTTCAATCCTGGTGCCAGTTTAATCTATTAAATCCTAACGTAGTGTTAGGGTAATGACTTTTTAAGGTAATGACTTTTTATCGTAATTCTTCTCAACTGGTCACTTATTTTCTAAACAATAGTCCTTTGGAACGTCTAAATAAAGGCCATGAAAGGCCGCAAAGGCCATGAGTGTTTTGGGTTTCATGAAAAGATGGTCAAAAGAATTTTGGTGACCCATATACCACTAAAGTTCTTTTTACTTCGCTTGTCCGTCCTATTTTAGAGTATGGAATTTGGTCACCTCAATATGAGCCGCACCAGATTAGACTTGAATCCGTTCAAAAGCAGTTCTTGCTGTTTGCTCTTCATGGCTTAAGCTGGGATCGAAATGTAAATTTACCTTCGTACTCTAGTCGACTTCTTTTGATTAAACTTCCTATTCTTGTTTAATTTGCGCTCTCGTCTTTTGCCTACCCGCGACTCAGTGATACTTGTTTTTGTTTTTGTGTATTCTTATAATTTTTATTCTTTAGTTGTGAAGGCTTACTCTGTACATTAACCCTTGTGTCAGAACTGGTCGGTATATTTCTTATACACACATTTGGTTACCTTTAAAATTGCAAAAAGGGTATATTAATTTTGGTCAGAAGTGTGCAACGCATAGAAGGAAGCATCTCCGACGATGTAAAGTATATATATTCTTGATCAGCACGACGAGACGAGTTCAAATAGCCATGTCCGCCCGACCGTCCGTCCGTCCGTCTGGATCGACGCGAACTCCTCCTAAACCGTTAGAGCTATAGAGCTGAAATTTTTTATGTAGGCTTGTATATACTGCACAGTATATAGTGTATATCGCCGATTCAACCGTATCGGATCACTATATCATATAGCTCCCATTCAAAGAACTTTCTTATTTTCTGAGCTTTTGTCGTGAAATTTAATACTTGTGAGTTTATTACACCTATAAACGACTGTGCCAAATTTGACTAAGATCGGGTGACTATATCGTATAGCTCGCATATGAAGAATCGGTCGAAAACTGTGACTTTTGTCAATAACTTCGTTACTTTTGATGCAATTGATTTCAAATTAAACATTTGTTAATTTAATATATCTGTTAATGACTGTGACGAATTTGATAATAATCGGGTGACTATATCATATAGCTCCCATAGGAACAATCCGTGGTAGACAGTGATTTTGATCAATATCTTCGTTATTTACTATGCTAAGATTGTAGGCCATTCTTTAGCAAACATTATATTATATTATATTATAGGTAAACAAAGAGTTACCACAAAAGTTGCAAGGGTATACAAACTTTGACACGGTCGAAGTTAGCCACGGCCATAATTTTCAATCGCTTAAAATAATATGACATAAAGGGTTCCGATAAATTAAAAAAAAACACAACATTTTCTTCAGTTTTTTCCAATATTTTAACCGTAATTAAAAACAGGATGTTTTTAATTTATCTCACAATTAAAAAACACAATATAAGTAAATGTTAAAATAGTTTTTATCAAAACTAGCCCAAGTGGGGCAGTGCTTTCGCATTTGCACGTTTATTTTAGCGGACTTCTCCTCCGCCAGGTTGGCAGCAGGTAACATTGCGAAATTTGTTTCAAAACTGGGAATATACGGATGTACTGGAAGAGACTTATATGCCGTGTAATTTCTAATTACATTCTCAGTGAATTCGTTTCCTTCATGTTGACGAACCTGATTACACCGTTCTTTGTTGGTATCGTTTTTCAACTTCTCTAGCAGATTGATCTTCAACTGCACTCACGTGGGGTGCCACGACTGTCGTTGCGTTTCTGTACAATTAAACAAAAGACAACAAACCGAATTTATTTTATACAGCTCGAAAACTATTCACAGTTCACTGAAGGGGAAGGCTCTAACTATAGGGGTATTTCAAAATTGTCCTCTATTCCGAAAGCTTGTGAGAAAATTATAACTTCGCAATTGCAACATTTTTGCAGATTTATTATTTCGCCATCCCAACATGGGTTTGTGAAACGTAGATCTATAACCACTAACCTTTTAGAATTTACCTCTATAATCATCAAGGGGTTCAAGAATGCTTAACAAACTGAGGTCATATTCACCAACTTTAGTAAAGCCTTTGATTCTGTTAATCATACCCTATTACTTTCTAAACTGAATGACATTGGATTCCCACACCTTTTCCTTTCTTGGGTTCGAGAATATTTAACAAAGAGAATTTTCAATACTGGTGCCAGTTTAATCTATTAAATCCTAACGTAGTGTTAGGGTAATGACTTATTAAGGTAATGACTTTTTATCGTAATTCTTCTCAACTGGTCACTTATTTTCTAAACAATAGTCCTTTGGAACGTCTAAATAAAGGCCATGAAAGGCCTAAAGTTCTTTTTACTTGCTTGTACGTCCTATTTTAGAGTATGGAATTTGGTCACCTCACTATGAGCCGCACCAGATTAGACTTGAATCCGTTCAAAAGCAGTTCTTGCTGTTTGCTCTTCATGGCTTAAGCTGGGATCGAAATGTCAATTTGCCTTCGTACTCTAGTCGACTTCTTTTGATTAAACTTCCTATTCTTGTTTAATTTGCGCTCTCGTCTTTTGCCTACCCGCGACTCAGTGATACTTGTTTTTGTGTATTCTTATAATTTTTATTCTTTAGTTGTGAAGGCTTACACACATTTGGTTACCTTTAAAATTGCAAAAAGGGTATATTAATTTTGGTCAGAAGTGTGCAACGCATAGAAGGAAGCATCTCCGACGATGTAAAGTATATATATAGCCATGTCCGCCCGACCGTCCGTCCGTCCGTCTGGATCGACGCGAACTCCTCCTAAACCGTTAGAGCTATAGAGCTGAAATTTTTTATGTAGGCTTGTATATACTGCACAGTATATAGTGTATATCGCCGATTCAACCGTATCGGATCACTATATCATATAGCTCCCATTCAAACGTCAAAGTCACGAACAGTGACTTTTCTCAAGAACTTTCTTATTTTCTGAGCTTTTGTCATGAAATTTAATACTTGTGAGTTTATTACACCTATAAACGACTGTGCCAAATTTGACTAAGATCGGGTGACTATATCGTATAGCTCGCATATGAAGAATCGGTCGAAAACTGTGACTTTTGTCAATAACTTCGTTACTTTTGATGCAATTGATTTCAAATTAAACATTTGTTAGTTTAATATATCTGTTAATGACTGTGACGAATTTGATTATAATCGGGTGACTATATCATATAGCTCCCATAGGAACAATCCGTGGTAGACAGTGATTTTGATCAATATCTTCGTTATTTACTATGCTAAGATTGTAGGCCATTCTTTAGCAAACATTATATTATATTATATTATAGGTAAAAAAAGAGTTACCAAAAAAGTTGCAAGGGTATACAAACTTTGACACGGTCGAAGTTAGCCACGGCCAACTGGTTTCATCTAGAAAATGATTCCTCTTGGTAAGTTACTTTTATTCAAAAGATGGATTTATTCCATTATTTATTTAATTGAATTTTTTCATGATTAGTTTTGTTTTTGATTAACGGTTAATGATTCAAACACTTTAGTTATTTTCAACATTTTTTCTTCATTGGCCATGGTGAAATCTTTTATCACAATTATTCAACTTTTTAATGTAGGTGTACTGGTCTTGGCATTCTCGTATTTTTATATGAAATCATCATAATCCACTAGTTTTTGTTGTTTATAAACAATTTGACCATTGATGTTTTCCTTTGCATAGACTATGCATGTCTCTACAGGGATATTGGTAAGAGACTGTGAATGCGATTGGTGGACTTTGTGAGATTTAACGAATTTTTTACATTTAGCTTGGTGTGATTTTATTGCTAAGGAAAAAAAGACAACCAAAATTTATGAATTTTATAAAAAAGGAAACCAAAACAAATTTTGATATCAAACTCTCAAATTCTTTGACAACTATTACCAAGTTTGGTTAGTCGGCGACAAAAATTTGATTGAAACTCAATTCAAACATTTTGAGGTAGGAGTAATTTTCACATTTTTGTACCCTTGCAAAAAAGGGTTTATTAATATTAGTCAGAAGTGTGTAACGCATATAAAGTATACGTAAATATTCTTGATCAGCGCGACGAGACGAGTTGAAACAGCCATGTCCGTCCGTTGGTCCGTCTGGATCAACGCAAACTTCTCGTAGAGCGTAAAAGCTGCAAACTTTTACATGAAATTTTGCATGTAGGCTGCACCGTTTGTACATCTCGGATTCAGTTGGTATCGTTTTTCAACTTTTCTAGCAGATTGATCTTCAACTGCACTCACGTGGGGTGCCACGACTGTCGTTGCGTTTCTGTACAATTAAACAAAAGACAACAAACCGAATTTATTTTATACAGCTCGAAAACTATTCACAGTTCACTGAAGGGGAAGGCTCTAACTATAGGGGTATTTCAAAATTGTCCTCTATTCCGAAAGCTTGTGAGAAAATTATAACTTCGCAATTGCAACATTTTTGCAGATTTATTATTTCGCCATCCCAACATGGGTTTGTGAAACGTAGATCTATAACCACTAACCTTTTAGAATTTACCTCTATAATCATCAAGGGGTTCAAGAATGCTTAACAAACTGATGTCATATTCACCAACTTTAGTAAAGCCTTTGATTCTGTTAATCATACCCTATTACTTTCTAAACTGAATGACATTGGATTCCCACACCTTTTCCTTTCTTGGGTTCGAGAATATTTAACAAAGAGAATTTTCAATACTGGTGCCAGTTTAATCTATTAAATCCTAACGTAGTGTTAGGGTAATGACTTATTAAGGTAATGACTTTTTATCGTAATTCTTCTCAACTGGTCACTTATTTTCTAAACAATAGTCCTTTGGAACGCCATGAAAGGGCTAAAGTTCTTTTTACTTCGCTTGTACGTCCTATTTTAGAGTATGGAATTTGGTCACCTCAATATGAGCCGCACCAGATTAGACTTGAATCCGTTCAAAAGCAGTTCTTGCTGTTTGCTCTTCATGGCTTAAGCTGGGATCGAAATGTCAATTTGCCTTCGTACTCTAGTCGACTTCTTTTGATTAACATGAAATTTTGCATGTAGGCTGCACCGTTTGTACATCTCGGATTCAGCCGGGTCGGACCATTATATCATATAGCTCTCATACAAACGGCAAGGAAATTTCTCAAGAACTTTGTTATTTTCTGAGTTATTGTCGTAAAATTTAATACTGGTGAGTTTATTAAACCTAAAAACGACTATGCCAAAATTTGATTAAGATCGGGTGACTATATCATATGGCTACCATAGGAACGATCGGTCGAAAACAGGGAATTTTGTCAATAACTTCGTTACTTTTAACGCGATTGCTTTCAAATTAAACATTTGATAGTCTAATATATCTGCTAATGACTGTGCCGAATTTGGTAAAGATCGGGTAAATATATCATATATTTACATATATATATATTTCATATATATACATAGGAACGATCGGTGGAAAACAGTGACTTTCATCAAAAAAGTTCGGTATTTCCTACGCTAAGATTGAAGGCCGTTCTTTCGCAAACAT
Source organism: Drosophila paulistorum (assembly GCA_018152135.1). NCBI lineage: Eukaryota > Metazoa > Arthropoda > Insecta > Diptera > Drosophilidae > Drosophila > Drosophila paulistorum. Next base: position 1,260,070 of record JAECXG010000194.1, on the reverse strand, counting down.
TACCCTTTTTAGATAAAACAGTTAGCTTAGATAGAAAAGTTACTAAAAAATTTGCAAGGGTATACAAACTTTGACGCGGTCGAAGTTAGCCCCGTCCCTCTAGTTTATTTTATTTCTTATTCTTTTGTTTTCCTAAATTAAATTAAATAATTTTATAAAATAGTTGTCTGCTCAAAAAGTAATTGCATAGTTGCCACTAATGCGGTTGACTCCCATGATTATATTTTTTGTTGGCTGTATGTCAATGCGGTTCACGTTAAGTGTGCAGGTTACACAGGCAGAATAAAGGAGTCTATTGCTAAAGATGGTGTCTTAAAATATGGATGTGATGCTTGCCGGGAGGTCGAGAATGAGATGCGCTCATTCATGAGGCGGATTAGAGATAGTTTTGCCACTTTGAGGGCAGGTTTTAACAAACTCCAAGCGGAATTTTCTGCGATGGAGGCTCAGTTTAGATGCTTATGAATGAGTCTCCGTAAACGTAAAAGAACCAGTCCTTGGGGTGTTTCTTTATCTGTAGATCCGCCAGCGTCTCTTATCGTCCCCAACCCGCCTCAGGCACCGTCCTCTCCCAATGTACAACAATTGATATCGTTTAAGAATCCAGTGGTGATTAGTAAGGAATTACCGGTATCACCTGGGAATGATCTCTTATAAACGATGCCAACTGTAGTGTCCGAAGTGTCCGGGCAATTACCCATTCCAATGGAAATTGCCGATAGCTCTAAATGTATCGAGGGCCCCGTTAACAAGTTGACTGCTGCAGTGGGTGACTTGTCCAACGTTGCTGCTGCGACTTAACAAGTTGACTGCTGCAGTGGGTGAATCTCCGAAACGTAAAAGAACCAGTTCTTGGGGTGTTTCTTTATCTGTAGATCCGCCAGCGTCCCTTATCGTTCCCAACCAGTCTCAGGCACCGTCCTCTCCCAATGTACAACAATTGATATCGTTTAAGAATCCAGTGGTGATTAGTAAGGAATTACCGGTATCACCTGGGAATGATCTCTTATAAACGATGCCAACTGTAGTGTCCGAAGTGTCCGGGCAATTACCCATTCCAATGGAAATTGCCGATAGCTCTAAAAGTATCGAGGGCCCCGTTAACAAGTTGACTGCTGCAGTGGGTGACTTGTCCAACGTTGCTGCTGCGACTGACGGTTTGGGAGCGCGGCCTCTCGTTGGCATACCACCAAAGAAACATATTTTTGTTTCTAGGCTAGACACTGTTGTCACATCTGATGATGTAATAGCCTATATTCGGAAAAAAGTTAACGTCTCGAATATTGCGGCGGAAAAGTTTAAATTTTCGTATTCTCGGGACATCTCGTCCTTTAAAATTAGTGTTTCTGCCAATATCTTCGACATTATATGTCGAGAAGATTTTAGGCCAAAGCATATAATAGTTAAGAAATATACTGTAAGGAAGAAAAATCGGCAACCGGTTCGCCTGCCAATAACAACAACTAACACTATTCCTTCCATCAGCATCTGCTGGTGTGTCAAAAAACTAGTTTTGAAGATTGAAAACTTTTACGGAGACGTGGCTAAAACCTGACATTGCTGATGCATCGGTCTTTTCCACAAACTTTTCTATATTCAGACGTGACCGGATTTCTCGCGTATGCGATGGCGTTCTGATAGCTCAATAGCATCAATATGCTGTTTTATTTATTGAAATAATTCAATTTTCTTATACCCAGGATATAGTAAATGTTAAAGTAAATTTTTAATCTTTTACTTGTTCCTATATATTTCCCCTATCGTCAGACATTGTGGTCTATTTAAATCATTTAGAGGCAATTTAGTTCGTCTCCTCTTTAGTTTCTAGTCAAGACATGCTTATAGTTTTAGGTAATTTTAATTTACCTTCTTTGTCATGGTCGCTGACAGATGAATCTACCATGTTGCTGCCCTCTATGTCACATGACTTTATTGATGGCCTTCTAGCCTTATCTTTATCCCAAGTCAATCCTGTCTTAAATTCTAATGGAAAATCCTTAGATCTGTACAATTGTACAGCTATTCGCTTCTTTTATGATACTCTGAATTCACTCTTTGATATTTGTGTGCCTCTTGGTAGGCTGGAGCGGCTTTACAAACCTCCCTGGTTCTCTCGTGAGTTATCCAATTTGAAAAATGTGAAGACACGATATTATAAGAAGGTTAAAAAACACGTCGTTCATCAGATTATGCTCTGTATACAGTCGCTCGTTCAAAATTCATGATGCTTAATACACAATGCTATAAAAATTATCTTTAGCGGTGTAAGCTTCAGTTTTCTCCTGACCCTAAACAATTTTATAATTTTGTCAATTCTAAACGTAAGAACTCCGTGCACCCATTTTTTTTTTGTCTTTTTAAAATAAATGAAGCAAGTAAGTCGTCTCGCCGACTTAGGTATACCATACACCAGCAAAACAAATATTTCAAGGTTGTAATAACAAATGCATTTGCCTATTTCAAAAAAATTCTGTTCACATGCTTTTTACAAGCATATCTTAGTATCTCACTGACTCATGCATCTGAGCACCCTAGCGCCACCACCCGCCAACGGCCAACTCCGGCCTTATGGCAAAACGTTTATATGCATAACTTGGGTATTTTTTGTCCGATTTTGATAAAATTTGGTATTTTGCTGGGTATTAGTATCAATTTCAAGTGTGCCAAATTTGATTCCACAGGATAAAAAATTACGGGAGATAATTGAGTTTTTCAAACTTCGGGGGCGGAAATGGGCGTGGCAAATATGGTGTCTCTAGCTGCAATAGTTTTTGAGATAAACGTTTTTTTTGAATTGCGGGGGCGGAAAGGGGCGTGGCAAAAATTCGAAACAAACTCGATCACTCTACATACTACACGAGCCTACATTCCAAATTTGGTGGCTCTATCTCTAATAGTCTCCGAGATCTAGGCGTTCATACGGACGGACAGACGGACGGACAGACGGACATGGCTAGATCGACTCGGCTGTTGATACTGATCAAGAATATATATACTTTATGGGGTCGGAAAAGCTTCCTTCTGCCTGTTACATACATTTTGGCGACTTTAATATACCATTTCACCCTATGGGTGTATGGTATAAAAAGCGAGCACTGATCAGGCAATTACCGATATGTTTGCGAGTTTTTTCAAAACAACTTATTCCTCAACGGAATATCGAGCAAGTCCGTATCCTTATCATTTAAAAAAGGCTTATTGCATTTTCAATCCAGTGTTTGATGAAAGTTCTATTCTTAGCGAACTTAAATTAGTTAAACCTGTTTATTCTCCGGGGCCAGATGGTCTACCTGGATGTGTACTCAGGTTCTGTGCAATCGCAATATGTTAATCAATTTTAAAATTGTTTTTATTGTCTGTCGAATCTTCCTTTTTTCCATCAATTTGGAAGGAGTCGTTTAAAATTCCTCTTCATAAAAATGGCAAAACGTGAGAAGGTTCTAACTATAGGGTATTTCGACATGGTCCGCTCTTTTGAGAAAATTGTAACCTTGCACAACCACAAACCTTTTAGAATTTACTTCTACAATTACACTGAAAGTCGAAAAAAAGACATGGCAAAATTCGATGGTTTCAACCTATATCGGGTCCTGCGAATCGAACTGCATCATTAGTTTTTTAAGTTATCACGATGGTTTCATACAAAAATTTTTGCGTATGTTTTTCATCAAAATTGTCATTTTTTCGAAAAAGGTCTTTTTTCATTTGCTTCTAACTTCTAAAATATTCAGTTTTTTTACAAAATTTCTTTAGGAAAGGCACTTAGAATTAACAAAACTACAAATGTTGGGAAGCATCTAGCCTATAAATCAATCCGTTCCCGAGGTTTAAGACAGAATGGTATACCTAAGTCGGCGAGACGACTTTTTTTTCATTTTTGAAGTTTTATTTTTTGCATTTTGCTAAAATTGAAAATTTTCCATTCGAATCTTGACCATAATAGTAGGAGAATTTATTATGCTCAACGTCAGCAGAAGAGACCTGTATAATTAACGATTTATAATGTAACCATATAATCAAATTTAATTTTTATACCTTTGCAAAAAGGGTATATTAATACTGGTCAGAAGTGTGCAACGCATAGAAGGATCTTTATCAAATTCGGCTTAGTCATTAACAGATATATTAAACTAACTGTAAGATGTCATTTATTAATGTTAAGAATTATCGTTCTGTTCGATTAATTTTAGCATTTTACACATATATCGCTGTCAGTATTTTTAAGTATCGGTTGTTAGTATTAAGTCGGTATGTGGGAAATTACGAGATATGGCCTAAGGCCACACTGGTAGTGAGCTTCCTTTTTCTTCCGGTGACGCTTGAACGAGCTAGATGCACCAACTGCCGAAAAGGAATAAAATTAATCTTTATATTTAAGCGAAGTAACAACCCATCGACTTTTATTAACAGCGTTTTATATAACAAATGTTTAATTTGAAATCAATCAAAAGTAACGAAGTTATTGACAAAAGTTACTGTTTTCGACCGACCTTTTCTAAGGGACCTATATGATATAGTAACCCGATCTTGATCAAATTCGGCACAGTTGTCTATAGGTGTAATAGTCTCACCAATATTTAATTTCACGATAATAGTTTGGAAATAACGAACTTTTTTAGAAAAGTCAATGTTCGTGACTTTGCCGTTTGTATGGGAGCTATATGATCGTCTCGTCATCGGAGATGCTTCCTTCTAGGCGTTGCACTGACCAAAATTAAATTAAGAGTGAAAAACGCCATCTCTATGTCTGTCTCTCTCTCTCTCTTTGTTTTCCTATCTCTCTATCCCCCCTCTCTTTTCAGTCATTTTTTGTTTTATTACTATTTTGGAAAATATTTACATATGCTACCCGGGCCCATAACGTTTTTTTATAATTAACAAAAGAAAAATTAACGAAAGAAAATTATGTTTTTAGCGGGATTATAGCTAAAAGTTTCGGCGAAAAGAAGCTGTCAAATTTTGAGATGGTTTTGCCAGATGCCAAATTTCGGATACTTGAATATGCGGGCTTTTTATAACTTTTGTTCGCACTTTTTTCAACAAACGAAAATATTGTTGAGTTTATAATATTTCTTGATTCTTATAGAACTTGATTCTTATAGAAATATAATTCAGAATACAATAATTATTATTATTATTACTAAAAGGACTCTAAAGCCTTTCAAAACGCATAGAGCAAATGTACAAAAAGTTGTTGCGTTGTTAGTGACCGTTTTAGTGCCATTTGGATAGGATACATACATTTTCTAGTAGGCTAATGCACGCAACCATTCAACAAAACTCACGGAAGCTTATTAAAAAGTCTCTTAAATTCTTATTTTATACTAGTCAATAAGCAGATTAGACGTAAATCCGATAAAAAATATTTGAGGCATCTTGACTCAACGGGTTTATTTAAAGGGCTTATAAGATACCATTTTTCAAGAATCGGACGAATTGGACATTTAAATGCTCAAAAACTTGTTTAATCTAATGTCAGCTTGTGTTTTGAAATTGTTAAAAACCAGAGAAGCAGGATATTCAATATTTTAAATTTATTTCAGTTGTTTTTTTTTTGTATTTTAAAATCTTTATCTTTAATCTTTAATTTTTTATAATCTTGTCTAAAGGTTTTTTCGACTTAAGTGTGCTGAAATATGTTTATAAATTTAAGAAGTTTAAAAATTGTAAACTCTCTATTATCTCAGCTTTTAATCTCTTGAGATTGTCTTTATATTTTCGGATTTTATTTGTTATTTAAAATTAAATGCACATTTGGTCTTATTGACTAAATTCGAGAGAGTGTGCCCGTACCCCGCCTCAGTATATTATACCCTTTTAGTCTGATAAAATTCGGTTATCGGAGAAATAATCACTGAGGAAAGGAGCGGGCTTATTTAAAATATTCTTAATGTTTACATTAGGCCAATCCTGACATATGATCGACCTCGATCATACAATTAACATACAACATACAATACATACATATTACAAACATAAACTCACAGTTTTATCACACGCATGCATCCACGGCTTGAGTCGAGCTGATTCTAAGATACCTTTGTACGGCAATCGAGTAAATTGACAATCGTCAATATCGGTGACTTCGTAACGGTCATTTGGACCACGGTACTTAGGAGCGATCTTTTAGCACGACCCGGGAGTGACATCAACATTGCGAATGGCCACAAAGTTGACTCTATAGGATATGGTGCCTTCAACATTGCGAATGGCCACAAAATCATTGACCCTATAGGATAATAGTGCCTTATGCCTTAAGGCGTACCGTTTTTCATTTCGCTACTGTGATAATTGAATTTTCGCACTTGCCTCTTGCCTAGTGGCCTCAAGATTACAGGGTTTTTCTGAACTAAATTTCTCGTCAAGATACTCGGTTAATTCGTCTACTAGGGGGCCTCGCTGATCGCAACCAAACAACAACATTGATGGAGTTTTACCGGTACTACTCTGCACTGAGTTATTGATAGCGAACTCCACACGACTAACTAATTTATACCAATCGGCTTGAGCTAAAGGTTCTGGCAGCTTTCCCAACATTGGGGTTAACACACGATTCACACGCTCGACCTGCCCATTAGCTTGAGGCGCGGCAGTCGCTACTTTAATGTGGTGAATATCTCGGTTCTCTACAAATTAAGCAATCTCAAACGGCGTAAAACACGTACCTCTGTCGGATATAACTCTTCTTGGTCGGCTATAATAATCAAAGTAGTTTTCTAACGCGGCGGTAACTTCTTTACGGGATACAATTTAACAAACTTTGTAAATGCGTCAATCACTACCAAAAGGTGCTTTCTTCTTAATGTGACACTCGGTAAGGGGCTTAAGTGGTCAACATGGATAGTATCAAATGGAATCGGACTCCTCGGAATAATATGCAAGGTTCTATTATATATAGTTCTGGAGACACTATGTAGGATACACGGCAGACAATCCTTTATAAATGCTTCGACTTTTGCATTCATTAATGGGAACCCAGTACTTTTACTTCAAATTGTTTACACATTTCTCGACGCCTAAATGGCCCAGTTTCTGGTGACACCTTTTTATACCATACACCCATAGGGTGAAATGGTATATTAAAGTCGCCAAAATGTATGTAATAGGCAGAAGGAAGCTTCTCCGACCCCATAAAGTATATATATTCTTGATCAGTATCAACAGCCGAGTCGATATAGCCATGTCCGTCCGTCCGTCCGTCCGTCTGTCTGTATGAACACCTAGATCTCGGAGACTATAGAAGATAGAACCACCAAGTTTGGTATGTAGGTTTGAGTAGTGTGTAGAGTGATCAAGTTTATTTCATATTTTTGGCACGCCCCTTTCCGCCCACGCAATTCAAAAAAAAAATTTATTTGTTTGAAATATTTGTTTTACTAGTGTATGGTATACCTAAGTCGGCGAGACGACTTACTTACTTCATTATTAATTCCCCTTGCATGCGAGTCGGTGCATACAAACACAGTATTTCCTTAGCATTTCTTTTGTACACTATACCATCAGTTAACTCAAAACCAACATAATCGCCTTTTTCTAAATTTTCTCTTAATTTACGGATATCCGGATCTCTTATCTGTTCTGACTGCAATAATAAATCAACATCTTGGGAGACGCACCCACTACACAAACCAGGTTTACCGACGCATTTTGATCGAGCTGGTCACTTCTTTCGCTTTGGTTACATAGTAACGGATCTTTACTCTTTTGCATTCTACTTAATCTCGGATCAACAGAACTTTCATCTAAAGAGAAACAACTCTTCCCTAAATGACCGCACGGTTTTATTTCACACGGTCCAATCGAATCTCTACTAAACTCATTTTTCGCAGAGGGGACACACGGTTCTATTGGGGCATTCGGGTCTCTCTTTACTAACAAATCGCAAGGATCAAAATCACATTCTGCAATATCTTCTAATAACTCGGTTTGCCGACTTAATGCGTCTACATGGCCCACGTTTGAACCGGATCTGTGAACAATGGTATAATCAAAATTGTCCAATTTATTGCTTTTTTACTTAAGGTTTGGATCAACCAATTGCAATCGGTAACGATCAAAAATGGTCTGCGTTCTAGATATACGCGAAATCGGCGCACTGCATATATTATGGCCAAAGTTTCGAGTTCGAAACTGTGATAGCGGGACTCGGCGGCTGTCGCCTTTCGGGAATAATAAGAGACTGGATGCATTTTGCCATCAGTCTGTCTTTGCATGAAAGAGGCACCAAAGCCATTTGTACTGGCGTCAGTATGCAACTCAGTTTCGTAATTAGAGTTAAAGATAGCAAATACGGGCGGACTAGATAAAGCTTTTTTAACGGTTTTGTTCATCGGAAATGGACCACCTTGTTTAAGCAACTCAGTTAACGGTTTGGCAATGCGGGAGAAATTCGGAACTAATTTGCGAAAAAAAGAGAATGTGGCCAAGCAGGAATGTAATGCTTTGCTGTTAAGTGGTTCTGGTTCTTGAATAGCATTTATATTATACTGTTTGGTAAAATTCCCTTATCACTGACTTCATATCCTAAATAATCTATTCGCTTCTGTAGGAAAATGCTTTTCTTCAAATTGAGCTCTAAATTGTACTCAATAAAACGATCTAACAGTTTTGCTAACAACTTAAGATACTGATCCACGGTGCGAGTGGCAAAAATAATATCGTCCATATACACCACAAGTTCTCGGTCTCTAATCATATCACTAAGTATGTTCGATATAAATCTCTGAAATATAGGTGGTCCGTTCTTCAGACCAAAAGACATTCTCAGATATTCGATCTGCCCATCGGGTGTAACAAATGCGGTGTATTTAATTGAATCCTCTTCCATGCCTACATGGTAAAAACCACTTTTTAAATCTATGACGGACAATACGGTCTTGCCTTTCAGGTAATCTAGGCAATCTTCTATTAAAAATGTCAAAGAAGCTAACTTCGGCAATGCCGAAGTTTATATACCCTTGCAGGCCTTGGCAATAATTTTTTTACATTTTGAAATTCCTTTCCTTGCAACTCAATTCATCAACACACAAACAAAACATTCAAATTATTTCTCTTTTTACTAGAATTTGTAAGCAAAGCACAACACGCATACACATACATACATACGTGTAGCGCTGCGTCTGTGTGTGCGTATGCATGTGCTCTATTTGATTTGCTGATGACGTAGAACCGTTTTGTAGTGGCTGTAACTTGTGTTCTATTTATCCGATCAAACTCAAATCTTGGGATCTGAGATTTTATATCAAATTCTATTATATTGGTAAATTTCATGGGGATACTCCAATTTTTGCAAAAATTTTTTTTCTAGAGCTATATGATATTGTAGTCCGATCCTGACAATTTTCATAGTTTATTATCTCCCGGCTAAAAGTAGCTCAATTGTGAAATTTCATTCCGACAGCTCTTAAGATGCCAGCGTGAAGTTGATTTGCACAGACGGACGGACGGACGCACGGACGGACAGACGGTCATGGCTATATCGACTCAGCTTCTCATGCTGATCAAGAATATATATACTTTATGGGGTCGGAAACGTCTCCTTCTGTGCGTTACAAACATCTGACCAATTTTATAATACCGTCTGCAAGGGTATAGTGTTTGGTGCATTTAAATTTTATTTTTTTTTTTATTATTGTTCTCTCTTGTCATTGCTTCTGCAGTTGCTCCCCTCATCGCCCCCATCATACCATCAGTGCTAGTGTTTTTGTTGTTCTCTCTGCTTTGTGCTTGTGCTCAGCTTCTCTCCCGCGTAATCACTTTTGTAAGGCCGCCTCTCAAAGCTCGTCTTATAACTGTTCTTGCACTCTCTCTTGTGCTGTGTACTCTAGCTGTCTCTTTGTTTTATTTGTAATTATTGATTTTTTATCGATAATTATCTTTGTCCTGTTTATTTAAATTTTTCCATATGTTTTTTTTTTTTGCCCTTGTTTCTTTTGGCTTTTCAATGGCTTGTTGTCTACCTACTTGCAAGCATTCTGGTCGTTTTGACGATCAGTATAGAGCAATATCTTGTTGGCTCTGCGATAATCTTATTCACTTAAAATGTGCTGGCCTCAACGGCCGCGACTACGACAAATTTTCTGGTTTGTCTGTGTCTAAACCTGAGCTTGGCTTAATGCGCTGGACTTGCCCATCTTGTGCCAGCCAGCAGATTCATTTTAGCCGAAAACAAAATGGCCAAACAGCTGTCTAACGAGTGTGACTCTAGCATACATTTTCTGTCGCAATTCAACCTTTCTGGTCCACCTTCTAAGGAATTGCCCAAGAAATGTACCCTTGAGTTGCCTCATAAGCAGTCGCCCGCACTTTCTATTACATCTTCTCCCAATTTACTTTCGCCTACACCATCTTCTTGTCCCTCTTTATGCTCTTCTTTTCAGATTGAAGTACCCATTACAAGCCCTGGTGTACCTCAATCTATCCCTCACGAGAACTCTGATCAATTACAGGATCATGCTGGCTCTCAATCACTTGCGGATCCCAATGCTCCTCCGCCTCCACTAACTGTAGTGCCTCATCGCAAACAATTATCTATTTCTAGATTCCCAGATACTTCTGAGTCGTCTGTGGCAGCTTACATTGGTAATATATGCCCTGCTAAAGTTTTAATTCAAAAGTTTAAGTTTTCTAGGCCTCGCGAAATCTTTTAAAATTACAGTACCAAATGTGTATTTCTCAGCTATGGTTAACCTAATTTTTGCCAGAGGGCCTAGTTGTACACGAGTTTGCATTCATTATCAAAATGTAAGAGGACTTCTTACCAAGCTCTCGAAACTATTCTGTGATAGCCAAACCTTTTCGGCTGACATATTAGCATTCTCTGAAACGGCTTAACTCGTCTGTTTTGGATAATGAAATTCTTTCTAGTAACTTTATTTCTTATAGGCTTGAACGTGTTGGTCGTCGGGGCGGTGGAGTACTCATTGCTGTCAACTCGAATCTGTGTTCAAGTGTTGTGCCGATTGATCTCCCCTTAGGTGTTGAGTTTATTTGCCTTGAAGTTACATGTTCTAACTTTAGCTTATATATCTCTTGTTCATATATTCCTCCAGCTTCTGATATCATGATCTACATGCACCATGCTGATGCTTTGCGATCTATTTTTAGTCGTCTTAAATATCGTGATTTTCTTATAGTTTTGCCTAATGTTTCTTGGCTTGTTGATGATAATCTATCTTTCTTAATTCCTTCATCTCAACATGTTTTTCTTGATAGCCTACTTGATTGTACGCTATATCAGTTGAATTCTTTTCTTAACTCTTCTAAAAGAATCCTCGATCTCGTTTTTGTCTCGGATCCCACTGTTAGTGCTGTATCACAACAGTGTATCAACCCAGTGAAGGCTGAAGATCATTATCATCCTACCATTGAAGTTACAATTTCTTACAATTCCGTTATTAATTCATTTAATAACATCTCAAATTCTCGTCGTAGATGTTTTCGTAAAACAAATTTCAATCTTCTTAGCCTTATTTTCTCTTTTGATTGGTCATTTCTATTTGAGTGCTGTGATATAGATTGTGCAGTGAATTTATTCTACTCTGCTCTTAATTCTCTATTTGGTAAATGCGTTTCTTATGTGAATGTCTCTTCCGTCTCAAGTGCGCCAGTCTGGTTTACACGTAGGCTCTCTAATCTCCGTAACAATCGAGATATTTTAAAAGATCTAAACAAACTGGTTTGCGACTTGACTATGCAAATTATTGTGTAGCCAAATCTCAATTTTGTTTTTAAATACACAATGCTACAATAATTATATCATTCGCTGTAAGGTTCAATTTTATAAGAACCCCAAAAGGTTTTACAACTTTGTTAATTCCAAAAGATGCTCTAATTTACTACCTTCCACCTTCAGACTTAATAAGCAGATTCTGATATTGCAGATATGTTTGCTTAATTCTTTCAGTCGACTTATTCTACTACTACTTCGGATCCCACAACTTATCCCTTCTCAATTCCACATTTAAATTGTATGTTTTTTCCTAGTATTACTGAAGACTGTGTTATCTCTAGCTTGTCATCTATGACGTCTTCCTTCGTACCCGGGCCTGATAATATACCTAGTTGCATCCTTAAAATGTGTTCAATTTCCCTATCTAAGCCTTTATCTCAGTTATTCTTTATATCGAGTGAGACTTGTAGCTTTCCTGATATTTGGAAGGAGTCTTTTATTATTCCGCTTTTTAAAAAGGGTACCAAATGGGATATTTCTAACTACCGTGGCATTGCCAAACTTTCGGCAATACCTAAGCTGTTTGAGAAAATTATTACGTTTTCCCTTCAACACCTATCCAGATCCACTATTTCTCCTTGTCAGCATGGCTTCATGAAAGGTCGTTCGTCGCTGACCAACCTTTTAGATTTGACTACCCTTGTACTCCATGGCTTCCGTAAAAAGTGTCAAACTGATGTTATTTATACTGACTTTAGTAAGGCTTTCGATACGGTTGATCATTCTATGCTTCTCATGAAACTTAACATCATGGGTTTTTCCCCGAAACTATTGGCTTGGTTAAAGTCTAATCTTATTGGCAGAACCCAAAAGGTGTCTTTTCGTTCCTCGATATCTAAAACTGTTCGAGTTACGTCAGGTGTCCCCCAAGGCAGTCATCTGGGCCCACTGTTATTTACCTTGTTTATTAATGATTTGCCTTTGGCCTTGGCTCATTCACGCGTGCTCATGTTTGCGGATGATGTCAAGATTTGTTGTTCATATAATGATCCTTCCTTTCCAACAGTACTTGCAATCAGATCTCGATGCGTTCTGTGATTGGTGTCACGTTAATAAATTACACGTTAATGCCTCTCTTCAGTCGTTGTCGCCGTTCCTAGCTCATTACTCTATTAAGTCTGTTCTGTTAGATTGTGTATCATCACTCAAAGACTTTGGAGTTATGTTTGACCCAAAACTTTCATTTAATGTTCATATATCATCAATTGTCAATAGAGCATGCAGTCTTCTTGGCTTCATTAAACGTTGGGCCAAAGAATTTGATGATCCATATGTGACAAAGGTTTTATACACTTCGTTAGTTCGCTCTACTCTAGAATATTGCTCGCCAGTGTGGAACCCTCAATATGATGTTCACCAGCGTAGTATTGAATCGGTACAGAAGCAATTCCTTAAGTTCGCGTTACGCGGTCTTAATTGGGACCCGACTACCTTCTTATTCTGACAGACTTCTTCTTATTAATCTTCCTTCACTTTACATCCGTAGGCTCGTATTTGGCATTCTCTTTCTCCATAAACTAGTCAACGGTGAAATCATTTCTACCAATTTACTAGATACGCTATATTTTTGTGTTCTCTCACGTCGGTCCAGAAACTTTTTTCCTCTTCACCTTAATAGATGTCTGACTAACTATTCTCTTCACGAACCTTTTCGTGTTCTTTGCCATTTTTTAAACAACCTTTCTCACCTTATTTCTCCTCATCTATCTGTCACTTCTCTTCGCGCTAAACTTTTTAATTATCTACAGCGAAACCACTGAAAATATTCAGGACTTGATATTGGATTGGCTGCAACTCATTCCTGACCACATTGGCTGTGAATCGGGGCATAGCTGGCACCTTGTTGCAAATAAAACACCTCCACCGGGTCGGGGATGTTTAGTTGTGCATAAAGCTAAGCTACCTTCGTGTATTAATTTTTATCTATATTTTAGCTTAAGCTTTTTCGTCGACTGCTGATTTAGTTGGCGTAAATAAATAAATAAATAAAGGCAACGGAAAATTATCCCTCACAGTCTTCTTATTTATACCTCGATAATCAACGCACTCATAATATCTCGGCACTCACGCATCGCACCTAATACAAATTCCCTACCAACAGTAATATTTCCAGTATCTGACAGCATTGCACCAACAATTTCAAATTCTGTTAGCTATTCTCGAAACGGGGATGCATTCGTTTTTGCATTAGGGTTATTACAATTATTATTCAGATCGATGGTGTTAATATTTGTTGAATTGATGAAGCTAATATTCAATTAAACTGTTTTAGTCTACTGTTTTAGTTTAATTTTATATATTGATTATTTATTTATTCTTTGATTATTTTTTCACTGCAACGCCGGGACCACATGCACACAGTTCAAGTTTTCACAGCAAAAGAGGAAGTTAAAAAGCAAGTGTGACCAGTCATTGAAAAGATGACAGTATTGCGTAATGACTGATAGTATTGCGTAATGTTGTTATTTGATCACTGGATAGAGGTATTCCAACACGCCCCCCTCAAAAATAACATTAGCAATTAAAATATTTAAGAACAAGATTAATATTCAATTGTTATACTAATGTGGTCGGTGTGCACTCTGGGAATGTTAGGTGATCTAGCATTTGCTTGGGGATGCGAGGGAAAACCCAGAAAAACCTCGATCAGATCACTTCAAAAATAAAATTACTTTGACAATTCATATTTCGGTTCAGATCAAAATAAAAACTTAAAATTTATAATTCGTTTAGTTCAAAAAATATGTATTAGTTTTTCAGGTAAATATTTACTACAGCTACTCGAGATTTCAGTGTTGGAAAATAAAAAGGCTTAAAAATGCACTAAATTGTATTTTAGTGTTGGTTAACGCAGTTATTTTAAGTTTTGGTGTTGCCAGACTGTCTCGTTTTTTGGCGCGTATTTTGAACATTTTTTTTTTGTTGGCGGGCAATTTTAACCGTATTGTTAATTTCATTTTTTTTTTCCCCAACCCAGTACTGCGAAAAAAAAAAATTTTTACTTAAAAATAAGACTTAAAATACTGATTAAAATATTAAGAACAAAAAAGAGTTAATTTCAAATTAAAACCAGAGGGCCGGTGTTAATTTCGACCGCGAGTTTGTATACCCTTGCAACTGTTTTGGTAATTCTTTCCTTACTCATAGCGATCACAGTGTAAAAACGTTTTATCCAAAAAGTTAATGTCTGCGAAAGAACGGCCTTCAATCTTAACATAGGATATAACGAAGTTTTTGATGAAAGTCACTGTTTTCCACCGATCGTTTTTATGGAAGCTATATGATATAGTCACCCGATCTTGATCATATTTGGCACAATTATTAATAAGAACACAAAACTGACAAATACCAAGTTTTATGATAAAAGCTATAAAATTAATGAAGTTATTGAGAAAGTCCCTGTTTGTGACACAAAAATTTTTGCAAAAATTGGAGTATCCCCATGAAATTTACCAATATAATAGAAGTTGATATAAAATCACAGATCCCAAAATTTGAATTTGATCGGATAAGTAGAACACAAGTTACAGTCAATACAAATCGGTTCTACGTCATCAGCAAATCAAACAGAGCACATGCATACACACACACACAGACGCAGCGCTACACGAACTGTATGTGTATGCGTGTTGTGCTTTGCTTAGGGAATGAAGGAAAAATTTTTAGTACAAAGAGAAATAATTTGAATGTTTTGTTTGTGTATTGATGAATTGAGTTGCAGGGAAAGAAATTTCAAAATGTAAAAATATTATTGCCAAGGACTGCAAGGGTATATAAACTTTGGCATAGCCGATATTTTCTTTGACATTTTCTTTTATTATTGATACTGTACCTGTATCTAACAAGAAGGTATATGTGTTGTATGTATTTTCGTTTTTAACTTTGATGAAAATACTTAGGCTAAGATGGAATGAAACTATCTGCAGGGATCTATTGGTTTTCCGAATTACCTCGGTTTGAGCTCTTTCGGTTGGAATTATTTCTTGTTGTTGTACTGTGAGTTATTACGATATCCACCGGTATTATTATTATTCCTATAACCGTTTTTTTGGTAATTACCTCTACCTCGATAATTATTTTGTCCATTTCTATTGTATTCACGGTAGTGCATGACAGGGTTCGCCTGTCCTGTTTCTGCTGTACTACTGTCTACGAACTTTGTTGTTAGTTCGTTCATGTCACGGAAAATACCTGTTTTAGTACGTTACGTACTTGATTGTTTATGCAGTTCTTTGTTATTGCCTCTGTAGCGACTGAAAGTGTATACTTTTTAGCTAGTTCGTCAGATGTGCCATCGTGTATAAAGGCACCTTCCAGAGATTCAGTAAGCTTTTCAATCTCTTGGGCATACTGACGTGCTGTTTTGTTTCTCTTGGGTAGGTTTTTTGCCGTGACGCTACTGATTCCGTTTTTAAATTTGACGCAATACTGTTAATAATTTCTTCTATTGTCTGTTCAGAGGTTATCAAATTTCTTGCGTGACCTTTTACTTTTGTTTTTATTAGGCACACTGCTGTTTCCTCATGGTCGCCTTTTAATGAATTTATCACATTCAATGCGTCCATGAAGCTCTAAAGATTTTCTCTTCTGCCATCAAACTGTTGAATAAGTTTTTAAAAAATCAGTGACTGTTAGAGTCATTTTTGCGTTTTATTAACTCATTGCGTGTCTTCGCTCTTTGACGAAGTTGGGCCGTGTTGTTCATTAAACACTCTGTGTAGTGCTGTCGGTCCTTGATGTCAAGTCCTGTGTGGAGGAGGTCCTGGAGGAGCTTCCTCTCACGCCTTAGCCTGGCGTATTTTCCTCCTCTCGACTTCCCTTTGGGTCTTCTTTTTTCTTTACTTGGCGAGCCCGGTACTCAGCTATCGTGAGTTGGCGTGGTTCCTCGTCATCAGCACTTGCCTTTTTTTGTTCAATTGTTAATTTATATTTTTGTGTGTATATGTGTGTGTGTTCTTTTTTTTCTTGATTATTTTGTATTCATTTGATTTTTTTTTTAATTCCTCTTTTTTTTTTTATTTCATCAAGTACAAATGGAAAGTACCTGCTGCTGCATTTGTGTAGCAGTATATACATATTTGGTACACTCAATAAGAAGCACATTTGTATTCTTGTGTCTCCTTTTACTGGGAATCTTTCTTCAGTTTGTTCTGAGTATAAAGTTCTTATTTGGACTAGAGTTAGCGAGCTTTGAGGGGTGTGGCTGTGTTCACTTCTAAACACCTCAATTTTCTCTTAAGCCCGGGTTCCGTCTGGTAACTTTTTGAAAGTAGTTATCCATCGTTACCGTTTCTCATTTTCGTGCTTATATATATATATTTTTTTTTTATACCCTTGCAGAGGGTATTATAAAATTGGTCAGATGTTTGTAACGCACAGAAGGAGACGTTTCCGACCCCATAAAGTATATATATTCTTGATCAGCTTGAGAAGCTGAGTCGATATAGCCATGTCCGTCTGTCCGTCTGTCCGTCCGTCTGTGCGTATGCGTTTTACTCAGCCATCTTAAGAGATATCGGGTTGAAATTTTTTTTGGAGACTCTTTATTACCTGTGTGAGATAAAGTATGAAAATCATCGGGATCGGACTACTATATCATATATTGTTTAATAATCATTAAATTTCACTTTTCTTATCGAATTAAATATAATAAAGAACTGCAAGGGTATATAAACTTCGGCAAGGCCGAAGTTAACTTCCATAGCTCGTTTTTTTTTACTTTGTTTCTAACACACATACATACGTACACAAAATTTTATCCTTGGTCCTCGATGTCCTTAGTCCTGGGTCCTCCGATGTCTGGTCTTCCATATCCGGTACTAGAATTTGCGACGCAACTGTGTCACCGACATAGCCAATAAAGTTTCGTTGGAGTATAGGCAGACCTGGGCGCGAAACTTTTTTTTTGACAAATTTGATACGGTCACCTTATTTCCCATCGAATTGGATTTTTTAAGAAGCATGTTTTCTATTTGAATGAGTTCCAATTGGCGACGCAAAAGATCCAACTCTGTGGGTGATTCACGCGCGCTTCTATCTCTACGTCTCGCTCGTTCGGTTCCTCACCGACGCCAACGTCATGATAGAGTTCGAACTACACTTCATCACTGTCCTGCTCTCGTTGCTGAGTTCTGTGTCAGCAACGGCGCCTTTGATTTCTTCTAGAACTTGCTGGTCGGCTTATTCGACATCTAGATATGGTTCGTCCATACCATCCGGAGGTGGGCATAATCCTCGGGCTTCGGGTGGCACCAGGTTTAGTGCCACTTTTCTGGAGGCCTAGATTTTCCAGCCACTTTCGAAACTGGGTTGCGCTGTACTTATTCACTTCAATTATTTCCATTTATGTAAATGTTTAAATTTAATAACAAAAGTTCTTAATAAATTCCAGATATTTTGTATGCTGTGTGATTTTGCAGTGAAAAAAAATTATTTTTCTCTGTTATCCCACTTCTGAAATTGTGGTACACGTCTATACTTTTCAATGGTCGCACAAGAACTGATTTATTGAGTTTTCTTATTGCTAGCTTATTCTAAAACGGTTACATATATGTGTGTGGATCTTATACATGTAGATAACTGAGATAACTTGGTAGTGTGAGGATCCACTGTGGGACTTATGGTCAAAAAAAAAAACTTTCACTCGTTGCAGAGAACGGACGTGTTTTTTTTGCGCCTATCAACTTTTATTTTTTTTTCTCGCGATTAATTTCTTTTCTATAACTTGTAAATTCATTATCGGCTAATATTTCCAGCATCCGAATATTATTTTCATTTCGCGAATTCTTGCTGTCGCTTTTGTGTATTTGTTTAAATTTAAATAAAAGCAAAACTTACAGCAATACTTGCATTAGCGGTGTTGTTGTTTTTGTTTATCTCTTTTGCTTTTGTGTCTTTACCGTTTAAACTAACACTCGCACTCTTGCGTACAAATTGTTGTTGCATTTGACGCGCTCTCCCGCTTTTTCCTATTCTTGTTTGATTTGCGCTCTCGTCTTTTCCCTACTTATTCTTTAGTTGTGAAGGCTTACTCTGCACATTAACCCTTGTGTCAGAAATTTTTATTTTTGTGTATTTCCTTTTTTAATTAAATTGAACTTTTTGATAAAATGGTTGTCTGCTCAAAAAATAATTGCATAGTTGCCACTAATGCGGTTGAATCCCATGATTATATTCTTTCTTGGCTGTGTGACAATGCGGTTCACGTTAAGTGTGCAGGTTACACAGGCAGAATCAAGGAGTCTATTGCTAAAGGTGGTGGCTTAATATATGGATGTGATGCTTGCCGGGAGTTCGAGAATGAGATGCGCTCTTTCATGAGGCGGACTAGAGATAGTTTTGACACTTTAAGGGCAGGTTTCAATAAACTCCAAGCGAAGTTTACTGCGGTGGAGACTCAGTTCAGGAGTTTATCGCTCATGAATGAGTCTCCGAAACGTAAAAGGACCAGTCCTTGGGGTGTTTCAGTATCTGTAGATCAGCCTGCGTCTCTTATCGTCCCCGACCGGTCTCATGTACCGTCTACTCCTAATGTACAGCAGTTAAAATCATTTAAGAGCCCGGTTGTGAATGCTATTAGTAAGGAATTACCGGTATCACCTGGGAATGATCTCTTAAAAACGATGTCTATTGTAGTGTCCGATGTGTCCGGGCAATGACCCATTCCAATGGAAATTGCCGATAGTTCTAAAAGTATCGAGGGCCCCGTAAACAAGTTGACTGCTGCAGTGGGTGACTCGTCCAACGTTACTGCTAAGGCTGACGCTTCGGGACCGCGGCCTCTCGTTGGCATACCACCAAAGAAACATATATTTGTTTCTAAGCTAGACCCTGTTGTCACATCTGATGATGTAAAAGTCTATATTCGGAAGAAAGTTAACGTCTCGAATATTGCGGTGGAGAAGTTAAAATTTGTTTATTCTCGGGATGTTTCGTCCTTTAAAATTAGTGTTTCTGCCAATATCTTCGACGCTATATGTCGAGATGATTTTTGGCCGAAACATATAATAGTTAAGGAATATACTGTAAAAAAGAAAAATCGGCAACCGATTCGCTTGTCAACAACAACAACTAATACTATTCCTGCCACATCAACATCTGCTGGTGTGTCAAAAAACTAGCTTCGTCCCTTAACCTGGGTTACCAGAATGTTAGAGGACTGAATTCCAAACTTCCTAATCTCTATGTAGATAGTCTTTCTTTTGAGCATAACATTCTAGCTTTTACAGAGACGTGGCTAAAACCTGATATTGCTGATGCATCGGTGTTTTCCACAAACTTTTCCATATTCAGACGTGACCGGATTTCTCGCATAGTTGGTGGCGTTCTGATAGCTGTTGATGCTGCTTTATCATCTGAAATGATTCAATTTTCTAGTACCCAGGAGATTGAGTTTGTCGGTGTTAAAGTAAATTTTAAATCTTTTAATGCTTTCATTACTTGTTCCTATATTCCACCATTGTCAGACATGGTGGTATATTTAAATCATTTAGAGGCAATTTAGTTTGTCTCCTCTTTAGTTTCCAGTCAAGACATGCTCATAGTTGTAGGTGATTTTAATTTACCCGCTTTAGCATGGTCACTAACAGATGAATCTACCATGTTGCTGCCCTCTTTGTCACATGAGTTTATTGATGGCCTTCTAGGCTTATTTTTATCCCAAGTCAATCCTGTCTTAAATTCTAATGGAAAATCGTTAGATCTTATTTTTGTAATGGATTCTTCTTATTGTGAGGTTTCTAGGATCGAACCATTTGTTCTTCCAGAAGACAAATTTCATCCTACATTAAATTTAAAAATTGATCTGCCCTTGCTTTCACCATTACTTGGTTCAAATGAGTTAACTCTAACTAGGTGCTTTCGTACGACTGACTTTGTCACCCTTAATGAAAGCATTACCACTACCGATTGGTCTTATCTGTACAATTGTAGAGATTTGAACTCAGCTGTTCGTTTTTTCCATGATACTCTGAATTCACTCTTTGATATTTGTGTGCCTCTTGGTAGGCTGGAGCGGCTTATTAAACCTCCCTGGCTCTCTCGTGAGTTATCCAATTTGAAAAATGTGAAGACACGATATTATAAGAAGGTTAAAAAACACGTCGTAAATCAGATTATGCTCTGTATACAGTCGCTCGTTCAAAATTCATGATGCTTAATACACAATGGTATAAGAATTATCTTCAGCGGTGTAAGCTTCAGTTTTCTTCTGACCCTAAACAATTTTATAATTTCGTCAATTCTAAACGTAAGACCTCCGTGCACCCATTTTTTTGGCTTTTTAAAATAAACCAGAGGGCCGGGGCTAACTTCGACCGCGTCAAAGTTTGTATACCCTTGCAAGTTTGTTGGTAACTCTTTTATCTAAACTAACTGTTTTATCTAGAAAGGGTTATGTTTGCGAAAGAACGGCCTTCAATCTTAGCATAGGATATAACGAACTTTCTGATGAAAGTCAATGTTTTCCACCGATCCTTCCTATGGGAGCTATATGATATAGTTACCCGATCTTTACCAAATTCGGCACAGTCATTAACAGATATATTAAACTGACAAATGTTAAATTTGAAACCAATCGCATCAAAAGTAACGAAGTTATTGACAAAAGTCACTGTTTTTGACCGATCGTTCCTATGGGAGCTATATGATATAGTCACCCGCTCTTGATCAAATTTGGCACAGTGGTATATAGTTACAATAAACTTACTTATATTAAATTTCACGACAATAGCTTAAAAAGTAACGAAGTTATTAAGAAAAGTCACTGTTCGTGACTTTGCCGTTTGTATGGGAGCTATATGATATAGTCACCCGATCTTGATCAAATTTGGCACAATTATTAATAAGAACACAAAACTGACCAGTACCAACTTTTATGGCAATTGCTGATAAAATAACGAAGGTTTTGAGAAAAGTCACTGTTCGTGACTTTGACGTTTGTATGGGAGCTGTATGATATAGTGGTCCGATCCGACTGAATCCGAGATATACAAACCCTGCAGTATATACAAGCCTACGTGCAAAATTTCAGCTCTGACGCTCTTACGGTCTAGGAGGAGGTCGCATGGATCCAGACGGACGGACAGACGGACGGACAGATGCTTCCTTCTATGCGTTGCACACTTCTGACCAAAATTAATATACCCTTTTTGCAAGGGTATAAAAAGCGAGCACTGATCAGGCAATTACCGATATGTTTGCGAGTTTTTTCAAAACAACTTATTCCTCAACGGAATATCGAGCAAGTCCGTATCCTTATCATTTAAAAAAGGCTAATTGCATTTTCAATCCAGTGTTTGATGAAAGTTCTATTCTTAGCGAACTTAAATGAGTTAAACCTGTTTATTCTCCGGGGCCAGATGGTCTACCTTGATGTGTACTCAGGTTCTGTGCAAACGCATTATGTAAACCCATTTTAAAATTGTTTCTATTGTCTGTCGAATCTTCCTGTTTTCCATCTATTTGGAAGGAGTCGTATATCATTCCTCTGCATAAAAATGGCAAAAAGTTCGAAGCCTCTAACTATAGGGGTATCTCAAAATTGTCCGCTATTCCGAAAGCTTTTGAGAAAATTATAACTTCTCAATTGCAACATTTTTGCAGCTCTATTATTTTGCCATCCCAACATTGGGTTTCCACCCTTTTTCCTTTCTTGGGTTCGAGAATATTTAACAAATAGAAAACAGAAGGTACTTTTTAAGTCTTCTTTTTCCGATTCCATTCCTGTGACTTCTTGTGTACCTCAAGGTAGTCATCTTGGCCCTCTGCTTTTTACACTATTCATAAAAATTCTTCCTTCAGTCATTGTTCATTCGCGTGTGCTTATGTATGCTGACGATGTCAAGCTTTGTCTTACTTATAAAGATACAGATTCATTTAGTCGGCTACAAGCTGATCTTAAAAACTTTCAATCTGGTGCCAGTTTAATCTACTAAATCTTAACCCTACCAAATGTAAGGTAATGACTTAACTGGTCACTTATTTTCTAAACAATAGTCCTTTAGAACGTCTAACTAATATGAACGATTTGGGCGTACTTATTGACCATGAGTTAAATTTTAACACCCATATTTCCACCACGGTCCCAAAGGCCATGAGTGTCCTGAGTTTCATTAAAAGATGGTCAAAAGAATTCGATGACCCCTATACAACTAAAGTTCTTTTTACTTCGCTTGTCAGTCCTATTTTAGAGTATGGATCTTGCATTTGGTCACCTCAAAAGCACCGTTCAAAAGCAGTTCTTGCTATTCGCTTCGTGGCTTAAGCTGGAATCGCAATGTCAATTTGCCTTCGTATTCTAGTAGACTTCTCTTGATTAACCTTCCTTCCCTGACTAACCGTAGAATTATGCTTGGTGTTATTTCATTCATGATACTTTTAGGGTCCTCTGTTCTGACTGCAACCTTCTATTCCCTGTAATGGCCATCGTGGCCCATCGAGTTGCGGCGCGTCGAATATGTGTCTCAGTAACCGTTGACAGCATTTAAAATAAAGCAAACCATAAATTTCATCTTCCATACACATACATACATACAAACAAGGATCGAGGTGAACTCCTCCTAGACCTTTAGAGCTACAGAGCTAGGTGAGTTTATTACACCTGCAAACAACTGTGCCAAATTCAATTAAGATTGGGTAACTACATCATATAGTTCCCGTAGGAACGATCGGTCAAAAACAATGACTTTCGTCTATAATTTCGTTTCTTTTAATGACAGTGCAGAATTTGATAAATATCGAGTGACTATATCATGTAGCTACCATGGAAACTATCGTTGGAAAACAGTGACTTTCATTAACAACTTCGTTATTTCAAAACTAAGTTTAAGCTGAGCTTCAGGTCATTAAGTCTTACTAATCTATTTGTAAGATTTTAGATCATAGGCAGCACAAAAGGTGAGCAGGTTGTCTGTATAGCTATTTCAAGAACCACCAAGTTCTATCATCAGCAGACTTTGCTAAGGAATCCACAGTTGTAATGGCCATACCATATCTTCAACGCTAACAATAGCTGGGAATTCAAACGACATGAAAAGAGAAAAAAACGGCAAAGCTTGCAACTGCAGATTCCACCTTTTTTATATGCAAGTTAACTTCCTCTTATTTGAGGAGGTCACCTTGCTGCAGCAAGGATTTGATTTCCGTCCCCCAACGGCACGCACACCACCCAATCATCAAGCCTTTAGTTCGGTCTCACGTTATAATCGTTTATTTGCTCTAGTGATCTCTCTCGGGTGTTCTCCCCGCAGCCACCTTTGGCTTCGGCCTCCTGGCCCGTACTGACTGCACTGCGGTGCTGCTCCTCCTCCTGCTCGCTACCCCTTTTGCTGCTGCCGATGGCGCTGCTGCTGCTGTCGCTGATGCTGGCGCTTCTGCTGCTGCCGCTGATGTTGGCGCTGCTGCTGCTGCCGCTGATGCTGCTGCTGATGCCGCTGCGGCTGATGCTACTGCAGCCGCTAATGCTGCTGTATGGTGTTAACTCCTCCCCCTCTAAAGATCTGCGTCCCGCGGATCAACACGTTGCCGCCTCGGTGTGTAGGTGATACCCGTAATGTTTTCCAGGAATGCCCAATCGATAGGTTCTGCGTCGGCAAAATAGGACAACGGTTTACGTTTTGCCAAGTCCATTTAATGTCTTCTCAGCATGGCTATCTGCAATCAGAGCAGCTTTTTGTGCTGCATCTTCAATTGTAAAGTTGGTATGGCGCAGGTCAGCGGTTCGAGCGAACTTTGGGATAACAGGAGCTGAAGAAATGAGCTGTAGCAGACAGTTGTAGAGTGGGCATCTTTGTTGGTGGAGACATTAAATATTACTTATAATGTTAGGTTAGTATTCTTAAATGGTATTGTTTATTATTATTTACCAGGTTTGTGAAGAGTGCCAATTATTAATTATTTTGATAAAAGATAGTGATTTCGAATAATTTTTTAATCGCGACATACCTAAAGAAAAACGTAGAAAAACAGCAACAACGAAAAATTAACAGTAGAAAGGCCAAATGTGAGAATTATGAATGCTTACGTTTAGATTTAAGGTGTGCCTTGTGAATGAGTTTACCCGACTTAGTACGAACTGTCACTTTTCTATTTTCCTGCACTTCTTCTTTACTGTATAACTTCTTTTCCTTACCCTTGATCTGCTTATTTTTAACAAAGACTGTTTCCCCTTCGGCGTACTGAATGGGTTTTTTGTAGTTGAATAGCACCCTCTGAAAGATCTAGACTAATAAAGTTTTTGTTTGCGCCAGTGTCGATTAAAAACTGTCGCACTTTTCTATCTGCATCAATGTATTCTATGTAGGGTACGCTGGATAGGCCTTTTTCATAAAATTTACTTGATCTTCGATCTCGATTCTCTTCGAATTTGATGGCTGGGCAAGTGCCACGCGTGTGGCATATTCACCACTTTCGGAGGTGGAGCCTCCCACAATGTTCATGTGTGAGGGTTCTTCTACTACGCCACCGTCAGTGATATAATCGTTGTGCCTTTCTAAAGGGATTCATGGAATCAGAAGAGTTCCTCTTTTGGCTACTGCCATTTCCATAGTTCCGGAAACGGCTCCTAGATTGGCCTGATCCACTTGCTTCTAGTTTTATAGCCGGTGTTAGAGCCTGTGGCCTGGAAGGTAACGCACGGTACGGTACGGATAAGGATACGGAGGATAAGACATGGTATGTGTTGCTCTTGGGGGTACGTATGACGTAGCGAAGGAAGGCCGATACATGGGTCGGGGTCGGTAGTAAGGGGTGTTTGTGCGTGTGTGCCAAGTTTCGTTAGAGGCGTATGCTAGGGAGGGCTTCCCAGCTGAAATAACAATTTCCAGTTCTAGGGCTGTAGAATAAGCTTCTCCTAACGTTTTTGGGTGCTTAACTGTTACCAAAGCCGATAATTGTGGTGACAATCCTCTTACAAATGCGCGCAAGGCTCTTTCACGGTACGAATGAATTAACGCTTCAAGAGCTTCTCTAGTGTGATTCTCGCTCTTAAGCTTCTCTATAATAAGTGAAAGATGCTTGTTGATCTGGGAGTAAAATGCTTCTAGGGTCGAGTTATTTCGGACTATCACACTCATTTGGTATTCCAAAGTTCCTAGGTCTCGTTTGTCCTCATAATGGGAGGCTAATGCCGCCCTTATTTCCTCCCAACTATCATTGGGCACGTTGCATATGTAGAGCATCTCATCTGCTTCGCCCCGTATTTTGGATCTCAGATGGAGAACCACTGCCCTATACATAGGCTTGTCCCTGACTACCTGATACTCCTGGATGATTATATCTGTTCTTCGTATCCACGCGGTAAACATACAGGCTTCGCCTGAAAATATTTCCATCTCCTTTACGCAATCGGGGAGGGTTGCTATCTGCATAAGGTCATATTCGTTTATTGCGCGAGTGGGTGGGCTAACCACTTCGACCACAGTTTCCCCACGCCTATCTTCTAAGATTGTTACTTTCTCCTTTTGCTTTTTTAGCTCCTCGGTCAACACTGCCACTTGTTCTACCAAACATGTAATTGACTGTTTGATTTCTTCCATTGTTTGCACTTTTTTCTGTTCTCCAACTTATTCTTCGATTTTAATAAAATAATAAATTTTTTTCAGTTTATCGATTTTTTTTTTTTTTTAAATATAAAAATAATAAATTTTTTCAGTTTATTTCAATAATGTAATTTCATTTTTTCTGGAATGAAATTGGGTATGATATTTTGTTTTATTCATTAAATTTTGTTTTCAAACTTTCTTTATTGTGAATCAAAACTATCCTTAATTGGGTATGTGTGGGTTTTATTCGTGCGAAAATAAATTCAAAGTACAATTTCTAAGAGGCAACTTCTTCACTCAACCGTTATTTAATTATCGTATGTTAGTGTTGTAAGTATTTCTTCTTTCTCCAATTATAACAGTGTAGTTTGTAGGTCTTCCGTTTTTCAAAGACTCCAAATTCTCCAAAGAACGATGGTGCTATGTGAAAAGATGAAAAAATGGAATAAGTGTTTGTATGTACAAATTTTTCACAATTTTATTTGCTTTTGGTTTTCAATTTTTGAATATTTTGGTTTTTTAATTGTCGCAAGGCTGTCTATTGTGATGCCCCCTATGTCGGTTCAGGGAGATCTCCATTATCCCTTTTAGTCCTAACAAGGACCTACTTAGGTGGAGGTGACTCCACATCCTCATTTCGGAGGATACCTTCGGTGAGAAGCACCACTGGTGACCAATACCTGCGCATTTATATTTTATTCTATTTTTCACAAACTTGCCACTCGTGGTGGATTTGACACTCATTAATATTTTTGTAGGTGACCGCCAAGCGCCACGTTCACGAGAGCCTATCAATTGCTGAACGAATGTTATTCCCTTTTTTTTATAATTTTTATTCGTTTATGCCGCCAATGAGAATGTAAAATTTCACTTTCAAATTAACTCTTTGAGTTCCAACCACTTTAATTTTCAGCGGATATTCTTTATTTTTTATATCATGCACTGATGGAGATTTGAACCCCGGACACAAAAAATTAAAACTTTATTTTTATTTTTTTGAAACCAACACTTCACATCCACCCGGCAACACAAAACAAAAAAAAATTTTCTGATTATTTTATGAATTTCTTACCCATGCCATTCACCGACAGGGTTTTGAACCCCGGTTACACAAAACAAAAATTAACTTGTGGATTTGTCAGAGAATTTATTCATCCTTGGCATAAAAATCCTTGATATAAAAAATAAACCACGACTTGTCTGTTTGACAGATTTAGGGAGAGTGATCTTGAAACGAAAATTGTACATCAAATCAAGGGCTGATCTGCGTTTATTTCACAGGAATTTAAACTGCTTCGCGACGATCGCAGATTAACTAGAATTGTTGCGTTTGCTACACTCACACGCAGAATAATTGAAGTATTTGATCTGCGCTGTTTTTTTGTCGGTCCCAGAGCGACAAGAAATGTTGCGCTTGTCAGGGTTCCAAGGAAGTTTGGCACGCGCAGAGCAATTGAAACAATTGCTTCGCGCTGCTTTTATTTCATAGGAATTTTAGGTGCGTAGCGGCTGTCGCTGAGCGACAAGAAATGTTGCGCTTGTCAGGGTTCCAAGGAAGTTTGGCACGCGCAGAGCAATTGAAACAATTGCTTCGCGCTGCTTTTATTTCATAGGAATTTAGAAGCGTCGCGGCGGTCGCAGATTAACTAGAATTATTGAACTGTTCGGCACACGTAGAAAAACTGAAAAAATTGTATTTGCTGAAATTCGGCGAAATGTTACATCATCCCATCGGATGGACAAATTCTTGACAGCGATTCCAAAATTTTTGTTGTGTAACCATCCACTTTTTTTTTTTTTCGGCGGGCATTCACAAGAACCAAAACTTAGATTTTTTTGTTTTTTATATTTTTTTTTTTTGTTTTTTTTTTAACTTTATTTACTATACTTATTTTGGGAACACATTCGCTCAAGGCACTTATGGGCGAGGAAAAGAGAAAGAGACGAGAAAAAAAAAAAAAAAAAAAATTTGATTATCAAAAGACGCGACGGAAGACGGTCCCTGCTCGGGCGCCAGTTAACTTCTTCTTATTTGAGGAGGTCACCTTGCTGCAGCAAGGATTTGATTTCCGTCCCCCAACGGCACGCACACCACCCAATCATCAAGCCTTTAGTTCGGTCTCACGTTATAATCGTTTATTTGCTCTAGTGATCTCTCTCGGGTGTTCTCCCCGCAGCCACCTTTGGCTTCGGCCTCCTGGCCCGTACTGACTGCACTGCGGTGCTGCTCCTCCTCCTGCTCGCTACCCCTTTTGCTGCTGCCGATGGCGCTGCTGCTGCTGTCGCTGATGCTGGCGCTTCTGCTGCTGCCGCTGATGTTGGCGCTGCTGCTGCTGCCGCTGATGCTGCTGCTGATGCCGCTGCGGCTGATGCTACTGCAGCCGCTAATGCTGCTGTATGGTGTTAACTCCTCCCCCTCTAAAGATCTGCGTCCCGCGGATCAACACGTTGCAGCCTCGGTGTGTAGGTGATACCCGTAATGTTTTCCAGGAATGCCCAATCGATAGGTTCTGCGTCGGCAAAATAGGACAACGGTTTACGTTTTGCCAAGTCCATTTAATGTCTTCTCAGCATGGCTATCTGCAATCAGAGCAGCTTTTTGTGTTGCATCTTCAATTGTAAAGTTGGTATGGCGCAGGTCAGCGGTTCGAGCGAGCTTTGGGATAACAGGAGCTGAAGCAATGAGCTGTAGCAGACAGTTGTAGAGTGGGCATCTTTGTTGGTGGAGACATTAAATATTACTTATAATGTTAGGTTAGTATTCTTAAATGGTATTGTTTATTCTTATTTACCAGGTTTGTGAAGAGTGCCAATTATTAATTATTTTGATAAAAGATAGTGATTTCGAATAATTTTTTAATCGCGACATACCTAAAGAAAAACGTAGAAAAACAGCAACAACGAAAAATTAACAGTAGAAAGGCCAAATGTGAGAATTATGAATGCTTACGTTTAGATTTAAGGTGTGCCTTGTGAATGAGTTTACCCGACTTAGTACGAACTGTCACTTTTCTATTTTCCTGCACTTCTTCTTTACTGTATAACTTCTTTTCCTTACCCTTGATCTGCTTATTTTTAACAAAGACTGTTTCCCCTTCGGCGTACTGAATGGGTTTTTTGTAGTTGAATAGCACCCTCTGAAAGATCTAGACTAATAAAGTTTTTGTTTGCGCCAGTGTCGATTAAAAACTGTCGCACTTTTCTATCTGCATCAATGTATTCTATGTAGGGTACGCTGGATAGGCCTTTTTCATAAAATTTACTTGATCTTCGATCTCGATTCTCTTCGAATTTGATGGCTGGGCAAGTGCCACGCGTGTGGCATATTCACCACTTTCGGAGGTGGAGCCTCCCACAATGTTCATGTGTGAGGGTTCTTCTACTACGCCACCGTCAGTGGCCATGTGATATAATCGTTGTTCCTTTCTAAAGGGATTCATGGAATCAGAAGAGTTCCTCTTTTGGCTACTGCCATTTCCATAGTTCCGGAAACGGCTCCTAGATTGGCCTGATCCACTTGCTTCTAGTTTTATAGCCGGTGTTAGAGCCTGTGGCCTGGAAGGTAACGCATAACGGTACGGATAAGGATACGGAGGATAAGACATGGTATGTGTTGCTCTTGGGGGTACGTATGACGTAGCGAAGGAAGGCCGATACATGGGTCGGGGTCGGTAGTAAGGGGTGTTTGTGCGTGTGTGCCAAGTTTCGTTAGAGGCGTATGCTAGGGAGGGCTTCCCAGCTGAAATAACAATTTCCAGTTCTAGGGCTGTAGAATAAGCTTCTCCTAACGTTTTTGGGTGCTTAACTGTTACCAAAGCCGATAATTGTGGTGACAATCCTCTTACAAATGCGCGCAAGGCTCTTTCACGGTACGAATGAATTAACGCTTCAAGAGCTTCTCTAGTGTGATTCTCGCTCTTAAGCTTCTCTATAATAAGTGAAAGATGCTTGTTGATCTGGGAGTAAAATGCTTCTAGGGTCGAGTTATTTCGGACTATCACACTCATTTGGTATTCCAAAGTTCCTAGGTCTCGTTTGTCCTCATAATGGGAGGCTAATGCCGCCCTTATTTCCTCCCAACTATCATTGGGCACGTTGCATATGTAGAGCATCTCATCTGCTTCGCCCCGTATTTTGGATCTCAGATGGAGAACCACTGCCCTATACATAGGCTTGTCCCTGACTACCTGATACTCCTGGATGATTATATCTGTTCTTCGTATCCACGCGGTAAACATACAGGCTTCGCCTGAAAATATTTCCATCTCCTTTACGCAATCGGGGAGGGTTGCTATCTGCATAAGGTCATATTCGTTTATTGCGCGAGTGGGTGGGCTAACCACTTCGACCACAGATTCCCCACGCCTATCTTCTAAGATTGTTACTTTCTCCTTTTGCTTTTTTAGCTCCTCGGTCAACACTGCCACTTGTTCTACCAAACATGTAATTGACTGTTTGATTTCTTCCATTGTTTGCACTTTTTTCTGTTCTCCAACTTATTCTTCGATTTTAATAAAATAATAAATTTTTTCAGTTTATCGATTTTTTTTTTTTTAAATATAAAAATAATAAATTTTTTCAGTTTATTTCAATAATGTAATTTCATTTTTTCTGGAATGAAATTGGGTATGATATTTTGTTTTATTCATTAAATTTTGTTTTCAAACTTTCTTTATTGTGAATCAAAACTATCCTTAATTGGGTATGTGTGGGTTTTATTCGTGCGAAAATAAATTCAAAGTACAATTTCTAAGAGGCAACTTCTTCACTCAACCGTTATTTAATTATCGTATGTTAGTGTTGTAAGTATTTCTTCTTTCTCCAAATATAACAGTGTAGTTTGTAGGTCTTCCGTTTTTCAAAGACTCCAAATTCTCCAAAGAACGATGGTGCTATGTGAAAAGATGAAAAAATGGAATAAGCGTTTGTATGTACAAATTTTGTCGTTAGATGTATTTAATTCCTCATAAATTTGTTTTTTTCTTTTTTATATTGTGTTTTTTTTTTTTTATTTTGTTAATTCACAATTTTATTTGCTTTTGGTTTTCAATTTTTGAATATTTTGGTTTTTTAATTGTCGCAAGGCTGTCTATTGTGATGCCCCCCTATGTCGGTTCAGGGAGATCTCCATTATCCCTTTTAGTCCTAACAAGGACCTACTTAGGTGGAGGTGACTCCACATCCTCATTTCGGAGGATACCTTCGGTGAGAAGCACCACTGGTGACCAATACCTGCGCATTTATATTTTATTCTATTTTTCACAAACTTGCCACTCGTGGTGGATTTGACACTCATTAATATTTTTGTAGGTGACCGCCAAGCGCCACGTTCACGAGAGCCCATCAATTGCTGAACGAATGTTATTCCCTTTTTTTATAATTTTTATTCGTTTATGCCGCCAATGAGAATGTAAAATTTCACTTTCAAATTAACTCTTTGAGTTCCAACCACTTTAATTTTCAGCGGATATTCTTTATTTTTTATATCATGCACTGATGGAGATTTGAACCCCGGACACAAAAAATTAAAACTTTATTTTTATTTTTTTGAAACCAACACTTCACATCCACCCGGCAACACAAAACAAAAAAAAATTTTCTGATTATTTTATGAATTTCTTACCTGTTGGTGTTTAGATTATATAAAATAAGAGAACATTAAGCCAATTATAATAGAAATGTATGTCAATGTTAAGTATGTAACCCGATTATAGATATCGATGGCTCATCAGTCATAAGTAGATCTGGTATGGTCAGCAGTAAACAATAAAGACCTAGTTAATCAATAAAAACGTACTTTGCTGACCTAACACGATGTCGAACTATGCACTGGTGAGCTCGCTATTTTGTACTATAAAAGAAATGCATTATTCTTAGTAAGATCAGATACCAATTGTAGCTACATCGGGTGCGCATCGCTGTGTCTTTGGCCCCCATCTCTACCTTTGTAATCTCACTCCGAGGTCCACCCAATTTATGTGTTGGTTGCGACAACCTTTAGTCACTGGTTTATGTGCTAGTGCCTATATATATATATATAAATAAATAAACATTTAATAACTTCAAGAAACACTAACGTCTTTCATTGAACATTTTGGTGACCCCGACATTGGCGGCTCCAAGTTAAAAGAATAACAGACTTGGTGAAACCGTCATCAAGCGAGAACATTTGGTCAACTCAGGCGACCAATCTCTCAACAAAAAGGAAACTGGTCAACTAGGCGACTACTTTCTTTGCACGCTTTGGACACGACAATCCTAAGCGAGGGCACAAATTGATGAACATCTCACATCAATCTGGGGTCCCGACTAAAAAACATCGCAATTGATTAACTTGGCAATCATTGCGTAGCCACCTTGGCGAATAAAAAAGATTTATTGGAAAACTAGGAGTTGGTTTTCCGCAACGGGGTAGCAGTGCATACCCATTGAATAAAAATTGATCAACTAGGCGATCACTTTATAAAAAACATTTAACAACGAGAGGAAGAGCGAGTCATGATCAAACCACTGGTTCGCAAGCAAAGTGCTCTGCTGGAGTCATTATCCAGGACATTAAGACAAATTGTGCCTGAAGATAAAATGACTTATAAATCGGTAGTCGACAAATTATGGATGCAAATTGAAGAAATCCATTATGAGATTCACCGGCTAGCTGAAAATCCAGCTGAAGCCGGATATAATATAGCTACGTTTGTGGCCGCAGAAAATACAATGCTGAAATTCTGTGTGGCACCAGCAGAAAATGTAGTGATACAATCACCACCTGTATTGCAATCGATACAATCATTGCAACTACCCAAAATTCCCATTCCAAAATTTGATGGGGATTATCTGAAATGGCAACAATTTCATGACATCTACAAAAAAGTGGTTCATGAGTCAAATGTATCCACGATAGAGAAAATGTGGTACTTAAAATCAAACCTTTCTGGAGAAGCAGAGAGATTGATACAGCACCTGGAATTAACAGAAGCCAATTACAACACTGCTTGGTCAGTGTTGCAGGAACGTTTTAATAACAAACGAGTTCTAGTAACAGCCATACTGACAAAGCTGTTTGATCACCCAAATGTGGGAAATGACGCAGCTTCTATAAAGAATTTGCATGATAACATTTTTGAATCATTGCAAGCCTTAAAAAATGTAGGCGTCAATATGGAATCGTCAGATGCTGTCATAATGTTTCATATGACAAGAAAATTGGATAGATTCAACCACGCACTATATGAGCAATCTCTTTCCAACACAAGGGATCTGCAGGAAGTAAAGGACTTCCTATCCTTCTTGGAACAGCGCTTCTTAACATTAGAGGCGATTGGGAAACCAAGAAACGAAAATCGCAGCATTGAAAAACCAAGTCCAAGAAAGACATGCGCAACAGCATCTGGGACAAACAGTACCCTGTGTGCTTTCTGCGAAAAAGCAAAGCACAAACTCTTCCAATGTGAAAAGTTCAAAACCAAATCCGCAGCAGAGCGGCTTAATTGGGTGCAGAGACACAAATTGTGTGTCAATTGCTTCAAGCCGGACCATATGGCAAAAAATTGCTCTTGGAGGGGATGCTTTAAATGCGATAATAACCATAACACAATGTTGCATTTAGAAACAGGCAACCAAATTGCTACATCTGCTTCTGCAGCTTCTGCGTATGGAATTGGCAGAAAATACACCCTGTTGGCAACGGCCAAGGTAGTGGTAAAAGGGATCAATGAAAGGAAAGGAGAATTTCGAGCACTCCTGGATAGCGGCTCTCAAGTAAATCTTGTCTCAGAGAGACTGGTAAAGAAGTTATCGTTAAAAAATTAGCGAGACTCATGTGCATATAAATGGAGTGGGTGGTCAACCACAGATAAGCAAGGCGCGAGTAAGCTTGGTTGTAAGGTCAAGATACAACAAGTTCGCAATGCTAGTTGAGGCATTTGTATTGCCACACATAATAGGTGACCAACCCACAGAACAAATAACGCAGAAAGTCACATTACCAGACAACATTCAATTAGCGGACCCAACATTTGATAAACCCGGAAAAATTGATATGCTGTTGGGAGCTGATGATCACTATGCTATACTGCTACCAGAAAGGAGACGGGGCAATCGAAACCGTCCAACATTACAAAACTCAGAGTTCGGATGGATTGTTGCTGGCAGAATTAATATGTCAACGTCAGCTTCAATCACATGTATGGTAGGCATGACGAATCCAGAGGAATCACTGGAAAGATTCTGGCAGCTAGACACACTAGAGCCAATAAAAAAGTACAGGAGTCCGGAGGAAGAGTATTGTGAAAAATTCTTCCTCGATAACCTACACACGGCGGCGGACAATCGACTA
The DNA here is from genome assembly GCA_018152135.1 of Drosophila paulistorum. Classification (NCBI taxonomy): domain Eukaryota; kingdom Metazoa; phylum Arthropoda; class Insecta; order Diptera; family Drosophilidae; genus Drosophila; species Drosophila paulistorum. Next base: position 1,225,464 of record JAECXG010000194.1, on the reverse strand, counting down.
ATTGTAAAGCTTCCATTTGCTGAAGAGGCGTCATCTCTTGGAGAATCTCGGGAAGTAGCCATAAGAAGATTCATGTCGTTAGAGAGGCGAATGAACCCTGACATAAAAAAGGAGTATGTAAAATTTATGTCAGAATATGAACAGCTTGGACATATGAAGCAAGTAATGGTAGAACAAATTCCCAAGAACCATTACTTTATACCGCATCATTGTGTACTAAAACCAGAAAGTACCACCACCAAGCTAAGAGTGGTATTTGATGCATCATGCAAAACGTCATCCGGAAAATCACTGAACGACATTTTATATCCTGGACCAGTTGTACAGAGTCAACTCTTCTCAATTCTTCTGCGGTTCAGGACACACAAATATGTGTTCACGGCAGACATTGAAAAATGTATCGTCAAGTTTGGATAAACCCTGCCGATCAATTCAATCAGATGATTGTGTGGAGAGAGGATCCAAGTCAAGAACTAAAGTTTTATCGTTTAAAAACGGTAACTTATGGAACCACGTCAGCCCCATATTTAGCGACGAAGTGTCTAGAATATTTGGCACTGAAAAACATTGAGAAATTGTCGTCTGGAGCATCAGCATTAAAAAATGACTTTTATGTTGATGATTGTCTCACAGGAGCAGACAGTTTACCAGAAGCCCTGCAAATAAGACAAGAGCTTCTAGAAATCTTGAGACCTAAGGGTTTCAACTTACGAAAATGGTGTTCAAATAGCAGTCAACTTCTAAAGGAAATTCCAAGGGAAGATACGATTGCTGACATCAATCTCGGTGACACACTGGAACAAACAAGTGTCAAAACATTGGGAATCATATGGGCACCCAAAGAAGACCAATTATGTGGAAAGGCTCAAAGACATACAAAAGGAATAACCAGACGAGTGGTGCTATCTGAAGTCGGTCAAATCTTTGATCCTCTAGGACTGTTCGCACCGGTAGTGGTAAGAGCGAAAATGTTTCTTCAACATGTTGCTACCGAACGAATTGAGATGGATGGTGACCTACCGCCGTATTTGGAGAAGCAATGGGAAGCTTACCGAGAGGATGTACAGGCACTAAACCAGATGAAAATTCCAAGGCATATTTTTGATGGCAAGGTCCCCACTACAAAGGAATTGCATACATTTGTTGATGCATCAGAAAAGGCGTATGGTGCGGCAGTTTATGTCCGATCAACCTATAAAAATGGCCAAATTTCGGTCAGATTGTTGTGCGCCAAGTCAAGAGTGGCTCCCCTGGAAAAACAGACACTGCCCCGGCTGGAACTATGTGCAGCTGTACTTGGAGCTGAACTCACGGATAGAGTTCGACAGGATCTCCAATTCGGATCAGAAAGTGTGGAATCATTTCTCTGGTCAGACTCAACAGTGGTACTCTCTTGGATTAATTCACGGGCATCACATTTCCACACGTTTGTGGCTAATCGGTTGACAAAAATACACGCAGTATCACATCCAAGGCAATGGCGGCATGTGTCATCAGCGCTCAACGCAGCTGATGTTCTGTCTCGAGGCATATCAGCAGTTCAGCTTAGCACACATACATTATGGTTGTATGGACCACTATTTTTGCATGGACCACAACGTGGCTGGCCAGCACCATTTAAGCCTACAGAGCACACGATGGATACCGCTGAGAAGAAAACCAAGGTATTCAGCATGGTGACTGACACGGCAAACAACAAGAGTGAATGGATATATACGGTAAATCACAGAAATTCGTTTTACCGGCTACAGCGAATAGTGGCGTATGTGCTACGGTTTTGTCACAAGCAGAACAGGAAACCAACGGCTCAGTTAGAGGTGGAAGAGTTGGACCAAGCACGGAGAGTGATCATTAAGCAAATTCAAGAAACAGGATTTGCATATGAATTACGGCACTTAAAGAAACGACCTGATCAACCGCTATATCGCAAAAGCACAGTGGCAACATTGCCACTAATACTGGATGAAGATTCAATCATACGAGTAGCAACTAGGCTACAACAAGCACCAGTATCAACGGAAACAAGGAATCCATATCTCTTGCCGTATAATGATCCGGTGGTAAAAATGATGCTACGAAAACTTCATGAAGAGAATCTTCATTGTGGACATGAGGCACTACGCGGAATAGCTCGGCAACAGTACCATATCATTAAGGTGAAACCGATGGTCCGGAATGTGATCCAGGGCTGCGTAGTATGCACCAAGTACCGGCCTCAGTTCTTTAAACAGGTCATGGGCGACTTACCTGAGCATCGGGTATCTCAGAATAGACCCTTTCTCAATGCCGGAGTAGACTATTGTGGACCATTCTGGATCCACCATAAGGTTCGAGGAAAACGTCCCGACAAAGCCTACATTGCAGTATTTGTATGCTTTGCAACCAAGGCAGTACACTTGGAGTTGGTCGGAGACCTTGTAACGATCCTTTCTCGTCCTTCGGGATATTTATAATATCTCTTGGGCTAGGTTCGGCACAACAAAATTTATTTTGTGCCCCGGTGAAATCAGAACAACTTTGTTTATTGATTTGGTTTTTGTAATACGTTTATTTGCGATCGTTTATGGGCTTGATTGGCTATGACAAGTTTCTCTGCGGTAGGTCTGGACTTGGACAGCGTTGTTGAATCACCTCGAATCCCTCGTCGTCCCTTCTCGCCTTCCTCTTGCTCCTGCAACCGTTGCTGGTCGTTGTCTCGGCCTGTATCGTGCGCTTGGTTGGTGCTCCACACCTCTGCAACCCTTTCGCTATGCTTGTTGAGATGGCTTTCGCTTTTTTTGGTTCTGGGATAAATCCCGTAGCTACTATCACGAAGCAGGATGTTCCTCAGTAATTGGTAATCGTCAGGATATATAGATCCTGGAATTTCCGGCAGTAGGATATATCCTCGTGCCTACCACTGACTTTGGATACTCCTGGAAATGCTTGGCTTCTCTCCAACTCACTCTAGCTTGGGTACGGTGTTTACTATCCTTATTTAAGGATTTGTTGTTGTCGAAATGAACTGTACAGGTTACTCGTAAGGCCTGTATAGTTCCTTGTTTTCTGCTGCTCCTTGCTTTTCCTGGATAAGCTTTTAAGGTTACTCGTAAGGCCTTAATTGCTTGTTACTTGATCACGACTTGATGACTTGATGCCTTTGGTTGACAGCCGTTGCCTTTATATAGGCAGTTCCCATGGCCTCAGGAACATACTGGTGTGGTACCGCTATACAGCTGGTACATTTCCATCGGCCCTCTGCTTTCACCCACGCATCCACTTGTTGCTATGCGTGGTGAAAGTCCCGTAAATCCTTGGCGCATATGTCCACTTTCTCTGTGGCTGCGCGCCCATTTATTCCTTGTCCCTGTCTTTCTCATTTGCACATATTGACTTGCATCACTTTCTTATGCTGGCGTCGCCTTTCTATTGGCCGCCCATTGTATCCCGTTGACTTTCTCTGCTTTCATTCTCATGAGCGTGACGTAGGCAGAGAGTGCGCTATTGGTCATCGATACTCTCCCTCACGCATAGTGTACGTGTGACATGCGTGTACACTTATTCAGCGTATTCTAATGCATGCATTCATTTTTGCCTCTCTGTGCTCTTAATTTGCATAAGTAGGCCAATGCCCCCGTTTGTGTGCAATTATGCAGACAAGCCGGGTTCCATTACTCTTATATCGTTGATTTCGTACATTCTGCCTCCCACGCAACTTCCCGCTTGTACGAAATTGCCAGCGGTCGCCAGTGATTCGATCGAGCCTTGCTTGATCGTACGTCATGAGTCCAACTTGGTTTGATCGTACGTCATAGGCTCGAATTGGTTCGATCGTACGTCATAGGTTCGATCGAGCCATGTTGGACTTGGTTGTCCCTTGCATATGCGTGTATATTGGGTTTTTTCGTATTATGCTTCCCACGCATCTTCCCGCTTGTACGAAATCGCCAGCGGTGACGTGTGGCTCGATCGACCCGGTTTGATCGTAAGCCATCGGTTCGATCGACCAGTAGCAGGCTTGTGTCTCGGCTGTATCTTGTATTCGGTGCTTTATTTGTATCGTTGGATTGTGCCGCTGTTTGCTTGTTGTGTGGGATATTATAGTTAATTATAATGTTCCTCACACTCCCCCCCTTCTTCGGGAGGGATTTGCCCTCCCCTGTCCCTTGTACCTTGTGCTTGTTATATATATGTGTTTTTCTTTTTTATGTATTATCTTTGTTCCCTTTTTTTTTTTTTTTTTTTTTTTTTTAGTTTTGGCATGTGTTCTACTTGTTTTGTTTTTGGGACTCAGCTCGCATCTTTTATTGGCCTTATGGCCTCTTCTATTGTTGGCGATTACTGAGTATCTTTTCGGTAATGTTGGCGGATTAGGGCATCTTTTCATTATTTGTGTTTCCCTTTTTTTTTTTTTTTTTTGCTTGGCCCGTTCCGCATCTTTTCTTCCCCGTTTCCCTTTTTATATTTCTAATTCCAATCCCCCCGCATCTGCTCCTCTATTTACCTTTGGAACCATGCTGCCCAGTTCTGCTGTTGCTGCTGTTGTTGTTGCTGCCGTTGTTGCTGCATTGCCAGTGCCATCCGCTTCTTCGCATATTTGTTGTTTCAGTTGGCTGACGTGTGCTTGTCTGGTTTTTTTCGTTTCTTTGTGCCGTATTTTGCATATGACCGGAGATGCAAAGCCTATCACTTCATATGGGCCTCCAAACTTTGGTGCCAGCTTCGCTGCGAATCCTTCTGCAGCATTTGAAAGGTGGTGTTCTTTTGCCCATACCGTTGCTCCAATCACTGGTCTCCATTCTCTTCGTCTCAGATTGTAGTGGCGGGCCTGATCCTGTGCAGCCGTTTCCAGATTTCGCCGTATCAGTTCGAACAGCTCTTGCATTTGTTTTACCTTCGCGTCTGGTGGTATCGTTTGCTTCCCTGTGCCTATCGTGACATTATCGTATAGTGCACCCGGCATTCTTGGTTCACGCCCCTGTATTACATACGCTGGCGTGAATCCTGTTGCCTCTGATTGGCTTGTATTCACTGCTAGAGTTATTTCTGGCCAACTTTCATCCCAGTTGCGTTGATTTTCCCCCGTAAACTGAGCAATCATTGTTTTTACTGTTCTATTTGCTCTTTCGGTTGGATTTTCTTGTGGCGTGTACGTTGCTGTCAGTTGGTGTTGGCATCCCCATTCTTCTAACATTTTTTTGAATATCCTGCTAGTGAATTGAACTCCATTGTCCGTTATCACCATTTTTGGAGCTCCGAATCGCGATAGTATCCTCTCTCGAAAGGCCTTAACTAGACTTTCTGCAGTTGCCTTCCGCATCGGTATCAGTTCTGTCCATTTCGAAAACCTGTCAATGATTACTAGTAGCATCGAATTTCCGTGTTTCGATCTTGGCAACGGTCCTACAAAGTCAGCGCATACTGTAGCCCATGGTTCTTCCGGTATTTGTGTTAGCATCTTTCCCGCTGCCTGCTGTTGGCCGGGTTTATATTGTTGGCATATCGTACACTTTCCTACAAATGTCCTGATATCTCGTTGCATTCCTGGCCAGTAATATCTTGCTGCGGTCCTGGCAGTAGTTCGCCTGCTCCCCGTATGCCCTGCTGTTGTTGCCGTGTGGTTTTCGGCCATTACTTGATTACGTAGTGTTTTTGGCACACATAGTTTCCAAGCTACCACTTCTTCTTGGCCTGCTCTGTGCGGAATGTTCCTGTATACCTGACTATTTTCTATAATGTAATCCGGATATTTCTGTGGTTGTTGTTTTATTTTTCCCATTATGTCTTGGATCCACCCACACTCGTTGTTTGCTTGTCTTAATCTGGCACCATTATCTATTATTCTTTTGCACCCTTCCATTGGTTGCCTTGACAAAGCGTCTGCGACGATGTTTAATTTGCCCTTTCTGTATGCTATTTCGAAATCGTATTGTTGCAGTTCCAGTGCCCATCGGGCTATACGGCCCGTAGGGCTTTCTATGCTATTCAACCACTTCAACGCCATGTGATCTGTTACCACTTTAAATCGGTATCCTTCAAGGTATGGCTTTAGTTTGCGTATTGCCCATACTATCGCTAGGCATTCCTTTTCTGTTGCCGAATAGTTCTTTTCCGCTGGGTTTAATTCTCTTGACAGGTATGATAGCACTCTCTCTCCATCCTCAGTGTTTTGTACCAATATGGCTCCTAATCCCACGTTACTTGCATCCGTCTGGAGCACAAACATTTTTGTGAAGTCTGGACATGCCAATACTGGGCCACTCGTCAGCCTTTCCTTTACAGCATCGAATGCTGCCTGATGCTCCTCGCTCCAGTGCCACTTTGTTCTCTTCTTTAGTAGTTCGTTCAATGGGTGTGTTAGTGCTGCAAAACCCGGTACGAACCGTCTGTACCAAGATGCCACTCCTAAGTATTGGCGTAATTCCTTTGTGCAAGTTGGTGGTTCTAATTGGGCTATTGCGGCCACCTTTTCTGGGTCCGTTGCAATACCGTTTTCTGTCACCAAGTGGCCTAGGAATTTTAGCTCTTTTCTAAAGAATTGACACTTCTCGGCATTAATTCTCAAGTTCGCTTCCTTCAATCTCCTGAACACTTCTTGTAGATGATTCATGTGTTCTTCGATTGTTTTGCTCACTATCACAATGTCATCTTGGTATGCGAATGCGTTTGGTATCATTTCTGGGCCAATGATTTGGTCCAGTGCGCGTTGGAAAGTTGCTGATGCTGAGTGTAAACCGAATGGCATTACTTTCCATTGGAATAACCCCTTCCCTGGGACTGTGAATGCCGTCATTGGTCTACTTTTCTCTTCTAACGGAATTTGCCAGTATCCGTCCTTCAGATCTAAGCTGCTTATGAATTTTGCTTCGCGTAGTTGATTCAAGATGTAATCGATGCGTGGCATTGGGTATGCATCTTTTATAGATTTTGCGTTAATCTGTCTAAAATCTACGCATAATCTCCATTTGCCTGTCTGTTTCTTTCTCACCATCACAATGGGTGAGCTATATGGGCTTTGCGATGGTTCTATGCATCCCATTGTCAACAGCTCGTCGACCTTTGCATTGATTTCTCCTTGTATTTTCGGGTTTTTCGGGTAATACCTTTGTTTTATTGGGATATCGTCCTTCATCGTTATGCGATGTATCCCCACCTTTGACAGTCCCTTAACTTTCCCTAATTCATTCAATTCCTGACTCAGAAAGCTTTGTATTTCTTGCTGGTCACTCTTCTGAGTGACCATGATGGATATTCTTTCTACGAGCCTGCCCTGTATTCGCCTTACTGTCGGTATTCGCACTTTGTGGCCACCACACGATATTTCTGTGTTCATAATCCGGAGGAAGTTCCACCCCAATATTAGCGCATCCATTCCTTCTGGCATGACCAGAAATGGCATGTGGATTTCCTTGTGTCCGAATCTCACGCATCCTGTCCATTGCTCTTCAATGTCTCGCACCTTTCCGTCTGCCATGTATACCTGTTTGTGTGTGTTCTCCCATTTTCCCTTATTCCTCACTGTTTCCAATATCTGCTTGTTGATGAAGCTACTCGTGGCTCCGGAGTCAATTGTCGCTTTCATCTGTATTCCTGCTACTTCGATAATCGCTGACAATTGATCCTCTTCTTCTACTAGTTGGCCTATTAGTGGTGAGGAGCTTGTTGGCTGGGTCCCTGCTCGCCCCTGATAGACTGGAACCGCCTTTCGTTTCCCGAATTCCAACAACATTCTTTCGTCCTTCTGCCCACTTTTCCGCACTGCCAGCAGAAATTGAGTCTCTGATTGTTGCATTCCCTGGCCCAGTGTCCGGCTCCCCCGCATCTGCGGCACGCCTGATTCGGGTTCAAGACTTTTCCGTCTTGTATGTTCTTGTTTTCTTGGTTTGGTCTCGAATGATTCTCCATGCCGTTGTCCTGGCATCTTCGGCACTGTGTGACTGGTGGCCCGTGATTATTTCCTCCTCTGTGGTTTGATTGGTTGTTATGTGTTCTTTGAGCATTGCTTTCGCGATGGAACTCGAATCGCTCTTGTTCGAGCATCTCGTGTTCTTCTGCCAACTGCATCAGCTCATCTAGATCTCTGACCCTGTGCGGCCGAACGAATATTTTTAGATCTGGAGTGCAATTTTCCAATATGACCTCCAATTGTTCGTACTCTGGTATTTTTAGGGGTCTCATCAATGTTTGCATATCCACCATATAGTCCTTGAAGTACTCGTTTCTGTTTTGCTTGCGATTTTTCACTTGATCAGCCAATTTGTTGAAGAATCCTTTCGGCAAGAAATATTTCTTGAAGCCCTCAACAAATTCCTTCCATGTTCGCCACTGCTTATTGTTTGCGACGTACCATTTGAGTGCCCTATCTTTCAGTAGCTCTGGCATTGCTCTCGGGATCATGTCCAGTTCGATGCCATATATGTCTGCTGACCACTCGATCTGTTCTATGAACTCTAGTGGTCTGGAATTGCCGTCGAACCTGAATGTCCACTCCCTTACTTGTTTTGCCACCTTGGCGTATTCGGTGGTCTTGCTTGTTGTATGTGGTGCCGTTTTCTTGGGGTCTATTGTTTGTCTCCTTATGTCCCTCTTTGTCTCTGCGCTATCTAGGGCTCCTTCGCTTCCCCATCTTGGTGGTAAATATGGTGGGATTGCTAGTGTGGCGATGTTTATTTTCTGGCATTCCTCAGCCTCATTTTCGCATGTTTTTGATGTGCTTGCTATTGTTTTCATTTTTATATTTTTCGAGTACCTTGTTTCCAATCTATTTATTTCCTCCTTCCAGTCTGGGTCCGTTTCATTCCTTTCTACCCACTCGCCTAGCTGTTTCCTCATTTCCTCCACTGTGCCGTTTATCTCGATCCCGATCCTTTGGCCTGTCTGTACCAAATCCTCCTTCTTCATGTGGTAAATCCATCCTTTTCCCATTTTTGATCTTTTTATGATTTATAAACTGTATTTTTATTTCTAAATTTCACCAGTATAGCACGTTGGGCGCCAGTTGTAACGATCCTTTCTCGTCCTTCGGGATATTTATAATATCTCTTGGGCTAGGTTCGGCACAACAAAATTTATTTTGTGCCCCGGTGAAATCAGAACAACTTTGTTTATTGATTTGGTTTTTGTAATACGTTTATTTGCGATCGTTTATGGGCTTGATTGGCTATGACAAGTTTCTCTGCGGTAGGTCTGGACTTGGACAGCGTTGTTGAATCACCTCGAATCCCTCGTCGTCCCTTCTCGCCTTCCTCTTGCTCCTGCAACCGTTGCTGGTCGTTGTCTCGGCCTGTATCGTGCGCTTGGTTGGTGCTCCACACCTCTGCAACCCTTTCGCTATGCTTGTTGAGATGGCTTTCGCTTTTTTTGGTTCTGGGATAAATCCCGTAGCTACTATCACGAAGCAGGATGTTCCTCAGTAATTGGTAATCGTCAGGATATATAGATCCTGGAATTTCCGGCAGTAGGATATATCCTCGTGCCTACCACTGACTTTGGATACTCCTGGAAATGCTTGGCTTCTCTCCAACTCACTCTAGCTTGGGTACGGTGTTTACTATCCTTATTTAAGGATTTGTTGTTGTCGAAATGAACTGTACAGGTTACTCGTAAGGCCTGTATAGTTCCTTGTTTTCTGCTGCTCCTTGCTTTTCCTGGATAAGCTTTTAAGGTTACTCGTAAGGCCTTAATTGCTTGTTACTTGATCACGACTTGATGACTTGATGCCTTTGGTTGACAGCCGTTGCCTTTATATAGGCAGTTCCCATGGCCTCAGGAACATACTGGTGTGGTACCGCTATACAGCTGGTACATTTCCATCGGCCCTCTGCTTTCACCCACGCATCCACTTGTTGCTATGCGTGGTGAAAGTCCCGTAAATCCTTGGCGCATACGTCCACTTTCTCTGTGGCTGCGCGCCCATTTATTCCTTGTCCCTGTCTTTCTCATTTGCACATATTGACTTGCATCACTTTCTTATGCTGGCGTCGCCTTTCTATTGGCCGCCCATTGTATCCCGTTGACTTTCTCTGCTTTCATTCTCATGAGCGTGACGTAGGCAGAGAGTGCGCTATTGGTCATCGATACTCTCCCTCACGCATAGTGTACGTGTGACATGCGTGTACACTTATTCAGCGTATTCTAATGCATGCATTCATTTTTGCCTCTCTGTGCTCTTAATTTGCATAAGTAGGCCAATGCCCCCGTTTGTGTGCAATTATGCAGACAAGCCGGGTTCCATTACTCTTATATCGTTGATTTCGTACATTCTGCCTCCCACGCAACTTCCCGCTTGTACGAAATTGCCAGCGGTCGCCTGTGATTCGATCGAGCCTTGCTTGATCGTACGTCATGAGTCCAACTTGGTTTGATCGTACGTCATAGGCTCGAATTGGTTCGATCGTACGTCATAGGTTCGATCGAGCCATGTTGGACTTGGTTGTCCCTTGCATATGCGTGTATATTGGGTTTTTTCGTATTATGCTTCCCACGCATCTTCCCGCTTGTACGAAATCGCCAGCGGTGACGTGTGGCTCGATCGACCCGGTTTGATCGTAAGCCATCGGTTCGATCGACCAGTAGCAGGCTTGGTCGTATATCGTAACTTAGGTTTGTGTCTCGGCTGTATCTTGTATTCGGTGCTTTATTTGTATCGTTGGATTGTGCCGCTGTTTGCTTGTTGTGTGGGATATTATAGTTAATTATAATGTTCCTCACAACCTGTCCACCTCCTCATTTGTGGGCGCGCTTCAGCGCTTTATTGGGCGCAGAGGAAGATGCCAGACATTATACTGCGATAATGCAACAAACTTTGTTGGAGCAAACAACCAACTTAAGGAACTGACCGATACAATACACTCAGAAACGGCAGCAGGTAGTATCAAGGAATTTTGCAATCAAAAAGGAGTGCAATTTAAGTTCATACCACCACGGTCTCCACATTTCGGAGGATTATGGGAAGCTGCGGTAAAGTCCGCTAAGCATTTACTATTAAAAAACGTATCGACAGCAAACTTAACGTTCGAACAACTGTCTACTATCATTGTCAATGTTGAAGCAGTGCTGAATTCTCGTCCGTTAACGCCAAACTCAGACGATCCCAACGACTTAACAGCTCTAACCCCAGGCCACCTATTGATTGGAGAACCATTAGTAGCCCAACCAGATGCAGAGCCAATAACACAGCGATCGATTCCAGAGCAATGGGAATTAGTGCAACGGCTTAAGCATACATTCTGGACGCAATGGTCTCAAGAGTACCTACAAGAATTGCAGGGCACATCCAAGTGGAAAAAACCATATAATAATGTCAAAGAAGGCATGATGGTAATTCTAAAGGAGGATAATGTGCCAATTTTGCAGTGGCCAATTGGACGAATTGTTAAATTATATCCAGGTCTGGATGGATACGTCCGCGTGGTAGACGTTAAAACAGCCAGAGGCACCTACAAGCGGGCTATCCATAAATTGGCCCCCTTGCTTAGAGAGACAGCGACAAAACGTAAAATCGAGGCAGATGACACAGAATCGAATCCCCAAAAAGGACTCTGGTATCGAGGACAACGCAGAACCAAAACCAAAAAGACGCTTATCGATCGGTCTGCCACCGTTGGCAATGACGATCTGCCTAATGCTGTTGTTATTGCCTATAGCATTTGCTCAAAGAACTAATATAACTCGATTCAACCCCAAACCAGGCATATACTATGAAAGTATTGGCACAGGAAGGATGGCAACGTCTGACTGGACTATTGTGGCATTCTACGATCTCGAACCATATTGGGCCGACTTGAAGACATTTTCAGATGGAGTAGTAAAGGTTGGAGAAATATGCGTGTTAATGAAGGTTCCAGAGGCATGCACCGCAATGCAGAGGCACTTCGAGCATGTCAACTCAGAGCTACGGACAGGAAATGATCTCCTTCACATAGAACGCCAACGACGATCGCCTTTAGATATAATTGGGAACATTGCGAACGGCTTATTTGGTGTGCTGGACTCAAAGTATGCAACAGAGATGTCAGGCACCATACGAAAAGTTAAATCAAATGAAGAGTACTTATTGAACTTGCTGCAAAATCAGACATCTGTAATTGATTCAACGATAAATATCATTAAGCGAGATGAAGCCACAATTGAAAATCAGATGAAACTAATGGAACAACAAATGAACGACATGACCAAGGTCCAGGACAATGCGGTAAAGGCATTGCAATGGTATATCACGTTAACTACTCAGATGACAGTTATTGCAGGGAATTTGCAACGAATTCAAACCGAAATTTCCCGAGTATTTACAGATGCCCATCATAGCAAAATAAGCCCGTTACTACTATCACCAGGCCAGCTTCGGGAACATCTGAGCCAACTGAAGAGACATCTTCCGTTTGGTTTGGATTTGCCAGTTCCAGATAACGACGTCTTGCAATTATATGGCTTAATGAAAGCACAAGGCACAATCGCAAACAATCATGTGATATTTAAGGTCACATTTCCATTAGTGGCAACGCAGGCAGTGCAACTGTATAACCTGGTGCCCATTCCAGCAATTGGAACTCATGGGATTGTAATCATGAACATTAAAATTCCCATCATTGCTGTCAACAAGGAACAGAATCAATACATTGGTCTCTCAAGAGCCGATTTGGAACAATGCCATCAGCTCAACAACGAGCAATATATTTGTTTTGATAAACAAACGACGTTTTCGGCTAATAGCAACTGTGAGTTCCAGCTATTCAAAAACACAAAATCATCAACTTGCCAAATACAACACACAAACAGATCATTCGTGTGGTACGACATGTATCAAAAAAATCAGTGGATTTTTGCCACCATTAGACCAATTGAACTCGCAGTGACCTGTGACGATAATATACAAGGTGTCACTATTAAGAAGACTGGATTGTTGACTCTAGACCCGACGTGTACAGCTAGGAGTGCTGCTATACAAATAACAGGTCACCGTATAACGACGACAGACACAATGAAATTGTCATATGTCCGATTTGGCAACTTCAGCATTGGCCCAACAAAAGTAGCGCCAACAACAACACAATTTACAAAGATGCAGTTAAGCTACGACGAACTAAGCAACATTCAAGGAAAACTGGAAACTAAGCAAAACTGGAAATTGCCAGAAGACCCCAGCCAGCCAGCTCACCATGTTATAGTCTCCTACGTAGCGTTAACAATACCATTGGTTCTTGTGATGGTATATGGAATAAAAAGATGCTCACAACCCCCAAGACACAATGGTCCAGAGCAGACAACCGTGAGGATCGTCAATCCCATACCGACTCCTGCTGCAGTAAGCCCAGCCCCCAGCAATTTTGCGGTCAACGTTGGATAACGTTGAACAGGTGTTCAACGGCCGGGAGTATGTTGGTGTTTAGATTATATAAAATAAGAGAACATTAAGCCAATTATAATAGAAATGTATGTCAATGTTAAGTATGTAACCCGATAATAGATATCGATGGCTCATCAGTCATAAGTAGATCTGGTATGGTCAGCAGTAAACAATAAAGACCTAGTTAATCAATAAAAACGTACTTTGCTGACCTAACACGATGTCGAACTATGCACTGGTGAGCTCGCTATTTTGTACTATAAAAGAAATGCATTATTCTTAGTAAGATCAGATACCAATTGTAGCTACATCGGGTGCGCATCGCTGTGTCTTTGGCCCCCATCTCTACCTTTGTAATCTCACTCCGAGGTCCACCCAATTTATGTGTTGGTTGCGACAACCTTTAGTCACTGGTTTATGTGCTAGTGCCTATATATATATATATAAATAAATAAACATTTAATAACTTCAAGAAACACTAACGTCTTTCATTGAACATTACCCATGCCATTCACCGACAGGGTTTTGAACCCCGGTTACACAAAACAAAAATTAACTTGTGGATTTGTCAGAGAATTTATTCATCCTTGGCATAAAAATCCTTGATATAAAAAATAAACCACGACTTGTCTGTTTGACAGATTTAGGGAGAGTGATCTTGAAACGAAAATTGTACATCAAATCAAGGGCTGATCTGCGTTTATTTCACAGGAATTTAAACTGCTTCGCGACGATCGCAGATTAACTAGAATTGTTGCGTTTGCTACACTCACACGCAGAATAATTGAAGTATTTGATCTGCGCTGTTTTTATTTCATAGGAATTTTAGGTACGTAACGGCGGTCCCAGAGCGACAAGAAATGTTGCGCTTGTCAGGGTTCCAAGGAAGTTTGGCACGCGCAGAGCAATTGAAACAATTGCTTCGCGCTGCTTTTATTTCATAGGAATTTTAGGTGCGTAGCGGCTGTCGCTGAGCGACAAGAAATGTTGCGCTTGTCAGGGTTCCAAGGAAGTTTGGCACGCGCAGAGCAATTGAAACAATTGCTTCGCGCTGCTTTTATTTCATAGGAATTTAGAAGCGTCGGCACACGTAGAAAAACTGAAAAAATTGTATTTGCTGAAATTCGGCGAAATGTTACATCATCCCATCGGATGGACAAATTCTTGACAGCGATTCCAAAATTTTTGTTGTGTAACCATCCACTTTTTTTTTTTTCGGCGGGCATTCACAAGAACCAAAACTTAGATTTTTTTGTTTTTTATATTTTTTTTTTGTTTTTTTTTTAACTTTATTTACTATACTTATTTTGGGAACACATTCGCTCAAGGCACTTATGGGCGAGGAAAAGAGAAAGAGACGAGAAAAAAAAAAAAAAAAAATTTGATTATCAAAAGACGCGACGGAAGACGGTCCCTGCTCGGGCGCCAGTTAACTTCCTCTTATTTGAGGAGGTCACCTTGCTGCAGCAAGGATTTGATTTCCGTCCCCCAACGGCACGCACACCACCCAATCATCAAGCCTTTAGTTCGGTCTCACGTTAAAATCGTTTATTTGCTCTAGTGATCTCTCTCGGGTGTTCTCCCCGCAGCCACCTTTGGCTTCGGCCTCCTGGCCCGTACTGACTGCACTGCGGTGCTGCTCCTCCTCCTGCTCGCTACCCCTTTTGCTGCTGCCGATGGCGCTGCTGCTGCTGTCGCTGATGCTGGCGCTTCTGCTGCTGCCGCTGATGTTGGCGCTGCTGCTGCTGCCGCTGATGCTGCTGCTGATGCCGCTGCGGCTGATGCTACTGCAGCCGCTAATGCTGCTGTATGGTGTTAACTTGCATACCCTTGGCCGCCATCAGAATTAGTATAGAGGGCTTCGCCCTAACCAACTAACCGTCGCGCCCAAATATTTTGTTATAGTATTTTATTATAGTATATTGTATGTACTATATTAAAAAAATATGGTTTACACTATTTACTTAAATTAATCTTACTTACAAGGAAAACTTCATGGTACAAACATAAATATATAATGCCATTATACTGGTTATCCGAATAATGCACTTAATTCGTGTTGTTTTGTTTTAATTTTCCACTGTAATGCTGTAATTTTGTTTCTTGCTTAAAATGCTCTCCAAACGAAGAATTCTACTATCCATTAGGCTTATAAATTGATCTCTCTTTTGACATTTCCTTAGAGCCTTAAGATAATCGTCATAGGCCACAAGTTATCTGGTTGTCTTTACAATTTGACTACCGACTAGCTCCTCCATATCCATGGTGACAACCTTTGGCAAATTTGTCATAGAATGAGCCGAACGATATTTGCCCACAGATTTCGATTTCAACGATGGTGATTGTAGTGGTGATTTTAAAGACTGTGATCGCTTTCTGGGCGGCGTATCTTGTCGAGCCTTACCCTTTGATATTACATCTTATAACGGTGATTCAATTGCCCCCATACTGCCCTTGGCGAGTTTCTCTAGAGCCGATGGCGAATGCTTTAGCCTCAATTTTCTCAACACTTTATAATTAAAATCTTCCCAGCTTTCACGATTGTTTGTTGTGCCATCTTTATGCGGATAATTTTCCAAATTGCTTAGTTTAGTGTGTATATTCTTATTCAGTCCAGCCACCACAAAGACATCGGTGAACTCTCGACGAGTGCCCGCATGCAATTCGTAATTATGCACCTTCAGGCATAATATACGTAGATTGAAAAGGCTCATCTTTAATCTAAACAATAAATTTTGTTTAGTTTTTATACACATGCAGAGGGTACTATAAAATTGGTCAGATGTTTGTAACGCACAGGAGTAAAGTATATATATTCTTGATCAGCATGAGAAGCTGAGTCGATACAGCCATGTCCGTCTGTCCGTCTGTCCGTCGGTGCGTACGCGTTTTACTCAGCCATCTTAAGAGCTATTGGGATGAAATTTTTTTTGGTGGCTTATTTTTACCCAGGTGAGATAAAGTATGAAAATCATCGGGATCGGATATCATATAGCTCTGGAACAAAAATTTTTGCAAAAATTGGAGTATCCCCATGAAATTTACCAATATAATAGAATTTGGTATAAAATCTCAGATCCCAAAATTTGAATTTGATCGGATAAATAGAACACAAGTTACAGTCAATACAAATCGGTTCT
Source organism: Drosophila paulistorum (assembly GCA_018152135.1). NCBI lineage: Eukaryota > Metazoa > Arthropoda > Insecta > Diptera > Drosophilidae > Drosophila > Drosophila paulistorum. Next base: position 1,209,000 of record JAECXG010000194.1, on the reverse strand, counting down.
ACGTCATCAGCAAATCAAACAGAGCACATGCATACATACACACAGACGCAAAGCTACACGAACTGTATGTGTATGCGTGCGATGCTTTGGATGGTAGAAGAAAAAAATTGTAGTAAGAAGAGTAATAATTTGAATGTTTTGTTTGTGTATTGATGAATTGAGTTGCAGGGAAAGACATTTCAAAATGTAAAAATATTATTGCCAAGGACTGCAAGGGTATATAAACTTTGGCATAGCCAAAGTTAGCTTCTTTGATATTTTTTTTAACAAAAAGTTATTTTTGGTCTGGTCTCTACTAGATTTTCCGAAATATGAAACAAAAATGTAGAACAAAAACCCAACATATAAATTTCAAACAAATTTCAAATTATTGTTCTTTGTCTATATTTTGACCTTATTGAAGTAAAGCAAAACTAGCTGGGATTCAGGGCAATAAGGTGGATTCTTGACAAAAATGTGCTGATGATAGAACTTGGTGGTTCTTGAAATAGCTATACTGTAGTATACTTTTAGGGATAGCATTAGGCCACATACTTTTAGGGATAGATTATAAGCAATTAGAACTTAAGCATAATGTTTAGCTTCAAATACCGTTAAGGACACTAGCCATAAGACCAATGTAAATGCTCCCCTATAAATACCGGGCTTGCTGCCCCAATAAATTACTCAAGTCAAACCTTGCCATCGCCTGTTTCATGGCGATCCTGCCTTATATCGGCAAAAATTAAAATAGGCAAAAGAAATAAATAAATCATTGCCAAAAAAAAGAGGCAAAATAATAACGAAACAACAACAACAACCAATGCCAAAGAACAAAGAAGCGCTACAGAAGGCATTGGAGGACTGCCCGCTGGACGGACCACGGCCTCTGACCATCGAAGAGTACCGGGCCAGGCAACCTGCGGCACGAGCGGAAATTGCAAGAAGGAGGCGAGTGAAGGACGCGCTGACGGAAATCCCCTATGTCCTTAGGCGAAAGCGCCGAGGCGGCCACCTGCTCTGCTTTAGGAAGCAGCGTGCGACCCACCACCACCCTGGGCAGAAGCGTGCAAACTTTGGAGCAAGATAGACGAATTGGATTAAATGCACCAGAGAAATCAGCAGGCAAGGCGGCAACAACAGCAGATGCAGCATTAAAGTATAAAAACAAAAAAATTTTATTTTTAATTTAATAAAAAAGAGTGGTCATATAAGCACCTTTGTGGTAAGAGCTGCCACAATAAATTATTTTAAATATACAAAAACGAAAAAAAAAATGGAAAAAAATTAATATATATTGTTTACAAATTTCTTTTTTTTGAATAAGTCTATCATTGCCCAAATACCCTCGAAACAAAAAGAAAAGAGAAAACAAAAAAAATTCTTATTTTTGAAATATGCAACACACAAAAAAAAACATATAAATTCCAATCAGCCCAATATACCCCAACATATCCTAACGAGGAGCACATGCCAAACATGTGCACTCAAAAGTGCACAAACAACATAAGCACACTTATTAAGCTTGAAGCGATCAAAGCAAGCTTTTAAAAAAGTTCAATAAAGGTAAACAAAAAAGCTAAAGTAAAGTTTACAAAGCTTGCAAGCCCACATAAAGTTTTATGATCGAAGCAAGCTCCACAAAATCAAATTTGTCCAATAACGAAGTCTAAATACGCTATAAGAAAAATAAATTTTTTTTTGGAAACAATTAAATATTAGAAATTGGAATCTTAAACAAATTAATTTTCATTATAATATAACAAAAAAATATCAAAGAAGATAACTTCGGCGATGCCGAAGTTTTTATACCCTTGCAGTCCTTTGCAATAATTTTTTTACATTTTGAAATTTCCTTCCCTGCAACTCAATTCATCAAAACACAAACAAAACATTCAAATTATTTCTCTTTTTACTCCAAATTTTTCTTCCATCATACAGTTCGTGTAGCGCTGCGTCTGTGTGTGTGTATATGCAAGTGCTCTTTTTGATTTGATGATGACCTAGTAGGCAGCAAGCAGCGCTGCCAGCAGCGCTTGAACCGATTTGTATTTACTGTAACTTGTGTTCTATTTATCCGATCAGATTCAAATTTTGGGATCTGAGATTTTATCTCCAATACTATCATACTGCTATTTTTCATGGGGATACTTCAATTTTTGCAAAAAAAATTGTTTGTTTGTTTCAGAGCTACATGATATAATAGTCCGATCCTAAAAATTTTTATACTTTATCTCACCCGGGTAATAAATAACCCCCAAAAAAAATTTTAATCCCGAAATCTCTTAAGATAGCTGAGTAAAATGCATACGCACCGACGTAAAGACGGACATGGCTATATCGACTCATCTTCTCATGCTGTGCGTCTCCTTCTGTGCGATACAAACATCTGACTAATTTTATAATATCCTCTGCAAGGGTATAAATATATGAAATACTAACAATAAGAGAACAGAATTAATTTTAGGGAATTAATTATGCCATAAAAAAAAAAAGTAACAAAATTTCAAATGGACCAGAACATAGAAATATTAAAAGAAAAGTTTCAGAAAGCGTATAAGTGCATAAATAAGACAATTTATATACACCCTATACCTTATAAGTTTAGCAAAAAAAAACATAATATAAAATTCACAATACCGGCAGATTCGAATCTAGAAACAACTTTTGAACCTCTAGTTGCAAAAGACACAGAATAGAAAGGTGTAGAGATAACCCAGAAGACATTAAAGATACATGTACAAAACCAAAGATGGTGCTAACAAAGATTGAATTTCTTAATACAGCTTCTAATCTAATTCAGGAGTATGATGTTGGAGTAGAAACACTTCAAAGTTTCATATATTCACTGGATTTAATCAATGAAACAAAAGCAGAACACGAAGAAACAGCTATTAAAGTCATGAAAACAAAACTAAAAGGGGACGTTAAACTACTAGTAACAAATGAAAACACTATAAATGGTATAATCCAAACGTTAAAAAAAGAAATTAAGGGTGAAACAGTTCAGGTAGCAGAGGCAAGATTAATAAATTCACACTAAAATGGCAAGAACGCAAGTTTATTTATGTCAGAAATAGAAAATCTCACAAAAGAAACAACTACACAAATAGGAACTCGTATAATAATAATATAATTTATAATAGTAATTACCAAAATAGAAACCCAAATGGTAATACTAACTATAACAATACTAGGAACTACAATAGTTATAGTAATAATTATAATCGAAGAAATTATAACAATAGAAATACAAAAACTAATTATCCTTCTACACAACAAAATAATAATGTTAGACTTACAAACGTAGATGAAAATTCGGAAAACTCCGAAAGTCCTCTGATGTAAAAAATCTAACAAATAAAATATACAGTATAAATCACAATCTTAATAGCTACATAACTCTAAACTTTGACGATGTAGGGGCAATAAAATTACTATTAGACACAGGAGCTGATGTATCACTAATAAAACAAACGAGCTATGGAAGTTAACTTCGGCCTTGCCGAAGTTTATATACCCTTGCAGTTCTTTATTATATTTAATTCGATAAGAAAAGTGAAATTTCATACATCAACAGCATTAGTTGTCGTATTATGAATATGCCGCAAAAATACTAAATACAATACTAATCTATCGAAAATCATCGAAGTTAAAATTTTTAAAATTGGACACCACAATTGCCAACGGCTCACACACACACACACACATACAATTTATGAATCCGTGCTGTGTGTGTATGCATGTGTTCTGTTGATTTGATGATGACGTAGTAGGCAGCAAGCAGCGCTGCCGGCAGCGCTTGAACCGATTTGTTCTGACTGTAACTTGTGTTCTATTTATCCGATCAGGTTCAAATTTTGGGATCTGAGATTTTATACCAAATTCTATTATATTGCTAAATTTCATGGGGATACTCCAATTTTTATTTTATAAAATTTTTTTGCAAAAATTTTTGTTCCAGAGCTATATGATATAGTAGTCCGATCCCGATGATTTTCATACTTTATCTCACACAGGTAATAAAGAGTCTCCAAAAAAAATTTCAACCCGATATCTCTTAAGATGGCTGAGTAAAACGCGTACGCACAGACGGACGGACAGACGGACAGACGGACATGGCTATATCGACTCAGCTTCTCAAGCTGATCAAGAATATATATACTTTATGGGGTCGGAAACGTCTCCTTCTGTGCGTTACAAACATCTGACCAATTTTATAATACCCTCTGCAAGGGTATAAAAATACTAAGACAAGATAATCCAGTCGACTTACACAGACGGACAAAACTTAGTGGAATAGGCAAAGACGTCCTATTTATATTAGGCGAAACCAAACTCAAACCTCTCAACGAAACACACTTTCCAAGTAATATTAAATGATTTTCCCATCCCATGTGACGGAATCCTGGGTCTTGACTTTATAAAAAAACGAGCTATGGAAGTTAACTTCGGCCTTGCCGAAGTTTATATACCCTTGCAGTTCTTTATTATATTTAATTCGATAAGAAAAGTGAAATTTTATACATCAACAGCATTAGTTGTCGTATTATGAATATGCTCAAATATTTTTCAAACTACTGAATTCAAAACAAATTTAATGATTATTAAACAATATATGATATAGTAGTCCGATCCCGATGATTTTCATACTTTATCTCACACAGGTAATAAAGAGTCTCCAAAAAAAATTTCAACCCGATATCTCTTAAGATGGCTGAGTAAAACGCATACGCACAGACGGACGGACAGACGGACATGGCTATATCGACTCAGCTTCTCAAGCTGATCAAGAATATATATACTTTATGGGGTCGGAAACGTCTCCTTCTGTGCGTTACATACATCTGACCAATTTTATAATACCCTCTGCAAGGGTATAAAAATTCAATTGCAGACTCAATTATTCCACCAACAAATTGATAATAGATCCGTACAAATCAAGATATAAAATTATAATTATATATGTTTAAGATTAAACATCTTGATCAGCTGAAATGGCTTCACCAAATCAGATTGATCAAAGAAATATACAAATCGAAACATAAACAAAAGTAAGTCATAAAATTCATATTGATATATATTGCTCAAAAACAAACAAACATGCATCCGCACTCTGTCGACACTTAACACTAAAGCCAGAACGACGCATTATCAAGTCGCCAAGCGCTAAGCATGAAATATAAACAAATTCCAAACCCCGAAGACGTGGGGCATTAGAATAAGTATTTTTTAAGAACAGTAGTCGCTTCTTAGAGTTTAAAAGTTTTCCAATAAAATCAGTTCATATTTTGAATTCAACGAATGAAGACTGGGTTATTTTCCTTCTCTCCGGGAATCCCTATTCATTTTGGTCCTTCGAGCCGGATTCATTTTGTTCCTTCGAGAAAAAAGAACTCTGTAGTTTTCCCCCACCAGACTCAGAGGGTGAATCAGCGGCTTTAAGTCTGAATTCTTATGCAAGTGTAAATGCTAAGATCAGCTAAAGGTAGCAAAAATAAAATAACTCTGTTCTCCCCCACCAGTGGTAAGAGACAGAGTATAAAACAAAAAAGCAAAATATTGCTTAATAAATAAAGAAAAAATAAAAAGTGCGTGCGACCGAGTTAAATAAAGGCAGTTTGGCTAGTCGAGCAACTGCAACAATTTCGGCGGCGGTAAAAAAATAATTACAGAATTCGTGTGTGGCGTATTCGAAGCCCTAATATCGAAAAAAAAGTTAAAGTTAAAAGTGTATATATATGCATTTGCAAGTCGGCAACTACAAACAGCAGCAGAGCAACAAGATAGTTGCAAAGAAGAGGCTGCTAATCCGAAAAAATCTGGTGCGATGACCGGCACCAGTACCGCCTGAGACAATAGGCCCTGGACAACAGCAGCTGAGCAACGATAAAAAAAAAGAAGTAGAATCATCACATGGCGGAATAGACACACATGGTCTGGAAAAAAAATGAAATCTGAGTGAGTAGAGGTGATGAGCAATGCCAAGACGTAGCGGAGTTAAGAATGGGCTAAAACAAAGGAAAGCAGAACTCCTTAAGCTACTGTTTGCCACCAACACAACAATTAGTTGGGCAAAGGCAAATAAATTACAAGCTGAGCTAGACAGCATCGAGCTAATTCAGCAAAAATTAAAGCAAAAAGGCTCAACCTCTACAAAAATTACGCCTAAAAATATAAAAGTCATTAATACATACGAATCCCAAAAAGCAGAACCCAAGAAGAAAATCCAGACCACACCAGAGAAGAAGTGCCCGGCGGACTGCCCTGAACCATTATATTCGCAATATTGCGAGTACACCTGTGTCAAGAGGACCAGCATCGGCGCCCCAACAGCCTGTGCGAAGTCCAGCACCGGCACCGTCTAGCGCGACAAGCTAGACCCGGAGCCAAGTGATCTGAGAAGTCAGCATCGACGCCCCAACAGTCTGTGCGAAGACCACCACCGGCACCGTCTAGCGCGACAAGCTAGACCCCGGAGCCTGTGCGAAGACCAGCACCGGCAACGTCTAGCGCGACAAGCTAGACCCGGAAGGCAGTAGGACCGGTAGCGCTACAAAGAGCGCCCAACAATCAAATACATCATAAATTAAAATTTTTTGCAAAAAATAAATATGTTACTCTGTTAAACTAAGCAATAATTGCGTTGCTCGGTCTAGAGTGTGGTCCGTAAAGCCACACGCCAAATAGGAAAGTAAAAAAAAAAAAAATATAAAATTGATTAAAAAAAAAAAATTCATAATATATATAAGCAAGTTGCCCGTTGAGGCTCAATAATTGTATAAAATGAAGTAAGTAAGTCGTTTCGCCGACTTAGATATACCATACACCAGCAAAACAAATATTTCAAATTTGTAATAACAAATGCATTTGCCTATTTCAAAAAAATTGTGTTCACATGATTTTTACAAGCATATCTTAGTATTTCACTGACTCATGCATCTGAGCACCCTAGCGCCACGACCCGCCAACGGCCAACTCCGGCCTTATGGAAAAACGTTTATATGCATAACTTGGCCTTTTTTTGTCCGATTTTGATCAAATTTGGTATTTTGCTGGGTATTAGTATCAATGTCAAGTGTGCCAAATTTGATTCCACAGCATAAAAAATTACGGGAGATAATCGAGTTTTTCAAATTTCGGGGGCGGAAAGGGGCGTTGCAAAATCTTTATAATTACAAAATGAGCGCATTTACTAAGCAAATATACATACCAAATATGGTGTCTCTAGCTACAATAGTTTTTAAGATAAACGTTTTTTTTTTTGTATTGCGGGGGCGGAAAGGGGCGTGGGAAAAATTTGAAACAAACTCGATCACTCTACATACTACACGAGCCTACATTCCAAATTTTGGTGGCTCTATCTCTTATAGTCTCCGATATCTAGGTGTTCATACGGACGGACAGACGGACGGACACACGGACATGGCTAGATCGACTCGGCTGTTGATACTGATCAAGAATATATATACTTTATGGGGTCGGAAAAACTTCCTTCTGCCTGTTACATACATTTGGGCGACTTTAATATACCATTTCACCCTATGGGTGTATGGTATAAATATATACGAAAAATACATTCATATAAGTAAATACATATTAAAAAAAAAAGAATAAATTTTTTGTCAAACATACATACTTACATTTACCATACAAAATGTTTGTTAACAAAACTGAAAAGTTGTTAGGGAAGCAGTTAGAGTTGCATACCAGGATAAGGCAGTTAAAAGCACTAGATCCCAGAAACATAACTAGCAAGGTGATCGAGGAAGTAAAAGAGATTAGGAATCGATGGTTCCTACTGCAAGGGAATTTCGATCATCTGTATTTCACAGATAAAATACATGAAGGAATGTTAAAGATAGTTGACAAAATAATAGCTACAGGAGAGTCAGAAAAACCAGGCACTAGTAAGTCGGTGTTAGTTGCAGCAGAAGCGAATATGTCAGAAATGTTTGATGATAGCAAAGGAGAGTCGCGAGGGAATGCGACCTCCAGTATTGAAAACGCTAGTGGTAACCACGAGATATTTATGGATAGAGTCCGACAGCTCTGGGAATATTTGGTTAGAGTAACCAAAGATTTACGCACTATAGATAATTCAACAGGCAATGAGGCATGCATAATATATATTAATAAGATCAATTGTTTATGGGAGAAAGTACAGGCGTGCCAGGTTGTGTTGAAAGATGCAAAATTTAAAAATACTTCGGAGGATTTAGAATTCGATGTTCGTAATTCTGTATCCGTGTTTGAAATGAAGATAAACAATTAGGAAAGTAAGAATGAGAATGTAACCGTGAGAGGCGAACTAACGGTGTTGCCGAAAATACAGGTACCCACGTTTTCTGGAGAACCTAGAGAATGGGACCTGTTTGTAGAATTATTCGCGGAACTGATTGAAAAAAGAGAGGATCTAAGTCTTACTCTTAAATTCAATTATTTAAAATCTGCGTTAAAGGGCGAAGCAAGGAGCATGGTAGCCCATCTATTGGCATGTTCAGCTGATAACTATGGTGCTGCTTGGGAATTGTAAAACAAGCGGTATGAAAATAATCGGAGTCTATTTTCCGAACAATTAACACGGATCGTTGATTTACCGATGATCAACAATGATTCCGCAAAAAGTGTTTAAGAAGTGATTGACATAGTTAATGAGTCAGTGCACTTAATGAAAATTAAAACAAATTTGTCCGATGAAGTTGACATAATATTTGCACAACTCATACTTCGGAAATTTGACAGAGAAGCTCTGAAATTGTATGAGATTCAGATTAGAAAAACCAGACAAGTTCAATTGCTATCTGATGTCAAGGAATACTTGGAGCAAAGATATTGCTCGCTAAGTGCCATGAGCAAAGAAGAGAAAAAACGGCTACAAGCTGTATTAAATTATGTGGAAGTCGAAGAGAAATGTCCGATATGCAAAAATGCCGGGCACAAAGCATATAAATGCTATAAGTTTAAAGGATTGACACCTACTACTCCATTTTGAAGAAAAACAGGAGAGAGTTAATACTTGTGTAACCGCACAACCAACGCTGTTGGCTACAGCTGTAATACAAGTAAAAATGTAAATGGAGGATATAAGACTCTAAGAGCCCTTATTGATTGTGGTTCACAGAGCACCATGTTGTCTGAAGAGGCCGCTCAAATATTAAAATTACCTAAAATTAAACAATATACAGAAATAAGTGGCGTGTCCTCAATAAAATCCAATAAATCAAAATATAAGCTAAAATTACATGTCAAGACGCAAAATCCTTGGAAAGGACATGTTAAGGTTGAGGCAATTGTGGTGCCAAAGTTAATGAAAGCTCATCCATTAAAAATAGCAGACCTAATACCTTTAATAAACCTGGTACGGTTGATATAATAATGGGGGTAAACGTATATACCCAAATCTTAAAAAGGGGAATTACAAAGATTGATGGCCTGCTATGTCAAATTTTGGTTGGATCGTCTCGGGATGCACCAAATCAAATCAGAATAAATCTGTAGTGGCAACAACAATAGATGTCACAGGTTTTGAACAACGTTGGTAGAGGAAAGGTAAATTTCAAAATAAAAACAACACAATTCGAAAGAAATGCAACAGCAAAACTCAAAAAATAAATTTATGGCCCCCGGCAGGACCTCACATTGGAGGTAAAGTGAAAATTGGGGAACAAAAAGTATATATCCCAGAGCCAGTACAAAATAAGAATATTAAAAAGGCAATGGGTCAATTAGACAATGATTATCTAAAAAATAATATCAAAATAGATTCCGGTAAAAAATTATCAGAAACTATACTACCAAAAAGGCAGATATGGCAAAATGATTATAAAAGGACAACATTTAATGGTAACCAGAATAACCAATCAAATTTTGGCAATCAGCGAGATTTAAAAATAGTGGAGCGATCACATTGGAACAATAGAAAAAATTAAAGGTAGTTATTTTTTAAATTCTCCATCTTATAAAAAGGATAGAAGTCAGCACAGTAATACACATCAGGAATGGGTAGATATCGCGAAACAGAAATCATTAGGTAATATGCCAAATATTATAAAAACCAGTAGAAGCCAACTCAGTAATACATACGGCAGAATTGGTAAGAATGAGAAGTCAGTGACTATCGTAAGGGAACATTAGATTGACTAGGTTGAACGTCCATTATGTAACTGGTCATGCTTCTTTAACAATAGTTATCTTACTAATGATAATATTAATAATAATTTGCATGAGATAACTAACTAACTATAAAAATAAAATCCAGAACGTCGCATTTGGCGGCCCTTTGCAGAATGTTTAAGATTAAACATCGTGGTCATCTGAAATGGCTTCACCAAATCAAACAAATCGAAACATAAACAAAAGTAAGTCATAAAATTCATATGACAATTATTGCTTAAAACCAAACACACAAAGTAAGTCATAAAATTCATATGACAATTATTGCTTAAAACCAAACACACATGCATCCGCACTCTGTCGACACTTAACACTTAAGACCACAACGACGAATTATCAAGTCGCCAAACGCTGAGCATAAAATATAAACAAATTCTCAACCCCGAAGACGTGGGCATTAGAATAATCATTTTTAAGAACATTTGTCGCCTCGACTATCAAGCCTAGATTCTAAGAGTTCATTTATATATACAACAACTTTTCCAATAAAATCAGTTCATATTTTGAATTCAACGAATGAAGACTGGGTTTTTTCCTTCTCTTCGGGAATCCCTATTCAATATATATATAAATATCCCACCTAGAACAGAAAAAATAGTACGCATCGCATTTTCCTCAAACAATAATAACATCTTTATCCCTAATCAAGAATTACACCCGGGAGTATTCGTCGCAAACACAATTTCTTCTAAGACTAACCCATATGTCCTCATATTAAATGCTAATAACACGGACGTGCAAATTACAAATATAAATCTATTAAATGAAAACCTGTCCGATTATGAAATCCTAAAAATGACAAACAGCAGGATTCAAAACATAAAACCACAATAATGAACAAACTAGCAAACAAGACTCAAACACACAACACCAGTCTACACCAAAAACTACAGAATAGCGCACAGCAAAAAAACCAAATCAATAAACAAGTAGACAAATTGATCAATGATGATATTATTGAACCATTAATGTCTGAGTTCAATAGTCCAATCTTATTGGTTCCTAAAAAGTCGCTACCTGGCAGCAATGAAAAACGGTGGAGATTGGTAGTTGATTATAGAAAAATTAACAATACATTCCCACTACGCCATTCTGGGGTCCGTGACCAAATAGGTCGCGCTAAATATTTCTCTTGTTTAGACTTAATGTAAGGGTTTCATAAAGTAGAACTAGAAGAAAACTCTCGTGATATAACATCATTTTCCACAGATAAGGGCTCATTCAGATTCATGCGATTACCAAATGGATTAAAAATTCCACCAAACTCGTTTCAAAGAATGATGTCCCTTGCATTCACGGTCTAACACCGTCCCAAGCAATTCTTTATATGAATGATCTAATTGTAATTGTGTGCTCTAAAAATCACATGATTAGAAACTAAAGGAATGTATTTAAAACCTGTCGAAAGTATAACTTAAAGTTGCACCCTGACAAATGCTCTTTCTTCAGACATGAAGTTACTTTTCTAGGACACAAATGCATAAATAAAGGAATTTTACCAGACGAATGCAAGTTCAAAACGATTCAAGATTACCCGACTCCCAAGAATGGCGACGAAGCCAAAAGATTTGTAGCTTTTTCTAATTACTACCGCAGATTCATTCCAAACATTGCATACCATGCACAATTTATCAATAAATTATCAAGGAAAAATGTAGAATTTAACTGGGATGCAAACTGTCAATCAGCTTTCGAATACTTAAAAAACAAGTTATGAAGTCCACAAATACTCCAATATCCGGACTTCAATAAAAAAAATTCTGTATCACAACTGATGCAAGCAAGATCGCATGTGGAGCCAAGAATATTATGGACTCCAATTACCCATACCATATGCTGTAGTATATTCATACAAATAATCATTCAATACAATGAGCTCAACTTGTAACACTTTGTTGCAAGTATAAACAATTAAACGCATTAAAATATAATTGTGCACTTGAATATGTTTATATGTATACATTGATGTACGCACATAAACATATTCACATAAATATACAATTAAGCATGAACATATATGTATGTACATTTGTATATGCACATACATATATTCACAAATGCACTGTATGCGCAAGCGTAACATGCGCTACAGCCAGGCCAGCGTGTGACCGCTGACCAAGCACTTTGATGCATGCGCTCCAACAGTATGTATGTATGTACTGACACTCTCCCTCTCTTTTGTAGCTGTCGCATAAGTCGCAGCATAAGAATATATATGTAAACATAGGCTAAGCAAAAGAATATTTTTCTGAATAAAAATCAATTGGAATATTACCACAAAGCGACACTGACGTGTTCGAGTTTTGAATTGATTATCCAAGTGGAACCCGGTCTTTACATAGCGACCGTGACATTAAAGTAGCTGCACACAAAAAATATATAAATTATAATAATATAATTTTATATAAATGCGGCAACATCATCTTGTTGTTCTTAAACAACAGCAGCGAAATGAAAGAATGAAAAAACAAGATTTTTAATGCAACAATAAGAAACAGCATACTTAACGAAGTCACCGTTTATTCAACCAAACTGCAACAACAACCGTTAAAACAAAAAGTGATATCGATGCTGATTACTTCCAGGGAATTGATTTTCCCATGCGCCCAAGTGTGGTAGGCAGACCGTCAACTACACCTACGAGGGATAATAACCAGGAGATTAATAACATGTGGTAGGCAATTCGCACACTACACCAACGTTGGAGCATCAATTCACGAGAATGAGCAAGAAAAAAAAACAACAAAAGTAGAGTGATGGGAAGGAATTCTGATGTGGCAAACAAACTGAAAGCCAGAAAGGCTGAAATTTTGAGGCTACTAAACAGCCCAAATACAATTAATTGGAATATCTCGGTGAAATTACACGCCGAGGTAGAGTTTATAAAAAACCAATTGAGTGAAAGAAAAAATAAAGCCACAACCAAAATCCCATCAACCTACTCTACAATACAAAACTTGGCAAAGCCAAAATTAAAAACAACGCCACAACCTGAAAAGGAAGTACCAACGATAAAAATAGCCTGCCCAAACGACTGCGAGGGACCACTATACTCACCGTACTGCGAGTATTCCTGTAGCCACTGCTACGGGACTCCAAAATAGAAGCATGTGCAGTGGACCGGCAGCGCTACAAGGACCGCAATAAACAGAGGACAACATACGATCTTCCCAGCCTGTGCGAGGACCGGCACCGGCAACTCGAAAGCGTCTCAACGTCTGAACCGATAGCGCTACCAAGAGCGCCCACCAGAATAATTAATTAAAGAACTATGCTCTGCGTCGCATATTTTTTTTGAATGCACTGCGATGCATATTTTTTTTATAATTATAACAAACAATGTACAATTGTGCGGCATTAAAAGCTGTCCAATTAGAGTGTGGCCTGAAAACCACACGCAAAAATAGGCAGGGATATATGTAAAGAAAAAAAAAAGAGAAAACAAAACACTAAAAAACAAACATTTATTCTACATTTAAAAAACCAAAATATTAGAAATAAAAAATAATTATAAAAAAAATAAAATCCTTAAATAAGCATGAATCCATAACATTTTTTTTTTATATTTCAAATAATATTCGTATTTAAGCAAATAAGACCAAAGCTTGAAATACTTATAAAGGAATATTTTTTTTAAAGTAATTTCTACACAAAAGGTTTTGATCGGTCTTTATGGGCTTTTGTGCCCTATTTTTTCCCGTATTTGTTATATTCATATTATTAAATTATATAGGACCATTAGTCAGTGAGGTCATTATTAGAATCAAAAAAAAAAAAACAAACTAAAATTTTTATAATATTTAAAAATAAACTCCATATGTGCGATAATACCATAAGTAAATTTGATGATATATCTCTTATACCCACAATGGGGATAATAGAAACAAAATCAGTGGACTCCACTGCGATTGTTATAAATAAAATCGAATCATCAAATACTGACATGAGATTAACGAACATATTGTTATTAATAATTGTAGTAATAATGTGCGCATATTTTTTATATAAAGCTTACCTATTACACAATAAATGTGTAACTAAAAGAGCCATAAGCCAAGCTAATGAAATAGATAAGGTCTAAAAATACATATTAAAAAATAAAAATACATATAAAAAATAAAAAAAAAACAAATTTGAAATAATCTTCTTTTGGAAGATTGACCTCGAGCCGGCTTAACTGCAAGGTTTGATTTAAATTTCAAATAGGTCGTAATCTAACCAGATAAAAAAAAAAAATTTTTTTTTGAAAAACAATGATAATTATTTTGCAAGAATAAACGCTAGGCATCCCAGTATTTAATTTAGGTTTTTAGAAATGAGCAAATTAATTCACCACAAAACTCAATAAACTTGGTACAAATTAGATCAGCTTACCTTAATATAACGGGAGAAGATTTCCCAGTTCAAGGAGGATCTAGGATAGAGATGAGTTTCATCCTCACAGTACCATACGTATGCTGTTTTTCCAATGCAGCAGGCACATATCGTTTCTACTTAATGGAGGAACAAAGGCAATAAGCCTAAATGACTTTAAAAAAAATAAATAAATAAATACATCCGTATTAATAGGCCTAACAAGTTAGTGTAGAATATGGATAAAATAGAAACAAAAAAGCTACAAAAATATTTACCTTTTCAAGGACTCAATCGCGCTGATAAACACATCGAGTTCAGAACCAATACATTTAACAGACTCAGATGTAGAAATAATAGATGTAGAATAGTAAAACCATAAACATTTAAATTAAAAACAGGTTTAAACGACCAAATTTTTTAAAGTAAAATGGGTTCTTAAATTTCAAAATAGAAATAGAACTTAATCCTAGTAGCCATAAATCTGGTTTTGAAAAATAGAATTCTACCCGCCTGGGTACACAAACTATTCGACCAACCCATAGTTACAACTTCTCTGGGAATTAAAACAAAAAGTGGATTTTTTTAACAAACTATGGTTACTCGGGATGATATAATAGGAAAAGCTAGAATACACGCACAAGAATTAACTAAATCTTGTAAGACACAGTAACCAAACACACGAAAATAATAACTGAGAATCTCCAAGCTATTAGAGCAGTATTAACTGAACACTATAGCAAGCTAAAGATGTGGCAAAAAACAGCCGCAACGCGTTCTACAGTGATTGCAAACAAAAAGCGATAACTGTGCTAAACAGACACAAAATTGAATTTAAACAAAAACTTCAATAGAAAAAACGCAACTAATGGAAAAAGAAAGACTAAAAGAAAACAACAAAATGACACAAACAGTGGTAGAATTCATAAACACAGTAGCCATCGAAATCATAAAATCAACCTAAGCTCTGAAACAACGATTGATGAAGTAATACGAAAACTGTAAACAATCTTCAAGGGTGAATCAGTGGATCTTTTAACAGCAAAAATTAAAAATCTGCAGAGAAACCCCAATAACTGTGTTTCTTGCACAAAGGAGATTACTGAGTTGATCGACGCCCTTAAAGGCGCATATATTTCAGATGGTCTTCCAACTGAACAAGCAATAAAATACACTACCAAAGTGGCAGTAAATGCTATAGTAAGTCATACCAAAAGTCAAAAAGTGCAGATATTAATGGAATCAGGAAACTTTGATTCAGCTAAAGAAGCCATCACTAGATTTACCACTCTTTCAGTAGAGTCGGGCTCCACAGGAAGTTCCCAAAATAATACCCTTTTTTATGCCCAGTATAATGACCACGGTAGACGCCGCTATAACAATAATTGTAACTAGAGAAACAGCTCGAATTGGAACAATAAAAACTCGAATTGGAGCAATAACGATGCCCACAGAGCCCAACGAGGCCGAAATTATTCACGCTACCGAAGAGGCGGCCGTGGAGGTGGACACAATAATAATAGACAAAACACAAATAACCAACAGAATGGTTACAACAACACAAATGTCCGAATTACCCAAAGCGAGCAGGGAAACGGACAAGCTCCTCCAAATAATCAAAATTAAAAAAATTCTATTCTATTATGTGTCTTAATAATTTTATGTAAGTCTTAATAATTTCGTATCATTTATGAATGTTAAAACAAATAAGATAATAACATTCTTAATTGATACCGGTGCAGACATTTCAATGATAAAAGAAAATTCTGAAGTATTTCACGACATCCAAGTAAACAAACCTGTAGACATTCGAGGCATAGGAGAAAGTGTAATAAACTCCAAAGGCCTAGTCTCAATAGAATTGCAGACAGATTGGTAACGCCGAATGGCCAGACCACCTCAAAACAGCTGTTTAACGACGGTGTGGCAAGCGACCCACAAAACGACGATGTGGCAAGGCTGCTACGAGACGACGGGGAAGAAGAACTTTTTAAGACTTTAAAGAAGTAAAAACGACGAAAAGACGTGTATTAAAGAATTATAAAAGACGAAAGACGCGTATAAAAGAAGTAAAGACGTATTAAAGACGAAAGACGTGTAAAGACGAATGAGAAACGACGCTCTCATTAAAAGACGAAACAATTTACATTCAATTCAACCATTTTTTATAGTTACTAAAACCTAATTATAATCTAAAACAAAACCTAATACCATATAACTAAATATAAATCTAAATGGGACTACTTATTTCTACGGAATCGGAACCCAGTCCCACAAAATTGGGCGCTCGTCCGCGAACGGTAAAAAGAGAATTTCAGCACTCTCTTTTGTGAATTATCTGAAAAGTGAATTGTGAAAAGAAAACTGTAAAAAGATTTCTAAAAAAAAGTATAAAGAAGTTAAAGGAAAAACTGACTAATAGAATATAAAACAATAAATGCTGTAAAAAATAACCCAATTTTTTTTTCCATCATAACCAAAATGCCGTGTTTTAAAAATTTCATTAATGCTAAAATTGCTAGCGCTAGTAGAGCAAGCATTAATAATCAGAAATAATCGGCAACGGTTAAGAGAATTTTCTGGATTCATCTTCGATGAGAATGACGCGCAGTACGAAAGCAAGAAAATATACGTTGAGCGGAACTTGTCTGAACGTGATCTCGTTTCTATATGTAACATACTCGGTATAGAACACGAAGTAGAGAATTTGCAGTTACATATATTCCACGAACTTCGCAGTTTGTTTTGTGAAAACGAAGAGCGCAACGACGAAAGCAGCGACGAATTTGACGACCAAGAGGGTAACGAAAGTGCCGCTCACAGTAGTGTGTACAATGATGCAGAAAACGTTGAACAGAAAGAGAAAGCGAATTCACAAAGATGTAAGAAAAACAGTGGAGACGAAAAACGTTATAGTGACATTTCTATGCGTTTTGGTATGAATTTTCGTGACATAGAGGACACAATTACAACATTCGATGGAACAAATTCAATTGGAATTGAGGAATGGCTTTCAGAATTCGAAGATCAGGCTCTTTTGATGGACTTTAATGACCTTCAAAAATTAGTTTTTGCTAAAAAGTCGCTAAGAGGCAATGCCAAGCTATTTGTTTTCAGTGAAAGAGGTATTAATTCTTGGTCAATACTCAAAAATGCACTATTAAGCGAATTTAGACAGACCGTATCGAGCAAAGAATTACATAAGCAACTGAGCGAAAGAAAGCGAAACAAAAGTGAAAATATGCAAGAATATTTTTATAAAATGAAAGACATTGCATCGCGCGGTAGAATCGAAGATCAAGCTCTAATTCAATATATAATCGACGGGATAGATGATCGTGAAACTAATAAATCGATTTTATACGGTGCAAATGACTTAAAGAATTTTAAATCAAAACTAAGAAGCTATGAAACAATGAGTGAAAAATCCAAAGCATTCGACCGCAGTGTTTTTGTTAAAAAGATGCCAAGTAACGTAATATCCAAAAATAAAGAAGTCAGCTGTTATAGTTGTGGACATAAAGGCCAAGTGATTGCAGCAATAAAAAACGAGCTATGGAAGTTAACTTCGGCCTTGCCGAAGTTTATATACCCTTGCAGTTCTTTATTATATTTAATTCGATAAGAAAAGTGAAATTTCATACATCAACAGCATTAGTTGTCGTATTATGAATATGCTCAAATATTTTTCAAACTACTGAATTCAAAACACATTTAATGATTATTTAACAATATATGATATAGTAGTCCGATCCCGATGATTTTCATACTTTATCTCACACAGGTAATAAAGAGTCTCCAAAAAAAATTTCAACCCGATATCTCTTAAGATGGCTGAGTAAAACGCATTTTCAAAACACATTTAATGATTATTTAACAATATATGATATAGTAGTCCGATCCCGATGATTTTCATACTTTATCTCACACAGGTAATAAAGAGTCTCCAAAAAAATTTCAACCCGATATCTCTTAAGATGGCTGAGTAAAACGCATACTTCAAACTCCTGAATTCAAAACACATTTAATGATTATTAAACAATATATGATATAGTAGTCCGATCCCGATGATTTTCATACTTTATCTCACACAGGTAATAAAGAGTCTCCAAAAAAAATTTCAACCCGATATCTCTTAAGATGGCTGAGTAAAACGCATACGCACAGACGGACGGACAGACGGACAGACGGACATGGCTATATCGACTCAGCTTCTCAAGCTGATCAAGAATATATATACTTTATGGGGTCGGAAACGTCTCCTTCTGTGCGTTACAAACATCTGATCAATTTTATAATACCCTCTGCAAGGGTATAAAAAGGTCGAAAATGTTTTAAGTGTAACCAATTTGGGCATATTGCCAGTAAATGCAGTCAAGTTAAACAAAAAGATGAACAAAAAGTGAATGCGTATACTTTACAATGTCAAAGTAAAATTGCGAGTAAAACAGTGTTAATAGAAAATATAAATTGTTCGGCTTTATTTGATACAGGCAGCAAATTCAATGTTATGTATATATTAAAATTTCTTATATTATTTGTTTAAGATTATCGGAATTTCTACCACTGTATTTACATTAACATGTTCTAAAAGCTTCTGTTACATAGCTCATGAAGAGCTTCTAACTTATGAAAACGAAATATAAAAATGACTTCTTACTGGAAGTAAGAGCATTGGAGTTTTGTACCATCTGCAACTGGGCAGATCAAACATTGGCGACCGTGACAGGACCTTGCACTTCGCAAGTCCCAACATAAAAAAACTATATAAAGTCGTTTATTCGTTAATTATATTGCATTCATCGTTACATCATCTTGGACAGTCATCATTGGACTTTTCAGCTTACATCATCATCTTGGAAATTCATCATTGGACTTTTTCATCATTACATAATCATCTTGGATAGTCGTCATCGGACTTCTTCATCATTGGCCTTTGCAAGATATATCATCGTGGAACATTTACATTGGAGCCCTATCATAACCTAAGTCAACTTGAGTGTGCAAATTTACATTATCAATTTCCACTCAAACTTTGACTCAATTGCCACTCATTAGCGATCGTAAAGCTTTCACATGCTGTACACTCACATGTAAAACACTCGTAAGCTTTAACACGTGCTAAGTATTAAGCACAGCGGAGTAAGTACTCAAACTGTCATATAGAGAAACGATCTACATATCAAAGCTCACTTATTAGGATCTTGAGTGAAACTTAATGCATTTGAGTGTTTTTTAAAACTAGAACTCGCTTAGCTTACGTTTAATTCATTAATAACTTGCTACATTTCTTTCGTTAAGGGCCCAAAATGTCTCCACCAGTTGAAACGCAGCTTCTACTTCTTAGACAACAACGAAATCAATTGCAATCTAATATTCAAAGTTTAAGAGCTAGAATCGATCTTGAAAATGACCCTATTATATTAGATTGTCAGTCTCAAATTGTTGAGTCGTATTTTAAACAGGCATTACAAGTTCTAACCAATATTGAGAAGCTAGATCCAGCAGACGCGAATCGGACAGAAATAGAAAATCTTCTCATAGAAACAAAGGCGATCATATTACGGCGCATCGGCGCAAGTAAGAAGGAAAAACCAGAAGAACTTAGTTTCTTTAATTCATCGACTTATCATGGTGGACATCATAATCGGCTTCCATCCCTCAAATTACCTAAATTCGATGGCAAATATGGGGAATTCAAAAAATGTATTACTTTATTTACAAATATGGTACATGAAGACAACTCATTGTCCAATGTGGACAAATTTAACTATCTAATAAGTTGTCTATCTGGCCAAGCTCTAAGCGTAGTCTCGCCATTTCAAGTATCAGACGAAAATTATCCCAAGGCCCTAGATCGCCTTAACGAGCAATATGACAAGAAAGTTCTTATTTTCGTAGAACATATTTCAAGTTTATTTAACATGGCTAGCATGAAAAAGGCAGACGCTGTTAG
This sequence comes from Drosophila paulistorum, assembly GCA_018152135.1. Classification (NCBI taxonomy): domain Eukaryota; kingdom Metazoa; phylum Arthropoda; class Insecta; order Diptera; family Drosophilidae; genus Drosophila; species Drosophila paulistorum. Next base: position 1,188,536 of record JAECXG010000194.1, on the reverse strand, counting down.
CCTACGTACAATTTTGGATACGGTTTCAGCTCTCCGCGGATCATTGTTGTCTCTTGGGTCTGAAGCTGATGTATTAAACGCAGTACTTATTCATATTGTTATGTCAAAATTTGATCTTGAATCCAAACAAGCCTACGATCGGGTTCAAGAATACGATGAATTGCCAGACTGGGCCGACTGTTATCAAATTCTCAGTCGACACTGTCAGTATTTGGAAGGGTATCTGCGAAACCGACAAAAGGAAAGACCCGTCAGAGACAAAATTCATAGTACTTCAAAAGTATTTGTTGCAGCCCAAAGTAGATGCATTCAATGTCAGTCGACTGAGCATAGATTAGCATTCTGTCTAGTTTTTATTTCGCTACCGTTTATTGAGCGATTTAAGATTGTTAAAACAGCGTCACTTTGTTTGAATTGCCTCAATAAGGGTCATCCAGCCTCAAAGTGTCCTTCATTGAATAGATGTCGTAATTGTGGAGGTTTACATCACACAAACATGAATAAGGATTCAAACGTCCAGGGAAATTATAAACTAGATGGACCTTTTATTCATCATCAATCGCAACAAATCATTCATAATACACATGACGACAGTAAAACATTCCCAACATCAATGTTGACTTGCCACGCTCGGCGGGGATTACTTCCAACAGCAATAGTTCTTATTCAAGACAAACTTGGTGGGTTTCAGCTCGCAGGAGCATTACTTGATTCGTGCTCTGAGCTTACCTTTATAACTGAAGAATTAGCCAAAAGGCTTCAGCTTCCGTTTTGTTACGATCATTATGAGATTGCTGGAATCGGTGAAATACGTACACATATGAAACATTCCGTATCTACCAAAATTCGTTCAAGAATATCTCCAGATGAATGGAATATGGAGTTTATCGTGACTAAATCTATAGCTCTACCTCAGCCTGAAAAGAGACTAGATGTGTCAAATTGGGCCATTCCCAAAGAAGTTGAGTTAGCCGACCTATTCTTTTATAAGACCGGAAATTGATCTACTTAAGACTGGTAAAATTAGTTTAGGAATTGGTCTTCCTCATCTAGTGGAAACTGCATTAGGATGGATCGTCGGGGGTAAGATTGCTGAACCTCAATCAACTCAACACTACACTTGTAATTTAACGCAACATCAGGACCTTAACATATTATTACAAAGGTTTTGGAAAATGGATGAACTACGAGGGATAATAACCAGGAGATTAATAACATGTGGTAGGCAATCCGCACACTACACCAACGTTGGAGCATCAATTCACGAGAATGAGCAAGAAAAAAAAACAACAAAAGTAGAGTGATGGGAAGGAATTCTGATGTGCAAACAAACTGAAAGCCAGAAAGGCTGAAATTTTGAGGCTACTAAACAGCCCAAATACAATTAATTGGAATACCTCGGTGAAATTACACGCCGAGGACGAGTTTATAAAAAACCAATTGAGTGAAAGAAAAAATAAAGCCACAACCAAAATCCCATACTCTACACTACAAAACTTGGCAAAGCCAAAATTAAAAACAACGCCACAACCTGAAAAGGAAGTACCAACGATAAAAATAGTCTGCCCAAACGACTGCGAGGGACCACTATACTCACCGTACTGCGAGTATTCCTGTAGCCACTGCTACGGGACTCCAAAATAGAAGCCTGTGCAGTGGACCGGCAGCGCTACAAGGACCGCAATAAACAGAGGACAACATACGATCTTCCCAGCCTGTGCGAGGACCGGCACCGGCAACTCGAAAGCGTCTCAACGTCTGAACCGATAGCGCTACCAAGAGCGCCCACCAGAATAATTAATTAAAGAACTATGCTCTGCGTCGCATATTTTTTTTGAATGCACTGCGATGCATATTTTTTTATAATTATAACAAACAATGTACAATTGTGCGGCATTAAAAGCTGTCCAATTAGAGTGTGGCCTGAAAACCACACGCAAAAATAGGCAGGGATATATGTAAAGAAAAAAAAGAGAAAACAAAACACTAAAAAACAAACATTTATTCTACATTTAAAAAACCAAAATATTAGAAATAAAAAATAATTATAAAAAAAATAAAATCCTTTAATAAGCATGAATCCATAACATTTTTTTTTTATATTTCAAATAATATTCGTATTTAAGCAAATAAGACCAAAGCTTGAAATACTTATAAAGGAATATTTTTTTTAAAGTAATTTCTACACAAAAGGTTTTGATCGGTCTTTATGGGCTTTTGTGCCCTATTTTTTCCCGTATTTGTTATATTCATATTATTAAATTATATAGGACCATTAGTCAGTGAGGTCATTATTAGAATCAAAAAAAAAAAAAACAAACAAAAATTTTTATAATATTTAAAAATAAACTCCATATGTGCGATAATACCATAAGTAAATTTGATGATATATCTCTTATACCCACAATGGGGTTAATAGAAACAAAATCAGTGGACTTCACTGCGATTGTTATAAATAAAATCGAATCATCAAATACTGACATGAGATTAACGAACATATTGTTATTAATAATTGTAGTAATAATGTGCGCATATGTTTTATATAAAGCTTACCTATTACACAATAAATGTGTAACTAAAAGAGCCATAAGCCAAGCTAATGAAATAGATAAGGTCTAAAAATACATATTAAAAAATAAAAATACATATAAAAAATAAAAAAAAACAAATTTGAAATAATCTTCTTTTGGAAGATTGACCTCGAGCCGGCTTAACTGCAAGGTTTGATTTAAATTTCAAATAGGTCGTAATCTAACCAGATAAAAAAAAAAAATTTTTTTTTGAAAAACAATGATAATTATTTTGCAAGAATAAACGCTAGGCATCCCAGTATTTAATTTAGGTTTTTAGAAATGAGCAAATTAATTCACCACAAAACTCAATAAACTTGGTACAAATTAGATCAGCTTACCTTAATATAACGGGAGAAGATTTCCCAGTTCAAGGAGGATCTAGGGTACAGATGAGTTTCATCCTCACAGTACCATATGTATGCTGCTTTTCCAATGCAGCAGGCACATATCGTTTCTACTTAATGGAGGAACCAAGGCAATAAGCCTAAATGACTTTAAAAAAAATAAATAAATAAATACATCCGTATTAATAGGCCTAACAAGTTAGTGTAGAATATGGATAAAATAGAAACAAAAAAGCTACAAAAATATTTACCTTTTCAAGGACTCAATCGCGCTGATAAACACATCGAGTTCAGAACCAATACATTTAAAAGACTCAGATGTAGAAATAATAGATGTAGAATAGTAAAACCATAAACATTTAAATTAAAAACAGGTTTAAACGACCAAATTTTTTAAAGTAAAATGGGTTCTTAAATTTCAAAATAGAAATAGAAATTAATCCTAGTAGCCATAAATCTGGCTTTGAAAAATAGAATTCTACCCGCCTGGGTACACAAACTATTCGACCAACCCATAGTTACAACTTCTCTGGGAATTAAAACAAAAAGTGGATTTTTTTAACAAACTATGGTTACTTGGGATGATACAATAGGAAAAGCTAGAATACACGAACAAGAATTAACTAAATCTTGTAAGACACAGTAACCAAACACACGAAAATAATAACTGAGAATCTCCAAGCTATTAGAGCAGTATTAACTGAACACTATAGCAAGCTAAAGACATGGCAAAAAACAGCCGCAACGCGTTCTACAGTGATTGCAAACAAAAAGCAATAACTGTGCTAAACAGACACAAAATTGTTTAAATTCAATTTTGTGTCTGTTTAGCACTGTTATTGCTTTTTGTTTGCAATCACTGTTTAAATTCAAAAACTTCAATAGAAAAAACGCAACTAATGGCTGATGAAGAAATAGGTCAAGAAGAACCATCAGTGAGCTCTGATCAATCAATCATAAGTCTTAACAAACCAGCTATTTTAAAAGAAAACAACAAAATGACACAAACAGTGGTAGAATTCATAAACACAGTAGCCATCGAAATCATAAAATCAACCTAAGCTCTGAAACAACGATTGATGAAGTAATACGAAAACTGTAAACAATCTTCATAATAGCAAAAATTAAAAATCTGCAGAGAAACCCCAATAACTGTGTTTCTTACACAAAGGAGATTACTGAGTTGATCGACGCCCTTAAAGGCGCATATATTTCAGATGGTCTTCCAACTGAACAAGCAATAAAATACACTACCAAAGTGGCAGTAAATGCTATAGTAAGTCATACCAAAAGTCAAAAAGTGCAGATATTAATGGAATCAGGAAACTTTGATTCAGCTAAAGAAGCCATCACTAGATTTACCACTCTTTCAGTAGAGTCGGGCTCCACAGGAAGTTCCCAAAATAATACCCTTTTTTATGCCCAGTATAATGACCACGGTAGACGCCGCTATAACAATAATTGTAACTAGAGAAACAGCTCGAATTGGAACAATAAAAACTCGAATTGGAGCAATAACGATGCCCACAGAGCCCAACGAGGCCGAAATTATTCACGCTACCGAAGAGGCGGCCGTGGAGGTGGACACAATAATAATAGACAAAACACAAATAACCAACAGAATGGTTACAACAACACAAATGTCCGAATTACCCAAAGCGAGCAGGGAAACGGACAAGCTCCTCCAAATAATCAAAATTAAAAAAATTCTATTCTATTATGTGTCTTAATAATTTTATGTAAGTCTTAATAATTTCGTATCATTTATGAATGTTAAAACAAATAAGATAATAACATTCTTAATTGATACCGGTGCAGACATTTCAATGATAAAAGAAAATTCTGAAGTATTTCACGACATCCAAGTAAACAAACCTGTAGACATTCGAGGCATAGGAGAAAGTGTAATAAACTCCAAAGGCCTAGTCTCAATAGAATTGCAGACAGATTGGTAACGCCGAATGGCCAGACCACCTCAAAACAGCTGTTTAACGACGGTGTGGCAAGCGACCCACAAAACGACGATGTGGCAAGGCTGCTACGAGACGACGGGGAAGAAGAACTTTTTAAGACTTTAAAGAAGTAAAAACGACGAAAAGACGTGTATTAAAGAATTATAAAAGACGAAAGACGCGTATAAAAGAAGTAAAGACGTATTAAAGACGAAAGACGTGTAAAGACGAATGAGAAACGACGCTCTCATTAAAAATCTAAAGACGAAACAATTTACATTCAATTCAACCATTTTTTATAGTTACTAAAACCTAATTATAATCTAAAATAAAACCTAATACCATATAACTAAATATAAATCTAAATGGGACTACTTATTTCTACGGAATCGGAACCCAGTCCCACAAAATTGGGCGCTCGTCCGCGAACGGTAAAAAGAGAATTTCAGCACTCTCTTTTGTGAATTATCTGAAAAGTGAATTGTGAAAAGAAAACTGTAAAAAGATTTCTAAAAAAAAGTATAAAGAAGTTAAAGGAAAAACTGACTAATAGAATATAAAACAATAAATGCTGTAAAAAATAACCCAATTTTTTTTCCATCATAACCAAAATGCCGTGTTTTAAAAATTTCATTAATGCTAAAATTGCTAGCGCTAGTAGAGCAAGCATTAATAATCAGAAATAATCGGCAACGGTTAAGAGAATTTTCTGGATTCATCTTCGATGAGAATGACGCGCAGTACGAAAGCAAGAAAATATACGTTGAGCGGAACTTGTCTGAACGTGATCTCGTTTCTATATGTAACATACTCGGTATAGAACACGAAGTAGAGAATTTGCAGTTACATATATTCCACGAACTTCGCAGTTTGTTTTGTGAAAACGAAGAGCGCAACGACGAAAGCAGCGACGAATTTGACGACCAAGAGGGTAACGAAAGTGCCGCTCACAGTAGTGTGTACAATGATGCAGAAAACGTTGAACAGAAAGAGAAAGCGAATTCACAAAGATGTAAGAAAAACAGTGGAGACGAAAAACGTTATAGTGACATTTCTATGCGTTTTGGTATGAATTTTCGTGACATAGAGGACACAATTACAACATTCGATGGAACAAATTCAATTGGAATTGAGGAATGGCTTTCAGAATTCGAAGATCAGGCTCTTTTGATGGACTTTAATGACCTTCAAAAATTAGTTTTTGCTAAAAAGTCGCTAAGAGGCAATGCCAAGCTATTTGTTTTCAGTGAAAGAGGTATTAATTCTTGGTCAATACTCAAAAATGCACTATTAAGCGAATTTAGACAGACCGTATCGAGCAAAGAATTACATAAGCAACTGAGCGAAAGAAAGCGAAACAAAAGTGAAAATATGCAAGAATATTTTTATAAAATGAAAGACATTGCATCGCGCGGTAGAATCGAAGATCAAGCTCTAATTCAATATATAATCGACGGGATAGATGATCGTGAAACTAATAAATCGATTTTATACGGTGCAAATGACTTAAAGAATTTTAAATCAAAACTAAGAAGCTATGAAACAATGAGTGAAAAATCCAAAGCATTCGACCGCAGTGTTTTTGTTAAAAAGATGCCAAGTAACGTAATATCCAAAAATAAAGAAGTCAGCTGTTATAGTTGTGGACATAAAGGCCAAGTGATTGCAGCAATAAAAAAAAAGGTCGAAAATGTTTTAAGTGTAACCAATTTGGGCATATTGCCAGTAAATGCAGTCAAGTTAAACAAAAAGATGAACAAAAAGTGAATGCGTATACTTTACAATGTCAAAGTAAAATTGCGAGTAAAACAGTGTTAATAGAAAATATAAATTGTTCGGCTTTATTTGATACAGGCAGCAAATTCAATGTTATGTATATATTAAAATTTCTTATATTATTTGTTTAAGATTATCGGAATTTCTACCACTGTATTTACATTAACATGTTCTAAAAGCTTCTGTTACGTAGCTCATGAAGAGCTTCTAACTTATGAAAACGAAATATAAAAATGACTTCTTACTGGAAGTAAGAGCATTGGAGTTTTGTACCATCTGCAACTGGGCAGATCAAACATTGGCGACCGTGACATGACCTTGCACTTCGCAAGTCCCAACATAAAACCTTAAAAACTATAAGTATAAAGTCGTTTATTCGTTAATTATATTGCATTCATCGTTACATCATCTTGGACAGTCATCATTGGACTTTTCAGCTTACATCATCATCTTGGAAATTCATCATTGGACTTTTTCATCATTACATAATCATCTTGGATAGTCGTCATCGGACTTCTTCATCATTGGCCTTTGCAAGATATATCATCGTGGAACATTTACATTGGAGCCCTATCATAACCTAAGTCAACTTGAGTGTGCAAATTTACATTATCAATTTCCACTCAAACTTTGACTCAATTGCCACTCATTAGCGATAGTAAAGCTTTCACATGCTGTACACTCACATGTAAAACACTCGTAAGCTTTAACACGTGCTAAGTACACGGAGTAAGTACTTAAACTGTCATATAGAGAAACGATCTACATATCAAAGCTCACTTATTAGGATCTTGAGTGAAACTTAATGCATTTGAGTGTTTTTTAAAACTAGAACTCGCTTAGCTTACGTTTAATTCATTAATAACTTGCTACATTTCTTTCGTTAAGGGACCAAAATTTCTCCACCAGTTGAATCGCAGCTTCTACTTCTTAGACAACAACGAAATCAACTGCAATCTAATATTCAAAGTTTAAGAGCTAGAATCGATCTTGAAAATGACCCTATTATATTAGATTGTCAGTCTCAAATTGTTGAGTCGTATTTTAAACAGGCATTACAAGTTCTAACCAATATTGAGAAGCTAGATCCAGCAGACGCGAATCGGACAGAAATAGAAAATCTTCTCATAGAAACAAAGGCGATCATATTACGGCGCATCGGCGCAAGTAAGAAGGAAAAACCAGAAGAACTTAGTTTCTTTAATTCATCGACTTATCATGGTGGACATCATAATCGGCTTCCATCCCTCAAATTACCTAAATTCGATGGCAAATATGGGGAATTCAAAAAATGTATTACTTTATTTACAAATATGGTACATGAAGACAACTCATTGTACAATGTGGACAAATTTAACTATCTAATAAGTTGTCTATCTGGCCAAGCTCTAAGCGTAGTCTCGCCATTTCAAGTATCAGACGAAAATTATCCCAAGGCCCTAGATCGCCTCAACGAGCAATATGACAAGAAAGTTCTTATTTTCGTAGAACATATTTCAAGTTTATTTAACATGGCTAGCATGAAAAAGGCAGACGCTGTTAGCCTACGTACAATTTTGGATACGGTTTCAGCTCTCCGCGGATCATTGTTGCCTCTTGGGTCTGAAGCTGATGTATTAAACGCAGTACTTATTCATATTATGTCAAAAATTGATCTTGAATCCAAACAAGCCTACGATCGGGTTCAAGAATACGATGAATTGCCAGACTGGGCCGACTGTTATCAAATTCTCAGTCGACACTGTCAGTATTTTGAAGAGTATCTGCGAAACCGACAAGAGGAAAGACCCGTCAGAGACAAAATTCATAGTACTTCAAAAGTATTTGTTGCAGCCCAAAGTAGATGCATTCAATGTCAGTCGACCGAGCATAGATTAGCATTCTGTCCAGTTTTTATTTCGCTACCGTTTATTGAGCGATTTAAGATTGTTAAAACAGCGTCACTTTGTTTGAATTACCTCAATAAGGGTCATCCAGCCTCAAAGTGTCCTTCATTGAATAGATGTCGTCATTGTGGAGGTTTACATCACACAAACATTCATTCAAACGTTCAGGGAAATTATAAACTAGATGGACCTTTTATTCATCATCAATCGCAACAAATCATTCATAATACACATGACGACAGTAAAACATTCGCAACATCAATGTTGACTTGCCACGCTCGGCGGGGATTACTTCCAACAGCAATAGTTCTTATTCAAGACAAACTTGGTGGGTTTCAGCTCGCAAGAGCATTACTTGATTCGTGCTCTGAGCTTACCTTTATAACTGAAGAATTAGCCAAAAGGCTTCAGCTTCCGTTTCGTTACGATCATTATGAGATTGCTGGAATCGGTGAAATACGTACACATATGAAACATTCCGTATCTACCAAAATTCGTTCAAGAATATCTCTAGATGAACGGAATATGGAGTTTATCGTGACTAAATCTATAGCTTTACCTCAGCCTGAAAAGAGATTAGATGTGTCAAATTGGGCCATTCCCAAAGAAGTTGAGTTAGCCGACCCATTCTTTTATAAGCCCGGAAAGGTAGATTTATTGCTTAGCGTAAAGGAGCTTTTTGATCTACTTAAGACGGGTAAAATTAGTTTAGGAATTGGTCTTCCTCATCTAGTGGAAACTGCATTAGGATGGATCGTCGGGGGTAAGATTGCTGAGCCTCAATCAACTCAACACTACACTTGTAATTTAACGCAACAGCAAGACCTTAACATATTATTACAAAGGTTTTGGAAAATGGATGAACTACTTGGAATTCAAAATAAAGATATTTCGTTAACCTCAGAAGAACAAGCATGTGAAGCTCACTTTCAGGTGCACACACAATTCCTGGAATCAGGGCGCATACAGGTTCGGTTGCCATTCAAGGAATCGCCTGAGAAACTTGGAGACTCGTTGTCCTGTGCAAAAAGACGTTTTCTTCAACTCGAAAGACGGCTTGCATCTCAACACCAACTAAAGGAAATGTACAGCGAATTTTTAGATGAGTATCTTAAGTTGAATCACATGGAGGTAGCTTCGTTAGACAATTTGCAATCGGGAAATCATTACATTATTCCTCACCATTGTGTCCTTAGACCGCAGAGCTCATCAACTAAACTTCGCGTAGTATTTGACGCTTCGTCTAAATCATCATCAAATATATCATTAAATGATATTCTCATGGTTGGTCCTACTATTCAACAAGATCTGATCCTAACATTACTCTCGTTTCGTTTGTATCGCCATGCCATTACAGCTGACATAACAAAAATGTACAGACAATTTCTCGTCGCACCAGAGGATAGAAGTTTCCAACAAATCTTGTGGAGAAAGTCACCGCAGGAACCTATTCAATTATATCAATTGAATACTGTTACTTATGGGATGTCGTGCGCTCCATTTCTCGCAATCAGGTCCTTAAAGTTTTTATCAGAGACGTATAAAGAGTTGTTTCCAATTGGATCTGCTGTATTAGCTGAGGATATGTACGTCGACGATCTACTACGGAGCTGACTCAATCGAAGAACTCAAGGCTAAGACGAATGAAGTTACCAAATTGCTCTCCAAGGCAGGCTTAGAATTGACAAAGTGGAATTTTAGTGGGGCACTAACAGATTATGAATATAATCTCAATATTGACAATAGTGATGTCACCAAGGCTCTTGGCATGTCGTGGCTGCCAACTGAAGATCTTATATTATTTCGATTTGATCTTCCATTAACTGCAATACCAACAAAGCGAAAAATAGTATCAATCATGGCCAGGCTCTATGATCTGATAGGATTATTAGCTTCAGTCGTAGTACGCTACAAAATTTTTTTCCAAGATTTGTGGATCGAGCGCTTGGACTGGGACGACCCGTTGCCAGAGATCTTACGGACTAGATGGCAACAACTTGAAGCTGATTTATATAATCTTGACATGGTTCGCGTAAATCGATTTGTTAACACATCACCAAAAAATAAGTGTGAAATCCATGGATTTTCGGATGCCTCAAATCGAGCGTATGGATGTTGCATATACGCAAGGGTATTGGACAACTGAAAATATGTAACTTCATTGATCATTTCGAGATCGAGAGTTGCGCCCACTCAATCACAAAGCATACCTCGTTTAGAGCTTTGTGCTTAAGTTTTACTCTGCCAAACATGGACTAAAATCAAACACAAATTAAATTGTCTTGTCAGCAAAACATATTTTTGGACAGATTCAACTGTCGTTCTTCATTGGATCAAAATGCACCCATCAACTCTAAAATGCTTTATTGCCAATCGTGTATCTATCATACAAACTCAATCGCAGGATATTATTTGGAGTCACGTGCCTGGAAAGGATAATCCAGCCGACATTGTTTCACGTGGCTGTGCAGCGCGCGATTTGATGCAGACAATTTGGTTTCATGGACCAAAGTTCTTAACACTTGATGCACAACATTGGCCGAAATCTGAAAGAAAGACAGATTTCGAGCCCAAAGAATTAGAATTGCGAAACACCCTTGTATTGAAATGTAGCACTAGTTATAAAGAAAAGAGCATAGTTGAGCAGATCATTAGTAGACTATCATCGTTTCGTATGATTGTGAGAGTCTTAGCATACGTTTTACGAGTTTTCAACCGAGTTCCTATCAACCGCAATAATACGATTAATGCTACAAAAGGCATTTCAGTAGAAGAATTTAAATGTGGTATACCCAAAAGGATTTATTGTGACAATGCCACCAACTTTGTCGGAGCATGTTCGCAGCTTGAAGGCTTCAAACGGCAATTCTGTTCAGAACTCAATGCAAAAAATCTGGAGGAATTTAGCCGAAATGCCGGCTTTGAATTCATCTTCATTCCACCGCGTGCTCCCCATTTTGGAGGCCTTTGGGAAGCCGCAGTAAAGTCAATGAAGACTCTGCTCATCAAAAATTTGACCTCTTCTCATTTGACTTATGAAGAGCTTCAATCGATTGCAATTGAAGTGGAGGCGATATTGAATTCCCGTCCAATATCCATTGACAGCGATGATCCCAATGACGGAGAGGCCTTGACGCCAGGCCACTTATTGATCGGATGTTCACTGCAAGCGATCCCTGAACCGGTAGTAAATGACTCAAAACTTTCGTATCTATCTCGATGGCAAAGGGTGACCTATCTCAAGCAACGCTTCTGGGAACTCTGGAAGCGCGACTATGTCCATCAATTACAAGAACGCTCTAAGTGGTTGCATCCCGAAAACAACATAGCAAGGGATCAATTAGTTCTCATCCATGAAGACAATCTTCCACCGCAATGCTGGATTACTGGTCGTGTGGTCGAAGCCATACTTGGTGCAGATGGAAGGGTCAGAGTAGCCGATGTTCGCACCAAAAAAGAAATAATTCGCCGCCCAATCTGCAAACTTGCTCCATTGCCTTTAAGAGATGACGTTTATGTAAATTGAAGGAGTCACACTTCATCCTTCAATAGGGGAGTATGTTGGAGGAGACGTCATCCTTAGCTTAGATTTGTATATATTAAAATTTCTTATATTATTTGTTTAAGATTATCGGAATTTCTACCACTGTATTTACATTAACATGTTTTAAAAGCTTCTGTTACATAGCTCATGAAGAGCTTCTAACTTATGAACACGAAATATAAAAATGACTTCTTACTGGAATTCGAAGAGGAGAAGACTTATTTTTCCTACTCCACTCCACATGCTATTAAGCATTGGAGTTTTGTACCATCTGCAACTGGGCAGATCAAACAGTAAGTCTTATTGGAGTTGGAGGCGATCGTGATGAGAATCAAATTAGACCGATTGGGCATTTCGAAAAATCAATTAAAATTGATAATGATGACTATGTTCTTGACTTTTACGTTGGTCCAAACAGATTTCCCCGCTTGCCGAATTAATTTTTAATCGTTATGGTCTAACAGTGCGTAAATATGTAGAGAATGAAATCGAGATTTCAGAATTGAGTATAATGCAAATTGAATCTATCGCGAATAATGACGAAATAAATATGGATCAAGCTGCGGGTGAAAAAGCTAAGATTGAAGTGCGAAATATAATTGAAAACTATAAGCCGGTTAAAACAAAGTCAACCCAAATCGAGATGAACATAACATTAAATGCTGAAACCCCAATATTTTCGCGTCCGCGCAGACTACCGTTTCAAGAAACAAAAATAGTCGACGAACAAATTGAAGAGTGGATAAACAACGATATAATTGAAGAATCTAATTCAGAGTTTACAAGCCCTGTAGTCCTTATCAAAAAGCGTGACGGCTCACCGAGACTTTGTATTGATTTTAGACGCATCAATAAGGTAATTGTAAAAGATCGTTTTCCCCTGCCTCTTATTAAAGACCAACTTGATAGACTCCAAGATGCAAAGATATTCAGTACAATAGATCTGAAAAACGGATTTTTTTAAGTGCCAGAATCGTGGCCGAATCAAGTAAGAAGTACACATCGTTTGTGACTCAGAATGGCCAATATCAATTTAAAAAAGTACCTTTTGGACTCTACAATTCGCCTGGTGTGTTTCAACGGCACATTAATGCAATATTTCGACCCCTTACTCGCCGAGGTATTGCACTTCCCTACATAGACGACGTAATAATTCCAGCAAAAGATGAAAAAGAAGCTGTTTTAAATTTAAAAGAAGTTATTACTACCTGCAAAAACTATGGACTGCAACTCAACATTAACAAGTGTCATTTTTTGAAAAGACGAATCTAATTCTTAGGACATATTATTGAAAATCAGATGTTGTATCCGACAACCGAAAAGATTGAAGCCGTTTCTAAATTCAAAATTCCTCAGACACCTAAGCAATTGCAAAGTTTTTTGAGTTTAAGTGGGTATTTCAGAAAATTTATACCCAACTACGCAATTATTGCAAAACCATTAACAGACCTTTTGAAATCCAATAATAAATTCTATCTATGTGCAGCAGAAGGGTATGCTATCAATTTATTAAAGAAGAAGTTGACCGAAAATCCAGTATTAAAGATATATAACCAGAAGTACGAAACCGAAGTTAATACAGATGCTTCAATAGATAAATTTGGTGCAGTCCTATTGCAAAAATCAGATGAAGACAACGAATTACACCCCGTTGCACACATATCATGTAGATTTTTTGGGTCCCCTGGCTTCGACGCATAAGAATTAAAAGCATATCTTAGCAGTAATTGACTCATTCACTAAATTCTGTTGGCTTTATCCGACAAAGTCAACTACTGCAAACGAAGTTATAGCAAAGCTATCTGGACAGAGTTCAATTTTCGGTATTCCTTCAACAATTATTTCGGATAGAGGTGCTGCTTTCACCGCAGATATCTTTATTCAGTATGGCCGAGATGAAAACATTAAATTGGTGAAGACGACAACTGGTCTACCCCGAGTAAACGGACAAGTCGAGAGGTTGAATGCAATTATAATTTCAGTACTTTCTAAGCTCAGCATCGACGATCCAACGAAATGGTACAAACACGTATCCAGAGTCCAACAAGCAATGAAGATGCGAACCAAAGACGATGATCAGCTAATAAAACTAATATATGATGAAACCATAGCAACATTTAAAGACGACCACAACAAACTACGATGTAAAGCCAAGACGCAGATCCTGAGGATGCAAAACGAGAATAAGAAGTCATAAAATTTGAGACGTAAACCAGCCAAATATTACGACGTTGGTGATCTAGTCGCCATAAAGCGAACACAATTTGGCGCCGGCCTAAAATTGAAGCCAAAGTTTTTTGGCCCGTACCAAGTTGTTAAAGTAAAGCAAAACAATGCATATGATGTACTAAAGATGGGAAATTCAGATGGTCCAAAGAATACGTCAACGTGTGCTGAATATATGAAGCCATGGTCAACAGACTATGCTGATGATGACGATGGCGCATTCGGGCCGAATGCTTAGTCAGGACGGCCGGATGTGGGGTTGGGTTGGTAACGCCGAATGGCCAGACCACCTCAAAACAGCTGTTTAACGACGGTGTGGCAAGACGCGTATAAAAGAAGTAAAGACGTATTAAAGACGAAAGACGTGTAAAGACGAATGAAAAACGACGCTCTTATTAAAAACCTAAAGACGAAACAATTAACATGCAATTCAACCAATTTTTATTGTTACTAAAACCTAATTATAATCTAAAATAAAACCTATTACCATATAACTAAATATAAATCTAAATGGGACTACTTATTTCTACGGAATCGTAACCCAGTCCCACATCCATACGAATTTCATCTACTTTAATCAGATTTCGCAATCCCATGCGATGGAAAAACTCGTTTCAAAGAATGATGTCCCTTGCATTCACGGTCTAACACCATCCCAAGCAATTCTTTATATTGACGATCTAACAGTAATTGTGTGCTCTGAAATCACATGATTAGAAACTAAAGGAATGTATTTGAAACCTGTCGAGAGTATAACTTAAAGTTGCACCCTGACAAATGCTCTTTCTTCAGACATGAAGTTACTTTTCTAGGACACAAATGCATAAATAAAAGAATTTTACCAGACGAAAGCAAGTTCAAAACGATTCAAGATTACCCGACTCCCAAGAATGGCGACGAAGTTAAATAATTTGTAGCTTTTTGTAATTACTACCGCAGATTCATTCCAAACATTGCATACCATGCACAATTTATCAATAAATTATCAAGGAAAAATGTAGAATTTAACTGGGATGCAAACTGTCAATCAGCTTTCGAATACTTAAAAAACAAGTTATTAAGTCCACAAATACTCCAATATCCGGACTTCAATTAAAAATTCTGTATCACAACTGATGCAAGCAAGATCGCATGTAGAGCCGTCCTCAGCCAAGAATATGATGGACTCAAATTACCCATGTCATATGCTGTAGTATATTCATACAAATAATCATTCAATACAATGAGCTCAACTTGTAACACTTTGTTGCAAGTATAAACAATTAAACGCATTAAAATATAATTGTGCACTTGAATATGTTTATATGTATACATTGATGTACGCACATAAACATATTCACATAAATATACAATTAAGCATGAACATATATGTATGTACATTTGTATATGCACATACATATATTCACAAATGCACTGTATGCGCAAGCGTAACATGCGCTACAGCCAGGCCAGCGTGTGACCGCTGACCAAGCACTTTGATGCATGCGCTCCAACAGTATGTATGTATGTACTGACACTCTCCCTCTCTTTTGTAGCTGTCGCATAAGTCGCAGCATAAGAATATATATGTAAACATAGGCTAAGCAAAAGAATATTTTTCTGAATAAAAATCAATTGGAATATTACCACAAAGCGACACTGACGTGTTCGAGTTTTGAATTGATTATCCAAGTGGAACCCGGTCTTTACATAGCGACCGTGACATTAAAGTAGCTGCACACAAAAAATATAAAAATTATAATAATATAAATTTATTATAATAATTTTCTATTAAGAACAACAGCAGCGAAATCAAAGAATGAAAAACATGGTTTTTAATGCAACAACAAGAAACAGCATACTTAACGAAGTCACCGTTTATACAACCAAACTGCAACAACAACCGTTAAAACAAAAAGTGATATCGATGCTGGTTACTTCCAAGGACTTGATTTTCCCATGCGCCCAAGTGTGGTAGGCAGACCGTTGACTACACCTACGAGGGATACTACCCAGGAGATTAATAACGTGTGGTAGGCAATCCACACACTACACCAAGGTTGGAGCATCAATTCACGAGAATGAGCAAGGAAAAAAAACAACAGTAGGTAGAGTGATGGGAAGGAATTCTGATGTGGCAAAAAAACTGAAAGCCAGAAAGGCTGAAATTTTAAGGCTACTAAACAGCCCAAATACAATTAATTGGAATACCTCGGTGAAATTACACGCCGAGGTAGAGTTTATAAAAAACCAATTGAGTGAAAGAAAAAATAAAGCCACAACCAAAATCCCATCAACATACACTACGATACAAAACTTGGCAAAGCCGAGGGACCACTATACTCACCATACAGCGAGTATACCTGTAGCCACTGCTACGGGACTCCAAAATAGAAGCTTGTGCAGTGGACCGGCAGCGCTACAAGGACCGCAATATACAGAGGACAACATACGATCTTCCCAGCCTGTGCGAGGACCGGCACCGGCAACTCGAAAGCGTCTCAACGTCTGAACCGATAGCGCTACAAAGAGCGCCCACCAGAATAATTAATTAAAGAACTATGCTCTGCGTCGCACATTTTTTTTGAATGCACTGCGATGCATATTTTTTTTTTATAATTATAACAAACTATGTACAATTGTGCGGCATTAAAAGCTGTCCAACTAGAGTGTGGCCTGAAAACCACACGCAAAAATAGGCAGGGATATATGCAAAGAAAAAACCAGAGGGCCGGGGCTAACTTCGACCGCGTCAAAGTTTGTATACCCTTGCAAGTTTGTTAGTAACTCGTTTATCTAAACTAACTGTTTTATCTAAAAAGGATAATGTTTGCGAAAGAACGGCCTTCAATCTTAGCATAGGATATAACAAACTTTCTGATGAAAGTCACTGTTTTCCACCGATCCTTCCTATGGGAGCTATATGATATAGTTACCCTATCTTTACCAAATTCGGCACAGTCATTAACAGATATGTTAAACTGACAAATGTTAAATTTGAAAGCAATCACATCAAAAGTAACGAAGTTATTGACAAAAGTCACTGTTTTTGACCGATGGTTCTTATGGGAGCTATATGATATAGTCACCCGATCTTGATCAAATTTGGCACAGTGGTTTATAGTTACAATAAACTTACTTATATTAAATTTATATAGCTTAAAAAGTAACGAAGTTATTGAGAAAAGTCACTGTTCGTGACTTTGCCGATTGTATGGGAACTATATGATATACTCACCCGATCTTGATCAAATTTGGCACAATTATTAATAAGAAAACAAAACTGATCAATACCAACTTTTATGGTAATTGCTGATAAAATAACGAAGTTATTGAGAAAAGTCACTGTTCGTGACTTTGCTGTTTGTATGGGAGCTATATGATATAGTGGTTCGATCCGGCTGAATCCGAGATATACAAACCCTGCAGTATATACAAGCCTACGTGCAAAATTTCAGCTCTGTAGCTCTTACGGTCTAGGAGGAGTTCGCATCGATCCGGACGGACGGACGGACGGACGGACGGACGGACGGACCGACGGACATGGTTATTTGAACTCGTCTCGTCGTGCTGATCAAGAATATATATACTTTATATGGTCTGAGATGCTTCCTTCTATGCGTTGCACACTTCTGACCAAAATTAATATACCCTTTTTGCAAGGGTATAAAAAAGAGAAAAAAAAAACACTAAAAAACAAACATTTATTCTACATTTAAAAAACCAAAGTATTAGAAATAAACAATAATTATAAAAAAAATAAAATCCTTAAATAAGCATGAATCCATAACAATTTTTTTTTTTATATTTCAAATAATATTCGTATTCAAGCAAATAAGACCAAAGCTTGAAATACTTATAAAGAAAATTTTTTTTTAGAGTAATTTCTACACAAAAGGTTTTGATCGGTCTTTATGAGCTTTTGTTCCCTATTTTTTCCCGTAGTTTTTATATTCATATTATTAAATTATATAGGACCATTAGTCAGTAAGGTCATTATTAGAATCAAAACAAAAAAATTTTTCGGAGACTCATTCATAAGCGATAAACTCCTGAACTGAGTCTCCACCGCAGTAAACTCCGCTTGGAGTTTATTAAAACCTGCCCTTAAAGTGTCAAAACTATCTCTAGTCCGCCTCATGAAAGAGGCGACCTCCGGCAAGCATCACATCCATATATTAAGCCACCACCTTTAGCAATCGACTCCTTGATTCTGCCTGTGTAACCTGCACACTTAACGTGAACCGCATTGTCACACAACCAATAAAGAATATAATCATGGGAGTCAACCGCATTGGTGGCAACTATGCAATTATTTTTTCAGCAGACAACCATTTTATCAAAAAGTTTAATTTAATTAAAAAAGGAAATACAAAAAAAAAATTAAAATTCTAAAGGTTAAAAATCTGTGTATAAGAATATACTGACCAGTTCTGACACAAGGGTTAATGTGCAGAGTAAGCCTTCACAACTAAAGAATAATGAAGTAAGTAAGTCGTCTCGCCGACTTAGGTATACCATACACGAGTAAAACAAATATTTCAAATTTGTAATAACAAATGCATTTGCCTATTTAACAAAAAATCTGTTCACATGCTTTTTACAAGCATATCTTAGTATATCACTCACTCATGCATATGAGCACCTTAGCGCCACCGCCAACGGGCAAGACCAGCCTTATGGAAAAAGATTTATATGCATAACTTGGCTATTTTTTGTCCGATTTCGATAAAATTTGGTATCTTGCTGGGTATTAATATCAAATTCAAGTGTGTCAAATTTGATTCCACAAGGTAAAAAATTACGGGAGATAATCGAGTTTTTCAAATTTCGGGGGCGGAAAGGGGCGTGGCAAAATCTTTATACATACAAAATGTGCGCATTTACTAAGCAAACATACATACCAATACGGTGTCTCTAGCTACAATAGTTTTTGAGATAAACGTTTTTTTTCGAATTGCGGGGCGGAAAGGGGCGTGGCAAAAATTTGAAATAAACTTGATCACTCTACATACTACATGAGCCTACATACAAAATTTGGTGGCTCTAGCTTTTATAGTCTCCGAGATCTAGGTGTTCATACGGACAGACGGACGGACGGACAGACGGACATGGCTATATCGACTCGGCTGTTGATACTGATCAAGAAAATATATACTTTATGGGGTCGGAAAAGGTTCCTTCTGCCTGTTACATACATTTGGGCGACTTTAATATACCATTTCACCCTATGGGTGTATGGTATAAAAATTACAAGAATACACAAAAACAAAAACACGTATCACAGAGTCGCGGGTAGGCAAAAGACGAGAGCGCAAATCAAACAAGAATAGAAAAGAGCGGGAGAGCGCGTCAAATTGAACACATGCAACAACAATTTGTAAGCAAGAGCGCGATAGTTAGTTACAACGGTAAAGACACAAAAGCAAAAGAGATTAGCAAAACAACAACACTGCTAATGCAAGTAATTGTTGTAAGTTTTAATTTATGTATATTGAAACAAAAAACACAAAAATTACTAAAAGAAATCGCGAAATGAAAATACAATTCGAATGTTAAAATTGTAGTTAAACCGATAATGAGTTTAAAAGTTAAAGAAAAGTTATTAATGACGAGAGACAAATAAAATTTGATAAGCGCAAAGAAAACGCGTCCGTCCTCTGCAACGAGTGAAAGTTTTTTTTTTGTTATAAATAAAATCGAATCATCAAATACTGACATGAGATTAACGAACATATTGTTATTAATAATTGTCGTAATAATGTGCGCATATGTTTTATATAAAGCTTACCTATTACACAATAAATGTGTAACTAAAAGAGCCATAAGCCAAGCTAATGAAATAGATAAGGTCTAAAAATACATATTAAAAAATAAAAACACATATAAAAAATAAAAAAAAATCAAATTTGAAATAATCTTCTTTTGGAAGATTGAACTCGAGCCGGCTAAACTGCAAAGTTTGATTTAAATTTCAAATAGGTCGTAATCTAACCAGATAAAAAAAAAATTTTTTTTGAAAAACAATGGCCACTTTTGATAATTATTTTGCAAGAATAAACGCTAGGCATCCCAGTATTATACAAGATTTAATTTAGGTTTTTAGAAATGAGCAAATTAATTCACCACAAAACTCAATAAACTTGGTACAAATTAGATCAGCTTACCTTAATATAACGGGAGAAGATTTCCCAGTTCAAGGAGGATGTAGGGTACAGATGAGTTTCATCCTCACAGTACCATATGTATGCTGCTTTTCCAATGCAGCAGGCACATATCGTTTCTACTTAATGGAGGAACCAAGGCAATAAGCCTAAATGACTTTAAAAAAAATAAATACAAATTTAAAAAAACCAGAGGGCCGGGGCTAACTTCGACCGCGTCAAAGTTTGTATACCCTTTAGTAACTCTATAGCCATCACAGGAAAAAACATTTTATCTAAAAAGGCTAATGTTTGCGAAAGAACGGCCCACAATCTTCGGAAATAACGAAGATATTAATCAAAGTCACTGTTTTCCACCGTTCCTATGGGAGCTATATGATATAGTCACCCGATCTTCATCAAATTCGGCATAGGCATTAAAAGATATATTAAACTGACAAATGTTAAATTTGAAAGCATTCGCATTAAAAGTAACGAAGTTATTGACAAAAGTCACTGTTTTTGACCGATCGTTCCTATGGGAGCTATATGATATAGTCACCCGATCTTGATCAAATTTGGCACAGTGGTTTATAGTTACAATAGACTTACTTATATTAAATTTCACGACAATAGCTTAAAAAGTAACGAAGTTATTGAGAAAGTCACTGTTCGTGACTTTACCGTGTGTATGGGAGCTATATGATATAGTCACCCGATCTTGATCATATTTGGCACAATTATTAATAAGAACACAAAACTGATACCAACTTTTATGACAATTGCTGATAAAATAACGAAGTTATTGAGAAAAGTCACAGTTCGTGACTTTGCCGTTTGTATGGGAGCTATATGATATAGTGGTCCGATCCGACTGAATCCGAGATATACAAACCCTGCAGTATATACAAGCCTACGTGCAAAATGTCAGCTCTGTAGCTCTTACGGTCTAGGAGGAGTTCGCATCGATCCAGACGGACGGACGGACGGACCGACGGACGGACGGACGGACGGACATGGTTATTTGAACTCGTCTCGTCGTGCTGATCAAGAATATATATACTTTATATGGTCGGAGATGCTTCCTTCTATGCGTTGCACACTTCTGACCAAAATTAATACACCCTTTTTGCAAGGGTATAAAAAATTTGTAGATCTTATGGAAAAATCCATAAAAGTAGCTTATTGTAGATTGTTAGCTAAGACTCCTTTAAGAAAAGACATACCCGGATGGGTCCACGAACTTTTCAAGGACTCAATCGCGCTGATAAACATATCGAGTACAGAACCAATACATTTAACAGACTCAGATGTAGAAATAATAGTTGTAGAATAGTAAAATCATAAACATTTAAATTAACCAGAGGGCCGGGGCTAACTTCGACCGCGTCAAAGTTTGTATACCCTTGCAAGTTTGTTAGTAACTCTTTTATCTAAACTAAATGTTTTATCTAAAAAGGGTAATGTTTGCGAAAGAACGGCCTTCAATCTTAGCATAGGATATAACAAACTTTCTGATGAAAGTCACTGTTTTCCACCGATCCTTCCTATGGGAGCTATATGATATAGTTACCCTATCTTTACCAAATTCGGCACAGTCATTAACAGATATGTTAAACTGACAAATGTTAAATTTGAAAGCAATCGCATCAAAAGTAACGAAGTTATTGACAAAAGTCACTGTTTTTGACCGATGTTTCTTATGGGAGCTATATGATATAGTCACCCGATCTTGATCAAATTTGGCACAGTGGTTTATAGTTACAATAAACTTACTTTGAGAAAAGTCACTGTTCGTGACTTTGCTGTTTGTATGGGAGCTATATGATATAGTGGTCCGATCCGGCTGAATCCTAGATATACAAACCCTGCAGTATATACAAGCCTACGTGCAAAATTTCAGCTCTGTAGCTCTTACGGTCTAGGAGGAGTTCGCATCGATCCAGACGGACGGACAGACGGACGGACGGACGGACGGACGGACGGACGTCTCGTCGTGCTGATCAAGAATATATATACTTTATATGGTCTGAGATGCTTCCTTCTATGCGTTGCACACTTCTGACCAAAATTAATATACCCTTTTTGCAAGGGTATAAAAAAGAGAAAAAAAAAACACTAAAAAACAAACATTTATTCTATATTTAAAAAACCAAAGTATTAGAAATAAACAATAATTATAAAAAAAATAAAATCCTTAAATAAGCATGAATCCATAACAATTTTTTTTTTATATTTCAAATAATATTCGTATTCGAGCGAATAAGACCAAAGCTTGAAATACTTATAAAGAAAATTTTTTTTTAAAGTAATTTCTACACAAAAGGTTTTGATCGGTCTTTATGAGCTTTTGTTCCCTATTTTTTCCCGTAGTTTTTATATTCATATTATTAAATTATATAGGACCATTAGTCACTAAGGTCATTATTAGAATCAAAACAAAAAAATTTTTCGGAGACTCATTCATAAGCGATAAACTCCTGAACTGAGTCTCCACCGCAGTAAACTCCGCTTGGAGTTTATTAAAACCTGCCCTTAAAGTGTCAAAACTATCTCTAGTCCGCCTCATGAAAGAGGCGACCTCCGGCAAGCATCACATCCATATATTAAGCCACCACCTTTAGCAATCGACTCCTTGATTCTGCCTGTGTAACCTGCACACTTAACGTGAACCGCATTGTCACACAACCAACAAAGAATATAATCTGGGAGTCAACCGCATTGGTGGCAACTATGCAATTATTTTTTGAGCAGACAACCATTTTATCAAAAAGTTTAATTTAATTAAAAAAGGTAATACAAAAAAAAATTAAAATTCTAAAGGTTAGAAATCTGTGTATAAGAATATACTGACCAGTTCTGACACAAGGGTTAATGTGCAGAGTAAGCCTTCACAACTAAAGAATAATGAAGTAAGTAAGTCGTCTCGCCGACTTAGGTATACCATACACCAGTAAAACAAATATTTCAAATTTGTAATAACAAATGCATTTGCCTATTTAACAAAAAATCTGTTCACATGCTTTTTACAAGCATATCTTAGTATCTCACTCACTCATGCATTTGAGCACCTTAGCGCCACCGCCAACGGGCAAGACCAGCCTTATGGAAAAAGGTTTATATGCATAACTTGGCTATTTTTTGTCCGATTTCGATCAAATTTGGTATCTTGCTGGGTATTAATATCAAATTCAAGTGTGTCAAATTTGATTCCACAAGGTAAAAAATTACGGGAGATAATCGAGTTTTTCAAATTTCGGGGGCGGAAAGGGGCGTGGCAAAATCTTTATACATACAAAATGTGCGCATTTACTAAGCAAACATACATACCAATACGGTGTCTCTAGCTACAATAGTTTTTGAGATAAACGTTTTTTTTTTCGAATTGCGGGGGCGGAAAGGGGCGTGGCAAAAATTTGAAATAAACTTGATCACTCTTCATACTAAATGAGCCTACATACAAAATTTGGTGGCTCTAGCTTTTATAGTCTCCGAGATCTAGGTGTTCATACGGACAGACGGTCGGACGGACAGACGGACATGGCAATATCGACTCGGCTGTTGATACTGATCAAGAAAATATATACTTTATGGGGTCGGAAAAGGTTCCTTCTGCCTGTTACATACATTTGGGCGACTTTAATATACCATTTCACCCTATGGGTGTATGGTATAAAAATTACAAGAATACACAAAAACAAAAACACGTATCACAGAGTCGCGGGTAGGCAAAAGACGAGAGCGCAAATCAAACAAGAATAGGAAAGAGCGGGAGAGCGCGTCAAATTGAACACATGCAACAACAATTTGTAAGCAAGAGCGCGATAGTTAGTTACAACGGTAAAGACACAAAAGCAAAAGAGATTAGCAAAACAACAACACTGCTAATGCAAGTAATTGTTGTAAGTTTTAATTTATGTATATTGAAACAAAAAACACAAAAATTACTAAAAGAAATCGCGAAATGAAAATACAATTCGAATGTTAAAATTGTAGTTAAACCGATAATGAGTTTAAAAGTTAAAGAAAAGTTATTAATCACGAGAGACAAATAAAATTTGATAAGCGCAAAGAAAACACGTCCGTCCTCTGCAACGAGTGAAAGTTTTTTTTTTGTTATAAATAAAATTGAATCATCAAATACTGACATGAGATTAACGAACATATTGTTATTAATAATTGTCGTAATAATGTGCGCATATGTTTTATATAAAGCTTACCTATTACACAATAAATGTGTAACTAAAAGAGCCATAAGCCAAGCTAATGAAATAGATAAGGTCTAAAAATACATATTAAAAAATAAAAACACGTATAAAAAAATAAAAAAAAAACAAATTTGAAATAATCTTCTTTTGGAAGATTGAACTCGAGCCGGCTAAACTGCAAGGTTTGATTTAAATTTCAAATAGGTCGTAATCTAACCAGATAAAAAAAAAATTTTTTTTGAAAAACAATGGCCACTTTTGATAATTATTTTGCAAGAATAAACGCAAGGCATCCCAGTATTCTACAAGATTTAATTTAGGTTTTTAGAAATGAGCAAATTAATTCACCACAAAACTCAATAAACTTGGTACAAATTAGATCAGCTAACCTTAATATAACGGGAGAAGATTTCCCAGTTCAAGGACGATGTAGGGTACAGATGAGTTTCATCCTCACAGTGCCATATGTATGCTGCTTTTCCAATGCAGCAGGCACATATCGTTTCTACTTAATGGAGGAACCAAGGCAATAAGCCTAAATGACTTTAAAAAAAATAAATACAAATTTAAAAAAACCAGAGGGCCGGGGCTAACTTCGACCGCGTCAAAGTTTGTATACCCTTTAGTAACTCTATAGCCATCACAGGAAAAAACATTTTATCTAAAAAGGCTAATGTTTGCGAAAGAACGGCCCACAATCTTCGGAAATAACGAAGATATTAATCAAAGTCACTGTTTTCCACCGTTCCTATGGGAGCTATATGATATAGTCACCCGATCTTCATCAAATTCGGCATAGGCATTAAAAGATATATTAAACTGACAAATGTTAAATTTGAAAGCATTCGCATTAAAAGTAACGAAGTTATTGACAAAAGTCACTGTTTCACGACAATAGCTTAAAAAGTAACGAAGTTATTGAGAAAGTCACTGTTCGTGACTTTACCGTTTGTATGTGAGCTATATGATATAGTCACCCGATCTTGATCATATTTGGCACAATTATTAATAAGAACACAAAACTGATACCAACTTTTATGACAATTGCTGATAAAATAACGAAGTTATTGAGAAAAGTCACAGTTCGTGACTTTGCCGTTTGTATGGGAGCTATATGATATAGTGGTCCGATCCGACTGAATCCGAGATATACAAACCCTGCAGTATATACAAGCCTGCGTGCAAAATGTCAGCTCTGTAGCTCTTACGGTCTAGGAGGAGTTCGCATCGATCCAGACGGACGGACGGACGGACATGGTTACTTGAACTCGTCTCGTCGTGCTGATCAACAATATATATACTTTATATGGTCGGAGATGCTTCCTTCTATGCGTTGCACACTTCTGACCAAAATTAATACACCCTTTTTGCAAGGGTATAAAAACAGTTTTAAACGACCAAATTTTTTAAAGTAAAATGGGTTCTCAAGAATTAAAAATAGAAATAGAAATTAATCCTAGTAGTAAAGTTTGTATACCCTTGCAAGTTTGTTAGTAACTCTTTTATCTAAAGTAACAGTTTTATCTAAAAAGGGTAATGTTTGCAAAAGAACTGCCTTCATAACGAACTTTCTGATGAAAGTCACTGTTTTCCACCGATCCTTCCTATGGGAGCTATATGATATAGTTACCCGATCTTTACCAAATTCGGCACAGTCATTAACAGGTATATTTAACTATTAAATGTTTAATTTGAAAGCAATCGCATTAAAAGTAACGAAGTTATTGACAAAAATCACTGTTTTCGACCGATCGTTCCTATGGGAGGTATATGATATAGTCACCCGATCCTGACCAAATTTGGCACAGTCGTTTAAATTTACAATAAACTTACTTATATTAATTTTCACGACAATAGCTTAAAAAGTAACGAAGTTATTGAGAAAAGTCACTGTTCGTGACTTTGCTGTTTGTATGGGAGCTATATGATATAGTCACCCAATCTTGATCAAATTTGGCACAATTATTAATAAGAACACAAAACTGACCAATACTAACTTTTATGACAATTGCTGATAAAATAACGAAGTTATTGAGAAAAGTCACTGTTCGTGACTTTGACGTTTGTATGGGAGCTATATGATATAGTGGTCCGATCCGGCTGAATCCGATATATACAACGCCTGCAGTATATACAAGCCTACGTGAAAAATTTCAGCTCTGTAGCTCTTACGGTCTCGGAGGAGTTCGCGGTGATCCAGACGGACGGACGGACGGACGGACGGACGTGGCTATTTGAACTCGTCTCGTCGTGCTGATCAAGAATATAGATACTTTATATGTTCTGAAATGCTTTGTTCTATGCGTTGCACAAATTTTTGACCAAAATTAATATACCCCTTTTGCAAGGGTATAACAACAAAATGACACAAACATTGGTAGAATTCATAAACACAGCCACCAGGCTGCTACCATACTTCGATAGTGATATTACTAATCTACCAGGTTTCCTTGGAGCGCTTCGGGTACTTAATACCATAAAAGAAACGCAGGAAGCAGTAGCCTTCGAAATCATAAAATCAAAATTAAAAGGTCAAGCGGGTAATTCCCTAAGCTCTGAAACAACGATTGATGAAGTAATACGAAAACTGTCAACAATCTTCAAGGGTGAATCAGTGGATCTTTTAACAGCAAAAATTAAAAATCTGCAGAGAAACCCCAATAACTGTGTTTCATACACAAAGGAGATTACTGAGTTGACCGACGCCCTTAAAGTCGCATATATTTCGGATGGTCTTCCAACTGAACAAGCAATAAAATACACTACCAAAGTGGCAGTAAATGCTATGGTAAGTCATACCAAAAGTCAAAAAGTCCAGATATTAATGGAATCAGGAAACTTTGATTCAGCTAAAAAAGCCATCACTAGATTTACCGCTCTTTCAGTAGAGTCGGGCTCCACAGGAAGTTCCCAAAATAATACCATTTTTTATGCCCAGCATAGTGACCGCGGTAGACGCCGCTATAACAATAATGGTAACTGGAGAAACAACTCGAATTGGAACAACAACAATTCGAGCTGGAGCAATAACGATGCCCACAGAGCCCAACGAGGCCGAAATAATTCACGCTACCGAAGAGGCGGCCGTGGAGGTGGACAACAAAATAATAATAGACAAAACACAAATAACCAACAGAATGGTTATAACAATACAAATGTCCGAATTACCCAATGCGACCAGGGAAACGGAGAAGCTCCTCCAAATGCTCAGAATTAAAAAATAAAGTACACTCTATTAACCTAAGTCTTAATAATTTCGTATCATTTAAGAATGTTAAAACCAATAAGAAAATAACATTCTTAATTGACACCGGTGCAGATATTTTAATAATAAAAGAAACTTCAGATGTATTTCATGACATCAAAGTAAATAAAACTAGACCACAAACATTAAGGTACCCAATTTATGTTCCAATAACATTCAATTCTGGTAATAACTCAACAGTTCTACCAGCAAGATCCCAAGTGGTACGCAAAATAGAACTATCTATATATATCAGAAGATAACATTTTAATTCCGAATCAGGAAATTAAACCGGGCGTTTATGTTGCAAAAACTATTGCAACAGCTCAAAGTACTTTTGTCCGATTCTTAAATACCACAGATAAAAGCCAAAAAGGAGCCTTTAACAATATAAAATTTGAATCACTTTCGAACTACGATATAGTTCAAAATACCAAAGATATAAGAAAAGAATCTGTAGTTCATAAATTGAAGAAAAATTTCCCAATACTATTTAAAGACAAACTCGAAACACCGAAACAATCACAACAAATAATTTTTATAATATGTTGATTTTTGCGACCTTTTTGTTGTTTAAAGTTGAGTGTTTTGCCGGCTCGAGGTCAGATGTTGGGCGAATAAAAACAAAAAATAAAAAACACAGCTTGTTCTTAATTTCGTTCCGATATATTTCGACCACTCATCGGTGGTCGTCTTCAGGGCAATTAGTTTTACACGTCCGCACACTATGACGTGGAGCTACACACTGGAGCTCAGTGAAGACGACCACCGATGAGTGGTCGAAATATATCGGAACGAAATTAAGAACAAGCTGTGTTTTTTGTTTTTATTCGCCCAACATCTGACCTCGAGCCGGCAAGACACTCAACTTTATAATTTTTATAAACAAAAATTACTACTTAAGGATGATGAACCGGTATATGTGAAAAATTACCGGAGTCCGCATAAGTTGGAAAGTTAATTGAACAGTGTATTGTTGAACCGTCTGTTTCGCCTTATAATAGCCCACTCTTACTAATCCCAAAGAAAACACTTTCGGGATCTAAAGAAAAAAACTGGCGATTAGTAATTGACTATCGTCAAATAAACAAAAAATTGCTGTCAGATAAGTTTCCGCTCCCCAGAATTGATGATATTCTTGATCAATTGGGAAGAGCAAAATATTTTTCTTGCCTTGATTTAATGTCAGGTTTTCATCAAATAGAACTAGAAGAAAAATCAAGAGATATAACGTCTTTTTCAACGAGCAATGGCTCATATCGCTTCACGCGATTACCTTTCGGACTAAAAATAGAATCTTATTCATTTCAGAGAATGATGACAATAGCATTCTCAGGGCTTGAGCATAGTCTTTCCTCTATATGGTTGATTTAATCGTTATTGGTAGTTCTGAACAACATATGATTAAAAATTTAACAGATGTTTTCAAACTCTGTTGAAAAAATAATCTCCAATTATATCCAGAAAAAAGTTCATCTTTTATGCACCAAGTGACATTTTTAGGTCACAGGTGCACAGATAAAGGAATCTAACCAGATAACAAAAAATTTGACGTCATCAATAATTATCCATTCCCATTGGAAGCAGACAGAGCTAGAAGATTCATTGCATTGCATTTGCAATTACTATAGACGTTTCAAAAAAATTTCGCCGAATAATCACAGACGCAAGCAAACAAGCAGTTTTAACACAACACTATAATGGACTCCAGCTTCCAGTTTCATATGCATCAAGAGCATTCACTAAAGGTGAAAGCACCAAGAGTACTACAAAACAAGAGCAACAATACACTGGGCATTAACATATTTTCGACCTGTAAGATGTCATTTATTTATGTTCTGTTCGATTAATTTTAGCTATCTACACATAGGTCGCGGTCAGTATTTCTAAGTATCGATTGTTAGTAATAAGTATCGATTGTTAGTCATAAGTATCGATTGTTAGTCATAAGTATCGAGTTAGTGAGAAGTCATCGATATGTGGAGATTGAACTCTCTATTCTCTTCCGGCGATGCAACCAGCAAGTTGCATCCGCGCAGAAAATGGAAAATTAAATCCGAAGACTACAAACTAATCTTTATCATTTTTACCCAATAAATAGGTGTTTACAACTCAGAAGTGGGATTACTACCCGAATGGATACATATTTCGGTACAAGGCAGGCCACACGCTCCGCGTCTAAGAGCCGTGCCCACTGCTGTGCCGGCCGCCGCAGGATCGGTTGCCATTGTGTCCGCCGTTGCACACGTGCCCACTGCTGTGCCTGCAACCGCAGTACCGGTTGCCATTGTGCCCGCCGCTGCTGTACCCGCTGTTCACGTGCCCACTGCTGTGCCTGTAACCGCAGTACCGGTTGTCATTGTGCCCGCCGCTGACGTGCCCACTGCTGTGCCTGCCGCTGCAGTACCGGTTGCTACTGTACCCGCTGTTCACCTGCCCACTGCTGTGCCTGTAACCGCAGTACCGGTTGCCATTGTGCCCGCCGCTGACGTGCCCACTGCTGTGACTGCCGCTGCAGTACCGGTTGGCACTGTGCCGGCCGCTGCTGTAACCGCTGCTGACGCGCCCACCGCTGTGCCTGCCGCCGCAGTATCTGTTGCCCCTGCCGGGCCAACTGCTGACACACTCGCCTCTGCCGGCCCCGCCGCTGCTGGGCCGACTGCCGATATACTCGCCCCTGCCGGGCTAACTGCTGACATACTCGCCCCTGCCGAGCCCGCCGCTGCTATACTCGCCCCGGCTGGGCCAACTGCCGCCACACTCGTCCCTGCTGAGCCAACTGCTGACATACTCGCCCCTGCCGGGCCAACTGCTGACATGCTCACCCCTGCTGAGCCCGCTGCTGACACACTCGCCCCTGCCGGGCCCGCCGCTGCTAGGCCAACTGCTGACATAATCGCCCCTGCCGGGCCAACTGCTGACATGCTCGCCCCTGCTGAGCCCGCTGCTGACACACTCGCCCCTGCCGAGCCCGCCGCTGCTATACTCGCCCCGGCTGGGCCAACTGCTGCCGCATCCGCCCCTGCCGGGCCAACTGCTGACATGCTCGCCCCTGCTGAGCCCGCTGCGGACACACTCGCCCCTGCCGGGCCAACTGCTGACATGCTCGCCCCTGCCGGGCCAACTGCTGCTATACTAGCCCCTGCTGGGCCCGCTGCTGCCGCATCCGCCCCTGCTGGGCCAACTGCTGACATACTCGCCCCTGCCGGGCCAACTGCTGACATGCTCGCCCCTGCTGAGCCCGCTGCTGACACAATCGCCCCTGCCGGGCCAACTGCTGACATGCTCGCCCCTGCCGGTCCAACTGCTGCTATACTAGCCACTGCTGGGCCCGCTGCTGCCGCATCCGCCCCTGCTGGGCCAACTGCTGACATACTCGCCCCTGCCGGGCCAACTGCTGCTATACTAGCCCCTCCTGGGCTGCCGCTGCCGCATCCGCTCCTGCTGGGCCAACCGCTGCCACACTCGCCCCTGATGGGCCCGCTGCGGCCGCATCCGCCCCTGCTAGGCCAACTGCCGCCATACTCGCCCCTGCTGGTCCAACTGCTGCCGTACTCGCCCCTGCTGGGCCAACTGCTGCCATATTCGCCCCTGCCGGTCCCGCTGCTGCTATATTCGCCCCTGCTGTAACCACTGCCGCCGCACCCGCCCCTGCTGTGCCCACCGCTGCGGCGTCCGTCGCTTCCACGCCGGCCTCTGCTGTTCCCGCTGCTGTCTCGGCTGCCGCTTCCGAGCCTACCGCTGCACGGCCCGCTGTACCGTCGGTGGCAATTCGGCCACTGGCACCTCCGTTACTACTCCTGCTCTTCATCTGACGATGACGCCTGCTGCCCTGCTTGATGCCTTGCATGCCGCCATGCATACTGCCGGCCACATCCTACTGACTCTGACGTTCCCTTGGCCGCTGACCAATGGGAAGACATGCCTGACGTAGTGCCCTCCATGCCGTCTCCCTCTACAGTCATCACGCCTGCTGTTTCTGCCTCCTCCAGTCCGGACGAGCAACTGACGACGCTGGGAGGACGGCATGAGTTGCTGCAACTGCCGCCGCCACCACTGCCGCTGCTGATGAGGTGAAATTTAACCTGTACCAGTTATAACTGCCTGAAGAGTTTTCTACGTCAATTTGAAGTTCCCCCCAACTGCCGTCTTAGCCACTGATGTTCTTGTTTACCCCCTGGTTAACCACTGGGATCGAGGTCGATCCCTCGTCAGGACGGCCGAGCTGTAAGATGTCATTTATTTATGTTCTGTTCGATTAATTTTAGCTATCTACACATAGGTCGCGGTCAGTATTTCTAAGTATCGATCGTTAGTAATAAGAGTCGATTGTTAGTCATAAGTATCGATTGTTAGTCATAAGTATCGAGTTAGTGAGTGCGAACAGACCAAAGACCAACATATTTATTCTCCATGGTGTGACGAGTCACATTATCGTGGCAAACTAAACTACGCCCATGTAGGGCGCTTTTTCGTTTTTACTTTTATTTTGATACGCCCATGGAGGGCACATTAAATATCGTAACCTCAAAACTAACTGTAGTTCTTTTTCTGATAGCTAATGCTTTCGATCGACGCCTCCCTCTCTTTCTAGCTTCCATCTGGCTGCAGCGTCGACGCGTCGCGGAGAGAGAGCAACCTCTCGACTGCGGACGATGCGCTGCATGCCGACGCTAAAGAGACCATCAGAAAATCTAAAGTAAAAGAGAGAGACGGTGATCTTGACGCGTGTCAAAGCACAAGACGCATCGCATGTTTTCACCGTTAGGACATAAGTAGGCAGAGCAAGGGTGGGTTTTAACAGAGAGTTAGAATTAGGAAAAAATCACTTGACCAGTGACCACGAGAGTGACAAGTTTAAAAGTGAAACCGATAGCAGCAGTAAAAAAATCATAGTGCCATAGAAAGTCATCAAGTGGAATACAAGGAGTAGCAGGTGAGCCCATGTTCTAAGATCCTTTTTGCTTGAGTGCGGTAGGGACCCAAAATTATAAAAGATGTTTAGGATTAGTTAGTTATCAATAAACTCTGTACTATTATCACTTAACCCACGCAGCATTATTTCTTTATTTGTTACTAAATTTTGTATACCCTTTCCCTCCTTCGGCAGGATGAGTTATTCTCCTGCAGACGAAGTCAGTCGCTGGTCTCCAGGCTCAGTCACTCAAGGTGAAGAGGCAACGGATCTTGGCCAAGCGGGCTTCGCTTCGGCAGACGAGATCAGTCGTTGCAGTTTCTCTTCACCATCCCTTTCTAATTCCCACACAAACATTTCCTTTCACGCTTCACTTTCCCAGTCCAAGGGGCAATGGATCTTGGCCAAGCGACAACGACAGACAAGATCAGTCGTTGCTACTCCTCTTGGACTCTCCTTCAACTCCTTTCCCTTCCTTTTCCTCCCCTTTATGTGGTCTCAGTCCCCTATCCTAATACTCATCAAGGTCTACAGATCAAATAAATGTTCTGTAGACGGGACTCTGGGACTGAGAACTGTACCCCAGCCAGAGCTTCCTTACAGATGGCGCCCGAGCAGGGACCTTGAAGAGTATTAGAGTTAAAGATTTTTATATATATATGCATATTGCCGATGTGCCACGCGCTTTTAGTTTTCTGTGCAAGCGACAGTTAAATGCGAGAAAGAGACAGGGACACACGAGCGGCCAGTATGAACGAGAATAGACAATTTACCGTTTGATTCGGGGCGTGTGTTGAGCTACGAGCATCCTCTTGGCATTTATCTGTCACTCTTACACACAGCTTTGATTTAGCCGTTTTTTTTTTCGATTTGCAAGTCCAGTCGCGCGTGGGGTTTCGTGTTAGTGTATTTATTTTTATTGTGTCAAAAAAAAAAAAGGAGAAAAAAAAAGGAGAAATGAGTTTTCAAAATGCGCGTGTGTGTGTAAAAAAAAAAAAAAAAACCAAGATGCTCGTGTGTATTGGCTCTCACACGTGTGATGCCGCATCCGATCGTGTGATCGTACATGTGTGCGCTCACGATACGAATTGCAGAGATTAGCCTGAAAGTGTCAGTGTGTGACGCTTAAGTCACACATTTCCTCCTCGGCAGAAAAATTTCTGGTTTACTCGTGACGTACATATGCGCGAAGAGGCGACTCATAGACATGGAACACAGTCCTATGGGTATACGTATGGAAGGGTATGCATGGGTATATCACCTATGTTTAACACACACATGAGCAAAAAGAAAACCATTCGTTTTGTGCAGACTGATTATAATTACTTTTTTTTATGTTGAGTACAGTGAAATGAGAGCAACAAATTAAAAAAAAAAAAATATATATATATAACACGCCCACAGTCCTGCCATACTAGGTGAGAAAATCGGCAGAGTCTCTGGCAGGGTTTCGACAGAATTATCAGCAGAGTCATCAACAGAGTTTTCGACAGGATTAATAATCTCATCAACAGCATATCTCAGAGTCAGCTATTAATGGAGTCAGCTACTGAGTTATCGACAGCGCTAGCCATAGAGTCATCAACGGAGCCATCGACAGAGTCGCATATGGAAATTAGTTTTATTAAAAGTTTTTTTTTTACAACAGAGGAGAAAAAGCAATTCAACCACCGCCGCGTACAGACGTGTTTTTTAATGCACTCCGCAAAAATTTAGTGTAAAAAATAAAAAGACCGCGTTTGCAAAAATTGTGTAGGGCTCTCAGTCGCCTCAGAGACGCCTATTTACAATCATATTGCTATTAGTTTGTTATAATAGCAATAAATACTAAGTTGCAATAACAAAGTGAGCACTTTTTTTGGAAAAGCCATGTCCACCAATTCGGGCCCAAGCTCTCTCGATCCCCACCAGCAACAGCTAGAAGAACTACTTGTACAACAACAACGTGAGCGTCCAACGCAACAACGCGTACTTTTCGGTGGTGTCGCCGACCCCACTGAATGCTACCGTAAGCAATAACACCGAAAGTGCAAGCCACTCAGCAACAGCAAGCCACAACAGCAATTTACCGTGGAGAGAGCAGTGTGCTTCTCCATCAATATCGATAACTGGGTCACCGATTGCACCGACCAGCACCGTCAGCTCGTTGACAGCAACTACTGCAACGTCTGCAGAAGTATTGACCTGCCTCAAGCCGTCATCGACAAGTCGCCCAGAGTCAGCCACGACAAGAAACCCAACGCCTTCTGTCCAAACTGGAATGGATAGATACATTAAAATAACTAAGCGGAAGCTAAGCCCGCAAAAGAAAAAAAGTGGCAATACGCCGAAAATAACCAAAACTAATGAACGAGCAGCACTTCTAAGCGGAAATCGTTTTAAAATTCTTGCCGATCAGAAAGACGATCAAGCCGGCGCTGTGGATAAAGTTAAATCGGCTATACCACCCCCTCTATACATCCGTGGAGCCAAATGCAGCGCCCTGATTTCGAAGCTAGTAGAAACAGTAGGGGCAAATAACTTTGTTGTAACCCCTCTCAACAGGGGTAACACAAAAGAAATTAAATGTCAAACACAAACTGAGGACAATTTCCGCATCATCGAAAAGTACCTCCGTAATGCTAACATAAACTTCTATACCTACCAACTAAAAAGCGGTAAAGGGCTCCAGGTTGTGTTAAAGGGGATCGAGCCATCGGTCCCACCTCAAGAAATAGCAGACGCATTGGCCGAAAAAGGGTTTGCGGTTAAGTCCGTTGTCAATATCATCAACAGGAATAAAGTCGCACAGCCGCCCTTTAAAATCGAGCTCCAACCAACGTTCATGCAAAACTGTATGCAGGAACTGATGCGGAATCAAAACCTGGTTATCCAGAAGCTTATCGAGAATAAATAATGGCTTCCCTACGTCTATGTCTTTGGAATGCTAATGGCGTCTCCAAGCACAAAAATGAACTGCAACTATTCCTAGACTCAAGTGAAATCGACGTCATGCTGATATCGGAAACATATTTACCATCAAAAAATAACTTTCAAATACCAAAATACACCTTCTACGCAACAAACTATCCAGACGGAAAAGCTCATGGCGGGACTGGTATCCTAATCAAAAACCGTATAAAACACTCGTTCCTCAACAGATTCGAAACACAGCACCTACAAGCAACTGCTATAACTGCCATGTACTGCCCACCACGCTTCTCAATCTCTGAAAAGGAATTCACCGGTTTCTTTAACACACTCGGAGAACGCTTCATTGCAGCAGGGGACTATAACGCCAAACATACGCACTGGGGATCTCGCCTGGTAAATCCTAAAGGCAAGCAGTTGTACAATACAATAGTCAACCCACTCAATAAGATGGATTGCGTCTCACCGGATAGGCCTACTTATTGGCCCACAGATCCACAGAAAATGCCTGACTTGATTGACTTCGCAGTAACCAAGAGGATTCCGCGTAATTGGATCACTGCGGAAACACTGCTAGATTTAACCTCCGATCACTCTCCAGTGCTATTCACACTGTTAACAAGACCTCAAGTACTTGATCGCCCATATATGCTTACAAACAAAAAAACAAATTGGCTTTAATTTAAAATGTACATGAGTGCCCACATTGACCGTTCGCCGAAACTGGATGCTGCAGAGGACATTGACATGTGCGTCTCTGCACTTGAGTCGATGCTGGGAGCAGCAGCAAGAGTATCTACTCCACATGCCTCTACTTACGCTAAACCTGCTGTCAGGCCTACGAACCGGCGGATAGAACAATTAGTAACGTCTAAGAAGAGAATGGCAGATTACTCGATCACCAGCGCCTAAGGCATGCCAGCCGCAACCTCTCCAAGGAGTTAAGACAAGAGGAAATCTGGGCTCAAAGGAAATACATAGAAAAGCTCAGTCCATCCAGCACTAAACATCCTCTGTGGAAAGCCCACCCAACTTTAAGCGCTCCTACAGAGACAGTTTCACCAATAAGGGGCCCAACCGGTGGATGGGCCCGCAGCGACGAAGAGAGGGCATCCGTATTTGCCACACATCTTAAAATGGTTTTCCAGCCAAATCCAACATCAAACTCATTTGTACTTCCCGCTTCGAGCACATTAACGGATAGTGAGTACTCGGAACTCCAATCGGATGAGATCACTGCAGTTATTAAAAACCACATAAAGCCGAACAAAGCCCCTGGCCATGACCTAATCACACCAAAAATGATCCTAGAACTCCCTACTATCGCCATACAATACATCTGCAAAATGTTCAACGCTATAATAAGAATTGGCTACTTCCCAAGAGCATGGAAAAGGTCCACTATCATCATGATTCCTAAAGTGGGAAAGGACAAAACCCAACCATCATCCTATAGGCCAATTAGTTTGCTGCCATGTCTTTCGAACCTTTTTGAAAAGGTCCTGCAGATTCGTCTAAACTCATTTCTGGCATCGGAGAACACAATCCCTTCTCACCAGATCGGCTTCCGCGAAAAACATGGGACAATTGAACAAGTCAATCGTATAACATCCGAAATAAGAACAGCATTCGAACTAAAAGAATACTGTACGGCTGTCTTTCTCGACGTCGCCCAGGCTTTCGACAGAGTCTGGCTAGAGGGTCTAATGTTCAAAATCCGGCAGAAACTCCCACAGTACACCCACAAACTCATGGAATCTTAGCGAGTAGCTTACATTGGATCATCAATGCTCGGTCACCTCTACGTCTGGAGTATAAAGTCCTCCTATACAACTCCGTACTGAAACCCATCTGGACTTACGGTGCCGTACTATGGGGAAATGCAAGTACCAGCAAGGTCGACATTATACAAAGGGCGCAGTCGAAGATTTTAAGATCAATCACTGGGGCTCCGTGGTACATACGGAACGACAACATTCAAAATGATCTAAATATACACTAGCGCAAAATCTGAAATAGGTAGTCAACAACTAAAGTATTCTGCGAAACTGGATGTACACCCTAATGTTCTTGCCAATTCCCTTACGCGAACTAATAATAGAACTCGTCTTAAAAGAAATGGCAGACCGCCTGCAATATCCCCTAGATATATCTTAAGTACTACATTAAGAAAAATTTCTCAAACTTGTTGCTAGGCTCTAATTTAAAAGTAGATTCAACAAATATATATTAAACGTTAAAAAAAATAAAAAAGAAAAGAGGAGAAAAAGAGCTAAAGTTACCAGAAGCAGATAGAACGAGTTTAGGTGCCTCTCAGAGAGCCATTAGTGAGGTTGTAACCTACCGCATTATGAGTTGAACAGGACCTGGGCATGGGTAACCTAAAAATCCACTACTCTCACCCAAAGCAGCAGAAGCAGAAGCAGCAGCAGAGTGAAAGAGACAGAAGAGAAGAGCACAAGCGACCATTTAAAACCAAGCATGTGCACTGGCAAGGGCAGTCAGTGTTTGGAACTCAACAAGAAAACATCGAGGGAAAAATTTGCTTCAATCCGGAAGGATAACAACTTGACAAGGATCATCAACAGGACTACTCATCAATTCGAGGATTCACAACGGAAGGATCAACAAGGACATAGGATAAGGACATTCACCGCTAAGGTGAACTAAGCTTCAAGGATACCTCGGCACCCAAGATTAATGCAAAGGACATCAGGAAATTCGGCAGCAAGGACCATTACTTTCCCAAGGATATTCGAAACATTAATCGGAGTAAAAACGCTTATTTTCTTTCGGCAACACCGAGATTTAATCACTTCTCCAATAACTATATTCTACGTTCAAGGATTTTCCCAATTCAACAGACGGGATCTAATTCTATCACCAGGCAAGATTTTTCTTATATATTCGAACCATTGTAAAGATTTTGTTCAAAATATTTAAACCGAAAACCACCTCGAAAGTTTGCCTCGCGGCGATAATTCTCATATACGCGTCACCGTTACCTACTTTTCTTTGAACAAATATATATTTTTTTATATTTTCTGTCCCCTCCTCCGCAGAATTTATTAAAAATTAAATAAAATATATATACGCATTGGTCAACTTGCACATCCATATCATAGTCTATTGGTTTACCGTAGCCATTTTTACATAGTATCGCGTAGCCTACTGGTCGAACTTCGAAATCTTTTGGCTGCTTATCGCTTATATTACGACCCAGGGTCCTTACTAATATACTAGCAATGGGCGTTCATTGGATAAACCATCGTCGCAAAGCCGAGTTGGAAGTCCTTTGTGACGAATTCGGACTAGACACCGGTGGAATAGTGGAGGACCTAAGAAATCGTTTCCGCGAGTTCGAGTTAGATGTAAAACCGCAGTCTAGAGTACATTCGCCTAGAGCACAATCGCACATTCCTTGGAGCATATAACTTCCAGCCTAAACGGAACTGCCGTATGTCAACTCTCCGAAGCCCTCGTGGATACCAGTACGGCTTGCCGCAAATGTGCGGGAGCTGGCCACTTCGCACGAGAATGTACGAAGCCCCGTGTGTTGTTCTGTTGGCAATGCGAACGAAAGGGGGTACGTACTATTGAATATTGCCGTCATTCGGGAAACGGAGGGACCAGACAAGGACTTCAGCCCAGTAACCCCCTTCTCCTAAAGAAAGACCGCATCCAACTCCATAACTCCGTCAATAGGAAACCAATGGTAGCTACCTTGGATTCAGGAGCGAACAAGAGTTTCATTAACGAGGAAGTGGCTTTTCAGCACTTCGCCCCGTTCCTTCTGCGAGACATTCATACTAATATTAACATTGCCGATAATACTCGTGCAGCGATCAAAAGTTCTCTCAGGGCAAGCATCAGTATCGGGGCACAGACCGTACATATGACATTGTTAGCGATGCCATCGATGACGGACACTCTTATTCTGGGAGTGGATTTCCTTCGAAACATAGGAACTTCTATATGTTGCGGAGGATATCTGTTACAGTTGCCCCCTTTTGATAAGACCCACAATTCTACAATTTAGCCATCGCTAGAGGCGGATGACCACACGCAGCCTAATGCTCTTATAAATCAACTGGATCCTGCAGAAACGCCCGCTACGCCCAAGGATACTTCTGACTCAGCATAGCAACAAACCAGTAGGTCAGGCAGGCCCAGTCTTGCCGCCCCCAACACCTGACGCTGTCCTAAAAAACCCATTCCGGCAGCAAAAAGGAACCGAAAACAGAGATGGACGCCCGATTGGCCTCAGTAGAAGCCGAGACCCGTGACGAGGACTTAAAGCCAGAACAATCATCCAGTATGGAACTGGAGATACTAGAGCCGGAACTTCAAGCTATTCTTGACGCGGAAATCACTAAGTTCGATGGGCTCAATGGTGTTACCCAAATAGCACAACATGTCATTGTTTTGAAGCACGATCGACCCATGAAGCAGAGGTATTATTCCCGTAATCCGGCCCAACAACAGATTATCAACGAAACAGTAGACGCACTGCTGAAGGAAGACCGTATTGAACCATCCAAAAGCCCCCACAGTGCACCAATCGTGTTGGTAGGTAAGAAAACTGGTGATACTCGCATATGTATAGACTTTCGACAGCTGAACGCCCAGTCAGTACGCGACGCATACCCCTTTTCTCATATACACCATATTCTAGAGAAATTGAGGAACGCGAAATACATCTCTACTCTAGATTTAAAGATTGGGTATTAGCAAATATCCCTAGAGGTCAACAGTAGAGAATGTACGGCTTTCACAGTGCCCGGACGCGGGTTAATCCATTGGAAAGTCCGCATCCGCCACTTTCCAGAGGGCTTTAGATAGCGTGATTGGACCCGAAATGGAACCACATGAATTCGCGTATCTAGACGATATTATCGTAATCGGAAAGACGCTCGAGGAACATCTCTCACACCTGCTTGAAGTCTTTCGACCGTCAACCGTCAACCGAGACAAATGTTGTTTCTTCAAAAAATCCAATTTCTAGGTCACATTGTCAGCGAGAATGGTATCCATACTGACCCCGAAAAGGTAGCATCGATCCATAACCTTCTGCCCCCAAACAATGTCAAAGAGTTACGTCGACGTTTCGGTATCGCCTCTTGGTATCGTCGGTTCGTACCCAACTTTTCTGACACGGTACAACCTCTCACGAAGTTGTTTAAAAAGGGTTTGAGCTGGTTTTGGAACCCGGAACAACAACAGGCGTTCGACGCACTCAAGACCCGTCTCACCACTGCCCCTGTCCTAGCTTGTCCGGATTTTACTGTCAAGTTCTGCTTACAGACTGATGCCAGCGACGTCGGCCTCGGCGCAATGCTCTCTCAGAGTATCGACGGTGCGGAAAGAGTCATTGCTTACGCTAGTCGACGCCTCTTGAAGGCGGAGGAAAATTATTCGACTACTAAGAAAGAATGCCTGAAGTGGCTGAACTCAATGGAAAATCCCACGGGGCGTGTGGTCAGGTGGGCGCTAGAGTTGCAACAATACGAGTTCGAGGTACATTATAGACGAGGTAAGCTGAATGTGATTGCCGATGCCTTATCGCGACAACCTTTGGACGTGTTGCACTGGGTGCGACTAGAGGATCCGGAATGTAAATGGTGGCTAAAGCTCCGACAGCAGGTCATGGAATGCCCGGTGAAATTTCCAGGATATGTAATCGAGAACGGGCAGATTTATCGGCGACGAGACTACGATTCTACGCCTTGGAAATTATGCGTTCCCCTGGAACATCGAGAGCAAGTACTCAAGGAATGTCACAATGCAGTCACGGCCGGCCACTTGGGAATCAGGAAAACTACCTTGCGAGTGACACAGAGGTACTATTGGCCTGGCCTCTTCCGAGACGTCGCGCGTTACGTTAGACGCTGCCTCACCTGCTTGCAGTTTAAACCGGCGCAAATAAAACCAGCGGGCAAAATGCTCACCCGTCAAGTCACGGAGTCTTTCGATACCGTGTGTACTGATTTTATCGGGCCTTTGCCACCTTCTAAGCAAGGTAATACGATGTTACTAGTTTTCTTGGATT
The DNA here is from genome assembly GCA_018152135.1 of Drosophila paulistorum. Taxonomy (NCBI): domain Eukaryota; kingdom Metazoa; phylum Arthropoda; class Insecta; order Diptera; family Drosophilidae; genus Drosophila; species Drosophila paulistorum. Next base: position 1,146,787 of record JAECXG010000194.1, on the reverse strand, counting down.
TATACAGTAAATGGATCGAGATGTTACCACTTCGTAAGGCCACTTCAGCCGCTTTGGAGAAGGCCTGTCGTGAAAGGATCTGGACCCGGTTCGGCAATCCTCGCACCCTCGTGAGCGATAATGGTACCCAGTTCACTAGCAAGGTTTTCAAAAACTTTTGCAGAACGTCCGGAATCACACTCCAGCATACTGCCCCATATTGTCCACAGCAGAATCCTACCGAGCGGGCAAATCGAACCATCAAGATCATGATCGCACAATACCTGGAGATTGGGCAGAACACTTGGGATCAATGGCTTCCAGAAATAACACTAGCGATCAACTCAAGCGTAAACGACACCACCGGATTCAGTCCAGCTTACATCATATTAGGAATGTAAGGAATATATTTTTGGAGATGTTCAGTTTTAACTTTATTCATACTTATTTAATTTGTATTTAAACTCGGTAATTTTATGACAACTTATTGTTGTTGGGCTTCATCCATCAGGTAGAAGCGAAATGTACCTGTTGAATTTGAGAAACAACATATATTTGGCACTGTAATAGCAAAACACATCTGTACCATTGCACTTCCTTGAACTGGGAATTCTTCTCCAGTCACATTAAGGTATGCTGATCTGGTCTGTACTAAATTTATTGAATTTTGTGCCGAATTAACATTACATATTCTAAAAACCTCAAGTAAATCTGATGTAATGCTAGGATTCCTATCTACTATCTTCCTAAAATAATCGTCTAATGTACTCATCTTAATCAATTGAAATATATATATATTTTTGTTTTTTATTTTTTTTTTTTTTTATTTAGTAAATTTGGAAAGTGGTTTCTTTTTTTGTATAATTTTTTTGTTTCAAATGCACTGTTACAATAATTGATGCATATGTTATTCAGATCTTATCACGATCATTAGCATGGCTTAGGGCTCTTTTTGTTACACATTTCTTGTGTAATTTGTATGCTTTGTATAGCACATATGCGCTCATTATTACCACAATTATTAATAAAAGTGCATTTGTTGGCTTTAAATCTAAATCTAAAAAATTTGATGACTCTATTTTGTTGATTACATTTGCAGTGGGGTCCACTGTTTTGGTGTCTATTAACCCCATATTGGGTTCATTAAATATATCATCAAACTTGTTTATTTTATTATCAGACATTCCATTTAAAGAAAAATATTAATTACATTTTTTTTTCGTTTGTTTTTAATATTTTAGTTTTTAAATGTTTTAGATGTAGTATAATAGAGTAATAATATAATAATGTTTTGAGCTGAAGGCTCTTTTTTTTTTTTTTGTTACATATATTCCTGCCTACTTTTTCGTATGGTTTTCAGGCAACACTCTAATTGGACAGATTTTAATGCTGGACAATTGTACATTGGTTGTTTTAATTCTATAAAAAAAAAATGTGCATCGCAGTACACTCAAAAAAAATGTACGACGCAGCGCATAATTTGTTCATTTAAAAAATTCAATTGTTTTCAGCTAGCCTCTAGCATCAGCTGGTCGTCGCCGGTTGGCACGCTGATGCTCCATCGATGGCGTAAAATGCGGCCTGCTTTTCACGCTTGTAGTCTCAGCTGCTGATGTCCGGGGCCTCTGAGCTCAGGCGGTTCCGGTGCCGGTCATCGCACCAGATTTGTTGATACCCTGTTTTTTACTTCCTTTCCTTGGGGACTGGCTTTTCCTTTGGAGTCCCGTAGCAATGTCTGCATGTATAATCGCAGTATGCTGAGTATAATGGGCCCTCGCAGTCGTTTGGGCAGACCTTTTTTATTTTCGGTAATTCCTTCACAGTTTCTGGACTTATTTTTATTTTTGGTTTTGCCACGTTGTGAATCGTAGAGTATGGGATTCTGGTTGTTGTGGTTTTATATTTTCTTTCGTTTAATTGGTTTTTTATAAACTCTACCTCGGCGTGTAATTTCACCGAGGTATTCCAATTAGTTATCTCTGGGCTATTTAGTAGCCTCAATATCTTAGCCTTTCTGGCTAGTTCTAGTTTTTTCACCACACCAGATTTTTTTTCCCATTACTCTACTTACTGTGATTGTATTTTCTTTCCTTTTTCAGTCTCCAGTGTAGCTGAATTTTTCCTTCTGTAGTATATTGCATTGCTGTATGTTTATGTTTATATGCCGTCGCAGCGGTAGAGTGAGGAAGTATCATATTGCATATTGGGCGAAAGCGGTAGTATTGCAAAGCAGAAAACATCGAACTTCACGCAGTTACGACTGGTCTTCCACAAGCGAACGGACAAGTCGAACGCCTTAACGCTGTTATTATATCCGTGTTGTCTAAGATTTCGATAGAAAACCCAAGCAAGTGGTATAAGTTTGTCGGCAAAGTGCAACAAACGATTAACTCAAAGTACAGCAGAAGCACACATTCAATGCCGTTCGAACTACTGATTGGTATAAAGATGCACACAAAAGACGACCTTAAGCTGAAAGAAATAATTCACAATGAGATGATTCAGATTTTTAACGACAACAGAGATGATCTACGGAATATAGCCAAGCACTGCTGCTTGGCTCTGCATCCTTCGTATGCAAGAAGAAAATAAAAAGACCTACAACTTAAGTCGCAGACCTGCTTCTATATACAAAGTCGGTGATCTGGTAGCTGTTAAAAGAACCCAACTTGGAGGAGGTTTGAAGCTGAAGCCCAAATATTTAGGTCCGTACCGCATTACCATGGTAAAGGCCAGTGATACATACGACTTGCGCTGCCTATATGAAGCTGTGGGTTCCCTGTGACATAGACGACCAGGATGCATTCGAGGCGAATGCATACTAGGATGGCCGAGTTGTGGTATTGGGTCTGGCAACTCTGGTGAGCGGGGCGAATTGAGCTAAAGACGGGCAGTCGAACTGAAAAGACGAGCGAACGCGGTTGGAAAAAAGACGAAAGACGAAACGACGCAGAGCAGTAAAAACGACTAATTTCCAACTAAATCTAATTAAAATAATCAAATAAATAGTTTTACGTTAAAATAAACTAAAATACTACAAATAAATATATATATAGCTCTCCATAAAAACTGAACCGCTTTCATTCTTTTTATTTAATTCTCTCTGTTCTTTTCTAACAAGTGAGACAGCACACTTCTCGTACTGTACCACTGCATAAAACTTAAAACTAATTTGTAACAAAGAAAAGAGTAAGATATACTTAAGGCTAAACGTATTGCACTGGGGGAAAGAGTAAGATATACCTAAGCCTAAACATATTGCACTGGGGGAAAGAGTAAGATACACTTAATACTAATACATATTGCACTGGGGGAAAGAGTAAGATATACTTAATACTAATACATATTGCACTGGGGAAAACAGGAAGATATACTTAATACTATACATATTTAATACTGTTGTCATTCTTAGTGTCTTTCAATTGACTTATTTCTTTGCTTAACATACTGACTTTTTCTTTAACAGAATTTTCATTTACATTTAAGTTTGTATTTACTTTTATCTGTTCATTCGTATTTTCATCTTTTTTTATATTTACGTTAACTTTAATAGTTTCATCTGACCAATTTGCTATAGACCAAATTCCAGTATAAGGAATCTACGACTGCTGAAATCCATCGACGTAACTTACAACGTATCGATCATTTTTAAGGGCACTTAACGATTTTAAAAGGCTCTTTGAATCTCGGCACTAATTTTTTGGCTTAAAAACTTTTGGCCCTCGTCGTTTTCGATTCGCTAGACATTCATTATAGTCTTAAATTTTCTTTTCTTTTTCTTTAGCTTTTGCTCGTACCGATTCCAAGTTTCGTTCCACAGACCTGTCTTCTAACAAGTAGTATTTTAATTCATCTGTCTTTAATGACCTATGAATAGCGTTATTCATGGTATACTCTACCATCTCTATGGCCTGTCCAAAACTAACATTTTCTTCTGAGGCTAATAATTTTGACAACATAGGGCCAAGATTTATATTTATTCTTTCAACTTGGCCATTAGCTAACGGCGAACCAGTTGCGATTTTGACATGTTGTATATTATAAGACTCTAAAAAGCTAGAAAACTCGTTAGACGTAAAACACGTTCCACGATCCGACACTATGCACTACTATAGGACCTAAAATACTCTTTAAGTATACACTTTAGGCAATTATTTACATGTTGTTCTACTTTTTTCCGCAACTTTGGAAACCAATACGACTTTGTGATAACTTCTACAACATTGTCTATGCCTGTGTGGCCCAACTCATTATGATATTTAAACAGGACATGTGATTCCATATTTTTCGGGACGTAGGCAAACATTTTGTACTGAACTGTGTTCAGACCTTTCTAGCATTGACTTTAATCTCAAAATTTCATCTTGGTTCTGCCATATTACTAAATTATCTTCAAATGAGTTAGTTTCCACAACCATAATGTTAGTATTTCTACTTAAAGCATATACATGTTGCATTCTCGTTGTAGGCCTATGCTCTAACACGTAATCGTAGTTTTCTAACTCTAGAGCCCAACGGGCTATTCTGGGGCTAACTTCGCTTTTGTTAAGTGTCAATGTAAGCGAGTTACAATCTGTCGCGATTTTGAAATGCTTTCACTGTAAATATAAACAAAACCGTTTTAACGAATAAATTTTCGCCAATGTTTCTAACTCAAAGCTATGATATCTAGATTCCACATCGGTAGTTCTTTTGGTAAAATAGAAAACTGGATGCCATTTACCATCGCTTTTCCTTTGTAGCAAAATCGATCCAAAACCAATAGAGCTTGCGTCACAATGAAGTTCGGTTTCATCATTTGGGCTATAAAGCGCAAGTATTGGGGCCTCTATTAACCTAGACTTTAGATTCTCAAACGTATTATGTTCGATGTTCCCAAACACGAACTTTTTGTCTTTTCTAACTAGGTCATATAATGGCTTGGCAATAGTAGAAAAATCTTTAATAAAACTACGAAAATAGGAACATACTCCTAAAAAACTTTGAACCCAGCTGACCTTAGTCGGAACTGGAAAATCCTTTACTGCTTGTATACCTTTATCGTCAGCTTTGATGCCTTTGCCTGTAATCGAATACCCTAGGTACTTAACACTCGTCTGAAAAAATTCGCACTTATCTAACTGTAACTCCAATTTGTTTTCAACCAATTTGTCAAATACTTCTTTTAAAATTTCTAGATGCGTATCAAAATCTTTTGTTGCTACCATTATGTCGTCTAAGTATATAATAACTTTTCCATCCCTAATCATATCGGCAAATGTCCTGTTTATAAACTTTTGAAATGTAGAGGCCAAACGGCATACGAAGAAATTCAAACTGACCAAGCGGTATCGTAAATGACGTAAGCTTCACTGAAGTTTCGAGTTTCGAAATTAAGGTTTTTCCTGCAAGTCTATCTAACAGATCATCAATAAGTGGAATAGGATAACTATCTTTTGAAGTCGCCTTGTTTAATTTTCTGAAATCAACGCATATTCTAAGTTCACCTGTAGTCTTTTTTACGAGCACGATTGGGGAAATATATTCTGACTCACTCGGTGTCGCGGGACGGGAATTGATCACCGAATAATTAGCAGCGGGGTGACGGTCACCGTCTAGCTATAGCCGTTAGTATCTAGTATTTTATATTTAAGTTATTTGGCGCTTAACGAATATGGCCATACTGTGAAAAAAATGGAGTTCAAGTTTAGCTTCCGCATGTTCTTTCTCTCTTGTTGTGTAAGCCGAGAAGGACACACTGCGGTAAGTTTAGGTTCTAATTATACATACACATATACCTTTAATATTAATCTTTATAGAATAAAACATCCAATGAATTAGTTTTGAACGAGATGCGTTTGAATTTAAAACAGCGGTTGTTAAAGGCAACTTTCGGCAGAGAGAGCGACATCTTTTATTCGCAGTCCTATTAGATGGTCTATAGAACGTTGCAACTGGCGACGGAGCTAAGTGTCACCACAGTGGGTGTCAAAGCTAAGGAACTAATAATAACCACAGTGGGTTATACGTGCAGTCCTATTGGATGGACTATTGAAGGTCGCAACTGGCGACAGAATTAAGAATAACCAGTGGGTTATATGTGAAGTCCTATTGGATGGACGACTGAGCGTCGCAAGTGGCGGCGGAACTAAAAATAACCACAGTGGGTTATACGTGCAGTCCTATTGGATGGACTATTAAAGGTCGCAACTGGCGACAGAATTAAGAATAACCAGTGGGTTATATGTGAAGTCCTATTGGATGGACTATTGAGCGGCGCAATTGGCGGCGAAACTTAGAATAACCACAGCGGGTTATACGTGCAGTCCTATCGGACGGTCTATTAAAGGTCGCAACTGGCGACAGAATTAAGAATAACCAGTGGGTTATATGTGAAGTCCTATTGGATGGACTATTGAGCGGCGCAATTGGCGGCGAAACTTAGAATAACCACAGCGGGTTATACGTGCAGTCCTATCGGACGGTCTATTGAAGGTCGCAACTGGCGACAGAATTAAGAATCACCACAGTGGGTGATAACGCCTAGTAAAGGGACGAATCAACGTCAAACGTGGTGACATACATACATTGCTGAAGTTACTGTTGGAATCAGCAAAGTGGATGATACTTGTGTCAGGTAAGACTCCACCATGACAACCAAACATTCCCCAATCCGGAGGAGCCCCCGACTAAACGCACTCGAGGCGCTACAAGAACCAGATGCCGCAATCGACTTGCACTTCGACACCGGAGAGGATGCAGCGGACGAGGCGCCCACCGCAAATATGAATATTGAGTCCAGTATAGAGGCTGGAATACCCGAAGCTGGACAACCATCAGGAAGCCCTGTGTAGTGCACACCCTAGTGGATCCCAAGAAACAAGATTGCGTGCGAGAATTGCCGAGCTGGAAAGGCAATTACAAATGGTAACAACGCCGGCGACACGTGTGGAGGGTCCGCCGTCTTTAATTACAGATACACAGCCCGCAACGCATAGGTTAGAATCAGATCGTTTAACTAATGCACTACAGCCACCACTAATAAATACTCGCCCTGAGCTGCCATCGACTAGTGGAACAATGCCCTTGATATCACCAAACACGGTCGGTGGATGGATGGCTAGGAAAATACCAGAACTGCCAGAGTTTTCGGGACTACCAGAAGATTGGCCAATATTTTACTGCGCGTTCACTGAAACAAATAGTGTATACGGATGTACGGACTTGGAGAATAATCAGCGTTTGGTTAAAGCTCTCAAGGGCGACGCCCGTGAAACTGTTAAATCACTGCTTATCCATCCCAAAAATGTGAACGCTGTCATAAACCAATTAAGATTCCGTTATGGGCGTCCGGAGCAGCTTGTACGCAGTCAGCTACAAAGCGTACGTGAAGTCCAGCCGATACAGGAGCACAATTTAGCAAAGATTATTCCATTTGCTACGCGTGTCAGTAACCTGGCTGCGTTTCTGCAATCCATCAACGAGAGCCAACATCTGGCTAATCCAACCCTGATAGATGAACTAACCTCGAAATTACCGCTGGACAAGAGAGTGGACTGGGCTAGGCGTGCCGCATCTATAAAGCCTTACCCGACTGTCGTCGACTTTAGCGTCTGGTTAGATGAACTAGCTAGCGTGATATGCACAATTGTGGACTCCGATTACAGGGAAGGCAAACGACGAGTGCTGTACACGAATTGTGAAAAGGAGATGCGCGTCGAGCAACATGGCCAACTCTGCCCAAACTGTAACGGGTCACATGATATAACCAAATGTGCGGAATTTCGTCTTGCTTCCCCGACTGCGAGATGGAGACTTGTCAAGAATTACCGTCTATGTTTTTTGTGCTTGAGTCCCGGGCACGTAGCCCGAAAGTGTATCACCAAAACCAGATGCGGTGAATGCGGGCGAGCCCACCATAACCTCCTACATGATATCGAGTCTAATTACAGGCAGACGTCGCTGTCAAAAGCTAGCCATGGAAGCCCGACGAGACCTCAACCAGTAGTCAACGATGGTAAGCAGCTCCCACCGGAAACAAGGAGCCAACGGTCAACCCAACAGATGAACTTAAGTTGCGTTGACACCAACCCAACGCAACTATTGTTTCGGATCCTGCCAGTGACGCTTTATGGCCCGAACCGTCAAGTAGAGACGTATGCACTGCTTGACGAAGCATCATCGGTAACCATGATCGATGAAGTGCTACTCGAGGATTTGAGCCTCAATGGAGAACGTAGTCAACTCGCAGTCAAATGGTTCAAAAATATGACAACCCAAGAGCCAACAAAGAGGGTAAATTTACAGATCAGTGGACACGATAAGAACAAGAAGTACGAATTGAAGAATGTGCATGCAGTGGATGGGCTAGATCTGCCGATGCAGACTTTGAATCAGGACTACCTCCAAGTAATCAATCCACAAGCACGTTTCCCAGTCGAGGCATATACTAACGCCGTGCCTAGGATATTGATAGGTCTGGACCACAAGTACCTTGTCGTACCATCCAGCACCTGGGAAACCTCCAACCGAGGACCGTATGTGGCCGTTACTAGGTTAGGGTGGGATGTTTCTGGAACGTTCCACAAACATCAACATAGACCTGCACCAAAGCCATGTCTATTTGCCACAACGGACACCGATGAAGTTCATAAGATGGTCAGCGAATATTTCGAATTGGAGAACCTGGGAGTGAAGTCAGCTCCACCAGCCCCGTCAGATGACGACATACGGGCACAAAGGATTTTGAACGAGACGACGGTAGAATTACGCGGACGGTTCCAGACAGGGTTAATCTGGAAACGCGACAACGTGAATCTACCTTCCAGTTATAAAATGGCATTAAATAGATTGGAAACTGTTGAAAGAAAAATGGAAAGAGATAAACAGTTTGCCCAAGAGTACAAAGGAATGATAAACGATTACATAAATAAAGGATACGCTCGACGTGTAGAGCGAGAAGAAGACACTGCAGTGGGCAGCAGCAAACTCTGGTATTTGCCGCACTTCGCAGTAACGAACCCGAATAAGCCAGGGAAAATTCGGCTAGTCTTTGACGCGGCTGCCAAAGTGGGCAACGTGTCACTGAATTCAGAGCTATTAAAGGGACCACAGCACTATAGGCCGCTTCTTTCTGTTCTATTCCATTTCAGAGAAGGAGCTGTTGCGGTCACCGGCGACCTCAAAGAAATATTTCACCAGGTCTATGTACAGCCCCAGGACCGACGTGCTCAACGGTTCCTGTGGCGGGATGGAGATAGACAACGAGAAGCTGATGTGTACGAGATACAGGTGATGACCTTTGGAGCTGCCTGTTCCCCAAGTGCCGCACATCATGTCATGACCCTAAATGCGCTGCGTCATCAACAAATAGACCCACGTGCGGTCAAAGCTATAACAGACTATCATTATGTGGACGATTATGTGGACAGTTTCGCCACTGAGGGCGAAGCTATATCAGTCTCTGCCAGGGTCAGAGACATACACAAGACTGGAGGATTTGAGCTACGCCGATTCCAATCCAACTCACCTAAGGTTGTGGAGTCCTTAGGTCATGAAGGTGCCACCGACACAGTTGGGTGGGCTGAAGCAGAGGAGAAAATTCTTGGACTGTATTGGCAGCCAGCGACCGATGAATTTAGGTTCAATGTAAAGTACCAGAGGATCAAGGAGGATGTGCCCACCAAGAGGCAATTCCTCAGTTTAATCATGTCAACGTTCGACCCAATGGGGTTCCTGAGTTGTTTCACCATTACCGCCAAGTTATTACTACGCGAGATTTGGCGAAGGAATGTTTTATGGGATGAACCATTACCAAAGGAACTCAACAGCGCCTTCCAGAAATGGCGCTATCAACTAGAAGGAGTGGGTCTATTCCGATGCCCGCGTCACTACTTTGGACCAGAAATGGTGAAGTCAACACAATTACATGTCTTTACTGACGCCAGTGAGTCGGCGTACGCGGCTGTGGCCTACTGGAGGGCCACCTACCAAAATGGGGATGTACGAGTGCGCTTCGTTAGTGGTAAAACAAAATGCGCTCCGATGAGAACCATGTCAGTTCCACGACTGGAGCTGCAGGCAGCGGTGCTGGGTACGCGCTTAATGAACGCTGTGAAGAGTGGACACTGCATGGAAACGGAAGATGCCATTTTATGGACAGATGCCAAGACGGTGCTGCGTTGGATAGGCAGCACTCATAGACGTTATAAGCAGTTCGTTGGTAACAGAGTAACCGAAATCTTAGAATCCACAGATGCCTCCCAGTGGAAATGGGTCCCTACCGCAGACAACGTGGCGGATGAGGCGACGAGGCCACAAGGACAAGCTGACTTTAGCCAGAAATCACGATGGATGTGCGGGCCTAAATTCCTACAGCAACCGCAAGATTTGTGGCCCCAATCAACTACCGATTTGACAGTCATCGAGGTTGCAGCCGATGTCGAAGAGTCACCGTGTGAGTTTGCCATGGTGGTCGCTAACGATAAATTTATACAATTTCAGAGATTCTCGGAGTACAACCGACTGTTGAGGACTATGACTTGGGTCCTCAGGTTCGTGTGTCGATGCCGTAGTCAGCAACGTGAACATGGGAAATATGGATTGACTGCAGCTGAATGTTCGGAAGCTGAACTCGTCTTGGTTCGTGTTGCTCAAAAGGAAGCGTTCCCAGACGAGTTGCACCGCCTATGTGTAAACAGACCAGTCCAGCCGACGAGTGAACTGAAGGGACTGCTACCCTACCTTGACGACTCAGCGGTTCTACGCGCATCTGGGAGAATCGATGCGGCCCTGTGTTTACCGTATGGCGCGAGAAGACCCATCATTCTCTCGCATAGGCACCCACTGACGGATTTAATCGTTCGTCACTACCATGTAAAGATGAAACATCAGAATGTAAACGCAACGATCACTGAGATCCGCATGAAGTTCTGGATAACGAAAGCGCGCCGGGTATTGCAGCGTGTTATCTGGAACTGTGGCGTGTGCAAACTACAGCGCGCCAATCCTACCCCACCCTTGATGGGCCCGTTGCCTGAAGATCGCCTGATGCCAGGAGGATGGCCATTTGAATATACTGGTCTAGACTATTTCGGACCATTACTTGTGACTGTGGGTCGACGCCAAGAGAAAAGATGGGTGGCTCTATTCACTTGTCTACGAACTAGAGCGATCCACCTGGAGCTAGCCCATGATCTGTCAACAGACTCCTGCATACTGGCGATGAGGAATTTTATGTGCCGCCGAGGACCAGTAACTAAACTACGTAGTGACAATGGGAAGAACTTCATCGGCGCAGATAGAGAAGCCAAACGGTTTACCGACGTTTTTGAAGCAGACAAGATCCAGGATGAGCTTTCTACCCGTTGTGTGGAGTGGATTTTTAACTGCCCTCTCAACCCCTCGGAGGGAGGAGTCTGGGAGAGGATGGTCCAATGCGTAAAAAGGGTCTTGGCTCATACAGTAAAGGAGGTGGCCCCAAAGGAACACGTAATGCAAAGTTTGCTCATTGAGGCCGAGAACATTGTGAACTCAAGGCCGCTGACCCATCTGCCAATATCAATTGACCAAGAGGCACCTTTGACGCCCAACGACCTACTGAAGGGGGCGTCCAACATTCCTGATACGCCCACGGAGAGTCAGGAGTTGCCTAAACCGTGTGAAACCAGGAAACAATGGCGCATGGCACGACTACTGAGGGACCGGTTCTGGAAGCGGTGGGTTCATGAATACTTACCGACCCTCGTGCGTCGCGAGAAATGGTGCGCGCGCACCCAGCCGATCAGCAAAGATGATGTCGTCTACATCTGTGACCCTGCAATGCCACGACGAGAATGGAGCAAGGGAATAGTCGAGGAGGTATACACTGGAGCAGATGGGATACCTCGGCGAGCAGCTGTAAGAGTCGCCGATGGAACTAGAGTTCACAGAATAGTACGTCCCGTCTCCAGACTAGCGGTCTTAGATGTGATGCAGTCGCTTCACGGGGGCGGGGATGTCGCGGGACGGGAATTGATCACCGAATAATTAGCAGCGGGGTGACGGTCACCGTCTAGCTATAGCCGTTAGTATCTAGTATTTTATATTTAAGTTATTTGGCGCTTAACGAATATGGCCATACTGTGAAAAAAATGGAGTTCAAGTTTAGCTTCCGCATGTTCTTTCTCTCTTGTTGTGTAAGCCGAGAAGGACACACTGCGGTAAGTTTAGGTTCTAATTATACATACACATATACCTTTAATATTAATCTTTATAGAATAAAACATCCAATGAATTAGTTTTGAACGAGATGCGTTTGAATTTAAAACAGCGGTTGTTAAAGGCAACTTTCGGCAGAGAGAGCGACACTCGGCCTAATATATTCTTCAATGTATTATTCGTCAATTATTTTTTGCAACTCAGCCTTTTCGCTATAAAAAAGTCGTCTTGGATTACAGCTAAACGGACTTATATCATTGATTGTGACTTTCATTTCACACTTAACCTTTGGTTCACTTGGTCGATTTTTTTTCAAATAGAATTCAGAACATTGTCAAACATTGTCGTTTTTTTGAAACTTAAAGTTTTACCAACAGAATATTTTGAATTTACCACGTCACAATCAATATTTAGCATTTGGTTTTCAAAATTATCTTCATTGCTCAAGTCATGGCTTAACTTAATATTTTCGGGCGTTGACTCTTTACACAGATCATCGTCAAGCTGTAGTACAATTTTAGCTTTACATATTTTCATAAAATCTCTACCTAACAGTATTGGACTTCCCATAGACTCTTTGGAAACAATCAGTAGTCGAACGCAAACATTTTTATTCAATATTTCAAAGTAACATAAAATACTTCCAAAGACTTCAAGTTTACTTTTATTTAAACCAAAATATGCATGTTCCGGACCGGCTTTTAATTTAATATTCTCTGAAACAAAGTCCTTTTAATTTAAGCTAACTGCGCTTCCCGAGTCTATGAGGCATCCTAGAGAAAATACATCATTATCTATGTGAACTTTTACAATTCTTTTTTTATCCAAACTTACTGATATTACCGCGGGCTTCTTCTTGTTTTGACTGCAATCTGCCACTCGGTGACCCATTTCACCACATCCAAAGCAAGCACCGGTTGCTCTTATTGGCTTGTTACAGTCGGCTGCTAGGTGACGCAGACAGTTACAGTTGAAGTACCTGAATGTGGGCTTCTTCTTTGCGGAAACATTTGGCAGAGATACAGGTTTTTCACGCTGCAGCACTATGTTGACAAATGCTGCCAAAACGTCATCCAAAATGTTGCATACAAGCTATCTTTCGCAAGTGACGGTCTGGTATCCCTTCAACAATATACTCGACCATCTCGTCCTCCGGCAAACGCAAGCCACCAGCCAGGCCAACTTTGTCGATAAAATAATTCAGGAACGATTCGCCGACGCACTACTTGCGTGCTTCAAACTCTCGACGAATTATTACATTAGTCTTCTTTGATCCGAAGACTTTTCCCATGGCATGGAATATGGTTTTCACAGGCTGACTCAAACAATCAGGGTTTGAGTGTATCCATTCCAAGGCTTTTCCCGTTAGTTTACCGAAGACAAGCAAACGAAAATTATTTTCGTTCATGTTAAATGATCTTTTCAAATGGAGCACGGAAGATATCCAACTATAAACATTTCCATTACCGTCAAAATCGGGTACGAAATCTTTCACATCTTTGGCCAAGACCTGGTCACCTCTCTTCGTCGCCAGCCAGCTGCTTGAGTTGCCAGACTCAGGGTTGCCAGCAAGGCGCAAAAACTCGTTCTCTCTTCGAACCCGTTCGATTTCTTTGCAAAGTAGTTCCAGCTTTTTTTCCAACGTGTAGTGTACTATGTTTTCCTCTTTTTGGTTCTCTTCATTTGGCTTCTCATTTGTTGCGTTACGCTCTCCGTTGTTACTCTTTTCATTTGACTTCTCATTTGTTGCTTTGTATATTTCTTGCTGTTCACTCAGAATGCTCTCGTTTTCTGTCTCTCTTTCTTTCTGCGTCTCGCTTCCTGCATCGTTTTGTTCATTTTCTGCTTCGTTCTGTTTGTTTGCCGTTACTTCTTGCTGCTGTTAACCTTGGAACAAGTCTACCTCGAAATTTTTGCGTCTGATCGGCGGCATCGTCCGACGTATACAGAATGCTCTTTAGGTACTCCAAGCAATCTTTTCCAGGGGGATCCGGGCGTCTACCTAGTCTTCCGTTAGGAGCAGCTTCATCTTTTGGATGTTGCCCTCTCGCAACAGGGCTGAGTTGGTTGAAACGATCGACTAGCACATTTTTAGTGCCAGTATCTGGTAAACTTAAGTTTTTGCACCAGATTTGTAACTCGGACTTTAAAAAATCATCAGGATTTATTAAATCCATTATTGTTTTTTAATATTTTTTTCATAGCTAAATTATAGCTTACCCACTGTATTTTCACTGGGTTAACTAAGATATACTAAATACTAATACATATTGCTACAATATATTTTATAATTTTCATTATATTTAAGTAAATTTACAAAAAAAAAAGAAAACACAAAAAAAAATTAAATATATAAATTTTATGGATTTAACTGCTATAATTAATTCATCTAAAATATATATATACAATTCAACAGTATGTCAAAAACAAAAGAAGGAAGAAAATTTGTCTATCCCGACACAAGATAAAATAAAAAAAAACAATTTTTCTAATATACACCATTAGCTCACCGTTTTTTTACCTTTACACAATTATCTAATGATTATTAATAACTCCATAATATTACTTTATTCTCTAAAAAGGGGTGGTGCAGTATATTCATACAAATAATTATTCAATACAATGAGTTCCACCTTGTAACACTTTGTTGCAAGTATAAACAATTAGACATATCCGCATTAAAATATAATTGTGCACTTGAATATGTTTATATGTATATGAATATGTTTATATGTATACATTGATGTATGCACATAAACGTTATCACATAAATATACAACTAAGCATGAACATTTGTATATGCACATACATATATTCACATAAGCACTATATGCACAAGCATAACATGAAATAGAGCCAGGCCAGCGTGTGACCGCTGACCAAGCACTTTGATGCATGCGCTCCAACAGTATATATATATGTACGACACTCTCCCTCTCTTTTCTAGCTGTCGCATAAGTCGCAGCATAAGAATATATATGTAATCATAGGCTAAGCAAAAGAATATTTTCGGAATAAAAATCAATTGGAATATTACCACAAAGTGACACGTGTTCGACTACTCAATTTATTATCCAGTTGGAAACCGGTTTTTACACCTTCTACGTCTCCTACTTGCTCAACGGCATAGCGACCATGTTTCATTTTCCGAACATCCCGATAAGATCCTAAATTATTATCTTTAAGCTTAGGGCCCGATCCCATCTGCGTCCGCTTGACAGTCACCATCTCGTCAACCTCAGATTCACCTGCATATTTTCGACCTTTATTAAACGATTTCCAGTTTTCCTTTCGCATCTTGTTTAGGCTCTCCTTCGCCTTACTAACAATACATTCTCTACAGGACCTCACCACACTTTCTACTTTGCTCGGCAAACTTACGATATAATACTCTTTCTCCACTAGATCGATAGCCTTCTTAACTCCAAAGTGCCCTTGCCAATGAGCCACCAATATTATCTCTCGTTCTAGGCTAGCAGGTATTACAATAAGTTCCTTTACATAATACTCCGGACTGCATGTAATAATCGGCCACCGCTCTTTTTTCCAACTCTTTCAGAATGCTACTTATCCAGTCATCTTTTCTCTGTGTAAATTGTATCTTACTCCTCCATGAATCTCCTGACAGTAAACAACATACTTTACTTAATGCGTCGACTCGTTTCATCTTTTCATCTATTGGGTTTTTCTCGCGTACGCTCGCGTACTGAGGATAAATTTTTTGAATCACCCCATTTTCCATTTACAACCCCAAATACGCAATTCCCGATTACACCATCATAAAACATATCTTTATCTCTCACTACATGAAAACACATCTTAATAGGAACTCCATCTAAAGCCCTGAATAGGGATTCCCGGATAGAAGGAAAATAACCCACTCTTCATTCGTTGAATTCAAAATATGAACTGATTTTATTGGAAAAATTTTTGTATATATAAATGAACTCTTAGAATCTACGCTCGATACTCGAGGCGACAAATGTTCTTAAAAATGCGTATTCTAATGCCCCACGTCTTCGGGGTTTGGCGTTTGGCGACTTGATAATTCGTCGTTGTGGTCTTAAGTGTTAAGTGTCGACAGAGGGCGGATGCATGTGTGTTTGGTTTTAAGCAATAATTGTCATATGAATTTTATGACTAACTTTTGTTTATGTTTCGATTTGTATATTTCTATGGTCAATCTGATTTGGTGAAGCCATTTCAGCTGACCATTTTCTTGCTTCCTATTCCGTATAACTCTTTGACATCTGAACTTAAGGGAACTGGATAAACTCGTTTGTATGACGAGACAACACAACCTGTATCAAAAAATGCTGATGTAACCTCATTGCCAACTTGAATATTTTTGAAAACCCGATTTACCAAACTCTGGGTAAGTTTAACGGCTCACTCTATTCCCCTGACTCTGCTCTTCCGACTGACTGACTACTTCCCACCATCGTATATCGTTTTTATCGATACTACGTCGATACCGATTCTCACTCGAAGTCACCTCTTCCATACCGCGATCCTACATATATATTCTTGATCAGCACGACAAGACGAGTTCGAATAGCCATGTCCGTCCGTCTGGATCAACGCGAAATCCTCCTAGACCGTAAGAGCTACAGAGCTGAAATTGCACGTAGTCTTGTATATCCTGCAGGAGTTGTGTATCTCGGATTCAGCCGGATACAAACGGCAAAGTCACGAATAGTGACTTTTCTCAATAACTTCGTTATTTTCTCAGTCTCGTTGTGCTGATCAAGAATAGATATCTATATATATAAAATTGTAAGCCGTTTTTTTGTAATTAAATAAGTCATTCAGGAATCAACCAATTTTGCCCATTTTTTTTTTTTTTAAATGTTTGTTGTGGCCTAAAGAAGTGTTTTTTCCAAAAGAAAGTTAATTTTGAGTTTAACCAATTAACTAAAGGCGTTTTAAAATGAATGAATAAAATAAATTCAAATAACGAACCAGTGTTGTACAACGTATACCATTTTTTTTTTTGTTTAAATATTCGTTATGGCCCAAGGAAGGTTTGTTTTTCCAAAAGACAGCTAAATTTGATTTTAACCAATTAACTTTACGCGTTGTAACGATCCTTTCTCGTCCTTCGGCATATCTACAATATCTCTCGGGCTAGGTTCGGCACAAAAAAATTTATTTTGTGCCCCGGTGAAATCTTGAACAGGTTTGTTTGTTGATTTGGTTTTGTAATACGTTTATTTGCGATCGTTTATGGGCTTGATTGGATATGACAAGTTTCACTATGGTAGGTCTGGACTTGGACAGCGTTGTCGATTCACTTCGAATCCCTCGTCGTCCCTTCTTGCCTTCCTTTTGCTCCTGTAGCCGTTGCTGGTTGTTGTCTCGGCCTGTATCGTATGTTTGGTTGGTGCTCCACACCTCTACACCCCTTTCGCTATGCTTGTTGAGATGTCTTTTGCTTTATGGCTCTGGGACGAATCCCGTAGCTATTATCACGAAGCAGGATGTTCCTCAGCAATTGGTAATCGTCAGGATATATAGATCCTGGAATTTCGGCAGTAGGATATATCCTCGTGCCTACCACTGACTTTGGATACTCCTGGAAATGCTTGGCTTCTCTCCAATTCACTCTAGCTTGAGTACGGTGTTCGTTATCCTTATTTAAGGACTTGTTGCTAGTGTTTGTTATCCTTATTTAAGGACTTGTTGCTATTGGATGAACTATACAGGTTACTCGTAAGGCCTGTGTAGTTCCTAGTTTTTCTGCTGCTCCTTGTGTTTCCTTGATAAGTTCTTAAGGTTACTCGTAAGGCCTTAATTACTTGTTACTTGATCACGACTCGATGACTTGATGCCTTTGGTTGATAGGCATTGCCTTTATATAGGCAGCTCCCACGGCCTCAGGAATAGATTGGTGTAGTACCGCTATACAGCTGGTACATTTCCATCAGCCCTCTGCTTTCATCCACGCATCCACTTGTTGCTACGCGTGGTGAAAGTCCCGTAAAACCTTGGCGCATATGTCCACTTTCTGTGTGGCTGCGCACCCATTTATTCCTTGTCCTTGTCTTTCTCGTTTGTACATATTGACTTGCATCACTTTCTCATGTTGGCGTCGCCTTTCTATTGGCCGCCCATCGCAATTTTGACACATTCCATCTTAGATTTACATACATATATGCTAATTGTATTAAACTTATATTATTGTTTAATAATAAACAGCCTGATTAATTTAATATACAACGTTGTTTAATTTCCAATGCAATGCATTTTCATACGCATATCGTATCTATTAGATAAAGGGCTTCCCCATTGTTCATCCCTCCTCCTCGCATATTCCCCTATCCAATCCACAAACCATTATCGTTTCATACAAAGTATGCATGCCCTGCACCCGTCTCACGAGCTTGCTTGGCCCTCACTTTCATTTTCTTTCGCTCACAAGATTTTGGTTGCTCGCAATCTAACTGCTTTCGTTCTCCTGAGCGTGACGTAGGCAGAGAGCATCCATATGTGCCTCTCTGTGCTCTTGATTTGCATAAGGAGGCCAATGCCCCCGTTTGTGTACAATCATGCCCTCAAGCCTGGTTCCATTTACTCTTATACCGTTGATATTGTGCATTCTGCCTCCCACGCAACTTCCCGCTTGTACGAAATTGCCAGCGGTCGCCTGTGATTCGATCGAGCCATGCTTGATCGTACATCATGAGTTCAACTTGGTTCGATCGTACGTCATAGGCTCGAGTTGGTTCGATCGTACGTCATAGGTTCGAGTTGGTTCGATCGAGCCATGTCGGACTTGGTTGCCCATCGCATGTGCGTGCATATTGGTTTTTTTGCATTATGCCTCCCACGCATCTTCCCGCTTGTACGAAATTGCCAGCGGTTGCGTGTGGCTCGACTGGCCCAGTTTGATCGTAGACCACTTATATTGAATCGGTTCGATCCGTCAGCAGCAAGTTCGATCGTATATCGTACGTTTGGTTTGTGTCTCGGCTGTATCTTGTATCTGGCGCATCCTTTGCACCGTTTGATTGCGTTGCTGCTGGCTTGTTGTGTGGGATATTATAGTTATTATAATGTTCCTCACACTCCCCCCCTTCTTCGGGAGGGATTTGCCCTCCCCTGTCCCTTGTACCTTTGTGCTTGTTTTACGTATGTGTATTTTTTTTCATGTATTACCTTTGTTCCTTTTTTCTTTTTTAATTTTGGCATGTGTTTTACTTGTTTTTGTTGGGACTCAGCTCGCATTTTTTAATGGCCATTTGGCATCTTCTCTTGTTGGCGATTACTGAGTATCTTTTCGTTAATGTTGGCGGATTAGGGCATCTTTTCATTGTGTTTTTTTTTGTTTTGGCCCGTTCTGCATCTTTTCTTACTTACTCGTATTACTCTAACTTATTTCTAATTTTTGTTTTGTGTTTCTACTGCTTCTCCCAATTCTAATTCTGTGCTCTTGATTTGCATAAGGAGGCCAATGCCTCCGTTTGTGTACAATCATGCCCTCAAGCCTGGTTCCATTTACTCTTATTCCGTTGATATTGTGCACTCTGCCTCCTACGCAACTTCCCGCTTGTACGAAATTGCCAGCGGTAGACCACTTATATTGAATCGGTTCGATCCGTCAGCAGCAAGTTGTGTCTCGGATGTATCTTGTATCTCGCGCATCCTTTGCACCGTTTGATTGCGTTGCTGCTGGCTTGTTGTGTGGGATATTATAGTTATTATAATGTTCCTCACACTCCCCCCTTCTTCGAAACGTGCGGTCATGGCAGTAGTTCGCCTGCTCCTGTATGCCCTGCTGTTGTTGCAGCAGGCCCGTAGGGCTTTCTATGCTATTCAACCACTTCAACACCATGTGATCTGTTACCACTTTAAATCGGTATCCTTCAAGGTATGGTGTTAGTTTGCGTATTGCCCATACTATCGCTAGACATTCTTTTTCTGTTGCCGAATAGTTCTTTTCCGCTGAGTTTAATTCTCTTGACAGGTATGATAGCACTCTCTCTCCATCCTCAGTGTTTTGTACCATTATGGCTACTAATCCCATGTTACTTGCATCTGTCTGGAGCACAAACGTTTTTGTGAAGTCTGGACATGCCAATACTGGGCCACTCGTCAGCCTTTCCTTTACAGCATCGAATGCTGCCATCAGTGCCAGTGCCACTTTGTCCTTTTCTTTAGCAGTTCGTTTAATGGGTGTGTTAGTGCTGCAAAACCCGGTACGAACCGTCTGTACCAAGATGCCACTCCTAAGTACTGGCGTAATTCCTTTGTGCAAGTTGGTGGTTCTAATTGGGCTATTGCGGCCACCTTTTCTGGGTCCGTTGCAATACCGTTTTCTGTCACCAAGTGGCCTAGAAACTTTAGCTCTTTTCTAAAGAATTGGCACTTCTCGGCATTAATTCTCAAGTTTGCTTCCTTCAATCTCCTGAACACTTCTTGTAGATGATTCATGTGTTCTTCGATTGTTTTGCTCACTATCACAATGTCATCTTGGTATGCGAATGCGTTTGGTATCATTTCTGGGCCAATGACTTGGTCCAGTGCGCGTTGGAAAGTTGCTGATGCTGATTGTAAACCGAATGGCATCACTTTCCATTGGAATAACCCCTTCCCTGGGACTGTGAATGCCGTCATTGGTCTACTTTTCTCTTCTAACGGAATCTGCCAGTATCCGTCCTTCAGATCTAAGCTGCTTATGAATTTTGCTTCGCGTAGTTGATTCAAGATGTAATCGATTTGTGGCATTGGGTATGCATCCTTTATAGATTTTGCGTTAATCTGTCTAAAATCTATGCATAATCTCCATTTGCCTGTCTGTTTCTTTCTCACCATCACTATGGGTGAGCTATATGGGCTTTGCGATGGTTCTATGCATCCCATTGTCAACAGTTCGTCGACCTTTGCATTGATTTCTCCTTGTTTTTTCGGGTTTTTTGGGTAATACCTTTGTTCTATTGGGATATCGTCCTTCATCGTTATGCGATGAAGCCCCACCTTTGACAGTCCCTTAACTTTCCCTAATTCCTTCAATTCCTGACTCAGAAAGCTTTGTATTTCTTGTTGATCACTATTCTGAGTGACCATGATGGATATTCTTTCTACGAGCCTGCCCTGTATTCGCTTTACTGTCGGTATTCGCACTTTGTGGCCTCCACACGATATTTCTGTGTTCATAATCCGGAGGAAATTCCACCCTAAGATTAGCGCATCCATTCCTTCTGGCATGACCAGAAATGGCATGTGGATTTCCTTATGTCCGAATCTCACGCATCCTGTCCATTGCTCTTCAATGTCTCGCACCTTTCCGTCTGCCATGTATACCTGTTTGTGTGTGTTCTCCCATTTTGCCTTATTCCTCACTGTTTCCAATATCTGCTTGCTGATGAAGCTACTCGTGGCTCCGGAGTCAATTGTCGCTTTCATCTGGATTCCTGCTACTTCGATAATCGCTGACAATTGATCCTCTTCTTCTACTAGTTGGCCTATTAGTGGTGAGGAGCTTGTTGGCTGGGTCCCTGCTCGCCCCGGATAGACTGGAACCGCCTTTCGTTTCCCGAACTCCAGCAACATTCTTTCGTCCTTTTCCCAACCTTTCCACACTCCCAGCAGAAATTGAGTCTCTGATTGTTGCATTCCCTGGCCCAGTGTCCGGCTCCCCCGCATCTTCTGCACGCCTGATTCGGGTTCAAGACTTTTCCGTCTTGGACGTTCTTGTTTTCTTGGTTTGGTCTCGAATGATTCTCCATGCTGTTGTCCTGGCATCTTCGGCACTGTGTGACTGGTGGTCCGTGATTATTTCCTCCTCTGTGGTTTGCTTAGTTGTTATGCGTTCTTTGAGCATCGTTTTCGCGATGGAACTCGAATCGCTCTTGTTCGAGCATTTCGTGTTCTTCTGCCAACTGCATCAGCTCATCTAGGTCTCTGACCCTGTGCGGCCGAACGAATATTTTTAGATCTGGAGTGCAATTTTCCAATATGACCTCCAATTGGTCGTACTCTGGTATTTTTAGGGGTCTCATCAATGTTTGCATGTCCACCATATAGTCCTTGAAGTACTCATTTCAGTTTTGTTTGCGATTTTTCACTTGATCAGCCAATTTGTTGAAGAATCCCCTCGGCAAGAAATATTTCTTGAAGCCCTCAACAAATTCCTTCCATGTTCGCCACTGCTTATTGTTTGCGACGTACCATTTGAGTGCCCTGTCTTTCAGTAGCTCTGCCATCGCTCTCGGGATCATGTCCAGTTCGATGCCATATATGTCTGCTGACCACTCGATCTGTTCTATGAACTCTAGTGGTCTGGAATTGCCATCGAATCTGAATGTCCACTCCCTCACTTGTTTTGCCACCTTGGCGTATTCGGTGGTCCTGTTTGTTGTATGTGGTGCCGTTTTCTTGGGGTCTATCGTTTGTCTCCTTATGTCCCTCTTTGTCTCTGCGCTATCTAGGGCCCCTTCGCTTCCCCATCTTGGTGGTAAATATGGAGGGATTGCTAGTGTGGCGATGTTTATTTTCTGGAATTTCTCAGCCTCTTTGTCTATGCCATTTTCGCATGTTTTTGATGTGCTTGCTATTGTTTTCATTTTTAGATTTTTCGCGTACTTTGTTTCCAATCTATTTATTTCCTCCTTCCAGTCTGGGTCCGTTTCATTCCTTTCTACCCACTCGCCTAGCTGTTTCCTCATTTCCTCCACTGTGCCGTTTATCTCGATCCCGATCCTTTGGCCTGTCTGTACCAAATCCTCCTTCTTCATGTGGTAAATCCATCCTTTTCCCATTTTGATCTTTTTATGATTGATTATGTAGGGGGGTCGAACTTCCTTCTGGTTTGGGGCAGCTAGATGAATTTTTGCCTTTTTCCTTTATTTTCCTCCCAGTAAAATACTGAGACGTAGAGAAATTTCACTTCACTTGTATGTATTACTTATCTTCACTTATATCATTCAACTAAAACTAGCTTACTTAAGAGCAGGGCACCAAGCCCCGCTTGGAGCGAAGTGTGGGGAGTTCTTTTGTGGGGAGAGCGATGGGCATCATCGGGAGAGCGGCTTGAGGTGAAAGCTTCCGCCTCCTTTAACCCTTGTGTTGCCCGGTTGGGCATAAACATGCTCCCCCCCTTGCAGGAGTGCAAGACCCAGGCAGTCTAATGGCACGCTCCGGACAGGGTCCAGCCAAAGACTGTGCGCATCGCAATTGGCCGCCCGCCAACCCCGGGTAGACTCCCTTCTAACATGACCTCCGTGATCACATCCGCGCCCAGGACCAAAGACACTGACGACGGTCGGTAGAACGTATCATCCGCCAGGACGATGCCCTCGAACTTTTTGGCGATCTGCGGGTCCACCGGAGCGCTTGGAGTGCGGCAGCACAAGTTATCGATTCACTGATTGGGGACCGGATCACTGCTGCCACCGCTTTCTCTGCCCCTATATTGACGGCTGTCAATTTAAAGGCCGTGGCCAGTGACGTCGCCATCGACGATACCGCAGAACAAGGGTCCACCAGGGCCTTCACGTCGAAGGTTTTTCCCCCCGTCTCCAGACGCACCATCGCACCAGATGCGGATTGCGGTGCTGCAGCAGTGTGGTCAAGGTCAGTTTCGGATCGGAGGCTGGCGTTGGTGCGACCCTTCGTCTGGAGGACTCGGGGGTGACTCGGCGTTCGACGGAGCTTGGAGTGCGTCGACGTGGCTGTTCATGGAAGTGGAGGAGCGTGTGGTGGTCCTCCTCACATATTCGGCATTTATCATCGCTCAAGCAGCTTCCTCCGGAATGTTATTGGGCCAGGCAATTGGCGCTGTAGTATATTCATACAAATAATCACTCAACACAATGAGCTCAACTTGTAACACTTTGTTGCAAGTATAAACAATTAAACATATACGCATTAAAATATAATTGTGCACTTGAATATGTTCATATGTATACATTGAAGTATTCACATAAACATATTCAAGTAAACATACAATTAAGCATGAACATATATGTATGTACATTTGTATATGCACTTACATATTCACATAAGCACTGTATGCACAAGCGTAACATGAGCTAGAGCCAGGCCAGCGTGTGACCGCTGACCAAGCACTTTGATGCATGCGCTCCAACAGTATGTATGTATGTACTGACACTCTCCCTCTCTTTTGTAGCTGTCGCATAAGTCGCAGCATAAGAATATATATGTAAAATTAGCCTAAGCAATTCTAAAACTCCAGTCAACCGACACAGACGTGTCTTTTATTATTAAATATATATATTCTACAACCCAATGGAACCCGGTCAAAGGAGTTTTTACATGGCGACCGTGACAGTGGTCACCAGCAACTAAGAGTGACCAAAGGAAGTGAGCAGACCAAATTATAAAAAGGAAATATAATGGAAATATAATAAAAGAAGCACAAGAGGAACATACTAAAATCACAGTAAGTAGAGTGATGGGAAAAAATTCTGGTGTGGTTAAAAAATTAAAGGCCAGAAAGTCGCAAATATTGAGGCTACTAAATAGCCCACAAACTAATTGGAATACCTCGGTGAAATTACACGCCGAGGTAGAGTTTATAAAAACCCAATTAGAAGAAAGAAAGAATAGAACCACAACAACCAGAATCCCATACTCTGCAATTCAAAACGTGGCAAAACCGAAAATAAAAATAAGTCCACAAACTGTGAAAGAGCTACCAATGCTGAAGAAGGTCTGCCCGAACGACTGCGAGGGACCATTATACTCAGCATACTGCGAGTATACATGCAGACATTGCTACGGGACTCCAAAGGAGAAGCCAACTGAAGGAAGTCAAAGGAAAAGAAATCAAAAATTAACAAATCTGGTGCGATGACCGGCACCGGAACAGCCTGAGCTCATAGGCCACGGACATCAGCAGCTAAGACTACAAGCGTGAAAAGCAGGCCGCTTTTTACGCCATCGATGGAGCATCAGCGTGCCAACCGGTGACGACCAAAAAAAAAAAAAAGAGCCTTCAGCTCAAAACATTAATACTAAATTACATTTAATAAAGCATACTCAAACACACAACAACTGATTGTGTCTTAAATTCATAAAACCTTTTAAATTACAAAAAAAAATTTTTTTAAAGTAATTTTTAAACAAAAGGTTTTGAGCTGTTTTTATGGTCTTTTGTTCCCTATTTTTCCCGTATTTGTCATATTCATTTTCATTTTGCTAAATTAAAATAGTCTCATATAGGATCGTTAGTCAGTGAGATTATTATTAGAATTATACACAAAAATAAAATTTTTTTTTATATAAACTCCACATGTTCGATAATTCCATAACTAAATTTGATGATATATCTCTTATACCCACATTGGGGTTAATAGAAACAAAATCAGTGGACTCCACTGCTAATGTAATAAATAAAATCGAATCATCAAATACTGACTTGAGATTAACGAACATATTGTTATTGATAATCGTCGTAATAATGTGCGCATATATTTTATATAAAGCTTATCTATTACACAATAAATGTGTAACCAAAAGAGCCATAAGCCAAGCTAATGACCTAGATAAGGTCTAAGAATACATATGCACACACGCGAATAACAAGTAAAAAGAGAAAAAAAAATTTTGTGGAAAACAATGGCCACTCTTGATAATTATTTTGGAAGAATAAACGCTAGGCATCCCAGTATTGTCCAAGATTTAATTGAGGTTTTTAGAAATGAGCATATCAATTCACCACAGAACTCAATAAACTTGGTACAAATTAAGTCAGCTTACCTAAATATAACGGGAGAAGATTTCCCAGTTCAAGGAAACTCTAGGGTACAGATGAGTTTCATCCTCACAGTACCATATGTATGTTGCTTTTCCAATGCAGCAGGCACAAATCGTTTCTACCGAATGGAGGAACCGAGGCAGTAAGCCTCAATGATTTTTTTTTATATACGTACATCCATATTAATAGGCCTAACAAGTTAGTGTAGAATATGGATAAGATGGAAACAAAAAGGCTACAAAAATACTTACCTTTCCTCGATTTCCTGATACAATCAGGTGAAACAAATCACAAATACAAGGAAATAAGGTATTGGATAGCCCACAACTACAAAGTTACAAAAAATATTGTAGATCTTATAGAAAAATCCATAAAAGTAGCTTATAGTAGATTGTTAGCTAAGACTCCTTTACATAAAAACGTGCCCGGATGGGTCCACGAACTTTTTAAGGACTCAATCGCGCTGATAGACATATCAGAATCGAATACAGACTCAGATGTAGAAATAATAGATACACTATAATAATAAAAAAAAAAAATAAACATAAACATTTTCGAAAATTTTGTTATTTTTAACAAACTATGGTTACTTGGGATAATATAATAGGAAAAGCTAGAATACACGCACAAGAATTAACTAAATCTTGTAAGTGCCTCTCGCAAAACAGAGAAACATCCCAAGACACAGTAACCAAACACACGAAAATAATAACAGAGAAGCTCCAAGCTATTAGGGCAGTATTAACTGAGCACTATAGCAAACTAAAGGAAGGGCCAAAAACAGCCGCAAATGCGTTCTACAGTGATTGCAAACAAAAAGCAATAACTGTGCTAAACAGACACAATATTGAATTTAAACAAACAACTGATTCGGAAACTTCAATAGTGCTGGAAGAAGAAACGCAACTAATGGCTGATGATGAAATAGGTCAAGAAAAACCACCAGTGAGCTCTGATCAGTCAATTATAAGTCATAATAAACCAGCAATTCCAAAAGGAAGCAACAAAATGACTCAAACAGTGGTAGAATTCATAAACACAGCCACAAGGCTGCTACCATTCTTCGATGGTGACATTAAAAACCTACAAGGTTTCATTGGGGCGCTTCGCGTACTTGATACGATAAAAGAAACGCAAGAAGCAGTAGCCATCGAAATAATAAAATCAAAATTGAAAGGTCAAGCGGGTAATACGCTAAGCTCTGAAACAACGATTGACGAAGTAATACGAAAACTGTCAACAATCTTTAAGGGTGAATCAGTGGAACCTTTAACAGCAAAGATTAAAAATCTGCAGAGAAACCCTAATAACTGTGTTTCATACACAAAAGAGATTACTGAGTTGACCGACGCCCTAAAAGGCGCGTATATTTCGGATGGTCTTCCAAATGAACAGGCAATAAAATACACTACCAAAGTGGCAGTAAATGCTATGGTAAGTCATACCAAAAGTCAAAGAGTCCAGCTACTAATGGAATCAGGAAGCTTTGATTCAGCTAAAGAAGCCATCACCAGATTTACCACTCTTTCAGTAGAGTCGGGCTCCACAGGAAGTTCCCAAAATAATACCATTTTTTATGCCCAGCATAGTGACCGCGGTAGACGCCGCTATAACAATAATGGTAACTGGAGAAACAACTCGAATTGGAACAACAACAATTCGAGCTGGAGCAATAACGATGCCCACAGAGCCCAACGAGGCCGAAATAATTCACGCTACCGAAGAGGCGGCCGTGGAGGTGGACAACAAAATAATAATAGACAAAACACAAATAACCAACAGAATGGTTATAACAATACAAATGTCCGAATTACCCAATGCGACCAGGGAAACGGACAAGCTCCTCCAAATGCTCAGAATTAAAAAATAAAGTATACTCTATTAACCTAAGTCTTAATAATTTCGTATCGTTTAAAAATGTTGAAACCAAGAAGAAAATAACATTTTTAATTGACACCGGTGCAGATATTTCAATAATAAAAGAAAATTCTGATGTATTTCATGACATATGAGAAAGGCATATGAGAAGGTGTAATAAATTCCAAAGGCCTAGTCTCAATAGAATTGCAGACAAATAAATATATTATTCCATACGAATTTCATCTGCTTTATTCAGATTTCGCAATCCCATGCGATGGAATAATAGGATTTTAATTGCAAAATAGATTACAGCAATCCAATTTATGTTCGAATAACATTCAATTCTGGTAATAACTCAGCACTTCTACCAGCAAGATCCCAAGTGGTACGCAAAATAGAACTATCTTCAGCAGAAGGTAACATTTTAATTCCGAATCAAGAAATTAAACCGGGCGTTTATGTTGCAAACACTATTGCAACAGCCCAAAGTACTTTTGTCCGATTCTTAAATACCACAGATAACTGCCAAATAGTAGGCTTTAACAATTTAAAATTTGAATCACTTTCGAACTACGATATAGTTCAACATACCAAAGATTTAAGAAAAGAATCTGTAATTCATAAATTGAAGAAAAATTTTCCAACACTATTCAAAGACAAACTCGAAAAATTATGCACTGAGTATAGTGATGTGTTCGGACTTGACACCGAACCGATCACAACAAATAATTTTTATAAAGAAAAATTAAGACTTAAGGATGATGAACCGGTATATGTGAAAAATTACCAGAGTCCGCATAGCCAAATAGACGAGATCCAGCGACAAGTTGTAAAGTTAATTGAACAGGGTATTGTTGAACCGTCTGTTTCGCCTTATAATAGCCCACTCTTACTAGTCCCAAAGAAAACACTTTCGGAATCTAAAGAAAAAAACTGGCGATTAGTAATTGACTATCGTCAAATAAACAAAAAATTGCTGTCAGATAAGATTCCGCTCCCCAGAATTGATGATATTCTTGATCAATTGGGAAGAGCAAAATATTTTTCTTTCCTTACTTAATGTCAGGTTTTCATCAAAAAGAACTAGAAGAAAAATCAAGAGATATAACGTCTTTTTCAACGAGCAATGGCTCATATCGCTTCACGTGATTACCCTTAGGTCTAAAAATAGCACCTAATTCATTTCAGAGAATGATGACAATAGCATTCTCAGGGCTTGAGCCCAGCCAAGCTTTCCTCTATATCGTTATTGGTTGTTCTGAAAAACATAGGATTAAAAATTTAGTTGGTGTTTTTAATCTTTGCAGAAAAAACAATCTAAAACTGCATCCAGAAAAATGCTCACTTTTTATGCATGAGGTGACATTCCTGGGTCACAAATGCACAGACAAAGGAATCTTGCCAGACGACACAAAATTTGACGTCATCAAGAATTATCCAGTCCCACATGATGCAGATAGTGCTAGACGTTTCGTTGCATTTTGCAATTATTATAGACGTTTCATAAAAAATTTCGCCGAATACTCCCGGCACATAACAAGATTATGTAAAAAGAATGTTCCATTCGAATGGACAGCAGAATGCGAAAATGCATTCCAATACTTAAAAGAAAAGCTCGTTCAACCTAATCTATTGCAGTACCCAGTGTTCACGCCACCGGGTGAACAGCAGAGAGTGAGGGGTAGGGTTTTTTCCAAAAACCGAATTCGGTCATACTGAGGAAGGTGACGAAGGGTTCTCGAGTAAATCGCCATATTCAATCCAGTACGAGCATCTAACCCGAACACCCGTTCTTTCACTGTGCTTTTTTCCGATATTGTATTTTTCCAACCCGAAACATTTTCGTGTGTGTCGGGACATTTTGTAAAGAAACTAAATAAACCAAAATTAATTATAAACGAAGGTTTGCGCGCGTTTCAATTTCATTCCTCACTCACCAGACCCCTGAAGAAATTGGCACCCGCCAAACACTTGTGACCTATTTGGATCCTTCCGCCCCGCTACGAACATTGGTACTTCGAGCCGGATATCCTTCCGCTCTTCCAGCTTGCATCGGCGGAATTCCTGATATTTACAACATTTCTTAATAAAAATCTCATTCACATTATACCCCATTGCAAACTTATAAAAGTGTGAGGTTTCCCGCTCTTCCATAGCGACCTACACACTTTTGTATACTTGTATGTACATACCTGACCTGTTCCAAAGGTTACATGGTTTATGAAGTGTCTTTTTCCCATTCTTTGAAATTCTGAATGTCTAAAAGTCCAATTGCATAACAATACATAGTGTACATACATATGTACATATGTAATAATTTTTGCCGCGGTAAGCACATATGATTCCTCCGCAATTTAATAATTCGAAACCTACATAATTAAAGCAGGAAATCGTGATCTTCGTTAAACAATTTAAAATTAATTAAATTCATAAAACATAAACAACGACAGAACAGCTGACTCCCGATCAGTGCTGACACTCAAGTCTCATCAGTGCTGACACTTGAGCCAAGCCGTGACTCGGTCACGACATCCATTTTTTCCATCGTGATTTTCGTATTGTGCAAAAATATTTCAATCGACTGATTGAATTTAATTCGCAAAATATTTTCTAACGAAAAATAAGTACAATTTTATTTATATGGAATTAGTATTTTGTCTTGGTGCATTTTTGATGTTTTCCTCACAGATCCATGAAATTGATCTAGTCCGTTTAATGAAAATTAATTCCGAGTTTTTTGCCCTCCAAGGAAAAGTAATCCTACTGATCTCAATTTCTCCATATTTTTGTTTTTTGTATACTCTTATAAATTTCAACAAATTTCCACATTGTATAAATTTTAATATCCAAGTGATTATATATCCTTATAATTATTCACACAACTGCGAGGAAAATTATAAATTCTTCTAATTTCATTTATCCATTGTGTTCATTAAAAAGAGGAGACATTTTTCCTTCTCACTGGCCTCCTGGGAACTGCGAGGGTAACTATTCATCATCGTGGCAAGCAGTTTCAAATCCGCGCTTTGATTGATATGGGATCCGAAGCATCCTTTATTTCCCAAAGAATGTTTGAATTGATTAATCCTCCAAGCTGCAAGGTATCAACTAGCATTCGCGGCATTGGGCAATGCGATGCGGGTAGCGGCGACAAAGTGTGTCGCTTACAGATTTCTCCTCCTGACGAACCGCTGCGACAGTTCGAAGCAGTCGCCGTGGTGCTGCCTAGTGTAGCTGAAGCACTTCCGTCCTGCGCCGTCCCGAATAAGGTGAAGCAGGATTCGCTTGACCTTCCGCTCGCTGATCCGCAATTTCACCAAAAAGCTCCTGTGGATTTGGTGCTTGGAGCCGAGCTCCTTCCCACTATCCTCGGGGAACGAATCATGAAGAATGTTGGTGATTCTTTCGTGGGGATCGAGACGATGTTTGGATGGGTTCTCTGTGGATCCGTTACTGGAAAACCCAGAAGGTCTCGGTCCACCTCCTCCAGCAGTCCGAAGATGTCTCTAAAGGCAGCAGCACCATCCGATTTAAAACGCAGTTCCAATTGCTTCAGGTGTCGCGTTTGTCAAGGGGCACACGCGCTCCGTCAGTGCCGACAGTTTCGAGGACTACGAGCTGACGACAGGCTACGGGTAGTCTTGAGCAACGGATACTGCCCAAACTGTTTGGCTCATGAGCATTCCAATGGTTCCTGCAGGAGCACAGCAGGATGCCATCGATGTGGCAAGCAACACCACACGCTCTTGCACATCGGCAGCTCAGTCGCGTACATCCATCCCAAAGCGTCCCAAGAGCAAAGACCCGAAAGGCACCCGCCTTTCATTCGGACTTCTATCCAGAGGTCATCAGTCATCGCGCCGCCTACTCCATCTACATCCAAAGTTCCCCCTCCATCTCCACCCGTGTCTTGGCGATCCAGAACGCTGCCATCCCCCATCCTTAGACATGTCCAGCGAGGCAATTGCAACTTGTTGCAAGGGGGCGGTATGTTCACGCCACCGGGTGAACAGCAGAGAGTGAGGGGTAGGGTTTTTCCAAAAACCGAATTCGGTCATACTGAGGAAGGTGACGAAGGGTTCTCGAGTAAATCGCCATATTCAATCCAGTACGAGCATCTAACGCGAACACCCGTTCTTTCACTGTGCTTTTTTTCCGATATTGTATTTTTCCAACCCGAAACATTTTCGTGTGTGTCGGGACATTTTGTAAAGAAACTAAATAAACCAAAATTAATTATAAACGAAGGTTTGCGCGCGTTTCAATTTCATTCCTCACTCACCAGACCCCTGAAGAAATTGGCACCCGCCAAACACTTGTGACCTATTTGGATCCTTCCGCCCCGCTACGAACACCCAGATTTCAGCAAAGAATTTTGCATAATCACAGATGCAAGCAAACAAGCATGTGGAGCAGTTTTAACACAAAACTATAATGGACTCCAGCTTCCAGTTTCATATGCATCAAGAGCGTTCACTAAAGTTGAAAGCAACAAGAGTACTACAGAACAAGAGCTAGCAGCAATACATTGGGCAATAACACATTTTCGACCATATATATATGGAAAACACTTCACAGTGCGAACAGACCATAGACCATTAACATATTTATTCTCCATGGTCAACCCGAGTTCAAAACTAACACGCATGCGGCTAGAATTGAAAGAGTACGACTTTACAGTAGAGTATTTGCGAGGTAAAGACAATTTTGTGGCAGACGCCTTATCGCGGATAACTATATCCGAATTAAAAGATATGAGTATAAAAGTCCTGAAAGTCACTACCAGGCAACAAAGTAGACAGAAAAACTGCGCAGTTAATAAAGAAGAACTTTTGCCAAGGCTCCAGCCGGTGACCCTAATAGAAAATGAAAAAGAAAAAGAAGCAATACTGTCTACATATCATGATGATCCAATTCAAGGAGGTCATACTGGCATTACCAGAACGCTGGCAAAAATCAAAAGACACTACTATTGGAAAAATATGGGACGCCATATCAAAGAGTACATAAGGAGATCTCATAAATGCCAGGTGTCAAAAACGACGACACATACGAAGACTCCCATGATAATAACAGAAACACCAGCGAAGGCTTTTGATAAGGTTATAGTGGACACAATAGGTCCGCTACCAAAATGCGATCTGACAAAATACCTAATAGCCATTCCAGTTGCATCTAAGAGTGCAAGTACTGTAGCTAAAGCTATATTCGAAAATTGTATACTACAGTACGGTCCAATGAAAACACTCATTACGGACATGGGAACTGAGTATAAAAACCAAATTATAACAGATATATGCAAGTGCATGAAGATTAAAAATCTGACATCTACAGCATACCACCACCAGACCTTAGGGACAATAGAACGAAGTCATAGAACATTCAATGAATATATTCGTTCATACATATCAGCAGATAAGTCCGATTGGGATGCTTGGATACAATATTTCACTTATTGTTACAACACAACACCCTCGGCAGTGCATGAATATTGTCCATACGAACTAGTATTTGGAAGACTACCAAATCAGTTCATAGATTTTAACAAAATAGATAGAATAGATCCAATATACAATTTAGACGACTACTCTAAGGAAATAAAGTTTAGAATAGAAATAGCATATAAAAGAGATAGGATAATGTTAGAAAACCATAAGTTAAGTAATAAGAAATACTACGACAAACATATTTCCGATTTCAATTTAAACATAGGAGATAAAGTTTTATTAAGAAAAGAAATAGGTCATAAACTAGATGCTAAATATATAGGGCCTTATAAGGTAGTGAGTATAGAAGAAAATGACAATATATTAATAGCAGATAATAAGAATAAAAACCAAAAGGTTCATAAAAACAGACTAAAACCATTTTCGGAATGATCAACCGTAAAAATGATACATTTTATAATTATCATGATACTTAAGTAATTTTTACAAAAAAAAAAAACAAAAATCTTTATGGATTCATCTATTATTGAAAACAAATTCACGCAATTTCGAAAAAACAAGAGAAAGAAAATTTGCCTAAAGAGACACAAACAAAAAAAAAAAAAAAACTTTCCTAAGATACACCTTTACTTTACCTTTTATTTTACCTTTCTATATAAATAATCATTACAATAACTCCATAATATTACATTATTCTCTAAAAAGGGGAGGTGTAGTATATTCATACAAATAATCACTCAACACAATGAGCTCAACTTGTAACACTTTGTTGCAAGTATAAACAATTAAACATATACGCATTAAAATATAATTGTGCACTTGAATATGTTCATATGTATACATTGAAGTATTCACATAAACATATTCAAGTAAACATACAATTAAGCATGAACATATATGTATGTACATTTGTATATGCACATACATATTCACATAAGCACTGTATGCACAAGCGTAACATGAGCTAGAGCCAGGCCAGCGTGTGACCGCTGACCAAGCACTTTGATGCATGCGCTCCAACAGTATGTATGTATGTACTGACACTCTCCCTCTCTTTTGTAGCTGTCGCATAAGTCGCAGCATAAGAATATATATGTAAAATTAGCCTAAGCAAAAGAATAATTTGGAATAAAGAATCAATTCTAAAACTCCAGTCAACCAACACAGACGTGTCTTTTATTATTATACATATATATTCTACAACCCAATGGAACCCGGTCAAAGGAGTTTTTACAGCGCAGTACTTATTCGCAAGCACTGCCCTCATCCTCTTCTCCACGTTCAGCCGCAGGAAGCGACGGCATCGCTTCAGAGGATGGATTCCGCGACAGATTCGGCAACGGAAGGACTCAGTTCCTCGCGAACATCTGCGCTCCTCTTTCGATGCCTGTGCTGACCGTGGTCTCGGAGCCATGAAAACGGGATCTAGGTTGCGGATATCAGGAAGCTGCCGGGACAAATAATGAAGAAAGCGGATTAATGTAGGACGATAGAATACACATATTAACCACGACAGTACGACGGTGGAATCTGACCAATAAAATGCCTCAGCATTATCAACTGGAAGTTGTGGAAGAACTGCAGCTGCCAGTTCAGCTAAAAGTGTGGCTCCGCATAATTCAAGGCGGGGCAATGAAACCGTTTTAGCCGGGGCTACTCTAGATTTCGCTGCAAGAAGGCAGCATGATATGCCTTGGTCATTGCTAACGCGCACGTAAATTGCGGCACCATAAGCCCGCTGTGACGCATCGCAAAAACAATGGAATTGGATGTCGGAATTTGGATCATGGAGAACCCACCGTGGAATTCGGATCTGGTCAAAGAAGGAGTAGCTCTTTGTAAAATCCTGCCACCTGTGATGGAGTTCACTGGGCAATTGATCATCCCACCCTAGCTCTTGTAGCCAAAACTCTTGCATAAACACCTTGGCTTGAATCACAAAGGGAGCCAGCCAGCCAGCGGGATCGAATAACTTGGCGATCTGCCCGAGCACTTCTCGCTTAGTGTAGGCTGACTTGACATCTTGGGGTGAGATGACAAAATAAAACTCATCCGTAGTCGCTTTCCATCGGATTCCCAGTGTTTTCGCTGTGCTAGCCTCTTTGATATCGAGGAAATCAGCATTCAGTAAATGACTCTTTGGAATGCAACTGAGCACGCTCTTCACATTCGATGTCCACTTGCGCAAAGGAAAGCCAGCTGAACCAAGAGCGTCTTGAAGTTCATTGACCATTGCGATTGCCGTTGCTTCATTATGAGCCCCTGCCAGGACATCATCGACATACATATAGGACTTGATAATATCGCTAGCCAAAGGAAATTTGGATTGTACATCACTTGCGAGTTGCTGAAGTACTCGGATGGCTAAGCACAGTTAATGCCAAACGTGACGGTATTCAGCTCGTAATCACCAAGTTGCCCCTCTTTATTTCGGAACAGGATCCTCTGAAATGGCGTATGGATTGGATCGACCATAATTTGGCGGTACATTTTTGTGATGTCGGCATTGAAAACTACTCGGAAAAAACGCCACTTGAGAATCTGAGTAGTGAGATCGGACTGAAGTACCGGACCAGGGTAAAGTATGCGTTGAGACTTACTCCGTTGGTGGACTTGCTAGAGGCGTTAAAGACTATCCGTACCTTTGTTGTGGTGCTGTCGGGCTTGAAGACCGCATGGTGTGGCAAATAAAAATTGTTATTAGTGCCGTCAAATGGAACTTGACGCATGTGGCCCAAGTCCAAATATTCTTGGATGACGGCGTCATACTCAGTTTTTGCCGGCTTTCGTTTTTTAGGAACTGAGCCAATGCCCCTGGTCTGGAATGACCAAGGTTGATGTTGGTTGGATCTCGAAACGGAAGTGAGACCGTATATCTCCCCGAAACATCTCTTCTTGTGGTCTTCTGGAAATTGACCTCGCAAACAGAGTCAGAATCTTCTACCGGTTTGCCCGGTAGATCCTCCACCTCCCGAAACCTTGTGAGAAGAGTTTCAAGTCCCTCCTCTCTGCTAACAGCGACCCTCGTGGTGAACGCGGCACATGAACTAACGGGGACCCCTTGCAACGGCCCTGAAATGACCCAACCGAATCTCGTCTCTTGAGCCATTAAAGATCCGCACACTTCGGTCTGGATGCCGGAAAGAGTCACCGCTGGTATGACATCAATGCCAAGAAGTAGATCGATCTTTGCCTTTAATCTGAAGGATTTGTCGGCTAGAGGAATATTGGGCATTCCTTCCAGTGTGGCTTGGGCTATCGTAAATGACGGCAAATCATCAGCAACTTGGGACAAAACAAAAGCTTCTATCTCTATCTGGACAGGAGGTCCATGCGATGACCGAATGCTTATGTGACAGACCTTCAAAGTTCTATTGACCTTTCCGTTAATGCCTGTCACCTCGGCCCTGGCAGTTTGGAATGGTAACTTCATGCGTCGGAACATTCTTTCGGATATAAAATTGGCTTCCGAAGCCGGGTCTAATAGCGCCCGTGAAGCATAAGTAGTGCCCTTGTGCCAAAAGTCCACGATGGCTGTACCTAGCAACTTATCTCGTGAGGACCTTGCCTCAGAGGTAAAGTAAGTCCTCACAACGGGGACATCGACGCACCGGGTGATTCTCCTTCATACAGAGATCACAGGATTTTGGTTTGGTGGTCACCTTGGCTTCAAATGTATTAGCCATTCGGGTGGCTGGAAGCGAATTTCGTGGAGGTTTCGGTGTGGGAACCGAAATAGCCATTGCAGTTGTATTTTCCACTGCTTCGAGCGTACGGAACCGCTCAGTGAGGAAATCGTCCATCATTTGCCACTCTGGAATGGCAGTCTTGTCTCCCAGAGATTGTTCCCATAGTGAAAGGGTATTCTTTGGCAATTTGATGGAACAGAAAAATACGAACATGCCTCCCCAAGTGGTTACTGGCAGGCCACAGTGCTCAAAAGCGCGAATGGATGCCTGCAGAGCATTCTGATGATCCTGTAATGCTTTTCCGGACTCATGGGAAATTTGAGGCAGGTCAAGAAGTGCTCGGAATTGGCTGTTCACGATAAGTCGCTTATTTTCGAAACGCTGTTTGAGTGCATTCCATGCCGTTTCAAAACCATCATTTGTAAGCGGGAATTTTGCTACAATGAGGTTGGCTTCACCCCTCGTTTTCGCTAGGAGATGGTACAGCTTTTCAACGGGGGAAATTTGCGAATCGCTTATGTAGATGGCTGTAAACAAGTCACGGAACGTGGGCCATTTTAAATAATCTCCCGTAAAGACTTCTGTGTCAATGGGTGGCAATCGACAGCCTCGTTCTGCTGGTGCAGAGGTAGGCGCATGACGGTTCGGAGGAGTCGGAGCAGACCCTTCATAAATAAGCTCGTTTAATCGAGCCGTGCATCGCTCGTTAACTTGATAGCATTTGTCATATTTAGCTTGGATGGCTAAATCTTCAGAGTTATCGTCTTTACCATCTGTGAGTGCCTCGCATTTCTCATATTCCTGCTCGACCTTCTCCCACAACGCTTGAACTCGATCACGACGGACTTGGAGCGTAAATACGCTGACCTCGGACAGTGAAGTGACGTGGGTGTCGACTTCAAACTGAATTAGTTTATCGCAAATGGAAACAAACTTCTTCAGAGCCATGGTGGAAGCAGCTAAAACCCTTTTGGTTTCGGACCGAGTGACTTTTGGGGCGGTTACCAAAATCTGTGGAAGTGGTACCAATGATTTGACCTCTTTTTGGCTTGCTCGTCGTGGCTCTGACGTGGCTTGCTGAAAGTTCGTGCTCGATGGTGCGGGCGTGAGAGTTACTGGACTAGAGAGGGTCTGAAATGCTCGGGAAGGAGGAGTAGTAGGGCTGGTACTCCTCTGGCGCTGACCTGGAGCAGCAATTGAGGATTTGCTCGGGGCTGCAGTGTTCTCAGCTGGTTTTCGTCTTTTGACGGGCTCGTGCTCATAACCCCAGCGAGTAACGGTTATAAAGTGGTGAGCTGGTTTGGCACGGCTTGAAAATTAGCCAAAAAGACCATCAGGAACGTTTGGGAAAAACTGGAACACTACCAAACCACTTAAAGAACGGCTTTGAAACGCCTTGAAATAGATTGAAAATCCAGAAAACGAGCTGGTACGTTTGGAATGGAACACCTTCAATTCAAATATAACTACAAAGATGCGACTTGAAACGGGTGGAAACACTTTGGAATTGAAATAGAACCAAAGATACGACGCGTGGAAACACTTTGGAATTGGAATATAACTCCAAAGATACGCCTTGGAACGCGTGGGAATACTTTGGAACTGAAATATAACTCCAAAAATGCGACTTGGAACGGGTGGAAACACTTTGGAATTGAAATAGAATCAAGGATACGAATTGAAACGCGTGGTAACACTTTGGAATTGGAATCTAACTCCAAAGATACGACTGGGAACACGTGGGAATACTTTGGAATTGAAATAGAACCGAAGATACGACTTGAAACGCGTGGAAACACTTTGGAATTGGAATCTAACTCCAAAGATACGACTTGGAACGCGTGCGAATACTTTGGAATTGAAATAGAACCAAAGATACGACTTGTAACGCGTGGAAACACTTTGGGATTGGAATCTAACTCCAAAGATGCGACTTGGAACGCGTGGGAATACTTTGGAATTGAAATATAACTCCAAAGATGCGACTTGGAACTGGTGGAAACACTTTGGAATTGAAATAGAACCAAAGATACGACTTGAAACGCGTGGAAACACTTTGGAATTGGAATCTAACTCCAAAGATACGACTTGGAACGCGTGGGAATAGAATAAACAAAAACGCGGAACACAAATTTTTAATAATTAAATATTATTCGATTTTTTCCTCAACGTGACCCTTCAACATATATACCCCACAAAGTGCCTGCCAACCTAGGGTATACAGCACAGCTACTTTTGGTCGTATGCTTTGTGCCGGTCTTTGGCACATGAGCTTGCAGCTGTGCTGGTATACTGTAGTTAAGCGGTACTTATGTATGCACGTATGTATGTATGTATATAGGCTGCAAGGGGTAGCGGGATTTTGTTGGCGGTGATGGAAAAATATATTTGTGTGCGAAAAAAATAGAAATTTTTGTGGAATATATGTGTGGATATGTATATGAGTATCAATATGTAAAATTTTATGTATGGAAAAAATATGTATATATATGTATGTGTATGGATATGTAAAATGTTGGAGTATATATATATGTATTTAAAAAACTTCTTTTTTTTTTTTTTAAATATGAAAATATGGAATGGCGATATGCAGAGGTGTGAATGGATCGGACTTTTTTATATAAATTAATGTTTTTTTTTTTTTTTTTAAATATGAATTCTTTTGCTGTGTCTAACCGATATGCCCCCACTTTATAGGGTGTCGCGGGACACCAGAAATGTCAAAGTGTGGCTTTTATATGTAAGAGGGTGGTTCACTTTCGTTTTTTTTTTTTTTTAAATCTTTATTAGTTGTATTGAAAATTTTCTTCTCTTCGTTGGAACCACCTTTCACTGCGCGCACACTTTTCCCAGGAGTGGACTGTATTTGCACAAAACCTTTATTTTTGGATTTAATGTAGCACTGGATAAATTTGTAATTTTTTGTCACATTCACACACTATGCTTGCATATATATATTTTATATGTAGGAGATCACTTTTAATTTCGTAGGTTTGATTCACTGCATACATACATATGTGTTGATATTTTTTTGAAATTGCGAAAAAATATATATTGGAAATAGGCAAATAAAATATGGTGCCTTATATACTTGGCCTATATATGCCAAAGTGCGAGGAAAAAACTTGAAGTGGGCGAACCAATATGGCGCCTTATGTACTGGACACATATATATGTATGAAAATTTGGGGACCAAAATTTTCTCTCCTTTGAGGAGGAAAAATTTGCGCGAAAGTAATTTTTACTTGGATTAGGAGAATCAATGGCAACAATTATATGTATGTGAGTATGGGTACGGATGCTGGAGGCATGTACATGTACTCATATACCTATAATTTGGAAAAAATTACTTAGCTTGAAATATGGATGAAATTCCACCGATGCTAATGGTTCGAGAGGATCTTAGTATCCGGCTCGAAGGACCAAATGATTATTTAGGGGGGTCGAACTTCCTTCTGGTTTGGGGCAGCTAGATGAATTTTTGCCTTTTTCCTTTTTTTTCCTCCCAGTAAAATACTGAGACGTAGAGAAATTTCACTTCACTTGTATGTATTACTTATCTTCACGTATATCATTCAACTAAAACTAGCTTACTTAAGAGCAGGGCACCAAGCCCCGCTTGGAGCGAAGTGTGGGGAGTTCTTTTGTGGGGAGAGCGATGGGCATCATCGGGAGAGCGGCGCGAGGTGAAAGCTTCCGCCTCCTTTAACCCTTGTGTTGCCCGGTTGGGCATAAACAATGATTTATAAACTGTAGTTTTTGTTTCTAAATTTCACCAGTATAGCACGTTGGGCGCCAAATCTAACGATCCTTTCTCGTCCTTCGGGATATCTACAATATCTCTCGGACTAGGTTCGGCACAACAAAATTTATTTTGTGCCCCGGTGAAATCAGAACCGGTTTGTTTGTTGATTTGGTTTTGTAATACGTTTATTTGCGATCGTTTATGGGCTTGATTGGATATGACAAGTTTCTCTATGGTAGGCCTGAACTTGGACAGCGTTGTCGATTCACTTCGAATCCCTCGTCGTCCCTTCTTGCCTTCCTTTTGCTCCTGTAGCCGTTGCTGGTTGTTGTCTCGGCCTGTATCGTATGTTTGGTTGGTGCTCCACACCTCTACACCCCTTTCGCTATGCTTGTTGAGATGTCTTTTGCTTTATGGCTCTGGGACGAATCCCGTAGCTATTATCACGAAGCAGGATGTTCCTCAGCAATTGATAATCGTCAGGATATATAGATCCTGGAATTTCGGCAGTAGCATATATCCTCGTGCCTACCACTGACTTTGGATACTCCTGGAAATGCTTGGCTTCTCTCCAATTCACTCTAGCTTGGGTACGGTGTTCGTTATCCTTATTTAAGGACTTGTTGCTAATGTTTGTTATCCTTATTTAAGGACTTGTTGCTATTGGATGAACTATACAGGTTACTCGTAAGGCCTGTGTAGTTCCTAGTTTTTCTGCTGCTCCTTGTGTTTCCTTGATAAGTTCTTAAGGTTACTCGTAAGGCCTTAATTACTTGTTACTTGATCACGACTTGATGACTTGATGCCTTTGGTTGATAGGCATTGCCTTTATATAGGCAGCTCACACGGCCTCAGGAATAGATTGGTGTAGTACCGCTATACAGCTGGTACATTTCCATCAGCCCTCTGCTTTCATCCACGCATCCGCTTGTTGCTACGCGTGGTGAAAGTCCCGTAAATCCTTGGCGCATATGTCACCTTTCTCTGTGGCTGCGCGCCCATTTATTCCTTGTCCTTGTCTTTCTCGTTTGTACATATTGACTTGCATCACTTTCTCATGTTGGCGTCGCCTTTCTATTGGCCGCCCTTCGCATCCCGTTGACTTTCTCTGCTTTCAGCGCTGCCGTTGCCCGTCGCTCCCTTTGATCCACTCGTCATACCCAATTTCGCACATATTTGCTCCATCTTAGATTTACATACATGTATGCTAATTGTATTAAACTTATACTATTGTTTAATAATAAACAGCCTGATTAATTAAATATACAACGTTGTTTAATTTCCCATGCAATGCATTTTCATACGCATATCGTATCTATTAGATAGAGGGCTTCCCCATTGTTCATCCCTCCCCCTTCGGTTTGCATATTCCCCTATCCAATCCACAAACCATTATCGTTTCATACAAAGCATGCATGCCCCGCACCCGTCTCACGAGCTTGCTTGGCCCTCACTTTCATTTTCTTTCGCTCACAAGATTTTGGTTGCGCGCAATCTAACTGCTTTCGTTCTCCTGAGCGTGACGTAGGCAGAGAGTGCGCTATTGGTCACCGGTATTCTCCCTCACGCATAGTGTACGTGTGACATGCGTGTATGCTTATTCAGCGTATGCTAATGCATGCATCCATATTTGCCTCTCTGTGCTCTTGATTTGCATAAGGAGGCCAATGCCCCCGTTTGTGTACAATCATGCCCTCAAGCCTGGTTCCATTTACTCTTATACCGTTGATATTGTGCATTCTGCCTCCCACGCAACTTCCCGCTTGTACGAAATTGCCAGCGGTCGCCTGTGATTCGATCGAGCCATGCTTCATCGTACGTCATGAGTTCAACTTGGTTCGATCGTACGTCATAGGCTCGAATTGGTTCGATCGTACGTCATAGGTTCGAGTTGGTTCGATCGAGCCATGTCGGACTTGGTTGCCCATCGCATGTGTGTGCATATTGGTTTTTTTGCATTATGCCTCCCACGCATCTTCCCGCTTGTACGAAATTGCCAGCGGTTGCGTGTGGCTCGACTGGCCCAGTTTGATCGTAGACCACTTATATTGAATCGGTTCGATCCGTCAGCAGCAAGTTCGATCGTATATCGTACGTTTGGTTTGTGTCTCGGCTGTATCTTGTATCTGGCGCATCCTTTGCACCGTTTGATTGCGTTGCTGCTGGCTTGTTGTGTGGGATATTATAGTTATTATAATGTTCCTCACAGCGTTTTAAAACGAATGAATAAAAAGAATTCATTTCAATACAATGTAAACCTCTAACGTATAGTGTTGTATAACATATAGCTTTAATATACCAGTGGTGCTGCCATACATTTAATGACTGATGTATTGTTTATATGGCATTCGTTGCCAGATCATTGCATCCGTGACTGTTATATGTCTATATTTGCGTTCAATAAGAAAAGTGAGTTTAGAATTTTAAAAATTAAGTGAATTGTATATAAACCACATTCAAAATGCCACTTCCAAGACGTTCAAATACTGGTAGACGAACACGAAACGCCACAGTTGTTAGAGAATTTCGTAGACGTAATGCGAACACGGTTGACAACAACATGAAATTGGCGGCTCATAATTATGGTAGCACAATTTATTATAGCATATATTCCAATATTGGACAAATGAATAAAGAATGTGTGCATTGCAGAGCATTGAAATTTATGAACGAAACGCATGCAATGTGCTGTGTTTCTGGAAAAGTTAAATTGCCTGCATTAGAACCTCCACCAGACCCTTTGCACTCATTAATTTAGGGCAATTCACA
Source organism: Drosophila paulistorum (assembly GCA_018152135.1). Classification (NCBI taxonomy): domain Eukaryota; kingdom Metazoa; phylum Arthropoda; class Insecta; order Diptera; family Drosophilidae; genus Drosophila; species Drosophila paulistorum. The sequence goes on along the minus strand of JAECXG010000194.1, from coordinate 1,103,401 downwards.
AGCGTCAAAGGAGTTTTTGAAAAATATTCAAAAGTACAATTCGTGCTTTCAAATGACATCTTTTGGGGCTACATTATAAGAGATGGATTTATGCCGACCTTTAAGGTAATTACTTCTTAGTACTTACTATGCAATTTGATTTATGAGAAAAAAAATTCCAGATTCAAGGTCAGATATACCATAGGGCTGGGTCACTGTTGCCACTCCCAGATGCTGACCATCAGTTTTTACAAATATATTTCATTGGTGATGTTGATAGAGAATTGAACCAGCGCTGTGCAATCGCTACAAATGTTGGAAGAGAAATCTTGAGTGAGCTGCAAAGATTTTTCCATCAGCACAATGAATTGGTCAAGGTATTCAAGAATGCACTCGATCAGATGCCCACCGATGACCATAAAATCATAATACGTGCTGACAGAACACCACTCGGACAACATGCTAGGCGATTTAATGCACCAACAATCGATGAAGTTGCAATCGCAATAGTTGGAGAACAATTTTATCAAAGAGATATTGTTTTGCATCGTAGGAATGAACAACTAAATCGTATTTCTGAACTCCATCGTTGTTATGACGCATTAGAATACTCTATTTTGTTCTGGAGAGGAGATGACGGGTATCATATCAATATACCAATGAAAAATGCAATAACTGGTATAAAAAATTACGATCAGTATCAACCAAAATAGTAATTCCTTTTTAGGTCAGGAAACAACGAAAAAAGTTAGTGCGATGAAATATTATTGGTATTGATTGATGATTCCTTATCAAGATGACAATTACATTTTAAGACGCAATCCTTCAAGTGTGTGGGGTAAATTTAGAAGAGCCGTGCTTTTCTCACAAAAAATATTGTATACCCAATAGTATTGCCACGTCGAACATTTAATGGATGAACTAAACATTTAATTCGCTAGCAAGTAAAACAGGCGGCAGAGCAACGCTTGCCGGGCCAGCTAGTATTTTATATGGTCGGAGATGCTTCCCTCTATGCGTTGCACACTTCGGACCAAAATTAATATACTCTTTTTGCAAGGGTATAAACATGTGTGAGGTGAATAAAAGGCTTTGGTGAACCGACATCAGAAGTGGGATCGGCATCACATCCTGCATTCTCAGAGGAACAATGACGCATAGTCCTACAGATTCAAAATCAAAACCTAGTGGAGCTTGTAAAAACAATGCAAGCGTCAACACGTGAACAGCAGCAGATACATGGCGTCACTTTGCCTTAATTTTTTTCTGATAAGTGCCGACTCCCGTACTGTCTGAGGACCAGTTGCATGGTATGTGGGACATCCTGAACTGAAACCTGGAGAAGTTCCCAAAAAGAAGTTAATCAGTGCTCTGTGTCTGAGCCAATGGGAGTTATGACACACCGAAGCGAGACCTTTCCAAGTCGTTTCGGTTCCGGAGCTGAGTGCTCTCTTATCCGAAGCAGTGATGAGAGAAATCCTTCGTAAAGGATATAAGATTTTCTGACAAATTTGAAATTGTTAAATTCTTTTGTAGTGTTCGAGCCATCTACTGTTTCATTTAACGTTAATACTGATTTACTCGATAATGATAGAGAGAATGTGATTAAATTGCTTTACAGATATTCAAAAGCATTTATCGATGAAATCCCTTACACGAGACTTAACTCAGGGAAAATGAACATTAGGTTCGTTGACCCTAACAAAACGGTGCAGAGGAGTCCATATCGTTTGAGCTTAAATGAAAATGTAATTGCACGCAAACCTATAAATTAATTGCTAAGTGGTAATATCGTTCGACCTAATTGCTATACTAGTCCAATGCTATTAGTGCAAAAAAAAAAGAAAAACCAGAGGGCCGGGGCTAACTTCGACCTCGTCGAAGTTTGTATACCCTTGCAACTGTTTTAATAATTCTTTCCTTACCCATAGCCATCAAAGTGTAAAAACGTTTTATCCAAAAAGTCTAGCAAGGATATAACGAACTTTTTGATGAAAGTCACTGTTTTCCATCGATCGTTTTATATGGGAGCTATTTGATATAGTTACCCGATCTTTACAAAATTCGGCACAGTGATTACCAGGTATATTTAACTATCAAATGTTTAATTTGAAAGCAATCGCATTAAAAGTAACAAAGTTATTGATATAAGTCACTGTTTTCGACCGATCGTTTCTTTGGGAGGTATATGATATAGTAGATCGATCTTGATCAAATTTGGCACAGTTGTTTATAAGTGCAATAAACTCACCAATATTCAATTTCATGACGATAGCTTAGAAAATAGCGAAGTTATTCAGAAAAGTCACTATTCGTGACTTTGACATTTGTATTGGAGCTATATGATATAGTAGTCCGATCCAGACGGACGGACAGACGGACGATCGGACATGGCTATTTGAACTCGTCTCGTCATGCTGATCAATTATATGGTCGGAGATGCTTTCTTCTATGCGTTGCACACTTCTGACCAAAAATAATATACCCTCTTTGCAAGGGTATCAGACAGCTTGTGCATTGATAATCGTGAGTAAAATTCGATAGATTTGCGTTGCTCATTTTTAGTGATCAAATTGTTAGACTTAGTGTTGTAAAGTATTTTACGTGTTTGGATATGACTAATAAACCGCGTTCGTAACACCTGAGGAGCAGTACGATTATTTAATACTGCCATTTGGCCTCAAGAATGCTCCTTTCGTTCAGCGAAATTGGAAATTTAGCACATACCTATGTGTCTACATGGATGATATTATGATAGTATCATCAACTATAGAACTAAGCGACGAATGGTTTAATGTCGTTTTGGAGGTACTAACTGAGGCTGGATTTTCATTTAATATTTCGAAGTGTGAGTTCCTTAATATTACGGTGCAGTATCTGGGGTATGAGGGACGAGACCGTATCCGCAGAAGATCTTAGCACTAACTTCTCTGAGACCGACTTCAACATTAAGCATTGTGAGACAATTTATTGGATTAGCGTCTTATTTTCAAAAATTTATCCCTCAATTCTCTCAGGTTATGAAACGGATATACTTGCTAACTGCGACCAAAAACGTCATGGTCATCCCAACCATTTGGAAACAATTAGAAAGATAGTCATGTCTATTCTATTCTCCCAAATAAGACAGCACTGAAAATATTTAATCTGCAATTTTCAATAGAACATGCATATGCTAAATCTCATGGTTATGGTGCTATGTTAATACGTCGGCAATGGCAAGTGGAATACTTTAGTAAGAGAACCTCTCCTGCAGAGTCCAGATATCACTTCTAGTTAGGTCGGCTAAGCATTTTCGACAGTATTTGATTGGCCGTGAATTCGTTGTGTATACGGATTATAATTCCCTGAAAGCATCAAGAACAAAGATGGATCCAAGGCCAATAGTACACCCTTGGTGGGCGTATTTACAATATTTTGACTTCACGATTGAATATAGAAAACGGAAGCGCATGGCGCATGTACACATATAGAGCAGAAATAAGAAATGCAAATGGGTACCCTCAAAATTCTTTTGTCCGCGGTCGAATCGCGGCCCGGTCGTGTTAAGATGCTCTTGGCGAGGTACAACTTGCTTTGAATTGCACAGTTAATTATGCAAAGCAAGTTCTTACCGAAAAAAAAAATGCACATCCTCTGAGCTTGATTTCGGCGTGAGTTACCAACCCAACACCCTGGTTACTAAATTGGGGAACGAGACCCAGGAAAGAAGACGTGGCATCGACTCTTTCCTGTTCCTAGAGCGATTGATAATTTATATATGATGATCACACATACATAAAATATACATACATAAAACATACATGTTGTATTTATTTATATTCCGGTTTCGTTATTGGCATTGATGTTAGTGTTACAATTAAATATTATGGCTTTTACAAAATAAACGGACTGTAGGTCTGTCCCGAAACGTGTGCTCGCTATCGTTGCAAACTTAGAAGTCAGTGTGAACGTCTTTTATTATTTTATTCTGATGGCTTAGCACTACGAACTGACTTTAGAAACGATGACCGCTTCTGGTTCTTTTATTGTCTGTCGGTGCCTGATCACCGGTTCCTACATTCGGCCCTCCTGACGTTTCATTCGACTCGAATGAAGTTTCCCAAGGTTTCATGAACTCGGCCACAGTGGATGTTTTAGTGGGCCCTTCCGTGTCTCCTATTTTTTCAACCTCATATCTTCCATGTTTCTGGACTGATACTACCTTGTACGGCTTAAAGTATTTTCCTTTAAGCTTAAGACCTACCCCGTATTGCGTCCGCTTTATCGTTACTAAATCGTTAGGTCTATATATCCTTTCGATCTTTCGTTTTGCACCATAGGATTTTCGATTTTCGTCCTGTAGGACTTTAATATTTTCAATCGCCCTATCTCGGATCTCCTTACGTTCCACATCCAACTCGTTTACTATGCATTCCATAATACGCTCTCTTAGCTCTGCATCTTCAGGAACTCTCATATCTAAACCTGTTAGTATCTTAAACGAACTCACTTTGGTTCTTCTTTGCTCAGTGTTGTTTATCAGTTGTTGTACCTTGCCTACATGCTTATACCAGGTTGCTGGACTTTCCAAACTCAATTTCGTTAACATGGGTACAATGATCTTGTGCATTCTTTTGACCTGCCCGTTTCCCCGCGGAACACCAGTTGTAATTAATAAATGTTGTATGTTATTTTCCTTACAATATCATTCTCCATCTGCTCGGGTACTACGATCAACTGCTTATTGCCATCTTTGAACAAGACCTCATTCAAAATATAGAAATCCTCATACACGCTCTTTTCAACTAGACTCCTTACAGCATTTGTCCAATCATCAACCAATTGAGCTTCTTTCAGACGATGAATAATACTATCCGATATTGAATAACAGGCGACTCGACTCAAAGCATCTACATGCCTCATCCTTGATCCTGACCGATGCTCTAGACTGTAACTAAAATCTTGCAAGAACATGGCCCACCGGGCTACTCTCAAGGGAACTTCCTGTTTTTTCATGGTCATAGTAAATGCATTACAGTCTGTAACTATAGTGAACTGCAAGCCAAGAATGTAAACTCGCCACTTCTTTAGAGCCTCAATTATGTCTAGAACTTCTAACTCGTATGAATGATAATTCTGCTCACATGCCTTCGTTTTTCAACTCATGTACTGAATTGGATGGAACAAATTATCCTCAGTATCTTTCTGCATTAGAATTGCCCCATAACCATATTTTGACGCGTCTGCATGGACCTCTGTTTGCGCTTTCGGATTATATAACTTCAATACCGACTCACTCGTTAGTGCTGCCTTCAATCGTTCAAATGATATCTCCTCGATCTCGCTGAACACAAATTTACTATCCTTCCTTAGCAAATCGGAAAGTGGCTTCGCCATTAAAGCATATCCCTCAATGAATTTTCGGAAAAACGATGTTAAACCGAGAAACCTTTGCACTGCTTTTTTATCCTGCGGTCTTGGGAAATTGTGTACCGACGAAATTTTCTCTTCACTCGGTTTTATTATCCCTTCTCTAATCACGTATCCTAGAAAATTGACTTGATTTTAAAGAATCTGACACTTTTTCCAGTTGAGCTGTAATCCATTCTTCTCCGCTACCCCCAAAACTAATTTAATTCTTGACATTCCCTCATCAATGTCCTTGCTTTTAATGATTATGTCATCCATATATACGATCGCTATACCTTTCTGAATCAACTCCTGCATTGCTGCCATCATGAATCTCGTAAAGACCGCTGGAGAGTTTGAGATACCAAACGGTACATATAAGAATTCTTACTGTCCTTTCTGAGTAACAAATGCAGTGAACTTTTGCGAACTTGCTTCTACTGGTACATGAAAATATCCATTTTTCAAGTCCAGTGTAGTAAAAACTTTTCCTCCTTGCAATTGATCAATTACACTGTCCATCAAAACTATCGGAAAATTATCGCGAATTATCTTTTCATTCAATTTTCTATAATCGCAGCACAACCTTTTAGCTCCGTTTGACTTTGCTACCAATACTATAGGGGCTGCATACATCGATGTACTATCTCGAAAAATTCCTTCCTCAAGCCATTCTTGTATCTGATTGTCTACAATCTGCTGATCGCAGTAGGCCAACCGTCTTGGATGTTGGTATACGGGAATATCATCTTTCAAAATAATTCTCATTTCAGTCTTCGCATCAGGATTGCGTTTTGGCTTGTATCGCTGAACTATCATTTCGACCTCTTTAGCCTGTTCTTGATTTAAATGAGACAACTCTAAACCGATTTCGTCCTTCCCTTCAAAAACTGTGCAGACATCTTTAAATTGCTTCATCCAATCCTCCACAGATTCAGTCTTTTCTTCTACTACCTTTTTTTCTCATTGCTAATTAAAAACTGAGTGCCATTTTTTGTTACATTCATGTCAACACTATCAAGAATCGTTCTTCCCAAAATAGCGTCAAACCCCATGTCCTCATCGGGAACTACATAAAACTCAACTACTATTTTAATTTTGTCGAAGATCACCATTAAAGAGAAACTATCAAACGTTAAAATTTTCGCATCTCCTATTCCTACCAAACACTTTCCAGAACCTGTTAGTTGTTTAACTCCTAGCTTCCAAAAAACACTTTGACGAATCAAGCACATATCTGCTCCTATATCTATGAGCCCTTTAAATTCAATATTCTCGTAGCTAACCTTCTTTAGTTCTAACCCAGACGGGGTGAACGTACTCGAGCTAACTTCAACTTTGTCATGTTGAATAACATTTACTTGCTTATCTCTTTTAATCTGTGTTTCGATGCTACACTGAGCTGCACGATGACCTGGCTGTCCGCATTTGAAACACTTTCGATCGAACTTAGGAGAATCTTTTCTTAAATGAGTCGCCTCTCCGCAACCAAAACATTTTCTCTCTCGAGCCGGTACTGCCTGTGCTTCACTTGAACCATATGCCTTACTTTCAAATCTGTTTGCTGCCTTCTATGAATCACGTCCCTTCTTATAAACTTCGATTTGAAACTTCAACTCTGAAATATTACGAGCTTGGAATAACATCATTTTGTTAGTTTTTGTATCCGGAATACCTTTAACGAAGTACTCTATCAGACTCTCCTCATCGACGTCTAACGGCTTCGCAATTTCCATCAATGCATATAAATATTCATTTAGAGTTTCGCCTTTCTTCTGTTGGTGCCGATTCAACTTCTTATGGACTGCAGCTGAAAATATTCTTACACTAAACTCAGCACGAAGAGCTGTTTTCAAGGAGCTCCAGTTTTTAATATTTCTCTGACTCCTTATGAAAGATTTTGCCGCCCCACACAATAACTGTTTTTCATTCCACTGTACCGTGGCTGCACATTTTTCCAGTTCTTCAATCCATTGAGCAATGTTAGGAATATCTGAACCAGAATACTGGGACACGCTGTCCTCAACATCTTTCAAAGTAAACCATAATCTCTCGGGTCTAACTACGTTTCCTGCTGCAATCTCTAGTCCCCCATTCGCTGTTATAACTGACTGATCGTCCGATCCCTCATCTTCCTCTTGCAAACCATAATGGGTGAGCAACCAATTCTGCAAATCCCGTTTCCTGCCAGTCGTAGGGATGATATTCCCGTATACCAACACCGTCTTGGGTGTTACTCTCTGCAAGCTTTATCTCAATTGCCAAACTTAAAGTTACGTACAATTCTTCTAATACTATGTTAGTATTATTTTCTAGCTTTGAAAATTGTTATCAGATTTTGCTAGTTCTTAACAAAGCCTCGAAACGTTATTACCACCAACACTGGTAAACTACTGTACACTTCTCCAGCAATTTACACAGCCTCCGTTGTGGCAGCCTTGTATCGATTTTGCAACCTTGAATCAATCTTGCAACCGGAATCGTTGTAGCCACAATCCTCTCTAGCGCCGTACACTTCTCCAGTGCTCTCTATTGTGAAACTCGATCCGTTCCTGCCTTGCCTTTTGATTGTTGGTATATCCCAATGGTACCTTCTTCGGCCAAACCTCACGAATATTTCGTCACGTGCTGCGAAAATTCCAGAATCACCTTTCTGATCAGCTTTCTCCTCCTTCTGCAGTTTACTTATGTCAGCGTCACTTGCTGTCTCCCTCGTCGGCCAAATTTTTTTGTTCTTGTTGCTCGCCGATACCGCGCTTTTACTGCAGCTATCTCTCTTGCTCTCACGTGAACGTTTCTTCGAAGCAGCGTCACTTGCTGTCTCCCTCCTTCTCAGAATTTTACAAGTTTTAACGAATTTGTAAAATTCAATAGCCAATATTAATTGTTTCACTTTGAAGCTGCCTTCCCGGTTGAGCCCCCAATTTGTGGTATTTATTTATATTCCGGTTTCGTAATTGGCATTGATGTAAGTGCTACAATTAAATATTATGGCTTTTACAAATTAAACGGACTGTAGGTCTTTCCCGAAACGTGTGCTCGCTATCGTTGCAAACTTAGAAGTCAGTGTGAACGTCTTTTATTATTATATTCTGATGGCTTAGCACTACGAACTGGCTTTAGAAACGATGACCGCTTCTGGTTCTTTTATTGTCTGTCGGTGCCTGATCACCGCTTCCTACATACATACATAAAACATACATACATATGATACATAAAACATACATACATAAAACATACATACATTAAACATAACTTCACACATGCATTAATTCGACTGTAACAGACACACAAAGATAGACAAAAACATTATTAACAAAAGTCACTTCTGTTTTAACATCTGAATCGAACGGACGTTTGATTTACTAGGGGAAAAACTAAATACACACACATCCCACACACCCTCATTCACACCATCTAGCTCCCGGTGGTAATTGGCGCAGCTGGGTCAGGAATGGACCTACTTATCTTCACATTGAGAACTATTATTATTTTGTTTCGTAAGTAAAGTACATTGAAAAACAAAAAAATTTGCTGTGTCTTAAGTGCATTGGTAATTGGAAGGGAATCAATTGTTGATAATCGTTTACATGGCAAAACCAATCACACAACACAAAAAAAAAAAAAAAAAATATTTAACTTACAATATTTACTTATAGTATTTACATATATACATACATGTACATGTTACACACATGAAAATTGGCCTACAGAATCAATTGCTGATAACTAAAGGTCAATCATAAGTGAAATTAAAATTATTTTAGTAAAAGTGTTAAAAAGTGTGGGCTGAACTCATACGTTAATAATCGCCGCATGAAAAAAATCGGAATTTGTATATACATGGATGCATATACACATGTGTATGTGTAAATCTTATAATTCAATGGAAATGTTTATATGTTGCAAAGCTACAAGATCTACTTTACGAAATACACATTGTTTGTCGCTCATTCTGCTTCGAATTTCATAATTCGGCGGAATTACGATTCGGGCGAAATCGATCTGCTAGTAGAACTAGGCTGAGAAGACGACGCCAAGAAGCTACAATTTCTGGCGAAGCTGAGAGAAGAAGACGCTGAGGTGACGACGCTAAGAAGCAATACAATTTCTGGCGAAAGTGATCAGCTGCGATTGGCAGACGAAGCAGCAAAAGCGGTAAATTCTAGTGAAATCGGTCTTCTACGCAGAGCTGCAATTGTCAAACGAAGTTTTCATAAGTAGTAACGTTTTTATTGTAGGCTCATTTACAAAAGTGAGCTTGAGTTGCAAAGACGTTAATAAAATTAGAAGTTCAGTTTAAAGTTGTGACACCAAGTTTAAGAACAATATACTATTAATACATAATTAAAGTAATAAAGGTTTGTTACAAAATATTTTAAAAGAACATTGTTCACGCCACCGGGTGAAGAGCAGTGAGCGGCGAAGAGTAGTGAGGAATGAGGAGGGTTTTTCGATCCTCGGCGTCTACGGTCACACCAGGAGTGGTGACTTGATTTTTTGATGGGCGCCGCCATTTCACTCCAGTACGAATTTTGAACCCGAAGACCCGTTCTTGCACTGTGCTTTCCTTTTTGCGATATAGTTTATTTTCCAACCCGAAGCATTCTCGTGTGTGTCGGGATACCTTGTAAATTAACGAACAATAAACCACCATTAATTAAACGAAGTTTTTCGCGCGTTTTAATTGCATCCACACTCACCAGACCCAGAAGAAATTGGCACCCGCCAATCACCTGCGACTTATCGAATCTTTCCGCCCCGCCACAAACAAACATTAAGAACAATACAAACGTTGCAATGACAGTGCCATACAGTGGAAAAAAAAAACCAGAGGGCCGGGGCTAACTTCGACCGCGTTGAAGTTTGTATATCCTTGCAACTGTTTTGGTAATTGTTTCCCTACCCATAGCCATCAAAGTGTAATAACGTTTTATCCAAAAAGTCTAATGTCTGCGAAAGAACGACCTTCATAGGAAATAACGATGATATTGATCAAAGTCACTGTTTTACACCGATCGTTCCTATGGGAGCTATATGATATAGTCACACGATCTTTTTCAAATTCGTCACAGTCATTAACAGATATATTAAACTAACAAATGTTTAATTTGAAATCAATTGCATCAAACGTAACGAAGTTATTGACAAAAGTCACTGTTTTCGACCGATTCTTCCTATGCGATCTATACGATATAGTCACCCGATCTTAGTCAAATTTAGCACAGTCGTTTATAGGTGTAATAAGCTTACAAGTATTAAATTTCACGACAAGAGCTCAGAAAATAAGAAAGTTCTTGAGAAAAGTCACTGTTCGTGACTTTAACGTTTGTATGGGAGCTATATGATATAGTGATCCGATACGGTTGAATCCGCGATATACACTATATACTGTGCACTATATACAAGTCTACATAAAAAGTTTCAGCACCGTAGCTCTAACGGTTTAGGAGGAGTTCGCATCGATCCAGACGGACGGACGGACGGTCAGACGTACATGGCTATTTGAACTCGTCTCGTCGTGCTGATCAAGAATATATATACTTTATATTAACCAAATTAATATACCCTTTTTGCAAGGGTATCAGACAGCTTGTGCATTGATAATCGTGAGTAAAATTCGATAGATTTGCGTTGCTCATTTTTAGTGATCAAATTGTTAGACTTAGTGTTGTAAAGTATTTTACGTGTTTGGATATGACTAATAAACTGCGTTCGTAACAATAATGCCATTTGGCCTCAAGAATGCTCCTTTCGTTCAGCGAGCCGTGTTTGGGAAATTTAGCAAATACCTATGTGGTAGTCTACATGGATGATATTATGATAGTATCATCAACTATAAAACTAAGCGACGAATGGTTTAATGTCGTTTTGGAGGTACTAACTGAGGCTGGATTTTCATTTAATATTTCGAAGTGTGAGTTCCTTAATATTACGGTGCAGTATCTGGGGTATGAGGGACGAGACCGTATCCGCAGAAGATCTTAGCACTAACTTCTCTGAGACCGACTTCAACATTAAGTATTGTGAGGCAATTTATTGGATTAGCGTCTTATTTTCAAAAATTTATCCCTCAATTCTCTCAGGTTATGAAACGGATATACTTGCTAACTGCGACCAAAAACGTCATGGTCATCCCAACCATTTGAAAACAATTAGAAAGATAGTCATGTCTATTCTATTCTCCCAAATAAGACAGCACTGAAAATATTTAATCTGCAATTTCCAATAGAACATGCATATGCTAAATCTCATGGTTATGGTGCTATGTTAATACGTCGGCAATGGCAAGCCTCTTGTAGTGGAATACTTTAGTAAGAGAACCTCTCCTGCAGAGTCCAGATATAACTTCTAGTTATGTCGGCTAAGCATTTTCGACAGTACTTGATTAGCCGTGAATTCGTTGTGTATACGGATTATAATTCCCTGAAAGCATCAAGAACAAAGATGGATCCAAGGCCAATAGTACACCCTTGGTGGGCGAATTTACAATATTTTGACTTCACGATTGAATATAGAAAACGGAAGCGCATGGCGCATGTACACATATAGAGCAGAAATAAGAAATTCAAATGGGTACCCTCAAAATTCTTTTGTCCGCGGTCGAATCGCTGCCCGGTCGTGTTAAGATGCTCTTGGCGAGGTACAACTTGCTTTGAATTGCACAGTTAATTATGTAAAGCAAGTTCTTACCGAAAAAAAAATGCACATCCTCTGAGCTTGATTTCGGCGTGAGTTACCAACCCAACACCCTGGTTACTAAATTGGGGAACGAGACCCAGGAAAGAAGACGTGGCATCGACTCTTTCCTGTTCCCAGAACGATTGATAATTTATATGTGATGATCATACATACATAAAACCAGGGTTTGAAAACTGCGAAAACTGTCAACAGTTTTGCTGTGTGCTGTTGCTTCTGCTTCGGAAACTATGAACAATCGAAGCAAAAGCAACAGCAAAAACCGAAATCAAAAAATCTGACAGCAAAAGCAACAGCAAATAACCGAAATAGAAAATTTTGACAGCAGCAGCAAACAGCAAAAATCCGAAAGCAAAAAACCTGACAGCAGCAGCAATAGTAAAAATCCGAAAGCAAAATATCCGACAGCAGCAGCAATAGCAAAAATCCGAAAGCAAAATATCCGACAGCAGCAGCAAACAGCAAAAATCCGAAACAGATTGCTTTGATAGCAATAGCCAACTTATACATTTTAATACTTGGAACTGTTCTGACTGTTGCTTTTAGCCAATTTCGGAAGTCGACGAAAGCAGCAGTCAGAAAAATAGTCGCAGCAGAACTGATTTTTGGCCTACTTTGATTTTACCTATACCTATACATACTTACACATGAAAGTACACATACTCAATACTCTTTTCTCTTTATTGTATTGTCTATTTTAAATACCCAGTAAAATTTGAATAAACAAACAGTAGAGTAATTTTAATAAACAAAAAGAAATACAAATTTTTGTTTAATAAGCGCTGAATCGATACATACAAAAATAGTATCATAAATAGACTGATGTTGCTGCTCTTGTTGGATCTGTTGTTGCCATTGCATAAACTGATTCTGCTGTTCTTGAAGTAGAGCCTGTCCAGCTTCATTAGGTACCCAAATGATTTCTGTCCCTCCATTCAGGATTAATAACATTAAACAACAACAGTTTCCCACTTTAAGATCGAACCGCAGTCCTACAAGATCAACAACACAGCAACAGCAGCCACTACATCAAAACTAGCGTAACAACACAGGTGTATCTTATGCTGAGGTAACAAAACGCAATTTAAATGCAAGCACAGCAACTTCTACACTCCCTGGATACAACAAACATCAACAACATGACCTGCATAACCAACAACAAAAGCTTTTTTCAAGTTCAGGCTCTACTTCAAGAACAGCAGAATCAGTTTATGCAAAGGCAACAACAGATCCAACAAGAGCAGCAACATCAGTCTATTTATGATACTATTTTTGTATGTATCGATTCAGCGCTTATTAAACAAAAATTTGTATTTCTTTTTGTTTATTAAAATTACTCTACTGTTTGTTTATTCAAATTTTACTGGGTATTTAAAATAGACAATACAATAAAGAGAAAAGAGTATTGAGTATGTGTACTTTCATGTGTATGTATGTATAGGTATAGGTAAAATCAAAGTAGGCCAAAAATCAGTTCTGCTGCGACTATTTTTCTGACTGCTGCTTTCGTCGACTTCCGAAATTGGCTAAAAGCAACAGTCAGAACAGTTCCAAGTATTAAAATGTATAAGTTGGCTATTGCTATCAAAGCAATCTGTTTCGGATTTTTGCTGTTTGCTGCTGCTGTCGGATATTTTGCTTTCGGATTTTTGCTATTGCTGCTGCTGTCGGATATTTTGCTTTCGGATTTTTACTATTGCTGCTGCTGTCAGGTTTTTTGCTTTCGGATTTTTGCTGTTTGCTGCTGCTGTCAAAATTTTCTATTTCGGTTATTTGCTGTTGCTTTTGCTGTCAGATTTTTTGATTTCGGTTTTTTGCTGTTGCTTATGCTTCGACTGTTCATAGTTTCCGAAGCAGAAGCAACAGCACACAGCAAAGCTGTTGACAGTTTTCGCAGTTTTCAAACCCTGATAAAAACAAACCAAACTTGAATAATAACAAATTTTTTTCTGCCAATTTTGAATTTTGAGAACGTAACCCCTTATTTTGTACTGAATCCATATTTCGCTTAACACGATTTCGCTTAACACGAGGATTTCTAGGAACGTAACCCCCGTGTTAAGCGAGGGCCAAGTGTACACACACATCTCACACACCCTTATTCAAACCATCTAGCTCCCGGTGGTAATTGGCGCAGCTGGGTCAGGAATGGACCTACTTATGTTCACATTGAGAACTATTATTATTTTGTTTCGTAAGTAAAGTACATTGAAAAACAAAAAAATTTGCTGTCTCTTAATTGGAAGGGAATCAATTGTTGATAATCGTTTACATGGCAAAACCAATCACACAACACAAAAAAAACAAAAAATCAATATTTAACTTACACTATTTACTTACAGTATTTACATATATACATACATGTACATGTTACACACATGAAAATTAGCCTACAGAATCAATTGCTGATAACTTAAGGTCAATCATAAGTGTAATTAAAATTATTTTAGTAAAAGTGTTAAAAAGTGTGGGCTGAAATCATACGTTAATAATCGCCGCATGAAAAAAATCGGAATTTGTATATACATGGATGCATATACACATGTGTATGTGTAAATCTTATAATTCAATGGAAATGTTTATATGTTGCAAAGCTACAAGATCTACTTTACGAAATACACATTGTTTGTCGCTCATTCTGCTTCGAATTTCATAATTCGGCGGAATTACGATTCGGGCGAAATCGATCTGCTAGTAGAACTAGGCTGAGAAGACGACGCCAAGAAGCTACAATTTCTGGCGAAGCTGAGAGAAGAAGACGCTGAGGTGACGACGCTAAGAAGCTACAATTTTTAAGCAGAGCTGCAATTGTCAAACGAAGTTTTCATAAGTAGTAACGTTTTTATTGTAGGCTCATTTACAAAAGTGAGCTTGAGTTGCAAAGACGTTAATAAAATTAGAAGTTCAGTTTAAAGTTGTGACACCAAGTTTAAGAACAATATACTATTAATACATAATTAAAGTAATAAAGGTTTGTTACAAAATATTTTAAAAGAACATTGTTCACGCCACCGGGTGAACGGCAGTGAGCGGCAAAGAGTAGTGAGGAATGAGGAGGGTTTTTCGATCCTCGGCGTCTACGGTCACACCAGGAGGGGTGACTTGATTTTTTGATGGGCGCCGCCATTTCACTCCAGTACGAATTTTCAACCCGAACACCCGTTCTTGCACTGTGCTTTCCTTTTTGCGATAAAGTTTATTTTCCAACCCGAAGCATTGTCGTGTGTGTCGGGATACCTTGTAAATTAACGAACAATAAACCACCATTAATTAAACGAAGTTTTTCGCGCGTTTTAATTGCATCCACACTCACCAGACCCAGAAGAAATTGGCACCCGCCAATCACCTGCGACTTATCGAATGGAAAAAAAAAACCAGAGGGCCGGGGCTAACTTCGACCGCGTTGAAGTTTGTATACCCTTGCAACTGTTTTAATAAATATTTCCTTACCCTTAGCTATCAAAGTGTAAAAACGTTTTATCTAAAAAGTCTAGTGTTTGCGAAAGAACGGCCTTCAATCTTAGCAAGGATATAAGGAACTTTTTGATGAAAGTCAATGTTTTCCGCCGATCGTTTCTATGGGAGCTATTTGATATAGTTACCCGATCTTTACCAAATTTGGCACAGTGATTACCAGGTATATTTAACTATCAAATGTTTAATTTAAAAGCAATCGCTTTAAAAGTAACGAAGTGATTGACAAAAGTCACTGTTTTCGACCGATATGGGAGGTATATGATATAGTCATCCGATCTTGACCAAATTTGGCATAGTTTATAGCTACAATAAACTTAATTATATTAAATTTCACGACAATATCTTAAAAAGTATCGAAGTTATTGAGAAAAGTCACTGTTCGTGACTTTGACGTTTGTATGGGAGCTATATGATATAGTAGTCCGATCCGGCTGAATCTGAGATATACAAACCCTGCAGTACATACAAGCCTAAATGCATAATTTCAGCTCTGTAGCTCTAACGGTCTAGGCGGAGTTCGCATCGATCCAGACGGACGGACAGACGGACGGACGGACAGACGGACATGGCTATTTGAACTCGTCTCGTCGTGCTGATCAAGAATATATATACTTTATATGGTCGGAGATGCTTCCTTCTATGCGTTGCACACTTCTGACCAAAATTAATATACCCTTTTTGCAAGGGTATAAAAAACATTAAGAACAATACAAACGTTGCAATGTCAGTGCCATATAGTGAACAAAAAAAATAAAAATAAAAAATAATGTGCATAGACAATTAGAATTATGTTTAAAACATTGCAGAATTTTAAAACACTCGAAAAAAAAAAAAAAAAAATAATAATAATAATGATAATAATTCAGATGTATTTTTTTAATTCCTTTATTTATAACATAAATACAATAACATAAGAATATACAATGTTTTCTATCGGACTGCAGGCATAATACGAAACAATTTTTACGGGACGTCCCAGCGGGAATTGCTTCGCAAAAACGTGTTGCTAGCATACTTATCTGTTTCTTGCGCGTTCCTCTTATCTGAGGATTTGACAGACCACACCCGCAAAGCCGCATACTGCGTCCCAGATCGCCGATTCGGCCACATAGCTGTGACCAAGTTATCAGGTGTAAGGGCAGTGTTGATCAGTGACAGTTGACAGTGTTGTTGCTCGTTGTTGAACCTGACGCATTCAAAGAAGATATGTCTTCGACTGTGCTGCTGCCGCAGGCCAAGCAAAAGGGTACCTGGTCATGCCCAAACCGGTGCAGATATGATCTGCAGCATCCGTGACCTGAAAGCAGTTGTGTGAGTTGAGATCGTCGTTCCACCAGAAAACTGGTTGGTGATGTTTATTAAAGGGTCTGGAGCGGGCCATACTCGCATCGCTGGCTGATGCCAGCATGCCACATAGCTGGTTTGCCATGTCTTGAGCAGATCCCGCAGCCAACGTCGCTTCGTAAGTCGCAGCCTGGGTGTTTAGCGTTGCAGCTTTGTATGGTAATTCCGCTGCCTGGGTACTCGTCTGTTGTGGTCGAGCTGCCTGTCCTAGGGAAAAAATTATGGCCTCATGGTCGCTGGCGGTGTAGTTGTCATCCAGCCGCCATGCAGCAAATCTCGCCAAGTTGTTGCTGACAAAAGTAAGGTCAATTATTGATCCTCTGCCTGCGCTGTTGAATGTGTTACGAGAGCTGCAGTTTAGAAGGGCGACGTCTAATGAGGCTAGCGCCACTAAAACGGCGCGCCCGCGGACATTAGTTAATCTGCTGCCCCATTCCTGAAATCTCCAGCTATTACGAACGGGCTATGCGTTCTCGTATTGTCCGCAAGTTCGTCCAGCGATTCGCAGAAATCCAGATAGTCTAGACTCGGCGGGAAATAACAACTGTAGATCCACTTGCCGTTTATTAAGGCTCTGACAAAATGCCCGCCTGTCGACCTGTCGATCGAGTCATGACATCGAGCCGCTACGTGTCCAAATGCCAAGCATCTGTAACATCTGGTTGCGTCATGGTTGAGCCTAACTCTGCATACTGAGTAGCCGATCTTCAGCTGCCCCGCTTTCACAATTGCTTCTGCCACGTTTGCCGGAACTCATAGAGTTGCCTTTTGGGATCCGCCATAAGAAGGACGCAAGCTTTTTACATCTTCTTCTGTCACCTTTAGACTTAGCTGCATTAATATTGCATGGCATATTTCTGCTTTGGTGGCCTCTTCATCCATTTCCAACACGTCCAATCCGACAAGATTTGCCAACGACTTAGCCTCGACTTGGCCTTCGAGTGCTGTACCGATGTCCTGCTGTATCTTGCTGACATTTTCAGCGCCGACTTGGTTTAACTCCAGCAAGAGATCGCCTTTTGCGATACGCCTCACCTTTTGTACGCTTTCGCCAACAGCCTGCAACTTTGCGTCCTGGCTTCTGGTCACCAGTTTCAACATATCGCTGTATGACATACCGCCCTTGCTTTGTACCAGAATAGCGGCTGGTCGCTTTTTCGGGACTGATCGCTTTGTTGGTTTATATGCCATTATTCGCGACAGGTCGCACCATAGGACGGCTCTTAGGGGCATCAACTGCTCTGCTCTGTGGCGTCGGGGTGCGGTGCATCGCTCCACACTGTGGATGAGCAACCTCGCCTATATTGTCTCATGGTCGAAAGATTGACAAGGGGGTGTCGCAAGTACAGAATAATGAATATTTGGTACTTGGAAAAACGCAGATACAAATACAAATGAATGAATGAAATCCGGCAGTCAGCTGGCAACCACACCACTTTTGGTTTTATTTTCCCTTGTGTACAGATTAGTGGGTAAATGAACTTAGCTTTTTCCGCTCCTCTTTGCTGCGATCACCTCACCACTACGCAGGCACCGGTGAAAGTCGGGATACGGAGGGGGTGTCCACCGATCCCCTCTGACCACCAACGATAGCGGGGCTTCTTGAGACCGACCGAAAACAGCCAAAGATTGCAGGTCCCGGAGACAAGGAGAAATGGGTACCAGTAGAACCGTGAGTAGTACTTCGCGTTTGATGAAATTACCACTGAAAAAACTCTTTTATAGGATAAAAAGACGGGTTTAAACGCGACCAGAAACAGAGAGCGACGACCAGCGACGTGTTTTTTTTTTTTTTTAATTCGTTTATTTAGGAAAGGATAGAAAGAAGAATTTACAAAAGATTTAGGAATATATGAAGTTGCGGAGTGGGAAAAGCGTGTGGGACTGCCAGCGGGGGTATTGCTTCACACGTTCATGCCTCCACCGCACATCCTCTTATCAGGTTCTGTTTGCCAGTTGTTCTACGCTGCGCAGTTCGGTCATGGTGACCGCTGCGAATTTGTTGAAGGCATCCCAATTTGCCTTCCGCAGTATGATTAGCGGTACCAGATTTGTTGCTGACGCCTGCACCCCGAGTACCACTTGCAGATTTCTTCTGTGAGTGTCGAAGCGGCCACAACTGAACAGAATGTGTTCAGCAGTTTCTTCCTCACCGTTGTTGCACCATGGGCACGCTGGGCTTGCAGAATGCCGAAATCTGTAAAGGTAACTCTGAAAGCAACCGTGTCCGCTTAGTAGCTGTGTCAGGTTGAAGTTGACTTCGCCGTGTCCCCTATTCAGCCATGCTTCGAGATTTGGGATAAGTCGGTGAGTCCATCTGCCTTTTTCAGACTCGTCCCACAGCGCCTGCCATCTAGAAATACTTGTGCTCCGCTCCCTCTTGCGGATTGCAGTCCTTTCGATTTGGGTAGTTCTCGGGTCTTTTAGTTTGCTGTACAATTGTTTGGTCTCGTCTGCTAGGACTATAGCAGCTATTCCAGAGATCATGCGGAAACCGGAGCAGACTCTGAGCGCACTGAGTCTATAGACGGATTCCATGTCCCGTGCATAGGATTTTGTGGCCATGGCCTCGGCCCAGACCGGAGCGCCATAAAGCATTATGGCCTTTGTGACCCCGTGGAGCAGCAATCCGCGGCTCTGTGTGGGACCCTTTGTGTTGCACATTAGGCGCGATAAGGCAGCGCCGGTAGCCCTCGCTTTCTTTGCTGATTCATTGAGGTGGTCTTTGAACGTTAACCTGGAATCGATAAGTATGCCAAGGTACTTTATTGAGCTTTTAGTGGTTATTTGCGCGGTGCCAGCCTGAATTGTTGCAATCTCTACTTTCTTCCGACTGCTTACGAGCACTGCCTCAGTTTTATGTTCGGCCAGGTGAAGGTCCATTGAGGAATATCGCGTTCGAGCAAACAGCTTCCACTTCATTTAGATGTTTCGCCACGCAAACTAAGGCGATGTCGTCGGCAAAGCCAATGGTATCAACTCCTTCAGGCATATTCAGGTTTAGCACTCCGTTGTACATTGCGTTCCAGAATAGCGGCCCCATGACAGAGCCCTGTGGAACTCCTCCGGTAATGCTATAATGTTTTCGTCCATCATAGGTGTCCACATGCAACCATCTGTTGTTGAGGTAGCTGCTAACTACCTTCAGCAGGTACGGCGGGACTCTATAGTTATGCAGAGCCTCCAATATGCAGGACCATCTTTCCGAGTTGAAGGCATTTTTAACGTCTAATGTGGCTATTAAGCAGTATTTTTTTGCTCCACCTTTCCATCTATCGCCGGCGGTTGCGTTTCGAGCAATTTTAACCACTTTCCGAATAGCATCTAGTGTAGATCTTCCTTTGCGAAAACCAAACTGGTTTTCGGAAATTGCTTGGTTGGCCTGCAAGGCTTGGTCTAGCCTGTCCACTACTATTCATTCTAGGAGTTTTCCCGTCGAGTCTAGTAGGCAGATGGGTCTGTAGGCAGAGGGCTCTCCCATTTGTTTTCCTGGTTTAGGTAAGAGCACTAGGTTCTGCTGTTTGTATAGATCGGCGAATATGCCATCGTTGAGACATTTGGTGAAGGCGAATGCAAACTTTTCAGGGTGCTGGAAGGCAGCAATCTTTAGTGCCTCGTTCGGGTTACAGTCGGGGCCCGGGAATTGGTTTTAATGCGTCCTACAGCTGCTAGTACCAGCGACGTGTGTATGTATGTGTGTGTGGGTGCTACATATATGTAAATGTATATAAATAAATATAAAAATGTTTAAACCATTACAGAATTTAGAAACACTCACGTCGACAAATCACGTCAACATAAATGCCAAAAAAATATACATTCCAAGCAGCCACAAAAAGAACATCTGCCAGACGAAGGGCAAGACTCATTTATAAAGATCCAGTTCATTCACCCAACGACGTAGCAATGGATTCTGGAAACGCCTCAGTGTCACTTCCCACAACTGTATCGACTCCAAACGTTACGCCTACAATAAGCAGCATAGCCAACAACCCACCATCTTTAAATCCAACTGACATCCTTGCCTTTATCAAGGAGCTACCTACTTTTGACGGCATCCCTAATAAACTGCAAGACTTCATTGTCAATGTGGAAGAAGTCATCGCTTTGATCAGAGGAACTGACCAGACACCATACAGCTCCCTTCTGTTAAGAGCCATCAGGAACAAAATCGTAGGTAGAGCTAATGACGCCTTAAAACTATCCAATACTGCACTCATCTGGGATGACATCAAGGCTTATATCATACAGCATTATGGTAGCAAGAAAAGCGAAGCTATGCTTTTTCGCGATTTACAAAACTTTCCCGATAGCTTGTCATTAGGTCAACTATTTTATAGTATTTTGAAAATAAGATCACAATTGACAGATATTTTACAAAACACAAATCAAAACTCAACTGACAAACCAAAATTATATGACGAGATATGCTTGAATAACTTTTTAATTAATCTACCAGGACCCCTTAAAACTTTAATAAAATCAAAAAACCCACAAAATATCAAGGAAGCCTATGAACATTGCCGTGTCGAAAAGTCGTTCTATTCGCAAAAACCAAATACTAGCCAGAATTTTATAGCACAGGTAACACCATACTTACGCCCCCAAAACATACGAAATCAACCAAACAACAACCCCTATTCTAACAATAGAAGCCAGTTATTTTGAAATAATTCAACCATTTCTCAGCCTAACATCAACCAGGCTAA
This sequence comes from Drosophila paulistorum, assembly GCA_018152135.1. NCBI lineage: Eukaryota > Metazoa > Arthropoda > Insecta > Diptera > Drosophilidae > Drosophila > Drosophila paulistorum. The sequence continues at coordinate 1,081,802 of JAECXG010000194.1, read as the reverse complement.
TAATAACTACCATAATAAAAATTCAACTCTAAATCCTTTCAATTCAACAGGCCCAACTAGGAACCAATTACACAATATCAATGAGCAACAATCTTCAACTGAACTTTGTAATATTAATGACGCAGGAAATTTTTTCGAAACTGCCTCCGAGAACCAACAGGGTACTTAACAAAAAAATCACACGGATCGACACTCCCTTTTATATGGATAAATTCCGTTACAACTCAACCCATAAAATTCTTAATAGATACAGGTTCCACAAATTCATTTGTAAGCCCAACTATAGTGAGCAATGTCGATCGCAAAACTCTTGATAACCCTATAACTGTACAGTCAGTCTTGAACCAACACGTCATAAAAGATAAAACTACGACTTACTTCTTTTCGATTTTCACCCACATTTCAAAGGTTTGCTTGGGATAGATGTCCTTAGAAAGCCAATATTAATCTGGACAGTTTTTGTTTAGAAACTCCAAAATCATGTTTAAAAATTTGTTCACAAGACAACCCAGTAACCGAAGTACATATTATCCCAGCTTCTTCAAAATCTTTAATAACCCTTCCGGTCCGGATGAAGGAAGGTAATTTCTACTCTCAACAGACAATGTATAATAAGCACTTAGAGATTTCAGAAGGACTGTACAATTCAGTTTACGGATATAGCAAGATGGTAATCGTAAATAATTCACTCGAAGATCAGCAATTATGTTTAGAACAGCCAGAAACCATACCCTATGATCAAAATCACTATATTGAAATATACAATATAAATTCGGACAATCAAAGTCTCCCACATGTCCACAAATACGTTACCAAATTAAAAACCGATCATTAAAACTCCGAAGAAAAAATGGCTTTAATGCAATGACGACAATCAAAAACTAACATTTACCAGAGATATTAAACATTATATACGCACAACTGACGGCATGCCAATCTTTGTTAAACCATATCGATACCCCTACGCCTTAAAGAAAGAAGTAAAAGACCAAATAGACTCAATGCTAAAGCAAAACATAATTAAAAACAGTTATTCGCCTTGAAGCGCCCCTGTTTGGGTAGTTCCAAAAAAATCGAACTCCCCTGAAACGCAGAAATGGAGATTAGTTTTAGATTATCGTAAACTTAACGAAAAAACAATTTCAGACCGTTATCCAATTCGAAATATAAATGAAATTTTAGACCAACTTGGTAAATCTAATTACTTCTCAACTCTTGATTTAGCTAGTGGATTTCACCAGATTGAAATGAACCAAGCAGATAGGACCATAACAGCTTTTACAGTCGAAGGTGGCCACTTTGAATTCATCCGTATGCCGTTCGGGTTGAAGAATGCACCTGCGACGTTCCAAAGAGTAATGGACCATGTCCTTGGAGATCTAGTAGGTTCCATTTGTTTAGTATACCTAGACGACATTATAATTTTTTCACCATCTCTACAACAACACCTGATAGATATAAGGCAAGGCATTGATAGATTCAGATCCGCTAATCTTAAGCTACAAATCGCAAAATCTGACTTCCTTCGGAGAGAGGTTAATTTTCTAGGTCATATTGTAACTCAAGATGGGGTTAAACCTAACCCAAATAAGATAAAATCCATTCAGGAGTTCCCTATCCCAAAAAACAGGAGACAAATTAAATCATTTCTAGGTCTCCTTGGCTATTATAAAGCCATTAACACAACAATTAAAAGGTACAAAAGCAGTAACGATTGATGAAGAATACTGTAAAACTTTTGAATTCTGTAAGACATTACTTTGTAATAATCCAATATTGACCTACCCAAACTTTAAAGAACCCTTTATATTTACTACTGATGCAAGCAATTATGCCATCGGCGCTGTTTTATCCCAAAAATTATCTGGAAGCGACAAACCTATTTCTTACGCCAGTCGCACATTATCCGATGAAGAAACCCGTTATTCAGCTAAAGAAAAAGAAATGCTTGCAGTCCATTGGGCAGTAAAACACTTCAGACCCTACTTATTCGGAAAAAAATTTATTTTAGTTTCAGACCACAAACCATTAACATGGAACACAGGACCATTTTCCACCGACAAGGTAGCCCGTTGAAAACTACAATTACTATAATACGAATACGAATTTCAATACAAAAAAGGCTCTCAGAACGTAGTTGCAGATGCACTGAGTCGTATCCGACCCGAAGCAAATATTATCGTTAACAATATAGATGTCGAAAATTTTTCAAATAACAAAGTAACATCTTCTCTGTATAATCTTGCATCAAGCATAATAATTGTCGAAAAACCACTTAAGGATTTTAATTTGCAGATTGTTTTAGCTGAAGGTTCTCCTGCTTCTTACCAGGTTTCTACTCCCTTAAAAAACAAATTAAGGAGAACAATCACAGAACCCAGACTTAACTCAGATACTGTACTAGACATTCTAAAAAAATTTTTAAAGATTAACAGGACATTAGCAATTTACACATCAGACAGTATTTTTCAAATAGTACTAGATGTGTTCTGTAAACATTTTTCTCACAATAAATTATTTAAATTACTTAGGTGTACAACTCTTTTAGACGATATCACTAATACGACCGATCAAACACAAATAGTCAATGATTATCACAATAATAACAATCACCGGGGTATTGATGAAACATTAATGCACCTTAAAAGAAAAGTCTACTTTCCACATATGAAAAGCAAAATAGCGCAAATAATAAAGGGTTGTGAAATTGCCTCACACTTAAATACGATAGACAGCCGCAGAAACCACCTTTTGAAGTACCAGAAACTCCTTGCAAACCAATGGACATAGTCCATGTAGACATATACACGATAAACAAAAACTATAATCTTACACTAATAGATAAGTTTTCAAAAGTTGCTTGTGCCTACCCTATACTCAACAGGACCTGCATAAACATTTTTTGCAGTCTTTTTGGAATCCCTAAAAAAATAGTTTATGACCAAGGTGCGGAATTTACTGGCAGTATATTTAAAGATTTCTGTAATCAATATGACATCCAATGTCATATAACTTCCTTCCAGCAGTCATCCAGCAACTCTCCTGTAGAACGATTACATTCGACACTGACTGAAACCTATAGAATAACCACAGAATTGAAAAAGAAAAATAAGCAGATTAACAAACACGAGGAAACTCTTTCGGAAACACTTCTCACTTACAATAACGCTATACATTCATGTACAAAATACACACCTTTTGAACTTTTTACTGGACGCACACCTATATTTGAACAAACAATTAAATACGACACTAATATAATGAATATTTACAAAAATTAAATTTTTTTCAATCAAAATTATACCAAGAGGTAAAAGAGATTTTACATAAAAATACTAAAAGCAAACTTGATAAACTTAACGAAACTCGGAAATCCGCATAAAACATAAAGTCTTACGAGTTAATGGTAACACACTTATCACCACACGCTTGCAAAAAGTCCATAAGTCTAAAATAAGGCGAACAACGAAATAATAATTAGTATAATCCTTGCTTTGTAATGTACACAATCCGAAATGAATCCAGATCATGCACATCCCCTCTTAGTCAAAGAATGTTTTTTGATCAAAGAGGAGGCCTATATATATGTAGAAACTCTCTGGGTGTCGGCTAGCAAACAGTCTTTGGAAGGGTTCTTTGGACCAGCAATTACTCAATACACCCGTACTACATAAAATAAAACAAAGTCCCTAGAGCACGAATATTACACAATTACATAATAAAAGAATTTAACTAGAAGGATAGAGAAAGAGATTATATTAGTATCACACGAATAGGGAAGCTATGAGGATGGTATTATAGCTTCGCGTCTAAACCCTCCCAACCAATGATTTTCCTGTCGCAAGATTCTGGAAAATCCCAATACAATTCAGCTCGCCGCTCACATTTCGCTACAAGGAAGATCACACAACTTTTACTCAAACATTATAAATGATATTTATTCACGAGGGTTACGGAATACCAAAATACTTCAATAAGTCGGAAACATAATCCGATTTAACTAAACTAAAATGATGATTATTATAATAAACGATAATTAAATTAAACAATTGGATCATTTCGGGCATCCAATAGCCAAATTAGGGATAATATGTTTTGTTTTGGTGAATCTTAATTGTAAGGTGGATATATATAAACTTATTGGTAATCAAAATAAAAAGGTCAAATGAAATTTGGAAGTCTTTAATTAAAATTATTTGAATTATAAACGTAGACTCGCTCTTTTACGTTATTAAACTAGAGAGAGCTTTTTTCTTATTCGCGGATTATTTGACGCAGAACTTTCATTTCTTTTTGCAAACAAAAACAGGAAAATGCCAGAACGAACATGATTTATGATTCAGAACTTAGGACTTACCCATCCGTACGGTCCGTCGAAGGATGATGCTTAGGAATAAAATGTTAAGTTAAATCAAGCGTTTGGCATTCCTATTCAATACAGGCCATCTGGTGGACTCTCAATCCGCACTGATGAAACTTTCTCTGCCCGTATCCGATTCGGGCGGCTATTCCAATCGGTGAGACTTTGTCGTATTATCGCTGCAACCCTTCACGGTGTGCAGATCTGAGCCACGTTGTTTCAAAAAAATATCCCTGGCGTTTATTCGGAACTCAATTATGAAATTCTTGGCTCAGGCTTCCACAATACAAATTAATTGTAGCTAAGTTTTCGAAAGAACTTATTAGAAACTTCCAAAAAATTGAATATCCAACAAAAATAACTTACGATAATAAGATTCACAAAACTCCACAATAATTATTGTGCTATATGCTCCAGATAAACTGAAAGCGAGTAGCTTACATTGGATCATCAATGCTCGGTCACCTCTACGTCTGGAGTATAAAGTCCTCCTATATAACTCCGTACTGAAACCCATCTGGACTTACGGTGCCGTACTATGGGGAAATGCAAGTACCAGCAATGTCGACATTATACAAAGGGCGCAGTCGAAGATTTTAAGATCAATCACTGGGGCTCCGTGGTACATACGGAACGACAACATTCAAAATGATCTAAATATACCTAGCGTAAAATCTGAAATAGGTAGTCAACAACTAAAGTATTCTGCGAAACTGGATGTACACCCTAATGTTCTTGCCAATTCCCTTACGCGAACTAATAATAGAACTCGTCTTAAAAGAAATGACAGACCAACCCAATAATAAATGATTAGGGCCGCCTGCAATATCCCCTGGATATATCTTATGTACTAGATTAAGAAAAAACATCTCAAACTTGTTGTTAGGCTCTAATTTAAGAGTAGATTCAACAAATATATATTAAACGTTAAAAAAAAAAAAAAAAAAAAATATGCTCCAGATTAGTATTTAATTAATAATTCGGCTTGATGGCCGAGAAAATTTCACATTTAAATTTTTATGTTTATTTTTCTGCGGCGTGGTTTAGGCGTCTAGCCAGGGCGGAAGTTCGTCAGAAAAGAGTGTGACCAATGCATGCGATCGCGCATAATGCCTCTTCGGTAGGGTTGCACGAGTAGAGCTATCGAACTTCTAAGCTCAGCTGATCATTTTGATCGACACAATTACCCACCACTTACGGAATTACAAACTAACGCCTTAAAATTTAAAAACAAAACTAACGGCAGAAACTGGGCACTACAGCTTTTTACATATGTCATTCATTGTACCCAAATGCATTGTAAACAATATACAGCATTTAAAATTAACATTTGAAAAAAAATTTTTTGTAACATAAAATGCTACAAAAACAAATAGAAAAATTTAGCTTTCAGCATATCATTAGATCCTTTTGTGTTGAACAAGCCCAAGTCACAAGGAAAATCTGTGGCATCCACCCCGACACCCCATTCTAAACGCATTCGCTTCATTTTGGGGAGGGAGGAGTTACCAAACCAACACCCTGGTTACTAAATTGGGGAACGAGACCCAGGAAAGAAGACGTGGCATCGACTGAACGCATTCGCTTCATTTTGGGGAGGGAGGAGTTACCAAACCAACACCCTGGTTACTAAATTGGGGAACGAGACCCAGGAAAGAAGACGTGGCATCGACTCTTTCCTGTGCCCAAAACGTTTGATAATTTATATATGATGATCATACATACATAAAACATGCATACATAAAACATGCATACATAAAACATACATACATAAAACATACATACATGTGATACATAAAACATACATACATAAAACATACATACATATGATACATAAAACATACATACATAAAACATACATGCACAAATGCATTAATTCGATTGTAACAGACACACAAAGATAGACAAAAGGTAGAGACCAAAAACATTATTAATAAAAGTCACTTCTGTTGTAACATCCGAATCAAACAGACTATTGAGTTACTCGGGAAAAACTAAATACACACACATCTCACACACCCTGATTCAAACCATCTAGCTCCCGGTGGTAATGCAAAGAAGATGCAAAGTTAAGAGTAGAAGGTAAGTACATTTTGCATATTAGGAGAACGCATAAATATTGCCATGATTAGAGAAAATTGCCAGATCCTTAAGAGGATATGTATTGAAATGTATCCCTGTGAGAGGATATGTTGTTTGGTAAGTTGCAATGGTGTTGCAATAATGGAAACCACATGTCAAATATACATTGTGTTGCATGGTAATATATGATCTATCATTTTTAAATTAGTGCTAACTACTTCATTGAGCAAGCACAAGTGAAACACGAAAGTTGGAACATGGCGTGTGTCGCTCTTGACGGAACCATGCTCATAATCAAATGGAAATCATAGTGCAGTCGAATTTCGAGTCCTTAATATGCAACTGATTAAGTAGTTGAAAAAGAAACTGTTGAAAGAGACAGTATTGAAATAAGCGAAACTGTTGAAAGAGACAGTAAAAAAAAAAGAAACTGGTGAAAGAGACAGTATTGAAACAAGAGAAACCGTTGAAAGAGACGTTATGGAAGCTGTTGAAAGAGACAGTGTGGAAACCGTTGAAAGAGACGGTATGGAAGGTGCTGAAATAGACAAGAAGAATAAGAAATGCAAAATGAAGTGTGTATTGAGATATACGATTATCGATCGCTGTGTTGTGGTATCTGGTCCAAGAGAAGTTGCTTTTTTGCAATTGATATAAAAACTGATAAAGTATAAAAAAAAAAAAAATAGAAACGAAGTTGAAAAGATAAATAATGTAAAATGTAAAATGCTAATTATTTAAACCAAACGATAGTTAATGTGGGGATGGCAAACGATTTGTTATTTTATCGCAGCTAGTACGTCTGCCTTGGTTAAGCGTCACCCGAAGAAGTCAACAACTTCCAGTGTCCTTGGGCCGCATGCTTCGCATAATACTTAGCATTATATTCTTGAGACTTAACACCACCTCTGAGGCATCGACCTCCGCCGTCCTCTCACCCAACCGTTCTGTTAGTTCATCCACTACAACGCCTCGTTGTTCAATCCCGAATAAGAATGTTGTTGTGGAGTGGACGGAGTTATTCAATGCAAACTCTATGTTCGGCAGATGTTGAACCCAATCCGCGTGGTCCACGGGTTCCGTCAGTTTACCTAAAATAGGAATCCGTCAGTTTACCCAACATAGGGCCCAAAACACGCTTAACCCGCTCGACTTGGCCGTTGGCCCGGGGTGAAGCAGTGGCATTTAGCACATTAATTATATTATTGGCCCTCAGAAATTCTTCAAATTCGGAGGAAGTAAAGCAGGTACCACGATCGCTGATAATTCGTCCGGGTCTACTGTAAGTTGCAAAATACTGATATTTTAACGTCTGACACACTTCACGTGAATTAGTAGTTGCGGCAGGGTACAGCTTCACAAATTTGGTGAAAGCGTCAATAACAACCAGAAGATGCTTTTTCTTAGAGCGTATGGACGGAAGGGGACCCAGATGGTCAAAATGAATGGTATCAAACGGAAGGGGCACTTTCGGAATACTATGTAGCGTGACACGGTTGTCCGAAGCGGACGCGGTGTAGTAGATACACTTGAGGCAATTTTTAATATAATTGTTAACAAAAGACTTCATACACGGGAAGCAGTAATGCTTCTTGATTTGTCTACAACATTTATCCGTGGCCATATGGCCTAGCTTTTCGTGCACTACTCGTATGACATGATTTATCATTTCGGAAGGGACATAAAGTTGGGGTACACTCGTCGAGGACAGGCGGTACAATACTCCGTCTCGCAGTTCGAAATCCGCTATCTCATATTTCTCTAGCTCTTATCGGAGTTTGACAATTTTAGGGTCCCGGTTCTGGGTGGAAGTCGAGGTCGATCTACGTCAACGTATGCTGCAGTTTCTATTCTGCTCAGAGCATCGGCATGGGGCACTACCCCCGAGCGGTGTACAATCGTGTAGTTGTAATTTTCTAACTGCAGGTCCCAGGGAATTACAACACGTACCGATTTTGAACGGGATGAACTTAAGGTACGTCCCAAAGCGTTTCTAGTCATATACAATCGCTAACGTCTCTAGTTCATAACTATGTAGCTTCGATTCGGTAGCGGAGGCTATCTTAGAGAAGTAGAACAGTGGGTGCAATTTACCGTCGGTTTGTTTTTGGAGGAGCACTGCTCCGAAACCAGTTGATCTAGGATCGCAGTGTAACTCTTTTTCAGACTTCGGGTTATATATGGATACCACGGGGGATTCTATCAGTTTCGACTTCAGGGTTCGGTACGAATCGGCAGAAGTACGAAAATAAGCCTAAGCAGCGCTCTAATTCCTTGTTATTCCTTGGGGTGGGCAAATAACGTATCGCTTGCAGATGAACTGGTTTAGGCGTGATACCGGCAGAATTGGCTAAGTAAACCAAGTACTCTAAATCCCTATATGCAAAACGGCATTTGGCCAGCTTGAGGCATGGCCCGTTCAGTCTTAACGTATACAGTATTTCCTTCAGTACCTCAAGATGGGTTTCAAAGTCATGCGATGCGACTAGGATATCCATGTATATCACCAGTTGACCTCGGTTTATAAATTTCTTAAGGACAAAATAAACGAATCTAGCGAACACGAAAGGGCCATTACAGAGTCCGAAGGGCATGCGTACAAATTCACACGGGCTGTCAGGGGTAACAAATGCAGTATATTTGATTGAATCTGGATGCATTTTCACATGGTGGAATCCGTTCTTCAAGTCTGAGACAGCGGTAATCTACACACTTTCTCAGGGTGTTGTCCTTTTTACGTACAGGGACAATCCCAGCCGAGTAAAGGAACACTACTGGGGCGAATAATGCCAGCTTTCAAGAGATCATAACAGATCTCACGCAACTCGATGCGTTCGTGGTGCGATAGACTTTAAGTCTGCGGCTTGCTCTTCCCGTAAAGTAGGCTCTATATCAAACTCTGACTCACTGACAGCAGGGACCTCAATGGCATTTATAGCCATGAGCGGAGGAACAGCAGAAGTTTTTAGAAGGGGAGAATCAGACAACAATTCGGCAGATACAATCTCATTCGCATCGTGCGGTAGTACCGCAATATATACAATGACTTCAGAACAGCAATCAGTTTCGTATTTATACATTCAGTCGGTTTATTCATAAGTAACATCAATTCTTTTCCATATTTCTTTTCTTTCTGTTTACAAAGTCTAATATTAATTTTGTACAGGAGATCTCTGCCTATAATCATCGGCAGTTCGGTTGCTTTGTTCAGCAAAACTTCAAACGTATGTATTGTCTCAGTACTGAGGAGGTGAACACTACACTGGACTTGACCCGATGACAGAAGTTGGCTTTTTCCCAAACCATGGCACCTCAATCTGCTAGGGCTAAGACGGCAGTTTTGGGGGACTTCAGATTGACGGAGAAAACACTTCCGGCTGCCCGAATCGAGAAGGGAAAGCATATTTATAAATTTCCCATCTTGCACTTCATCACAAACAAAAGCACCATTCACCAATTGTAAATGGTTTAATCTATCTCCCACATCATCAGCAGCGGCGGATGTGGCCCACTATGCCACACATGAAGTACGAATTCGGCGGTCTGTTCAGTTTCGGGCACATGCTCACATCCCGAGCAGTTGAAGCATATGGTCTCACTCGAGGTAGGGCCTAAAGATTTGTTCCCAGACAACAAGGCAGTTGGTGTTGGCTGCACCTTCACCCTGACTATTTGCTTGGAGGCGGCTGCTTGTACACGGGAGCGCTCGTAGCGTTCCAGGAGGGGCTTCAGCTCAGCTACCGTACGAGCTGAATGCAACATACCGACTCTAGTAGAATCCAAAAGCTCGTTCTTCGGAATCGGGGCGTTCATTGCAATCTCCTACATCTCGATTGCAAATCTCAAACATCCATCGCCGGCTACGTAGAGCGTTGTACACCTCTTCAATACTCCGCGAGCGTCCAAACTCTCGGACAAGGATGGATTTGAGCTTTGAGGCAGCAGCATGCACAACCAAAATCCCATACTCTACAACACAAAACGTGGCAAAGTCAAAATTAAAAACAATGCCACAACCTGTAAAGGAAGTACCAACGATAAAATAGTCTGCCCAAACGACTGCTACGGGACTCCAAAGTAAAAGCCAATCCCCAAGGAAACAATGAAGTGTCCCCTGGACTGTCCTGGACCACTGTGTTCACCGTATTGTGAATACAGTTGTATTATCAAACCTGGTGCGATGACCGGCACCGGTGCCGCCTGATCCCATAGGCCCCGGACATCAGCAGCTGAACTTGAACCTGAACTTGAACCTGAACTTTAACCTGAACTTGAACTTGAACTAGACTATAAGTTTGAAGGGCAGGCCGCTTTTTACGCCATCGATGGAGCATCGACGGCGGCGACCAGCTGATGCTAGAGGCTAGTTGCAGAAAATTAAAAAAAAAAAAAATGTTTACCTAAACAACTATGCACTGCGTCGCACATTTTTTTTGAGAGCACTGCGATGCATATTTTTTTTTTATATAATTATAAAAAACTATGTACAATTGTGCAGCATTAAAAGCTGTCCAATTAGAGTGTGGCCTGAAAACCGCAAAAATAGGCAGGGATATATGTAAAAAAAAAGAAGAAAAACCAACAACAACAAAAAACAGCAAAAAATGTTTCCTTTTTGACTATGCAAATATTATTCAGTAAAACAAGAAAACAAACAAATTATGACAAAATCAAACACTTAAAAAAAGAAAATTTTAAATAAAAAAAAAAGAAAATAATTAAATATGCGTGAATCCATAACAATTTTTTTTTATATTTCAAATAATATTCGTATTCAAGCAAATAAGACCAAAGCTTGAAATACTTATAAAAAAAATTTTTTACAGTAATTTCTAAACAAAGGTGTTGAGCTGTTTTTGTGGGCTTTTGTTCCCTATTTTTTTCTCGTATTTGTTATATTTATTTTATTAAATTAAAATAGTCATATAGGATCGTTAGTCAGTGAGGTCATTATTAGAATTATCTAAAAAAAAAAAAAAAAATTTGTATATTATTTAAAAATAAACTCCATATGTTCGATAATACCATAAGTAAATTTGATGATATATCTCTTGTACCCACAATGGGGTTAATAGAAACAAAATAAGTGGACTCCACTGCTAATATCTAAATAAAATAATAATATAAATAAAATCGAATCATCAAATACTGACTTGAGATTAACGAACATATTGTTATTGATAATTGTCGTAATAATGTGCGCATATGTTTTATACAAAACTTACCTATTACACAATAAATGTGTAACTAAAAGCGCCATAAGCCAATCTAATGACCTAGATAAGGTCTAAAAATACATATGCACACACGCGAATAAAGATTAAAAAAAAAAGAAGTAAGTCGTCTCGCCGACTTAGGTATACCATACACCAGTAAAACTAATATTTCAAATTTATAATAACAATTGCATTTACGTTTTTTTTTCAAAAATTCTGATTACATGCTTTTTAGAAGCATATCTCAGTATCTCGCTCACGCAAGCGTACGAGCACCCTAGCGCCCCCATCAGACAACGGCCAAGTGAAAAAATGTGTATATGCATAACTTGGCTATTTTTAGTCCGATTTTGATCAAATTTGGTGTTTTGCTGGGTATTAGTATTGGTGTTAGTATTAGTATTAGTATTCAAGTGTGCCAAATTTATTTAGTTTTCCCAAATTACGGGGGCGGAAAGGGGCGTGGCAAAATCTTTGCATTTACAGAATGTGGGCATTTATATTTGCTTAACACACCATATTTGTTGTCTCTAGCTATTATAGTCTTTAAGAAAATCGGTTTTGTTTCAATTGCGGAGGCGGAGGGGGCGTTGCAAATTTTTTTTGCCACAAACTTCTTTGAGCTTACTAATGGATTAATCATACCAAATTTGATGTCTTTAGCTATTATAGTCTTTAAGAAAATCAAATCTGTTTAAATTTCGTGGGCGGAGGGGGCGTGGCAAAAATTGAAATTGACCACCGTAGGTAAAACACGGGTCTACGTAACAATTTTGATGACTCTAGCTCTTATAGTCTCTGAGATCTACGTGTTCATACGGACAGACGGACGGACGGACGGACATGTCTATATCGACTCGGCTGTTGATCCCGATCAAGAATATATATACTTTATGGGGACGGAAAAGCTTCCTTCTGCCTGTTACATACATTTTGGCGACTTTAATATTTCACCATATGGGTGAAATATGTATGGCATAAAAAACAACAAATGTTTTTTTTTTTGAAAACAATGGCCACTTTTGATAATTATTTTGCAAGAATAAACGCTAGGCATCCCAGTATTGTCCAAGATATAATTGAGGTTTCTAGAAATGAGCAAATCAATTCACCACAAAACGCAATAAACTTGGTACAAATTAGGTCAGCTTACCTCAATATAACGGGAGAAGATTTCCCAGTTCAAGGAGGCTCTAGGGTACAGATGAGTTTCTTTCTCACAGTACCATATGTATGCTGTTTTTCCAATGCAGCAGGCACATATCGTTTCTAATGGAGGATCCGAGGCAGTGGGCCTAAACGACCCTTTTTAAAAAATACATCCGTATTTAAAAAAACGAGCTATGGAAGTTAACTTCGGCCTTGCCGAAGTTTATATACCCTTGCAGTTCTTTATTATATTTAATTCGATAAGAAAAGTGAAATTTCATACATCAACAGCATTAGTTGTCGTATTATGAATATGCTCAAATATTTTTCAAACTACTGAATTCAAAACACATTTAATGATTATTAAACAATATATGATATAGTAGTCCGATCCCGATGATTTTCATACTTTATCTCACACAGGTAATAAAGAGTCTCCAAAAAAAATTTCAACCCGATATCTCTTAAGATGGCTGAGTAAAACGCATACTTCAAACTACTGAATTCAAAACACATTTAATGATTATTAAACAATATATGATATAGTAGTCCGATCCCGATTTCAACCCGATATCTCTTAAGATGGCTGAGTAAAACGCATACGCACAGACGGACGGACAGACGGACAGACGGACATGGCTATATCGACTCAGCTTCTCAAGCTGATCAAGAATATATATACTTTATGGGGTCGGAAACGTCTCCTTCTGTGCGTTACAAACATCTGATCAATTTTATAATACCCTCTGCAAGGGTATAAAAATCTCAGATCTTATGGAGAAGTCCATAAAAGTAGCTAATAGTAGATTGTTAGCTAAGACTCCTTTAAGTAAAGACGTGCCCCGATGGATACACGAACTTTTCAAGAACTCAATCGCGCTGATAGACATATCAGAATCGAGTGCAGAACCAATAGATTTAACAGACTCATATGTAGAAATAATAGATATAGAATAAAAAATCCATAAACATTTTCGAAAATTTTGTTATTTTTAACAAACTATGGTTACTTGGGATGATATAATAGGAAAAGAAAGAATACACGCACAAGAATTAACTAAATCTTGTAAGTGGCTCTCGCAGAATAGAGAAACATCCCAAGACACAGTAACCAAACACACGAAAATAATAACTGAGAATCTTCAAGCTATTAGAGCAGTATTAACTGAACACTATAGCAAGCTAAAGACATGGCAAAAAACAGCCGCAACGCGTTCTACAGTGATTGCAAACAAAAAGTAATAACTGTACTAAACAGACACAATATTGAATTTAAACAAACATCTGATTTGGAAACTTCAATAGTACTGGAAGAAAAAACGCAACGAATGGCTGATGAAGAAATAGGTCAAGAAGAACCATCAGTGACCTCTGATCAATCAATCATAAGTCTTAATAAACCAGCAATTTTAAAAGAAAACAACAAAATGACACAAACAGTGGTAGAATTCATAAACACAGCCACCAGGCTACTATACTTCGATGGTGATATTAAAAATCTACAAGGTTTCCTTGGAGCGCTTCGCGTACTTGACACCATAAAAGAAACGCATGAAGCGGTAGCCATCGAAATCATAAAATCAAAATTGAAAGGTCAAGCGGGTAATACCCTAAGCTCTGAAACAACGATTGATGAAGTAATACGAAAAGTATCAACAATCTTCAAGGGTGAATCAGTGGATCTTTTAACAGCAAAAATTAAAAATCTGCAGAGAAACCCCAATAACTGTGTTTCATACACAAAGGAGATTACTTAGTTGACCGACGCCCTTAAAGGCGCATATATTTTGGATGGTCTTCCAACTGAACAAGCAATAAAATAGACTACCAAAGTGGCAGTAAACGCTATGGTAAGTCATACCAAAAGTCAAAAAGTCCAGATATTAATGGAATCAGGAAACTTAGAAATTAAGATTTAAGGTTGATGAACCGGTATATGTGAAAAATTACCGAAGTCCGCATAGCCAAATAGACAAGATCCAGCGAAAAGTTGGAAAGTTTATTGAACAGGGTGTTGTTGAACCGTCTGTTTCGCCTTATAATAGCCCACTCTTACTAGTCCCAAAGAAAACACTTTCGGGATCTAAAGAAAAAAACTTGCGATTAGTAATTGACTATCGTCAAATAAACAAAAAATTCCTGTCAGATATGTTTCCGCTCCCCAGAATTGATGATATTCTTGATCAATTGGGAAGACCAAAATATTTTTCTTCCCTTGACTTAATGTCATGTTTTCATCAAATTGAACTAGACGAAAAATCAAGAGATATAACGTCTTTTTCAACGAGCAATGGCTCATATCGTTTCACACGATTACCCTTCGTTCTAAAAATAGCACCTAATTCATTTCAGAGAATGATGACAATAGCATTCTCAGGGCTTGAGCATAGTCTTTCCTCTATATGGATGATTTAATCGTGATTGGTTGTTCTGAACAACATATGATTAAAAATTTAGTAGTTGTTTTTAAACATTGCAGAAAAAAAAAACTAAGAGTGCATCCAGAAAAATGCTCATTTTTATGCATGAATTGACATTCCAAGGTCACACACAAATGCACAAACAAAGGAATCTTGCCAGACGAGACAAAATTTGACGTCATAAAGATTTATCCAGTCCAACATGATGCAGATAGTGCTAGACGTTTCGTTGCATTTTGCAAATGCTCATTTTTTATGCATGAGGTGACATTCGAATGCGAAAATGCATTCGAATACTTAAAAGAATACCTCGTTCAACCTAATATATTGCAGTACCCAGATTTAGGAAAAGAATTTTGCATAATCACAGATGCAAGCAAAGAAGCATGTGGAGCAGTTTTAACGCAAAACTACAATGGACTCCAGCTTCCAGTTTCATATGCATCAAGAGCATTCACTAAAGGTGAAAGCAACAAGAGTACTACAGAACAAGAGCTAGCAGCAATACACTGGGCAATAACATATGTTCGACCATGTATATAAGTTAGCACACCCATCCTCACACAAGGCTTCGTTCTCCTCCTCTCATACAACAAGTACCACTAGGCCCTACAAAAAGGACCATTCCCCGCACCTCGGCCACCCACGCTACAAAGAGATCCGATTGACGCATTTTACCAGAAACGCCTAAGCGAGTATCGGATTAAGTACCCTCCCTCGGTGTAGGTACCACAACAGACCACACACACACTCATGCAATCTAAGTACATTGCAACCCTCATCATTTCTCACTTCCTCTAAAACACTTAGTCAAGTAAGCAACCTATGTCTCATTTCCCGATATGACTCAGGCAAGCATGTGACCCACACATCACCCATCTCGGGTCACACCAGACACTTCACTTCCCCTTTCTAGCATAAGCACTTTTGTAATATTTTGTAAGCCATTCTTTGAATACTGCCGCTATGCAGAATTCACCGGAAGAGCTGACTCACTCTAGGGACAAGCACGTGACCGCAGCCGACGACTTGACGCCTCTGCCAGCGCCCACATAGCATCCCGGAGTATATTTAATGGAGCACGCTCCATTGAGTGGGCAGTCTTAATCTTGACATTGTACAAGTGACATCGAACTAATATTAAATAAGTGAATAAACCAATTTATAACGTTTAATAGAGTGTTTGTGTCATTATTCTCAACAAAGATCCTGAGTATCCAAGCCTTAATCCTCTTCACAAGGAAGGACATGGTAAGATAATACCATTTAAGGCCATGGGAACTCGTAACTTATATATAAAACATTTCAAAAAGCGAACAGACCATAGACCATTAACATATTTATTCTCCATGGTCAACTCGAGTTCAAAACTAACACGCATGCGGCTATAATTGGAAGAGTACGACTTTACAGTATAGTATTTGAGATGTAAAGATAATTTTGTGGCAGACGCCTTATCGCGGATAACTATATCCGAATTAAAACATATGAATACAAAAGTCCTGAAAGTCACTACCACGCAACAAAGTAGACAGAAAAACTGCGCAGTTAATAAAGAAGAACTTTTGCCAAGGCAAAAACTTCTTCTTCTTCCAAAGGCTTGAAATGCAAGCCGGTATACTTGAAATCAGCCAACTAAAAGTGGCACCGAGCAAAAAGATCTTTGAAATTATTTCAATAGATTCTTTTAAAAATATGGGCAATACTATATTGAAATCATTAAGAGTAGCGCTACTCTAGCCGGTGACCCTAATGGAAAATGAAAAAGAAACAATACTGTCTACATACCATGATAATCCAATTCAGGGAGGTCATACTGGCATTACCACAACGCTGGCAAAAATCAAAAGACACTACTATTGGAAAAATATGGGACACTACTATTGGAAAATATGAATAGATCCTATATACAATTTAGACGACTACTCTAAGGAAATAAAATTTAGAATAGAAATAGCATATAAAAGAGATAGGATAATGTTAGAAACCGATAAGTTAAAGATGTTACTACGACAAAAATACTTCAGATATTGATTTAAAAAAAGGAGATAAAGTCTTGTTAAGAAAAGAAATAGGTCATAAAGTAGATGCTAAATATATAGTGCCTTATAAGGTAGTGAGTATAGCAGAAAATGATAATATAATAATAGCAGATGATAAAAATAAGAATCAGAAAGTTCATAAAAACAGATTAAAACCATTTATAAAAAAAAAATCAGAATGATCAACCGTAAAAATAATAATTTTAAAAAAAATATATATGTATATATAATAACGAATATAAAACAAACAAAAAAATACATATTATTGCGAGTAAAACATGTCTGACTTTGGTGAGCTCTCCATAAAAACTGAACCGCTTTCATTCTTTTTATTTAATTCTCTCTGTTCTTTTTTAACACTGGGGGAAAGAGTAAGATATAATTAAGGCTAAACATATTGCACTGGGGGAAAGTGTAAGATATACTTAATACTAATACATATTGCACGGGGGGAAAGAGTAAGATATACTTAATACTAATACATATTGCACTGGGGGAAACAGGAAGATATACTTAATACTATACATATTTAATACTGTTGTCATTCTTAGTGTTTTTCAATTGACTTATTTCTTTGCTTAACGTACTGACTTTTTCTTTAACAGAATTTTCATTTACATTTAAGTTTGTATTTACTTTTATCTGTTCATTCGTATTCTCATCTTTTTTTATATTTACGATTTTAGAAAAGAATTTTGCATAATCACAGATGCAAGCAAACAAGCATGTGGAGCAGTTTTAACGCAAAACTACAATGGACTCCAGCTTCCAGTTTCATATGCATCAAGAGCATTCACTAAAGGTGAAAGCAACAAGAGTACTACAGAACAAGAGCTAGCAGCAATACACTGGGCAATAACATATGTTCGACCATGTATATAAGTTAGCACACCCATCCTCACACAAGGCTTCGTTCTCCTCCTCTCATACAACAAGTACCACTAGGCCACCATTTACCCTACAAAAAGGACCATTCCCCGCACCTCGGCCACCCACGCTACAAAGAGATCCGATTGACGCATTTTACCAGAAACGCCTAAGCGAGTATCGGATTAAGTACCCTCCCTCGGTGTAGGTACCACAACAGACCACACACACACTCATGCAATCTAAACATTGCAACCCTCATCATTTCTCACTTCCTCTAAAACACTTAGTCAAGTAAGCAACCTATGTCTCATTTCCCGATATGACTCAGGCAAGCATGTGACCCACACATCACCCATCTCGGGTCACACCAGACACTTCACTTCCCCTTTCTAGCATAAGCACTTTTGTAATATTTTGTAAGCCATTCTTTGAATACTGCCGCTATGCAGAATTCACCGGAAGAGCTGACCCACTCTAGGGACAAGCACGTGACCGCAGCCGACGACTTGACGCCTCTGCCAGCGCCCACATAGCATCCCGGAGTATATTTAATGGAGCACGCTCCATTGAGTGGGCAGTCTTAATCTTGACATTGTACAAGTGACATCGAACTAATATTGAATAAGTGAATAAACCAATTTATAACGTTTAATAGAGTATTTGTGTCATTATTCTCAACAAAGATCCTGAGTATCCAAGCCTTAATCCTCTTCACAAGGAAGGACATGGTAAGATAATACCATTTAAGGCCATGGGAACTCGTAACTTATATATAAAACATTTCAAAAAGCGAACAGACCATAGACCATTAACATATTTATTCTCCATGGTCAACTCGAGTTCAAAACTAACACGCATGCGGCTATAATTGGAAGAGTACGACTTTACAGTATAGTATTTGAGATGTAAAGATAATTTTGTGGCAGACGCCTTATCGCGGATAACTATATCCGAATTAAAACATATGAATACAAAAGTCCTGAAAGTCACTACCACGCAACAAAGTAGACAGAAAAACTGCGCAGTTAATAAAGAAGAACTTTTGCCAAAGCAAAAACTTCTTCTTCTTCCAAAGGCTTGAAATGCAAGCCGGTATACTTGAAATCAGCCAACTAAAAGTGGCACCGAGCAAAAAGATCTTTGAAATTATTTCAATAGATTCTTTTAAAAAATATGGGCAATACTATATTGAAATCATTAAGAGTAGCGCTACTCTAGCCGGTGACCCTAATGGAAAATGAAAAAGAAACAATACTGTCTACATACCATGATGATCCAATTCAGGGAGGTCATACTGGCATTACCACAACGCTGGCAAAAATCAAAAGACACTACTATTGGAAAAATATGGGACACTACTATTGGAAAATATGAATAGATCCTATATACAATTTAGACGACTACTCTAAGGAAATAAAATTTAGAATAGAAATAGCATATAAAAGAGATAGGATAATGTTAGAAACCGATAAGTTAAAGATGTTACTACGACAAAAATACTTCAGATATTGATTTAAAAAAAAGGAGATAAAGTCTGGTTAAGAAAAGAAATAGGTCATAAAGTAGATGCTAAATATATAGGGCCTTATAAGGTAGTGAGTATAGCAGAAAATGATAATATAATAATAGCAGATGATAAAAATAAGAACCAGAAAGTTCATAAAAACAGATTAAAACCATTTATAAAAAAAAAATCAGAATGATCAACCGTAAAAATAATAATTTTAAAAAAATATATATGTATATATAATAACGAATATAAAACAAACAAAAAAATACATATTATTGCGAGTAAAACATGTCTGACTTTGGTGAGCTCTCCATAAAAACTGAACCGCTTTCATTCTTTTTATTTAATTCTCTCTGTTCTTTTTTAACACTGGGGGAAAGAGTAAGATATAATTAAGGCTAAACATATTGCACTGGGGGAAAGAGTAAGATATACTTAATACTAATACATATTGCACGGGGGGAAAGAGTAAGATATACTTAATACTAATACATATTGCACTGGGGGAAACAGGAAGATATACTTAATACTATACATATTTAATACTGTTGTCATTCTTAGTGTTTTTCAATTGACTTATTTCTTTGCTTAACGTACTGACTTTTTCTTTAACAGAATTTCCATTTACATTTAAGTTTGTATTTACTTTTATCTGTTCATTCGTATTCTCATCTTTTTTTATATTTACGTTAACTTTAATAGTTTCCTCTGACCAATTTGCTATAGACCAAATTCCAGTATAAGGAATCTTCGACTCACTTACAACGTATCGATCATTTTCAAGGCACTTAACGGTTTTAAAAGGCTCTTTGAATCTCGGCACTAATTTTTTGGATACACGTGAGTGTCAAAATTTTTAACTAGCACATAGTCGCCTGGCTTAAAAACTTTTGGCCCTCGTCATTTTCGATTCGCTAGACATTCATTATAGTCTTGAACTTTCTTTTCTTATTCTTTAGCTTTTGCTCGTACCGATTCCAAGTTTCGTTCCTGTCTTCTAACAAGTAGTCTTTTAATTCATCTGTCTTTAATTCATTTGGACGACGCCAAATGATACGACACTTGGATGCTGTCCCAATGACCTATGAATAGCGTTATTCATGGTATACTCTACCATCTCTATGGCCTGACCAAAACTAACATTTTCGTCTGAGCCTAATAATTTTGCCAACATAGGGCCTAGACTTCTATTTATTCTTTCAACTTCGCCATTAGCTTACGGCGAACCAGTTGCGATTTTAACATGTTGTATATTACAAGACTCTAAAAAGCTACAAAATTCGTTAGACGTAAAACACGTTCCACGATCCGACACTATGCACTTTGGCCTACTATAGGACCTAAAATACTCTTTAAGTGTTTCTATTGCTTCCTTAGATTTAGTGGTTTTCGGTAAGTAAAGTCTGACAAATTTCGTACACGCGTCAACCACCACTAATACGTGTTTTTTTATGCTTCCTTTGACATCGATTGGTCCGAAGTGATCGATATGAACCACTTCGAATGGCACATAAGGTTTAGGTATATTGTGGATATGACCTTCTTGTTTTCCATTTTTTGACGAAAAGACTATACACTTTAGACAATTATTTACATGTTGTTCTACTTTTTTCCGCAACTTTGGAAACTAATACGACTTTGTGATAACTTCTACAACCTTGTCTATGCCTGTGTGGCCCAACTCATTATGATATTTAAACAGGACATGTGATTCCATATTTTTCGTGACGTAGGCAAACATTTTGTACTGAACTGTGTTCAGACCTTTCTAGCATTGACTTTAATCTCAAAATTTCATCTTGGTTCTGCCATATTACATGCCTACATGTTGCATTCTCGTTGCCGGCCTATGCTCTAACACGTAATCGTAGTTTTCTAACTCTAGAGCCCAACGGGCTATTCTGGGGCTAACTTCTCTTTTGTTAAGTGTCAATATAAGCGAGATACAATCTGTCGCGATCTTGAAATGCTTTCCCTGTAAATTTGAAACAGCTTTGAACCCAGCTGACCTTAGTCGGAACTGGAAAATCCTTTACTGCTTGTATACCTTTATCGTCAACTTTGATGCCTTTGCCTGTAATCGAATACCCTAGGTACTTAACACTAGTCTGAAGAAATTATCTAATCTCAACTCCAATTTGTTTTCAACCAATCTGTCAAATACTTCTTTTAAAATTTCTAGATGCGTATCAAAATCTTTTGTTTGTTTCGAAAATAAGGTCTTTTTTACGAGCACGATTGAGGAAATAATATCTGACTCACTCGGCCTAATATATTCTTTGCTTAAGTATTCGTCAATTATTTTTTGCAATTCAGCCTTTTCGCATGCGAGTTTCATTTCGCGCTTAACCTTAGGTTCGTTAGGTCGATTTCTTTCCAAATAGAATTTAGAAAAAATATTTTTAAATATTGTCGTTTCTTTGAAACTTAAAGTTTTTCCAATAGGATATTTTGAATTTACCACGACACAATCAATATTTAGCATTTGGTTTTAAAAATTATCTTCATTGCTCAAGTCGTGGCTTAACTTAATACGTTCGGGCATTGACTCTTTACACAGATCATCGTCAAGCTGTAGTACAATTTTAGCTTTACATATTTTCATAAAATCTCTACCTAACAGTCTCTAACAATCAGTACTCGAACAAAAACATTTTTTTCCAATATTTCAACATAACATAAAATACTTCCAAAGACTTAAAGTTTACTTCTATTTAAACCAAAATATCCATGTTCTGGACCGGGTTCCAATTTGAATTCATCTGAAACGAACTCCTCTTTAATTAAGATAACTGCGCTTCCCGAGTCTATGGGGCATCCTAGAGAAAATACATCATTACCTATGTGAACTTTTACAATTCTTATATTATCCAAACTTACTGATATTGCCGCGGTCTTCTTCTTATTTTGACTGCAATCTGCCACTTGGTGACCCATTTCACCACATCCAAAGCAAGCACCAGTTGCTTTTATTGGCTTGTTACAGTCGGCTGCTAGGTGACCCAGACAGTTACAGTTGAAGTACCTGAATGTGGGCTTCTTCTTTGCGGAAACATTTGGCAGAGATACAGGTTTTTCATGCTGCAGCACTATGTTGACAAATGCTGCCAAAACGTCATCCAAAACGTTGCATACAAGCCATCTCTCGCAAGTGACGGTCTGGTATCCCGTCAACAATATACTCGACCATCTCGTCCTCCGGCAAACGCAAGCCACCAGCCAGGCCAACTTTGTCGTTAAAATAATTCAGGAACGATTCGCCGACGCACCACTTGCGTGCTTCAAACTCTCGACGAATTATTACATTAGTCTTCTTTGATCCGAAGACTTTTCCCATGGCATCGAATATGGTTTTCACAGGCTGACTCAAACACTCGGGGTTTGAGTGTATCCATTCCAAGGCTTTTCCCATTAGTTTACCGAAGACAAGAACATTTTCATTACCGTCAAAATCGGGTACGAAATCTTTCACATCTTTGGCCAAGACCTGGTCACCTCTCTTCGTCGCCAGCCAGCTGCTTGAGTTGCCAGACTCAGAATTGCCAGCAAGGCGCAAAAACTCGTTCTCTCTTCGAACCCGTTCGATTTCTTTGCAAAGTAGTTCCAGCTTTTTTTCCAACGTGTAGTGTACTATGTTTTCCTCTTTTTGGTTCTCTTCATTTGGCTTCTCATTTGTTGCGTTACGCTCTCCGTTGTTACTCTTTTCATTTGACTTCTCATTTGTTGCTTTGTATATTTCTTGCTGTTCACTCAGAATGCTCTCGTTTTCTGTCTCTCTTTCTTTCTGCGTCTCGCTTCCTGCATCGTTTTGTTCATTTTCTGCTTCGTTCTGTTTGTTTGCCGTTACTTTTTGCTGCTGTTAACCTTGGAACAAGTCTACCTCGAAATTTTGCGTCTGATCGGCGGCATCGTCCGACGTGTAGGAATGCTCTTTAGGTACTCCAAGCAATCTTTTCCAGGGGGATCCGCGCGTTTACCTAGTCTTCCATTAAGAGCAGCTCCATCCTTTGCATGTTGCCCTCTCGCAACAGGGCTGAGTTGGTTGAAACGATCGACTAGCACATTTTTAGTGCCAGTATCTGGTAAACTTAAGTTTTTGCACCAGATTTGTAACTGGGACTATGAAAAATTATCAGAATTTATTAAATCCATTATTGTTTACTGTATTTTTACTGGGTTAACTATGACCACTTCTGAAATTACAGCGAGTAAAACACGTCTGACTTTGGTGAGCTCTGTTCTTTTCTAACAAGTGAGACAGCACACTTCTCGTACTGTACCACTGAATAAAACTTAAAACTAATTTGTAACAAAGAAAAGAGTAAGATATACTTAAGGCTAAACATATTGAACTGAGGGAAAGAGTAAGATATACTTAATACTAATACATATTGCACTGGAGGAAAGAGTAAGATATACTTAATACTAATACATATTGCTACAATATATTTTATAATTTTCATTATATTTAAGTAAATTTACAAAAAAAAAAAAAAAACACAAAAAAAAATTAAATATATAAATTTTATGGATTTAACTGCTATAATTAATTCATCTAAAATATATATATACAATTCAACAGCATGTCAAAAACAAAAGAAGAAAGAAAATTTGTCTATCCAGACACAAGCTAAAATAAAAAAAAACAATTTTTCTAATATACACCCTTACCCACCCTCACCTTTTTTTTGCCTTTACACAATTATCTAATGATTATTAATAACTCCATAATATTACTTTATTCTCTAAAAAGGGGTGGTGTAGTATATTCATACAAATAATTATTCAATACAATGAGTTCAACCTTGTAACACTTTGTTGCAAGTATAAACAATTAGACATATACGCATTAAAATATAATTGTGCACTTGAATATGTTTATATTTATATGAATATGTTTATATGTATGTAGTGTCATATGGGTACATATGTGCTGAGAGATGGCAGCTCTGGATGCGGTGCGACAATGTGGCATCTTCAGTAGTAAGAAGAGGAGAACGAAAGAAGGAAGGACAGAGACAAGACGAAGTTGTACAAAAGTTGCTTAAATTGTTAAAGTCGTAAAGTTGCTAAAAGTTGTTACCTAAAGTTGTTAAGTCAAAGTTCTTTTTATTCTAATATCAACTGACTATTTTGCTATATATTTAAGTATTGGTAAACAATAATTATTGTATACACGCAATAATTCTTACATGGGGGCTCAACCGCTCAATCGTTGAAAAAAGAAAAGAACAGAACAGTAATACAAGTTGAAAAAAACGTGAAAAAAGTGAACAGAAATAACAGAATAAAGTTAAAAAAAAAAAAAAATGTTGCGCTCAGGAAAGAAAAAAGGTGCCAAAAATCAAAAAGAGTCTCATTACCAAGTTCAGATAGACAATTTAAACAGCACATTTACGTCGAATGATGAAATATCGATTTAAAAGTGGCAAGCGCAAGAGAGACAGACATAGTGCTCCCATGTGCTTCCAGAAACGACGCAGACGAATCGCGGCAGACTGGCGCCGAAGAGACGAGAAGTGAGGATGGAAACGGTGAAAGTATGCACACGAGTGTGCGCAGCAGCGATTTGGAGACGCTGATCAGAATGTTGGCAGTTAAATTTGAAGACAACGGTTCGCAACGTAGCGATAAATTTTCAAACGTAACAGTCGATAGTTTTGCAAAAGTGGTGCCGGACTTCGACGGGACATCAATTCCAATTGGACAGTGGCTAAAGAATTTTGAAGAAAATGCGGAGGCATATCAGCTGAGCAAGAAACAAAAGTATGTCAATGCACGTAATAAGATGATGGGCACTGCAAAGTTATTTTTGGAAACGATTATAGTTGGCAATTATGAAGAATTGTGTTTAGCCCTGATGGACGAGTTTGACCAAAAATTAAGTAGTGCAGAGATTCATAAACATTTGAGAGGTCGCAAAAAGTTGCAGTCAGAAAATTTTCATGATTATGTATTACAGATGCGTAAAATTGCTGCTCTTGGTGAAATCGAGGACGAATCGATTATTACATATATCGTTGAAGGGCTAGAGGTACGGGAGGATTTCAAATACCCATTATATAGTTCAACTTATTTTAAACAGCTAAGAAAGTGCTACGATCTAGTAGAAACGATGACCAGAAACGCCCAAAACAAACATCGCCAGATTGTCCATTCGAAGCCAGTTGGTCAAGCTGATTCAAACTATAAAGGTAAACAGTTGCATTGCTTCAACTGTGGAGCCACAGATCATAAAAAATCTGATTGCAATGTGGGCACTAAATGCTTTAAGTGTAACGGTATAGGCCATATATCAAAGGATTGTCCTGAAAGGAAGCAACAAGTAAATATAGTACGGAAGTCCGATGAAGACAGCCGATTAAAGGAATTTTCGATTGATGGCAAAAAAGTTATTTGTTTGGTGGATACCGGCGCAGACGTCACTATCATGAGACGAGACAAATTCGAGGATCTTTTTCTGGATCGTCAGATGCAAAGTAACGTAGAAAAATTGTTTGGTCTTGGAAATGTTGTTACATAGGTTATAGGCGAGGTTACTACTACAGGCAAGGTAGATGGATTGAGTACAGAACACAAAATACTGATCGTCCCTAACTCCAAATTAGAAGCTGATGTACTTATTGGATACGACTTCGTCAAAAAGTTTACGGTGATGATGGATCATAACGGATGTACATTTAACCTCCACCCTGATGAGAAGAACCAATTGAACGTTTTAAATGTGGTAAGCTCTGTAAATGAAATTGATGTAGAACCAAAATATGCTGATACAGTCGCTGCATTAATTAAGGACTATAAGCCGAAAGATAACCCGTTAAGTTGCCCAATAAAGTTGACTATACTGTAATAATATAGTTGTTGCTCGTTCGACTAGTTAATCTAGCTCCGCCAGTGCCTTTGAAATAATTTTACTCCATTTAATCCATTTAAGGTCAGCGTAAGCTTTTTAATTCTGTAAGTAATTTCAGGTTATTTTTACAAACTTTCTTATAACTAATAATTGTATAATCTCATTTCACTTACTCTAGTCTTGGCCTCTTGGCTACGAAAAAACAACTGAACACGCGGTTCTTATGTATGTACTTAGATCAATGCAGCTGCGTATTCGCGCTTATGTGCCTACTTATATATAATAAAGTACCGCAAGAGTAAGATGAGAGAGAGAATTTTAGAGTTTTTAAAGAGCGTCATTCTGTTTGTTCGGGCAGAGTTCCGTTTTGTGCTACAGTGGTACAAAGTTTATTCGCAGGCCCGAATTTCGGCAACATTCCCCTCCCAGCAAGCGAGCCACTGGAGCTTGCTTCATCTTTTCCGACATCGAGGACTGCTAACTTTACTGCTGGTCTGGAGAGGACACCTAGTTGTGTCTGTACCTTCGCCTGGCGGACTTGACCATCCTCTGCGGTGGTCACTTCGACCACTCGACCCTTTGTCCAGGTATTACGACGCTGATTTTCGTCCACTGTAAGTACGATGTCGCCTACACCAATTGGCTTTACTTTTTTATGCCACTTGGACCTTCGTGTTATGTTTGGTAGCATCTCTTTGACCCAGCGCTTCCAAAATAGGTTGGCGAACAGCTCACTCTGGCGGAACGACCATTTATAGTCGATTTGTTCCGGATCGCAGATCGGTTTTTCTCCATTTGATGAGCCAAGCAACAGATGATTTGGCGTAAGGGCTTCTTGATCTTCGTCGTCCAGGGACACGTATGTCAGGGGCCTGGAGTTGACCGTCATTTCCACCTCTGCCATGGCGGTAAGAAGACTTTCATCTGAGAATTTTTGATTTGGTGTTATACGGTATAACACGGTTTTGACGGAACGCACCAAGCGCTCCCAGGCTCCTCCCATGTGAGGAGCTGACGGTGGGTTGAAGTACCACGATATTTCCTGCTGCGACAATTCTCGATGCATCTTTGCATCATCCAGTTGAAGTTTGTCTCTAAGAAAGGCATCGGTCCCTCGAAAATTAGTCCCGTTATCGCTATATATTTCCTTTGGTGTGCCTCGGCGCGATATATGGCGTCTTAAGCCCATTAGGCATGAGTTTGTGGTTAGACTATGCACGATCTCAATGCTTATTGCTCGCATTGTGAGGCAGGTTATCAGCATGCCCCATCTTTTCAATGACTTTCTTCCATCGATAACTGTTAGCGGCCCAAAATAATCAACTCCTACATACGTAAACGCTGGCTTGAATGCACCCAGTCTAGCCCTCGGTAGGGGGCGCCATTAAGGGTGCAATGGGTCGAGCACTACTCAGCTTACATTGTTGGCAATTTCGACGAATCCCTTTAAGGAGAGGTCTTAGTTTTGGAATAAAATATTTTTGCCTCACCTCATTTACTGTAGTCTCATGATTCATGTGATAGTATTTTTCATGGTAGTGCCGAACTATCAGCTTTGTAACCCAGTGTTGGGTGGGTAGAGCGATTCGTCCTTCAGGGATGCCAGCGAAGCGACTGGCTCGATCGCGTACACACAATACTCCATGGTCATTTAGGAAGAGTTGTAACCTCCATAGTGGACTGCTCCGGCAAACGTGGTGGCCGTTTTCGATGGCTGTGTACTCCTCGTTGTAACATTCTTGTTGTATGTTCCGGTATAGAAACATTCTGGCTTCATTAATTTGAGATGCCGGTTGGTTTGTATTCTCCTTTGATTTACGTATTTTCATGATCAACTTCCTCTTATAGGCAAGCCAACATGTAATTGCCCTTGTCAATCGATTCCATTTTGAAAAGTACTCGTAATTGATTCTTGCTGGTTCCTTTCGCATGTGAAGGAAACGAGGACGCAGTTCTTCAGTGACTGTTCTTTCATTGGTAGTTTCCGTTGGCCAATCTGCCGGCGGTAGTTTTAGAAAACTGGGTCCTTCGAACCATTGTGTATATGTTTCAGGCCTATGTTGTCGTTTGGTGGCGATGTCCGCAACATTTAGTTTGCTTGGTACCCATCTCCAGTTTCTGGCCTCTGTGAGCTCACATATCTCAGCTATCCTAAACATTACATATTGTTGATATCGTCGTGGGTCTCCATCGAGCCACGCTAGTACCGTTTTCGAGTCGGTCCATAAGTACCATTCCTCAAAGTCGATTTCATGTTGTGCTATTATGTTTTTCATCAGTCGCGCTCCAGTTACTGCTGCCTGTAGCTCCAAGCGGGGTATCGAGAGCGGCTGCAACGGCGCTACCTTGGATTTAGCTGAAACGAGACTCAAAAGTATTTGGTTATTTTGTTCGATACGGAAATACGCAACGGCAGAGTAGGCGTCTTCTCCCGCATCCACGAATACGTGAATTTGAACTCGGCAGTCTTGTGCATGCCAATTTTTAAAATAGCATCTCGGAATTTGCACGTTCTCTATCAAGGGTAAGAAGGACAGCCATGATTGCCACATATCCTGCAGATTGGGTGGTATTTCCTCATCCCAATCAATCTTCGAGCGCCAAACTTGTTGGAGCAGTATTTTGAGATACATCATTATACAGGATACAAAACCCATGGGGTCAAAAACTGACATCAAAACTTGTAAAATTTCCCTTTTGGTTGGTGCGACTTTTGTCGCTATTATGTTGCGCTTCAGGCGTACAAACTTTAGTGCATAGGTGAAGGCATCTTGACGTGGGCTCCACCGCATGCCCAATATTTTCTCATAAGAGTGTATCTCTTCACTGTTAAAGAACTGTTTTTCTTCGTAGGTTGTTGGGTCGCAAAGTGCAGCGAGTACTCGTTTGGAGTTCGAACACCACTTGCGCATATGAAAGCCCCCGCGTGCATGGACTTCTCTAACTTCCTTCGCTAATGTAATGGCTTCTTCTTCTGAATGGCATGAATCGATGTAGTCGTCTACGTAGTGACTTCTCTGAATAGCTTTAGCTGCCGAAGGAAACTCGTCTGCGTGTTTTTTAGCGTTCAGGTCGCGCACATAGTGCGCTATACAGGGTGAGCACGTGGCTCCAAATGTCAACACATTTAATTGGAAAGTTTCTACGACGCCTGTTGTCTGATTTTGCCATAGGAATCGTTGTGCTTTAGCGTCTTCTTTTCTTACTGCTATTCGATGGAACATTTCGGCGATGTCACCGCTCACGCCAATTGCTCTCATTCTAAAGTTATACATAATCTGCAGCAAGGGCACGAGCAAATCGGGTCCCTTTAGAAGAAGAAAGTCATTTAGGGCTACTCCCGATGATTGAGCTGCCGCGTCCCACACCAATCTGACCCTGTCTGGTTTATGTGGATTTCGTACAGTAAAAATGGGCAAGTACCATGCATTTTCTGGTTTCTCCACGACTTCTTCCTCTGCCAACTTTCTTGCATAGCCTTTGGTTATCAGGTTTTGTATTTGACTATGTAGCTCATTTGCAAAACAGGGGTCTGCTGCCATTTTCTTTTGCATGCATAAGAGTCGTCGTTTTGCTACCGGCAGGCTATTTGGAAATACACGGGGACCATCTTTCCAAAGCAATCCCGTGGTGTACGTCCGCGAGTTGTAACTAACAGTGTCCTCCAGAATCTGTAGCGATCGCTCTTCATCAGGGGACTTGGTAAACATCGGCGGTGATTTTTCCTCCGTTAGCAAATGTTTTTTAACCATCTCATGTAAATCCAGATCGCATTGACACCGATGCAGGTTGAGTCCTCCACCAGATCGTCCCGATCCTCCATATATAGTCCATCCTAGTCTCGTTTTTGCAGCAATTGGTTGCTGCCATTTTCCTTCGCGCAGCTTTAGCGAAGCTATGAGATTCGGATTATTACTGCCAATTATCATTTGAGGCATTGCGTTAATAAAGCTCGGGATAGGCAAGTTTTTTAAGTGCGGATATCTTTGTTTTATCCTATCTGCTATCATCGTCTCGGCTGAGAGACCAATGGACTTAACTGTGCAGACTTCATTTATTTTAAATAATTTATTACCCTGCCCTTGTTTTGAGATTCTCAAGTTCAGCTGCTTGGATTCCGGCTCCTGCCGACTAACATCGCCGGTCCATCTAATGCATAGGGGATTGGCGAAACCTTTCACTTCGAGCGCATCAGCCAATTTTTCTTCTACAAGTGTTAGAGTCGATCCGTCGTCCATAAATGCGTAGATATCGACGGATTTCGAATTGGAGTGTAAAGTGACTGGAACGATTCGAACATAGCATTCTGGCTGGTTGGTTAGTGACCCACGATGATTATGCAGGACGCTTTCCGCCGCCTCCTTGTGAAGAAGACGATGATGTTTTGCTTTGCAACCATTTATGTCGCAAGCTACGCGACTCCAGCAGGATCCCTTGTGGTTTTTGAGGCACTGAGCACATAGGTGATGGTTATTTATCGCGTTCCACCTGGCTTCGACTGACATCCGCAACAGCTTCTCGCAAGACACTGGTTTGTGGTGTCCTTTGCATATCGCACAGAATGTGTTTTTATGGTTATCTGTAGGCGCTGCGGTATGGGTATGCATCACTCCTCTGTTGGTTCTCTTCTTATCGCTTTCTAGTAATATGTTGGGCGTCGATACACGACTCGCTGCTTCAGCCAACTCAAACAACCAATCCGCTAGGTGCTGTATGTTCGGGTAGGGTATGGATTTTGAATGTAGGGCCCAGTTAAGCATCATATCAGGTCCCGTCTTCTCGATAAGCTCTTGTAATAACGTAGGGTTGTTCAGGTGCGCATCTAGCTTGCTTGCTTTAATGGTAGCGCACATATTTTTCACCGCAAATGCAAACTCGATCAGCGGTTCTAGCTTGCCCTTTGGAGGAGGTAAATTTCGCACGTTCTCCATCAACAGTTTTATTATGTGTTCCGGGCGTCCAAAGTACATTCTTAAAGTACTTATAACGCTCGGCAGCATTTCTGGGAATAGTAAGCTGTCTCTCACGGCTTCAAGTGCCTTACCTTTCAGACATCTCTGCAGCCGCATAGCGTTCTCCTCGTTGCTGTATCCACCGATCCGGGTGCTGGTTTCATAGGTGCTTATAAAAAGTGGCCATTCTCTTGGATCTCCTTTGAAAACTGGTAATTCCCTCGGCATTGACTGTCGAGCAGCTACTTGTTGTGGTGTTATGCCATTGGCTTTGCACGGCATGCTCTGCGCTCTGGTACTCGTCGCCTGTGGAGTGTTGGTGGCACTATCATCTGTCATCATTATGTATCGAGGTATTCCAGCAGCATGTTGTGGATGGTCCTTCGCTTCTCCGTTGGACTGTACTCTCTGGTGGAGTAAGGCGTACTTACGGCGCAGATATTCCCTTTCGAGGCACATTTCGTCCTCTAATTGTTGCAAAAGTATTTGCTGATCTTCCGGCATTGCTTCATCTTCCACGTGCTGATCTTTGTTGCCTGGGTGGTTAACCTTGAAATGTGATTCAGTTTCGAGGTTATGTTCGCCTTCATCAGGCACGTGGCGACATGTCTCGCACATCCAGGAACTCGAGGTGGCACTGTTTTTCGATCCGCAGCAGGTGCAGTGGAATTGAGATGCACACCTGGAGCATGTGAGCATTTCCTGGTTGGCCGGCTCCTGGCACATACCACAGTTTCCAGACGTTGCCATGTCTATACGTAATTTTACGCGTGGTAAAATTAATATTTGTTCTTTCCTTGGGATTTGTGTAAGTCCCTCCTCTTTAGGTCTCCGTAGCTCTACTACACCGTAGGAATTAAAGAATTTGCTCAAAATTCTTTACGAAAGAGTAAATTTAATTTGCATAGAAATTAAAAAGAATTGTTGCTCGTTCGACTAGTTAATCTAGCTCCGCCAGTGCCTTTGAAATAATTTTACTCCATTTAATCCATTTAAGGTCAGCGTAAGCTTTTTAATTCTGTAAGTAATTTCAGGTTATTTTTACAAACTTTCTTATAACTAATAATTGTATAATCTCATTTCACTTACTCTAGTCTTGGCCTCTTGGCTACGAAAAAACAACTGAACACGCGGTTCTTATGTATGTACTTAGATCAATGCAGCTGCGTATTCGCGCTTATGTGCCTACTTATATATAATAAAGTACCGCAAGAGTAAGATGAGAGAGAGAATTTTAGAGTTTTTAAAGAGCGTCATTCTGTTTGTTCGGACAGAGTTCCGTTTTGTGCTACAGTGGTACAAAGTTTATTCGCAGGCCCGAATTTCGGCAACAATAGTATTTAGAGATAGTCCCAGTCGTCTATCGGCAAATGAACAGACAATTGTAAAAGACCAAGTAGAAGAGTGGCTACATCAAGGAATCGTTCGTCAGTCTAACTCCGACGTGGCAAGCAGAGTAGTGCTAGTAAAAAAGAAAGATGGATCGCACAGACTATGCATAGATTATCGAAAATTAAACACGCTCGTATTGAAAGATAGATTTCCAGTTCCAATCGTTGAAGATGTCTTAGACAAAATGCAAGAAGCAAAATACTTTGCAGTCATGGATCTTAAGAACGGATTTTTCCACGTTGACATAGAATAAGAAAGTCGTAAATATACAGCAATCCTGACAAAGCAAGGGCTTTTTGAATTTAATAAAGCGCCTTTTAGGTTTTGTAATTCCCCAGCAGTTTTTGTAAGATTTATTTACTACATCTTCCAGAAGTTGATAAATGCAGGAATTATGGAAATTTATGTTGACGATATCGTGGTATTCGGATCTACAGCAGAAAAATGTTTGGATAATGTTAAGACTGTTTTAGAAGAAGCACGACAATATGGTTTACAGATCAAATGGTCAAAAAGCCAGTTTCTAAAAAGAAGAATCAATTTCTGGGCCACGAAATAGAAGATGGAGCACTATGTCCGGGTAAAGAGAAATTCAAGGCAATCAAAAATTTCCAAATGCCGAAAAATATCAAAGGCGTTCAGGCATTTTTAGGACTAACAGGCTACTATAGAAAATTCATTCGTAATTATGCAATAATAGCAAAGCCGCTGACCACGTTGCTAAAAAAAGATACAGAGTTTAGAATGGACAGTCCTCAAAAAAAAGCAGTCGAAGAATTAAAAGAAACTCTGATTAATGAACCAGTTTTGAAAATTTTTAAACACTCAGTTGAAACGCAATTACATGTAGATGCATCAAAAAACGGATTTGGTGCTACGCTCTTACATCAACATGATGATAAGTGGCACCCTATATTTTATTGGAGCAAGAAAACAAGCGATCAGGAGGAAAAGTTACACAGTTATTTTCTAGAGGTCAAGGCAGTATATCTAGCTACGAAGAAGTTGCGCCATTATTTGATGGGGATCGAGTTTGTTCTGGTTACAGACTGTGCAGCTTTCAAAATGACAGCAGCGAAGAAGGATATGCCCCGACAAGTCGTACAATGGTTGATGCACTTGGAAGATTTTTCGTATAAAATAGAACATCGTGCCGGCGATAGGATGAAGCATGTCGATAGCTTAAGTCGCTTTCCAGTAATGATTGTCGCAACAGATGTACGCGCGCAGATGCTAAGAGGACAAAGTAATGATGAAAAGTTCGCAGCAGTTTTGGAGATTTTACAACTCAAACCGTATAACGATTTTAAAGTTAAAAATAAACTTTTATATAAGCATGGAAAAGGAGATAATAAGGAATACTCACAACATTGGACATATGGGATTCCAAAAAACAAAGCATACTATTCAACAAGATTATTATATTCCGCATTTGGACAAAAAAATTGGTCAGTTCATCGCAAATTGTGTTCAGTGCATAACACACAACAGAAAGTTGGGCAAGCAGGAGGATTTTTTGCATTGCATTGATAAAGGAGAAGTTCCATTGGAGACGCTACATGTTGTTCAGTTAGGGTCATTGGATCCAACTTCGAAGAATTACAAGTACATATTCGCAGTCGTAGATGGGTTCTCTAAATATACATGGCTATATCCTACAAAATCGACAGATGCCTCGGAAGTTGTTAAACACTTGACTGATTGGGTCACAATTTTTGGAAATCCGCGTCGTATCATCAAATATTGTAAGGAATTTTGTACGAACCATAAGATCGAACACGTCGAAACAACTACAGGAGTTGCAAGAGGAAACGGACAAATAGAGAGAGTCAACAGAGTCATACTTTCTGTCTTAGCCAAGATGTCAGCTGCAGAGCATCAGAAGTGGTACAGGTACACCGCACAGGTACAACGTACTATAAACTCGAATGTTCACTCGTCGACCAAGTTTACACCTTTTGAAGTTATGTTCGGATTGAAAATGAGAAACGAATCAGTTCTTGAGTTACAAAGAATTCTGGAAGAAGAACTACTAGATGGAATTCAAAATGAGCGAAATCGAATAAGAGCAGAAGCAAGACAGCAAATACTAGCGGCACAGACCAGATACAAGCGCCATTACGACCAGAGACGCAAGCCATGCCACGGTTATCAGTTGGGCGACCTGGTAGCTATTAAAGTCACACAGTTCGTTTCGGGCAAGAAGCTGTCGAATAAATTCATTGGTCCATACGAAATCATCAAAGTGAAGAGAAATGGTAGGTATGAAGTCAAAAAATCTGCTGAATGTCAGGGTCCAAATCAGACGTCCACCAGTGAAGACAACATTAAGCTTTGGCGTTATATGGTGAGCAATGATGAAAGCGATCTCGAAGGATCATCTGAGGCAGATGATTTTCAGGATGACCGAATGTAGTGTCATATGGGTACATATGTGCTGAGAGATGGCAGCTCTGGATGCGGTGCGACAATGTGGCATCTTCAGTAGTAAGAAGAGGAGAACGAAAGAAGGAACGACAGAGACAAGACGTATAGGCCGAAGGTGTACAAAAGTTGCTTAAGTTGTTAAAGTCGTAAAGTTGCTAAAAGTTGTTACCTAAAGTTGTTAAGTCAAAGTTCTTTTTATTCTAATATCAACTGACTATTTTGCTATATATTTGAGTATTGGTAAACAATAATTATTGTATACACGCAATAATTCTTACATGTATACATTGATGTATGCATATAAACATATTCACATAAATATACAACTAAGCATGAACATTTGTATATGCACATACATATATTCACATAAGCACTATATGCACAAGCGTAACATGAACTAGAGCCAGGCCATCGTGTGACCGCTGACCAAGCTCTTTGATGCATGCGCTCCAACAGTATGTATGTATGTACGACACTCTCCCTCTCTTTTGTAGCTGTCGCATAAGTCGCAGCATAAGAATATATATGTAATCATAGGCTAAGCAAAAGAATATTTTCGGAATAAAAATCAATTGGAATATTACCACAAAGTGACACTGACGTGTTCGACTACTCAATTTATTATCCAGTTGGAAACCGGTTTTTACACCTTCTACGTCTCCTACTTGCTCAACGTCATAGCGACCATGTTTCATTTTCCGAACATCCCGATAAGATCCTAAATTATTATCTTTAAGCTTAGGGCCCGATCCCATCTGCGTCCGCTTGACAGTCACCATCTCGTCAACCTCAGATTCACCTGCAGATTTTCGACCTTTATTAAACGTTTTCCAGTTTTCCTTTCGCATCTTGTTTAGGCTCTCCTTCGCCTTACTAACAATACATTCTCTACAGGACCTCACCACACTTTCTACTTTGCTCGGCAAACTTACGATATAATACTCTTTCTCCACTAGATCGATAGCCTTCTTAACTCCAAAGTGCCCTTGTCAATGAGCCACCAATATTATCTCTCGTTCTAGGCTAGCAGGTATTACAATAAGTTCCTTTACATAATACTTCGGACTGCATGTAATAATCGGCCACCGCTCTTTTTTCCAACTCTTTCAGAATCCTACTTATCCAGTCATTTTTTCCCTGTGTAAATTGTATCTTACTCCTCCATGAATCTCCTGACAGTAAACAACATACTTTACTTAATGCGTCGACTCGTTTCATCTTTTCATCTGGGCTTTTCTCGCGTAAGCTCGACTACTGAGGATAAATTTTGTAAATCACCCCATTTTCCATTTACAACCTCAAATACGTCATTCCCGATTACACCATCATATAACATATCTCTATCTCTCACTACATGGAAACACATCTTAATAGGAACTCCATCTAAAGCCCTGAATAGGGATTCCCGGATAGAAGGAAAATAATCCAGTCTTCATTCGTTGAATTCAAAATATGAACTGATTTTATTGCAAAAATTGTTGTATATATAATGAACTCTTAGAATCTAGGCTCGATACTCGAGGCGACAAATGTTCTTAAAAATGCTTATTCTAATGCCCCACGTCTTCGGGGTTGAGAAATTGTTTATATTTCATGCTCAGCGTTTGGCGACTTGATAATTCGTCGTTGTGGTCTTAAGTGTTAAGTGTCGACAGAGTGCGGATGCATGTGTGTTTGGTTTTAAGCAATAATTGTCATATGAATTTTATGACTTACTTTTGTTTATGTTTTGATTTGTATTTTAATCTTAAACAGCCGTATCTACTTTAAAAGATCCTTTAGTATAAATTTTCTTGCTTCCTATTCCGTATAACTCTTTGACATCTGAACTTAAGGGAACTGGATAAACTCGTTTGTATGACGAGACAACACAACCTGTATCAAAAAATGCTGATATAACCTCATTGCCAACTTGAATATTTTTGAAAACACGATTTCCCAATCTCTGGGTAAGTTGCTGCACTTTACTAATATCTTTTTTGAACCCTTTTCCCTGCGTGCTTCACTAATTTGCCTTATGACCTGCTGGTTACATTTAAACTACTTAAACTCGCTCTCTTTACAGTTTTTCGCTCTGTGATTTCTTCCTCCGCACTTGAAGCATCTTGGCTCATTTATAGCAATATCCTGCTTCTTCTTCTCAAATTTTGATACTTTAGACCACTTTGACTTTTTCTCCGTAGAGATTTTCTCATACATTTCCATGTTTTCTGGATTGAAGAAGGATGCTACTTCAACTCCTGTCTTGAATAAAGATATTAGTATTCCTTGTAACTCTGCCTTGTTTCCCCTAATATATTCTAGCTATATTCTTTCAACTGTTCTTTAAGCTCAGCTACCGTGAGTTGCAAGATTTCGGCGTGTGGCATAATTTAAATTCAAACAAATTATATAACAACGGCCTAAAGCACTCTACGTTAGACTACTTCCACTTGCGTACCGTCTGTACCTCGATGTTCACACTCTCTGTGCCTCGATCGTGCTTTCAAATGACATCTTTTGGTGCTACAAATATTATAAGACCTTTAAGGCAATTACTTCTTAGTACTTACTATGCAATTTGATTTATGAGAAAAAAAATTCCAGATTCAAGGTCAGATGCTGACCATCAGTTTTTACAAATATATTTCATTGGTGATGTTGATAGAGAGTTGAACCAGCGCTGTGCAATCGCTACAAATGTTGGAAGAGAAATCTTGAGTGAGCTGCAAAGATTTTTCCATCAGCACAATGAATTGGTCAATTTATTCAAGAAAGCACTCGATCAGATGCCCACCGATGACCATAAAATCATAATACGTGCTGACAGAACACCACTCGGACAACATGCCAGGCGATTTAATACACCAACCATCGATGAAGTTGCAATCGCAATAGTTGGAGAACAATTTCATCAAAGAGATATTGTTTTGCATCGTAGGAATGAACAACTAAATCGTATTTCTGAACTCCATCGTTGTTATGACGCATTAGAATACCCTATTTTGTCCTGGAGAGGAGATGACGGGTATCATATCAATATACCAATGAAAAATGCAATAACTGGTATAAAAAATTACGATCAGTATCAACCAAAATAGTAATTCCTATAATTTTTAGGTCAGGAAACAACGAAAAAAGTTAGTGCGATGAAATATTATTCGTATTCATTGATGATTCGTTATCAAGATGACAATTACATTTTAAAATCCAATCCTTCAAGTGTGTGGGGTAAATTTAGAAGAGCCGTGCTTTTCTCACGGACAATTATACGTGGCATGTTCCAGGGTGGGAGCACCAAATAATTTGTTCATTTATGCACCTGCAAACAAAAAAAAAAAATATTGTATACTCAATAGTATTAAACTAAGTTAAGTGCGTAGCAAAAAATTTGAAAATTGCCACGTCGAACATTTAATAACATAAACATTTAATTCGCTAGCAAGTAAAAAAAGGGGCAGAGCAACGCTTGCCAGGCCAGCTAGTACTTTATATGGTCGGAGATGCTTCCATCTATGCGTTGCACACTTCTGAACAAAATTAATATACTCTTTTTGCAAGGGTATAAACATGCGTGAAGTGAATAAAAGTCTTGGTGAACCGACATCAGAAGTGGGATCGGCATCACATCCTGCATTCTCAGAGGAACAATGGCGCATAGTCCTACAGATGCAAAATCAAAACCTAGTTCTTAAAAAGAAGTTAATCAGTGCTCTGTGTCTGAGCCAATGGGAGTTATGACACACCGAAGTGAGACCTTTCCAAGTCGTTTCGACTCCGGAGATGAGTGCTCTCTTATCCGAAGCAGTGATGATAGAGAAATCCTTCGTAAAGGATATAAGATTTTCTGACAAATTTAAAATTGTTAAATTCTTTTGTAGTGTTCGAGCCATCTACTGTTTCATTTAACGTTAATACTGAATTACTCTATAATGATAGAGAGAATGTGATTAAATTGCTTTACAGATATTCAAAAGCATTTATCGATGAAATCACTTACACGAGAGTTAACTCTGGGAAAATGTACATTAGATTCGTTGACCCTAACAAAACGGTGCAGAGGAGTCCATATCGCTTGAGTTCAAATGAAAATGTAATTGTACGCAAACCTATAAATTAATTGCTAAGTAGTAATATCTGTCGACCTTATTGCTATGCTAGTCCAATGGTATTAGTGCAAAAAAAAAAAAAAACCAGAGGGCCGGGGCTAACTTCGACCTCGTCGAAGTTTGTATACCCTTGCAACTGTTTTAATAAATATTTCCTTACCCTTAGCTATCAAAGTGTAAAAACGTTTTATCTAAAAAGTCTAGTGTTTGCTAAAGAACGGCCTTCAATCTTAGCAAGGATATAAGGAACTTTTTGATAAAAGTCAATGTTTTCCACCGGTCGTTTCTATGGGAGCTATTTGATATAGTTACCCGATCTTTACCAAATTCGGCACAGTGATTACCAGGTATATTTAACTATCAAATGTTTAATTTGAAAGCAATCGCATTAAAAGTAACGAAGTTATTGACAAAAGTCACTGTTTTCGATCGATAGTTCCTATGGGAGGTATCTGATATAGTCATCCGATCTTGACCAAATTTGGCATAGTTTATAGCTACAATAAACTTACTTATATTAAATTTCATGACAATATCTTAAAAAGTAACGAAGTTATTGAGAAAAGTCACTGTTCGCGACTTTGACGTTTGTATGGGAGCTATATGATATAGTAGTCCGGCTGAATCTGAGATATACAAACCCTGCAGTACATTCAAGCCTAAATGCAAAATTTCAGCTCTGTAGCTCTAACGGTCTAGGCGGAGTTCGCATCGATCCAGACGGACGGACAGACGGACGGACGGACGGACGGAGATGGCTATTTGAACTCGTCTCGTCGTGCTGATCAAGAATATATATACTTTATATGGTCGGAGATGCATTGATAATCGTGAGTAAATTTCGATAGATTTGCGTTACTCATTTTTATACCCTTGCAGAGGGTATTATAAAATTGGTCAGATGTTTGTAACGCACAGAAGGAGACGTTTCCGACCCCATAAAGTATATATATTCTTGATCAGCTTGAGAAGCTGAGTCGATATAGCCATGTCCGTCTGTCCGTCCTTCTGTGCGTATGCGTTTTACTCAGCCATCTTAAGAGATATCGGGTTGAAATTTTTTTTGGAGACTCTTTATTACCTGTGTGAGATAAAGTATGAAAATCATCGGAATCGGACTACTATATCATATATTGTTTAATAATCATTAAATGTGTTTTGAATTCAGTAGTTTGAAAAATATTTGAGCATATTCATAATACGACAACTAATGCTGTTGATGTATGAAATTTCACTTTTCTTATCGAATTAAATATAATAAAGAACTGCAAGGGTATATAAACTTCGGCAAGGCCGAAGTTAACTTCCATAGCTCGTTAGTGATCAAATTGTTAGACTTAGTGTTGTAAAGTATTTTACGTGTTTGGATATGACTAATAAACTGCGTTCGTAACAATAATGCCATTTGGCCTCAAGAATGCTCCTTTCGTTCAGCGAGCCGTGTTTGGGAAATTTAGCACATACCTATGTGGTAGTCTACATGGATGATATTATGATAGTATCATCAACTATAAAACTAAGCGACGAATGGTTTAATGTCGTTTTGGAGGTACTAACTGAGGCTGGATTTTCATTTAATATTTCGAGTGAGTTCCTTAATATTACGGTGCAGTATCTGGGGTATGAGGGACGAGACCTAATCCTCAGAAAATCTTAGCACTAACTTCTCTGAGACCGACTTCAACATTAAGTATTGTGAGGCAATTTATTGGATTAGCGTCTTATTTTCAAAAATTTATCCCTCAATTCTCTCAGGTTATGAAACGGATATACTTGCTAACTGCGACCAAAAACGTCATGGTCATCCCAACCATTTGGAAACAATTAGAAAGATAGTCATGTCTATTCTATTCTCCCAAATAAGACAGCACTGAAAATATTTAATCTGCAATTTTCAATAGAACATGCATATGCTAAATCTCATGGTTATGGTGCTATGTTAATACGTCGGCAATGGCAAGCCTCTTGTAGTGGAATACTTTAGTAAGAGAACCTCTCCTGCAGAGTCCAGATATCACTTCTAGTTAGGTCGGCTAAGCATTTTCGACAGTATTTGATTGGCCGTGAATTCGTTGTGTATACGGATTATAATTCCCTGAAAGCATCAAGAACAAAGATGGATCCAAGGCCAATAGTACACCCTTGGTGGGCGTATTTACAATATTTTGACTTCACGATTGAATATAGAAAACGGAAGCGCATGGCGCATGTACACATATAGAGCAGAAATAAGAAATGCAAATGGGTACCCTCAAAATTCTTTTGTCCGCGGTCGAATCGCGGCCCGGTCGTGTTAAGATGCTCTTGGCGAGGTACAACTTGCTTTGAATTGCACAGTTAATTATGTAAAGCAAGTTCTTACCGAAAAAAAATGCACATCCTCTGAGCTTGACTTCGGCGTGAGTTACCAACCCAACACCCTGGTTACTAAATTGGGGAACGAGACCCAGGAAAGAAGACGTGGCATCGACTCTTTCCTGTTCCCAGAACGATTGATAATTTATATGTGATGATCATACATACATAAAACATACATAATAAAACATACATACATAAAACATACATACATATGATACATAAAACATACATACATAAAACATACATACATTAAACATACATACACACATTCATTAATTCGATTGTAACCCAAAAACATTATTAATAAAAGTCACTTCTGTTTTAACATCTGAATCGAACAGACGTTTGAGTTACTCGGGGAAAAACTAAATACACACACATCTCACACACCCTCATTCAAACCATCTAGCTCCCGGTGGTAATTGGCGCAGCTGGGTCAGGAATGGACCTACTTATGTTCACATTGAGAACTATTATTATTTTGTTTCGTAAGTAAAGTGCATTGAAAAACAAAAAAATTTGCTGTGTCTTAAGTGCATTTGTAATTCGAAGGGAATCAATTGTTGATAATCGTTTACGTGGCAAAACCAATCACACAACACAAAAAAAACAAAAAATCAATATTTAACTTACACTATTTACTTACAGTATTTACATACATATATACATACATGTACATGTTACACACATGAAAATTAGCCTACAGAATCAATTGCTGATAACTTAAGGTCAATCATAAGGGAAATTAAAATTATTTTAGTAAAAGTGTTAAAAAGTGTGGGCTGAAATCATACGTTAATAATCGCCGCATGAAAAAAAAAAACACAGGAATATTTATATACATGGATGCATATACACATGTGTATGTGTAAATCTTATAATTCAATGGAAATGTTTATATGCTGCAAAGCTACAAGATCTACTTTACGAAATACACATTGTTTGTCGCTCATTCTGCTTCGAATTTCATAATTCGGCGGAATTAAGTTTCGGGCGAAATCGATCTGCTAGCAGAACTTCGCTGAGAAGACGACGCCAAGAAGCTACAATTTCTGGCGAAGCTGAGAGAAGAAGACGCTGAGGTGACGACGCTAAGAAGCTACAATTTCTAAGCAGAGCTGCAATTGTCAAACGAAGTTTTCATAAGTAGTAACGTTTTTATTGTAGGCTCATTTACAAAAGTGATCTTGAGTTGCAAAGACGTTAATAAAATTAGAAGTTCAGTTTAAAGTTGTGACACCAAGTTTAAGAACAATATACTATTAATACATAATTAAAGTAATAATGGTTTGTTACAAAATATTTTAAAAGAACATTGTTCACGCCACCGGGTGAACGGCAGTGAGTGGCGAAGAGTAGTGAGGAATGAGGAGGGTTTTTCGATCCTCGGCGTCTACGGTCACACCAGGAGGGGTGACTTGATTTCTTGATGGGCGCCGCCATTTCACTCCAGTACGAATTTTCAACCCGAACACCCGTTCTTGCACTTTTCTTTTTGCGATATAGTTTATTTTGCAACCCGAAGCATTCTCGTGTGTGTCGGGATACCTTGTAAATTAACGAACAATAAACCACCATTAATTAAACTAAGTTTTTCGCGCGTTTTAATTGCATCCACACTCACCAGACCCAGAAGAAATTGGCACCCGCCAATCACCTGCGACTTATCGAATCTTTCCGCCCCGCCACAAACAAACATTAAGAACAATACAAACGTTGCAATGTCAGTGCCATACAGTGAAAAAAAAAAAAAACCAGAGGGCCATTAGATTCTTTGACCCTAACAAAACGGTGCAGAGGAGTCCATATCAATTGAGTCCAAATGAAAATGTAATTGTACGCAAACCTATAAATTAATTGCTAAGTAGTAATATCTGTCGACCTTATTGCTATGCTAGTCCAATGGTATTAGTGCAAAAAAAAAAAAACCAGAGGGCCGGGGCTAACTTCGACCTCGTCGAAGTTTGTATACCCTTGCAACTGTTTTAATAAATATTTCCTTACCCTTAGCTATCAAAGTGTAAAAACGTTTTATCTAAAAAGTCTAGTGTTTGCTAAAGAACGGCCTTCAATCTTAGCAAGGATATAAGGAACTTTTTGATAAAAGTCAATGTTTTCCACCGGTCGTTTCTATGGGAGCTATTTGATATAGTTACCCGATCTTTACCAAATTCGGCACAGTGATTACCAGGTATATTTAACTATCAAATGTTTAATTTGAAAGCAATCGCATTAAAAGTAAGGAAGTTATTGACAAAAGTCACTGTTTTCGATCGATAGTTCCTATGGGAGGTATATGATATAGTCATCCGATCT
This sequence comes from Drosophila paulistorum, assembly GCA_018152135.1. Lineage (NCBI taxonomy): Eukaryota > Metazoa > Arthropoda > Insecta > Diptera > Drosophilidae > Drosophila > Drosophila paulistorum. The sequence goes on along the minus strand of JAECXG010000194.1, from coordinate 1,037,767 downwards.
TGACCAAATTTGGCATAGTTTATAGCTACAATAAACTTACTTATATTAAATTTCACGACAATATCTTAAAAAGTAACGAAGTTATTGAGAAAAGTCACTGTTCGCGACTTTGACGTTTGTATGGGAGCTATATGATATAGTAGTCCGGCTGAATCTGAGATATACAAACCCTGCAGTACATACAAGCCTAAATGCATAATTTCAGCTCTGTAGCTCTAACGGTCTAGGCGGAGTTCGCATCGATCCAGACGGACGGACAGACGGACGGACGGAGATGGCTATTTGAACTCGTCTCGTCGTGCTGATCAAGAATATATATACTTTATATGGTCGGAGATGCATTGATAATCGTGAGTAAATTTCGATAGATTTGCGTTACTCATTTTTAGTGATCAAATTGTTAGACTTAGTGTTGTAAAGTATTTTACGTGTTTGGATATGACTAATAAACTGCGTTCGTAACAATAATGCCATTTGACCTCAAGAATGCTCCTTTCGTTCAGCGAGCCGTGTTTGGGAAATTTAGCACATACCTATGTGGTAGTCTACATGGATGATATTATGATAGTATCATCAACTATAAAACTAAGCGACGAATGGTTTAATGTCGTTTTGGAGGTACTAACTGAGGCTGGATTTTCATTTAATATTTCGAAGTGTGAGTTCCTTAATATTACGGTGCAGTATCTGGGGTATGAGGGACGAGACCGTATCCGCAGAAGATCTTAGCACTAACTTCTCTGAGACCGACTTCAACATTAAGCATTGTGAGACAATTTATTGTATTAGCGTCTTATTTTCAAAAATTTATCCCTCAATTCTCTTAGGTTATGAAACCGATATACCTGCTAACTGCGACCAAAAACGTCATGGTCATCCCAACCATTTGGAAACAATTAGGAAGATAGTCATGTCTATTCTATTCTCCCAAATAAGACAGCACTGAAAATATTTAATCTGCAATTTCCAATAGAACATGCATATGCTAAATCTCATGGTTATGGTGCTATGTTAATACGTCGGCAATGGCAAGCCTCTTGTAGTGGAATACTTTAGTAAGAGAACCTCTCCTGCAGAGTCCAGATATCACTTCTAGTTAGGTCGGCTAAGCATTTTCGACAGTATTTGATTGGCCGTGAATTCGTTGTGTATACGGATTATAATTCCCTGAAAGCATCAAGAACAAAGATGGATCCAAGGCCAATAGTACACCCTTGGTGGGCGTATTTACAATATTTTGACTTCACGATTGAATATAGAAAACGTAAGCGCATGGCGCATGTACACATATAGAGCAGAAATAAGAAATGCAAATGGGTACCCTCAAAATTCTTTTGTCCGCGGTCGAATCGCGGCCCGGTCGTGTTAAGATGCTCTTGGCGAGGTACAACTTGCTTTGAATTGCACAGTTAATTATGTAAAGCAAGTTCTTACCGAAAAAAAAATGCACATCCTCTGAGCTTGACTTCGGCGTGAGTTACCAACCCAACACCCTGGTTACTAAATTGGGGAACGAGACCCAGGAAAGAAGACGTGGCATCGACTCTTTCCTGTTCCCAGAACGATTGATAATTTATATGTGATGATCATACATACATAAAACATACATAATAAAACATACATACATAAAACATACATACATATGATACATAAAACATACATACATAAAACATACATACATTAAACATACATACACACATTCATTAATTCGATTGTAACCCAAAAACATTATTAATAAAAGTCACTTCTGTTTTAACATCTGAATCGAACAGACGTTTGAGTTACTCGGGGAAAAACTAAATACACACACATCTCAAACCATCTAGCTCCCGGTGGTAATTGGCGCAGCTGGGTCAGGAATGGACCTACTTATGTTCACATTGAGAACTATTATTATTTTGTTTCGTAAGTAAAGTGCATTGAAAAACAAAAAAATTTGCTGTCTCTTAAGTGCATTGGTAATTGGAAGGGAATCAATTGTTGATAATCGTTTACATGGCAAAACCAATCACACAACACAAAAAAAACAAAAAATCAATATTTAACTTACACTATTTACTTACAGTATTTACATATATACATACATGTACATGTTACACACAAGAAAATTAGCCTACAGAATCAATTGCTGATAACTTAAGGTCAATCATAAGGGAAATTAAAATTATTTTAGTAAAAGTGTTAAAAAGTGTGGGCTGAAATCATACGTTAATAATCGCCGCATGAAAAAAAAAAAAAAAACACAGGAATATTTATATACATGGATGCATATACACATGTGTATGTGTAAATCTTATAATTCAATGGAAATGTTTATATGCTGCAAAGCTACAAGATCTACTTTACGAAATACACATTGTTTGTCGCTCATTCTGCTTCGAATTTCATAATTCGGCGGAATTACGTTTCGGGCGAAATCGATCTGCTAGCAGAACTTCACTGAGAAGACGACACCAAGAAGCTACAATTTCTGGCGAAGCTGAGAGAAGAAGACGCTGAGGTGACGACGCTAAGAAGCTACAATTTCTAAGCAGAGCTGCAATTGTCAAACGAAGTTTTCATAAGTAGTAACGTTTTTATTGTAGGCTCATTTACAAAAGTGATCTTGAGTTGCAAAGACGTTAATAAAATTAGAAGTTCAGTTTAAAGTTGTGACACCAAGTTTAAGAACAATATACTATTAATACATAATTAAAGTAATAATGGTTTGTTACAAAATATTTTAAAAGAACATTGTTCACGCCACCGGGTGAACGGCAGTGAGTGGCGAAGAGTAGTGAGGAATGAGGAGGGTTTTTCGATCCTCGGCGTCTACGGTCACACCAGGAGGGGTGACTTGATTTCTTGATGGGCGCCGCCATTTCACTCCAGTACGAATTTTCAACCCGAACACCCGTTCTTGCACTTTTCTTTTTTGCGATATAGTTTATTTTGCAACCCGAAGCATTCTCGTGTGTGTCGGGATACCTTGTAAATTAACGAACAATAAACCACCATTAATTAAACTAAGTTTTTCGCGCGTTTTAATTGCATCCACACTCACCAGACCCAGAAGAAATTGGCACCCGCCAATCACCTGCGACTTATCGAATCTTTCCGCCCCGCCACAAACAAACATTAAGAACAATACAAACGTTGCAATGTCAGTGCCATACAGTGAAAAAAAAAAAAAAACCAGAGGGCCATTAGATTCTTTGACCCTAACAAAACGGTGCAGAGGAGTCCATATCAATTGAGTCCAAATGAAAATGTAATTGTACGCAAACCTATAAATTAATTGCTAAGTAGTAATATCTGTCGACCTTATTGCTATGCTAGTCCAATGGTATTAGTGCAAAAAAAAAAAAAAACCAGAGGGCCGGGGCTAACTTCGACCTCGTCGAAGTTTGTATACCCTTGCAACTGTTTTAATAAATATTTCCTTACCCTTAGCTATCAAAGTGTAAAAACGTTTTATCTAAAAAGTCTAGTGTTTGCTAAAGAACGGCCTTCAATCTTAGCAAGGATATAAGGAACTTTTTGATAAAAGTCAATGTTTTCCACCGGTCGTTTCTATGGGAGCTATTTGATATAGTTACCCGATCTTTACCAAATTCGGCACAGTGATTACCAGGTATATTTAACTATCAAATGTTTAATTTGAAAGCAATCGCATTAAAAGTAACGAAGTTATTGACAAAAGTCACTGTTTTCGATCGATAGTTCCTATGGGAGGTATATGATATAGTCATCCGATCTTGACCAAATTTGGCATAGTTTATAGCTACAATAAACTTACTTATATTAAATTTCACGACAATATCTTAAAAAGTAACGAAGTTATTGAGAAAAGTCACTGTTCGCGACTTTGACGTTTGTATGGGAGCTATATGATATAGTAGTCCGGCTGAATCTGAGATATACAAACCCTGCAGTACATACAAGCCTAAATGCATAATTTCAGCTCTGTAGCTCTAACGGTCTAGGCGGAGTTCGCATCGATCCAGACGGACGGACAGACGGACGGACGGAGATGGCTATTTGAACTCGTCTCGTCGTGCTGATCAAGAATATATATACTTTATATGGTCGGAGATGCATTGATAATCGTGAGTAAATTTCGATAGATTTGCGTTACTCATTTTTAGTGATCAAATTGATAGACTTAGTGTTGTAAAGTATTTTACGTGTTTGGATATGACTAATAAACTGCGTTCGTAACAATAATGCCATTTGACCTCAAGAATGCTCCTTTCGTTCAGCGAGCCGTGTTTAGGAAATTTAGCACATACCTATGTGGTAGTCTACATGGATGATATTATGATAGTATCATCAACTATAAAACTAAGCGACGAATGGTTTAATGTCGTTTTGGAGGTACTAACTGAGGCTGGATTTTCATTTAATATTTCGAAGTGTGAGTTCCTTAATATTACGGTGCAGTATCTGGGGTATGAGGGACGAGACCGTATCCGCAGAAGATCTTAGCACTAACTTCTCTGAGACCGACTTCAACATTAAGCATTGTGAGACAATTTATTGGATTAGCGTCTTATTTTCAAAAATTTATCCCTCAATTCTCTTAGGTTATGAAACCGATATACCTGCTAACTGCGACCAAAAACGTCATGGTCATCCCAACCATTTGGAAACAATTAGGAAGATAGTCATGTCTATTCTATTCTCCCAAATAAGACAGCACTGAAAATATTTAATCTGCAATTTCCAATAGAACATGCATATGCTAAATCTCATGGTTATGGTGCTATGTTAATACGTCGGCAATGGCAAGCCTCTTGTAGTGGAATACATACATACATACATACATATGTTATAATTTTTGCCGCGGTAAGTACACTCATACGCACATACATATATATGAACACACATACGTATGTTTGTCCACATACAATTAAATTTCACCCAAACCAAATTAATGCAGCCACTCCGATTGGCTTTATGCAATTTAATAATTTGAAACCTACATAATTAAAGCTGGAAATCGTGATATTCGTTAAATAATATAAAATTAATTAAGGTCACAAAACAGAAAGCAGAACAGCTGACTCCTGATCAGTGCTGACACTCAAGTCTCATCAGTGCTGACACTTGAGCCAAGTCGTGACTCGGTCATGACATCCATTTTTATACCATACACCCAAAGGGTGTATTAAATTTGCCAACATGTATGTAACAGGCAGAAGAAAGTTATTCCGACCTCATAAAGTATATATATTCTTGATCAGTATCAACAGCCGAGTCGATATAGCCATGTCCGTCTGTCCGTCCATCTGTCCGTCCGTCTGTCCGTATGAACACCTAGATCTCGGAGACTATAAAAGATAGAGCCACCAAATTTGGTATGTGGGCTCATGTAGTATGTAGAGTGATCAAGTTTATTTCAAATTTTTGCCACGCCCCTTTCCACCCTCGCATTTAAAAAAAAACGTTTATCTCAGAAACTATTATAGCTAGAGACACCATATTTGGTATGTATATTTGCTTAGTAAATGCGCACATTTTGTATGTATAAAGATTTTGACACGCCTCTTTCCGCCCCCGAAATTTGAAAAACTCGATTATCTTCCGTTATTTTTTACCTTGTGGAATCAAATTTGGCACATTGAAATTTGATACTAATATCCAGCAAACTACCAAATTTGATCAAAATCGGACTAAAAATAGCCAGTTTTAGTTCGCAAAATATTTTCTAAAGAAAAATAAGTATTATTTTAATTATATGGAAATAATATTTTGTCTTGTCTCGGTGCATTTTGATTTTTGCCTCAGAGATCCGTTTAATGAAAATTAATTCCGAGAATTTTTTTTTCCTTTATTGGAAAGTTATCGGCACTCCCAATCCTACTGATTTAGCTGACGATGTGCCATTCGTCTCCATTAAAATACACTTAGACCAGCTTAAGTAACTTTGCCAAAAGTCGAGGCATAGTTTTCATGATGCCATAAGATCTTGACGGATCAAAAGAACGAAGATATTCCGAAGCACATAGCTACAACTGATCGCCACCGTGTACTAGAGGCCACAGATGTCCTTCAACCAAGCTCTAGCGGTCAGACCTTTCCATCAGTAAGCCGAAAACCTACGGCAAGAGCTCAGGCCTTTCCCGCTCAAGTGCTAGAGAGCTCAGCATCTGAGTTCTAGGTACTGCCAGGGTAACTATTTATCATAGTGGCAAGCAGTTTCAAATCCGCGCTTTGATTGATGTGGGATCCGAAGCGTTCTTTATTTCTCAAAGAATGTTTGAATTGATTAATCCTCCAAGCTGCAAAGTATCAACTAGCATTCGCGGCATTGGGCAATGCGATGCTGGCAGCGGCGACAAAGTGTGCCGATTGCAGATTTCTCCTCCTAACGAACTGCTACGACAGTTCCAAGCAGTCGCCGTTGCGCTGCCTAGTGTAGCTGAAGCACTTCCGCGCCGCGCCGAATAAGGTTATGCAGGATCCGCTTGACCTTCCGCTCGCTGATCCGCCATTTCACCTGTGGATTTGATGCTTGACGTCGAGCTCCTTTCCACTATCCCTGGGTATCGAATCGTCAAGAATGTTGGTGATTCTTTCGTGGGGATCGAGACGATGTTCGGATGGGTTCACTGTGGATTCGTTAGTGGAAAATCTAGATGATCTCGGTCCACCTCCTCCAGCAGTCCAAAGATGTCTCTAAGGACAGCAGCACCGTTCGATTTAGAACGCAGTTCCAATTGCTTCAGGTGCCGCGTTTGTCAAGGAGCACACGCGCTCCGTCAGTGTCGACAGTTTCAAGGACTACGAGCGGAAGAGTAGTCTTGAGCAACGGATACTGCCCGAACTGTTTGTCTTGTTGCAAGGGGGGCGGTCTGTTCACGCCACCTGGTGAACAGCAGAGAGTGAGGGGTAGGGTTTTTTCCCAACACGGAATGCGGTCATACTGAGGAGGGTGACGAAGGGCTCTTCTGTAAATCGCCATCATCAATCGAGTCCGAGATTTTCATACGAACACCCGTTCTTTTTTCTCCTTGAGTTTTCTTTCGATTGTAATACTTTCAACCATTTCGTGTGTAGGGATACATTGTAAATATTGAATAAAAATAATTATTTTAAACGAAGTTCTCGTGCGTTATAATTTCATTACTCACTCACCAGACACAGAAAAAATTGGCACCCGCCAATATTGCATATCATCGGATCCTTCCGCCAATCCATGAACACTATGATTATCAGAATCAAAGGCTTTGCTGTAGTCAGTGTATACGATATCAGTTTGTTTCGCATTTTTGAACCCCTTAATAATTAAAGAGGTAAATTCTAGAAGGCTAGTGGTTGTATGTCTACGTTTCACAAACCCTTGATGAAATGGCGATATTAAAAGAGCTGCAAAAATGTTGCAATTGCAAGGCTATAATTTTCTCAAATCTTTTGGAAGAGCGGACAATTTTGAAATACCCCAATAGTTAGAGGCTTCGGATGTTTTGCTATTTTTATGCAGAGGAATAATAAGACTCCTTCCAAATTCGACAAACAATACAAACAATTTTAAAATTGGTTAAGATATATGCACAGAACCTGTGTACACATCAAGGTACAACATCTGGCCCTGGAGAATAAAGAGCTTTAACTAGTTTAAGTTCGCTAAGAAGAGAATCAATCACTGGATTAAAAATACAATTAGCCTTTTTTAAATGATAAGTATACGGACTTAATCGATATTCCATTGTGAATTAAGTTGTTTTGAAAAACTCCCAAACATATCAGCAATTGCCTGATCAGTGCTCGCTTTTTTAATTTGAAAAAAAAAGAGAATTAACAAAATTATATAATTGTTTAGGGTCAGAAGAAAACTGAAGCTTACACTGCTGAAGATATTTCTTATAGTATTGTGTATTAAGCATCATGAATTTTGAACGAGCGACTGTATACAGAGCATAATCTGATAAACGACGTGTTTTTTTAAACTTCTTATAATATCGAGTCTTCACATTTTTCAAATTGGATAACTCTCGAGAGAACCAGGGAGGTTTATTAAGCCGCTCCTGCCTACCCAGAGGCACACAAATATCAAAGAGTGAATTCAGAGTATCGTAAAAAAATGTAACAGCTGAGTTCATATTTCTACAATTGAACAGATAAGACCAATCGGTAGTAATAATGTTTTCATTAAGGCTGGCAAAGTCAGTTTTGCGAAAGCACCTAGTTAGAGGAAACTCATTTGAACCAAGTAATGGTGATATTGAGGGTAGATCAATTTTTAAATTTAACGTAGGATGAAATTTGTCTTCGGAAAGAACAAAAGGTTCGATCCTAAAAACATCTCAATAAGAAGAATACAATACAAAAAAAGTTCAATAAAGTCGAGTGACATAGAGGGCAGCGAAATTGAAATCACCTAAAACTATGAGCATGTCTTGACTATAAACTAAAGAGGAGACAAACTGAATTGCCTCTAAATGATTTAAATAGACCACAATGTCTGACGATGGTGGAACATAGGAACAATAATAAAAGCATTAAAAGATTTAAAATTTACTTTCAGAAAGACTATCTACATTGAGATTAAGAAGTTTGGGTTTTAGTCCTCTAACGATCTGGTAACTCAGGTTAAGGAACGAAACTCATCATCCGTCATTTTAATGATTTTTTTATTTATTTTATCTTGACCTTATCTTTAGTACCCGGGGATAAAGTATGAAAATCTTTTGGGATCTTGAGATCATATAGCTCTAGAACAAAGATTATTGCAAATATTTGAGTATCCCCATGAAATTTACCATTATGATAGTATTTGATATAAAATCTCAGATCCCAAAGTTTTAATCTGATCGGATAAATAGAACACAATATGCAGCCAATACAAATCGGTTCAAGCGCTGCCGGCAGCGCTGCTTGCTGCCAACTACTTCATCATCAAATCAAACAGAGCACACACACAGACGCAGCGCTACACGAACTGTATGTGTATGCGTGTTGTGCTTTGCTTAGGGAATGATGGATGAAGAAGAAAAAGTCTTAGTAAAAAGCGTAATAAAGTTTTGTTTGTGTGTTGATGAATTGAGACGCAGGGAAAGAAATTTCAAAATGTAAAAAAATAATTGCCAAGGACTGCAAGGGTATATAAACTTCGGCATTGCCAAAGTAAGCTTCTTTGGTATTTTTTTGGTAATATTTTTCATTTTTTGCAGTATTGGGGTGGAGGAAAAAAAATTGAAATTACCAACACGGTAATTTCCTGCCAAAAACAAAAACACTTTTCAAAATATGCGCCAAAAAGCAAGACAATCTGGCAACGCCAAAATGTTGAATAACTTTACCAACACTGAACTGCAATCTAGCTGAGTTTTAGCCGTTTTTATTTTTCCAACACTGAAATCTCGTGAAGCGTAAGTAAATATTTGCCAAATTCAATTTTTACGAAAGACAATTGGCTGAATTTAATGTTATATAATAATTATTATATTTCAGTACCATTGGGTTAATTTAATGGGCAATGGCTTTAAGTTAAAGGTTTGTAAACTCTCTATTATTTTAGCTCTTAATTTCTTGGGATTGTCTTTGCACATGTGGTTTTATTAGTAACCGCCTTAGTATATTATACGCTTTTAGAGTGAGCACATTCGGTTATCGTTGGAATAATTAACTAAGGAGACAAACGAGCTTGTTTAAAATATTTTTAATGTTTACATTCGGCCAATCCTGGCATTTAATCGACCTCGATCATACAATTTAAGATAAAACATACAATATATATTAAATAATAAAAAATATCAAATACGTTTTACAAACAGAAACTCACGCATACATCCACGGCTTGAGTCGGGCTGATTCTAAGATACCCATATATGGCAATTGAGTAAGTCGTCAATATCAGTAACTTTGTAGCGGTCATTTGGAAGTACTCGGTTTATTTTTAATGGACCTTGGTACTTAGGAGCAAACTATTTGCACGACCCGGGAGTGACATCAACATTGCGAATGGCAACAAACTCATTGGTTCTATAGGATAATGGTGACTTATGCCTCAAGGCGTACCGCTTTTCATTGCGATAATTGGATTTTCACTCTTGCCTCTTGTCTAGTGGCCTCAAGGTTAAAGGGTTTTTCTGAACTAAATTTCTCGTCAAGATGCTCGGTTAATTCGTTCACTATGGTCCTCGCTAATCGCAACCAAACAACAACATTGACGGAGTTTTACACTGCACGGAGTTATTGATATATATATTTATACCAATCGGATTGAGCTAAAGGCTCTGACAGCTTTCCAATATTGGAGTCAATGCACGATTCACACGCTCGACCTGTCCATTAGCTTGAGACGCGGCAATCGCTACTTTAATGTTGTGAATATTTCGGTTCTCTACAAATTCAGCAAACTAAAACGACGTAAAACACGTAAAACAAGATATAACTCTTTGTTTAAGAATAAACATCGTGTTCATCTGAACTGGCTTCACCAAATCAGATGCACTAAAGAAAATACAATACAACTGTACCTTTGTACCAAACAACTAACCTAGCATATGACTAGAAATACAATCTGCCACACGCGGTGTGGAAAAAACACTTGTAATTCTAAACTAACCCATAAGATCACAACGACAGGATGTTAAGTGGCCGATGTGCCCAAAATAATAATTTTTCAACCCCCGAATACGTGGGTGTGAGTCTAAAATAAGATCTTCTAAGAACAATTGTTACATACTAGAGCCTAAGATAATCCTATATAAACTCCGTACTTTTGTAAATAAAATCAGTTCATATTTTGAATTCAACGAATGAAGATTGGGTTATTTTCTTTCTCTTCGGAAATCCCTATTCACTCTTCTTGGTCGGCTATAATAATCAAAATATTTCTCTAACAGACATTCCTTTATAAATGCTTCGACTTTTGCTTTCATTAATGAGAACCAGTACTTTTACTTCAAATTCAAATTGGCCCAGTTTCTCGTGACACCTTCTTATTAAACACAGTCTTTCCTTAGCATTTCTTTTGTACACTAAACCATCAATTAACTCAAATCCAACATCATCGCCAGCTGGTCACTTCTTTCGTTTTGGTTACATAGTAGCGGATCATAAGTCTCTTGTATTCTACTTAATCTCGGATCAACAGAACTTTCATCTAAAGAGAAACAACTCTTCCCTAAATGAGCACACGGTTCTATCTCAAACGGGCTTGAACAACTTTTCCCTAATGGAACACACGGTTTTATCTCGCACGGTTTTACGGGTCTACGACACAGGGGTCCATCTCACACGGTTTTATCTCAAACGGTTTTGAACAAATTTTCCCCCACACGGGTCTATCTCACACGGTCCAATCCAATCTCATTTTTCTCTGAGAGGGCACACGGTTCTATTGGGGCATTCGGTTCTCTCTTCACTAACAAACACCTTCTGCAATATCTTCTAACAACTCGGTTTACTGACTTAATTCTTGGCCCATGTTTGAACCGGATCTGTGAACAATGGAATAATCGACATTTTCCAATTCCAACGACCACCTGATTTTTTACTTAAGGCCTGGACCAACGAATTGCAATCTGTAACGACCAAAAATGGTCTGTGTTCTAGATATAAGCGAAATCGGCGCGCTGCACATATTACGGCCAAAGTTTCAAGTTCGAAACTGTGATAGCGGGACTCGGCGGTTGCATGAAAGAGGCACCAAAGCCATTTGAACTGACGTCAGAATGCAACTCAGTTTCGTTATTAGGGTTAAAGATAACGGATAACGGAGAATAGGCCCAAACAGGAATGTAATGATTTGCTGTTAAGTGGTTCTGGGTATTCTTAAGTAGCTTTTATATGTGTATTATTTGGTAAAATTCCCTTATCACTGACTTCATATCCTAAATAATTTATTCGCTTCTGTAGGAAAACGCTTTTCTTCAAATTGAGCTCTAAATTGTACTCAATAAAACGATCTAACAGTTTTGCTAACAACTTAAGATGCTGATCCACGGTGCAGGTGGCAAGAATAATATCGTCCATATACACCACAAGAGACCGAGGTCTCTAATTATATCCCTAAGTGTGTTCGATATAAATCTCTGAAATACAGCTGGTCCGTCTTTAGGCCAAAAGGCATTTTTAGATATTCGGGTGTAACAAATGCGGTGTATTTAATTGAATCCTCTTCCATGCCTACATGGTAAAAACTCTTTTCACGTCTATGACGGAGAATACGGTCTTGCCTTCCAGGTATTCTAGGCAATCTTCTATTAAAGCAAAGTAAAATTATCCCTCACAGTCGTCTTATTTAAACCTCGATAATTAACGCATATTCGTATATTGCCATCTTTTTTCCGCACTTGGCAATGGGGGACGCATAGGGGAAATTGCTTGGTCGGATGACATAATTGGCTAACAGCTCATTAACTGTTTTAGAAACGCTTCCTCTTTCACGATATGATGATCTTCTAGGACTACTATGAAATGGTGTTCTATCCGTCAGACATATTTTCATCATATTTTTGGGCGAGCCGTAATTATATCTCCGCACTCACGCATCGCATCTAATCCAAATCCACTACCAACAATAATATTCCCAGTATCTGACAGCGTTGCACAAACAGTTTCAAACTCTGTTGGCCATTCTCGAAACGGGATGCATTCGTGTTTACATTTGGGTTATTACAATTATTATGCAATATTTTAGTATTAATGGTATTAAGCTTAAAATATTTAGTAAACAGGGATGCACAGAAGGATTTGTAAACAAAAGCAATGGTACTCTTTAATGATGCGGAATTCTTTTTATAATCTCTTATATTTTCAATGAATGAGAATTTAAGACCTATTTTATTCAAGGCATCTCTACCAAGAAGTAGTTGCGTTTGCATAATATTATCGGGAATAACAAAAAAAGGGTGCATGCCCCTTTACAAGATATTCTTAAACTTACTAATTGAATAAATGACTTATCATCAATGGTGTCCGGGTCTTCACTAGCGCTCATAGCGATCTGGATTAGCATTGGACAATTCCAGTATTGATGGCGCACTATGAAGCACCGAAAATAACTTCCTTTCGATCTCTCCGGGCGTGGACCGTCGGTGGTGGCCTTCGCACGGTCTGAAGTCGGACGAGCTGGAGGAACGTAGTTTCTTGCTGGTGGCTGAACTGCCTGGAAACGCATCATCTTCTCGCGCAATTTGCATAGAGAAGTACAATAGCACAACAGTGCGGACAGTATATGCACATACATATATTCCCAAAAACACTGTATGCACAAGCGTAACATGAGCTAGAGCCAGAACAGCGTGTGACCGATGACCAAGCTCTTTGATGCATGCGCTCCACCAGTATGTATGTATGTACGACACTCTCCCTCTCTTTTGTAGCTGTCGCATAGGTCGCAGCATAAGAATATATATGTATACATAGGCTAAGAAAAGAATATTTTCTGAATAAAAATAAATTGGAATATTACCACAAAGCGACACTGTGTGTTCGAGTTTTGAATTGATTATCCAAGTGGAACCCGGTCTTTACATGGCGACCGTGACCTTAAAGGAGTTGCACACAAAAAATATATAAATTATAATTTTATAATTTTATATAAACGCGGCAACACATATTAAGATCAACAGCAGCGAAATGAAAGAATGAAAAACATAATTTTTAATGCAACAACAACAAGAAACAGCATACTTAACGAAGTCACCGTTTATACAACCAAACTGCAACAACAACCGCTGAAGCAAAAAGTGATATCGATGCTGGTTACTTCGATGGACTTGATTTTCCCATGCGCCCAAGTATGGTAGACAGACCGTCAACTACACCTACGAGGGATAATAAGCAGGATATTAATAACGTGTGGTAGGCAATCCGCCCACTACACCGACGTTGGAGCATCAATTCACGAGAATGAGCAAGAAAAAAAAACAACAGTAAGTAGAGTGATGGGAAGGAATTCTGACGTGGCAAACAAACTGAAAGCCAGAAAGGCTGGAATTTTGAGGCTACTAAACAGCCCAAATACAATTAATTGGAATACCTCGGTGAAATTACACGCCGAGGTAGAGTTTATAAAAAACCAATTGAGTGAAAAAAAAAATAAAGCCACAACCAAAATCCCATCAACATACTCTATAATACAAAACGTGGCAAATCCAAAATTAAAAACAACGCCACAGCCTGAAAAGGAAGTACCAACGATAAAAATAGTCTGCTTACCATACTGCGAGTATACCTGTAGTTACTGCTACGGGACTCCAAAATAGAAGCCTGTGCAGCCAGCGCCGGCATCTTGAACGCGTCACAACAGTGAACCGGCAGCACTACAAGGAGCGCAAAATACGGAGGACAACATACGATCTTCCCAGCCTGTGCGAGGACCGGCACCGGCAACTCGAAAGCGTCTCAACGTCTGGACCGATAGCGCTACAAAGAGCGCCCACCAGAATAATTAATTAAAGAACTATGCGCCTCGTTGCACATTTTTTTTTGAATGCACTGCGATGCATATTTTTTGCGGCATTAAAAGCTGTCCAATTAGAGTGTGGCCTGAAAAAACACGCAAAATAAAGCAGGGATATATGTAAAAAAAAAAGAGAAAACAAAACACTAAAGAACAAACATTTATTCTACATTTAAAACACCAAAATATTAGAAACAAACAATAAATAAAAAAAATCCTTAAATAAGCATGAATCCATAGCAATTTTTTTTTTATATTTTAAATAATATTCGTATTCAAGCAAATAAGACCAAAGCTTGAAATACTTATGTATGAAGAAAAAATTTGTTTGAAGTAATTTCTATTCATATTATTAAATTAAAATCGTCTCATATACACCATTAGTCAGTAAGGTCAGTATTAGAATCAAAAAAAAAATTTTTTTTTATGATAATTAAAAATAAACTCCATATGTTCGATGATACCATAAGTAAATTTGATGATATATCTCTTGTACCCACAATGGGGTTAATAGAAATAAAATCAGTGGACTCCATACATACATTAGCACACACTCGATTAAAGATAAAAAAAAAAATAAATAAATAAATAAATAAATAAAAAAAAAACAATACGTTTTGAAAAACAATGGCCACTCTTGATAATTATTTTGCAAGAATAAACGCTAGGCATCCTAGTTTTGTCCAAGATTTAATTGAGGTTTTTAGAAATGAGCAAATCAATTCACCACAAAACTCAATAAACTTGTTACAAATTAGATCAGCTTACCATAATATAACGGGAGAAGATTTCCCAGTTCAAGGAGGCTCTAGGGCTCAGATGAGTTTCATCCTCACTGTACCATATGTGTGCTGTTTTTACAATACAGCAGGTACATATCGTTTCTACTTAATGACTTAAAAAAAAAAATAATTAAATACATCCGTATAAATAGGCCTAACAAGTAAGTATAGAATATGGATAAAATAGAAACAAAAAAGCTACAAAAATATTTACCTTTCCTTGATTTCCTGATACAATGAGGTGAAACAAATCACAATTACAAGGAAATAAGGTATTCGATAGCCCACAACTACAAATTTTTAAAAAAATATTGTAGATCTTATGGAAAAATCAATAAAAGTAGCTTATAGTAGATTGTTAGCTAAGACTCCATTAAAAAAAAGACGTGCCCGGATGGGTTCACGAACTTTTCAAGGACTTAATCGCGCTGATAATCATATCAGAATCGAGTACAGAACAAATAGATTTAACAGACTCAGATGTAGAAATAATAGATACAGAATAGTAAAACCATTAACATTTTCAAAAATTTTGTTATATTAAAAACAGGTCTAAACGACCAAATTTTTAAAGTAAAATGTGTTCTCAAGAATCCAAAATAGAAATAGAAATTAATCTTAGTAGCCATAAATCTGGCTTTGAAAAATAGAATTCTACCCGCCTGGGTACACGAACTATTCGACCAACCCATAGATACAACTTCTCTGGGAATTAAAACAAAAAGTGGATTTTTTTCAACAAAATATGGTTACTTGGTATGATATAATAGGAAAAGCTAGAATACACGTACAAGAATTAACTAAATCTTGTAAGTACCTCTCGCAGAATAGAGAAACATCCCAAGACACAGTAACCAAACACACGAAAATAATAACTGAGAATCTCCAAGCTATTAAAGCAGAATTAACTGCTTACAGTGATTGCAAACAAAAAGCAATATCTGTGCTAAACAGACCCAAAATTGAATTTAAACAAACAACTGATTTGGAAACTTCAATAGTACTGGAAGAAAAAACGAAGGGCTGATTAAGAAATAGGTCAAGAAGAACCATCAGTGCGCTCTGATCAATCAATCATAAGTCTTAACAAACCAGCAATTCCAAAAGAAAACATCGATGGTGATATTAAAAATATACCGGGTTTCTGTGGAGCGCTTCGCGTACTTAACACCATAAAAGAAACACACGAAGCAGTAGCCATCGAAATCATAAAATCAAAATTAAAAGGTCAAGCGGGTAAAACCCTAAGCTTTGAAACAACGATTGATGAAGTAATACGAAAACTATCAACAATCTTTAAGGGTGAATCAGTGGATCAACAGCAAAAATTAAAAATCTGCAGAGAAACCCAGATTTCGCTATCCCATGCGATGGAATAATAGGATTAGATTTCATAAAAACTTTTAATTGCAAATTAGATAACAGCAATGCAGAAGATTGGTTTATACTTTAAGTTTCCGCTCCCCATAATTGATGATATTCTTGATCAATTGGGAAGAGCAAAATATTTTTCTTGCCTTGACTTAATGTCAGGTTTTTATGAAATTGAACTAGAAGAAAAATCAAGAGATATAACGTCTTTTTCAACGAGCAATGGCTCATATCGTTTCACGCGATTACCTTTCGGTCTAAAAATAGCACCTAATTCATTTCAGAGAATGATGACAATAGCATTCTCAGGGCTTGAGCCCAGCCAAGCTTTCCTCTATATGGATGATTTAATCGTTATTGGTTGTTCTAAACAACATATGATTAAAAATTTAGTAGATGTTTTTAAACTTTGCAGAAAAAACAATCTAAAACTGCATCCAGAAAAATGCTCATTTTTTATGCATGAGGTGACATTCCCAGGTCACAAATGCACATACAAAGGAATCTTGCCAGACGACACAAAATTTGACGTCATCAAGAATTATCCAGTCCCACATGATGCAGATAGTGCTAGACGTTTCGTTGCATTTTGCAATTATTATAGACGTTTCATAAAAAATTTAGACGAATATTCCCGGCACATAACAAGATTATGTAAAAAGAATGTTCCATTCGAAGGGACAGCAGAATGCGAAAATGCATTCCAATACTTAAAAGACAAGCTTATTCAACCTAATCTATTGCAGTACCCAGATTTTAGCAAAGAATTTTGCATAATCACAGATGCAAGCAAGCAAGCATGTGGAGCAGTTTTAACACAAAACTACAATGGACTTCAGCGTCCAGTTTCATATGCATCAAGAGCATTCACTAAAGGTGAAAGCAACAAGAGTACTACAGAACTAGAGCTATATATGTATATATAACATTTCAAAGTGCGAACAGACCATAGACCATTAACATATTTATTCTCCATGGTCAACCCAAGTTCAAAACTAACACGCATGCAGCTAGAATTGGAAGAGTACGACTTTACAGTAGAGTATTTGAGAGGTAAACATAATTTTGTGGCAGACGCCTTATCGTGGATAACTATATCCGAATTAAAAGATGTGAGTAAAAAAGTTCTGAAAGTCACTACCAGGCAACAAAGTAGACAGAAAAACTGCGCAGTTAATAAAGAAGAACTTTTGCCAAGGCAAAAACTTCAAAATGCTTCTAGGCCCAACGTATACAAAGTCATCAATAATGACGAGGTACGGAAAGTAGTGACCTTGCGAATAACAGAATCTGAATTTTCACTGAAACATGGAAAGAAAGTTATGGCAAGAATTGATGTTAGCGATTTGTACACCAATGGAATTCTCGACTTAGGTCAGTTCTTCCAAAGGCTTGAAATGCAAGCCGGTATACTTGAAATCAGCCAACTAAAAGTGGCACTGAGCGAAAAGATCTTTGAAATTAAAACATTAGGTAGCGCTACTCCAGCCGGTGACCCTAATGGAAAATGAAAAACAAACAATACTGTCTACATACCATGATGATCCAATTCAAGGAGGTCATACTGGCATTACCAGAACGGTGGCAAAAATCAAAAGACACGACTATTGGAAAAATATGGGACGCCATATCAAAAAGTACATAAGGAGATGTCATAAATGCCAGGTGTCAAAAACGACGACACATACGGAGACCCCCATGATACTAACAGAAACACCAGCGAAAGCTTTTGATAAAGTTATAGTGGACATAGTAGGTCCGCTACCAAAATCAGATAGTGACAATGAGTATATTGTCACTTTGATATGCGATCTGACAAAATACTTCATAGCCATTCCAGTTACATCTAAGAGTGCAAGTGAGGCTGCATGACCTGCTAATTGAGCAAATCTTGTATTTTAAACTGAAACGTATAAAAGTAAATGAAAAAGTACACCCTATAAATTTGGGAAGATATGCATTTGGCGAATTTCATCATTTGTATGAAGAGCTGCGCCTCGATGAAAAGAAATTTTTGGAATATACGAGAATGACAATGAGCACATTTGATAATATTCTAATTAAAATTGAGCCACTTATTATTAAAAATTGGACTAATTTTAATAAAACGTCAATTATGTGTGCTGAAAGGCTAATTGTGACATTATGGTAAAAAATAATTTAAAATATATTTAGTTTTATGCATTTTATTGATTATTACTTCTCATTTAATTACTTGTTCATCGACTGTCTTAACTTAATTTGAAAATGTAATAATATTTCCTGTTGTAACGAAAGTGCTGGGTTCCTGTGGGGATAAAGAATTATCGGAATATTGATTTGATGAGGATTCAAGTAGAGTCGGTGATGGTACAGATACATAAGAAGCTTGGTTCTCAATATTTTGTAAATTAAAAGAGCGCCCAACGTTGTAGACGTGATGATAGACCGATTTTTGCATATCCATTCTGAACAAAAGTTTCGTTTGTGGATCCATCTTTTTAACGTGTGGCAATAGGCTCACAAAAAAAGCCATATCTTCATCGCTGAATTCATCGGCTGAAATCTTGTTTTTGGTTTTCTGTTCTAACAGCTCCAGCTTTTTTTTTCGATGTTGAGCATTTCATCTTCTTTGTTATTATGAAGGCGTTTTGGATTTTTAGGAGGAGAACGTAGGGTGAACGTTTGCACTTCAAACGTACTCATCTCGCGTTCTTCCTCATATTGCAGCGCCTATATATTTTCACTATTAACATCTTCGCTAATACTAATGTTCATATCTTGAACTTCATTGTTTTTTTTGTCGACTTAAATTTCCGGAAGACTGGCGGCACTTTATTTGGTTCTTTATAAACATCATGGATTCGAAATGACTCCATTGAGAACACTTCTCGTTGATTGAATGAGGTCCAGAGTCGCCAGAACGGTCCGTTGGACAATTCCTTAACTCAGCTCGAAACGTGTCCCTCAATTGTTTCCATTTTTTTTTCAAAACCATAGCTAAAAAATACATATGAGAATTTTATTAGTTGCATAACATTGTTTTAAATTGTTTTGTTATTTTAGATATCTTGCTACTGGAACTTCATTCAGATCAATCTCTTTTAACTTTCGAATGGGTGCTTCAACGGTTCGTTCCATTGTTCTAGAGACATGTGAAGCTTTGTGGACAGTTTTGCAGCCTATACATATGGCTGTGCCCACAGAAGAAAATTTAAAGAAAGTTGCGGACCAGTACTGGAATCTTTGGGAATTCCCAAATTGTGTTGGCTTTATTGATGGAACGCACATACGTCTAAAATGGCCAGCGGATTCAGGATCAATGTTTTATAATTATAAAAAAATTTTCTCAATAGTGCTGCAGGCAGTCGCAGACGCAAAATGAAAATTTGTTTCTATCGAAGTTGGTGGTTACGGACGTCAGAATGATGGTGGAACTTTTGCTCCCTTAGCGATTTACACAATGAAAAATTCTGAAGATGAAGATGAAGCTTATCCGCTTTTGGACTGGGTTCTTCGACCATATGCCAGAAGAAATCTAACATTGGAAAATGAATATTAATAGTCGTTTGTCCAGAGCGCGTAGGTGTGTGGAATGTGCATTTGGCAATTAACTCGAAATTGAGAATATTATGGAAGCCAATTGAAACGACGCCATTGTTAAAGCAAGTTGTATATTGCATAATACAATGCTAGATTTAGAAGATCTGGACACGCACATGGCAGAGGGAGAAAAATTTATAAGCAACAAACCAAAAAATATATTGGAAAGTTCAAAGAAAAGAGGTCGAATAATCACAGACACGTTCCGAAGTTATGTTTGCAGCCATAGAAATGCTGATAGTATTTAAATTTTCCATTCTATTATTATTTTACTTTGATTAAAATTAATTAAATTACTTACCATCAACATTCAATTCGTTTGAAATTTCGTTCGTTATTTACCTATTGTGGTAGAGTTTGTTTTGCTGGTCCCATAAACAGGGTTTTTTAAATATTGCTGCAATTAATTCCTCTTTATTTGCAGACATTAGCATTTGCGTGCGTCAAATCTCAAATTACAACTAAATTTGAACAAGTGCCAAAGCATGGACAGAAAAAACAATCAAAAACAACGGTTACTAGCAAGCGATTCGTCTTCAAATTGTGGAGGTGCCTTGAGTAAAACTTTCAGCTCAAAAGAAAAAAAAAAATTTAAGACAAAAAAGGTAAAAAGAAAGGAAGGCAGCAGACCCGCGAATGCACTGCTTGATTGCAAAAAGAAAGTTCACCACAGTGGTACATTTCTTTTTCCCATTATGCCAATAGCGGATAAAGTCACTTTGACAATTGACTTCGGGTCTAAACGAAGATCAAAGCTAGGCATAGAGCATAGGCGAAATATCTTGATAAATTCTTTTCAAATTGGCAACCGAGCGGAACAGTCCTTTGCAGGAAGTGAAAAACAAAATTAATTTATATTTCATTTTTTTGTGGTTAAAATAACCCAAGTAAATTTTAAATCCGAATAAATACAAGCCATCCTTCATGGACTTGAATCGGTAATAAAAAGAAACCAATGATGTTGGTGTTCTCTATTTCAAGATATACTTCTTGAGTAAGTGCTAAATCTTCTTTAAATTATTAAAATTTGGTAATTTTGCACGCAGATTTTCTAAGTCTCGGTATTTTCGTTCATAATGCCAAAAAAGGAAACTAAAATGTATTGCTTTGATTAAGCAGAAGGTAATTATACAGCTCTTTAGAAAAGAAAAAAAACGCATTAACTACATTCATATTTATCATATATATGTATATATTTTTTTTTGTTAGACAAATGTAAAGCCCAAATTTCGGTATCGATGATTTCCAAAGCCAGAATTCCAAGATATTTATGTTGGATAGTGCAGCGAAGTAGTTATTCACCAAAGGGGACGAAGCAATTACATTGGCGCCCATCTGATCAGTCAAATTTCGATACGACTCCGGCAAGTGCTAGGGCAAGCGGTGAGAAGTGAAAAACAGCAAAAAATACGCAGCCCAAAGAAAAAATTGTATCCGAGTTAAAAAGTGAAAAAGTTGCAAGAAAAAAAGAAATAAAAAAACAACCCATGTGGAAAAAGTCTAGCCAGAGTGAAAAGCAAGTAAAAAGGTTTAAGCCAGATGAAGCATATTGAAAACGAGTGAAAACGAAAAATTTTAACTTCTTCTTTTTGTTTAAATCTAGGTAATATTCTATAATCGAAAGTTAGAATAAGTTATTGTACACGTAATAAATGGTAATAAGAAAGAACAAGCACAAGAAGTGAAGCAAGTGAAAAAAAGTATACAACGAAGAAATCGCAAAGCTAAATTTTGAGCCACATTGTGCAAAAACAAAATTTTTTTTTGTCAAGTCGCGAGGTAACATACACTGAAAAATGGAAAAAACATGAAGACATCAATAAATTAAAAAAATTTAAGCAAAAACAAAAAAAAAAAAAAAAAGAATGAAATCTAATGCAAAAGTGAAATATCAAAAAAATGTATAACAGAGAAAGAAGAAAGTGAAAATATAAAAGAAAAAAAATTCAAAAAAACAAGCGTGAGCAATTGCTTTACAAGACTCAGAATACTACTGAATGAAATATTAGATTCTAAGAAATGAATGATTGTGAGAAAACATTAATTTAAGTGAATAATAATGATTTTTATAATGAGGTAATTTTCTGAACTTTCTTTTTGGGCAATCTAATGTGAATAAGGATGTATGTTTTGGATTTTCCCCTAGCGCTGAAAGGAAAATCATGGTAGGGTGGGTAGAGAGCGCGGCTGTAAATACACCTATACAGCCAACACTAGGACTATTTTCTTCTATCCTTTTCTCTCTATTCTATTTCGAGTTTCAGCACAGGGACTTTATTTAAAGTTGCTGACGTGTGAGTGGGTGAAACACATTCATTAAAGAACCACCCCAGCCGATTGTCTTGCTAGCCGCATTAAGAGTCCCGCAGATGAATCGTGTTAACACCAAGATAAGCCTCACACAATAACGTATAGTTGCCGATCGCAATGGTTGGTAAGCCTTTGTGGTTTCGTGTTTATAGATATTTAGATTTAGATACAATAATTTTTGCTGCCCATCGGCTACGTTAAGGCTTTGTACGTTACAGTAATTTTTGGCACCCAACTGAGGGGCACGATTCTAATTAGATAATTATCTATTTAAGGTTTTCTCAGATAGATAATTCATTTGGTAGATTGACCCCTTTTCTTCTAATCTTCTATTCTATACTATCAACAAATTAAATCGTAAAGTTGACTAATATTGGAAATACCGTCTCCGGCAATGCCCAGAGATCTGGTCCGGATATTCAACTAGGTTACAAATTGTTCCAAATATTTTAAAGCTAACTGCCAGCATGAGCCCAAGTCAAACAATAACTGTCAAAATAGCAGAAACTACTAACTTTTGGCAAGTGACCGAGAGCTAGACTCTGGTTTGAAAAGTGTTGACGAAGGCGTGATGGTTGTCTAGACTCTGTACCTCTTGCTTTACTATAGAATGCGTATTACCTGGAATTATGATTGTGACACATGGCTGAAACATTATCCAAGGATAATGCAACCGCTAGTGTTATTGTAGAGAGTACATAGACTAGTCAGTCTAGTTTTGTTCTCCCTTTTAGTATAGCCCGTAGCAGCTTAATTGTGAGTGGTCAGGACATTGGTGAGAACAGCCAACCCCAGATCATAATTGGCATAGCAAGAGACTATATTAAGACAGGTAACGAATCCCTTTTTAAATTCATTTATGTAGGTGCAACTCAAATAAAAGAGGGAAGATGATTTTTTTGAGAATGGAACTGTGGCATATAGAGGCAAGTGACCCTAACCCAACCGCTTGAAAAGAAAGACACTACCCAAAATATGAGTGTAACTATGTAAATTTCTATTTCCTGTTGCTAAGAAAATAGCAAAATACAAAAAAAAAAAAAATAAAATAAAAAAAAAAAAAAACATTACACCTGAATTCACTTAGAGTAACCCGAAAAGAAAAATTATTCAAAATTATTATTCAAGAAAAAAAAAAATAAGAATTTGCATAACATTTGGTTAAATTGATAACGCTATCAAATATTTAAAATATCAGTAATACATATTGAGAGAGATTACGAGGAGGCCCCACGATCATCCTCATCACAAGTGTGTAGCATTTGTTCACAAGTTATTTCAGACGTACACGAAAAAGTGTGTGCACTCATTTCATAGAAATTGTATAATTACTTATGTTTCGACAAATCAAGAGTGTCCGGTATGCAAGTCTTTATGCCACCTTAGAGATGTACAAGTTAGAACTGAGTTAGCCAGTCAAAAACGAGGAGCAGTTCCTAAAGTCCATAATACGCGACAGCAGAGGCAAGCACACCTTTTATCTGGTCCAGAACAGTCAGCAATACCGGATGACACTAGTCCGCAAAATACGGGGATGAATTCATCAGAAGAGGTAGAACCACTACTAGAAGACCTCCTAAGCGAAGAGTACAACGCGCTCAACAATCTTCACCCAGAAATTCGACGATTTCTACATCAAGTATTAGGAGCGAAAAGATTACACAGATTATCCAGAGTTGGGGTATAAAGTTCGAGGGATCACAAAAAGGCAGTACCGTGCAAGAATTCTTGTACAGAGTGCGTGCATTAACTATGGATAGTTTAGATGGAGATTTTTCAGTAGTCTGTAAGAATCTACATATTCTCCTAACTGGAAAAGCTCGAGATTGGTATTGGATATACCGTAAAGAAATTACTCAAGTAGAATGGACAGATTTTTGTGACAAACTCAAAAGACAATATCGTGATAACAAGGATGATGATTTAATTTTTGAAGAAATAAGAAGTAGGAAGCAAAAGATTGGAGAATCATTTGATAATTTTTATGAAGATGTAATATCCATTGTTAGTAGGCTTTTGGTTCCATTGGAAGAGGATAGACTAGTGCAGCAGTTGCAGCGTAACCTGATACCGAAAGTGCGTGAAGCATGTCACATCTACGACAGTTAGTACAAAGAAGAGAAAATCTATTGGGAGAGACACTAATTAAGCGTCCGGAAAACTATCGGAAGGGACCACCGTATGGCAACAAGCGGACTGACCCTTAGTAAATGTTGCTCACAAAAGATTAAATCGTAATTTCACTGAACAAGAAAAGCAAGAAAACATTTCAGATTTACAAACAAATAGAAAGAATATTAAGTTACATGATGATAGTAATGTCGCGTGCGTCAAGAGAGCACCAAAGCGCTCAACCTTGCGTATGCGTAACTTTTGGAAAGCTGTACGAAATACCAAAAGAAGGTTAATTTGTTCAGTAATAAATGAAGCCGTAGATGGCCAATTTTATGTTTCAATTTCATTTTTACAATTTTTAGAATTAGGCTTATTAGACACATGGGCAAATATTAGTTGCATTGGTGCAGACCTGGCTAAAGTAGACTGGTCGAACAATTCAAAATTTCGCAAATTTAATTCTTCAGTAAAAACGGGATAGGGAGCAGATGAAGGACATTAATTTTTTTATAACATCTTCGATTAAGCATAGGGTAGTATTAGGAACAGATTTTTGGAAAGCTTTCGAATTGGCCCCGGGTGTAATTTCCTCGATTGAAACTTCAAATAGCAACGTGCCTAGATTACCAGAGAAAGACGGTGAGGAAAAGTTTCCGCTGTCAGCAGAAGAAGAAAAACGTTTAGGCGGAATCATTAGTCTATTTCCAGACTTTGAAAGGCAAGGCCTCGGAAGAACAAAGCTTCTGCAACATCATATAGAGGTAGGCAATGCCACCCCGATTAAACAGCGATTTTACCCAGTTTCACCGGCGGTTGGAAAAGTTATGTTTCAGGAGATCGATAGAATGTTAGAGCTAGGAGTTATCGAGTAGTCAAATAGTCCTTGGAGTTAGCCCATGCGTTTGGTGATTAAACCCGGAAAATTTCGTTTATGCTTAGATGCACGACGGATTAACGAGGTTACAAAGAAAGACGCATACCCGCTGCCCAGCATCAATGGAATTTTCGCAAGACTACCAAAAGCTAACATCATCTCGAAGATAGATTTGAAGGATGCTTTTTGGCAAATAGGTTTGAGTGAGGAATCAAAAGCAATCACAGCATTTACAGTGCCCGGTCGTCCATTGTATCATTTTGTGGTTATGCCATTTGGTCTGTGTAATGCCGCGCAAACAATGTGTAGACTAATGGATGAAATAATACCCCCTGAATTAAAATATTGTACTTTTGGATACTTAGACGATTTATGTGTAGTATCAGAAAGCTTTGAGGAACATCTTATTGTGTTAGCCAAGCTAGCTGAGCAATTTCGAATGGCGAATGTGACTTTAAATGTGGCAAAGAGCAAATTTTGTGTCACAAAAGTTGTTTTTTTAGGATACATAGTAGGCAATGGAGGAATTTCAACTGACACATCAAAAACAGACGCGATTCAGTCATGGCCGATTCCGAGAACAGTTAAACAAGTAAGAGCGTTTATGGGAGTAGTCGGATGGTATAGACGATTTATACCTAACTTTTCAGATATTAGTTTTTCAATCACCGAGCTTCTGTCGTCGAAAAAGAAATTTGTCTGGAACGAGCAAGCTCAGAAATCCTTTGAAAAGCTTAAGTCTGCGTTGACTTCAGCTCCAGTGTTGCAGGACCCGAACTTTGAACGGAAGTTCTATGTGCATTGCGATGCGAGCGATATCGGCATAGGCGCTACGTTAGTTTAAATGTCAGATGAAGGAGAAGAAAAATCAATTGTATTTATGTCCAAAAAACTGAGTTCAGCTCAACGAAACTACAGTGTAACGGAGCGGGAATGTTTAGCAGCATTAGAAGCAATCGACAGGTTTTGATGCTATATTGAGATGAAGGAGTTTGAATTGATTACGAATCATACGAGCCTTTTTTGGCTGATGAAGCAACCTAATCTGAAGGGACGGTTGGCTAGGTGGGCCATGAAATTGCAAACTTACAAGTTCACGATAAGCCATAGAAGAGGTGGGGACAATGTCGTACCTGATGCGCGATAGTGAATAACAGAATTTAAAAAAAAGTTTTTAGATAGTGTGGGAGAGTATCCGGATATACGAGTAGAAGATGATTTTGTCTATATACGAACTGAACACGATGATGGAAATTTAGAAAATCAAGAATCGAGATGGAAACTGTGTATTCCATCTGGTTTGACGACTGAAATCATAGGCAGTGCTCATAATAGTGTTATATCAGCACATGGATTAATGGCTAAGACAATGGGTCTCATTATAGTCTACTAAGTAAGTTCAATTTATTAAATGAATCACTTAATCCCCTTAGGAAAGACGATCAATTGCAGTTGTTGAGAAATGAAATAAAACAGCAAATTGCATCAGCAGCAGACAAAAACGCCAAGCAGTATAACTTGCGCACTCGGCAAATTCATTTTAGGATAGGGCAAGAAGTATTCAGAAGAAACTTCAGCCAGAGCAATTTTCAGAAAAATAGGAATGCGAAATTCATTCCTCAATGGGTGAAATCTAGAGTCAGGGAATGTTTAGGGAATTGTTCTTATGTTTTAGAAGACCTTCAAGGGAAATTACAAGGAACATATCATGCCAAGGATATTAAACAATGAGGTTTTCAGACTAATTCCCCGAGAAAACTCTAGAATTCGTCTGAGGTTGTGGAGGTGCCTTGAGTAAAACTTGCAGCTCAGAAGAAAAAAAAAAAATTAAAGAAAAAAAAAAGTAAAAAAAGAAAGGAAGGCAGCATTTAAAAGACCCGCGAATGCACGGCTTGATTACAAAAAGAAAGTTTACCACAGTGGTACATTTCTTTTTCCCACTATGCCAATAGCGGATAATGTCACTTTCACAATTGATTTCGGGTCTAAACGAAGATCAAAGCTAGGCATAGAGCATAGGCGAACTATCTTGATAAATTCTTTTCAAATTGGCAACCGAGCGGAACAGTCCTTTGCAGGAAGTGAAAAACAAAATTAAATTATATTTCCTTTTTTTGTGGTTAAAATAACCCAAGTAAATTTTAAATCCGAATAAATACAAGCCATCCTTCATGGACTTGAATCGGTAATAAAAAGAAACCAATGATGTTGGTGTTCTCTATTTCAAGATATACTTCTTGAGTAAGTGCTAAATCTTCTTTAAATTATTAAAATTTGGTAATTTTGCACGCAGATTTTCTAAGTCTCGGTATGTTCGTTCATAATGCCAAAAAAGGAAACTAAAATGTATTGCTTTGATTAAGCAGAAGGTAATTATACAGCTCTTGAGAAAAGAAAAAAAACGCATTAACTACATTCATATTTATCATATATATGTATATATTTTTTTTTGTTAGACAAATGTAAAGCCTACCTTTCGGTATCGATGATT
This sequence comes from Drosophila paulistorum, assembly GCA_018152135.1. Lineage (NCBI taxonomy): Eukaryota > Metazoa > Arthropoda > Insecta > Diptera > Drosophilidae > Drosophila > Drosophila paulistorum. The sequence goes on along the minus strand of JAECXG010000194.1, from coordinate 1,009,844 downwards.
TCCAAAGCCAGAATTCCAAGATATTTATGTTGGATAGTGCAGCGAAGTAGTTATTCACCAAAGGGGACGAAGCAATTACATTGGCGCCCATCTGATCAGTCAAATTTCGATACGACTCCGGCAAGTGCTAGGGCAAGCGGTGAGAAGTGAAAAACAGCAAAAAATACGCAGCCCAAAGAAAAAATTGTATCCGAGTTAAAAAGTGAAAAAATTGCAAGAAAAAAAGAAATAAAAAAACAACCCATGTGGAAAAAGTCTATCCAGAGTGAAAAGCAAAAGCAACGAAAAATTTTAACTTCTTTTTGTTTAAATCTAGGTAATATTCTATAATCGAAAGTTAGAATAAGTTATTGTACACGTAATAAATGGTAATAAGAAAGAACAAGCAGAAGGAGTGAAGCAAGTGAAAAAAAGTATACAACGAAGAAATCGCAAAGCTAAATTTTGAGCCACATTGTGCAAAAACAAAATTTTTTTTTCTCAAGTCGCGAGGTAACATACACTGAATAATGGAAAAAACATGGAGACATCAATAAATTAAAAAAATTTAAGCAAAAACAAAAAAAAAAATGAAAAAGAATGAAATCTAATGCAAAAGTAAAATATTAAAAAAAATGTATAACACAGAAAGAAGAAAGTGAAAATATAAAAGAAAAAATATTCAAAAAAACAAGCATGAGTAATTGCTTTACAAGACTTGGTAACAAAAACAAAAAATTGTGAACCTAATTATTTAAAAAAATTAAATTAAATCCATTGCCTCTACAGCAATTCCTCGAAGGCGTTCGTCGGACGCTACAAGGGTGAATTTTTTCTACTACATTTTTTTGTTACCAAATTGTATATAAAGCAAAGTCGGAGACATTAAGCAAGAGTATTTAATGCAAAGACAAAAGCGAAAACAATTGTCGTTGCTTATCTCCACTCCGTTTGCCCCGCTATTTATTTTATATACTTCTAATGTTGTTTCAAATAAAATCAGGCGAAAAGAAAAGGAAAAACAAGAATGAACTGAAAAGTGAAAAGTATCAAAAGAAAGAAAGGAAAGAGTGAATAAATATGCATACCTGTTTTATTAAAACGTTTTGTATGTGAAGAGTTAAAAAAAAAAATTGAACGGTTAATTTTTATACGCTGCATATGTAAGCGTTGCGTTTTGCTTTTGCACAGTGGGTCAAAGTTTGAAAAAAAAGAAGTTAATGTTCATGAAATTATGCAGAAGGTTTAGAAAATTTTTTTTTTGATTTTGATTTAATTATCTTTGAATATAAATCGATAGGCGTTAAAGTTTCGAGCTATATATTTTTTTTTAGTAATTACAAATTAATTTGTTGATCATTTATGAAATTGTAAATTTTCTTATATATATTACAGAATTGTTTTGGTTTTTTTTTATATGAGTTAACTTTGTTCTCAGAATACTACTGAATGAAATATTAGATTCTAAGAAATGAATGATTGTGAGAAAACATTAATTTAAGTGAATAATAATGATTTTTATAATGAGGTAATTTTCCGAACTTTCTTTTTGGGCAATCTAATGTGAATAAGGATGTTTGTTTTGGGATTTTCCCCTAGCGCTGAAAGGAAAATCATGGTAGGGTGGGTAGAGAGCGCGGCTGTAAATACACCTATACAGCCAACACTAGGACTATTTTCTTCTATCCTTTTCTCTATATTCTATTTCGCGTTTCAGGGACTTTATTTAAATTTGCTGACGTGTGAGTGGGTGAAACACATTCATCAAAGAACCACCCAAGCCGATTGTCTTGCTAGCCGCATTAAGAGTCCCGCAGATGAATCGTGTTAACACCAAGATAGGCCTCACACAATAACTTATAGTTGCCGATTGCAATGGTTGGTAAGCCTTTGTGGTTTCGTGTTTATAGATATTTAGATTTAGATACAATAATTTTTGCCGCCCAACCGTGCAGCACATTCTAATTAGATACAATCATTTTTGCTGCCCATCGGCTACGTTAAGGCTTTGTACGTTACAAAATTCAGTACAGCAGCGTTTGAAGCTGATTGCTTGCGTTTCGTCTTAATCTTCGTCTTCGTCACAGCGCGCACTATGCGTACAAGCGAGCGAATTGATACGATTTGTTCTTCACTGTTTTTCGTCTTCAGCTTCGTCTTCGTCTTCGTCTCAGCGTGCACTGTGTTTGCAGCCTAAAGCTAAAGCTATATTCGAAAATTGTATACTACAGTACGGTCCAATGAAAATAACAGGATTATAACAGATATATGCAGGTACATGAAGATTAAAAATCTAACATCTACAGCATACCACCACCAGACTTTAGGGACAATAGAACGAAGTCATAGAACATTCAATGAATACATTCGTTCATGCATATCAGAAGATAAGTCCGATTGGGATGCTTGGATACAAAAAAAGAAAAAAAAAACATTTTATTTAAAATTTTATTTAATTTTACAAAAAAAAAGAGAATAAAAAAAAATTTAAGGATTCAACTACTACAATTAATTCATCTAAAATACTTAAAGTACTTATACCTGTTCGTCCCTTTTTAACTAAGCAGCGGTTTATCCATATAAAAGTAAGAGATGGAAATAATTCGGCCGCTTTGCTAAATAATACCTGTTTTTGCAAGGCATGATATACTTCATCTATTTTTTATCCGATTTTGATGATCAATATCTCTTTCGACAGAATATTTAATTCACTATCGATCATATTTCAAATGTAGTTTAGTATGAATTAGTGTCGAAAATCGACGCCAAGCAGAGAGACCATAAAAATCCATAAAAAATTGAGATTTTCAATTGGCTCCAAATTGGACCCTGGGGCCAAAATGTGGTATGCAGTTTATCTTATTTTTACTAGACCTAAAACTCTTCCTTAGGGTCCAAAGGTGTACGACGCATTTTACAAATTTTGAAAATGTGTCCTTTTTATTTTGCCAGGTCCGAATTTTGGGGCTTTTCATCAAAATGCATTTTAAAAAAAACCGTTAGAGATACGCCACCGAAATTTACAGAACATAATTTCAAAAGAATTACCAATTGAACGCCATAAATTAATACATCAAAACTTTTCACTAACATTAAATAAAAATCAAATGAAATCCGAATTTGAGGTACAAAAAAAAAATGTCTCAAATTCATTGCCGCCACTGTATATACATACAATTCAACAGTAAGTAAAAAACAAAAGCATAAAGAAAATTTGTCTCTCCAGACACGAAGTAAACAAAAAAAAACACAATTTTTCTAATATATTCCTTTACCTCACCTTTATTTTATTATTACACAATTATCAAATAATTATTAATAACTCCATAATATTACGTTATTCTCTAAATAGGGGAGGTGTAGTATATTCATACTGTTCACGCCACCGGGTGAACAGCAGTGAGCGGCGAAGAGCAGTGAGGAGTGAGGAGTGAGGAGGGTTTTTTGATCCTCGGCGTCTACGGTCACACCAGGGGTGACTGGATTTTCTGATGGGCGCCGCCATTTCACTCGAGTACGAAATTTCAACCCGAACACCCGTTCTTTTTTTCTATTGAATTTTTTTGCCTTTCGAATTGTATATATTTTAACCCGAAACATTCCGTGTGTGTCGGGCAACCTGTGAATATTAATTAATAAAGTATAAGTTTTTGTAACCGAAGTTATCGCGCGTTATTAATTCACCACTCACTCACCACCCGAAGAAATTGGCACCCGCCAACCACTTGTATTATAATTTGGATCCTTCCGCCCCTCCACGAACATTGGTCCTTCGAGCCGGATATCCTTCCGCTCCTCCAGCTGGCATCGGCGGAATTCCTGACAAAATTTCATTATTCATTTCATTTGCCCCTACATACTAATAAAAGTGTGAGGTTTCCCGCTCTTCCATAGCGACCTGCACACTTTTATATATATTGTATGTACATACTTGACCTATTCCAAGGTTACATGGTAGTTCCCAATCCATAACGTGTTTGTCCAACGTTCGGTTTCCATTCCACCACAGGGGTTTCTTTATGTTTTTCTTCTCAGCCGCACTTGTCCAATTTTTTCATACGTACATACATATGTAAAACTCGTGACATCACATGTACATGTATTTTCCACAGCTGTTCGCCAAGTCCGCGTAAAGGTTAAAAGAAAAAAAAGCAAAGATATTATTAAAGTGTCATAATAAAAAAAAAAAAAGGAAATAGTAATTACCACATTATTCCGACTCCCGGTCTCTTCGCCCATATATATATATATATATATATATATATATATATATATGTCAATAAATACCTATTCATCTTTTCCGGCACTATCGTGCCCATATTTATATATCCACCACATTTCTAGATCATATATGATTTTCCGGCCAGTATTTTGCGCGCATATATATATATCCGTCTATATTTATAAATAATTACATATATTTTTCCAGCACTATCGGGCCCATATTTATATATCCGTCCATATTTATAAATAAATACATTTATATATATTTTTTCCAGCACTATCGGGCCCATATTTATAGATCCGCCCATATTTATAAATTTTATATATAATTTTTCCGGCCAGCAATTTGCGCGCATATATATATCCGTCCATATTTATAAATAAATACATATATATTTCTTCCAGCACTATCGGGCCCATATTTATATATCCGTCCATATTTATAAACTATATATATAATTTTTTCGGCCTGTATTTTGCGCATATATATATATCCCGACCCAGATCTATATAAAAACACATATTTTTCCGTTGGCCTATACATCGTTCGCGTGTTTGTCGTATACTTACTCCCATCGTTCCTTACGAATCCAGCTAAACTTGTGTTGTAATCACTCCTCTGTAGCTACGTGTAATATTCGATCTGCATTCGTGCGTTCGTACATTGTTCCGCATATATCCCCATTAAATGAACTCCGTTTCCAAGCCACGCGTAAGAGAATTCTCCCGCAATCCTGCGGGCACAGTGAGAAAATTCCTGCGCCCTCATACAGTCCACTTCTCCTTTTTTTCGTTGTCTTTCCGAAATTAAAAAGCGCACCAGCGCGGTCTTTATCGGTAAGGACGCCCCCTGAGTATGTCCACGGAGCCGTCCAAGACTACGCCGAAGTCTAACAGTCTTTCGTCTCCCTCTGTAACTCCGGAGAAGGTTCGGCCTCCGAAGACTCCGGTGGTCACGAAGCATACATTCCCCGCAAGTCCACATCTGCTCGCAGCCTCAACGAATCCCCAAAGTCTCGTCCGTCTTCGTCCAGCCTACCCAAAGGGCGCATAGTCTCGGCTAAAGACGCCAGCGAACTCAAAGGGCGTTCCAAGCTTTCAGTAGAGGCTCAGATTCCGCACGTTACTGTGACGCACTGTTCTGACGTCCCGTCACCCGACCCGTATCCCAACAGCGTAGAGAACGATCCAAAATGTCCCTCTCCGATTTCGTTCTGGCATGCGACGCTTTGACTGTGTTCGAAGCTCGTGAGAGTGAAGCCCTAACTTCTGAAGTGCCCTTATTTTCCATTAAAATGCACTTAGAGCAGCTCAAATCCCTTTGGTCAACTGTCGAGATGGAATACTCCGGGTGTCACAAGGCCCTGTCGACCCAACCAGACGAGGACAGCCTAGCTAACATAACGAAGCTAACGAATCCGCTTACGCGGCGTATGTGCGATGCGGGACGTTGTTCGGAGAGCGCATCGAGCAGCTCTCGGCAGAGATGGCGAGTCTTAGACGTCAGCCCAGTGCTCCGTCGGGACCTCCGGGTCATAGAGTTCCTCCGTGCGAGGTGGAGGCCTTTGATGGCGACAGCCTAGCATGGCCCACATTCCGCTAAAAACACAGTACGATGCCATCATTCAAGAATACGAGGAATTAGGCCATATGAGTCGGGTGACGCCGCCTAAAGATGAGAAAAACTTCTATCTCCCCCATCACGCTGTGTTTAAGCCCGATAGCACCACCACCAAGGTACGCGTGGTATTTAACGCGTCAAGCCCCTCCACACGAGGCGTCAGCCTTAATGACTTCTTGCACACCTGGCCTACGCTTCAGGCCGATCTCACGCTTCAGGTACTGAAATGGCGTTTCTTTCAATTCGTTTTCAAAGCTGACATAACACAGATGTATCGACAAATCCGAGTCGACTCCAGGCATACCCCCTTTCAGCGGATCCTCTACCGGGATCGCTGCGGCAATATTCAGGACTATGAGCTACAAACCGTCACGTTTGGGGTTAACTGCGCGCCATTCTTGGCGATCCGAGTTCTGTTACAACTAGCCCAAGACGTGCAAGCGATGTACCCTCTGGCGAGCGAAATCCTTCGGAACTACATGTATGTTGATGATGTCCTTGCCGGTGCTCACACTGAAGACGACGCCCGTCTCGCCATACGAGAGCTTCAAGCTGCCCTCCAATCGGCGGGCCTCCCGCTTCGGAAGTGGACTTCCAATAAGAAGGAAGTACTTCAAGCTATCCCGAAAGAGCATCTGCTGCGAGAGGACTTTCTCGAGCTGGAAGAAGCGAGCACGGCAAAAACCTTGGGAATCCGCTGGCAAGCCGCCGAGGACGTCTTTTTCTTCACCGTAGCGGACCCACCATTGCAGGAGTCGTTCTCCAAGAGGCAGGTTCTGTCCCATATCGCCAAACTCTTCGACCCCGCTGGCTGGCTAGCCCCATTTGTTATCCGAGCGAAGATATTTATGCAGCAAATCCGGCTAACCGAACTGGGCTGGGATGACGCCCTGCCACCTCTCCTGCTGCAGCAATGGCATGAATTCCTGCAGGACTACCCAGGCCTCAGTCAACTCCGCATCCCCCGGTGGCTGAACACCAGCGATACGCTCTCGTGTGAGCTTCATGGCTTCTGTGACGCATCCCAGAAAGCGTATGGAGCAGCCCTATACGTGCGGGTGCGGTGTCGCGATCAAGTAAGCGTCCATTTATTAACGGCTAAGACCCGCGGGGCCCCAGTCAAAACAGTCTCGCTGCCTCGCTGCTAGCCGATCTCTGGGCGTCCATCGTTCCTGAACTCCCGATCCCACCTGCGACCTCCCAGTTTTGGACCGACTCCACCATTGTGTTGGCCTGGCTCAACAAACCCCCATGTAGTTGGTCCACTTTCGTGGCCAATCGGGTATCCAGCATCTCCAAAAGCACCGGTGGCCAAAGCTGGCTACGTTCCGAGGACAACCCTGCTGATCTGGCAAGCCGCGGAACCCCCGCGGCCGAGTTATCGGCCAGTAGCCTTTGGTGGCATGGGCCGGACTGGCTCCGAGTACTGGCCAACTCTCCATAATGAACTTCCAGACACCCAGCTGGAGCAACGAGTCCAGTGCCACACCGCCGCGACCACCTTACTCGATGACATAAGCGAACGGTTCTCGGACTACGGTAAAGCATTGCGAGTCACCGCGTACATCCTACGCTTCGCCGCCAAAAGACCGTCGACGCCTTCCACAGCCCACCTCATCAATGAGGAATTGCTCTCCGCTGAGCGCGCCTTGATCCGGACCTCCCAGCGTCGAGAATACATCGCGGAGATACGGGCCCTGGGTGAAGGGCGACTCCTTCCGACATCCAGCACGCTACTCAACTTAAACCCCTTCCTCGAACAGCATGGGATACTCCGTGCCTGCGGACGACTCCGGGCCGCGGAGTCCCTCCGGTACGATGAACGTCACCCGATTCTCCTCCCCTACAATACGCATTTCACGCGCCTGCTTGTTGAATTCGCCCACCGCATCACGTTGCATGGCGGCAATCAACTGATGGTGCGGTATCTGCGCACCAAGTTCTGGATCCCACGGATAAAGAACCTAGTGAAGTCCCACATCAAGGGGTGTAAAGTCTGCATCGTGCATCGTCGGCGACTGCAGGCTCAGATGATGGGTAATCTCCCTCGAGAGCGCATCACGTACTCCCGGCCCTTCACCCACACGGGCATTGACTTCGCAGGGCCGTTCGTGATCAAGAACTACACCGGGCGCGCGTGTCTCATTACGAAGGGTTATGTGTGCGTCTTTGCGTGTTTCAGCACGAAGGCGATCCACCTCGAGGCGACCTCCGACCTCACCACGGAACGATTTCTCGCAGCCTTCTCCCGGTTTGTCGCCCGAAGACAATGCCCACAGCGCATTTACTCCGACAATGGCAAAACCTTCGTAGGGGCCTCAAAGACGCTCGAAAGAGATTTCCTGAACGCCACCAAGCTTGGTATCATGAAGGCATTTCCCCAGCACATTCTATCCTGGCAGTTCATTCCGCCGAGCGCGCCCCATATGGGAGGACTCTGGGAAGCCGGGGTCAAGAGTTTTAAGACCTTGTTTTACAAGTCCTCGTCGGCTGTCAAGTACACGTTCGAGGAACTATCCACTCTCCTGTGTCGGATCGAAGCGTGCCTAAATTCCAGGCCAATTTCTCCCATGAGCGAGGACCCAGAGGATCTGCTGGCACTAAGCCCTGGACATTTCCTGATTGGAGGACCGCTCGTGTCCATCGCGGAACCGGAGATCCTGGTCGAGCCTATGTCGCTGATCAATCGCTGGCAGCGACTAAAGGCAATCCAGCAGACTTTCTGCCGCCGCTGGAAGAGTGAATACCTCAAGGAGTTCCACAAGCGTAATAAGTGGAAATCACCGGCTCGTAGTCTCCAAACCGGCGACCTCGTGACCGTCTCCGAAGACAATCTCCCCTCCAATGAGTGGCGCTTAGGGCGAATTGAGCGCACTCTGCCCGGGGCAGACGGCCTCGTTCGAGTGGCTGATGTCACAACAGCACGTGGGTCTATCCGAAGACCCGTCGCGAAGCTCATCTTGTTGCCAGACAACAGGAGTCCTGAGCCTAAAGACCTATCGTGATCTCCAATCCCTCTATGTTCCGTTCGAATGTCCTCGTCTCCGTGCATGTTGTCCGTTCCCGTGCATCGACTAATCCACTCCCCCCTACGTAATCTTTTTCGTTACAGTCTATTCAACTCGCACCTCCACAGCAACATGGCCACCAAGCGTCTGCCGCACCGCCGCAGCAAGCGTTCGGTTCCACACGGGACGAACGTGTACCGATGCCGGGTCTGCCGGGGGGTTCATGCACTTCGGCAGTGTCAGCGGTTCCTAAACCTCCGAGGGGAGAAGCGGCTCCGGGCGGTGCTTATTAATAAGTATTGCCCCAATTGCTTGGCGCACGAGCACTAATCCGACGCGTGTCGGACTCGCCACGGCTGCCGACGATGTGGGCAAAGGCACCATACATTGCTCCATATGGCCGACCAACCGCCGAGACAACGCTCTGGAGCCCAGCGTCGCAGCCAGTCATCCTCCTCCAGCCGTGCTGCACCAGCATCACCATCCCGGTCCTCGTACGACCGCTCTGCTTCTCCGGAAGGCGCACCCGAAATCTCCCTCTCCTCTCTGCTCCAAGCCAGGACGACGACCATCATGCCAACAGCGGTCCTCCGGTGTTGGGCAATGGCACGAAATCGTTCGAGACCCGCGTCCTCCTCGACGCATGCGCGTCTGGGAGCCGCATCAATGCGTCATTTGCCCGGTCTCTGGGGTTGGCTGTGACCAAAGTTGGGGTCGACCAAGCCTGCACAGCCGTCCTCGAGTCGAGGACCGACCATACATTCCGGCGAAATGTCATCTTCCGGGTCGAAGAGGACCTGCACATCCGCACTCCCATCCGGGAAGTGTCGGCACCGGTCCGGGAGAAATTCGCCACCCTGATCCTGGCCGACCCCAACTTCCATCGGCCGGCGTCGGTATCCGTAGTGCTCGGTGCAGACCTCTATTCTCAGGTCATCCAACCAGGCTGTGTGCCCGGTCATAGCGGTATTCCCGCAGCCCAGAGCACCGTGTTCGGTTGGGTCATCTCCGGCTCCTGCGGCATCTAGGCGCTCCAGGACGTTGCCGTCCCCCATCCTACGAAGAGCAGTGAGGAGTGAGGAGTGAGGAGGGTTTTTGATCCTCGGCGCCTACGGTCACACCAGGAGGGGTGACTGGATTTTCTGATGGGCGCCGCCATTTCACTCGAGTACGAAATTTCAACCCGAACACCCGTTTTTTTTTCTATATAATTTTTTTGCCTTTCGAATTGTATATATTTTAACCCGAAACATTCCGTGTGTGTCGGGCAACCTGTGAATATTAATTAATAAAGTATAAGTTTTTGTAACCGAAGTTATCGCGCGTTATTAATTTACCACTCACTCACCACCCGAAGAAATTGGCACCCGCCAACCACTTGTATTATAATTTGGATCCTTCCGCCCCTCCACGAACACATACAAATAATTCAATAAAATGAGCTCAACTTCTAACACTTTGTTGCAAGTATAAACAATTAAACATATACGCATTAAAATATAATTGTGCACTTCACTATGTCGGGACATCAACACTTTTGTTTATTTCACTCATGTTTTAATTTATAATGTTCGCTTTATACTTTTAAATTTTACTTGCACTTTTTACTGTAGGGTTAGTTCCCAGGGGTTTGTTCACTGAGCTCTCTATCCCGAGGCCCCCCCTTTATATAGGACCTGACCTGATGACAGATTTGTTTCTAAACATGTTGCTAAGGCAAATATGCTTGCCATCCTTCAAAGTCAACATTCCCAGCAACATTCCAGATGTCAGTCTGTAGCCGCTGCAAAAGTAATACCAGGGCTACAATTGACATGCCTGTCAACTATCTAGTAGGCTTTGACTTATTAGTCACTTTAATCGACACGGCCATCCTGACCTTTATTTTATTTTAATTTTTAATTTCAAACTTTCCAAACTTTATTTATCGTCTACCTTACGGAATTCGATCGTCATCTCTCCTAGACGGATAACCATGGTCTCTCCTAGACGGATAACGGAACATCGTCTTTCCTAGACGGATAACCATCGTCTCTCCTAGACGGATAACCATCGTCTCTCCTAGACCGATAACCATCGTCTCTCCTAGACGGATAACAAAACATCGTCTTTCCTAAACGATAACCATCGTCTCTCCTAGACGGATAACCATTCTGACATTTACTCGTCCTTTTTTTTTACATTTACATTTTACATTTATTCTTACTATAAATATTATCAATCTATGCAAATTACAAAACTCAAATAATTTTTTTTTCAACATATTAATTTTTCATTTCTTGTGACCAATATGTCAAACTTAATTCATAATTTCAATCATCGTCTCACTATCCGACACGGCCATCCTGACCTTTACACGTCCTCGTGTAACCCAGACCGTCAATGAACTAATACTACCTGTCGTAGCTTATTAGTATGGTAGTAAGATGCCTCAAACAAGATCGGTATATCTAGTATTTTAGGATTTAATGCATTCTCAGTTTAGCAAGATACGGCCACGCCGACAATAAGAACATTGTAAAACATACTAATAAAAAAATATCCAAAATAAAGTCAATAAGCGTCTCAAAATATAAATAACATAGTGGTCCTTTGAGCCGGATCGCTTTAAAAGCAATCAGCGATAGAAATACAATCCATAATCAAAACAAAACCATCAAATCAAAAATATGGCAGTGGAACAAATTCGTGCGTTCAAAGGTTTAATTTATAACAATGTTGAAAAGGCAGAACATGAGCAGGCAATATCAAAGGAACTGGGCGAAAACGCTTTACTGCGCGTCTGTGAGTTTCTTGACATCGGCGTCGGTGTGAAAAAGACAAAAAATGATTTGGCGGCAAAAATTGTTGACGCCATATCGCTTGTCAGCACCGAAGACTCTGATAGGTCAAATGCAACAGTTCTGGAGCAGCGACTAGTTATACTGTGTAGTGACCGGGTTCCACTTGGTTTATAGTTTTGGAAAAATAAACGCGTCAGCTTCGTTTTGTGGTAATATTCAGATTGGTTTTTATTCCAACAATATTCTTTGACTTAACCTATTGTTACATAGATATTCTTATGCTGCCATATGTATGTACATACATACAGTGGCGGCAATGAATTTGAGACATTTTTTTGTTTACCTCAAATTCTGATTTCATTCGATTTGTATTTAATCTTAATGAAAAGTTTTGATGTTAAAATTTATAGCGTTCAATTGGTAATTCTATAGAGATTATTCATAGAGATTATTAAACCGTCACGTTTGGGATTAACTGCGCGCCATTCTTGGCGATCCGAGTTCTGTTACAACTAGCCCAAGACGTGCAAGCGATGTACCCTCTGGCGAGCGAAATCCTTCGGAACTACATGTATGTTGATGATGTCCTTGCCGGTGCTCACACTGAAGACGACGCCCGTCTCGCCATACGAGAGCTTCAAGCTGCCCTCCAATCGGCGGGCCTCCCGCTTCGGAAGTGGACTTCCAATAAGAAGGAAGTACTTCAAGCTATCCCGAAAGAGCATCTGCTGCGAGAGGACTTTCTCGAGCTGGAAGAAGCGAGCACGGCAAAAACCTTGGGAATCCGCTGGCAAGCCGCCGAGGACGTCTTTTTCTTCACCGTAGCGGACCCACCATTGCAGGAGTCGTTCTCCAAGAGACAGGTTCTGTCCCATATCGCCAAACTCTTCGACCCCGCTGGCTGGCTAGCCCCATTTGTTATCCGAGCGAAGATATTTATGCAGCAAATCCGGCTAACCGAACTGGGCTGGGATGACGCCCTGCCACCTCTCCTGCTGCAGCAATGGCATGAATTCCTGCAGGACTACCCAGGCCTCAGTCAACTCCGCATCCCCCGGTGGCTGAACACCAGCGATACGCTCTCGTGTGAGCTTCATGGCTTCTGTGACGCATCCCAGAAAGCGTATGGAGCAGCCCTATACGTGCGGGTGCGGTGTCGCGATCAAGTAAGCGTCCATTTATTAACGGCTAAGACCCGCGGGGCCCCAGTCAAAACAGTCTCGCTGCCTCGCTGCTAGCCGATCTCTGGGCGTCCATCGTTCCTGAACTCCCGATCCCACCTGCGACCTCCCAGTTTTGGACCGACTCCACCATTGTGTTGGCCTGGCTCAACAAACCCCCATGTAGTTGGTCCACTTTCGTGGCCAATCGGGTATCCAGCATCTCCAAAAGCACCGGTGGCCAAAGCTGGCTACGTTCCGAGGACAACCCTGCTGATCTGGCAAGCCGCGGAACCCCCGCGGCCGAGTTATCGGCCAGTAGCCTTTGGTGGCATGGGCCGGACTGGCTCCAGAGGGACTCCGAGTACTGGCCAACTCTCCATAATGAACTTCCAGACACCCAGCTGGAGCAACGAGTCCAGTGCCACACCGCCGCGACCACCTTACTCGATGACATAAGCGAACGGTTCTCGGACTACGGTAAAGCATTGCGAGTCACCGCGTACATCCTACGCTTCGCCGCCAAAAGACCGTCGACGCCTTCCACAGCCCACCTCATCAATGAGGAATTGCTCTCCGCTGAGCGCGCCTTGATCCGGACCTCCCAGCGTCGAGAATACATCGCGGAGATACGGGCCCTGGGTGAAGGGCGACTCCTTCCGACATCCAGCACGCTACTCAACTTAAACCCCTTCCTCGACCAGCATGAGATACTCCGTGCCTGCGGACGACTCCGGGCCGCGGAGTCCCTCCGGTACGATGAACGTCACCCGATTCTCCTCCCCTACAATACGCATTTCACGCGCCTGCTTGTTGAATTCGCCCACCGCATCACGTTGCATGGCGGCAATCAACTGATGGTGCGGTATCTGCGCACCAAGTTCTGGATCCCACGGATAAAGAACCTAGTGAAGTCCCACATCAAGGGGTGTAAAGTCTGCATCGTGCATCGTCGGCGACTGCAGGCTCAGATGATGGGTAATCTCCCTCGAGAGCGCATCACGTACTCCCGGCCCTTCACCCACACGGGCATTGACTTCGCAGGGCCGTTCGTGATCAAGAACTACACCGGGCGCGCGTGTCTCATTACGAAGGGTTATGTCTGCGTCTTTGTGTGTTTCAGCACGAAGGCGATCCACCTCGAGGCGACCTCCGACCTCACCACGGAACGATTTCTCGCAGCCTTCTCCCGGTTTGTCGCCCGAAGACAATGCCCACAGCGCATTTACTCCGACAATGGCAAAACCTTCGTAGGGGCCTCAAAGACGCTCGAAAGAGATTTCCTGAACGCCACCAAGCTTGGTATCATGAAGGCATTTCCCCAGCACATTCTATCCTGGCAGTTCATTACGCCGAGCGCGCCCCATATGGGAGGACTCTGGGAAGCCGGGGTCAAGAGTTTTAAGACCTTGTTTTACAAGTCCTCGTCGGCTGTCAAGTACACGTTCGAGGAACTATCCACTCTCCTGTGTCGGATCGAAGCGTGCCTAAATTCCAGGCCAATTTCTCCCATGAGCGAGGACCCAGAGGATCTGCTGGCACTAAGCCCTGGACATTTCCTGATTGGAGGACCGCTCGTGTCCATCGCGGAACCGGAGATCCTGGTCGAGCCTATGTCGCTGATCAATCGCTGGCAGCGACTAAAGGCAATCCAGCAGACTTTCTGCCGCCGCTGGAAGAGTGAATACCTCAAGGAGTTCCACAAGCGTAATAAGTGGAAATCACCGGCTCGTAGTCTCCAAACCGGCGACCTCGTGACCGTCTCCGAAGACAATCTCCCCTCCAATGAGTGGCGCTTAGGGCGAATTGAGCGCACTCTGCCCGGGGCAGACGGCCTCGTTCGAGTGGCTGATGTCACAACAGCACGTGGGTCTATCCGAAGACCCGTCGCGAAGCTCATCTTGTTGCCAGACAACAGGAGTCCTGAGCCTAAAGACCTATCGTGATCTCCAATCCCTCTATGTTCCGTTCGAATGTCCTCGTCTCCGTGCATGTTGTCCGTTCCCGTGCATCGACTAATCCACTCCCCCCCTACGTAATCTTTTTCGTTACAGTCTATTCAACTCGCACCTCCACAGCAACATGGCCACCAAGCGTCTGCCGCACCGCCGCAGCAAGCGTTCGGTTCCACACGGGACGAACGTGTACCGATGCCGGGTCTGCCGGGGGGTTCATGCACTTCGGCAGTGTCAGCGGTTCCTAAACCTCCGAGGGGAGAAGCGGCTCCGGGCGGTGCTTATTAATAAGTATTGCCCCAATTGCTTGGCGCACGAGCACTAATCCGACGCGTGTCGGACTCGCCACGGCTGCCGACGATGTGGGCAAAGGCACCATACATTGCTCCATATGGCCGACCAACCGCCGAGACAACGCTCTGGAGCCCAGCGTCGCAGCCAGTCATCCTCCTCCAGCCGTGCTGCACCAGCATCACCATCCCGGTCCTCGTACGACCGCTCTGCTTCTCCGGAAGGCGCACCCGAAATCTCCCTCTCCTCTCTGCTCCAAGCCAGGACGACGACCATCATGCCAACAGCGGTCCTCCGGTGTTGGGCAATGGCACGAAATCGTTCGAGACCCGCGTCCTCCTCGACGCATGCGCGTCTGGGAGCCGCATCAATGCGTCATTTGCCCGGTCTCTGGGGTTGGCTGTGACCAAAGTTGGGGTCGACCAAGCCTGCACAGCCGTCCTCGAGTCGAGGACCGACCATACATTCCGGCGAAATGTCATCTTCCGGGTCGAAGAGGACCTGCACATCCGCACTCCCATCCGGGAAGTGTCGGCACCGGTCCGGGAGAAATTCGCCACCCTGATCCTGGCCGACCCCAACTTCCATCGGCCGGCGTCGGTATCCGTAGTGCTCGGTGCAGACCTCTATTCTCAGGTCATCCAACCAGGCTGTGTGCCCGGTCATAGCGGTATTCCCGCAGCCCAGAGCACCGTGTTCGGTTGGGTCATCTCCGGCTCCTGCGGCATCTAGGCGCTCCAGGACGTTGCCGTCCCCCATCCTACGAAGAGCAGTGAGGAGTGAGGAGTGAGGAGGGTTTTTTGATCCTCGGCGCCTACGGTCACACCAGGAGGGGTGACTGGATTTTCTGATGGGCGCCGCCATTTCACTCGAGTACGAAATTTCAACCCGAACACCCGTTTTTTTTTTCTATATAATTTTTTTGCCTTTCGAATTGTATATATTTTAACCCGAAACATTCCGTGTGTGTCGGGCAACCTGTGAATATTAATTAATAAAGTATAAGTTTTTGTAACCGAAGTTATCGCGCGTTATTAATTTACCACTCACTCACCACCCGAAGAAATTGGCACCCGCCAACCACTTGTATTATAATTTGGATCCTTCCGCCCCTCCACGAACACATACAAATAATTCAATAAAATGAGCTCAACTTCTAACACTTTGTTGCAAGTATAAACAATTAAACATATACGCATTAAAATATAATTGTGGACTTCACTATGTCGGGACATCAACACTTTTGTTTATTTCACTCATGTTTTAATTTATAATGTTCGCTTTATACTTTTAAATTTTACTTGCACTTTTTACTGTAGGGTTAGTTCCCAGGGGGTTTGTTCACTGAGCTCTCTATCCCGAGGCCCCCCTTTATATAGGACCTGACCTGATGACAGATTTGTTTCTAAACATGTTGCTAAGGCAAATATGCTTGCCATCCTTCAAAGTCAACATTCCCAGCAACATTCCAGATGTCAGTCTGTAGCCGCTGCAAAAGTAATACCAGGGCTACAATTGACATGCCTGTCAACTATCTAGTAGGCTTTGACTTATTAGTCACTTTAATCGACACGGCCATCCTGACCTTTATTTTATTTTAATTTTTAATTTCAAACTTTCCAAACTTTATTTATCGTCTACCTTACGGAATTCGATCGTCATCTCTCCTAGACGGATAACCATGGTCTCTCCTAGACGGATAACGAAACATCGTCTTTCCTAGACGGATAACCATCGTCTCTCCTAGACGGATAACCATCGTCTCTCCTAGACCGATAACCATCGTCTCTCCTAGACGGATAACAAAACATCGTCTTTCCTAAACGGATAACCATCGTCTCTCCTAGACGGATAACCATTCTGACATTTACTCGTCCTTTTTTTTTACATTTACATTTTACATTTATTCTTACTATAAATATTATCAATCTATGCAAATTACAAAACTCAAATAATTTTTTTTTCAACATATTAATTTTTCATTTCTTGTGACCAATATGTCAAACTTAATTCATAATTTCAATCATCGTCTCACTATCCGACACGGCCATCCTGACCTTTACACGTCCTCGTGTAACCCAGACCGTCAATGAACTAATACTACCTGTCGTAGCTTATTAGTATGGTAGTAAGATGCCTCAAACAAGATCGGTATATCTAGTATTTTAGGATTTAATGCATTCTCAGTTTAGCAAGATACGGCCACACTTGAAAAAAGACCACGCCGACAATAAGAACATTGTAAAACATACTAATAAAAAAATATCCAAAATAAAGTCAATAAGCGTCTCAAAATATAAATAACATAGTCGTCCTTTGAGCCGGATCGCTTTAAAAGCAATCAGCGATAGAAATACAATCCATAATCAAAACAAAACCATCAAATCAAAAATATGGCAGTGGAACAAATTCGTGCGTTCAAAGGTATAATTTATAACAATGTTGAAAAGGCAGAACATGAGCAGGCAATATCAAAGGAACTGGGCGAAAACGCTTTACTGCGCGTCTGTGAGTTTCTTGACATCGGCGTCGGTGTGAAAAAGACAAAAAATGATTTGGCGGCAAAAATTGTTGACGCCATATCGCTTGTCAGCACCGAAGACTCTGATAGGTCAAATGCAAC
The DNA here is from genome assembly GCA_018152135.1 of Drosophila paulistorum. Lineage (NCBI taxonomy): Eukaryota > Metazoa > Arthropoda > Insecta > Diptera > Drosophilidae > Drosophila > Drosophila paulistorum. Next base: position 992,200 of record JAECXG010000194.1, on the reverse strand, counting down.
AGTTCTGGAGCAGCGACTAGTTATACTGTGTAGTGACCGGGTTCCACTTGGTTTATAGTTTTGGAAAAATAAACGCGTCAGCTTCGTTTTGTGGTAATATTCAGATTGGTTTTTATTCCAACAATATTCTTTGACTTAACCTATTGTTACATAGATATTCTTATGCTGCCATATGTATGTACATACATACAGTGGCGGCAATGAATTTGAGACATTTTTTTTTTTACCTCAAATTCTGATTTCATTCGATTTGTATTTAATCTTAATGAAAAGTTTTGATGTTAAAATTTATAGCGTTCAATTGGTAATTCTATAGAGATTATGTTCTGTATGAAATGAAAATTTGTGGTATGCAGTTTACCTTATTTTTACTAGACCTAAAACTCTTTCTTAGGGTCCAAAGGTGTACAATGCATTTTACAAATTTTGAAAATGTGTCTTTTTTATTTTGCCAGGTCCGAATTTTGGGGCCTTTTATCAAAATCCATTTAAAAAAAAAACCGTTAGAGATACGCCCCCAAAATTTACAGAACATAATCTCTATAGAATTACCAATTGAACGCTATAAATTTTAACATCAAAACTTTTCATCAACATTAAATACAAATCGAATGAAATCAGAATTTGAGGTAAAAAAAAAAATGTCTCAAATTCATTGCCGCCACTGTATATGAACATGTTTAGCTGTATATTGATGTGAGTATGTGAATATATTAATGTATACACATAAACATACTCAAGTGGAGTCTTATGTTTTATTGCGTACATATTTGATTGTTTATACTTGCAACAAAGTGTTACAAGTTGAGCTCTTTGTGTTTGTGGGATTTTTTGGTATGGATATAATACACCTCCCCTTTTTAGAAAATAACGTAATATTATGGAGTTATTTGTTAATTACTAATAATGATAATAAATGGTAATAGTAATAGTTAATAGTAATGTATGTATGTTTGTTAGGAAATTTGTTTTATTTGTGTCTGGCCAGACAAATTTTCTTTCTCCATAAAAATTTTTTTTCTTTTTTTTTATGTATTTATAATAAAATGAAGTAGTTGAATCCATACAAGAATTTTATATTTTTCTTTTCGTTTTTTTTTTTAATTTTTTCTTTTTTTTAAATATTTTTGCAAATTTTTAACCTATCCTTATGTACTGTTTGTATCTTATTTTTATTATTCCTAATTTTTATGTTGTTGTTTTTAGATATTTCTACAACTTCGAATGGTCCTATATAGGCTGAGTCAAGCTTATGACCAGCTTCATTTTTTAAGAAAACCTTATCTCTTATTTCTATTTTAAAATCTGCTGACTTATTGTCATAAAAATTTTTCTGGTTTTCTAGCTCTACTGTATGCTAGTTCTAATCTAAACTTAACTTCTTTAGCATAATCATCTACGTTATATAATGGTTCTATTCTATTTATGCTATTAAAATGTGTTGGTAGATTATTTTGTTTACCAAATACAAGTTCAGTATTTGTGTGTTACTGACGGTGTTGTGTTAAAACAGTACACTAAATATTGTAACCATATGTCCCAATCAGTTTTATCTAGTGATATATATGATCGAATGTACTCATTGAATGTCCTATGACTTCTTTCAACGGTACCCAAGGTCTGGTGGTGGTGTGCAGTAGACGTAATGTTGTCTATTTTTAAATATTTGCACAAGTCATTTATTATTGAATTTTTGTATTCTGTTCCCATGTCCGTAATGAACGTCTTCATTGGACTGTACTTCAGAATGAAAGATTCAAAAATAGCTTTAGAGATTGTTGTCGCGCTTTTATTGGGAACTGGTATTGCTACTAAGTATTTCGTCAAGTCACATATTATAGTGACTGCATATTCGTTACCATTTTCGGATTTTGGTAATGGACCAATGGTGTCCACTATTACCCTATCAAAAGCATGTATGTGGGTTTCTGTAATAACTAAGGGTGTTTTTATGTGCTTTGTCGTTTTCGACTTTAGGCATTTTTCACATTTATTAATGTAGTCTTTTACATGACGTGTCATGTTTTTCCAATAATAATATCTTTTTACTTTGGCCAATGTTTTTGTAATGTCACCCTGTATCGGATCATCATCTTTTTCTATAATGGTCACCGGTTGGAGTAGCGCTACTCTTAATGTTTTCAATATTTTATTGCCCATTTCTTTAAAAGACTCTATTGAAAATGTTTCAAAGATCTTTTCATTCGGTGCAAACTTGAGTTATTTGATTTCGAGTATACCGGCTTGTTTTTCAAGCCTTTGAAAAAACTGACCTAAGTCTAGATTTCCATTGGTGTACAGATCTCTAATCTCAATTCTTGCTATAACTTTCTTTCCATGTTTGAGGAAACATAAATCGTGTGTTATACGCAAGGTCACTACTATCCGTACTTCATCATTGCAGAGTACTTCCTATATATTTTTGGCTTAGAAGCATCATTAGGTACGTGCCTAATTGTATTTTCATTTTTATCATCTGGCCAGATATTATTTTGTCTACTTTGCTGCCTGGTAGTGACTTTCAGGACATTTGCTTTTGTGTTTTTTAGATCCTGTATTGTAATGCGGGATAATGCATCCGCAACGAAATTTTTTTTCCCTTCAGATATTCTACTGTAAATTCATATTCCTCTAGATCAAGTATCATTCTTCTTAATTTTGAACTCGGATTTATCATAGAGAATAAATACGTTAGAGGTCTGTGGTCTGTTTTGACTCTGAAATGGCTGCCATATATATGGGCGAAAGTGTGTAATGGCCCAGTGTATCGCAGCTAGTTCTTCCTCAGTAGTACTTTTATTACTTTCACCTTTAGTGAACGAACGGGATGCGTATGCTACTGGCAACTGCTTATCGCCATAAGTTTGAGTTAGTGCTGCTCCACATGCATATTTGCTAGCATCTGTTATTATGCAAAATTCATTGCTAAAATCTGGATACTGTAGCAGTGTGGGTTCTATTAAGGCTTTTTTCAGATATTCAAATCCTTTTTGGAATTCTTCAGACCAAACAAATTCTACGTTTTTCTTACACAGTTGTGTTATCGGACGTGCATGTTCTGCGAAGTTTTTAATAAAACGTCTGTAATAGTTGCAAAAGGCTACGAATCTTCTAGCACTATCAGCATCTGTTGGTAATGGGTATTTTTCAATGACGTCATAATTGGTGTCATCTGGGAATATTCCTTTGTCGGTACTGTAATATCTTCGAAGATATATGATGCCTTTTAATATTATTTTGAAGGTTTCGATTGAAAGACACAAACAGTTGTTTTCAGTTTGAGTTTGGTTTATTGAATGATTCTTAATTCTATAACAAATGTCGTCTATAGCTAAGACCGCGTAGCTGCGCTGCTGGTCATGCAGGCAGAGGAGCGGTATGCTTATGTATAAACAAACTTATGTATAAATGTATAAATGTTTAAATGTTTACATAAGAGTATGTATGTTTATGTACCGTCGCAGCGGTGGAGTGAGGATGTATCATATTGCATATTGGGCCAAAGCGGCCGCGCGTGTTATATTTGCCGACACAGCAATTGTCCAGCACCATGCACTCATGGGTGGTCATGTTACTTAAGAGGCAAATGCACTTGAATGTTGCGCACATAAATATTGTAACTAATTGCTACAATATGTTTGTATTGTTGTTAATGTTATTCCACAACATGCTACATCCCCCCTCTTTAGAAAAATAACGTAATTATATGGAGTTATTTTCTAATTTATTATTATATAGGGATTTATTTACTTACTATTGTTTTTTTTTTTTCTTTTGAATGTTTGAGTGTTTATTTAATGATACATGTGTCAAAATTATATTTGTGTATGTATAGTGTCATTAAATGTTTGTAATTTATTTGTTCAAATTTATTTCCTTTGTTTTATTTTTATTATTATTTTTTTTATATATATATATTAATTGGTTAAGATCTTTAACCTCTCTTTATGCACTAATTGTTTCTTATTCTTTGTATCTTTAATTAAAATGTTATCCCTATCTTTTATTTTTTCTATGATGTATGGGCCTAAATACTTAGATTCTAGCTTATGACCCGTATCATTACGTAATAGAACCTTATCTCCTATTTCTAATTCAATATCTTTTACTTTTCTATCATATATTTCCTTATTCTTTGCTTTATGCTGTTCTAACATAATTCTTGCTCTCTTATAAGCCTGTTCTAATCTAAATTTTGATTCCTTAGCATAATCTTCTATGTTATATAGTGGATTTATCTTATCAACACTATTAAATTGTTGTGGTAAATTTGAAGTTTTACCGAATACCAACTCATATGGACAATAATCATGTGCCATAGAGGGTGTTGTATTAAAACAATATGCGAAGTATCTTATCCATACATCCCAGTCAGTTTTGTCAACTGCAATGTATGATCGTAAAAATTCATTTAGTGTTCGGTGGCTTCGCTCCACAGTGCCTACAGTCTGGTGATGATGTGCGGTTGAAGTTATCTTTTTTATTTGCAAGTTTTTGCATAAATCTTCAATTATTGAGTTTCGATATTCTGTTCCCATGTCCGTAATGAACGTCTTCATAGGACCGTACCGCAGAATGAAATCTTCAAATATAGCTTTCGCTACTGTTTTTGCACTTTTGTCTATAATTGGTTTTATTACTAAGTATTTTGTTAAATCGCAGATTAAGGTTACTGCGTATTCATTTCCGTGTTCTGATTTTGGGAGTGGACCGATCGTATCCACAATAACCCTATCGAAAGCCTGTTGTGTCGTTTCAGTTATAATTAACGGAGTTTTTGTGTGCTTTGTTATTTTTGCTTTTTGACACTTATTACATTTTTTTATATATTGAGATATATCTCTTGTCATATTTTTCCAATAATAATGCCTTTTTATTTTGGCTATAGTTCTCGATATTCCAGTATGACCTCCTTGTATGGGGTCATCGTGGAACGTAAACAGTATTGCTTCTTTTTCTTTATCATTATTTAATAATAGGGTCACCGGCTTGAGTAGCGCTACTCTTAAAAATTTCAATATTTTGTTGCCCACATTTTTGAAAGATTCTATTGAAACGGTTTCAAAGATCTTTTCGCTCGGTGCCACTTTGACTTTACTGATGTTGATTATACCGGCTTCTTTTTCGAGCCTTTGAAAAAATTGACCTAAATCAAGAATTCCATTGGTATACATATTGCAAATGTCAATTCTTGCTATAACTTTCTTGCCATGTTTGAATGTGGTTAAAGAATCAGTTATCCGCAAGGTCACTACTTTTCGTACTTCGTCATTTACAATGACGTCATATACGTTGGGCTTAGAAGCATTAAGAGATTGCTTTTGCAACTCTTTTATATTATTTTCTTTTTCTTTACCTGCGCAGGAATTTGACTGTTTACTTTGATTTCTGGTAGTGACTCTCAGAATTTTGTTACTCGTTTGTATATTTTGTAAGTCCTGTATTGTTATTCTTGATAGCGCGTCGGCTACGAAATTATCTTTCCCCTTTAGATACTCTACTGTAAAATTATACTCCTCGAGTTCAAGTCGCATTCTAGTTAGCTTGGAACTTGGATTTGTCATTGAAAACAAATAAGTTAATGCTCTGTGATCTGTTTTGACAGTAAAATGTCTACCATAAATGTATGGTCTGAAGTGCGTGATTGCCCAGTGAATCGCTGCTAACTCTTGTTCAGTTGTACTCTTAGTACTCTCACCTTTTGTAAAGGATCTAGACGCGTATGCTACTGGAAGCTGTAGTCCACTTTTATTTTGTGTTAGGACTGCTCCACATGCGTATTTGCTTGCGTCGGTGATTATGCAAAATTCTTTGCTAAAATCTGGGTACTGTAATAGAGTTGGGTTCATTAGTGCTGATTTCAAATGCTCGAACGCATTTTGACAATCACTTGTCCATTCGAATTTAACATTTTTCTTACATAGGTTTGTTATGTGACGAGAATATTCAGCGAAGTTTTGTATAAATCTTCGATAATAGTTGCAAAATGCAATGAATCTTCTAGCGCTGTCCGCATCATGTGGGACTGGATAATTTTGAATGACATCATATTTCGTGTCATCAGGCAAGATTCCTTTATCTGTGCATTTATGTCCCAAAAAGGTGACTTCATGCATAAAAAATGAACATTTTTCAGGATGTAACTTTAGGTTATGTTGCCTACACTTCTCAAAAACATCTGTTAGATTATTGATCATGTGTTTTTCGGAACAACCTATGACTATTAAGTCATCCATGTAAAGAAATGCTTGCGAAGGTTCAAGGCCAGAGAACGAATTTGGAACGAATTTGGCGCTATTTTTAAACCGAATGGTAGTCGCGTGAAGCGGTATGAGCCATTACTTGTGGAAAAGGATGTTATGTCTCGTGACTCTTCTTCGAGTTCAATTTGATGAAAACCTGACATTAGGTCAAGGCATGAAAAATATTTTGCTCTACCTAGTTGGTCTAAAATGTCATCAATTCTAGGTAGCGGAAATTTATCGGACAACAATTTTTTATTAATTTGACGATAGTCAATTACTAATCGCCATTTTTTATTTTCAGCGTTTGGTAACGATTTTTTCGGTACCAATAAAAGTGGGCTGTTGTATGGGGATACAGAAGGCTCAACTATTTCGTCTTTTATAAGCTTTTGGACTTGTCTTTGTATCTCGTCTTTTTGACTATGAGGATTTCTGTAGTTCTTTATATATATTGGTTCATCATCTTTCAGTCTCAGTTTTTGTTTATAAAAATTATTGGTAGTTATAGATTCGGTATTCAGACCGAACACATCACTATACTGTGTGCATAATTTGGTTAGTTGGCTATTGAACTGTGGTGGGAAATTCTTGGATAGTGTCGCTAATACCGTTTTCTCTCTATCTTCTGGACTTGTTTTAACTACTTCGTAGTTCGAAAGTGATTCGTACTGCAAGTTATTTATCTTGACTATTTGATTTGTGTTTGTTGTATTTAGTAATTTTATGAATGCGTTTTGAGAAGATGCTATGGTATTTGCTATGTAAATACCATGCTGAATTTCTTGGTTCGGAATTAATATACTGTCTTCCGCTGAGGTTATTTCAATTTTTCGCACAACTTGTGATCTTGCTGGCAGAACTATGGAGTTGTTGCCAGAACTGTATGCTATTGGTACATATATGGGATATTGTAGATTATTTGGTCTAAGTATAAGCCAATCCTCAGTCGGTTTGAAATCTAATTGACAGTTATATTTTCTTATGAAATCGATACCTAGTATTCCATCACAAGGAATAGCGAATTGTAAATTTACGATATGAAAATCGTGTGGAATTATGTATTTAGAGGTTTGTATTTCTATGGAAGTAAGTCCTTTAGATTTTGTTATTTCTTGACTTATTCCCTGTATATTTATTATTTGATTTGTTTGAATATATTGGAAGTTGTCGGAATTTTCTTTTAATATTGATATGTCAGCACCTGTGTCTATTAAAAATACTAATTCTTTTCCTGTCGCTAGGTTAGTGAAACTTACAAATGTGCTTTGACTGAGACTGATGGTGTACACCTTGTAATTTTTTATTGCTGAGTATCTAAAGGTTGTTGGGAGTTTCCCGAATTGTTCTGGGCTACCCTAACATTGCTATTATTAGAGTTATAACCTCTGCTTTGTTGGTTGTTTCCTCTATTCCTTCTGTTATTATTTCTGCCTCTGTTGTTTCCTCTCTGGTTGTAGTTCTGGTTATAAGTTTGGCCATTGTTGTAACTATTATTATAATTGTTATAATTATTATAATTACCACGACCATTACCTCTACCACGATAATTATATCTGTTATTATAATTACCACGGCCTCTTTGAGCAAATAGAACCGTATTTGGATTGCCTGATATCTCAGTACTTTTTTGTAAGTACTTTGCTATTGCTTCATCCATGGTTTTGAAGTTTCCAGAGTCAAGTATATTTTTAATTCTGTTGTTTTCGCAATTTGCAATCATTGCTTCTATAGCCTCGTCTGTGCTATTCTTAGTAGCAATTTCTGCAGGTATACCCTCTTCGATATATGCTGATTGCAGTGTCTTTCGTAAGTTGTATATCTCCGAAGTAAATTTGTCAGCGGTTTTACCTTTCTGAGCTGTATTCTTCAACTTGGCTTTTATAACCTTGGATGTTTCACCAATTACAACGCCTTGCAATTTTTGTATTATTGCTTCTATTGAAGTTTCTTTGTATACTTCATATAATGTTGGGCCAACAATTTTTGATTTTATTACCTCAACTGCTATATTTTCGTAGTCTCCTTTCATCATATCCACCAACTTCAGAGCTGTAATGAATCTTTGGAGTTGCATTTTTGAGCCGTTAAATTCAGGTATGGATATGTTTATTTCTTTCACATATGCCCTTCGGGCATTTAATTCTGCCATCCTGTTGGTTGTGTTTATTACACTTGTATTGATGTCTAAGTCCGATTCGTTGTCTTGTTCAGACAACACTTCTATATCAGGTAGTGTCAAAAGCGCAGGAATTGTTAGATCGTTTAGATCTTTCTCTTCTATTTCTTCCTCGCTTGTTTCAGATTCTTCACCTTCTTGCTCTGTTTCCTTTTTACAGGTGTCTATGCTCAGAGGTGAATTAAGTACGGTGGGTACGAATATTTCAAGATTATATTTTGTTTTTATAGAGATTAGGTTTGCTCGTAACTTGATCAATAGATTGGAAATCTTTGACCAATTTTCTTTACCTATGCTCTCTCTATTAACATGCACTAAATTTCTCGCTTCGTTGAAAGAATCAACTAGGATTTTTGCGTGCTTGTTTATGGTTTCCTTTTGGATGTTCCTATTTTGTGTAACGCATTTATATGATTTCTTAAAGTTTTCTTTAATATTTTGGATATGGGTAATTAATTCTTCCCATTCCATGCTTAAAAGTTTATTTTTGGGGGTTTTTTTTTTTTTTTTATTTAGATGTCCTCATCTGATTCTACTACATTGATAGTTTCTATTTCTGTTTTAAAAATATTATGCACCCATGCAGGCACATCCTTATTCCTAGGTTTCTCTAATAACAGTCTGCTATATGCTATTTTTATGGATTTTTCCATAAGTTCCACAATGTTTCTTTTAAACTTGTAGTTATTTTGTATCCAGAATTTTATTTCCTTATTAATATATATTTGCAGATGTTTAGTTTCCACTTTATTCATGTTTATTTAATTCGTGTTCGTATTGTATTTAATGACAACCTATTGTTGTTGGGCTTCATCCATCAGATAGAAGCGAAGTGTACCTGTTGCATTTGAAAAACAACATATATTTGGCACTGTAATTAGAAAACACATCTGTACCATTGCACTTCCTTGCACTGGGAATTCTTCTCCAGTCAAATCAAGGTATGCTGATCTAATCTGTACTAAATTTATCGAATTCCGTACCGAATTGACATTACCTGTTCTAAAAACCTCGAGTAGATCTTCTACAATGCTAGTATTCCTATCTACTATCTTCCTAAAATAATCTTCCAATGTGCTCATTTTATCCAATTAATATATATAATTGTGTTTTTTCTTTTTTTTTTAATATAATTTTTTTTTTTAAATTTCGAAAATGATCTTTTTTTTTTTTTGTAAATGCACTGTTACAATAATTGATGCATATGTTATTTAGATCTTATCAAGATCATTAGCATGGCTTAGGGCTCTCTTTGTTACACATTTATTGTGTAATTTGTATGCTTTATATAATACATATGCGCTCATTATTATCACAATTATTAATAAAAGTACATTTGTTGGTTTTAGATCTACATTTGATGACTCTATTTTGTTAATAACATTTACAGTGGAGTCCACTGTTTTAGTGTCTATTAACCCCATATTGGGTGTATCAAATGTATCATCAAATTTACTTATTTTGTTGTCAAACATTCCATTTAAAAAGATTTTAAATCAAAAATTTGAATTTTTCATTGCTTTTTATATATTTTTCTTGAATGTACTTTAGTATTAATGTTTTGAGCTGAAGGCTCTTTTTTTTTCTTTTTACATATGTTCCTGCCTACTTTTGCGTATGGTTTTCAGGCCACACTCTAATCGGACAGCTTTAATGCCGCACAATTGTACATTGATTACTTATATATTATAAAAAAAAAATGTGCATCGCAGTACACTCAAAAAAAATTTGTGACGCAGCACATAAGTTGTTTATTTGTTTTTTTTTTTTTTTTATCTTCTTTCCGTCTCCGGCTAGTTTCTAGCATCAGCTGGGCGTCGCCGGTTGGCACGCTGATGCTCCATCGATGGCGTAAAAAGCGGCCTGCTTTTCACGCTTGTAGTCTCAGCTGCTGATGTCCGTGGCCTATGAGCTCAGGCGGTTCCGGTGCCGGTCATCGCACCAGATTTGTTAATTTTTTGATTTCTTCCGGTTGGGGACTGGCTCCTCCTTTGGAGTCCCGTAGCAATGTCTGCATGTATACTCGCAGTATGCTGAGTACAATGGTCCCTCGCAGTCGTTCGGGCAGACCTTCTTCAGCTTTGGTATCTCTTTCTCAGCTTGTGGACTTATTCTTATCTTCGGTTTTGCCACGTTTTGTATTGCAGAGTATGGGATTCTGGTTGTGGTTTTATTCCTTCTTTCTTCTAATTGGGTTTTTATAACCTCTACCTCGGCGTGTAATTTCACCGAGGTATTCCAATTAGTTTTTGGGTTATTTATTAGCTTCAATATTTCTGCCTTTCTGGCCTTTAACTTTTTTACCACACCAGTTTTTCTTCCCATCACTCTACTTACTGTGATTTTTTTTCTTCTTTATTCATTTCTTGTATTTATAGTATTCCCACGTCGGTGTAGTGGGCGGTCTGCCTACCACACTGTAGTTACAGTTTCCTTTTTTTTTTTTAAGTCACAGGTCACTTTTGTGCTTAGTGACCACTGTCACGGTCGCCATGTAATATCTTCGAAGATATATGATGCCTTTTAATATTATTTTGAAGGTTTCGATTGAAAGACACAAACAGTTGTTTTCAGTTTGAGTTTGGTTTATTGAATGATTCTTAATTCTATAACAATTGTCGTCTATAGCTAAGACCGCGTAGCTGCGCTGCTGGTCATACAGGCAGAGGAGCGGTATGCTTATGTATAAACAAACTTATGTATAAATGTATAAGTGTTTAAATGTTTACATAAGAGTATGTATGTTTATGTACCGTCGCAGCGGTGGAGTGAGGATGTATCATATTGCATATTGGGCCAAAGCGGCCGCGCGTGTGTTATTTGCCGACACAGCAATTGTCCAGCACCATGCACTCATGGGTGGTCATGTTACTTAAGAGGCAAATGCACTTGAATGTTGCGCACATAAATATTGTAACTAATTGCTACAATATGTTTGTATTGTTGTTAATGTTATTCCACAACATGCTACAGTACACTTGTGACCCAAGAATGTCACTTCGTGCATGAAGAATGAACATTTCTCTGGATGCAGTTTTAGGTTGTGTTTTCTGCATATATCAAAAATATTCTTTAGGTTTTTGAGCATGTGTTTCTCAGAACAGCCGATGACTATTAAGTCATCCATGTATAGGAATGCTTGTGACGGATTTAATCCAGAGAAAGCAATTGTCATCATTCTTTAAAAGGAATTTGGTGCAATTTTCAGACCATACGGTAGTCTAGTAAACTGATAAGATCCATTGCTAGTGGAAAATGATTGCTAGGTGAAAACCGGACATTAAATCTAGACATGAAAAATATTTAACTCTGCCTAGTTGATCAAGAATATCGTCTATTCTTGGTAATGGGAATTCATCGGAAAACAGTTTTTTGTTTATTTGACTTCTTTGATCATCAGTTGTCTGTACAATTTCGTAATTCTTTAATGATTCATATTTTATGCTTATTAAATTTAAAATTTTTACTCTTTTTGTTGTGTTTAAAATTCGGACAAATGTTTTGGTCGGTCTTGAGATCGAATTTCCAATAAATTTTTTATTTTAATTAAGATTTAAGACGACGATATTTGAGTTTTCATTTGGAATATTTATTTGTCGGATTTCTTCAGATCTCGCTGGGAGGATTGTGGTATTGCTGTCACAAGTGTGTAATATGGGGTCTTGAGATCGAATTTCCAATAAATTTTTTATTTTAATTAAGATTTAAGACGACGATATTTGAGTTTTCCTTTGGAATATTTATTTGTCGGATTACTTCAGATCTCGCTGGGAGGATTGTGGTATTGCTGTCACAAGTGTGTAATTTATTGCAAAATTTAAATTATTTGGTCTTAATATTAGTGAATCGTTTGGTTCACTGAAGTCTAATTGGCAATTGAATGTTTTGAAGAAATCTAGTCCTAAAATTCCATCAAATGGAATTGGAAAACTATATACTATATCTACTATATGGAAGTTACATATGTGGAATTATGAATTTATTTTGTCTTATGTTAGATCTATAAGAGTTAGACCTTTGGAAGTAATTGAACCTTCGCCAATTCCTGATATTTCAATTGTGTTTGAAGTATCTGTACGTTCAAAATAATCTGTTTTTTCTTTTATTATTGATACGTCTGCACCTGTATCTAACAAGAAGGTATATGTGTTGTGTGTATTTTCGTTTTTAATTTTGATGAAAATACTTAGGCTAAGATTGAATGTGTATACATTTACAGTTTCTTCTGAATATCTGCAGGGATCGATTGGTTTTCCGAATTACTTTGAGTAAGTCGTAGATTACCATTTCCGTTGTTAGAGCTACATCGGTTGGAATTACCTCGGTTCGAGCTGTTTCGGTTGGAATTATTTCTTCCTCGGTTGTTGTACCGTGAGTTACCACGATATCCACCGTTATTATTATTATTCCTATAACCGTTATAACCGATAATTATTTTGTCCATTTCTATTGTATTCACGGTAGTGCATGACAGGGTTCACCTGTCCTGTTTCTGCTGCACTACTGTGTACGAACTTTTTCGTTAGTTCGTTCATGTCACGGAAAATACCTGCTTTTAGTACGTTACGTACTTGATTGTTTATGCAGTTCTTTGTTATTGCCTCTGTATTGACTGAATGTGTATACTTTTTAGCTATTTCGATAGATGTGCCATCGTGTATAAAGGCACCTTCCAGAGATTCAGTAAGCTTTTCAATTTCTTGGGCATACTGACTTGCTGTTTTGTTTCTCGGGTAGGTTTTTGATTTTTGCCGCTACTGATTCTGTTTTTACATTTGATGCAATACTGTTAATAATCTCTTCTATTGTCTGTTCGAAAGTTATCAAATTTCTTGTGTGACCTTTTAGTTTTGTTTTTATGAGACACTCTGCTGTTTCCTCATGGTGGCCTTTTAGTGAATTTATCAAATTCAAATTGAAATTCTGCCATCAAACTGTGGGATAAGGTTTGAGACCATCTTTAAAAAATCAGCGACTGTTTGAGTCATTTTTGTGTTTCTTGGCAAAATGGCTGGTTTATTAAGAGTTATTTTTGTTTGTTTTAAACTCGCTGACGGTTCTTCTTGATCCGTCTCTTCTTGGTTTTGTCTTCCAGTGACATTGAAATATCCAAATCAACTGTTTGTTTATATTCAATATTATATCTTTTTAATACGGATTTTGCCCTTTGTTTGCAGTCATTATAGAATGCATTTGCGGCTGTTTTTCGTCCCGAAGTTAGCTTACTATAGTGTGCTATGAATACCGCTCTAATATTTTCTAGGCTCTTTATTATTATTTTCGAGTGTTTTTCTATTGTACTTCGGGATGTTTCCCTGTTCTGCGAGAGGCACTTCCAGTATTTATTTAATTCTTGCGCCTTTATTCTAGCTTCTCCTATTATGTCATCCCAATTAACCATATTTTGTTAAAAAATTTATACATTCTTTTTCATTTTTTTTTTTTTATTCCCTGAGAGATCAATTGTCTCTATGGGTTGTTCGAATAGTTTATGCACCCATGTGGGTGAAATTCTGTTTTTTCGCTTTAGGCGGTTGTAGGCTTCTACTATGGATCTTTCTACCAAGTGAGTAATCCCTGATTTAAATTTTCTATTATTCACAATCCAGTATTTGATTTCTTTATATTTTGGATTGGCTTCACCTCTGTTAAAGAGGAAGTCTAAGAATGGAACGTATTTGTTCAAATATTTAAGTTCTACTCGACCCATTTTTAAACTGTATTTAGGCCATCTGCTCTACTCTGATATTTTTATACCCTTGCAAAAAGGGTATATTAATTTTGGTCAGAAGTGTGCAACGCATAGAAGGAAGCATCTCCGACCATATAAAGTATATATATTCTTGATCAGCACGACGAGACGAGTTCAAATAACCATGTCCGTCCGTCCGTCCGTCCGTCCGTCCGTCCGTCCGTCCGTCCGTCCGTCTGTCCGTCCGTCTGGATCGACGCGAACTCCTCCTAGACCGTAATAGCTACAGAGCTGAAATTTTGCACGTAGGCTTGTATATACTGCAGGGTTTGTATATCTCGGATTCAGTCGGATCGGACCACTATATCATATAGCTCCCATACAAACGGCAAAGTCACGAACAGTGACTTTTCTCAATAACTTCGTTATTTTATAAGCAATTGCCATAAAAGTTGGTATTGGTCAGTTTTGTGTTCTCATTAATAATTGTGCCAAATTTGATCAAGATCGGGTGACTATATCATATAGCTCCCATACAAACGGCAAAGTCACGAACAGTGACTTTTCTCAATAACTTCGTTACTTTTTAAGCTATTGTCGTGAAATTTAATATAAGTAAGTTTATTGTAACTGTAAACCACTGTGCCAAATTTGACCAAGAGCGGGTGACTATATCATATAGCTCCCATAGGAACGATCGGTCAAAAACAGTGACTTTTGTCAATAACTTCGTTACTTTTGATGCGATTGCTTTCAAATTTAACATTTGTCAGTTTAATATATCTGTTAATGACTGTGCCGAATTTGGTAAAGATCGCGTAACTATATCATATAGCTCCAATAGGAAGGATCGGTGGAAAACAGTGACTTTCATCAGAAAGTTCGTTATATCCTATGCTAAGATTGAAGGCCGTTCTTGCGCAAACATTACCCTTTTAAGATAAAACAATTAGTTTAGATAAAAGAGTTACTAACAAACTTGCAAGGGTATACAAACTTTGACGCGGTCGAAGTTAGCCCCGGCCCTCTGGTTTCTTAATTATTTAATTACGCATTGCGTATAATTTCAAAGCCAGATTTAAGGCTACTAATATTAGGATAGCTAACAACAATATCCCTATTTCGTCTAAATTTTCCTTGTGATCTACTATTTATGTTATCGACATTAGCCGTTGGGTGGTCTATTTTGGATTCTTGAGAACCCATCTTTCTAGCAAAATATTTTGTTTTCTTGGTCGTTTAGACCTTTTTTCTATTTGTTTGATAGTGAGAAAAAAAATCCTTTTTGGATTCGATTGTTACATAGAAAATTTTTTTCTTTAATGTAATTTGAAAAACTTTAAAAGAAAGAAAAATTATCTCAACTATGTTTCGCACAGTGAGCCAGAGACGTGGAAAAATTATAGAGTACAATTCAGATATACATGTCATTTGATATTTAAAAACTGCCATATGTATGTACATACATATATGAACATGTTTAGATGTATATTGATGTGAGTATGTGAATATATTAATGTATACATATAAACATACTCAAGTGGAGTCTTATGTTTTATTGCGTACATATTTGATTGTTTATACTTGCAACAAAGTGTTACAAGTTGAGCTCTTTGTGTTAAATGATTTTTTGGTATGGATATACTACAACTGGAACAAATTCAAAATGTGGATACAGCATACGTGGACGTCAAGCGAAAAGTGTGCGAAAAGGAGACAAAACTTATACTCAGAAATAGACTTAACTAGTGTGCACAATAAAGTACTTATAGTTCAAAGGGAACTAAAACTTCTTCAAGCGGAAGAAGAAGCACTGGTAAGTAAGAAAAATGTTCTGAAAGCCAAGGTCGCAGTAACAGATTGTTCTTCCCGTATGTCCGAACGATCTGAAACATCGGTGCGAAATGAGCGAACTTCAGTGTGGGTTCGTTAACAATCTGGAGAATGCCAGAATAATTTGGATGAAACCAATAATCCGAGCATGGCAACAAGAGCCATGAACCAGATGCTGGCGCGGCAAAGCCTAAACGGTAAACACCTGGAGATCGATGGCTCATCAGCGTTGAATTGGACACACTTTATCCATGAGTTCAATGCTACGAGTAAACATTGCGGATTCTCCAAGGAGGAAGATGTTCAACGACTATCAAAAGCTCTAAAGGGAGTGACTAAGGAAAAGGTTTCTTTGCTACTAATCTCTACAAAAGATCCGGAAAAAATCCTATCGATCTTAGATAAAGCATACGGTGGAGCCGAAAATATTGCACTAGAGTTGATGTCAAGAGCGTGCCAAGTAAAGCCAGTCAATAATATCGATAACTTCGATGAATTCAATAATGCTGTCAAAAACATAAGTTCTGCTTTGGAATACACTGATAACCGGTTAGTCGACACACAACGATTACTAGCTATGATGATCGGAAAACTGTCCGAAAACTATCTTCGTACGCGCATCATTCTGTAAATTTGACAAGCTAGCTGAGTGGGCACAAAGACAAGGAGATCTAATCCAAGACGTCTCATTCTTCAAAAAAGTAACATCAATTAACCAGCAGTCGTCATTCGCAGAGCAATTTAAAGGAAGCCAAACCCAACAACTAGAAGCAGAGGCAATTTGGTTTATTTGCAGCGAAGAAAAACACCCAAAAAGCAAGTGCAACGTGTTCTTAAAAGCAGATATTAAAAAGAGATGGGATTTAGCTAATCGTAACAAAGCGTGTTACAGTTGCTTAAAATACCATAAAAGTCAATGCAGTGAAAGACAAGGCTGCTTAATTGACAATTGTGAAAAGTTTCACAATCCATTACTGCACAAGAGACCCACACAAGTAAATATAGCTGCCACCACAAACGTCAGAGGATGCTTATCCGATTCACCAAAATCTGCATTACTGAAAATGGTACCAATCACAGTACACGGCGAAAAAGACTCGAAAGAAACGGTCGCATTCTTGGATGACGGTAGCACCTCCACAATAATGGAAATGAGCAAGAGAAGTTGGCATAAAGGGTGACGCAAAACCATTTTGTTTTACTTGGACAGGTGGTGTCTACAGATAAGAAGCAGATGCGGAATCGGCAACCATTAATATCAGTGGAAAAAACGGTCCGAAACATCAGCTAAATGGAGTTTGCTTGGTCAACGATCTAAAAATACCAACACAACAACTTGACTATAAGAAGCTAACAGAATTTGTACCAAAAAATATGGTAGACTATACGAAGTTGCAAGATAGGCAACCCATGGTATTGATAGGACAACGCCATGCTAAATTAATTACGGCACGAGCCGTTGTAGATGGTAATGAGCAACGGCCAATGTTATCTAAAACTAAATTAGGATGGTCCGGCACAAACCAATCTACAAGCATCACATTTTACTTGCTGTCAAATAGAAGATGTATGTCTACAACAGATGATTAAGCAACAATTCAGTATTGAAAACTTCGGCCTGCAAAATAAAGATCGACAAAACACGGTCGGTGGAAGAGCGGTTAGCAATAGCAAAGGCAGAAAGCTCAATTAAACAAAAGGGTAACTTCTACGAAATTGGATTACCATGGAAATCGGATGACATAAAACTACCGGAAAGCAAGTCAATTGCTTTTCAACGACTCAAATGTCTTGAGCGAAAACTTTTGAGAGACAAGGATACCGCAGAAGCATATAAGAACGAAATAACAAAACTATTGGTCAAAGGTTACGCCGTCCAATTAACAGACATTAACGTTCTCAACTCTTCAAAACTGTTGTTTTTACCACATTTTGCTGTTATCAACCCAAATAAGCCCGGCAAGGTTCGACTTGTGTTCGACGCTGCGGCGGTACGTCCCTCAATAGCAACCTGCTTACTGGTCCAGACTGGTCAACGTCTATAATAGGAATTTTTATACGATTTCGGCTACATGCGGTGGTGTTCAACCAGGTGAGCATTACAGAATGTGATAATGCAGCACAATGCTTCCTATGGAGAGATCTTGATTAAGAAAGAGAGCCGTCAATATTTCAAATGAAAGCAATGTTGTTTGGAACTACTTGCTCACCATTTCTGGCTCAATTTGTTAAAAATTATAATGCTAACAAATTTAAAGATGAACAAGCCGACTCAGCAAAAGCTATATTGGAAAATCATTACGTAGATGATTATCTCGATTCCAAACCTAGTGCGTATGAAGTCATGAACATCATTAGAGCAATCACGAAAATACACTCAAAGGCTGGATTTGAATTGTGTCAATTTATATCAAACAGCGACGAAGTGATGCAATCCATTCCCAAAACTCTCAGAGCGAACAAGTCTACAGCGATGATAAGGGAGAAAATGAACGTACAACAAAAGGTACTAGGAGTATTGTGGGATGCAAAAGGTGACTTCTTCACGTACTCCACTACGGTAATGCATAAAGTTACAGATGATCTGCTTTCTGGCAAAGTTACACCAACAAAGAGGAATGTATTGTCAGTAGTTAATTCGCTATATGACCCATTGGGGCTCATGACACCAGTCACAATTAAAGGACGAATCCTTATGCGAGATGTATGGGAGTCTGGAATCGGCTGGGATGACCAAATCAAGGGTGATCTAATAAACAAATTGCGAAATTGGATAAAGGGATTAATATCAATCGAAGGCACCAAAATTCCAAGGTGTTATAGTTTTAATCTGAGCAGCGCCGACCGCGTGAAAATGCACATATTTAATGACGCAAGTGCAAAACCATATTCTTCAGTTGGAGGATAAATGTCAATTTGATGTGTCATTGATAGCATCTAGGGCAAGGGTTTCTCCAACCAAACATATAACTATTCCTAAACTGGAAACGATGGCCGCCGCACTAGGATGCCGATTGGCTGAAATGATAAGCCATGAATTACAAATCAACATAGATCAACGTAACTTTTGGACTGATTCACGAACGGTTCTTACCTGGATTAACAGCGATAAACGTATGGATGTTTTTGTCGCAAATCGAATAGGTGAGATTT
This sequence comes from Drosophila paulistorum, assembly GCA_018152135.1. NCBI lineage: Eukaryota > Metazoa > Arthropoda > Insecta > Diptera > Drosophilidae > Drosophila > Drosophila paulistorum. Next base: position 973,101 of record JAECXG010000194.1, on the reverse strand, counting down.
GTGAAAAATCGGTAAGATCAGAGTGGTTGACAGGACCCAAATTTCTACAAAGACCACAATCCACTGAGGATCTTCAAAACCCGATTATAGAAGAATGCGATAAAACAGGGGTCGTAATGGTACTTCAAGAGATGGAACACCCAATGGAAATACTCCTACAAAGAATTTCCGGATACAATAAATTGATTCGCAGTACTGCCTGGATTGGGAGATACATGAACAACTTAACGAAACGGTTAAAAGGTAATCGAAAATTGAACGAGATAAGTGTTGACGAAATTGAATGGGCGGAAACTGTCTGGTGGTAGGTTGTACAGAAACAACTATATCAGGACGATCTAATCAGCCTAAAAACCGGAAAGGCTTCTTCCAAATTGAGGTTGTCCAAATATTGTGTGTACCTGGATGACAAAGGCATAATGCGAGTGGATAGCAGAATGGAACGTGCAAAAGAGGTATCGACATATACCAAAAGCCCAGTTGTTCTCGATGGCAAACATAACTTTACTCGGATGCTGATCAATAAAATTCATGTCGACGCACAACATGTCGGAACACAAGTAGTAGTACATCAGTTCAGGAAGGCATACTGGATGCCAAAATTAAATAGGATCATCAGGGCAACGATCAACGCTTGTGTTTGGTGTAAACGCAAAAAGCAAAACCACAAACACCAAAAACGGGCTTTCTACCCGAAGAAAGGTTTTTCACCCATTTTCAACCATTTACAGCAACAGGCGTCGATTACTTCGGACCATTTTACACCAAAGCAGAAAGAGGAACCCGAGCCTCAAAACACCTCCGCAAACGGTATGGAGTAATATTCACATGCCTGACTACGTGGAGATAGCTCACTCCCTAGACACCGATTCCTGCATAATGGCAGTTCGAAGAATGATGGCCCAACGTGGACCTATACAAATCATCTGGTCAGACAATGGCACAAATTTTCGCGGAGCAGCACGCGAGTTACAAGAAGCCCTAGAAGACCTGGATGAGTGTGCCGTAAAAGAGTATATGGCAAGTATTAAAATAATTTCGAATTTCATTCCAGCAAATGCACCAAATTTCGGAGGTTGCTGGGAGCGACTAGTAGGCTGTTTTAAATGAGCAATTAAAGCAGTTTTAACAGTAAACGCAAATCCCAGCGATGAAACGTTGCAAACCATTTTTATGGAGGCAGAATATCTCGTCAAGAGTAGACCATATATTCTGGAATCCGATGACCCTGACGACGAACTTGGTGTATGTCCAAACGATATTTGTATCCCGCAAAGCTGCATACTCCATGCAACTTTACTTCCAATACGATGGAAAAACGAGCTTGGAGAATCTCTCAGTACCGCAGTACAATGGGAAGATATTCATTAATGATACGTTTCCTTATACATACATCGGGAGAAATGGCATAAAGATGTGCCAAACTTGGAGGTCGACGACATAGTTGTTATGAAAGACAACACCCCGCAGGTGAAGATGGAGTTGTACGTGTAGACGAATTGAAGACGGCAAAAAACACGTATCGTCGCCCGGTCAACCGTCTATGAAAAATAGGAGTCAAGCGCTACGATGAGAAGGATCGTGCTCAAAAAAGGGATTCCGCACTAGGGGCCGCTATGTCGTAGCTCGGTATATCTAGTATTTTAGGATTTAATGTATTCACAGTTTAGCAAGATACGGCTACACTTGAAAGAAGGCCAAGCATACTGTCTATTTCAACAGCTTCCATACCGTCTCTTTCAACGGTTTCCATACTGTCTATTTCAACAGCTTCAATACCGCCTCTTTCAACTGTTTCTCTTGTTTTAATACTGACTCTTTCAACAGTTTCGTTTTCTTTTTACTGTCTCTTTCAACAGTTTCGCTTATTTAAAAACTGTCTCTTTCAACAGTTTCATTTTCAATTACTTAATCAGTTCCATATTAAGGATTCGAAATTCGACTGCAGTAATTCTCATTATTATTTTCTTTTGATTATGAGCATGGTTCCGTCAAGAGCGCCACACGTTTTTCACTTGTGGTTGCTCAATGACGCAGTCACCTCCAATCTCAAAACCATAGATCAAATATTACTATGCAACACAAAATATTTACCATGTTGTTTCCATTGGAACCGTCATACCTCCCTATTCACAAAATTTCCATATCGAAGGTTATTCCAACACCATTGCAACTTACCAAACAACATATCCTCTCACCGGGATATCTTTTATTACATATCCTCTTAGGGATACCATTCACGCGGACGGAACATAACCACGTGGCAATTTTCTCTAATCCTCCTACGACCGGGGGCTCGATTCGACCGCGGACAAAAGAGTTTAAAGGGAACCCATTTGCATTTCCTATTTCTGCTCTTCTCTATGTTCTATCGTAAAGTCATCCATCTTTGTTCTTGATGCTTTCAGGGAATTATAATCCGTATACACAACGAATTCACGGCCAATCAAATACTGTCGAAAATGCTTAGCTGACCCAACAACAACTCTGCAGAAAAGGTTTTCTTACTAACGTATTCCAGTACATGAGGATTACCATTAACGACGTATTAACATAGCACAATAACCATGAGAACCAGTATCTGTATGTAGTTCCATTGGAAATTGTGGATCATATATTTTCAATACTGGCTTATTTGGGAGAATAGAATAGACATGACTATCTTCCTAATTGTTTCCAAATGGTCATCCCAACCAAAGCCGTTTTTGGTCGCAGGTAGCAAGTATATCGGTTTCATAACCTGAGAGAATTGAGGGATAGATTTTCGAAAATAAGACGCTAATCCAGTAAATGGTCTCACAATACTAAATGTTGAAGGCGGTCTTAGAGAAGTTAGTGCTAAGATCTTCTGCGGATTAGGTCTCGTACCTCATACCCCAGATACTGCACCGTAGTCTTAAGGAACTCACACTTCGAAATGTTAAATGAAAACCCAGTCTCGGTTAGTACCCCCAAAACGACCTTAGTATAGTTGATGATACTATGATAATATCATGTAGCCCATCGTAGGTATATGCTAAATTTTCCAAAGCGTTTAATACAGCTCGCTGAAAAATGAAAGGAGCGTTCTTGAGGCAAAACGGCATTGTTACATACTCGTACTGCTCCTCATGTTTTACAAACACACTTTATTAGTCATATCCAAACACGTAAAATATGTTATAACCCTAAGTCAAGCAATTTGATAACTAATAATGAGTAACGCAAATCTATCACAGACCGTGCTAGCATTTAACTCACGATTATCAATTAAGTCGAACGATATTACAACTTGGCAATTAATTTATAGGTTTGCGTACAATTACATTTTCATTTGGACTCAATCCATATGGACTCCTCTGCACCGCCCTGTCAGGGTCAATCAACCTAATGGTCACTATCCCTGAGTAAAGTCTCGTGCAAGGGATTCCATCGACCAATGCTTTTGAATATTTGTAAGGCACTTTAATCACATTCACTCTATCATTATCGAGTAATTCAGTATTAACGTTAAATGAAACAGTAGATGGCTCAAAAAATACACAAGAATTTAACTATTTCAAAATCTTATATCTTTTACTAATGATTTCACCACGAATTACAATATCATTAGTAAGATATTTGAACGACACAACATCAAATAGTACTTCTAAAGTGTTTGGGTCAATCAAACTTTACATAATTTTTGATGTGCACTGTATATATCAGCGTCGCCAATACCCCGTATTATAATATGATTGTTGTACAGTTTGCCATCAAATTTAATGGCAACACAGCTTCGGATAAGAGAGCACTCAGCTCCGAAGTCGAAACAAACTGGAAACTGGAAACCTCGGTGTGTCATAACTCTCATTGGCTCAGACACACTAAGAACACTAATTAATCTACTTTTCGGGAACTCCTCCATACCACGCAACTGGTCCTTAGACAGTACAGGAGTCAACACTTATCAGAAAACTTCTCACAAAGTGACCCCACGTATTTGCTGCTGTTCACGTGTTGACGTTTGCACAGTTTTTACAAGCTCTACTAGGATTTGGTTTTGCATCTGTAGGACTATGCGCCATTGTTCCTCTGAAAATGCAGGACGCGATGCCGATCCCACTTCTGATGTCGGGACGTCAAGACTTTTGTTTATTTCACTCATGTTTGAATTTATAATATTCGCTTTATACTTTTTAATTTCATTTGCACTTTTTACTGTAGGGTTAGTTCCCAGGGGGTTTGTTCACTGAGCTCTCTAGCCCTCTAGGACCTGACCTGATGACAGATTTGTTTCTAAACACGTTGCTAAGGCAAAGATGCTTGTCATCCTTCAAAGTTAACACTCCCAGCAACATTCCAGATGTCAGTCTGTAGCCGCTGCAAAAGTAATACCAGGGCTACAATTGACATGCCTGTCAACTATCTAGTAGGCTTTGACTTATTAGTCACTTTAATCGACATATACTGTTTAAGAATAAACATCGTGTTCATCTGAACTGGCTTCACCAAATCAGATGCACTAAAGAAAATACAATACAACTGTACCTTTGTACCAAACAACTAACCTAGCATATGTTCATCTGAACTGGCTTCACCAAATCAGATGCACTAAAGAAAATACAATACAACTGTACCTTTGTACCAAACAACTAACCTAGCATATGACTAGAAATACAATCTGCCACACGCGGTATGGGAAAAAACACTTGAAAATCTAAACTAACCCAAAACCACCCACTAACCATAACGACAGGATGTCAAGTGGCCGACGCCGTGCCCAAAAGAATTATTTTTCAACCCCCAAATGCGAGGGTGTGAGTCTAAAATAAGATATTCTAAGAACAATTGTTACCTACTAGAGCCTAAGATAATCCTATATAAACTCCGTACTTTTGTAAATAAAATCAGTTCATATTTTGAATTCAACGAATGAAGATTGGGTTTTTTAGTTGTGGTTCTAAATCCCTCTTCATTTTGGTCTTTCGAAAAAAGGAACTCTGCAGTTTTCCCCCACCAGTGGTAAGACACTCAGAGTGTGAATCAGCTCCTTAAAGTCTGAATTCTTATGCAAGTGTAAATGCTAAGATCAGCTATAGGTAGCAAAATAAATTAACTCTTGTTTTCCCCCACCAGTGGTAAGAGACAGAGTATAATATAAAAGGCAAAATTTTGCTTAATAAATAAAAAGTGCGTGCGTCCGATTTTAAAGTCAGTTTGGCTAGTGGAGCAACTGTAGTAATTTCGGCGGCGGGAGTTTTTGTGTGTGGCGTATTCGAAGCCCTAATATCGAAAGTAAAAAAAAATATCAAAGAAGCTAACTTTGGCTATGCCAAAGTTTATATACCCTTGCAGACCTTTGCAATAATATTTTTACATTTTGAAATTTTTTTCCTTGCAACTCAATTCATCAACACACAAACAAAGCATTCAAATTATTTCTCTTTTCACTACAAATTTTTAAGCAAAGCGCAACACGCATACACATACATACATACGTGTAGCGCTACGTCTGTGTGTGTGTATGCATGTGCTCTGTTTGATTTGCTGATGACGTAGAACCGATTTGTATTGACTGTAACTTGTGTTCTATTTATCCGATCAAATTCAAATTTTGGGATCTGAGATTTTATATCAAATTCTATTATATTGGTAAATTTCATGGGGATACTCCAATTTTTTGCAAAAATTTTTATTCCAGAGCTATATGATATAGTAGTCCGATCCCGATGATTTTCATACTTTATCTCACCTGGGTAAAAATAAGCCCCCAAAAAAAATTTCATCCCGATAGCTCTTAAGGTGGCTGAGTAAAACGCGTACGCACCGACGGACAGACGGACAGACGGACAGACGGTCAGACGGACAGACGGACAGACGGACATATACCGACTCAGCTTCTCATGCTGATCAAGAATATATATACTTTATGGGGTCGGAAACGTCTCCTTCTGTGCGTTACAAACATCTGATCAATTTTATAATACCCTCTGCAAGGGTATAATAAAACTGTGAAACAAACTTTGAAATAAAACTAAATTAAATGAACGAACTTTGAAATAAAATTAAATTAAATAATTTAATTGGCGCAGTCGGTAGGATTCCAACTAATTTTATACGGAATCCGCAAAAGAATCTACGGACACGAAATAAATCGCTTTTCCGTGGAAAAATGGCCCTTTCTGAATCACTCTTGGGACAATTGCTTTCCCAATTAAGACAAGTCCAGCCGTTTGAGGGAGACAACAACTATCTCTGCTTTTTCATTAAAAGAATGGAGTACCTACTTGGATTATACCCGACTGACGATATAAGGCAGAAAAGCATTATATACGGGACTGTCGAGGGACTCATCGTGGGAGTGGCTCAAAGAAATATCAGGCAAAACTGCATAAACTCATGGGCATTGCTGAAGGAGGCACTAATCGAAGAGTACGGCACGCAGACACCTTTCGAAGAACTACTAAGAAGGCTCTATAATACGGACTACAAAAAAAGTCACGTGTAATTGCTGATAAACTAGAATTAGAGGGTAACGCAGTGAATTCAGCTGTGTATACCCAAGCAATGGAAAATACTATTAAAAATTGTATTCAGAGAAAGTTACCTGATAGATTATTCATGTTGCTGTCAAAATACGATATCAGCACTGCATCTAAATTAAAACGTATCGCTCAGCATGAAGGTTATTATGAAGAAAGGAAACAATTCAGCAATAAAAATAGTTCCATGCCAACTAATTATCGGGGTAATATGGCTAGAGACAGTCAGAATTTTCAATCATCAAATTCATTTATGGACCCGAGGTCTAACCAGTCAATTCAGCCTCAATTTTCCAATGGTCAAACGGGAGTAACCCAATCTGACCAGTACAATCAGCTGTATAATCAATTTAACCAACAGCTACACCAGGGACAACAGGCAAATCCGATAAATGCAGAAATAAACAATAGATCTGAGGAGCAAACCAATAGACCAAATAAAAGAAATAGAGAAGGAAGTAGTGGACACCAACGAATGGATACGAGCGAAAATTTTCAAATGAGTGCCTTTCCAGAAAACAATACCTAACAATTTTTATTTTAATGCGTATATGTCTAATTGTTTCTACTTTGAACTATGTGTTGAATGATTATTTATATGAATATACTACACCTCCCCTTTTTAGAGAATAACGTAATATTATGGAGTTATTGTAATGATTATTGATATAGAAAAGTAAAATAAAGGTAAAGTAAATGTGTATTTTAGGAATTTTTCTTTTTGTGTCTCTTCAGACAAATTTTCTTACTCTTGTTTTTTTTTTATTTTTTTTTTGAAATTGCATTAATTTGTTTTTAATAATAGATGAATCCATAAAGATTTTTGTTTTTTTTTTTTTGTAAAATTACTTAAGTATCATAAAAATTATAAAATGTATGTTATTATTTTTACGGTTGATCATTCAGAAAATTGTTTTAGTCTGTTTTTATGAACCTTTTGGTTTTTATTCTTATTATCTGCTATTAATATATTGTCATTATCATCTATACTCACTACCTTATAAGGCCCTATATATTTAGCATCTCGTTTATGACCTATTTCTTTTCTTAATAAACCTTTATCTCCTATGTTTAAATCGAAATTGGAAATATTTTTGTCGTAGTATTTTTTATTATTTAACTTATGGTTTTCTAAATTGTATATTGTATCCAAGCATCCTAATCGGACTTATCTGCTGATATGTATGAACGAATATATTCATTGAATGTTCTATGACTTCGTTCTATTGTCCCTAAAGTCTGGTGGTGGTATGCTGTAGATGTCAGATTTTTAATCTTTATAAACTTGCATATACCTGTTATAATCTGGTTTTTATACTCAGTTCCCATGTCCGTAATGAGTGTTTTCATTGGACCGTACTGTAGTATACAATTTTCGAATATAGCTTTAGCTACATTACTTGCACTCTTAGATGCAACTGGAATGGCTATTATGTATTTTGTCAGATCGCAATATACTAATTTTCATTATCTGATTTTGGTAGCGGACCTATTGTGTCCACTATAACCTTATCAAAAGCCTTCGCCGGTGTTTCTGTTATTATCATGGGAGTCTTCGTATGTGTCGTCGTTTTCGACACCTGGCATTTATGACATCTCCTTATGTACTCTTTGATATGGCGTCCCATATTTTTCCAATAGTAGTGTCTTTTGATTTTTGCCAGCGTTCTGGTAATGCCAGTATGACCTCCTTGAATTGGATCATCATGGTATGTAGACAGTATTGTTTGTTTTTCATTTTCCATTAGGGTCACCGGCTGGAGTAGCGCTACCTAATGTTTTAATTTCAAAGATCTTTTCGCTCAGTGCCACTTTTAGTTGGCTGATTTCAAGTATACCGGCTTGCATTTCAAGCCTTTGGAAGAACTGAATTAAGTCGAAAATTCCATTGGTGTACAAATCGCTAACATCAATTCTTGCCATTCCGTACCTCGTCATTATTGATGACTTTGTATACGTTGGGCCTAGAAGCATTTTGAAGTTTTTGCCTTGGCAAAAGTTCTTCTTTATTAACTGCGCAGTTTTTCTGTCTACTTTGTTGCCCGGTAGTGACTTTCAGAACTTTTTTACTCACATCTTTCAATTCGGATATAGTTATCCGCGATAAGTAAAGTCGTACTCTTCTAATTCTAGCTGCATGCGTGTTAGTTTTGAACTCGGGTTGACCATGGAAAATAAATATGTTAATGGTCTATGGTCTGTTCGCACTTTGAAATGTTTTCCATATATATATGGTCGAAAATGTGTTATTGCCCAATGTATTGCTGCTAGCTCTTGTTCTGTAGTACTTTTGTTGCTTTCACCTTTAGTGAATGCTCTTGATGCAAATGAAACTGGAAGCTGGAGTCCATTATAGTTTTGTGTCAAAACTGCTCCACATGCTTGCTTGCTTGCATCTGTGATTATGCAATTCTTTGCTGAAATCTGGGCACTGCAATAGATATGGGTTTTTTTTATTTATTTTTTTTTTATTTACGTCAACTAAATCTGCAGTCGACGAAAAAAATACAGATAATAATATATGAAGGTAGCTTAGCTTTATGCACAACTAAACATCCCCGACCCGGTGGAGGTGTTTTATTTGCAACAAGGTGCGAGCTCTGCCCCGATTCACAGCCAATGTGGTCAGGGATGAGTTGCAGCCAATCCAATAGCCAGTCTTAAATATTATCAATGGTTTCGCTGTAGATAATTAAAAAGTATAGCGCGAAGAGAAGTGACAGATAGATGAGGAGAAATAAGGTGAGAAAGGTTGTTAAAAGATTGACAAAGAACACGAAAATGTTCGTGAAGAGAATAGTTAGTCAGACATCTACTAAGGTGAAGAGGAAAAAAGTTTCTGGTCCGACGTGAGGGAACACAAAAATATAGCGTACCTAGTAAATTGGTAGAAATGACTTCACCGTTGACTAGTTTATGGAGAAAGAGAATGCCAAATACGAGACTACGGTTGTAAAATGAAGGAAGATTAATAAAAAGAAGTCTGTCAGAATAAGAAGGTAGGCGAAGACTCGGGTTCGGGTAACGTGAACTTAAGGAATTGCTTCTGTACCGATTCAATACTACGCTGGTGAACATCATATTGAGGGTTCCACACTGGCGAGCAATATTCTAGAGTACGTCGAACTAACGAAGTGTATAAAACCTTTGTCACATATGGATCATCAAATTCTTTGGCCCAACGTTAAATGAAGCCAAGAAGACTGCAAGCTCTACTGACAATTGAAGATGTATGAACATTAAATGAAAGTTTTGGGACAAACATAACGCCTAAATCTTTGACTGGAACACAATTTAACAGAACAGACTTAATAGAGTAATGAGCTAGGAACGGCGACAAACGACTGCAAGTCATAAAAGAGCATTTAGAGGCCATGGTGTACAAGGGTAGTCAATTCTAAAAGGTTGGTAAGCGACGAACGACCTTTCATGAAGCCATGCTGACAAGGAGAAATAGTGGATCAGGATAGGTGTTGAAGGGAAGACGTAATAATTTTCTCAAAAAGCTTAGGTATTGCCGAAAGTTTGGCAATGCCACGGTTGTTAGAAATATCCGATTTGCTACCCTTTTTAAAAATCGGAATAATAAAAGACTCCTTCCAAATATCAGGAAAGCTACAAGTCTCACTGGATATAAAGAATAACCGAGATAAAGGCTTAGATAGGGAAATCGAACACATTTTAAGGACGCTACTAGGTATATTATCAAGCCCGGGTACGAAGGAAGACGTCATAGAGGACAAGCTAGAGATAATACAGTCTTCAGTAATACTAGGAAAAAACATACAATTTAAATGTGGAATTGAGAAGGGATAAGGTGTGGGATCCGAAGCAGTAGTAGAATAAGTCGACTGAAAGAATTTAGCAAACAGATCTGCAATAACTGAATCATTATTAGCAGTCTGGTCATTAAGTCTGAAGGTGGAAGGTAGTAAATTAGAGCGTCTTTTGGAATTAACAAAGTTGTAAAACCTTTTGGGGTTCTTATAAAATTCAACCTTACAGCGAACGATATAATTATTGTAGCATTAAGTATTTAAAAGACAAAACTGAGATTTGGCTAAACAATAATTTGCAAAGTCAAGTCGCGAACCAGTTTTTTTAAATCTTTTAAAATATCTCAATTTAATGTTATGGAGATTAGAGACCAGACTGGCGCACTGGAGACGGTAGAGACATTCACATAAGGAACGCATTTATCAATTAGAGAATTAGGAGCAGAGTAGAAAAAATTCACTGCACAATCTATATCACAGCACTCAAATAGAAATGACCAATCAAAAGAGAAAATAAGGCTGTTAAGAAGATTGAAATTTGTTTTACGAAAACATCTACGACGAGAATTTGAGATGTTATTAAATGAATTATTAGCGGAATTGTAAGAAATGGTAACTTTAATGGTAGGGTGATAAGAATCTTCAGGCTTCACTAGAGGATGTGTTTGTGATACAGCACTAACAGTGGGATCCGAGACAAAAACGAGATCGAGGATTCTTTTAGAAGAGTTAAGAAAAGAATTCAACTGATATAGCGCACATTCAAGTAGTCTATCAAGAAAAACATGTTGAGATGAAGGAATTAAGAAAGATAGATTATCATCAACAAGCCAAGAAACATTGGGCAAGTTAAAATCACCTAAAACTATAAGAAAATCACGATCTTTAAGACGACTAAAAATAGATCGCAAAGCATCAGCATGGTGCATGTAGATCATGATATCAGAAGCTGGAGGAATATATGAACAAGAGATATATAAGCTAAAGTTAGAACATGTAACTACAAGGCAAATAAACTCAACACCTAAGGGGAAATCAATCGGCACAACACTTGAACACAGATTCGAGTTGACAGCAATGAGTACTGAACCGCCTCGATGACCAACACGATCAAGCTTATAGGAAATAAAGTTATTAGAAAGAATTTCATTATCCAAAACAGAGGAGTTAAGCCAAGTTTCAGAGAATGCTAATATGTCAGCCGAAATGGTTTGGCTATCACAGAATAGTTTCGAGAGCTTGGTAAGAAGTCCTCTTACATTTTGATAATGAATGCAAACACTAGATGTTATTAGTTTTTTGAAGCAGAAGATACATTAGGAAGGTGGACACGCAAAGGACGGGAGCGCCTATTGGCCGCAAAGTCGTGTACAACTAGGCCCTCTGGCCAAAAGTTAGGATCAACCATAGCTGAGAAATACTCATTTGGTACTGTAATTTTAAACGAGGAGTTTTCGCGAGGCCTAGAAAACTTAAACTTTTGAATTAAAACTTTAGCAGGGCATATATTACCAATGTAAGCTGCCACAGACGACTCAGAAGTTTGTCGTAGTCGCGGCCGTTGAGGCCAGCACAGTTTAAGTGAATAAGATTATCGCAGAGCCAACAAGATATTGCTCTATACTGATCGTCAAAACGATCAGAATGCTTGCAAGTAGGTAGACAAGAAGCCATTAAAAAGCCAAATAAAACACAGGGCAAAAAAAAATTTATAGAAAAATTTAAATGAACTGCACAAAGATAATTATCGATAAAAAATCAATAATTACAAATAAAACAACAAATAGACAGCTAGAGTACACAGCACAAGAGAGAGTGCAAGAACAGTTATAAGTCGAGCTTTGAGAGGCGGCCTTACAAAAGTGATTACGCCGGAGAGAAACTGAGCACAAGCACAAAGCAGAGAGAACAACAAAACCACTAGCACTGATGGTATGATGGGGGCGATGAGGGGAGCAACTGCGAAAGCAATGACGAGAGAGAACAATAATAAAAAAAAATTAAATGCACCAAACACTAATCACGAAAATGAAAAATAAAAAAAAACTGTTTAATTTAGCGAATTATGCAAATAAAACACAAGGGTGTGAAGCAAACGACACCAGCGAAAAGGAAAACAAACAAGCACAATTAAAAATTGAGAGAAAACAATATCTTAATATATATAGTTGTATATTAAACCTTTCATACCTTTTGTTACCCTAGAATTTATGCTTGTATGCTTTGCACTGGAATATGGACTTAGTGCAACTGTAAATATAAAGAAACATAAAGAACATATAGAAAGAAGAGTGTGTACAGCCTGCACTCAGTCACGTACGCCTATGTTGCTTTACCATTTCATTTTTTTTGCTAGTCGATTCACTCGCTAATCTACTGTTCGAAAGAAACCACATAATTTAAGAAAAATAAAACTGTGAAACAAACTTTGAAATAAAACTAAATTAAATGAACGAACTTTGAAATAAAATTAAATTAAATAATTTAATTGGCGCAGTCGGTAGGATTCCAACTAATTTTATACGGATCCGCAAAACAATCTACGGACACGAAATAAATCGCTTTTCCGTGGAAAAATGGCCCTTTCTGAATCACTCTTGGGACAATTGCTTTCCCAATTAAGACAAGTCCAGCCGTTTGAGGGAGACAACAACTATCTCTGCTTTTTCATTAAAAGAGTGGAGTACCTACTTGGATTATACCCCACTGACGATATAAGGCAGAAAAGCATTATATACGGGACTGTCGAGGGACTCATCGTGGGAGTGGCTCAAAGAAATATCAGGCAAAACTGCATAAACTCATGGGCATTGCTGAAGGAGGCACTAATCGAAGAGTACGGCACGCAGACACCTTTCGAAGAACTACTAAGAAGGCTCTATAATACGGACTACAAAAAAAGTCACGTGTAATTGCTGATAAACTAGAATTAGAGGGTAACGCAGTGAATTCAGCTGTGTATACCCAAGCAATGGAAAATACTATTAAAAATTGTATTCAGAGAAAGTTACCTGATAGATTATTCATGTTGCTGTCAAAATACGATATCAGCACTGCATCTAAATTAAAACGTATCGCTCAGCATGAAGGTTATTATGAAGAAAGGAAACAATTCAGCAATAAAAATAGTTCCATGCCAACTAATTATCGGGGTAATATGGCTAGAGACAGTCAAAATTTTCAATCATCAAATTCATTTATGGACCCGAGGTCTAACCAGTCAATTCAGCCTCAATTTTCCAATGGTCAAACGGGAGTAACCCAATCTGACCAGTACAATCAGCTGTATAATCAATTTAACCAACAGCTACACCAGGGACAACAGGCAAATCCGATAAATGCAGAAATAAACAATAGATCTGAGGAGCAAACCAATAGACCAAATAAAAGAAATAGAGAAGGAAGTAGTGGACACCAACGAATGGATACGAGCGAAAATTTTCAAATGAGTGCCTTTCCAGAAAACAATACCTAACAATTTTTATTTTAATGCGTATATGTCTAATTGTTTCTACTTTGAACTATGTGTTGAATGATTATTTATATGAATATACTCCACCTCCCCTTTTAGAGAATAACGTAATATTATGGAGTTATTGTAATGATTATTGATATAGAAAAGTAAAATAAAGGTAAAGTAAATGTGTATTTTAGGAATTTTTCTTTTGTGTCTCTTCAGACAAATTTTCTTACTCTTGTTTTTTTTTTATTTTTTTTGAAATTGCATTAATTTGTTTTTAATAATAGATGAATCCATAAAGATTTTTGTTTTTTTTTTTTGTAAAATTACTTAAGTATCATAAAAATTATAAAATGTATGTTATTATTTTTACGGTTGATCATTCAGAAAATTGTTTTAGTCTGTTTTTATGAACCTTTTGGTTTTTATTCTTATTATCTGCTATTAATATATTGTCATTATCATCTATACTCACTACCTTATAAGCCCCTATATATTTAGCATCTCGTTTATGACCTATTTCTTTTCTTAATAAACCTTTATCTCCTATGTTTAAATCGAAATTGGAAATATTTTTGTCGTAGTATTTTTTATACCCTTGCAAAAAGGGTATATTAATTTTGGTCAGAAGTGTGCAACGCATAGAAGGAAGCATCTCCGACCATATAAAGTATATATATTCTTGATCAGCACGACGAGACGAGTTCAAATAACCATGTCCGTCCGTCCGTCCGTCCGTCCGTCCGTCCGTCCGTCCGTCCGTCCGTCCGTCCGTCCGTCTGTCCGTCCGTCTGGATCGATGCGAACTCCTCCTAGACCGTAAGAGCTACAGAGCTGAAATTTTGCACGTAGGCTTGTATATACTGCAGGGTTTGTATATCTCGGATTCAGTCGGATCGGACCACTATATCATATAGCTCCCATACAAACGGCAAAGTCACGAACAGTGACTTTTCTCAATAACTTCGTTATCTTATAAGCAATTGCCATAAAAGTTGGTATTGGTCAGTTTTGTGTTCTTATTAATAATTGTGCCAAATTTGATCAAGATCGGGTGACTATATCATATAGCTCCCATAGGAACGATCGGTCAAAAACAGTGACTTTTGTCAATAACTTAGTTACTTTTGATGCGATTGCTTTCAAATTTAACATTTGCCAGTTTAATATATCTGTTAATGACTGTGCCGAATTTGGTAAAGATAGGGTAACTTTCATGAGAAAGTTCGTTATATCCTATGCTAAGATTGAAGGCCGTTCTTTCGCAAACATTACCCTTTTTAGATAAAACAATTAGTTTAGATAAAAGAGTTACTAACAAACTTGCAAGGGTATACAAACTTTGACGCGGTCGAAGTTAGCCCCGGCCCTCTGGTTATTATTTAACTTATGGTTTTCTAAATTGTATATTGTATCCAAGCATCCTAATCGGACTTATCTGCTGATATGTATGAACGAATATATTCATTGAATGTTCTATGACTTCGTTCTATTGTCCCTAAAGTCTGGTGGTGGTATGCTGTAGATGTCAGATTTTTAATCTTTATAAACTTGCATATACCTGTTATAATCTGGTTTTTATACTCAGTTCCCATGTCCGTAATGAGTGTTTTCATTGGACCGTACTGTAGTATACAATTTTCGAATATAGCTTTAGCTACATTACTTGCACTCTTAGATGCAACTGGAATGGCTATTATGTATTTTGTCAGATCGCAATATACTAATTTTCATTATCTGATTTTGGTAGCGGACCTATTGTGTCCACTATAACCTTATCAAAAGCCTTCGCCGGTGTTTCTGTTATTATCATGGGAGTCTTCGTATGTGTCGTCGTTTTCGACACCTGGCATTTATGACATCTCCTTATGTACTCTTTGATATGGCGTCCCATATTTTTCCAATAGTAGTGTCTTTTGATTTTTGCCAGCGTTCTGGTAATGCCAGTATGACCTCCTTGAATTGGATCATCATGGTATGTAGACAGTATTGTTTGTTTTTCATTTTCCATTAGGGTCACCGGCTGGAGTAGCGCTACCTAATGTTTTAATTTCAAAGATCTTTTCGCTCAGTGCCACTTTTAGTTGGCTGATTTCAAGTATACCGGCTTGCATTTCAAGCCTTTGGAAGAACTGACCTAAGTCGAAAATTCCATTGGTGTACAAATCGCTAACATCAATTCTTGCCATAACTTTCTTTCCATGTTTCAGTGAAAATTCAGATTCTGTTATTCGCAAGGTCACTACTTTCCGTACCTCGTCATTATTGATGACTTTGTATACGTTGGGCCTAGAAGCATTTTGAAGTTTTTGCCTTGGCAAAAGTTCTTCTTTATTAACTGCGCAGTTTTTCTGTCTACTTTGTTGCCCGGTAGTGACTATCAGAACTTTTTTACTCACATCTTTCAATTCGGATATAGTTATCCGCGATAAGTAAAGTCGTACTCTTCTAATTCTAGCTGCATGCGTGTTAGTTTTGAACTCGGGTTGACCATGGAAAATAAATATGTTAATGGTCTATGGTCTGTTCGCACTGTGAAATGTTTTCCATATATATATGGTCGAAAATGTGTTATTGCCCAATGTATTGCTGCTAGCTCTTGTTCTGTAGTACTTTTGTTGCTTTCACCTTTAGTGAATGCTCTTGATGCAAATGAAACTGGAAGCTGGAGTCCATTATAGTTTTGTGTCAAAACTGCTCCACATGCTTGCTTGCTTGCATCTGTGATTATGCAATTCTTTGCTGAAATCTGGGCACTGCAATAGATATGGTTTTTTTTTATTTATTTTTTTTTTTATTTATTTACGTCAACTAAATCAGCAGTCGACGAAAAAAATACAGATAATAATATATGAAGGTAGCTTAGCTTTATGCACAACTAAACATCCCCGACCCGGTGGAGGTGTTTTATTTGCAACAAGGTGCGAGCTCTGCCCCGATTCACAGCCAATGTGGTCAGGGATGAGTTGCAGCCAATCCAATAGCCAGTCTTAAATATTATCAATGGTTTCGCTGTAGATAATTAAAAAGTATAGCGCGAAGAGAAGTGACAGATAGATGAGGAGAAATAAGGTGAGAAAGGTTGTTAAAAGATTGACAAAGAACACGAAAATGTTCGTGAAGAGAATAGTTAGTCAGACATCTACTAAGGTGAAGAGGAAAAAAGTTTCTGGTCCGACGTGAGGGAACACAAAAATATAGCGTACCTAGTAAATTGGTAGAAATGACTTCACCGTTGACTAGTTTATGGAGAAAGAGAATGCCAAATACGAGACTACGGTTGTAAAATGAAGGAAGATTAATAAAAAGAAGTCTGTCAGAATAAGAAGGTAGGCGAAGACTCGGGTTCGGGTAACGTGAACTTAAGGAATTGCTTCTGTACCGATTCAATACTACGCTGGTGAACATCATATTGAGGGTTCCACACTGGCGAGCAATATTCTAGAGTACGTCGAACTAACGAAGTGTATAAAACCTTTGTCACATATGGATCATCAAATTCTTTGGCCCAACGTTAAATGAAGCCAAGAAGACTGCAAGCTCTACTGACAATTGAAGATGTATGAACATTAAATGAAAGTTTTGGGACAAACATAACGCCTAAATCTTTGACTGGAACACAATTTAACAGAACAGACTTAATAGAGTAATGAGCTAGGAACGGCGACAAACGACTGCAAGTCATAAAAGAGCATTTAGAGGCCATGGTGTACAAGGGTAGTCAATTCTAAAAGGTTGGTAAGCGACGAACGACCTTTCATGAAGCCATGCTGACAAGGAGAAATAGTGGATCAGGATAGGTGTTGAAGGGAAGACGTAATAATTTTCTCAAAAAGCTTAGGTATTGCCGAAAGTTTGGCAATGCCACGGTTGTTAGAAATATCCGATTTGCTACCCTTTTTAAAAATCGGAATAATAAAAGACTCCTTCCAAATATCAGGAAAGCTACAAGTCTCACTGGATATAAAGAATAACCGAGATAAAGGCTTAGATAGGGAAATCGAACACATTTTAAGGACGCTACTAGGTATATTATCAAGCCCGGGTACGAAGGAAGACGTCATAGAGGACAAGCTAGAGATAATACAGTCTTCAGTAATACTAGGAAAAAACATACAATTTAAATGTGGAATTGAGAAGGGATAAGGTGTGGGATCCGAAGCAGTAGTAGAATAAGTCGACTGAAAGAATTTAGCAAACAGATCTGCAATAACTGAATCATTATTAGCAGTCTGGTCATTAAGTCTGAAGGTGGAAGGTAGTAAATTAGAGCGTCTTTTGGAATTAACAAAGTTGTAAAACCTTTTGGGGTTCTTATAAAATTCAACCTTACAGCGAACGATATAATTATTGTAGCATTAAGTATTTAAAAGACAAAACTGAGATTTGGCTAAACAATAATTTGCAAAGTCAAGTCGCGAACCAGTTTTTTTAAATCTTTTAAAATATCTCAATTTAATGTTATGGAGATTAGAGACCAGACTGGCGCACTGGAGACGGTAGAGACATTCACATAAGGAACGCATTTATCAATTAGAGAATTAGGAGCAAAGTAGAAAAATTCACTGCACAATCTATATCACAGCACTCAAATAGAAATGACCAATCAAAAGAGAAAATAAGGCTGTTAAGAAGATTGAAATTTGTTTTACGAAAACATCTACGACGAGAATTTGAGATGTTATTAAATGAATTATTAGCGGAATTGTAAGAAATGGTAACTTTAATGGTAGGGTGATAAGAATCTTCATGCTTCACTAGAGGATGTGTTTGTGATACAGCACTAACAGTGGGATCCGAGACAAAAACGAGATCGAGGATTCTTTTAGAAGAGTTAAGAAAAGAATTCAACTGATATAGCGCACATTCAAGTAGTCTATCAAGAAAAACATGTTGAGATGAAGGAATTAAGAAAGATAGATTATCATCAACAAGCCAAGAAACATTGGGCAAGTTAAAATCACCTAAAACTATAAGAAAATCACGATCTTTAAGACGACTAAAAATAGATCGCAAAGCATCAGCATGGTGCATGTAGATCATGATATCAGAAGCTGGAGGAATATATGAACAAGAGATATATAAGCTAAAGTTAGAACATGTAACTACAAGGCAAATAAACTCAACACCTAAGGGGAAATCAATCGGCACAACACTTGAACACAGATTCGAGTTGACAGCAATGAGTACTGAACCGCCTCGATGACCAACACGATCAAGCTTATAGGAAATAAAGTTATTAGAAAGAATTTCATTATCCAAAACAGAGGAGTTAAGCCAAGTTTCAGAGAATGCTAATATGTCAGCCGAAATGGTTTGGCAATCACAGAATAGTTTCGAGAGCTTGGTAAGAAGTCCTCTTACATTTTGATAATGAATGCAAAGACTAGATGTTATTAGTTTTTTGAAGCAGAAGATACATTAGGAAGGTGGACACGCAAAGGACGGGAGCGCCTATTGGCCGCAAAGTCGTGTACAACTAGGCCCTCTGGCCAAAAGTTAGGATCAACCATAGCTGAGAAATACTCATTTGGTACTGTAATTTTAAACGGGGAGTTTTCGCGAGGCCTAGAAAACTTAAACTTTTGAATTAAAACTTTAGCAGGGCATATATTACCAATGTAAGCTGCCACAGACGACTCAGAAGTTTGTCGTAGTCGCGGCCGTTGAGGCCAGCACAGTTTAAGTGAATAAGATTATCGCAGAGCCAACAAGATATTGCTCTATACTGATCGTCAAAACGATCAGAATGCTTGCAAGTAGGTAGACAAGAAGCCATTAAAAAGCCAAATAAAACACAGGGCAAAAAAAAATTTATAGAAAAATTTAAATGAACTGCACAAAGAAACTGAGCACAAGCACAAAGCAGAGAGAACAACAAAACCACTAGCACTGATGGTATGATGGGGGCGATGAGGGGAGCAACTGCAAAAGCAATGACGAGAGAGAACAATAATAAAAAAAAATTAAATGCACCAAACACTAATCACGAAAATGAAAAATAAAAAAAAACTGTTTAATTTAGCGAATTATGCAAATAAAACACAAGGGTGTGAAGCAAACGACACCAGCGAAAAGGAAAACAAACAAGCACAATTAAAAATTGAGAGAAAACAATATCTTAATATATATAGTTGTATATTAAACCTTTCATACCTTTTGTTACCCTAGAATTTATGCTTGTATGCTTTGCACTGGAATATGGACTTAGTGCAACTGTAAATATAAAGAAACATAAAGAACATAAAGAAAGAAGAGTGTGTACAGCCTGCACTCAGTCACGTACGCCTATGTTGCTTTACCATTTCATTTTTTTTGCTAGTCGATTCACTCGCTAATCTACTGTTCGAAAGAAACCACATAATTTAAGAAAAATAAAACTGTGAAACAAACTTTGAAATAAAACTAAATTAAATGAACGAACTTTGAAATAAAATTAAATTAAATAATTTAATTGGCGCAGTCGGTAGGATTCCAACTAATTTTATACGGAATCTGCAAAACAATCTACGGACACGAAATAAATCGCTTTTCCGTGGAAAAATGGCCCTTTCTGAATCACTCTTGGGACAATTGCTTTCCCAATTAAGACAAGTCCAGCCGTTTGAGGGAGACAACAACTATCTCTGCTTTTTCATTAAAAGAGTGGAGTACCTACTTGGATTATACCCCACTGACGATATAAGGCAGAAAAGCATTATATACGGGACTGTCGAGGGACTCATCGTGGGAGTGGCTCAAAGAAATATCAGGCAAAACTGCATAAACTCATGGGCATTGCTGAAGGAGGCACTAATCGAAGAGTACGGCACGCAGACACCTTTCGAAGAACTACTAAGAAGGCTCTATAATACGGACACCAAAAAAAGTCACGTGTAATTGCTGATAAACTAGAATTAGAGGGTAACGCAGTGAATTCAGCTGTGTATACCCAAGCAATGGAAAATACTATTAAAAATTGTATTCAGAGAAAGTTACCTGATAGATTATTCATGTTGCTGTCAAAATACGATATCAGCACTGTATCTAAATTAAAACGTACAATCAGCTGTATAATCAATTTAACCAACAGCTACACCAGGGACAACAGGCAAATCCGATAAATGCAGAAATAAACAATAGATCTGAGGAGCAAACCAATAGGCCAAATAAAAGAAATAGAGGAGGAAGTAGTGGAAACCAACGAATGGATACGAACGAAAATTTTCAAATGAGTGCCTTTCCAGAAAACAATACCTAACAATTAAGTTCAATGAGAAATATTACAAATGCCTAATAGATACCGGATCTTCTGTCAATCTAATTAACCATAATTTTTTTAATCTTCCAATACAGAAAAATAAAAATAATGTCGACACCATAGATTCAGAAGTTGTATTAGAAAATTATGTACTAACGCAACCAAACAAACTTATACCTACAAGTCAAATATTCTACATTTACAAATTCTCAAATAATTATGATTTGTTATTCGGAAGAGAGCTTTTAAAAGATTGCGGAGCAATCATTAATTTTCAAACAGGTTTGACGACACTAAATAACTTTGTCTTTAGACACCATATCTCCCAATCTGAAAATAGTCAATATTCTTTTCAAAATCAAGTTGAAAACCAGCCTTCAAGGGAAACTATTTTCGCTTTAGAAGACGAATTAGAAGAAAATAATCAATATAGGTTGGAACGTTTGAATAGCGAAGAGAGAAAGTGTGTTAAAAAAATACTTATTGAGTTTCGAGACATACAATATCAGGAAGGTGACCAACTTAGTTTTACGAATGAGGTTAAACATAGAATCAAAACTATCCATGAGGATCCGATATACAAAAGACCTTATAGTTACCCCTACGCATTTGAAGACGAAGTTACAAAACAAATAAAGGATATGTTACAACAGGGAATTATTAGAGAAAGTAACTCTCCGTATTGTAGCCCACTTTGGGTAGTGCCAAAGAAAAAAGATGCATCAGGCAAAGACAAATTTAGAATCGTAATAGACTATAGAGGATTAAATGAAATTACTATAAGCGATAAATTCCCAATTCCCAACATGGAGGAAATATTTGATAAACTTGGCAGAAGCCAGTATTTTTCTACCATTGATTTAGCTAAAGGTTTCCATCAGATCGAAATGGATGATTCCTCAATTAAAAAAACAGCATTTTCAACCAAATCCGGCCACTATGAGTATACTCGTATGCCTTTTGGATTAAAAAACGCCCCTGCAACCTTTCAAAGATGCATAAATAATGTCCTTAGTGACTTAAAAAATAAACATGGCTTAGTCTATTTAGACGTCATTATTGTCTTCTCAACTTCGCTTGAGGAACACAATGATTCAATTCGCAAAGTTTTCGAAAAACTCAGAAAGGCAAACTTAAAATTGCAGCTTGACAAATGTGAATTTTTTAAAAAGGAGACTGAATTTTTAGGTCATATAGTTACTACAGAGGGAATTAAGTCCAACCCAAACAAAATAAATGCAATTAAAAACTTCCCTTTGCCAAAGTCGAAAACACAGATCAAGTCATTTTTAGGCCTGTGTGGCTTTTATAGGAAATTTATTCCTGGATTCGCTCATATAGCAAAACCTATAACCTTAAAATTAAAAAAAAATGGTAAGCAGTAGAGAAGCTCAAACTTCTATTTATGAGTGATCCGATTCTTGTCTATCCAGATCTTACAAAAAAATTTAAAGTTGCTACTGATGCAAGTAATGTCGCACTAGGGGCCGTCTTATCTCAAGAAGGCAGACCCATATGCTTCGCTAGCCGAACCCTAAATAGTCACGAAGAAAATTATAGTACTATTGAAAAAGAGTTATTGGCAATCGTCTGGGCGACGAAATATTTCAGACCGTATCTCTACGGAAGAAGTTTCGAGGTTCTTAGTGACCACAAACCTTTGGTTTGGCTTAGTACGATTAGGGAACCCAACATGAAACTCCAACACTGGAAAATAAAGCTTAGCGAATATGATTTCAAAATTAAATATATTAAAGGCAGGGAGAATCATGTGGCAGACGCCTTGTCAAGAATACAATTACCTAATGGAGAAGTATTGAAAACCGATAACCTTACAACTATGGCAACTGTGCACAGTGCTGCAGAGGATAACCATAGATGTATTCAAATAACAGAAAGACCATTGAATTATTTTGAGAGACAAATAAAAGGCAAGTCGAAATTATGAAAGTGAAACTAGGTATTTTTTAAAAACTAAAATCACTATTGAGTATAAAGAAATGACCTCTGAACTAGCAAAGCATATAATTTTAAAGTATTTTTCCATGCGAAATAGTGCGATCTTTATGGAAGATGAAAATGATTTCGGTATATTTCAAAGAGAATACATTCGTCTCATAAACTCAAATATAAAGGTAACCAAGACTTCAACAATATTGCGCGACATTTTGACTTATGCTGAACTAAAAGAGATTATACTGAAAATTCATTTGGTCACTCTTCACTCAGGCATCAATAAGGTTGAAATGACTTTTAAGCAGCAATACTATTACCCAAAATCGGCAGAAATTATACAAAACATTATAAACGATTGTAATATTTGCAATTTAAGTAAATCGGAACACAGAAATACGGATTTACCTTTAGAAATCACACCAGAACTACTCACGATTAGGGAAAAGTACGTTATTGACTTCTACATTATAAAAAAAAAACGTTCCTTTCTTGTATTGATGTATACTCAAAGTTCGCTACCCTCATAGAAGTTAAAGGCAGGGACTGGTTAGAAACAAAGAGAGTGTTACTAAGGATTTTTAACGATATGGGAAAACCACAATTCATTAAAGCGGACAAAGATTCCTCGTTTATGAGTCTAGCAATCCACGAGTGGTTAAAGAAAGAAAATGTTGAACTCCAAGTTACTACAATTAAAAATGGAATAGCTGATGTAGAACGATTGCACAAAACACAGAAGATATAGAAACTTCAGTAGAGACAATATTGTTCACCTATAATCATAAAATGATACATTCAACAACTGGACAAGCTCCAGCTATGATATTTCTTTATTCAGGGAAACCAACGGTCGACACGCAAACTCAGAAAATACACAAAATTGGAAAACTTAATAAAAAACGAGCAGAGTTTGAAGTTGATACCAGATTTAGAAAAATGCCAGATGCGAGACTTAAAATCTCAAACCCCTTTCGGAAAACAGAAAAATAACTGAACTAGATGAATAACATTATGAAGAAGAGAATAGAGGCAGAAAAATAATTCATCACAGAAGTAAATTTAAAAAGAAAAAGAAAACAAATCATAATAATTATATTTGAAAAATAGAGAATTCTGATTTTGTTTGTATGCGATAAATGATACACATAATACAATAATTAACACAAAACAAATTGTAACAAAAAAAAAAAAAAGGATTTTGAAAATTTTCTTTGTTAAAATTAAGACATTGTCGGGACGACAATTTTTGAAGAGTGGACGAGTTGTATATTTAACCTATCATACCTTTTGTTACCCTAGAATTTATGCTTGTATGCTTTGCACTGGAATATGGACTTAGTGCAACTGTAAATATAAAGAAACATAAAGAACATAAAGAAAGAAGAGTGTGTACAGCCTGCACTCAGTCACGTACGCCTATGTTGCTTTACCATTTCATTTTTTTTGCTAGTCGATTCACTCGCTAATCTACTGTTCGAAAGAAACCACATAATTTAAGAAAAATAAAACTGTGAAACAAACTTTGAAATAAAACTAAATTAAATGAACGAACTTTGAAATAAAATTAAATTAAATAATTTAATTATATAAATCTCGTGTCACAATGTTTGTCCTCAATGGACTCCAAAACCACTTAACCGATTACAATAAAATTTGCACACCATGTGCAGTTTGTTCTACCTTGAGAGATAGGATAGTTTAAATCTCAATATATCTATATAGCGCGATTAAAATGGTTTTTTATAACGCCTTTCCGTGTATCGACCGCAGTAGGCGGGGGCAGTTACATGTCAACCACGTTGTAGGAAAATCATTCATTCCTGTTTTAGTTACTAACGAAATAACGCCTCCTAAAAAAACGAATTTGGGTCGTCGTACTCACAACGCGGAAAGAATCAGAAGCAATGTTTCGAATAGGACTGAAGAAGAGCGGGAATTGGTACTGGGAGCGGCTAAGGCAAAGCATAGGATTCTTATTGGAACCAGCCGAAAGGCGTGCAGCCAGGCTTGAGCATAAGCGTTTGCGAACCCGAGAGTCGCGGTCTGCACCAATTCAATTGCTTCGCTTGCAAAAAAGTAAACTGCATAGGGGAAGGGTAGCTGAATCCCGCGCACACATAAGACTAGATCGACATGAGCAATACCATCGTATTGCATCTCGATATGACCCAGCTGTTGATTATGGCTCCAGCCGCTATGTCGTCATTGGCCACAAGAGTCATGTCTGCACTTACTGTCAGGCTCTGAAGTTCAATAATAGTGAGCTCTACTTTTCGGATCCACTATTGAATCGAATAATTTCCTATCAAACATTAGGAAATATAATTCCTGCTTCCAAATGACGTCATTTGGTGCGGAAATTGTGGCTGCCCAATTCATGCCAACTTTCAAAGTCAAAGGGCAAATCTATCACAAAGCTGGAGCCCTGCTCCCCTACCCAGATAGTGAACATAAATTTCTTCAAATGTACTTCATCGGTGATGATAGAGACGAAGCCAATGCACGATCTAGAGTATATACCTCCGTAAACAGGTCCATCATTTCGCAGCTACAGGAACTTCTCCACAATCGAAGCAATTTAATGCGTTTGGTCAAAACAGAAATAGTGGAGATGGGGGCAAACGGGGAAAAGTTTCCTAATCAGGCGGGGGCACAGCGAAGCGTGGCATGGTTTCTAACATACATATGTACATACTTACAATACGTAAGCTATTTTTGGTCTACACTAGAAATTACTAGAAAATTATTTATATGGCAAAACAACGTTTGCCGGGTTTTCTAGTACATTAATAAAAACTCAGGAGCTATGCAAAAACACGACCGTGACGTCAGAGA
Source organism: Drosophila paulistorum (assembly GCA_018152135.1). Lineage (NCBI taxonomy): Eukaryota > Metazoa > Arthropoda > Insecta > Diptera > Drosophilidae > Drosophila > Drosophila paulistorum. The sequence continues at coordinate 947,331 of JAECXG010000194.1, read as the reverse complement.
GCAGAAGCTTTTTTTGAGGTTGAACGAGCTTTTCTTTTAAGTATTGGAATGCATTTTCGAATTCTGTTGTCCATTCGAATGGAACATTCTTTTTACATAATCTTGTTATGTGCCGAGAATACTCGGCGAAATTTTTTATGAAACGTTTATAATAATTGCAAAATGCAACGAAACGTCTAGCACTATCTGTATCATGTGGGACTGGATAATTCTTGATGACGTCAAATTTTGTGTCGTCTGGCAAGATTCCTTTGTCTGTGCATTTGTGACCTGGAAATGTCACCTCAAAAATGAGCATTTTTCTGGATGCAGTTTTAGATTGTTTTTTCTGCAAAGATTAAAAACATCAACTAAATTTTTAATCATATGTTTTTCAGAACAACCAATAACGATTAAATCATCCATATAGAGGAAAGCTTGGCTGGGCTCAAGCCTTGAGAATGCTATTGTCATCATTCTCTGAAATGAATTAGGTGCTATTTTTAGACCTAAAGGTAATCACGTGAAGCGATATGAGCCATTGCTCGTTGAAAAAGACGTTATATCTCTTGATTTTTCTTCTAGTTCTTTTTGATGAAAACCTGACATTAAATCAAGGCAAGAAAAATATTTTGCTCTTCCCAATTGATCAAGAATATCATCAATTCTGGGGAGCGGAATCTTATCTGACAGCAATTTTTTGTTTATTTGACGATAGTCAATTACTAATCGCCAGTTTTTTTCTTTAGATCCCGTAAGTGTTTTCTTTGGGAAAGGCGAAACAGACGGTTCAACAATACCCTTTTCAATTAACTTTCCTACTTGTCGCTGGATCTCGTCTATTTGGCTATGCGGACTCCGATAATTTTTCACATATACCGGTTCATCATCCTTAAGTCTTAATTTTTCTTTATAAAAATTATTTGTTGTGATCGGTTCGGTGTCAAGTCGAGTTTGTTTTTGAATAGTGCTGGGAAATTTTTCTTCAATTTATGAATTACAGATTCTTGTCTTATATCTTTGGTATTTTGAACTATATCGTAGTTCGAAAGTGATTCAAATTTTAAATTGTTAAAGCCTACTTTTTGGCATTTATCTGGTGTTTTTTAGAATCGGACAAAAGTACTTTGGGCTGTTGCAATAGTGTTTGCAACATAAACGCCCGGTTTTATTTCTTGATTCGGAATTAAAATGTTACCTTCTGCTGACGATAGTTCTATTTTGCGTACCACTTGGGATCTTGCTGGTAGAAGTGTTGAGTTATTACCAGAATTGAATGTTATTGGAACATAAATTGGGTACGTTAATGTTTGTGGTCTAAGTATAAACCAATCTTCTGAATTACTGTAATCTATTTTGCAATTAAAAGTTTTTATGAAATCCAATCCTATTATTTCATCGCATGGGATTGCGATATCTGAATGAAGCAGATGAAATTCGTATGGAATAATATATATTAAGATTTTCTCAGCCTTCAGGTCATTTGTTCCAAATAAAAATAAAAAGAAATATAGTTTTTTATTTTCTTTTTTCCGATATATTTCGGTTGCGCAGCGGCAACCGTCTTTAGGGCAACTACAATAGAATACAAGAAACATTTAACAATGCCAATTATGACACTTAACATCTTTTAACATACATCGACGTGGAGTTAAAAACTAATTATTGTGAAGTAAATGTCTGTATATGTGAGCGCAGTAGTCGGTATCCGTCTTGAAGTTAAGTCGTGTGGCGCTCGGAGTGTTGATAATATGTAGCATCTCCATGGTGAACCTTTTGTTGTAATGCCGCTTTTCATCTAATATTGTTGTCTCTTCGAAATTCGGTGCATGGCCACTAGTTGCACAGTGTGTCATTAGTGCTGTTTTTGGTGTATCTGTATAATGTCTCATTTTATAGTCAGATTTGTGTTGGGAAATCCTAGTTTTTATTTTTGATTTAGTCGTTCCTATGTATATTTTATTGTACGGTATGTTTTGTATATTACATTGCTTCTATTTGTCATCTCTATTTTGGATTTTGTTTTGTTGTCAGGTTTGTGTGCTATTTTTATTCCAGCTTTGTCATAACAATCCGAATGTGATAGTCTTTCCGATAACTTAGGTACATAAGTGACAGATAAGTAGGTTTTCTCATTCTTAGTTTTGTCAATGGGGGATTTATGTTTTTTAAACAATGTCTTGATTACGTTATCCGGAAAATCGTTGTCCTTTAAAATATTATTTCCTTCTTCGTTTTTTCATGGTATATTTTATCCGAAATGTTTAGCATCCGTTGGATACAGCTCCTTGCTGTATTTATTATCACCGTCTTGGGGTGTTTTGAGTTGAAATTGATGATTCGTCCTGATGCTGTTGGCTTCCTATACTATTTTAGTTTTAATTCGTTTCGCCGTCTGATGAGTCCAAATACGTCAGTTTTACATTGTCTTCCAGCTCCATGGTAAATTTAATATTCCTGTCAAATGAATTTATGGTGTCCATTGTTTTATCGATGTCATCTCGTCTGGTCTGGTTAGTTTATCCCTTGTAGTGTCCAGAAGAGTTTCCATTACAATGACAGGTGAGGCCGGAGATCCCATCGGCATTCCTTTTAATTGTATGAATGTTTGGTCCTTATAAGTAAAACATCTATTCTCTTGAATGCAGAATTTTACTATTTCCATAAATAGAGCTTTTGGTATTTTTGTGTGTTCCTGTATTTTAGTACATTTGTTCCTGATTGTGTCCAATGCTAGATCCGTTGGTATGCTTGAAAATAATGATACCACGTCAAATGAAATTAATTGCTCGTCGTCACAAATGTAAGTGATATTTATGCGTTGTTTGAATTCAGTTGCGTTTTGTATGTTAAATTTGGAGTCCAATGTTATATTCCTTAAAATTTGTATAATGTATTTACAAAGTCCATAGGATGGTGAGCCAATTGACGAACAAACTGGTCTCAATGGTGTCCCATTGTATTTTTGGTAGTCCATATATTCTTGGAGAGATCGCCGTAGTTGTCATCATTTTGTTCTTTTCAATATTTGAAATAACCCCCATTTTATGTAGTTTGTCCACCAAATTGTTGTTCTTTATCTGTAATCGTGTTGTTGGGTCTTTCCTGAGGATTCTATAGGTGTTTAGATCCGATAATATGTCCATCATTCTGTGGTCATAATAAATCTTTTTTATTGCTACCGTTTTATTTCCTTTGTCAGATGTTAATATTAAAATATCGTAATGTTGTTTAAGAAATTTGGACATACAAATTCGTATCGTAAAATTTTATTGTTATTGTTCCAATTCGAGTTGTTCCTCCAGTTACCATTATTGTTATAGCGGCGTCTACCGCGGTCATTATGCTGGGCATAAAAAATGGTATTATTTTGGGAACTTTCTGTGGAGCCCGACTCTACTGAATGAGTGGTAAATCTAGTGATGGCTTCTTTAGCTGAATCAAAGTTTCCTGATTCCATTAGTAACTGGACTCTTTGACTTTTGGTATGACTTACCATAGCATTTACTGCCACTTTGGTAGTGTATTTTATTGCCTGTTCATTTGGAAGACCATCCGAAATATACGCGCCTTTTAGGGCGTCGGTCAACTCAGTAATCTCCTTTGTGTATGAAACACAGATCCACTGATTCACACTTGAAGATTCTTGACAGCTTTCGTATTACTTCGTCAGTCGTTGTTTCAGAGCTTAGCGTATTACCCGCTTGATTTTATGATTTCGATGGCTACTGCTTTCTTTTATTGTGTCAAGTACGCGAAGCGCCCCAATGAAACCTTGTAGGTTTTTAATGTCACCATCGAAGAATGGTAGCAGCCTGGTGGCTGTGTTTATGAATTCTACCACTGTTTGACTCATTTTGTTGCTTCCTTTTGGAACTGCTGGTTTATTATGACTTATGATTGACTGAGCAGAGCTCACTGATGGTTCTTCTTGACCTATTTCTTCATCAGCCATTAGTTGCGTTTTTCTTCCAGCACTATTGAAGTTTCCAAATCAGGTGTTTGTTTAAATTCAATATTGTGTCTGTTTAGCATAGCTATTGCTTTTTGTTTGCAATCACTGTAGAACGCATTTGCGGCTGTTTTTTGCCCTGTATTTAGTTTCCTATAGTGCTCAGTTAATACTGCTCTAATAGCTTGGAGCTTCTCAGTAATTATTTTCGCGTGTTTGGTTACTGTGTCTTGGGATGTTTCTCTGTTTTGCGAGAGGCACTTACAAGATTTAGTTAATTCTTGTGCGTGTATTCTGGCTTTTCCTATTATATCATCCCAAGTAACCATATTTTGTTAAAAATAACAAATTTTCGAAAATGTTTATGGTTTTTTTTTTTTCTTATTCTGTATCTTTTATTCCTACATCTGAGTCTGTTAAATCTATTGGTTCTGTACTCGATTCTGATATGTCTATCAGCGCGATTGAGTCCTTGAAAAGTTCGTGGACCCATCCGGCACGTCTTTTCTTAAAGGAGTCTACTATAAGCTACTTTTATGGATTTTTCCATAAGATCTACAATATTTTTTGTAAATTTGTAGTTGTGGGCTATCCAATATCTTATTTCCTCAGGAAATCGAGGAAAGGTAAATATTTTTGTAACTACACTAACTTGTTAGGATTGGATTTACGTATAAAAAAAAAGGTCGTTAGGGCTTACTGCCTCGGTTCCTCCATTTGGTAGAAACGATATGTGCCTGCTGCATTGGAAAAGCAACATACATATCGTACTGTGAGGATGAAAATCTGTACTCTAGAGCTTCCTTGAGCTGGGAAATCTTCTCCCGTTATATTTAGGTAAGCTGACTTAATTTGTACCAAGTTTATTGAGTTCTGTGGTGAATTGATTTGCTCATTTGTAAAAACCTCAATTAAATCTTGGACAATACTAAGATGCCTAGCGTTTATTCTTTCAAAATAATTATCAAGGGTGGCCATTGTTTTCCACAAAATTTTTTTTATTTTTAAATTTTTTTCGCGTGTGTGCATATGTATTCTTAGGCCTTATCTAGGTCATTAGCTTGGCTTATGGCTCTTTTAGTTACACATTTATTGTGTAATAGATAAGCTTTATATAAAACATATGCGCACATTATTACGATGATTATCAATAACAATATGTTCGTTAATCTCAAGTCAGTATTTGATGATTCGATTTTATTTATTACATTAGCAGTGGAGTCCACTGATTTTGTTTCCATTAACCCCATTGTGGGTATAAGAGATATATAATCAAATTTACTTATGGAATTATCGAACATATGGAGTTTATTAAAAAAAATTTTTGTTTTTGTATAATTCTAATAATAATCTCACTGACTAACGATCCTATATGAGACTATTTTAATTTAGCAAAATGAATATGACAAATACGGGGGAAAAATAGGGAATAAAAGCCCATAAAAACAGCTCATCACCTTTGGTTTAGAAATTACTTTAAACATTTTTTGTTTTATAAGTATTTCAAGCTTCGGTCTTATTTGCTTGAATACGAATTATAATTATAAAAATTTGAATTTGAATTATAAAAAAATTGTTATGGATTCATAATATTCTAAGAATTTTTATTTAAAAAAAATTATTATTATTTTTTTTTTTTTATTATCAGAAAGTTAGTAGTTCGCAAGTTGCACTTTCGTGCTTCAACTTGCTATTAGGCTTATAATTATAATTATTAAATTAAGGGCAAGTTAAGGCTTGCGCATTTCTGCGGCCCCCTTGCGTTTCTTCGCTCTTTGGCGAAGTTCTGCTATCAAGTTGTCGATACGCTCTATGCAGCGTTGTCGGTCTTCCTCCGTCTTCAGAGTGGCCAGTAGGTCTACTTCCAGCCTCTTCTGCTGGAGTAGGTTGGGAACTTGGGCTCCTCTTTTGGTCTTCTTTGCCTTTGTAGTTTTTGTGTTGCGGGCCCGGTACTCAGCTATTGTGAGTGGGCGTGGTCCATCGTTTGGATACAGCTCTAACGCTTCTTCTAGCGTCAGTGCATCCCTTTGCTCGACAGGAGCAGATTCCGTAAAGGGAATATCTTCACCGTTGTTCATTCGTGGTTTTGTTTTTCTTGTTGATTTTTTTTTCGTTGTTTTCGTTTTTCTTTGTATTCAAACTTATGTGTTGATGCTGATGTTCATCGTTGGGATAACGAACGAGACTCAAATATATTCACTAGATATCTTCAGGATTATGGTGTTGAAGCTGATGTTGATAGCTGTTCTTTAGCTTTAAATGTTTAATGCTTACATAATTTTTCTAATTATTTTTTTTCCAGCAATTATTATTAAATTATTTACTCTCTGTTGTTTATGCTGTTCTCTGTTCTGTTCTGTGTTGTTGTTGTTGCTACAATCTCTGCCAGTTGTTTCTCTTCTTGCCAGTAAGTTGCAGCATCATTTAGTTGTCGTCCCTTTTCCATATAAAATTATGTTATTATAATTTATATATTTTGTGTGCAGCTCAGGTACTGTCACGGTCGCCATGTAAAAACATCCTTTGACCGGGTTCCATTGGGTTATATATAATAAGAGCAGACACGTCTGTGTCGTTTGATTCGAGTTTTAGGATTGATTCTTTATTCCAAATTATTCTTTCGCTTAGGCTAATTTTACATATATATTCTTATACTGCGTCTTATGCGACAGCTACAAAAGAGAGGGAGAGTGTCAGTACATACATACATACTGGTGGAGCGCATGCATCAAAGTGCTTGGTCAGCATGTTACGCTTGTGCATACAGTGTTTTTGTTAATATATGTATGTGCATATACAAATGTACATACATATATGTTCATGCTTAATTGTATATTTATGTGAATATGTTTATGTGAATACTTCAATGTATACATATGAACATATTCAAGTGCACAATTATATTTTAATGCGTATATAAACAATTAAACAATTGTTTATACTTGCACCAAAGTTAACAAGTTGAGCTCATGGTGTTGAATGATTATTTGTATGAATATACTACACTACACACACTCGAGATGAAAAGGGCAATTACATTGTTGAACTTCCATTTAAGGTCACTAATCCTGAATTTGGGGATACTTTACAAGGAGCTCTAAGCCGGTTCCAATCGGTGGAACGACGGTTACGAAAAGATGAAAATCTAAGAGCAAAATATGTCAACTTCATGAAGGAATACTTCGATTTGGGGCATATGCGCGAAGTGCCACCAGATGAAGTCAATAATGGGCAACGGTTTTATCTGCCACATCATCCGGTTTTGGGTCAGAAACTGAGAGTAGTTTTCGACGGATCATTCTGCGATACTAAAGGCAAATCACTAAACGATTATCTCTTTACAGGGCCAAGCATTCAACGCGATCTATTCGCAGTCTCCTTGCGCTTTCGGATGTACAAATTTGTATTCTCAGCCGACATCGTTAAGATGTTTCGGTAGATTTGGGTGAACCACAAACACCACGACTTCCAGAGAATTGTCTGGAGAGAAAGGCCATCGGATCCAATCAAACATTATAAACTTTGTACCGTCACTTACGGCACCTCATGTGCACCATTCCTGGCTGTCAGGGTATTAGAGCAACTGGCTATTGATCATCAGCAGGAATACCAGAATGCTGCAAAAATCCTACAAGAGGATTTTTATATCGACGACGTGCTCACTGGGTCAAACAGTGAGGAGGAACTGGTACTTACTTATGTCCTGTGCTAATTTGGAGCTTGGGAAATGGGAATCGAACACACTTTGCATACCAACGGAAGGAACTGATTCTACACAATCATCACCAGTGAAGGTTCTTGGGCTTTACTGGCAACCTGGTCTTGATACATTGTCCTATAATGTAGGTCTAAAAGGAAATGTCGATTGTACAAAACGACAAGTTTTATCGGATGTCTCACGGATCTTTGATCCACTTGGGCTATTGGCACCAATTGTGGTCCAATTCAAAATACTCTTTCAACAATTATGGCTTCTCGAATTGGGATGGGATGACAAACTCCCTAAACTGCTAAAGGAGAATTGGCTCAAATGGCGAGCAGATTTGGATATTCTACAACACATTCAAATACCCCGGGTTGTTGCCAACGACGCGGACAACATTGAATTGCATGGATTCTCCGATGCATCTATAAAGGCATACTCTGCTGTAGTGTAGAGTAATCAACAATGATGGCTCGATTTCTACATCGATTATGGCTGCGAAATCTAGGGTGGCTCCGCTAAAGCTGCAATCTCTGCCTCGTCTAGAGCTTTGCGCGGCACTGCTCCTAAGTCAACTCATACGTTCGATAAAGGCGGCGCTTCGACATCAAAAGGTCAGCTGATTGCATCTAGAGGTCTCATGGCTGCAGACCTAAAAGACTTTCAGTTATGTTGGAATGGCCCGTCATGGCTACCTGACGCGGATCAATTTATGGTAAGGTTAAACAACTCACAAGTTTGTTTAAATATTTCAGAAAAGAACATACAAAAGGAAGTCAAAATCAATTGTCTGACTGCATTAGTAGATGCAGCTCCTGATCACCCACTTGATCATCTTGTTCAACGAGTATCTTCATGGTTGACGCTCGTTCATACGGTTGGCTATGTTCTACGCTTTCTACGGCGCACTGAGGGTCCATTTGGGGACAAAGGCTCAAACTGTCTTACATTTGAGGAAATCAGCGCGGCACGTATTGTATGCTTGCGGCACGCGCAAACCTGCTTCCAGGATGACTATCAATTGCTACTCGCAACTAAACCATTGCGAAGTCGATCTCAGTTGGCTAAACTCTCGCCAATAATCGACAAAGATGGACTACTTAGGGTTGGGGGACGATTGCAACACTCGCAATTGTCCACAGAGGCGAAACATCCAGTTTTGCTACCGAAATCTCATCGCATCACCAAGCTGATACTTGAACACGAACACAGGGTCAACCTGCACCCTGGCGTCTCATCACTCTTTGTTATGGTACGGCAAAGATTCTGGATATTTGGCGCAAGGAACTTGATAAGGAAAGTCACACACGACTGTTTGGCTTGTTTTCGACAACGGCAACATGCATCACAACAAATAATGGCTGATCTACCCAGCATTCGAGTCACTCAGGCGCTTCCATTTGTAAACACTGGATGTGACTATGCTGGACCAATCCTTTTTAAGGACGGAAAGGGCGCAAACCGCTCATTGGTAAGGGCTACATTTGCCTATTCGATTGCCTTGTCACATCGGCAATCCATCTGGAACTTGCAATGGATCTGAGCACCGACTCATTCTTGGTCGCGCTAAGACGTTTTGTCTCGTTGCGTGGCAAGTGCGACAAAATCTATAGCGACAACGGAACGAACTTCATTGGGGCTAAACGCTCGCTTGATGAAATGCAGAAATTGCTGGCATCTCAACAACACATGGACAAGGTTACGAACGCTCTGGCGAATGATGCCATACAATGGGTATTCATTCCGCCACATGCTCCTCATTGGGGAGGAAAATGGAAATCTGCAGTCACATGCGTAAAGCTGCATATTCGCCGAGTCATTGGAAAATCTACTCTCACCTACGAGCAGATGCGAATTCTACTTGCCCAAGTCAGCGCAGTGGTCAACTCACGACCTTTGTGTCAATTATTATGTCAATTATTTGTCGCCAGCACACTTCTTGATCGGCAGGCCTCTCACAACCATACCAGAGGCAGACCTAGGCCACAGGTCGGTGCTTTTTCTCTTTTTCTTCAGTAATAAATTGGCACTCAACTGATTCAGTAGCAAAGAATCATAAGGAAAATTAATTATTTAGTTTTGCAAAAGGTACAGTCCACTGCTAGACCAACTCAAGGCCTATGTGGGCGTTAAGCCGTTTATAAGTTCAAATACTCAAGGAGGAACACCAAAGGCAGCTCGTTACGACAGAAAGTCGAAGCGCAATGTAGAAATTGACTGCCCAGAAGTTATACGGGAATATAACGCTCATATGGGAGGCGTGGATCAGATGGATGGGCTTATGGGCCGATACCATATAAGAAGTAAAACTCAGGATGCTGCAACCCGAATTTTCTACCATTTAGTAGATATGGTAACAACAAACGCCTACATCCTATATAGACGAATCCAAATGGAAACAGTGAGCAGCGAAAATTGTACTTCCGGATTTCCGAGAATCTATTGCTGCGGGTCCAGTCAAAAAACTTGCCAGGTCGTCCACTCATGAAGAACAATTTACCTTCACCATCTTCATTTTTGTCTGCGCGATTTCTCGGCGACCATTGCAGCCACAACTAAAACAAGGCCAAAAATCAAATCACCCAATAAAGGACTTGAGGTTTGACCATTTAAATCATTTTCCAGAGTGGTTGGATGGCATTACGGGAAAAAGAAGCTGCAAGCACTGCAAAACTTCCCAAACGCAGTGCATTTGCACAAAATGCAAACTGCATTTATGCTGCTCGGCCAACAAAAATTGTTTTGCTGAATATCATAGCAACAAATAAAATTATTTAATCAAATAAAATAAAACAAAAATTTAAAAAAAATGCAATTTATTTGGAAACTACTTTTTTACCCTCAAAGCCCCAAGCGTGTCAGGTAAACGAAAGCTTTTATATTTTTCTGAGTTCATATTTAAGCTCAGCGGCCCCTATTCACTTAAAAAAAATTATTCGAATTAACCTATGCTTTTACTTTAGAAATTAGTCTTAGAGGGTTAATTATTTAATAATATTTAAAATAGTACGATATTTACCTTTTGCAAATGTTTTATGTATATTTGCGTAGTCCATAATGCCTCACACAGCGCAATCAATTGAATCGAAATGTTTCCAAACGCTATGAATTCTGAAAATATCAGTCCTAGGCAACACACTTTTGGCACGCAAGTTCTGTGCTCAACTAACATGCGTTGCAAATTTCTGCTTTGTGCTAGCTTCCGAACCACACTCGGCGTTAGCGACAATACGCTGTCGCTCGCTATTCTTTAAGCGACAAAATGCAGATGACCAATCACAGCTTCATTAGAAGCTGATGAAACATTACCGCCGAAATACAGAACCGATCAATCCGACTGTCGCCAGTCCATATAAATCAAATACTCGCTTTACGCGCAGACATATAATCTTATATTAAACTTACATACGACATATCATCGCCGGTGATCTGCGCGGAGATATGTCGTTTCAAAACGTCATATCTCTTTACGCGCAGACATATAATTTTATATTAAACTTACATATATTAGGAATGCAGATTGTTCATTTATTGTATGTACATACATATGTACATAATTTCGCCCGGAAATATGTCGCATTTTTAACGGTGGAGATATATCGTTGTAAAACGACATTCACTCGCCCTCGTGTAATTTGATAAAATATTCAGCTCAACATTTCTTCCATACAAACATTTTACATATATGCTTCTGACATTCACGAGCCCTCGTGTAATTTGATGAAATATTCAGCTCAACACTTCATCCATACGTTTGTATTGTATGTTTTTTTTTACATATATGTATGCTTAACATAAACATAATCAGTTCTATGCAAATTACAAAACTTTGTAAGATGTAATTTATTTATGTTCTGTTCGATTAATTTTAGCTATCTACACATATATCGCGGTAAGTATTTCTAAGTCTCGATTTTTAGTATTTTAAGTCTCGATTGTTAGTATTTTAAGTATCGATTGTTAGTATTAAGTCGCCTATTGAAAATATCGGTATGCGGCCTAGCGCCGCACTGAAAGTTTCCTCTTTCTTCTTCCGGTGTCGCTTAACTAAGACAGATGCACTCGCTGCGAAGGAAAATGAAATCGTTTGCCATCCTTAATTTTACTTAACATTTCAGAAAATAAATAGCACTTTATGTGGGAATGGTCTGGCAATCCTATTCAGCCAGCCCTAGTTGAGTCAGCTGACTCAAAAAAGCGCAAGACAATCTGGCAAGCCGGCCAGACAGGGAAGTATGAAGAAGACGAGTTTTAAGACGAAAAACCGAAAGTGTAAGACGTACAGACGACGAAAAGACGAAAAGCCGAAAGACATTGAACAATAATTAATTATGTACATCTACTATTATCTAAAAACCAATACTTATCTTAACATTAAATAAAACTATTATAAAACTATAACCGGGACTGTGTTTATTCGTAAGACAATACCCTAGTCCCACATTTAAAGCTTAAATAATTTTTTTGTCAACTTATTAATTTTACATTTCTTCTGACGAAAATGTCAAACTTAATTTATAATTTCAATAATCGTCCCACGTAGACGGATCCAATTGACCCCTTGACAAGATTGAACCTTCGCTGTCAATATCCAACTCTTGGGGAACAGTTCCATCTGGAAGTTTTCTTATGTCTTCATGACAATATTTATATACATAGTTGCTTGTTGGATAACGACTTTAACCTATATGGGATCTTACTTCCCTGTTAAGAATACATATTTATATTATTATAATAATGGCCTCAGAGATAAGTTTGGGTTCAATATGTCATCGAGGCGAGAGTACGATTGCGAGTGCTTTTTTCAATCAACCCTTCTACCTTATTTGCCATTCAGTGAGTCGACCAGATAGGTATGGCCGCTGCGTGTCGTTCTGCCTCGCTCGCTAGCTACTGCACGATTGCCATGATTATGCCCTCTTGACACTTCAATTCTTACAATCGGCTGTCCTGACAAGTCATTCGACCCGAATGATCCTAGCCAAGGCTTCATAAACTCAGCCAACTTTCTCAACTTCGTATCGACCGTGCCTATTCACCTTTGTGACTTTATATGGTCCTAAGTATTTACCTTTCAACTTTAGTCCTGTCCCATACTGCGTAAGTTTTATCGCCACTAAGTCGTTTAAATTATATTTTCTTTCGCATTTCCTGTTTTTGTCAAACGTCCTTTTCATTTCCTGTTGTATTTCATCGATATTCTTTCGAGGCTCCGCTCTAATCTCTTCACGACCACAGTCTAATTCTTCTATTAACGAATCGGTTATCAGCTTTTTAATTTCAGGATCACCAGGACTACCCATCACTATTCCTGTCAAAATCTTAAAAGGTGTAACTTTTGTACTTCTTGGGGCAGTATTATTAAAAAGTTGTTGCACACGTCCTACATACTTGTACCAGTTTCCCTCATTCTCTTGGCTTAACTTTGAAATCATCGGAACTATTATCTTATGCATCCTTTCCACTTGGCCGTTACCACGGGGTACACCTGTTGCTATCAGTAAATGTTATCAGTAAATGCTATTGCTATCAGTAAATCTTGTCTGTTACAATATTCCTTAAACGCATTGAATGTGAATGCTGCTCCCCTGTCAGAAATTATTCTCACTGGGCTACAAAAAATTATGGCCTGCTTTTCAAGACAACTAACTACTTCATCGACTCCAGTTCCACAAGTCGGATACAACCATACAAACTTAGAGAAACCATCAACAATAACAAGTATATAATTCGAACGCTTTGTTGTGACCTCCATCGGGCCAACGTGATCAATGTGGTATGTCATCAATGGCTGATATCCTTTGCTTATTGGCATCAAATATCCTGCCTTTTTACCGGTTTTGGCATTAACAATAAGACATTCCACGCAACACTCAACAACACCTTTTCCTTTTAACTTTGGACTATAATACGATTTTTTTACCATATCCTGAGCCTTTCTAGCTCAAAAATGTCCTTGTTTGTGTGCAATCTGTATTATTTACTTTTCCATCTGCGAGGGAACGACAATAAGTTTTTTATTGGGGTTCTTTAACAATATTTCATATTCAATGTAAAAACCGTCATAACCCTTCTCCTGAACTAAGCTCCTGATCAATTGAGTCCAATCATGTGACAAATGTGCTTCCTCCAGTCTATGGGTTATGGTGTCGGTTAGCAGAAAACATGATCAACGGCATCTTTGAACCTGAACGATGTTCAATCTGGTATTCGAAATCTTGTAGGTACATTGCCCAACGTGCTACACGTAACGGAACCTCTTTCTTTTTCATTGTTATCGTGAACGCATTACAATCTGTGACAATCTTAAATCTCAACCCTAAGACATCTACACGCCACTTTATTAATGCTCCTATAACCGCTAAAACCTCAAGTTCATATGAATCGTACTTCTCTTCGCAAGGTTTAGTTTTCCGACTCATACTGTACCGGATGAAATAAATCATCTATGTACTATCTGTGTGTGAATCTCAGTCTCTAGCCCAGGATTGTGTAACATTAAAATGGGACCTTTGGTCAATGCTAACTTCAATTGCTCGAACGCTACCATTTGCAATTCTTTAAACTCAAACTTGTTGTCTTTTCGCAAAATGTCAGTCAAGGGCTTAGTTGTTACTGCGTATCCTGCGATGAATCTATGGAAATACGATGTTAACCCTAAAAATCGTTGAACAGACTTCTTATCATGTGGGATCGGAAATCTTGAAACGGCATCAGTCTTCTCCTTACTTGGCTTAATACTTCCATTTTCAACTATATAACCCAAAAAATTTACTTTACTATGCAGTATCTGACATTTCTCCCAGTTTATTCTCAACCCATTTTCCGCAGCTATCTTCAACACCCTTTTTAGTTTAATTAGACCATCATTCACGCTAACGCTTATTATAATTATATCGTCCATATACACCACTGCATCTCCATTCTTGACTGATTCTCTGGAGAGTTTGAAATTCCGAATGGTACGTATAGGAATTCATACTGACCATTCTGGGTTACGAATGCTGTGTACTTCTGAGATTTTTCTTCAACGGGAACGTGAAAAAAAGTTTGTTAGATCTAGAGTAGTATAAACTAACGCACCTTGAAGTTTTTCTAATACGGTATCCATCTGTGGCATAGGAAAATTATCTTGGACCACTTTCTCATTTAGTTTTCTGTAATCGCAGCACAGGCGCTTTTTCCCATTCTTCTTTGTTACAAGTACAAAAGGCGAAGCATATTCGGAATAACTTGGCTTTATTATCTTTTCCTCCAACCATTCTTGTACTGTACTGTCAACAATGTTTTGATCGGACTCTGCTAGACGCCTTGGATGCTGATAAACTGGCAACTCATCGGTTAGTACAATCTTCACTTCTATAGGAGTGTTTGTATTTCTAATAGGTTTATAACTTTTAATCAATTTCCTAACTTCACTAGCGATTTCTGCACTGATATGTGACAAGTCACTCTTGATTTCCACTTTATTCTGTTCTGCACTATGCATACACATGCTTTCAAATTCCTTAAACAACTCATCACAAGATCCATTCGCCCTACACAGTGATTCTTTTCTCTTGATGCTTACAAACTTTGTACCTTTCTTTGTAACAACCAAATCGACGTGATCTAATATGGTTCTACCTAAGATTGCCTGATATGCCATGTCCTCATCAGGAACGATATGAAACTCAACTTCCATCTCTATGTCATCTATCATGACACTTATGCTAAAACTACCAAACGTCATGACATGACTTCCACCAATGCCCGTAAGGCTCTTCGAATATTCTGTTAACGACTTAATTCCAAGTTTGACAAACACGCTCTTACGTATGACGCTCAGATTTGCTCCTGTATCAGTTAGACCGTTGAACTTAATCGTTTTATAAGTTACTTCTTTCAACTCCAAACCCGTATCAGTAAATTTACCGGATGGTTTTCCTAATTTATCCTCTACAACATTGGTTTTTTCCGCTTTAGTGGTATCTTTTCCCTTGCATTCAAATGAACGATGGCCTGTTTCGCCACACTTAAAACAAGTAAACGTTTTCTTGCTACAGTCTCTCATCATGTGCGAAGGATCACCGCACTTAGAACATTTGCGTTCTCTCTTTGTTATCGAACTTTTCTCTCTATTGTGAAAAGATGATTCAAATGTTGATTTCTTTGACGACTTCCTAGGATCTTAGGATTTAAAATAGGTCTCTATTTGAACTTTCAACGCATCCACCGTTCTTGCTTGATACAATAATGCCTTATTTGCTCTCATGTCTGGTATACCTTCTACGAAATACTCGATTAAACTTTCATCATCCAAATCGATCGGTTTTGCGATTTCCATTAACGAATACAAGAATTCGTACAAGTTCTCACCTCTCTTAAACTGTCGATTGCCTAATCTTCTGTGAACTTCTGCTGATGAAACCTTTACTCTGAATTCATTTTTTAAAGCAACCTTCAGGGACTCCCAACTACAAATATTTCTCTTACTACGTATGCAGCTCCTTTTAACAGTTGTTTTGCATACACAAAAAGCTGTAACTGACTCCACTTGCTTAACAAGATTAGTATATTAATGTATGGTAAGTATCAATTAACAAAATTTCAATCAAACTTAGCAAAATTTACACGCTATGTTAATGTAGGTCAAATTGGGGTAGGTTACGGATTATTTAGACGATTCTTAGAAATGTGCTCTCTGCAGCTCGCATCAATTTCGTCAATATTTCTGCCACCGGTCTGGTCTCATCGTGCAAGCAAAGTAACTCACACTCAAAACAATAATAAAACAGCTCACCCAACTGTAGTGGTCTTGCTCTATGTAGCAACTCAATATTGTTGTCGCACTCAGCATTCTTGCGAATGTTCGGTTCGCTCTTTGTTGCCACTCACTTGGCTGTCGCAGCTCACTAGTTATCATCAACCTCTGCTGCTGTCTGCTCTCTCTTTTCCTCTCGAGTGGCCACCCTTCTCGAGCTGCTTCCAGCTTCAGCCGCCGGCATTTTGTCTAAATAGGCGCCAAAATTCTTAGTGACGCTCTTCTTGCGTCGTCCGACCCATGATGAAAAAAGTACAAGGTGGTCTCGTCGGCAAATAGTACGGTCCTATGCATGATAAAATAAGTAAACCGACAACTGAAAACTGATGACAAAGTCGAACGACGACTCTTGAGCGTACTCATTACGCGATCAACCGTTGATTATTGTCATGACTTGCCCCAGTCGCAATTAAATTAAGTTTTATATTGTTTGAACAACAAAATTCTGAAAACTGTTTGCTTGAAAAGCATCTACCCCGATCGACTATAATCCGACTATGTGTGCCATACGTTTCCCTTCTCTATATTGTATCGTGAAACCAAATGATTGTAAATCGGAACACCAAAGATGAACTCTAGGAGTTAGGTCTATTTTAGTGCGTGATGCCTTCAATGAGTTGCAATCAGTGTAAACCACAGTTTCGAGCTCAAATGAGTGGTACCTAGATTTAGCGGCGGAAGTTGTTTTGCTGATATATTCTACAAGGTGAAGTTGATTGTTGATACGATGTAAAAGCATGTAAAAATCCGATCGAGCTAGCATCAGTGTGCAATTCTATAAGGTGTTGTGGGTCAAATATTATTAGAACCGGCTCATTGGTAAGGATGGTGACTACTTTTTAAGAATACCTTCGAGCTCAGTATTCCAAGTGATACTGTCTTTTCTTGACGTTAGAGCGTATAATGGTTTCATTATTTGCGAGAAGTCGGGTATAAACTTACGGAAATAGGATGCTAAACCGATGGTTTAGCATGGAATCGGGGTGGTTTGGAATCTGGTGAAAGCCACTTGCCAAGTAAAGTAAATCGCATCTCGCAACCTAACAATCGGATCATTAATTAACGGCAAAGGATAACTGTCTGCTACCGTACTGTCTGTCCCATTTTTCTTTTTGACGAGCAATATGGGACTTGCAAAGGGATAACAACTGGGTGGAATAATATTACAATTTTGCAGCACACTCAACTTTTTTCTAACATCTCTTTCTTCAGGGCTAAGTCTATAGGGCCGGCGTTGGACAGTTTTTTTTAATGGTCAATCAACCGAATTTTCATTTCACCTGTACTAACACGTGTCGTTGGGGTCCCCTTAATAAGTGCACTGGAATAACTTTCATGTAATTTTATTAACTTATTTTTATCAGGCTCACGCAAATCGGTGTCAGGATTGGAAAGGTCAACTGGGTTAGTGTGCCCTTCAAGCCGCACCAGATGGGCCTTGGTGATTCTGACAGTTTCCTCGTGTACCCAAGGTATCTCCAGCATATGGTGTAGCTCTCTATTTGAAGTAAATAGATGGGCATCGGACAGGATTCTTAAAGTCTTATTTTGGAAAGTTTGTATGAGGTTCACGTTTGAACGGCTGGCAGTGCCCCAAATAGGAACACCGTAGGTCCACATTGGCTTTAGAATGGTTTTATATATTAAAAGTTTGACGTGGAGCCGCAGGGTAGACCTCCTTCCAAGCAGCCAGAGGTGGCTCCTGAGTATGGCGTTCAATTGGTTACGTTTGTTGCTAAGATGCGTCCTCCAAGTGAGACGTCTGTCCATAATGAGGCGTAGGTATTTAAACGAGGACCCACGAGTTCTCACTGCCACCTGACACCGCCTTCTTGGCTGCAGACTTCTGGCAGTTTGATTCAGGTGCAGTTAGACGTTATTAACACTTGGCTCCGGCGCTGGAATATTGTCGTCAACCCCGAGAAGTCTGTGCAAACAACCTTTGCGCTCCGAAGAGGATACTGCCCTGCCATACATCTGGATGGAAGTACCATTCCATTCAGCGACTCGGCTAAATACCTGGGCCTCATTATGGACAATTGAACGCTCAGGAGCCACCTCTGGCTGCTTGGAAGGAGGTCTACCCTGCGGCTCCACGTCAAACTTTTAATATGCATAACAATAATACATACTTTATTATTATTTTAGGGCCGGCATCAGCCACTTGACATCCTGCCGTTGTGATCTTTTGGGATAGTTTAAAACTATAAGTGTTTTTCACAACGTGATTGCAATGCAAAACTGTTTATTGAAAACAGGATATTGAAGTATTTGTAGACTTAATAATTGGTTTTTTAAATATTCGAAGGCTGATTGGCAGTTACTATACCAATGATATTTCAACATTTATCGTTGATAGTCTATTGAGAAATTGTGTATGATATGCGAAGTATAAAATAAATCTACTGTAGTAATTGCTTTCATCTGGCAAGTTTCCTTTATCTGTACATTTGTGTCCTAACTTCAAGTCTGAAAAAAACCATTTGTCCGTATGTATCTTTAAATTATACTTTCGACAAGTTTCAAAGACATTTCTTGGTAAATATTTACTTACATTACTCGGGCCCAACACAGAATTAAACAACATAAATTTGATATCAAACGAACGAGAAAAATTCCACGAGTGCGACCTCAAGTGCGTCTTGGCGATTTATTTCGTCGTTTTTGTTTAATTAACAGCTAATGTAGTGTGGCCAAATAATACGACATTGTTGGAAAGCTGGCCAAATGATGTTTCTAGATACCACATTTTCTGGTAAAAAATTCGCGCCATATTTAAATTCTTGCGGCAAATTCAAATAGATTGTTGATAAAAACATTTTTATTATTACGAAATACAATTGGACGAAACTTATATATGTAAATAAAGTTTTAATACTAATTGTTATGCTTCAGTGCAATTGGGTTAAATTAATGGGCAATGGCGTAAAGTTAAAGATGTTTACCTACATATGTATTTACCTAAATGGAATATTGAATTTAAATAAAATGAAGTAAGTAAGTCCTCTCGCCGTCTTAGGTATATCATTCACCAGTAAAACAAATATTTCAAATTTGTAATAACAAATGCATTTGCCTATTTTAAAAAAGTTCTGTTCACATGGTTTTTACAAGCATATCTTAGTATCTCGCTCACTCATGCATATGAGCACCCCAGCGCCCCACCCGCCAACGGGCAAGACCGGCCTTATGGAAAAACGCATAACTTGGCTATTTTTAGTCCGATTTTGATCAAATGTGGTATTTTGCTGGATAGATTCCACAAAGTAAAAAATTACGGGAGATAATCGAGTTTTTCAAATTTCGGGGGCGGAAAGGGGCGTTGCAAAATCTTTATTCAGTCTGTCAAGAAACACTTTACACACTGGAAAAAAACGAATTTTTCAACTTTAAATACGAAAAAAACAGCTTTTTATTGAATTTAACGATTTATTTTCTTTTTCAATCAGTAGATTATTCAATTTTATCTTAAATTTAAGAAGAAAAAATCAAAATCATTAACCCAAACCAAAAAAAAAACAACAAAAAGAAACTTTACTCAAACTTGCATTTCTTCTTTTGCATTTCCTTTGATTTGATTGTGAAAATTCGCTGATTAAGGATCTAATAACCATAATAATTGGATTTTTTAAAAGATTGACCTTTCAAGTGGTCTAATTGATTCTATATAATCGTCAATTGGGCAAATCTGTTACAGAACTGCTAGACATGTTCTCGGTATCAAGAAAAACAATTGCCACAGTTGTAAAGGAGCCAAGATCGGATATTGTACTCCTGATGTATAGGGTCGTTGTCTTGGTAAAATTTGAAATTGAGTTTTTTTGTCGCTTACGAGTCCAAATTTGATGGCACTTTGTGCTAAATACTAATAAATGCCAGTTCACCGACTACTGGACTGGATAAACACCCCCAAAACCATGGCGGAAAGTTTTCTAAACTTCACTGTTGGAATAATATGCCCCTACTGTTAATTAATGTTAAAAAGCGCTTTACCTTCGCTTCTGGTATGGTGCGATGAAACAAGGTATGCTGTACTATAACAATGGACCACCCAGAGTATGACGAAAAGCATGCAATGCAATGCAACAGCGGCATATTATTCCAACAGTAAAGTTTGCAAAACTTTCCGCTCCCTAGCGCCACCACCCGCCAACGGCCAACTCCGGCCTTATGGAAAAACGTTTATATGCATAACTTGGCTATTTTTGTCCGATTTTTATCAAATTTGGTATTTTGCTGGGTATTAGTATCAATTTCAAGTGTCCCAAATTTGATTCCACAATGTAAAAAATGACGGGAGATAATCAAGTTTTTCAAATTTCGGGGGCGGAAAGGGTCGTGGCAAAATCTTTTTAATTACATTACATTAAATGAGCGCATTTACTAAGCAAATATACATACCAAATATGGTGTCTCTAGCTGCAATAGTTTTTGGGAGAAACGTTTTTTTTAAATTGCGGGGGCGGAAAGGGGCGTGGCAAAAATTTTAAATAAACTTCATCAATCTACATACTACGTGAGCCTACATACCAAATTTGGTGGCTCTATCTCTTATAGTCTCCGAGATCTACGCGTTCATAGACGGATAGAAGGACATGGATAGATCGACTCGGCTGTTGATACTGATCAAGAATATATATACTTTATGGGGTCGGAAAAGCTTCCTTCTGCCTGTTACATACATTTTGTCGACTTTCCATTACTTTCCACTACTTTCCACGACTTTCCGACTACCATTTCACCCTATGGGTGTATAGTATAAAAAATAGTCAATCGAAAACAAGCCATTAAAGAATACACACATCGCGTAAGTTCACTCACTCACTTTAAGGATTTATAAAATGTGAACTTCTGGAATAATATAATAATACAATAAAAATTAAATTAATTAAAAATTCTTTTATATTTTGATGTCATCAGGCTTTAGGTCAATAAAAATAAAAAACCGCAGTTTTTGTTGTATTTTTGTACCGCTATATTTCGATTGCGCAGCGGCAACCGTCTTCCCGGCAACTACAACAAAATACAAGAAATATTTTACAGTTAATTAACTATCTTTTTACATACATTATTTGACACGTCAGCACCGTTTGACGTGGAGTTACGAACTCATGTTTGTCAAGTAAATGTCTGTATATGTGGGGGCAATTGTCAGTATCAGTCTTAAAATTGAGTCGTGTGGCGCTCGGAGTATCAATGATATGTAGTATCCCCATGGAAACCTTTTGTTGTAGTGCAGCTCTTCAAAATTCCAATATTCCAATATTATTGTCTCTTCAAATTTCGGTGCATGGCCACTCATTGCACAGTGTTTCATTAGTGCTGTTTTTGGGTTGTCTGAATAATTTCTCATTTTATAGTCAGATTTATGTTGTGAGATCCTAGCTTTTAATTTCGATTTGGTCGCCCCTAAGTATATCTTATTATATGGTATGTTTTCTTGTCCATTGCATGGAATTTTGTATATTGGATTACTTCTATTTGTCGTCTCTATCTTGGATTTCTTCTTATTGCATATATTGTCAGGTCTATGTGTTTTTTTTTATTTTATCTTTGTCGTAACATTTCGAATGTGATAGTCTTTCTGATAATTTAGGTACATAACTGACAGATAAGTAGGTTTTTTTAGATTTGTCAGTAGGGGATTTATGTTTCTTGAATAATGTCTTGATTACGTTGTCCGAAAAATCGTTGTCCTTTAAAATATTTATTATTTCCTTTTTCATTTCTTCATGGTATATTTTATCCGAAATGTTAAGCATCCGTTGTATACAACTCCTTGCTGTATTTATAATCATCGTCTTAGGGTGTTTTAAGTTAAATTGATGATTCGTCCTGATGCTGTTGGCTTCATTTACCATATTAATTTTAATTTGTTTTCTCGTCTGATGAACGTAGAGTCCAAATACGCCAGTTTTCCATTGTCTTCCAGCACCAAAGTGAATTTGATATTCCTGTCAATAGAATTTAGGGTGTCCAGTATTTTATGGATGTCACCCTGGCGTATTATTGAAAAAATGTCATCGACATATTTCGCCAATAATCTTGGTGGTCTGGTTAGTTTATCCATGGTGGTGTCGCGAAGATTTGCCAGAACGATGTCCGCAATGACAGGTGAGGCCGGGGATCCCATCGGCATTCCTTTTAATTGTATGAATGTTTGGTCCTTATGTATAAAATATCTGTTTTCGTGTATGCAGAATATTACTTACAGAATATTACAGAATATTACCATAAATAAAGCTTTGGATATCCTTGTGTTTTCCTGTATTTTCGTCCATTTGTTCCTGATTGTGTCTAATGCTAAATTCGTTGGGATGCTTAGAAATAATTTATTTCTCATCGTCACAAATGTAGGTGTTGTTAATGCGCTGTTTAAATTCAAATGCATTTTTATTCCCTTGCAGAGGGTATTATAAAATTGGTCAGATGTTTGTAACGCACAGAAGGAGACGTTTCCGACCCCATAAAGTATATATATTCTTGATCAGCATGAGAAGCTGAGTCGATATAGCCATGTCCGTCTGTCCGTCTGTCCGTCCGTCAGTCCGTCCGTCTGTGCAAATCAACTTCACGCTGGCATCTTAAGAGCTATCGGAATGAAATTTCATATTTGAGCTACTTTTAGCCCGGAGATGATAAATTGTCAGGATCGGACTACTATATCATATAGCTCTAGAACAAAAATTTTTGCAAAAATTGGAGTATCCCCATGAAATTTACCAATATAATAGAATTTGATATAAAATCTCAGATCCAAAAATTTGAGGTTGATTGGATAAATAGAACACAAGTTACAGTCAATACAAATTGGTTCTACATCATCAGCAAATCAAATAGAGCACATGCATACGCACACACAGACGCAGCGCCTGTGTGTATGCGTGTTGTGCTTTGCTTAAAAATTCTAATAAAAAGAGAAATAATTTGAATGTTTTGTTTGTGTGTTGATGAATTGAGTTGCAAGGAAAGAACTTTCAAAATGTAAAAAAAATATTGCCAAGGACTGCAAGGGTATATAAACTTCGGCATTGCCGAAGTTAGCTTCTATATATTCTTGGTGATATTGCCGTAGTAATCGTCATTCTGTTCTTTTCAATCTTTAAAATAAAACACATCTTATGCAGTTTGTGCACCAGATTGTTGTTCTTAATCTGCAATCGTGTTGTTGGGTCTTTCCTGAGGATTCTATAGGTATTTAGATCCGATAGAATGTTCATCATTCTATGGTCATAATCAGTCTTTTTCATTGCTACCGTCTTATTTCCTTAGTCAGATGTTAATATTAAAATATCGTCATGTTGTTTAAGAAATTTGTATGTCCGTTAAGTTATATCTAATATTGCACGATCTGTTGCATTTATGTATTTAAAGAGAACTCAGTAACACGCAGAACACCCTTAGACGATGATAATAAATAGTTGTATTCAACCGATGCTTTACATTTCGGATAAAATATAGCATAAGGAAACGAAAAAGCAAATAATAAATATTTCAAAGGACAACGATTTTCCGGACAACCTAATCAAGACATTATTCAAGAAACATAAATCCCCTACTGACAAATCTAAAAAACCTACTTATCTGTCAGTTATGTACCTAAATTATCAGAAAGACTATCACATTCGAAATGTTATGACAAAATTAAAATAAAAATAGCACATAGACCTGACAATACCCTCAAACACATATTCAATAATACGAAATCCAATATAGAGACGACAAATAGAAGTAATCCAATATACAAAATTCCATGCAATGGACAAGGAAATATACCATATAATAAGATATACATAAATCTGACTACAAAATGAGAAATTATTCAGACACACCAAAAACAGCACTAATGACACACTGTGCAACGAGTGGCCATGCACCGTAATTTGAAGAGACAATAATATTAGATGAAGAGCGGCACTACAACCAAAGGTTTACCATAGAGACGCTACATATCATTAATACGCTGAGCGCCACACGACTCAATTTTAAGACTGATACTGACAATTGCGCCCACATATGCAGACATTTACTTGACAAAAATTAGTTAGTAAAGCCATGTCAAACGGTGCTGACGTGTCAAATATTGTATGTAAAAAGATAGTTAATTGTCACATAACTGTTAAAGGTTTCGTGTACTCTATTGTAGTTGCTCTGATGACGGTTACCGCTGCGCAACCGAAATATATCGGTATAAAAATAAATTAAAAACTGCGGGTTTTTTTATTTTTCTTTTAATCCATTGACCTAAAGGCTGATGAAATCAATATATACTAACACAAAGGTCGCAAAAAACTATCATAAGCCAATATAACATAAATTAATAGTATATGCATTCAATGCAACATTATAAATGGATCATATATAAATGGTGACCAAGCACATATATTACATCAGTTTTCAATTGATGACATTAAAATATAACAACACAAATGAAAACAACGGATGGCCCGCCGATCGCAATTCAAACCATGGGATTTGCAAAAATAAAATTAAACTACAACAGCACAAAAACAACAATTAAGAGACATCAGACTTACTCCAAATTAGTAAGACTGAAAAGTAGATAATAATTTCTGTTAACCCTCTAGGACGTAAGAGTGCCTCTAGGCACGTATTTTATTTTTAATTTTAAAAAAATAACTAAGAGCTTTTAGTTAATTTAAAAATTGTTGAACTTTTAAAAATTACTGCCAAAGAGCACTGAAAATGTTGTAAAGCGCTCGGAAACTTTTATCGGTGCTTCTGATAAACATACTATCGAATCATGTGTTACTTCGCGTCAAAAATTTCAGCTGCTGCTCATTGTCTTTTGCTGTGTTGATAAAAGTGAATTTATACAACCAATTGAACTCAATATTTTTTTTCGTGAAAGGTAAGTTAATGTACTATTTAAATAAAGTTTAATATGTGCGAATATGTTAAAGTTCTGCTTTGTAGCATCGTAAAAATGATACCTGCCTTGGGGCACTCTTGGGGCTCCACGGCAAAATTTGCTGCTAGCTGTATTTCACAACTGCTTGCACTTCTTGTGTGATTTGTGTGTGATTTTTATTTATTGTTGAATTTTTTTAATAGAGATTGAATAATGGCTCGCTATAAATGGTCTGATTTGACGGATGAACAGCTGCTGGAGTTGTTCGAATAAGTCCTGTCGGATGTGGACATGTCGAGTATTTCGAGTGACGACGAGGATGAAGACGTGGCAGAGGCACTTAACACTGCATTAGAAGATGTCTCTACTGTATCCTTAATGTGCAGTAATATTGAAAACAATGAGAATACTGTGAAGAGCCATGAGCCTTCCCGAAAAACTCGTAAGAGGCATCGATCACCATTGCCAGTTATTGAAGGAGCAACACCTGTATCTTTACCGTATTCTGGTGGCTTTAATGGGCTTGGTAAGCAAATCATTACTTTGATGTGTAATACAACTCATTAATTTATTTATGAATAGGTATCGAATCAATTATAAAGGAACCTAGTAAAGTTATGTGGCGACAGCAATCTATGCAATTGCACATAAGCAATGTTGCTTTTCAAGGCGACTCTTCGTTGCCATCCAAAATAACTGATCTGAAAACTCCGTTTCAACTATTTTGTTATTTTTTAAACTCGGACATTATAAGTATGATCGTCGAGGAAACAATGCGCGCAGCCTTTAAGGACAATATTGCCAACAAGTTTAAAATAACAACGTAAGATATTCATCACTATATACATATAAATTACATGTCTATATATCGCTACCCTAATTTGAAAAGTTACTGGGGGCAAAACGCATTTGCACCATACAAGCCTGTATGACCCGTAGCAAATTTAAAGTAATTCAGAAATACTTCTCGTTGTGTGACGAGAGTAAGCGCCCTGATATCGGTGCGTCAGCCAACATAGTTGTACGCTTGACGAAAACTGTTTAAAGTTTCAAACATCATATAATATATTTTGAAGATTTTTACACATCGCTTCCTTTGATGGTATACCTTCGGGCAAAAGGGATTTCAGCATGCTGCAACCTGCTAGTAGATATGGCAACAGGTCGTCCACTCATGAAGAACAATTTACCTTCACCATCTTCATCTTTGTCTGCGCGATCAAGTCGGTCGCCATCACAGACTTTGCTGTCGCCAATTTCTCAGCGACCATTGCAGCCACAACTCAAACAAGGCCAAAAATCAAATGACCCAATAAAGGAGGTTTGACCATTTCAATCATTTTCCAGAGTGGTTGGATGACATTACGGGAAATAGAAGCTGCAAGCACTGCAAAACTTCCCAAACGCAGTGCATTTGCACAAAATGCAAACTGCATTTATGCTGCTCGGCCAACAAAAATTGTTTTGCTGAGTATCATAGCAACAAATAAAATTATTCAATCAAATAAAATATAACAAAAATTAAAAAAAAAATTCAATTTATTTGGAAACTACTTTTTTACCCTCAAAGCCCCAAGCGTGCCTTGAGGCACTTATTTACATTTTCTCACCTTCCAGGTAAACGAAAGCTTCTATATTTTTTCTGAGTTCATATTTAAGCTCAGAAGCCCCTACTTACTTAAAAAAAAATTATTCGAATTAACTTCTGCTTTTACTTTAGAAAGTAGTCTTAGAGGGTTAAAATGTAGGAAATTTAAATTATTTCCAAATTTTATCAAAAATACCACTCGATGTGATAACATTTTAAAGTTGGACAATAGCACATTTCCAGACATTTACAAAACATTTTACAAATACACATTTTTCTATCACACCAATATTTAAACCATCTTATATAACATAAACATAACGCTCTCAAAAGACTCAACAACAAATTAGCTGAGACAACAAAAACTCTTAGTAAACAGCTAGACGAACAGAGCATGAGCGCATTTTCGGAGAACGAAGCGGAGTAGAAAGGCTAACAAAAACATTGTTAAATGTTTCTTGTACTTTATTGTATTTGCCCTGAAGACGGTTTCCTCTGCGCAATTGCGCTTTTTTTTTATTTCAATTAATTGACCTGAAGCCTGATGACATCAAAATATAACAACACAAAGTTCGCAAAAACTATCACAATAATTTGTTAAATATGTATGTTGATTTTTGCGACCGTTTTGAAATTTAGAGTTGGATGTTTTGCCGGCTCGAGGTCAAATTGTTGGGCGAATAAAAACAAAAATAAAAAACAGTTTGTTCTTATTTTCTTCTCCGATATATTTCGACTACTCATCGGTGGTCGTCTTCAGGGCAATTATTTTTATACGTCCGCACACTGTGACACACTCAGTGTGTAGCTGAGACACACACAAAAAACTTGGTGGAGAACGTATCTTTATCCGCGGGTGCTCCGTTGTTAACTCCAAATTCGGGCATACTTAAGGCCTGTAGATTGAAAAATTCTAGTCAAGGGGGACCTCTGCAAACTGGGTTACATACCACGCTTCTGGGATTCGTCGGCCGCAACCACTGCCGATCCTACTCCAGTTTTCTAGGCCCACTGTGGTGGACGGGGGCGAGGGGAGGAGCCAGTCACATCTCCATTTACTTTTCCCGCCTCTCAGTATTGGCCCCGTTTTTTTCGTGGTGTGGGTGAGAGTTTTTATCCAGTTTTCCAGTTTTCTGCGAATTTTCATTGTTGTTGCACAATTTCTTCCTCTTCTTCACACCGGCACAAACATCTGATCGCTCCAGTGTTGAATAACGAAGAAAAACAAGGGGATCCCCTAGACATAAAATCGGCAGGTGGCGCCTCTGACTAACCGCCCGGATTTGAATTCAAATTCAAAATTGTAACCATTACCGCAATTTTGTGTTTGGATTTTGCCTCCGAACTGGGTTTCTTGAACCAATGGATAAATTTGTGGCATCGTTGGATCACCATTCCCAGCCAGAGAGTGAGCCAACATAAGCGAGGAAGCCGT
Source organism: Drosophila paulistorum (assembly GCA_018152135.1). Taxonomy (NCBI): domain Eukaryota; kingdom Metazoa; phylum Arthropoda; class Insecta; order Diptera; family Drosophilidae; genus Drosophila; species Drosophila paulistorum. The sequence continues at coordinate 918,999 of JAECXG010000194.1, read as the reverse complement.
ATTTGGTCGACGTCCGTTGATCGGAATATCTCCTCCTCCAGTACATGGCAACGCAGCCAAAACACCCTTAGCGTGTGCACAAGCAGTGCTTAATAGCCCAGACGTAACGTCTTTAGCTCCCAGTCCCCCACTGATCTCTCGCATCGCTGAGCTGGACGAACTTGGCGTGTTAGTATGGCAGTTAGATCACTTGTTTAACAAGCGGGACGACAACAAAAAGCCAGTGCGACATATCAATATGAGCACAAAACAAGCCATCGTAAGGCTGAAAGAACTCCAAGAGTTGTTCTGCCAGAAAGCGTTGGCGGGTATGTTCCAAAAAGCCAGGGATGTTCAGGAAAGGAATACGCAAACCTCTCCAGCGGCAATACTCCTGGGCAAGCAAACAGCAGAGCCAGAGCGCAGAGACACATCAAAACGCCCACGAGAGGACGCGGCAACGCAACGAAAGACGCCGCCAAAGAAAAAGCGAGGAGCCCCTCGGGTAGCCAACAAGCCAGAGGATAATAGTGCAGACTGGCAGCACGTCACGGTCCGAAGGGCCAAATGGACGCCCGCACCAAGGCAAAAACTACCAAGACACAGCTCAGACGCTATTCTAATAGCACACGAGGGCAGCCTAACAGCCAACACTCCACAGGCGACGAGGACCAGAGCGCAGAGCATGCCGTGCAAAGCCAATGGCATAACACCACAACAAGTAGCTGCTCGACAGTCTATGCCGAGGGAATTACCAGTTTTCAAAGGAGATCCAAGAGAATGGCCACTTTTTATAAGCACCTATGAAACCAGCACCCGGATCGGTGAATGCAGCAACGAGGAGAACGCTATGCGGCTGCAGAGATGTCTGAAAGGTAAGGCACTTGAAGCCGTGAGAGACAGCTTACTATTCCCAGAAATGCTGCCGAGCGTTATAAGTACTTTAAGAATGTACTTTGGACGCCCGGAACACATAATAAAACTGTTAATGGAGAACGTGCGAAATTTACCTCCTCCAAAGGGCAAGCTAGAACCGCTGATCGAGTTTGCATTTGCGGTGAAAAAATAGATGCGCACCTGAACAACCCTACGTTATTACAAGAGCTTATCGAGAAGACGGGACCTGATATGATGCTTAACTGGGCCCTACATTCAAAATCCATACCCTACCCGAACATACAGCACTTAGCGGATTGGTTGTTTGAGTTGGCTGAAGCAGGGAGTCGTGTATCGACGCCCAACATATTACTAGAAAGCGATAAGAAGAGAACCAACAGAGCATACCCATACCGCAGCGCCTACAGATAACCATAAACACACATTCTGTGCGATATGCAAAGGACACCACAAACCAGTGTCTTGCGAGAAGTTGTTGCGGATGTCAGTCGAAGCCAGGTGGAACGCGATAAATAACCATCACCTATGTGCTCAGTGCCTCAAAAACCACAAGGGATCCTGCTGGAGTCGCGTAGCTTGCGACATAAATGGTTGCAAAGCGAAACATCATCGTCTTCTTCACAAGGAGGCGGCGGAAAGCGTCCTGCACAATCATCGTGGGTCACTAACCAACCAGCCAGAATGCTATGTTCGAATCGTTCCAGTCACTTTGCAATTCAATTCGAATTCCGTCGATATCTACGCATTTATGGACGACGGATCGACTCTAACACTTGTAGAAGAAAAATTGGCTGATGCGCTCGAAGTGAAAGGTTTCGCCAATCCCCTATGCATTAGATGGACCGGCGATGTTAGTCGGCAGGAGCCGGAATCCAAGCAGCTGAACTTGAGAATCTCAAAACAAGGGCAGGGTAATAAATTATTTAAAGTAAATGAAGTCTGCACAGTTAAGTCCATTGGTCTCTCAGCCGAGACGATGATAGCAGATAGGATAAAACAACGATATCCGCACTTAAAAAACTTGCCTATCCCGAGCTTTATTAACGCAATGCCTCAAATGATAATTGGCAGTAATAATCCGAATCTCATAGCTTCGCTAAAGCTGCGCGAAAGAAAATGGCAGCAACCAATTGCTGCAAAAACGAGACTAGGATGGCGGATCGGGACGATCTGGTGGAGGACTCAACCTACATCGATGTCAATGCGATCTGGATTTACATGAGATGGTTAAAAAACATTTGCTAACGGAGGAAAAATCACCGCCGATGTTTACCAAGTCCCCTGATGAAGAGCGATCGCTACAGATTCTGGAGGACACTGTTAGTTACAACTCGTGGACGTACACCACAGGATTGCTTTGGAAAGATGGTCCCCGTGTATTTCCAAATAGCCTGCCGGTAGCAAAACGACGACTCTTATGCATGCAAAAGAAAATGGCAGCAGACCCCTGTTTTGCAAATGAGCTACATAGTCAAATACAAAACCTGATAACCAAAGGCTATGCAAGAAAGTTGGCAGAGGAAGAAGTCGTGGAGAAACCAGAAAATGCATGGTACTTGCCAATTTTTACTGTACGAAATCCACATAAACCCGACAGGGTCAGATTGGTGTGGGACGCGGCAGCTTAATCATCGGGAGTAGCCCTAAATGACTTTCTTCTAAAGGGACCCGATTTGCTCGTGCCCTTGCTGCAGATTATGTATAACTTTAGAATGAGAGCAATTGGCGTGAGCGGTGACATCGCCGAAATGTTCCATCGAATAGCAGTAAGAAAAGAAGACGCTAAAGCACAACGATTCCTATGGCAAAATCAGACAACAGGCGTCGTAGAAACTTTCCAATTTAATGTGTTGACATTTGGAGCCACGTGCTCACCCTGTATAGCGCACTATGTGCGCGACCTGTACGCTAAAAAACACGCAGACGAGTTTCCTTCGGCAGCTAAAGCTATTCAGAGAAGTCACTACGTAGACGACTACATCGATTCATGCCATTCAGAAGAAGAAGCCATTACATTAGCGAAGGAAGTTAGAGAAGTCCATGCACGCGGGGGCTTTCATATGCGCAAGTGGTGTTCGAACTCCAAACGGGTACTCGCTGCACTTTGCGACCCAACAACCTACGACGAAAAACAGTTCTTTAACAGTGAAGAGATACACTCTTATGAGGAAATTTTGGGCATGCGGTGGAGCCCACGTCAAGATGCCTTCACCTATGCACTAAAGTTTCTACGCCTGAAGCGCAACATAATAGCGACAAAAGTCGCACCATCCAAAAGGGAAATTTTACAAGTTTTGATGTCAGTTTTTGACTTCATGGGTTTTGTATCCTGTATAATGATGTATCTCAAAATACTGCTCCAACAAGTTTGGCGCTCGAAGATTGATTGGGATGAGGAAATACCACCCAATCTGCAGGATATGTGGCAATCATGGCTGTCCTTCTTACCCTTGATAGAGAACGTGCAAATTCCGAGATGCTATTTTAAAAATTGGCGTGCACAAGACTGCCTAGTTCAAATTTACGTATTCGTGGATGCGGGAGAAGACGCCTACTCTGCCGTTGCGTATTTCCGTATCGAACAAAATATCCAAATACTTTTGAGTCTCGTTTCAGCTAAATCCAAGGTAGCTCCGTTGCAGCCGCTCTCGATACCCCGCTTGGAGCTACAGGCAGCAGTAACTGGAGCGCGACTGATGAAAAACATAATAGCACAACATGAAATCGACTTTGAGGAATGTTACTTATGGACCGACTCGAAAACGGTACTAGCGTGGCTCGATGGAGACCCACGACGATATCAACAATATGTAATGTTTAGGATTGCTGAGATATGTGAGCTCACAGAGGCCAGAAACTGGAGATGTGTACCAAGCAAACTAAATGTTGCGGACATCGTCACCAAACAACAACATAGGCCTGAAACATATACACAATGGTTCGAAGGACCCAGTTTTCTAAAACTACCGCCGACAGATTGGCCGACGGAAACTACCAATGAAAGGACAGTCACTGAGGAACTGCGTCCTCGTTTCCTTCACATGCGAAAGGAACCAGCAAGAATCAATTACGAGTACTTTTCAAAATGGAATCGATTGACAAGGGCAATTACATGTTGGCTTGCCTATAAGAGGAAGTTGATCATGAAAATACGTAAATCAAAGGAGAATACAAACCAACCGGCATCCCAAATTAATGAAGCCAGAATGTTTCTATACCGGAACATACAACAAGAATGTTACAACGAAGAGTACACAGCCATCGAAAACGGCCACCACGTTTGCCGGAGCAGTCCACTATGGAGGTTACAACTCTTCCTAAATGACCATGGAGTATTGTGTGTACGCGATCGAGCCAGTCGCTTCGCTGGCATCCCTGGGGACGAATCGCTCTACCCACCCAACACTGGGTTACAAAGCTGATAGTTCGGCACTACCATGAAAAATACTATCACATGAATCATGAGACTACAGTAAATGAGGTGAGGCAAAAATATTTTATTCCAAAACTAAGACCTCTCCTTAAAGGGATTCGTCGAAATTGCCAACAATGTAAGCTGAGTAGACCCATTGCACCCTTAATGGCGCCCCTACCTAGGGCTAGACTGGGTGCATTTAAGCCAGCGTTTACGTGTGTGGGAGTTGATTATTTTGGGCCGCTAACAGTTATCGATGGAAGAAAGTCATTGAAAAGATGGGGCATGCTGATAACCTGCCTCACAATGCGAGCAATAAGCATTGATATCGTGCATAGTCTAACCACAAACTCATGCCCAATGGGCTTAAGACGCCATATATCGCGCCGAGGCACACCAAAGGAAATATATAGCGATAACGGGACTAATTTTCGAGGGACCGATGCCTTTCTTATAGACGAACTTCAACTGGATGATGCAAAGATGCATCGAGAATTGTCGCAGCAGGAAATATCGTGGTACTTCAACCCACCGTCAGCTCCTCACATGGGAGGAGCCTGGGAGCGCTTGGTGCGTTCCGTCAAAACCGTGTTATACCGTATAACACCAAATCAAAAATTCTCAGATGAAAGTCTTCTTACCGCCATGGGAGAGGTGGAAATGACGGTCAACTCCAGGCCCCTGACATACGTGTCCCTGGACGACGAAGATCAAGAAGCCCTTACGCCAAATCATCTGTTGCTTGGCTCATCAAATGGAAAAAAACCGATCTGCGATCCGGAACAAATCGACTATAAAGGGTCGTTCCGCCAGAGTGAGATGTTCGCCAACCTATTTTGGAAGCGCTGGGTCAAAGAGATGCTACCAAACATAACACGAAGATCCAAGTGGCATAAAAAAGTAAAGCCAATTGGTGTAGGCGACATCGTACTTATAGTGGACGAAAATCAGCGTCGTAATACCTGGACAAAGGGTCGAGTGGTCGAAGTGACCACCGCAGAAGATGGTCAAGTCCGCCAGGCGAAGGTAGAGACACAACTAGGTGTCCTCTCCAGACCAGCAGTAATGTTAGCAGTCCTCGATGTCGGAAAAGATGAAGCAAGCTCCAGTGGCTCGCTTGCTGGGAGGGGAATGTTGCCGAAATTCGGGCCTGCGAATAAACTTTGTACCACTGTAGCACAAAACGGAACTCTGTCCGAAAAAACAGAATGACGCTCTTTAAAAACTCTAAAACTCTCTCTCTCATCTTACTCTTGCGGTACTTTATTATATATAAGTAGGCACATAAGCGCGAATACGCAGCTGCATTGATCTAAGTACATACATAAGAACCGCGTGTTCAGTTGTTTTTTCGTAGCCAAGAGGCCAAGACTAGAGTAAGTGAAATGAGATTATACAATTATTAGTTATAAGAAAGTTTGTAAAAATAACCTGAAATTACTTACAGAATTAAAAAGCTTACGCTGACCTTAAATGGATTAAATGGAGTAAAATTATTTCAAAGGCACTGGCGGAGCTAGATTAACTAGTCGAACGAGCAACAATTAGATTAATTCAAATTCACTGCGAGGCGGCGCAGGACTTACTAGTCCAAACCGTCAGAGCCTTATAGAAACTTATCGTCTTCCCAATGGGTCCAAAACAACTCTGGAAATTCTGCGATTTGGTCGTGCGAGCCTACACCGGCACAAGTACAATCCCCAGAGTCTTTCAATGGTTTTGTGATAGCCAAAGTATTAAATTACTGGATCTTCAGCTGCTACAACAATTGCCGGAGATTTTAACGCCGGCATCAGAATGGGGTAGTGCATCAACCAATGCAAGAGGCCAAACTCTATTAGAAGCTTTTGCCACACTTGATCTGGCACTTCTAAACACAGGCGAGGAATACACATTTCAACGGGGCAATATCGGCTCGACGATTGACCTTACTTTTGTAAGCAATGTAATATGCCCTTACGCACGGTGGGAAGTGAGCGATGTCTACATGGCCAGTGATCACATGGCAATTCTATGCACAGTCGAGGGCCGGCGTAGATACGACAGACCAACAGCGAGACCCCAACGGAACAACACAAGGATGGTGGAATGATGAGATCGCCAACCTTCGCAAGGAATGTCATATAGCCAGAAGGAGACACCAACGGAATCGAGTAAGCGATGATTCAGAAACTCTCCGCACAGAATTTCGCCGTAGCAAAAGGAGATGCTTTAATGACCTTCTTGTAGAAGCGAAAAACGATGTATGGGGCAGACCGTACAAAATCGTAATGAAGAGGCTAAAAACCAACCAAAGGACAGAGTAGGAGACCACATATCAGGAGAACTTTTTACCCCCCAGCCGCCCAACAATAGTCCCGCTGAACCAATGGATGTTGAAACTATACCTCCAATAGGTGTATGGGAGATACTGGCAGCTGTTGCGCGAACCAGAGTCAGGTCGTCCCCGGGCCTCGATTGCTTCCCCAACGAAGCTCTAAAAATTCAACAAATGCATTAATGACGGAGTCCTTCCAGATCTTTACAAGAGACAAAAGCTTGTGCTGCTACCAAAGCCAAGAAAGCAAGCCGGCGAATCCATATCATACAGACCTATATGCCTATATATCAAAATACTGCTCCAACAAGTTTGGCGCTCGAAGATTGATTGGGATGAGGAAATACCACCCAATCTGCAGGATATGTGGCAATCATGGCTGTCCTTCTTACCCTTGATAGAGAACGTGCAAATTCCGAGATGCTTTTTTAAAAATTGGCGTGCACAAGACTGCCGAGTTCAAATTTACGTATTCGTGGATGCGGGAGAAGACGCCTACTCTGCCGTTGCGTATTTCCGTATCGAACAAAATATCCAAATACTTTTGAGTCTCGTTTCAGCTAAATCCAAGGTAGCTCCGTTGCAGCCGCTCTCGATACCCCGCTTGGAGCTACAGGCAGCAGTAACTGGAGCGCGACTGATGAAAAACATAATAGCACAACATGAAATCGACTTTGAGGAATGTTACTTATGGACCGACTCGAAAACGGTACTAGCGTGGCTCGATGGAGACCCACGACGATATCAACAATATGTAATGTTTAGGATTGCTGAGATATGTGAGCTCACAGAGGCCAGAAACTGGAGATGTGTACCAAGCAAACTAAATGTTGCGGACATCGTCACCAAACAACAACATAGGCCTGAAACATATACACAATGGTTCGAAGGACCCAGTTTTCTAAAACTACCGCCGACAGATTGGCCGACGGAAACTACCAATGAAAGGACAGTCACTGAGGAACTGCGTCCTCGTTTCCTTCACATGCGAAAGGAACCAGCAAGAATCAATTACGAGTACTTTTCAAAATGGAATCGATTGACAAGGGCAATTACATGTTGGCTTGCCTATAAGAGGAAGTTGATCATGAAAATACGTAAATCAAAGGAGAATACAAACCAACCGGCATCCCAAATTAATGAAGCCAGAATGTTTCTATACCGGAACATACAACAAGAATGTTACAACGAAGAGTACACAGCCATCGAAAACGGCCACCACGTTTGCCGGAGCAGTCCACTATGGAGGTTACAACTCTTCCTAAATGACCATGGAGTATTGTGTGTACGCGATCGAGCCAGTCGCTTCGCTGGCATCCCTGGGGACGAATCGCTCTACCCACCCAACACTGGGTTACAAAGCTGATAGTTCGGCACTACCATGAAAAATACTATCACATGAATCATGAGACTACAGTAAATGAGGTGAGGCAAAAATATTTTATTCCAAAACTAAGACCTCTCCTTAAAGGGATTCGTCGAAATTGCCAACAATGTAAGCTGAGTAGACCCATTGCACCCTTAATGGCGCCCCTACCTAGGGCTAGACTGGGTGCATTTAAGCCAGCGTTTACGTGTGTGGGAGTTGATTATTTTGGGCCGCTAACAGTTATCGATGGAAGAAAGTCATTGAAAAGATGGGGCATGCTGATAACCTGCCTCACAATGCGAGCAATAAGCATTGAGATCGTGCATAGTCTAACCACAAACTCATGCCCAATGGGCTTAAGACGCCATATATCGCGCCGAGGCACACCAAAGGAAATATATAGCGATAACGGGACTAATTTTCGAGGGACCGATGCCTTTCTTATAGACGAACTTCAACTGGATGATGCAAAGATGCATCGAGAATTGTCGCAGCAGGAAATATCGTGGTACTTCAACCCACCGTCAGCTCCTCACATGGGAGGAGCCTGGGAGCGCTTGGTGCGTTCCGTCAAAACCGTGTTATACCGTATAACACCAAATCAAAAATTCTCAGATGAAAGTCTTCTTACCGCCATGGGAGAGGTGGAAATGACGGTCAACTCCAGGCCCCTGACATACGTGTCCCTGGACGACGAAGATCAAGAAGCCCTTACGCCAAATCATCTGTTGCTTGGCTCATCAAATGGAAAAAAACCGATCTGCGATCCGGAACAAATCGACTATAAAGGGTCGTTCCGCCAGAGTGAGATGTTCGCCAACCTATTTTGGAAGCGCTGGGTCAAAGAGATGCTACCAAACATAACACGAAGATCCAAGTGGCATAAAAAAGTAAAGCCAATTGGTGTAGGCGACATCGTACTTATAGTGGACGAAAATCAGCGTCGTAATACCTGGACAAAGGGTCGAGTGGTCGAAGTGACCACCGCAGAAGATGGTCAAGTCCGCCAGGCGAAGGTAGAGACACAACTAGGTGTCCTCTCCAGACCAGCAGTAATGTTAGCAGTCCTCGATGTCGGAAAAGATGAAGCAAGCTCCAGTGGCTCGCTTGCTGGGAGGGGAATGTTGCCGAAATTCGGGCCTGCGAATAAACTTTGTACCACTGTAGCACAAAACGGAACTCTGTCCGAAAAAACAGAATGACGCTCTTTAAAAACTCTAAAACTCTCTCTCTCATCTTACTCTTGCGGTACTTTATTATATATAAGTAGGCACATAAGCGCGAATACGCAGCTGCATTGATCTAAGTACATACATAAGAACCGCGTGTTCAGTTGTTTTTTCGTAGCCAAGAGGCCAAGACTAGAGTAAGTGAAATGAGATTATACAATTATTAGTTATAAGAAAGTTTGTAAAAATAACCTGAAATTACTTACAGAATTAAAAAGCTTACGCTGACCTTAAATGGATTAAATGGAGTAAAATTATTTCAAAGGCACTGGCGGAGCTAGATTAACTAGTCGAACGAGCAACAATTAGATTAATTCAAATTCACTGCGAGGCGGCGCAGGACTTACTAGTCCAAACCGTCAGAGCCTTATAGAAACTTATCGTCTTCCCAATGGGTCCAAAACAACTCTGGAAATTCTGCGATTTGGTCGTGCGAGCCTACACCGGCACAAGTACAATCCCCAGAGTCTTTCAATGGTTTTGTGATAGCCAAAGTATTAAATTACTGGATCTTCAGCTGCTACAACAATTGCCGGAGATTTTAACGCCGGCATCAGAATGGGGTAGTGCATCAACCAATGCAAGAGGCCAAACTCTATTAGAAGCTTTTGCCACACTTGATCTGGCACTTCTAAACACAGGCGAGGAATACACATTTCAACGGGGCAATATCGGCTCGACGATTGACCTTACTTTTGTAAGCAATGTAATATGCCCTTACGCACGGTGGGAAGTGAGCGATGTCTACATGGCCAGTGATCACATGGCAATTCTATGCACAGTCGAGGGCCGGCGTAGATACGACAGACCAACAGCGAGACCCCAACGGAACAACACAAGGATGGTGGAATGATGAGATCGCCAACCTTCGCAAGGAATGTCATATAGCCAGAAGGAGACACCAACGGAATCGAGTTAGCGATGATTCAGAAACTCTCCGCACAGAATTTGAGCAGAAGCGCAGGGACCTCAAACAGGCAATTCGCCGTAGCAAAAGGAGATGCTTTAATGACCTTCTTGTAGAAGCGAAAAACGATGTATGGGGCAGACCGTACAAAATCGTAATGAAGAGGCTAAAAACCAACCAAAGGACAGAGTAGGAGACCACATATCAGGAGAACTTTTTACCCCCCAGCCGCCCAACAATAGTCCCGCTGAACCAATGGATGTTGAAACTACTACTGGCAGCTGTTGCGCGAACCAGAGTCAGGTCGTCCCCGGGCTTCGATTGCTTCCCCAACGAAGCTCTAAAAATTCAACAAATGCATTAATGACGGAGTCCTTCCAGATCTTTACAAGAGACAAAAGCTTGTGCTGCTACCAAAGCCAAGAAAGCAAGCCGGCGAATCCATATCATACAGACCTATATGCCTTCTGGACACGACAGGCAAAGTGCTTGATAGAATCCTAGCGGATTGACTAGATGAGGCACTACATTCTGCCAACGCACTGTCGGATAATCAATTTGGCTTCCGAAAGGGGCGATCTACTATCGACGCTATCCAAAAAGTGGTGAGCATAACACGTAATGCAATAGCGGGCGATCGATGGAAAGGAGGTGCCAAGAAGTATTGCATCATAGCCACTTTAGATGTGAAAAATGCATTTAATTCGGCAAGGTGGCCTTGCATTGTACATGCCCTGCGAAATTTCGGCATACCACTTTATCTATGGAAGGTAATAAGTAGTTACTTTTCCAATAGAAGTCTCCACGCAGACACACTTGAAGGAGAGAAAACATACGACATCACTGGAGGTGTCCCACAGGGTTCGGTTCTGGGGCCCTTGCTTTGGAATGCCATGTATAACGGCGTCCTAAACTTGGAATTGCCTGCTGGGGTCATGATTGTAGGCTTTGCTGATGACGTAGTCGTAGTAAGTGTGGCAAAACATCTTAGCGAAGTAGAGACAATGTGCTCGAACGGGATCGCTCGAGTGCAACAATGGCTGGCCTTCTCCTGGCCGAAAATAAAACAGAAGCTGTTCTTGTAAGCAGTAGGAAAAAAGTGGAGACAGCAAGCATACAGGTCGGCGGCACGCAAATAAAAACAAAAAAGGCAATAAAGTAAATAAAGCCAGAGCCGAAAAACGCTGTGGCATGGTGTAATCAAGGCAACCATGCTTTACGACGCGCCCGTTTGGGCAGAAGCAATGCCCACAAAATCATACGCCCGAGAATTGGACTCAATATTTAGAATCAGCGCACTAAGGGTCTGCTGCGGATTTCGTACGATTTCAGGTATCGCAGCCATGGTACTAGCAAGCGCAATCCCAGTCGGAATCCAGGCCGATGAATCCAAAATACTATTTTGGGCATTAAAAGAGCCAAACTTAGTGCCAACCGAAGAAGAATTGCTACAGGTTCAGGCGCACGAAATAAGTATATCAAGGTGGCAATTGCAATGGGATATGTCGCAAAAAGGCAGATGGACCCATCGGCTAATCCCAAGCCTAAAAGACTGGTTGGCCAGGGCCCATGGAGAAGTCAACTTCTTCTCGACGCAACTTCTGAGTGGTCAAGACACGCAATAAGCCCAGAGTGCGCATGGTACGCCAACGGAGAAGACGATACGGCTGAACATGTCCTCTTCAAGTGCGGACGCTTCGACACCGAGAGAGAACACCTCGACGCGGAACTCGGGGAGCAAATCGCAGTATCCAGTTTGGTCCGAATGATCATTCGTCGCAGGGAAAACTGGGAGGCATTTAACGAGTTCGCGGCTATTGCCATGACCGAGCTCCGCAGAGTGGAGCAGCTGAGTCGAGTCGAATGACCTGAGAGCAGGAAGCGGGTGGAAGCACGCCTGTGTGAAGCAATACCCTCGCTGGCAGTACCACACAAGCTACTTTCCCTCGGAAACTTTTTTCCAAATTTTCTATCCTTCTTGTATATATTAATTCAAAAAACAAAAAAAAAAAAAAAAATAATTGCCCTGAAGACGACCGATGAGTGGTCGAAATATATCGGAGAAGAAAATAAGAACAAACTGTTTTTTATTTTTGTTTTTATTCGCCCAACAATTTGACCTCGAGCCGGCAAAACATCCAAATCTAAATTTGTTAAATGTTTTTTGTACTTTATTGTAACGCGTGTTTTTTTACGCTTTTGGTTTTTCACGTTGGCAACACTGACATACCGCATGATGTTCATGACAGCTGTGAAAGTGAAAAATGCTCAGTTTAGTTTACCATTTCATCATGGAAAGGCTTACGCCCGAACAACGTTTACAAATCATTGAAATTATTATCAAAATTCGTGTTCTGTGAAAAATGTGTTTCGCAAATTACGTCCATATTATGGTCCACACAACCGACCAACCGAGCAAGCCAATTAATCTCTCGTTTTGGACCCGTCAGTTGGCCACCGCGGTCATGTGACATTACACCACTGGCTTATTTTTTTTGGGGATATGTAAAGTCATTGGTTTACCAGGACAAACCAGCGTCAATTGGTGCATTGGAAGACAATATCAGTCGTGTTATTGGCGAAATTCCCTTAGACATGCTGGAAAAAGTGCTGCAAAATTGGACCTTCCGTGTTGATCACTTGAAACGCAGTCGCGGCCAACATTGACATGAAGTCATTTTTAAAAAGTAATTGGCAGAGATTGTTTTATCATCTCAAATAAAAATTTAACAATAATATTCAAATTTTGTGTGTTTCATTTCAATTTTAAAAACCAAACGCTTAAAAAAACACACGATAGTTGCGCAGAAGACGGTTGCCGCTGCGCAACCGAATTATATCGGTTACAAAATTAAAGTAGAAACTGCGGTTTTTATTTTTATTTTAATAAAATGACCTAAAGCCTGAAGACAACATATACAAAATGTTTTTTATTTGTCCGTTTATTTTGACCTCGACCCGGCAAACATATCACAAAAAATTCAGAGGTCGCAAAAATCAACGATTATAGCTCCTACTGTGAGTTCTAATCGAGTCCTTCGAGTTGTAATCTTATTCTGGTTAATTTAGAACTTCGTAAGTTAATGGTCTATGGTCTGTTTTTACTAGAAAATGTTAGCCACAAATATATCGTCGGAAATGTGTAATTGTCCAGTGAATTGCTTTTAAGTCTTCCTCTGTTGTAGATTTTTTGCTTTCACCTTTGGTGAATGAGCGTGAAGCATATGCACCTGGGAGTTATTAATCTACATTTGTGTTAGGGCAGCTCCACAGGCTTATTTACTTGCGTGTGTAATTATGAATAATACTTATATTTAAATAATGTGGGTTCCATTAGAGCCTATATTAAATAATCGAATGAATTTGGCATTTATTCTTTCTTTTTACATAATCTAATTATGTGCGGTAAATAAACGGCGAGATTTTTAATGAATATATTTGCAGAATGCAACGAATTTTCCAGCGCTGTCTGTAGGAACAGGATATTTTTCGATGACGTAATTTTTATTAACATCCATTTACAAGAATTCTTGCGAAGGCTTAAGTCCAGAAAAAGCTACTGTCATCATTCTTTGAAAAGAACTTAGACCGTATGGTAGTCTTGTGAATCGATACGAACCATTACTTGTTGAAAAAGAAGTTAATTCTCTAGAGCTTTTTATACGCTTTTGAAAAAGGTATTTTAATTTTGGTCAGAAGTGTGCAACGTATAGAAGGAAGCATCATCGAGAATAAAAAGTGTATGTATGCTGAATCAGCACGACGAGGCAAGTTCAAAATGCCATTTCCGTCCGTCTGTCCGTCCGTGTGGAACAGAGCAAACACCTCCTAGACCGTACGAGCTAAAAAGCAGCAACTTTGCATGTAGGCTTGCATATAGAGCACAGGTAGTATATATGGGATAAAGCCGGATCGGGCAACTATATCATATAGCTCCCATACAACCGGCAAAGTCACAAACAGTGACTGTTTTCAATAAATTCGTTCTTTTCTGAGCTATTGTGAAATTTAATATTGGTGAGTTTGTTACACAAATGGTGGCGATCGCGGCCGATAATTTCGACCTATTGGCGATTTAGGTCCATTTTAGAAGTTCTAAACTTTTGAACGAATCTCCGACGCATCCCTCAGTCCGTCGGCACATCGTTCTCTACAATTTCCGGCTTCCGACAATGACCCTATGTACAGCAGCTGATATCGTTTATGAGTCCGGCTTGGGCAGGTGTGGAGTCTCTTCCCATTTCCCCTGGAGACAGTATCGCACCTACTAACACGATATCAGTTGTAGTTTCCGAACCGTCCTGGTAAACATCCGTTTCCATGAATATTGCCAATAAAGTAGTTACGAGAGGAGCTAGTAAAGTGCTGGCTGCTTCAGCTGCTGCTGCGTCTGCTGTAGCCGGCTCGAGGCTTGATCCCAATACTACTTCTGAAGAAGTCACAGCCTACATCCAGGGAAAAGTTCAAGCACCAAACATTGCTATGCAAAAGTTCCGTGTTTCACATACTCGGCACATTTCGTCCTTTAAAATAAGTGTCTCCCCAGATCTTTTTGCTCAAATATGTCATAAAGATTTTTGGCCGGAACACCTTGTTGCAAAAGTATACAATAAAAAAGAAGAATCGACCTCCGATAAGCTTGCTACCTGCCTCTGTGAATAACGTACCTTCCGGCTCGTCTGCACATGTTAGCGAGTCAAAAAACTAATTTCCTCCCTAACTCTGGCCTATCAGAACGTACAGGGATTAAAGTCTAAACTCTCTATACTCTATGTAGATAGTTTAGCTTTTGACTTTCATATTCTTGCCATTACTGGGACTTGGCTGAAACCTGATATTGCCGATGCTTCAATTCTTCCCTCAAAATACTTAATATATAGACATGATCGGACTATCAGTAATGGTGGTGGTGTTTTGATCGCTGTTGAGTCGGCGTTCTCGTCAGAAATTGTCCAGTCTGCCAATCAGGAGATTGAATTTGATTGCGTTAAAATTTCGCTTAATTCTTTTTCTGTCTGTATTACTTATTCGTATATTCCACCACAGTCAGACTTGGCAGTATACTTTGGAGATTTTAATTTACCTGAGATTGCCTGGACCCTCTCATATGATTCTTTATTACTGTTGCCCTTCTGGTCACATTGTTTCATAGATGGTCTGCGTGATAGTCATAACAGATCACTTGATCTGGAATTTGTGTTGGATTCTTCCAACTGCGATGTTTCCTGAGCCCTTATTACTGAACACAACTTTCATCCAACTCTGGATGTAACCATTGACCTTCCTTTTGGGGTTATGTCTCGACATAATAACGCGATGCCTCCAACCTGATGTTTTCGCAAGATAAACTTTACTAAACTTAAAAAACTATTGTTAACTAATGATTGGACATATCTGTATACTTGCACGGACATGGACTCTGCCATTTCTGTCTTCTATAAAACTCTTGAGTCCTTCTTTAATGTCTGACTCAAGCATGCTCCTTGGTTCTATAATGATTATCGTCAGCGATGTAAACTAGGGTTTTCTTGCGATCCTAAGCAATTTTACAAATTTGTCAATGTAAGACGTAAGACATCAGTGCACCCGTATTACTTGTCTTTCGAAAACAATAAAGCTGACAATGATCAGGCAATTGCAAATATGTTTGCTGACTTTTTCAAAACAACTTATTCCTCTTCGAATTATCAAGCAAATCCTCCTTATGCTCATCACTTGCAATCGTCTAATTGCATTTTAGACCCTGTGTTTGATGAAAGTTCGGTTCTTAGCGTACTTAGTGCCGTCAATGCAATATATGCACCTTGCCCTAATGGAATACCAGGCTGCATATTAAGGTTTTGCGCAGAGGCCATATGTAAGCCAATACTTAAGTTGTTTACACTGTCCGTCATATCTTATCAATCATTTCGTCATCCCAACTTGGGTTTTAAAAAACGAAGATCGACAACTACTAACCTATTAGAATTCACTTCTTGCTCAATCAAAGGGTTCAAGACTTCCGTGCAAACTGACGTCATTCACACTGACTTCAGCAAGGCCTTTTTCAGCTTTTCTATAAGTTACACGCCTTTTGCTAGATTGTATTCTTCAATATCTTTCTAAGCGTATACAAAAGGCACTCTTTAAGTCTTCATTTTCAAAGACCATCCAAGTGACCTCTGGAGTACCTCAGGTTAGTCATTTGGGTCCATTGCTATTCACTCTTGATATAAATGATCTTCCATTAGTAGTGTCACATTCTCAGGTGCTTATGTACGCGGATGATGTGAAGCTATACCTCAGTTTTAAAGACATATCATCTTCTTGCCTACTTCAATCGGATCTTAATGATCTTCGGAGTTGGTGTGAAACCAACCTATTAAACCTCAACGGCTCTAAATGTAAAGTTATGTCTTTTTATAGATGCACTCCATACTTAGCAACTTATTATCTTAATGACACTGCCTTAGAGCGGTTAGATATTATCAATGACTTAGGTGTTCTTATGGACCATACTTTTAATCCTCTTATTTCAGCTTCAGTTAGTAAAGCTATGAATGTTCTTGGGTTTGCGAAACGATAAACCTCATTAATGCGTCCTATTTTAGAGTACGTATCTTGCATATGGTCACCTCAATATGAGACGCACCAAAGTAAAAATATATCTGTTCAAAAGCAATGCTTTTTGCTCTTCGTGGTCTAAATTGGGATCGCAATGTCAATTTGCCATCATTTTCCAGTAATCCTCTCTTAATCAATCTTCCTTTTTTAATTAATCGTAGAGCAATGCTTGGTGCTATCTTTATTTATAAACTTTATATGGGTGAAATAGACTCTCCTGAGCTATTGAACCAGTTAAACCTATCCGTACACCGTAGACTTACTAGAAATTTTATTCCTCTATCCTAAAAACACTGTAGTTGTAACTATTCTTTCTTCTTCGAGTCCTATGTTCTGATTACAATCTTATGTATCCCGTAATCAGATCAGAAGCCTTTCTTTTTCTTGTGAAAACCTTTATTTTAGCACACTTTGCTCGTAATTAGCTGTAGTTAATCATATTTTTAATTGTTGGCCCGTTTTTTTGTATATGTCCATGCGATTGTGCCGTCCGATATACTGCTGCGCCAAACGGTCGGTCGGGCGGGAGGTGTACAGCGCTCTGCTTGGGCTCGCGCGAAACAGGCTATGTCCTGGTTTCGATTGGGCCACTTGAACGTACTTCGCATTGTACGCGTCAATGTCCACACAATATGGACTCAGAAAACATCATCCGAGTGAAGCACAGGTCAGAGAGCATAAATTCTGATGGTGACGCCATCGTAATTCCAAGACACAGCAGAATTGCCTTTTTAATCACAAAGGATTATCACGAAAAATCTCACCATGTACTTCACGAGTGTACCATTAGCCTTAATAGGAGCGTATATTATATGCCGAAGAGTCCTATATAAAACCGTCCGAAATGGATGCCAATGTAAGCACCTAGACCGATCGCCAGATTAGCTTGTTTTGAACGACCATTCACATATACGGGTGTCCACTATTTCTGCCCCATATTAGTCAACGTTGGAAGACACAAAGAAAAGCGCTGGGGAGTCCTTCTTGCGTTTTAACACTAAATGCACTTTATCTGGAAGTCCCCTACAAACTCGATGTGAGTTCATGCATAATGTGCCTAAAAAACCTTATGGCACTACGTGGCACACTAAGAGAAATCTTCTCCGACAACGGAACTAATTTCAAAAACACTATTGAAGAAGGAACCTAAGAAGATCGACTTCGGTCATATCGCCGTTCACTAGGAAGCTATAAAATGGCGTTTTAACCCACCAGCCGCACCCGTCATAACAGTTCTAAAAGCCATTTTTAATGGCGAAAATCTTCGAAGTGCCCTAATGGAAGCCAAAATTTATAATAAACTCCAGGCCTCTAAAGTTTGTTTCTTTAGATACAGGTGATGAAGCGCTTACACCTAACCACTTGCTTTTGGGATTAAAGGCTACAAACCAGTGTCAGGTAATGCCGCCGACCTACGGTTACGATGGCATGAAACGCAATTGTTTGCTGATCGCTTCTGGAATAGATGAGTGAAGGAATATAACCCAACTAACTACGTTACCGCTGTTAGTACAAATTTAAATATTAACCGTCGACCCGAAAATGGCAGCCCGGAAAAGGGGGTTGGCAGCCCGGAAAAGGGGGTTGGCAGCCCTGGCAAAAACGAGTGGGAACCAACGAAGAGTTTGGCGTGAGTGTGTGATAGCACCAGAGGAAAAAGCTACAAACTTTTTTAAAGCCTCCTCGGATTAGAGCGAATCAAAGAATTAATAATTACATCTAACTCAACAGGTAAGCATTGAATACATCAACTTGTATGTAAAGATTTTTCTCCGCAGCTAGAGCAAACATCATTCTAATAGCTTCCTAGCGAATGACTGGAGAAAAAGTTTCACGAATCTTGATTTTAATCTTTCTATATCACAATGCTTAGTTCTTTTGATGTGATATTCTTATATGTAATTTTCCAACAATGCGTCTTATTCTTGCTAGAACTAGAACTACTACAGATTGAGGTGTTTCCATATCATTCTCAAGTTGAATTTGGTGAAGCATGCTATATTGCTTCTTTGGTCTACCTGCCAAACCAGTCCGAAGAATTTTCGGTCTTCCTGGTCCTCTTCGTGGATTCTCTTTTTCGGTTCCTTGGATCTAGATCCAGTGACAAAATCTTCCTCCTCCTCTTCGGAGAAGTCCGTATCGTCGTTTGGAGGAATATATTACTTTGGCGAATATATTATGACGTGCGGTTCGAGACGATAATGCTTGTCACAAAATCGTTGTTTTTGGCTGAAAGATCAAAATATTTAAGTTTTTTGTTCTGTAATTCATATTCTATAAACTTTACGTTACGTCGCTCAACAATTATACGATTTTCTAAAGAATAATCATTCAAAATGTACTCTTTACCTTTTGAGTGGAGCTTTTTTTATTTGTTTTATTCAAAGCCAGCGCTCCACATCCAACAACTTTTATGTGCTTCACCGACGGTAAGCCACATTTCCATAATTTGAAAGGTGTATGTCCATCCAAGGCTTTTGTAGGACATCGATTTCTCAAATAAACCGCAGTATTAAGAGCTTCAGCCCATAAAAATTCTCCTAAAATTTCCATGGGTCAAGAGGCATTTAGCCGAAATGGCTAAATGCTATACAATAGTAGAGATACCATTGTTCTGTTGGCACGCTCGGCAACTCCATATTGTTGCGTTGTATAGGGCACGGTTAATACACGCATGATACCATCACTAACCATAGAATACATAGATGCGTCAAACTCAATATTTTTTGATTACAAACGCAACCCTGAGCGTGGAACCCCAGAGAACTTCGCCAAAAACCCGAACGTTCGTACTCTCAATGAGAGCGCAAAGTGGTGAGAGTTAAGCAGCTAAGAAAATAATTCAGTCTGGCACAGACTACCGAACGACGCAGGCAGGCCTATGTCGCTTGTCATTTCATTCTGTCTATGTATGCGTACACTCGTCGGTACATGCTCAAGCTTCGTAGTGTGTGTGACGTGAAGTTGTATAACACCACATTTCAATAGCTCGACAAAACAGCGACTAAGCAAATAGGACAAGCCACTGTGGAAAGAATATTAAAAAATATTGGCATCAGTTTTGTATGTAACCCGATGGATGTGTGGATAGAGTGCTCTCTTGGCGATCCGAATGCTCCCTGGTTCGATTCCTAGCTCAAAATTGTCAAATAAATAAAAAAAAAAGATTAAAACCGGAGCGCCGGGGTTAACTTCGACCGCGTCGAAGTTTGTATACCCTTGCAACTGTTTTGGTAACTCTTTCCTTACCCATAGCCATCACAGTGTAAAAACGTTTTATCGAAAAAGTGTAATGGCTGCGAAAGAACCGCCTATAATCTGAATATAACGAAGGTTATTTGCAAAAGTCATTGTTTTCCACCGATCGTTCCTATGGGAGCAATATGATATAGTCACCCGATCTTTATCAAATTCGGCATAGTTATTAACAGATATATTAAAGTAACAATTGTTTAATTAGAAAGCAATCGCGTCGAAAGTAACGAAGTTAGTTATTGGCAAAAGTCACTGTTTTCGACCGATCGTTCCTATTAGACCTATATGATATAGTCACCCGATCTGGATGAAATTTAGCACAATTATTAATAAGAACACAAAACTGACCAATTCCACTTTTATGACAATTGCTGATAAAATAACGAAGTTATTGAGAAAAGTCACTGTTCTTGACTTTGACGTTTGTATGGGAGCTATATGATATAGTTGCCCGATCCTGCTGAATCTGAGATATACAACCCCTGCAGTATATACAAACCTACGTGCAAAATTTCAGCTCTGTAGCTCTTACGGTCTCGGAGGAGTTCGCGTTGATCCAGACGGACGGACGGACGGACATGGCTAGTTGAACTCGTCTCGTCATGCTGATCAAGAATACATAAACTTTATATGGTATGAGATGCTTCGTTCTATGCGTTGCACACTTCTGACCAAAATTAATATACCCTTTTTGCAAGGGTTTAAAAACTTAACTAGTATACATGTAGTTGCAAACAGCAGCAGAGCAGCAAGACAGTTGCAAAGAAGAGGCTGCTGAACGTACACTGCTAATATGAAAAAATCTCGAGGCTTGATCCCAATACTACTTCTGAAGAAGTCACAGCCTACATCCAGGGAAAAGTTCAAGCACCAAACATTGCTATGCAAAAGTTCCGTGTTTCACATACTCGGCACATTTCGTCCTTTAAAATAAGTGTCTCCCCAGATCTTTTTGTTGCAAAAGTATACAATAAAAAAGAAGAATCGACCTCCGATAAGCTTGCTACCTGCCTCTGTGAATAACGTACCTTCCGGCTCGTCTGCACATGTTAGCGAGTCAAAAAACTAATTTCCTCCCTAACTCTGGCCTATCAGAACGTACAGGGATTAAAGTCTAAACTCTCTATACTCTATGTAGATAGTTTAGCTTTTGACTTTCATATTCTTGCCATTACTGGGACTTGGCTGAAACCTGATATTGCCGATGCTTCAATTCTTCCCTCAAAATACTTAATATATAGACATGATCGGACTATCAGTAATGGTGGTGGTGTTTTGATCGCTGTTGAGTCGGCGTTCTCGTCAGAAATTGTCCAGTCTGCCAATCAGGAGATTGAATTTGATTGCGTTAAAATTTCGCTTAATTCTTTTTCTGTCTGTATTACTTATTCGTATATTCCACCACAGTCAGACTTGGCAGTATACTTTGGAGATTTTAATTTACCTGAGATTGCCTGGACCCTCTCATATGATTCTTTATTACTGTTGCCCTTCTGGTCACATTGTTTCATAGATGGTCTGCGTGATAGTCATAACAGATCACTTGATCTTGAATTTGTGTTGGATTCTTCCAACTGCGATGTTTCCTGAGCCCTTATTACTGAACACAACTTTCATCCAACTCTGGATGTAACCATTGACCTTCCTTTTGGGGTTATGTCTCGACATAATAACGCGATGCCTCCAACCTGATGTTTTCGCAAGATAAACTTTACTAAACTTAAAAAACTATTGTTAACTAATGATTGGACATATCTGTATACTTGCACGGACATGGACTCTGCCATTTCTGTCTTCTATAAAACTCTTGAGTCCTTCTTTAATGTCTGACTCAAGCATGCTCCTTGGTTCTATAATGATTATCGTCAGCGATGTAAACTAGGGTTTTCTTGCGATCCTAAGCAATTTTACAAATTTGTCAATGTAAGACGTAAGACATCAGTGCACCCGTATTACTTGTCTTTCGAAAACAATAAAGCTGACAATGATCAGGCAATTGCAAATATGTTTGCTGACTTTTTCAAACAACTTATTCCTCTTCGAATTATCAAGCAAATCCTCCTTATGCTCATCACTTGCAATCGTCTAATTGCATTTTAGACCCTGTGTTTGATGAAAGTTCGGTTCTTAGCGTACTTAGTGCCGTCAATGCAATATATGCACCTTGCCCTAATGGAATACCAGGCTGCATATTAAGGTTTTGCGCAGAGGCCATATGTAAGCCAATACTTAAGTTGTTTACACTGTCCGTCATATCTTATCAATCAATTCGTCATCCCAACTTGGGTTTTAAAAAACGAAGATCGACAACTACTAACCTATTAGAATTCACTTCTTGCTCAATCAAAGGGTTCAAGACTTCCGTGCAAACTGACGTCATTCACACTGACTTCAGCAAGGCCTTTTCAGCTTTTCTATAAGTTACACGCCTTTTGCTAGATTGTATTCTTCAATATCTTTCTAAGCGTATACAAAAGGCACTCTTTAAGTCTTCATTTTCAAAGACCATCCAAGTGACCTCTGGAGTACCTCAGGTTAGTCATTTGGGTCCATTGCTATTCACTCTTGATATAAATGATCTTCCATTAGTAGTGTCACATTCTCAGGTGCTTATGTACGCGGATGATGTGAAGCTATACCTCAGTTTTAAAGACATATCATCTTCTTGCCTACTTCAATCGGATCTTAATGATCTTCGGAGTTGGTGTGAAACCAACCTATTAAACCTCAACGGCTCTAAATGTAAAGTTATGTCTTTTTATAGATGCACTCCATACTTAGCAACTTATTATCTTAATGACACTGCCTTAGAGCGGTTAGATATTATCAATGACTTAGGTGTTCTTATGGACCATACTTTTAATCCTCTTATTTCAGCTTCAGTTAGTAAAGCTATGAATGTTCTTGGGTTTGCGAAACGATAAACCTCATTAATGCGTCCTATTTTAGAGTATGTATCTTGCATATGGTCACCTCAATATGAGACGCACCAAAGTAAAATTATATCTGTTCAAAAGCAATGCTTTTTGCTCTTCGTGGTCTAAATTGGGATCGCAATGTCAATTTGCCATCATTTTCCAGTAATCCTCTCTTAATCAATCTTCCTTTTTTAATTAATCGTAGAGCAATGCTTGGTGCTATCTTTATTTATAAACTTTTTATGGGTGAAATAGACTCTCCTGAGCTATTGAACCAGTTAAACCTATCCGTACACCGTAGACTTACTAGAAATTTTATTCCTCTATCCTAAAAACACTGTAGTTGTAACTATTCTTTCTTCTTCGAGTCCTATGTTCTGATTACAATCTTATGTATCCCGTAATCAGATCAGAAGCCTTTCTTTTTCTTGTGAAAACCTTTATTTTAGCACACTTTGCTCGTAATTAGCTGTAGTTAATCATATTTTTAATTGTTGGCCCGTTTTTTTGTATATGTCCATGCGATTGTGCCGTCCGATATACAGCTGCGCCAAACGGTCGGTCGGGCGGGAGGTGTACAGCGCTCTGCTTGGGCTCGCGCGAAACAGGCTATGTCCTGGTTTCGATTGGGCCACTTGAACGTACTTCGCATTGTACGCGTCAACGTCCACACAATATGGACTCAGAAAACATCATCCGAGTGAAGCACAGGTCAGAGAGCATAAATTCTGATGGTGACGCCATCGTAATTCCAAGACACAGCAGAATTGCCTTTTTAATCACAAAGGATTATCACGAAAAATCTCACCATATACTTCACGAGTGTACCATTGGCCTTAATAGGACCGAAGAGTCCTATATAAAACCGTCCGAAATGGATGCCAATGTAAGCACCTAGACCGATCGCCAGATTAGCTTGTTTTGAACGACCATTCACATATACGGGTGTCCACTATTTCTGCCCCATATTAGTCAACGTTGGAAGACACAAAGAAAAGCGCTGGGGAGTCCTTCTTGCGTTTTAACACTAAATGCACTTTATCTGGAAGTCCCCTACAAACTCGATGTGAGTTCATGCATAATGTGCCTAAAGAACCTTATGGCACTACGTGGCACACTAAGAGAAATCTTCTCCGACAACGGAACTAATTTCAAAAACACTATTGAAGAAGGAACCTAAGAAGATCGACTTCGGTCATATCGCCGTTCACTAGGAAGCTATAAAATGGCGTTTTAACCCACCAGCCGCACCCGTCATAACAGTTCTAAAAGCCATTTTTAATGGCGAAAATCTTCGAAGTGCCCTAATGGAAGCCAAAATTTATAATAAACTCCAGGCCTCTAAAGTTTGTTTCTTTAGATACAGGTGATGAAGCGCTTACACCTAACCACTTGCTTTTGGGATTAAAGGCTACAAACCAGTGTCAGGTAATGCCGCCGACCTACGGTTACGATGGCATGAAACGCAATTGTTTGCTGATCGCTTCTGGAATAGATGAGTGAAGGAATATAACCCAACTAACTACGTTACCGCTGTTAGTACAAATTTAAATATTAACCGTCGACCCGAAAATGGCAGCCCGGAAAAGGGGGTTGGCAGCCCGGAAAAGGGGGTTGGCAGCCAACGAAGAGTTTGGCGTGAGTGTGTGATAGCACCAGAGGAAAAAGCTACAAACTTTTTTAAAGCCTCCTCGGATTAGAGCGAATCAAAGAATTAATAATTACATCTAACTCAACAGGTAAGCATTGAATACATCAACTTGTATGTAAAGATTTTTCTCCGCAGCTAGAGCAAACATCATTCTAATAGCTTCCTAGCGAATGACTGGAGAAAAAGTTTCACGAATCTTGATTTTAATCTTTCTATATCACAATGCTTAGTTCTTTTGATGTGATATTCTTATATGTAATTTTCCAACAATGCGTCTTATTCTTGCTAGAACTAGAACTACTACAGATTGAGGTGTTTCCATATCATTCTCAAGTTGAATTTGGTGAAGCATGCTATATTGCTTCTTTGGTCTACCTGCCAAACCAGTCCGAAGAATTTTCGGTCTTCCTGGTCCTCTTCGTGGATTCTCTTTTTCGGTTCCTTGGATCTAGATCCAGTGACAAAATTTCCTCCTCCTCTTCGGAGAAGTCCGTATCGTCGTTTGGAGGAATATATTACTTTGGCGAATATATTATGACGTGCGGTTCGAGACGATAATGCTTGTCACAAAATCGTTGTTTTTGGCTGAAAGATCAAAATATTTAAGTTTTTTGTTCTGTAATTCATATTCTACAAACTTCACGTTACGTCGCTCAACAATTATACGATTTTCTAAAGAATAATCATTCAAAATGTACTCTTTACCTTTTGAGTGGAGCTTTTTTTATTTGTTTTATTCAAAGCCAGCGCTCCACATCCAACAACTTTTATGTGCTTCACCGACGGTAAGCCACATTTCCATAATTTGAAAGGTGTATGTCCATCCAAGGCTTTTGTAGGACATCGATTTCTCAAATAAACCGCAGTATTAAGAGCTTCAGCCCATAAAAATTCTCCTAAAATTTCCATGGGTCAAGAGGCATTTAGCCGAAATGGCTAAATGCTATACAATAGTAGAGATACCATTGTTCTGTTGGCACGCTCGGCAACTCCATATTGTTGCGTTGTATAGGGCACGGTTAATACACGCATGATACCATCACTAACCATAGAATACATAGATGCGTCAAACTCAATATTTTTTGATTACAAACGCAACCCTGAGCGTGGAACCCCAGAGAACTTCGCCAAAAACCCGAACGTTCGTACTCTCAATAAGAGCGCAAAGTGGTGAGAGTTAAGCAGCTAAGAAAATAATTCAGTCTGGCACAGACTACCGAACGACGCAGGCAGGCCTATGTCGCTTGTCATTTCATTCTGTCTATGTATGCGTACACTCGTCGGTACATGCTCAAGCTTCGTAGTGTGTGTGACGTGAAGTTGTATAACACCACATTTCAATAGCTCGACAAAACAGCGACTAAGCAAATAGGACAAGCCACTGTGGAAAGAATATCAAAAAATATTGGCATCAGTTTTGTATGTAACCCGATGGATGTGTGGATAGAGTGCTCTCTTGGCGATCCGAATGCTCCCTGGTTCGATTCCTAGCTCAAAATTGTCAAATAAATAAAAAAAAGATTAAAACCGGAGCGCCGGGGTTAACTTCGACCGCGTCGAAGTTTGTATACCCTTGCAACTGTTTTGGTAACTCTTTCCTTACCCATAGCCATCACAGTGTAAAAACGTTTTATCGAAAAAGTGTAATGGCTGCGAAAGAACCGCCTATAATCTGAATATAACGAAGGTTATTTGCAAAAGTCATTGTTTTCCACCGATCGTTCCTATGGGAGCAATATGATATAGTCACCCGATCTTTATCAAATTCGGCATAGTTATTAACAGATATATTAAAGTAACAATTGTTTAATTAGAAAGCAATCGCGTCGAAAGTAACGAAGTTAGTTATTGGCAAAAGTCACTGTTTTCGACCGATCGTTCCTATTAGACCTATATGATATAGTCACCCCATCTGGATGAAATTTGGCACAATTATTAATAAGAACAAAAAACTGACCAATTCCACTTTTATGACAATTGCTGATAAAATAACGAAGTTATTGAGAAAAGTCACTGTTCTTGACTTTGACGTTTGTATGGGAGCTATATGATATAGTTGCCCGATCCTGCTGAATCTGAGATATACAACCCCTGCAGTATATACAAACCTACGTGCAAAATTTCAGCTCTGTAGCTCTTCCGGTCTCGGAGGAGTTCGCGTTGATCCAGACGGACGGACGGACGGACATGGCTAGTTGAACTCGTCTCGTCATGCTGATCAAGAATACATAAACTTTATATGGTATGAGATGCTTCGTTCTATGCGTTGCACACTTCTGACCAAAATTAATATACCCTTTTTGCAAGGGTTTAAAAACTTAACTAGTATACATGTAGTTGCAAACAGCAGCAGAGCAGCAAGACAGTTGCAAAGAAGAGGCTGCTGAACGTACACTGCTGATATGAAACAATCTGGTACGATGGCCGGCACCGGTACCGCCTGAGCCCATAGGCCCTGGACACAGCATCTGAACAACGATAAAAAAAAGAAGTAGAATCGTCACATGGCGGAATGGACACGCATAATCTGGATTGAACACAAAAAAGAAAATCTGAGTGAGTAGAGGTGATAAGCAATGACAAGACGTAGCGGAGTTAAGAATCGGCTAAAACACAGAAAAGCCGAACTCCTTGAGCTACTGTTTGCTACCAACACAACAATTAGTTGCGCAAAGGACAAGCTGAACTAGACAATATCGAGTTGATTCAGCAAAAATTAAATCAAAAAGACTCAACCTCTACAGAAATTACGCCTAAAAAAGTAATTAATACATACGATTTCCAAAAAACAGAACCCAAGAAGACAATCCAGACCACACCAGAGAAGAAGTGCCCGGCGGACTGCCCTACACCTGTGTCAAGAAGACCAGCATCGGCGCCCCAACAGCCTGTGCGAAGACCAGCACCGGCACCGTCTAGCGCGACAAGCTAGACCCGGAGCCAAGAGATCTGAGAAACCAGCATCGGCGCCTCAACAGCCTGTGCGAAGACCAGCACCGGCACCGTCTAGCGCGACAAGCTAGACCCCGGAGCCTGTACGAAGACCAGCACCGGCAACGTCTAGCGCGACAAGCTAGACCCGGAATGCAGTAGAACCGGTAGCGCTTCAAAGAGCGCACAACAATCAAATACATCATAAATTAAAATTTTTTGCAAAAAAGAAATATGTTACTATGTTAAACTGAGCAATAATTGCGTTGCTCGGTCTAGAGTGTGGCCCGTAAAGCCCAACGCCAAATAGACAGGAGATCACTGCAATGATCGAGTAGGGAAAGTAAAAAAAAAAAATAGAAAATTGAAATTTCACGACAATAGCTAAGAAAATAGCGAAGTTATTCAGAAAAGTCACTGTTCGAAACTTTGCCGTTTATATGGGAGCTATACGATATAGTGGTCCAATCCTGCTGAATCTGAGATATACAACCCCTGCAGTATATACATAAGCCTTCGTAAATTTCAGCTCTGTAGCTCTTATAGTCTAGGAGGAGTTCGCGTTGATCCAGACGGACGGACATGGCTATTTGAACTCGTCTCGTCATGCTGATCAAGAATATATATACTTTATATGGTATGAGATGCTTCCTTCTATGCGTTGCACACTTCTGACCAAAATTAATATACCCTTTTTGCAATGATATAATAAAAAGAGATACTGAGATATGTTATTTAGAAGCATATCGCAGTATCTCGCTCACGCAAGCTTACGAGCACCCTAGCGCCGCCACCAGCCACATACATAAGTTTGGACGAACGACTGGAAACGATAGCAACAATTTTCAAATGAAATCTTTCCATTTCCGTTTCCATGAAAATTTGAGTGCCAACAAAAACAATTAGCTGCAATGCTTGTTGTATGGGCAATTAAATGCTGGCCCACTCCTAAGCAATGGCACAGACAAAAGACCAAGTTTTTCGACAAGACACCTAAACCTCTGCTACTGCCGATTCTCTTGAGAGAGAGAGAGAGAGAGAGAGAGAGAGAGAGAGAAAAAGAGGGAGAGAGAGAATGAGAGAGAGATAGAGGGTGAGAGCGAAAGAGAGAGAGATAAGTGGGTTTTCTTTTTCAATTAAATGCAAACCTGCAAGTTAGTGCATTTTTGGTCCGGAAAGGACTCCACCCAAAACATCTAAACCTCTTCATCATCCGACACGTTGGTCTCGTTCAATTATAAGAAATTGCATAAATTAAACGAAAAATTTTCGTAAAAAGGTTGCAGATGGCATCAATTTGTTTGGTGGTTAATGCCCAATCCGGTCGAATGAGTCAATCTTTCCAATCAGTGGACGGAAAATCCCAGCAAATTCACAGCGCCGTTAACAAAAACTCATACAAGGACAATGCCGTCTTAGCCATGACCCGGTAGCAAATGCTAAGGTCCCCTAGCCCCAGACCCTAACTAGTAACTATATAATAAAACGTTTCTATTGTCAAAATTAATTACCTGTTTAACAGTAATCGAATAGACGACGGGAATTAAGAGCAATTAAAGTGTTACTCAAAATAAGATAAATATTCAGGAATGTCTAATAAACTACACAAATATAGAAAGTATATGAAACTCTTCTCACATTAAGTTATTTAGAGCAATAAACAGTTGTCTCTCCTATCACTTGGATTATATGTAGATGGATCTAGCAAATTCGATAAAAACTCACTAAAAAGACAAAAATGTCAAAAATGTCTTCCTAAGCAAATCACGGCACGGTCTGCTACTCAGTTCATTTCGATCAATGACTTAGTAGGCACGAGACACCGCTTGAGCAGAGCCGATTTATAGCGACTGTAACTTGTGTTATATTTATCCGATCAGATTATAACTTTGGAATCTGATGTTTCACATCCAATACTACCGCTTCAGCTACTTTTCGCATGTCACTGCATGATTTAGTGGTCCGATCCGAGAGATAGCTTTTAAGATGTAAAACGCATACGCACACACGGACATGGCTATATCGACTCAGCTTCTCATGTTGATTTCAAACATATTTACCTTATTGGGTCGGAAGCAACCTTCTCCTTCTGTGACCAATTTTATAATACCCTCTGCTAGGGTATAATAATTCGAGTATTCTGTTGCTCCTCGTCTTCATTCATTCTATATATATATACTGCACTCAAGTGTCTGAAGCAGTAAGCTCAAGAAGAGAAGAGGTAGTGGTCAGGTTGAGGAGAAGCAGGATATGTAGGTAGGTAAAGCATTCGGATCGCCAAGCGAGAACACTATCGACAAAGCCACCGGGTTACATACAAACCTGAATAAAAAAATATTTTTTGATATTCTTTCCACAGGGACTTGTCCTATTCGCTTAGTCGCTGTTTTGTCAAAATTGAAAAATTTTTGTCGAGCGAGCTATTGAAATGTGGTGTTGTACACACACTACGAAGCCTGAGCATGTACCGACGAGCGTACGCATTGAGAGTACGAACCGTCGGGTTTTTGCCGAAGTTCTCTGGGGTTCCATACGAACGTTCAGGATTTTGCCGAAGTTCTCTTCTGGGGTTCCACGCTCAGGCTAGCGTTTGTAATCAAAAAATCTTGAGTTTGACGCATCTATGTATGTATTCTACGGTTAGTGATAAGAGATACTAAAATTAACGAGTATACTTATTATATCATACACCCATAGGATGAAATGGTATATTAAAGACGCCAAAATTTATGTAACATGCAGAAGGAAGCTTTTCCGACGCCATGAAGTATATATCTTCTTGATCAACAGCCGAGTCGATCTAGACATGTCCGTCAGTCTGTCCGTATGAACACGTGGAGAGACTATAAGAGCTAGAGTCATCAAATTTGGTACGTAGACTAGTGTATTACCTACGGTTGTCAAGTTTAGAGTTTAAACAAATTTGATTTTCTTAAAGACTATAAGAGCTAAAGACAAATTTGGAGTCGGCATAAGCAGTCTAAAAATCCGACGTGCCGGAATAACACCTAAACTCGCTGCGCTAACAGTTTTTTAATACATAGTGAGAGTGAAAAGTAAAGAAAATGGAAAATACTAAGAATAACAATGGATGTTCGATATCAGAAGTGTGATTGTCTCCACCGCAAATTAATCCTGACGACCGCTTGTGCATGATTTTGGAAGCGCAACACCGTAGTTTAATCGAGGTGATTAGTGCAGTTAAAAGTGGACGACTGGAGCAACGTTGTACAAAATCAGTTGCCTTGCCAAAGTTTGACCCTGACTCTTTGGGATCAAATGCTGCTGCATGGTGCTCGACTGTGGACCTAATACTGGCGGAGAATTCGTTGGAGGGCAGTGCACTTCTCATGGCCCTAAGCAAATCGCTGGAAGGGAGTGCGTTCAATTGGCTACCCCAAATTTCTTTTGCTGATATGACGTGGAACCAATTCAAGGAATTGTTTCTGCAGCACTTTGAAGGAACTGAAACCCCTGCTGCTACAATTTTTAACATTCTCAATGGCCGTCCCAACTAAGCAGAGTGCTTGTCATTGTACGGAAGCCGACTACTAACGTCACTGCTATCAAAATGGAAAGGGATGACTATAGAGCAAGCTGCTGTCAGTAATTTTAGCGCATACTGCTCAGGTCGAGCCGAAGCTGCAACGAACAATTTTTACAACCAACACCAAGTCGCGCAACGAGATGCTAAATAAGTTAAAAGCCTTTGCTGTTGGTAAAAGGAAAGACCATTCCGTACCAGTAGACGCTGAAAATAAGCGAATGCGACTACAAGTACAACCTGCCGTGACATGTCACTTTTGAGTAAAAAATGGGCACAAAATGGCGGATTGCCGTTTAAGAAGACAAGGAAACCAGAGATTTTCTCAGCACACTGCCCGTCCACCAGAGATGAAGAGGGGACCAATCATCATCATTGATACCGAAAAGAATCTAAGACTTGTATCAAGTTAAAGAACCCATTGGTACCCTAGCTCAATCCGGTGAGTCGTACCCATTTTACTTTGATTCCGGAGCTGAATGTTCTCTTGTAAAGGAAGCAATATCACATAAGCTTTCGGGAAGACGAATTAACAATTTAGTCCTCTAGAACGGCATTGGTAACCATACAGTAACTAGTATTTCGCAAATTTTGTGAAATGTTAAAAAAGGTAATTATTTCCTTGAAGTTCTGTTTCATGTTGTTCTAAGCGATAGCTTAAATTACGACATTATACTGAACATTCGTTTACTGAACATTCTAGGTGAATATTCAAGATTTTTTATTGACGGAATTCCAAACAGTCGAGTTACAAGCGGCCAATTGGAAATTCGTTTGATTGATCCAAATAAAACTGTTCAGAGACGACCATACCGGCTCAGTTTAGATGAAAAAGAAATAGTAAGGGGTAGGATTGAGGAGTTAATAGAGTCAAAAATCATTCGGCCTAGCTGTTCGCCATTTGCCAGCCCTATACTGCTTGTCAAAAAGAAAAACGGCTCTGACCGGCTTTGCGTTGACTATCGCGTTGAATTTAAGTACTGTGGCCTTTAATTAATGATCAAATCTCTAGACTGGGTGGGGCAAGATATTTTTCCTGTCTGAAGATGGCAAGTGGTTTCCATCAGATTGCTATTCACCCAAATTCACTTGAGCGTACAGCTTTCGTTACACCGGAGGGACAATATGAGTTTTTGACGATGCCTTTCGGTCTTAAAAATGCGCCGTCTGTGTTCCAGCGCGCTATAATGAAGGCATTGGGTGACCTTGCCTACTCGTTTGTCATAGTTTACATGGATGACATAATGACTGTTTCTGAAACAAAGGAAGAGGCGTTTCAAAGACTAGAAACTGTTTTGAAGGTTTTGTAATGATCCGGGTTCTCCTTTAATGTTTCAGAGTGCTCTTTTCTGAAGTCGAGTGTAGAATACCTAGGTATTGATGTCGGAGAAGGAGAAATTCGAACTAATCCTCGCAAGAAACAAGCTTTGATAGACTTACCGCCTCCACAGTCTGTTACTCAAGTTAGACAGTTCTTTGGCCTGGCGTCATATTTTAGGCAGTTTATGCCAGGATTTTCACAAACAATGAAGCCGTGGTATTGTCTCACATGCAAGAATAAGACATTCGAGTGGAAATTGGAACACGAGCAAATTCGCCAGAGTGTAATAAAAGCATTAACATTTGAGCCTGTGCTCACTATATTTCATCCTAAGCACCCCATCGAATTACATACAGATGCTAGTACGGAGCGATCTTGTTACATAAAATCGATAATAAACCTCATGTTGTTGAATATTACAGCAATCGAACCTCACCTCCAGAATCTCGTTATCATTCATACGAACTAGAGATGCTGGCATTGTTCAATTCCATGAAGCATTTTCGTCAATACCTGCAGGGCCTACATTTTGGTGTTTACACCGACTGTTTTTCGTTAAAGGCTTCACGCAATAAAGTCGACCTGACGCCGAGAGTCCATCAATGGTGGGCTTATATGCAGTCATTTGACTTCAGTATAAACCTGGTGTAAAGATGGCCCATGTGTATTTATTTTCTCGTAATCCATTACCTACAAATTGTCTGCTCAGGCTCCCATTAAACGTGTGCATTTAACTGAGATATCAAACAAAGAGATTCTGAGACTTCTTCGATCATTACTAGACTTCAAAATGACGAGTTGGAGTAGGGTTTGGCAAAGACGTACGAACTTCGTTCAAAAATGCTCTTCCGAAAAATCCAACGGAATGGTAAATCTAGATACCTTCGTGTTATACCCAGACTATTTAGGTGATCGGTAGTGAATCACGTTCATGAGGCAATTGTACATCACGGTTGGGAAAAGACTTTGGATCAAATGTAGGAGTTCTACTGGTTCGAGAATCTGCGTAAATATGTCCGTAAATATGTAGATAATTGTATTACCTGCAGACTAAACCGCCGTCGGGCAAATCGGGCTCCATCCAATTCCTTAAGTAGATATACCATGGCACACGGTGCACATAGATATAACTGGCAAGCTGAGTGGAAAAAGCGATAAAAAGGAGTACCTTATTGTAGAAATCGATGCGTTTACCAAGTTTGTTTTTTTGTATCATACTGCTTTAAAGTCATCGATATCACTTTGTATCAATGCTTTAAAGTCATCGATATCACTTTTCGGCGTACCGAATAGAATCATAGCTGATCAGGGCAGATGTTTTCCTGGAAAGGATTTTAGCAATTTCTACACCATGCAAAAATAGGTTTACACTTGATTGCAACGGGTGCTAGTCGCGCGATCGGTCAGGTTGAGCGCGTTATGAGTGTGTTAAAACGAATGTTAACTGCTATTGAGACCAGTTAGCGATCCTGGCAGGATGCTTTAGGCGAAATACAGTTGGCCATAAATTGCACAACAAATAGAACCATTAAAAATAGTCCTTTAGAATTACAGATTGGTAAAGAAGTTCGACCTTTAAATATGTTACATGTTTTTGAGAATCAGAATAAAGTCGATGTAAGTCTCGTACGAAAAATAGCTAAATAAAACATATGTCGATTAAGTGACTAATAAGTCAAAGCCTACTAGATAGTTGACAGGCATGTCCATTGTAGCCCTGGCAGCGGCTACAGACTGACATCTGGAATGTTGCTGGGAATGTTGACTTTGCAGGATGACAATCATCTTTTCATTGGCAACATGTTTAGAAACAAATCGGTCAATCTGTCATCAGGTCAGGTCCTATATTAAGGGGAGCCTCGGGCTAGAGAGCGGAGTGAAGAAACCCCCTGGGAACTAGCCGCACAGTAAAAGGTATAAGTGAAAGTAAAAAGTACAAGTGAAAGTAAAAAGTACAAGTGTATGTAAAAAGTCCAAGTGAATCAAAAGTACAAAGTGAACATTACCAGTTGAAAACATGAGCGAGACGAACAAGAATCCTGACGTCCCGACATCAGAAGTGGGATTGGCATCCCGTCCTGCATTCTCAGAGGAACAATGGCGCATAATCGTGCAGATGCAAAGCGAAAACCGAGTGGAGCTGGTAACAACTATGCAAACGACAACACGTGAACAGCAGCAGATACGTGGCGTCACTTTGCCTAAATTTTTTGCTGTTAACCCTGACGCCGATGCTTCGAAATGGTGCACCACCGCAGATATAATATTAACGGAGCAGCCCCTTGAAGGAAGCAAATTAATCATGGCGTTGAGCGAGGCTATGGAAGGCAGTGCTTCCCAGTGGCTAACCCAAATTTCATATCTCGGCATTAAGTGGCACGAGTTCAAGGAACTATTTCTTCACCGTTATAAAAACAACGAGACGCCGTCAGCGATGTTTTTAAACTTGCTAAATAGCCGACCAACTAATGGTGAATGCCTTGCGGTTTATGCCAGTTGTTTGGCGACACCTTTAACCGCTAATTGGCAAAACAAAAACATAGAAGAAACAGCCGTTTCGGTTGTGCTCGCGCATTTGGCAAGTGTGGACAACCGCCTGCAACGCATTGTTTTTACATCCAAGTTAGAAACTAGAAGCAATCTACAGTCTGAACTCAATGCGTTCGGGTTTCGAAAACATCGTGTTGTTGACCGTGACGAGGATTTTGGACCTGACATCAAGAAAAGACGAATGTCAGCGGTAGTGTGTTATTTCTGTAAGAAACCAGGACACAAAATCGTTGACTGCAGCGAGATAAGCCGTTAGTTACCTGTTTTAAGTGTGGCCAACCTGGGCACTTTGCAAATAAATGTTCAAAAGATGCATCAACAAACAAACGGGGATTGTTTCAACAGAAGAACGTGAACCAGTGTTACGTGCCAGAACCAACAGGAACTATAATTCAACGAGGTGATCTCTACCCAATTTCGTTTGACTCCGGGGCAGATTGCTCACGTATAAAAGAAAATGTTAGCTGTAAGTTGTCTGGAAAACGTTTTAACAACATTATTATGTTAAAAGGCATTGGCAACGCCGGTATATACAGCACGTTGCAGATTTTAAGTCAGGTTACATTAAATGAAAACTCACTTCAAATATTGTTCCACGTAGTACAAGATAAACATTTAAATAGTAAAATTGATTTGGTCTAGCAGTGGACTGTACCTTTTGCAAAACTAAATAATTAATTTTCCTTATGATTCTTTGCTACTGAATCAGTTGAGTGCCAATTTATTACTGAAGAAAAAGAGAAAAAGCGCCGACGCAGCAGCGCGCAAATATGTGTGTGTACAATGCTAATGTATATGTATTAATCGATTCCTATAGCTACATATATTATCGATAAATGCAATCCGTTCATAAACATCCCGGCACGACCTGAAACACAGTTTCTGAACGGGGCAATACCGCAACCTTGGTGATTGGCCGAGTTATTTCTCCTGAAGAGGTCTTGAGTCTGACCGCTCGAACTAATTGATCCTTGCCTGGGTAGGCTTCGAGAACCAGTGCAAGATGCCAATGAGCTGGTGGGGTGTTAGATTCCTTTACACGCACCACATCTCCGACTGATATGTTTGGTGCTGGAGTGGTCCACTTTGGACGCTGTTGCAGTGTGGTAAGATACTCCTGGTGCCATTGCTTCCAGAAGCCTTGCATCATAGATTGGATACCTTGCCAGTACCCAAGTCGGCCCACGGGAATGTGGCCTAGGTCTGCCTCTGGTATGGTTGTGAGAGGCCTGCCGATCAAGAAGTGTGCTGGTGACAAATAATTGACATCTGTGTCCGAGTTGTAGCACAAAGGTCGTGAGTTGACCACTGCGCTGACTTGGGCAAGTAGAGTTCGCATCTGCTCGTAGGTGAGAGTATGCAGCTTTACGCATCTGACTGCAGATTTCCATTTTCCTCCCCAATGAGGAGCATGTGGCGGAATGAATACCCATTGTATGCCATCATTCGCCAGAGCGTTCGTAACCTTGTCCATGTGTTGTTGAGATGCCAGCAACTTCTGCATTTCATCAAGCGAGCGTTTAGCCCCAATGAAGTTCGTTCCGTTGTCGCTATAGATTTTGTCGCACTTGCCACGCAACGAGACAAAACGTCTTAGCGCGGCCAAGAATGAGTCGGTGCTCAGATCCATTGCAAGTTCCAGATGGATTGCCGATGTGACAAAGCAAACGAATAGGCAAATGTAGCCCTTACCAAGCGGTTTGCGCCCCTTTCCGTCCTTAAGAAGGATTGGACCAGCATAGTCACATCGAGTGTTTACAAATGGAAGCGCCTGAGTGACTCGAATGCTGGGTAGATCAGCCATTCTTTGTTGTGATGTATGTTGCCGTTGTCGAAAACAAGCCAAACAGTCGTGTGTGACTTTCCTTATCAAGTTCCTTGCGCCAAATATCCAGAATCTTTGCCGTACCATGACAAAGAGTGATGAGACGCCAGGGTGCAGGTTGACCTTGTGTTCGTGTTCAAGTATCAGCTTGGTGATGCGATGAGATTTCGGTAGCAAAACTGGATGTTTCGCCTCTGTGGACAATTGCGAGTGTTGCAATCGTCCTCCAACCCTAAGTAGTCCGTCCTTGTCGATTATTGGCGAGAGTTTAGCCAACTGAGATCGACTTCGCAATGGTTTATTTGCGAGTAGCAATTGATAGTCATCCTGGAAGCAGGTTTGCGCGTGCCGCAAGCATACAATACGTGCCGCGCTGATTTCCTCAAATGTAAGACAGTTTGAGCCTTTGTCCCCAAATGGACCCTCAGTGCGCCGTAGAAAGCGTAGAACATAGCCAACCGTATGAACGAGCGTCAACCATGAAGATACTCGTTGAACAAGATGATCAAGTGGGTGATCAGGAGCTGCATCTACTAATGGAGTCAGACAATTGATTTTGACTTCCTTTTGTATGTTCTTTTGTGAAATATTTAAACAAACTTGTGAGTTGTTTAACCTTACCATAAATTGATCCGCGTCAGGTAGCCATGACGGGCCATTCCAACATAACTGAAAGTCTTTTAGGTCTGCAGCCATGAGACCTCTAGATGCGCAATCAGCTGGATTCGATTTGGAGTCCACATGACGAAAATAATGCCTTGGAATGGTGTTCAGAATTTCCGAAGTTCTGTTCCCAACAAATGTCTTTAGTCGAGAGGGTGCGTATGATAGCCAATAGAGTACGATTGTGGAATCGCACCATGCAAAAACTGTGACCTTTTGATGTTGAAGCGCCGCCTTTATCGAACGTATGAGTTGACTTAGGAGCAGTGCCGCGCAAAGCTCTAGACGAGGCAGAGATTGCTGCTTTAGCGGAGCCACCCTAGATTTCGCAGCCATAATCGATGTAGAAATCGAGCCATCATTGTTGTTTACTCTGCTGTACACTACAGCAGCGTATGCCTTTATAGATGCATCGGAGAATCCATGCAATTCAATGTTGTCCGCGTCGTTGACAACTAAACGGGGTATTTGAATGTGTTGTAGAATATCCAAATCTGCTCGCCATTTGAGCCAATTCTCCGTTAGTAGTTTAGGGAGTTTGTCATCCCATCCCAAATCGAGAAGCCATAATTGTTAAAAGAGTATGCCAATAGCCCAAGTTAATCAAAGATCCGTGGGACATCCGATAAAACTTGTCGTTTATACAATCGAGATTTCCTTTTAGACCTACATTGTAGGACAATGTATCAAGACCAGGTTGCCAGTAAAGCCCAAGAACCTTCGGCTTTAGAACCTCTAATTCTTCACAACGAACATCCAAAAACTTGAAGAATTCCTCCAGTGTGGGCGCATCGTTGCCCATGCTGCGCTCAATCCACCTGCGCCGTGAATCAGCGTCAAGCTTTTCCAATACCAGATATTGTACCCAGCAATCCCGTCCTGTTTGATTGATCGCATCCAAACCGCGAACAATCTCGTTTGGGCCATCTGATACCTTCCAATTGTTCCAAAAATGAGTTTACAATATGGCGTGGACTATTGTACCTTTCCTTTAAGCGCTCCCAAGCAGTGTTGTAAGCCGTGTCAGTTATTGCCAGATGGCGCACCAACTTGGCAGCATCATCGACGAGCAGTGTTTTCAAATGATGAAACTTTTGAGTGTTGGTTAACTCCCTTTTGTTGTGTATCGTGCTCTCGTAGATATCTTGAAAAGCTGGCCACTCTGTGTAGAGTCCAGCGAACCGTTTGATTTGAATTTTCGGCAATTCGCCGCCTTGCACGAATGCTGTCGTGTTGTTTCCCGAAGTCGAACCCGAAGCAGCCTCTTAAGTTGAATGGCCGTTTTCTTCCCCAGAAGCGATTGACTACCCTTTTCTATTACGTAAAATGTAGCAATCATTTCTTGGTTCGTTTTCACAGTTATTGGTGCTTCAAAAACTTTAAGAACCCTGAGCGGATCTTCAGTCGCGTATGCTTTAAATCTGTCAGTCGTCTGGAATCTCATATTCCACATAACAGCGTTGCTATTACACAACATTTTCCAATGCTTCTCACATAATAAATTCGCAAGCGATCCTGAATCAATAATCATTCCGATTGACACACCTCCAATGTTACATCTAATGTTGTCATCATCAATTGCCGAACCATCAATTCTAAAACACTCCAACTCTTTGTCCTCATCGACATCGCTTTTCACTTGGTCTTCGACGCTTTGAACATTTGCATATACCTTGCGCCTCTTGGGATTGCGAGTTCTACATTGCCTGGCAAAATGACCAAGCAAATTGCAGCGTTTGCAAACTTTATCTTGCGCTGGACATTTTCTATTATTAGCATCATGATCCTCAAGCCCACATCTGGTGCAAGCCTTAGGTGGATCTCGCCCGAAACGTTTCCTTGCGAAAATTTTGTTGACGCTATCGTTTACCTCTTTGCCCAGCATAGTTTTCGAGTGCTTATTTACTTGCTCATGGACCTGACAAGAATCTATTAGATCACTCAGCTTTTGCTCTTTCTCTAAAAATCTTTTCTTCAAGTTATTTGACAAATATCTTCAATTTCTGCCTTTGTTGTGCCAAATGAACACTTTGCAAGTTGTTGTCTCAGACGAATTACATATCTGTTGAATGTCTCGCCTTCCAATGGTGACAAATTCCTAAAAAAGTGTCTCTCGAATGATGAATTCCTCAACGGTGCAAAATATTCATCCAGTTTGCCCACTAAAACCTTGTAGACATCATTGTGTTCTTGAGCATCATACTCAACCAACGCTCCGGGAATGTTGTAAATTATCTCTTGCAGTTGTGGGCCACCCAAATGTAAAGGCTTGCTCTTTTTCTTGGGTTTTGATGTGATATCTTCCGCGTCAAGATATAATGTAAAAGACCTTAGCCATTTTTCCCACTCATGCCGGAGTAGCGATTTGTAAATCGTGTCGCAAAGGAACGGTTTTATTTCCGACATGTTTTTCAAAAGAAAGTTCCAGTACCTAAAATATAAACAAAAATTGTATGTTTATTCTTATGTGTAACACATTCAATTGAATATGCCACTAGACACATTTGCGTCCATCGTGCTCTCCTGGCACATTTGTACCACTACTTTGATACATTTGTATCATCTTCCTGTGTCCTTCTCGTACATTTGTACGATTCGTGCTAATTTTTCTTTTGATACCTTTGTATCAATTTCTTGTAGCCTCCTCATACATTTGTATGATTCGCGCTTTCTTGATATCTTTGTATCATTTTCATGTAGCCTCCTCGTACATTTGTACGACTCGCGCTATTTCACCACAGTCACTTAAGAAGAAAAATTGAATTTCAATTTAATCTACTCAACTTAGTTTAACGTTTCCCTTTTCCACCGAGTTCTCGTAGTCGTCGCCAATGTAACAACTCGTAATTTATGGTTTAATTATACTTTATTTAAATATTAATTTATTCTTTAGTTCTTTGTCCAACTACACTTGTTCGCTGTCAAGCTCCAAGTCCCCGAGCGTTGCCACCTTACGTCCGATATCTCTTCGATATTCGTTATCGGTCTGGCAGGGTTGCCACACGCTCTAACGTCAAGAAGAGACAGTTTCACCTGGGATCCTGAGCTCGAATGTATTCGTGAAAAAATAGTCACCATCCTTACCAATGAGCCGGTTCTAGTAATATTTGACCCACAACACCCTATAGAATTACACACTGATGCTAGCTGGATCGGATTTGGTGCCATGCTTTTACATCGTATCACCAATTAACTTCACGTTGTAGAATATTTCAGCAAGAGAACCTCCGCCGCCGAATCTAGATACCACTCATATGAGCTCGAAACCTTGGCCGTGTTTGCATCCGTCAAACATTTCCATCACTATTTGCTTGGTAGAGAATTTGTGGTTTACACTGATTGCAGCTTATTGAAGACATCACGTACTAAAATAGACCTAACTCCTAGAGTTCATCGTTGGTGGTCCTATTTACAGTCGCTTAATTTCACAATACAATATCGAGAAGGAATACGTATGGCACACGTAGATTTTCTATCTAGAAACCCAATGCCTCCAACACCATCGTTGGTTTTGGATAAAATAACTGAAAAGCGAGATAATATAGCTGAAATATCAAACAATTGGCTGTTGGCCGAACAGCAACGGGACCCAGATATTGTTGACATTGTGAATAAGCTGAAATCCAACGAGCTGCCAGACGATATAAAATGATTTAAGAAAAGGAATGTTGATTCGCAAAATACAAAAAAAAAGTAAAACACGATGTTTACCAGTTGTGCCTCGAACTTTTAGATGTTCAGTGGTGAACCAGGTACATGAATCAATAATGCACCTGGGATGGCAAAAGACCCTTGACAAAGTATATCAATTCTTTTGGTTTGATAAAATGAATAAATATGTCCGTAAATATGTTGACAATTGCATAACCTGTAGGACAGCCAAGTCACACTGTGGTAAACTTCAAGCAGAACTACACCCTATCCCAAAATATAGCATACCCTGGCACACTGTCCACATGGATATTACTGGCAAGTTGAGT
Source organism: Drosophila paulistorum (assembly GCA_018152135.1). Lineage (NCBI taxonomy): Eukaryota > Metazoa > Arthropoda > Insecta > Diptera > Drosophilidae > Drosophila > Drosophila paulistorum. The sequence continues at coordinate 877,645 of JAECXG010000194.1, read as the reverse complement.
GGAAAAAGTGATATAAAAGAATATATTATCGTCCAAATTGATAGCTTTATAAAATTCGTACACCTATATCACACCCTCAAAATACATACCGAAAGCTGTATCAAGGCCATGAAGACTTCAATTTCTCTGTTTTGTGTACCAACGCGCATCATAGTCGATCAGTCGATGCGTTCTAACAATACAAAACTTCATCTAATTGCGACTGGGGCAAGTCGTGCCAATGGTCAAGTTGAACGCGTAATGAGTACGCTCAAGAATTTGTTATCCGCAATTGAATTAAGTCAGAGGTCTTGGCAAGAAGCTCTAGGCGAAATACTGTTAGCGCTAAATTGCACAACTAATCGAGCAACTGAGGCAAGTCCCTTAAAGATGTTAATAGGAAAAGAAGCCCGACCTTTTGGGTTGGTACCCCCATTGGACCCAGAACTGGAAGTGGATTTGGATTCTACACGAGCTAAAGCCAGAAGTACCATGAAATATTTAGCTTACTACGATAAAAATCGTTTTGACAAGTCAAGGGCTTCCGTTATCAGACACAATGTTGGTGATTATGTCGTTCTTAAAAACGAGTAAAGACACCAAACTAAACTAGACCCAAAATTTAAGGGACCATATCCGTCTAGGAGAGACGATGGTTATCCGTCTAGGAAAGACGATGTTTTGTTATCCGTCCAGGAGAAACGATGATCGAATTCCGTAAGGTAGACGATAAATAAAGTTTGGAAAGTTTGAAATTAATAATTAAAATAAAATAAAGGTCAGGATGGCAGTGTCGATTAAATGACTAATAAGTCAAAGCATACTAGATAGTTGACAGGCATGTCAATTGTAGCCCTGGCATTACCTTTGCAGCGGCTACAGACTGACATCTGGAATGTTGCTGGGAATGTTGACTTTGCAGGATGACAATCATCTTTGCCTTGGCAACATGTTTAGAAACAAATCGGTCAATCTGTCATCAGGTCAGTCCCATATATAAAGGGAAGCCTCGGGCTAGAGAGCGGAGTGAAGAAACCCCCTGGGAACTAGCCGCACAGTAAAAGGTATAAGTGAAAGTAAAAAGTACAAGTGAAAGTAAAAAGTACAAGTGTATGTAAAAAGTCCAAGTGAATCAAAAGTACAAAGTGAACATTACCAGTTGAAAAAATGAGCGAACAAGAATCCTGACGTCCCGACACATACATAAGTCAGATTCCTATGAAAAAGCTAGATTTGACAAAAACAAACTCAAAATTGTCAAATTCAAAGTAGGCGATTATGTATTGCTCAGATTGGAAGAGAGACATCAGACGAAGCTAGACCCAAAATTCAGGGGACCATTCCAAGTGGCGGAGATATTCGATGGCGACAGATATGTTTTAAAATCCATCGCTGATAAGCGAACTTATAAATATTCGCACGAATCGTTGAGAGGTATGCCCGCGGAAGGGATTCCCACTGAGTTGGACATAGTGGATTCTAATACGGGTCACGACGTTGAAAGAGACGTCAAGTAAAAACAAGAAAGTATTCAAAGTTAAGAAAATGGAAAATACTAAGAATAACAATGGATCTTCGACATCAGAAGTGGGATTGTCGCCGCCGCAAATTAATCCTGACGACCGCTTGTGCATGATTTTGGAAGCGCAACACAGTAGTGTAATTGAGGTGATTAGTGCGGTTAAATGTGGACGACTGGAGCAAGGTTGTACAAAATCAGTTGCCTTGCCAAAGTTTGACCCTGACTCTTTGGGATCAAGTGCTGCTGCATGGTGCTCGACTGTGGACCTAATACTGGCGGAGAATTCGATGGAGGGCAGCGCACTTCTCATGGCCCTAAGCAAATCGCTGGAAGGGAGTGCGTTCAATTGGCTACCCCAAATTTCTTTTGCTGATATGACGTGGAACCAATTCAAGGAATTCAAGGAATGCCACAAATTTCAACATTCTCAATGGCCGTCCAAACGAAGGAGAGTGCTTGTCAATGTACGTAAGCCGACTGCTCACGTCACTGCTATCAAAATGGAAAGGGATGACTATAGAGCAAGCTGCTATGTCAGTAGTTTTAGCACACACTGCTCAGGTCGAGCCGAAGCTGCAACGAACAATTTTTACAACCAACACCAAGACGCGCAACGAGATGCTAAATGAGTTAAAAGCCTTTGCTGTTGGTAAAAGGAAAGACCATTCCGTTCCAGTAGATGCTGAAAACAAGCGAATGCGACTACAAGTACAACCTGCCGTGAAATGTCACTTTTGCGGAAAAAATGGGCGGATTGCCTTTTAAGTAGACAAGGAAATCAGAGATTTTCTCAGCACACTGCCCGTCTACCAGAGATGAAGAGAGGACCAATTATTTGTTTCAAATGCGGAGATGCTGGACACATGAAGCTTGCTTGCCCTGAAGGATCATCATCATTGATACCGAAAAGAATTGAAGACAGACGTGTAAACTTGTAAAGTTAAAAAACCCATTGGTACCCTAACTCAATCCGGTGAGTCGTACCCATTTTACTTTGATTCCGGAGCTGAATGTTCTCTTGTAAAGGAAGCAATATCACATAAGCTTTCGGGAAAACGAATTAACAAGTTAGTCATCTTGAAGGGCGTCGGTAACCATACAGTAACTAGTACTTTGCAAATTTTGTGAAATGTTAAAATAAGTAATTATTTCCTTGAAGTTCTGTTTTATGTTGTTCTAAGCGATAGCTTAAATTACGACATTATAATAGGTCTTGAAGTTCTTTATCATAATTTTAGGGTCATATTATCATGTGTCGAATTTCTGAAAACAATATCTGTATGTGATGTGGCTGTCTCTGATACCTCTTCAAGTCTGGCTAATATCGATACTGAGTTGTGTGGCGTTGATAAGTCTCGTTTACTGAACATTCTACGTGAATATTCAAGTTTTTTTATTGACGGAATTCCAAAGAGTCGAGTTACAACCGGCCAATTGGAAATTCGGTTGATTGATCCAAACAAAACTGTTCAGAGACGACCATACCGGCTCAGTTTGGATGAAAAAGAAATAGTAAGGGGTAGGATTGAGGAGTTAATAGAGTCAAAAATCATTCGGCCTAGCTGTTCGCCATTTGCCAGCCCTATACTGCTTGTAAAAAAGAAAAACGGCTCCAGATTCCTATTCACCCAAATTCAATTGAGCGTACAGCTTTCGTTACACCGGAGGGACAATATGAGTTTTTGACGATGCCTTTCGGTATTAAAAATGCGCCGTCTGTATTCCAGCGCGCTGTAATGAAGGTATTGGGTGACCTTGCCTACTCGTTTGTCATAGTTTACATGGATGACATAATGATTGTTTCTCAAACAAAGGAAGAGGCGTTTCAAAGACTAGAAACTGTTTTGAAGGTTTTGTCACGATCCGTGTTCTTCTTTAATGTTTCAAAGTGCTGTTTTCTGAAGTCGAGTGTAGAATACCTAGGTATTGATGTCGGAGAAGGAGAAATTCGAACTAATCCTCGCAAGAAACAAGCTTTGATAGACCTTCGCCTCCACGGTCTGTTACTCAAGTTAGACAGTTCATTGGCCTGGCGTCATATTTTAGGCAGTTTTTGCCAGGATTTGCACAAACAATGAAGCCGTTGTATTGTCTCACATGCAAGAATAAGACATTCGAGAGGAAATTGGAACACGAGCAAATTCGCCAGAATGTAATAAAAACATTAACATTTGAGCCTGTGCTCACTATATTTCATCCTAAGCACCCCATCGAATTGCATACAGATGCTAGTATGGATGGCTACGGAGCGATCTTGTTACATAAAATCGATAATAAACCTCATGTTGTTGAATATTACAGCAAACGAACCTCACCTCTCGTTATCATTCATACGAACTAGAGATGCTGGCATTGTTCAATTCCATGAAGCATTTTCGTCACTACCTACAGGGCCTACATTTTGTTGTTTACACCGACTGTATTTCGTTAAAGGCTTCACGTAATAAAGTCGACCTGACGCCGAAAGTCCATCGATGGTGGGCTTATATGCAGTCATATGACTTTGAAATTCAGTATAAACCTGGTGTAGAGATGGCCCAAGTGTATTTCTTTTCTAGTAATCCATTACCTATTATATTGTCTGCTCAGGATCCCATTAAACGTGTGCATTTAACTGAGATATCAGACAATTGGCTTCTTGCTGAGCAACAACGAGATTCTGAGACTTCTTCGATTATTTCTAGACTTCAAAATGACGAGTTGGAGGAGGGTTTGGCAAAGACGTACGAACTTCGGTAAAAAATGCTCTTCCGAAATTTCCAACGGAATGGTAAATCTAGATACCTTCCTGTTATACCCAGACTATTTAGATGGTCGGTAGTGAATCACGTTCATGAGGCACTGGTTGGGAAAAGACTTTGGATAAAATGTAGGAGTTCTACTGGTTCGAGAATATGCGTAAATATGTCCGTAAATTCGTAGATAACTGTATTACCTGCAGACTAGAGTTCCATCCCATTTGAATAGGGATTCCCGGAGAGAAGGAATGAAGGGATTCCCAGTCTTCATTCGTTAAATTCAAAATGTTTAAGAATAAACATCGTGTTCATCTGAACTGGCTTCACCAAATCAGATGCACCAATGAAATATACAAAACGAAACAAAAACATAAGTAAATCATAAAATTCATATGACAATTATTGCTTAATACCAAACAAAACATGCATCCACACTCTGTGGAAAACACTTGAGATTTAACAGCGGCGCGGTATCAAGTAGCCAGCGCTGAGCATGAAATATAAACAATTTTCAACCCCCGAACGTGCGGGGCATTAGAATAAGTATTTTTAAGAACGATTGTTGCTTCTTAGAGTTTAAGAGTTTTTAAATAAAATGAGTTCATATTTTGAATTCAACGAATGAAGACTGGGTTATTTTCCTTCTCCGGGAATCCCTATTCATTTTGGTCCTTCGAGCCGGATTCATTTTGGTCCTTCGAACCGGATTCATTTTGGTCCTTCGAGACAAAGGAACCCTGTAGTTTTCCCCCACCAAGGGGTGGATTCACCCAACAGGGTGAATCAGCGCCTGTAAGTCTGAATTCTTATGCAAGTGTAAATGCTAAGATCAGCTAAAGGTAGCAAAAATAAAATAACTCTTGTTTTCCCCCACCAGTGGTAAGAGACAGAGTATAAAAACAAAAAGCAAAATATTGCTTAATATATAAAAAGTGCGTGCGACCGAGTTAAATAAGGCAGTGTGGCTAGTCGAGCAACTGCAATAATTTCGGCGGCGGTAAAAAAATAATTACAGAATTGGTGTGTGGCGTATTCGAAGCCCTAATATCGAAAAGAAAAAAAAAAAAGAATTTACTAGTGTACATACACACTATATACAGTTGCAAGTCGGCAACTAGAAATAGCAGCAGAGCAACAAGATAGTTGCAAAGAAGAGGCGACTGGAGGCGAGGCAAATGTAAAACAGCAAACTATCGGCAAACCATACCCATTGGCAGACAAGCAGTAGCAGACTATCGGCAAAACCTACTTGGCAAACTCTACTTGGCGGACAACGGTGGCGAACGGTGTCAACAGGATCATCAGATAAGATATAAATTAAGACAGTTATAAGTACATCTATCTATTTTTATTATAATATACTTATATCGATATCCTAATATACGCATAAGACAAAAATGTTTCCTACCAAAACTGAAAAATTGTTAGTTGCACAAAAGATTAAAAAGAATAGAAGAGTTAGATGCTAGTAAGTTAACTAGCAAGATTCTTAATGAGGTAACTGAGATTCAGAAGCAATGGATTAGTTACCATAACCAAATGATACAGAGTGGTGTAACCGAACACTACTATTTCACAGATGGAAAGTATGAGGAAGGTTTAGATATGGCAGCCAGATTATTATCCAAAGGAGAGTCAAGCAGGCAGCGCACTGTCGATTCGGAAAACAGTGAAGCAGATGCAACGATCTATGAAAAGTTGGATGATAGCAAAGGAGAGTCGCGCGGGAATGCGACCTCCAGTAATATAGACGCTAATGATAACCAGGAGATATTTTTGGGTAGAGCCCGACAGCTCCAGGAATATTTGGATAGGGTCACCAAAGATTTACGTACTATAGATAATTCAACAGGCAATGAGACATGCATAATATATATTAATAAGATCAATTATTTGTGGGAGAAAGTACAGGCGTGCCAGGGTTTGACAAAAAATGCCAAATTTAATAATGCTATGGATGATTTAGAATTCGATGTCCAGAATTCAGTATCAGCATTAGAAATGAAACTAAACAACAAGGAAAGTAAGATTGAAAATGTAACCGTGAGAGGCGAACTACCAGTGTTGCCAAAAATTCAGGTACCCACATTTTCTGGAGAGTCTCGAGAATGGGACCTGTTTGTGGAATTAATTGAAAAAAGGGAAGATTTAAGTCTGACTCTTAAATTTTATTATTTAAAATCCGCGTTAAAGGGCGAAGCAAGGAGCATGGTAGCCCATCTATTGTCAGGTTCAGCTGACAATTATAGTGCCGCCTTGGAATTATTAAACAAGCGATATGAAAATAATGAGAGGGTATTTTCGGAACAATTAAGTCGGATCGTTGATTTACCGATGATCAACAATGATTCTGCAAAAAGTGTTAAAGGAGTGATTGACATAGTTAATGAGTCAGTTTACTTAATTAAAATTAAAACAAATTTGTCAGATGAAGTTGACGTAGTATTCGCACAACTCCTACTAAAGAAATTTGACAGAGAGGCTCGGCAATTGTATGAGAGTCAGATTCGAAAAACAAGGCAAATTCAAATGCTATCTGATGTCATGGAATACTTGGAGCAAAGATATTGCTCGCTAAGTGCCATGAGCAAAGAAGAGAAAAAACCGCTACAAACTGTTTTAAATTATGCGGAAGTCGAAGATAAATGTCCGATTTGCAAAATTGCCGGGCACAAAGCATATAAATGAAGAGGCCGCTCAAATATTAAAACTACCTAAAATTAAACAGTATACAGAAATAAGTGGCGTGTCTTCAATAAAATCTAATAAATCAAAATATAAGGTAAAAATAGATGTAAAGGCGCGAAATCCTTGGAAAGGACATTTAAAGGTTGAGGCAATTGTGTTGCCAAAGTTAATGAAAGCTATTCCATTAAAAATAGCAAACGTGGATATGTCGAAATGGCAAACTTACGTGCTAGTTGATCCTACCTTTAATAAACCTGATAGGATTGATATAATAATGGGAGTAAAGCTATATACCCAAATCTTAAATAAGGGAATTACAAAGATTGGTGGCCTGTTAGGTCAAAATACTCAATTTGGTTGGATCGTCTCGGGATGCACCAAATCAAATCAGAATAAATCTGTAGTGGCAGCAACAATAGATGTCACAGATTTTGAACAACGTTGGGAGGAGAGGAAAGGTAAAATTCAAAATAAAAACAACACAATTCCAAAGAAATGCAACAGCAAAACTCAAAAAATTAATTTATGGCCCCCGGCAGGACCTCACATTGGGGGTAAAGTGAAAATTGTGGAAGAAAAAGTATATATCCCAGAGCCAGTACAAAATGAGAATATTCAGAAGGTAATGGGTCAATTAGATAATGATTTTCTAAAAAATAATATCAAAACAGTTTCCGGAAACAAATTGTCCGAAACTATAGTACCAAAAAGGCAGATATGGCAAAATAATTATAAAAGAACAAAATTTAATAATAAACAGAATAAGCAATCAAGTTTTATAAAAGGACAACATTTAATGGTAACCAGAATAACCATTGAAATTTTGGCAATCAGCGATATTTAAAAATGGTGGAGCGAAGATCAAATTGGAACAAGTCGAAAAGTAAAGGTAGTTATTTTTTAAATTCTCCATCTTATAAAAAGGCTAGAAGTCAGCACAGTAATACACATCAGGAGTGGGTAGATATTCCGAAACAGAAATTGTTGGGTAAAATGCCAAAATGTAGAAAAACCAGTAGAAGCCAACTCAGTAATACATACAGGAGAATTCGTAAGTTCAACGTTCATCAAGTAACTGGTCATGCTTCTTTAACAATAGTTATCTTACTAATGATAATATTAATAACAATTTGCATAAGATAACTAACTAACTATTAAAATAAAATCCAAAACGTCGCATTTGGCGGCCCTTTGCAGCATGTTTAAGAATAAACATCGTGTTCATCTGAACTGGCTTCACCAAATCAGATGCACCAATGAAATATTCAATTCGAAACAAAGACAAAAGTAAACACTTAAGATTATAACAGCGGCGCATATCAAGTAACCAGCGCTGAGCATGAAATATAAACAATTTTCAACCCCCGAAAACGTGGGACATTAGAATAAGTATTTTTAAGAACAATTGTTGCTTCTTAGAGTTTAAGAGTTTTTAAATAAAATCAGTTCATATTTTCTCTTCGGAAATCCCTCTTTAGGGCAGATGTTTTACTGGAAAGGATTTTAGCAAGTTCTGAACCAAGCAAAATATAGGTTTACACTTTATTGCAGCTAGTCGCGCGAACGGTCAGGTAGAGCGCGTTATGAGCGTGTTAAAACGAATGTTAACTGCTATAGAGACCAGTAAGCGATCCTGGCAGGATGCTTTAGGCGAAATACAGCTGGCCATAAATTGCACAACAAATAGAACCACTAAAAATAGTCCTTTGGAATTACTGATTGGTAAAGAAGTTCGATCTTTAAATATGTTACATGTTTTTGATAATCAGAATAAAGTCGATGCAAGTTTTGTAAGAAAGATAGCTGAAGAAAGCATACATTAATCCGCCTCCTATGAAATAGCTAGATTTGACAAAAACAAACTCAAAATTGTAAAATTCAAAGTAGGCGATTATGTATTGCTCAGAAATGAAGAGAGACATCAGACGAAGCTAGACCCAAAGTTCAGGGGACCATTCGAAGTGGCGGAGATACTCGATGGCGACAGATATTCTAATACGGGTCACGACGTTGAAAGAGACGTCAAGTAAAACGGCGTTGAAAGAGACGTCAAGTAAAACGGCGTCAAGAAAGATGGTGTTGAAAGAGAAGTCAAGAAGAACAGACTTGAAAGAGACTGGTGATGCCTTAGTGGATTCTAACGAGTGAGAGACATTGCTGGACTCCAATGTGGTGAAAGGCATTGATGGTTTTCAATGCAGAAGTCAGACTCCATTCCTGAAGGTTACCTGAAGCACTACTCTGCGGGTGCTGGTAAGAGCACGAGTTATTGTGTTTTCTTGTCAGTATCAGTATGGAGAGTTGAGGTGATAGGAGCCCAATATGGTTGTTGTCCGGGACATATGTTACTTCACGAGAGAGTCAAAAACTAGTGGGAGATCACTGAACGCCGGGTGCATAGAGTAATAGCCAGATCCATATCCTGTATTCTGCCACTGGTACAACCCATAGAACAGTAAAAACTAAGCTTTATTTTAACATCCTTTATAATAAGATTGAATCAAATTGTCATTTTAAAATGAGCAATGCAATGTAAAATGGGCCATACAGTGTTGTACTATAATTAGTTTACATCTAATGTTAATAAAATAAGCCAACTAGAGCAAATAGTACATTGGTATGTTGGAGCGAAATAGTTTGTGGTTGCCCTTGCCGGGATAATACAAGTAAAACATAAAGATTATAATGGATTGCCAATATGGTTGACATGTATCTGGTTTAATCCATGTAGAATAATGAACGGAAAGGATCTTCATATTCTTTTACACGAGAGGGTGTAACTTGTCAGAATGGCCGTGTCGGAGAATTTAGAGTGCGAGTTTAATGTTTGATATGTGAACTGACAGGTATGTCACCTGTAACTATGGTATGTCCAACAATGCCCTTTGCAGGTTGACAATTGGTATGATAATATTGCAGGATGACTCGGCAGATTTGAGATGCCTGACAGCGTGACAACATTGGAAATGTTGTCGAGTGAGGTTTGGTGTTAAGTCATTGGAGTCGGCATAATCAGTCTAAAAATCCGACGTGCGGGAATAACAACTAAACTCGCTGCGCTAACAGTTTTTTAATACAAAGTGAGAGTGAACAGTAGAAAGTATTCAAAGTAAAGAAAATGGAAAATACTAAGAATAATAATGGATGCTCGACATCAGAAGTGGGATTGTCTCCACCGCAAATTAATCCTGACGACCGCTTGTGCATGATTTTGGAAGCGCAACACCGTAGTTTAATCGAGGTGATCAGTGCAGTTAAAAGTGGACGACTGGAGCAAGGTTGTACAAAATCAGTTGCCTTGCTAAAGTTTGACCCTGACTCTTTGGGATCAAGTGCTACTGCATGGTGCTCGACTGTGGACCTAATACTGGCGGAGAATTCGTTGGAGGGCAGCGCACTTCTCATGGCCCTAAGCAAATCGCTGGAAGGGAGTGCGTCCAATTGGCTACCCCAAATTTCTTTTGCTGATATGACGTGGACCCAATTCAAGGAATTGTTTCTGCAGCACTTTGAAGGAACTGAAACCCCTGCTGCTAAAATTTTCTCCATGGCCGTCCAAACGAAGGAGAGTGCTTGTCAATGTACGGAAGCCGACTACTCACGTCACTGCTATCAAAATGGAAAGGGATGACTATAGAGCAAGCTGCTATGTCAGTAATTTTAGCACACACTGCTCAGGTCGAGCCGAAGCTGCAACGAACAATTTTTACAACCAAAACCAAGACACGCAACGAGACGCTAAATGAGTTAAAAGCCTTTGCTGTTGGTAAAAGGAAAGACCATTCCGTTCCAGTAGACGCTGAAAACAAGCGAATGCGACTACAACTACAACCTGCCGTGAAATGTCACTTTTGCGGAAAAAATGGGCACAAAATGGCGGATTGCCGTTCAAGAAGACAAGGAAACCAGAACATTTCTTACTACACTGCCCGTCCACCAGAGATGAAGAGAGGACCATTTATTTGTTTCAAATGCGGAGTTGGTGGACCCATGAAGTCTGCTTGCCCTGAAGGATCATCATGATTGATACCGAAAAGAATTGAAGACAGACGTGTAAACTTGTGTCAAGTTAAAGAACCCATTGGTACCCTAACTTAATCCGGTGAGTCGTACCCATTTTACTTTGATTCCGAAGCTGTATGTTCTCTTGTAGACGAAGCAATATCACATAGGCTTTCGGGAAAACGGATTAACAATTTAGTCCTCTTGAAGGGCATTGGTAACCATACAGTAACTAGTACTTCGCAAATTTTGTGAAATGTTAACATAAGTAATTATTTCCTTGAAGTTCTGTTTTATGTTGTTCTAAGCGATAGCTTAAATTACGACATTATAATAGGTCGTGGAGTTCTCATAATTTTAAGGTCATATTATCAAGTGATAAGGTCGAATTTCTGAAAACAATATCTGTATGTGATGTGACTGTCTCTGATACCTCTTCAAATCTGGCTAATATCGATACTGAGTTGTGTTTCTCGTTTACTGAACTTTCTAGGTGAATATTCAAGATTTTTTATTGACGGAATTCCAAAGAGTCGAGTTACAACCGGTTCAGAGACGACCATACCGGCTCAGTTTAGATGAAAAAGAAATAGTAAGGGATAGGATTGAGGAGTTAATAGAAATGCGCCGTCTGTGTTCCAGCGCGCTATAATGAAGACATTGGGTGACCTTGCCTACTCGATTGTCATAGTTTACAAGGATGACATAATGATTGTTTCTCAAACAAAGGAAGAGGCGTTTCAAAGACTAGAAACTGTTTTGAAGGTTTTGTCACGATCCGTGTTCTTCTTTAATGTTTCAAAGTGCTCTTTTCTGAAGTCGAGTGTAGAATACCTAGGTATTGATGTCGGAGAAGGAGAAATTCGAACTAATCCTCGCAAGAAACAAGCTTTGATAGACCTTCGCCTCCACGGTCTGTTACTCAAGTTAGACAGTTCATTGGCCTGGCGTCATATTTTAGGCAGTTTTTGCCAGGATTTTCACAACCAATGAAGCAGTTGTATTGTTTCACATGCAAGAATAAGACATTCGAGTGGAAATTGGATCACGAGCAAATTTGCCAGAGTGTAATAAAAACATTAAAAAAAAGTCGGCGAGATGACTTAGTTACTTCATTTGGATTAGATTCAGATTAGGAGGCATGTGTTTACCAACTTCTAATAGAAGCATATTGATTGTAACATTAAAGTGTCTGAATTGTAAATTTTGGTAGAAATGCTTTAATTTTCGATCGATCTTTCCTATGGCACTAAATGTTATAGTGAAAACTCTGCAAACATTCATCCCAATAGTTCCAAAACTAATTGTAAGAGAGGATGATCTATGTAGATGGATACGACCTTTCATGCTGATCAATATTTATATATTATGGGAGCAGAAATGTCTCCTTCTACGTTACAAACAATTTTTCGGATTGCATCTCCCGTTATACCTTCTCTGAATGAAAATATGCGAGATTATCGTAATAGTTTCTTTTTTTAAGGCTATTTTCTTGGATAATTTTATGAACTTCTCTGTTAATTTGTGAGTATTTCTGATGCCCTTGTAACTTCTACTCTACTTATAGATTCCTTTTCAAATGTGTGTGAAGAGTTGTTTTATCAGTCATTTCAATTAGGGCTGTCCCATCTCTTATCCTCTTCTCTCTTTTTCTCTGTCAAGCCGGAAATGGAAAAACAAAATATATCTGAAGTAGCTTTTATGCCAAATTGATTGACTCCACGTAAATCTTAGGCGAAGCCATAGAATGAGATGAAAAAAGGCGGCAATTTGTTGGTGCAATTGATTTTTTCCATTGCTTATAAAATGTACAAAATAAACAAATATAATGATTTCTTGTGATGTGACTCAATAGAGTTTCAGAGGGTGACTTGTATGTATGAGAGGGGAGTAAGTGAATGAGTGTGTATATAGTCTATATGGACGCTTAGTATATGTAGTTTATTATGGTCAATGTGTGTAGCATGAATCAGGACGGTTGTATCCTCCTTCCCCTTATTATCTTTACCCACCCATATATCCTCTACTTGAGCTTACTAGTTGCTTCAGACACTTGAGTGCAGTATATATGGACGCTTTATTTATTATGGTCAATGAATCATACAGAAGTTCAGGACGATTGTATCCTCATTCCCCTTATTCTCTTTACCCACTGTGAGGAATATTATAAATCATAATAATATACCACACAACAAACCGGCAGCGAAGCAATCCAACGGTGTAAATAACGCAACAGATACAAGATACAGCCGAGACACAAACCAGATGTACGATATTCGACCAATCGCGTCACCGGTCGATCGAACCAGTGCAACGCAAATAGGTTACGATCAAACGCAATGGATCGAACCACACGCAACCGCAAGCGATTTCGTACAAGCGATAAGTCGGCAACCACATATACGAGGTTAGATACACGATACGGTTACGATCAAACACGATCGATCGAACCTCACGCAACCGCGAGCAATTTCGTACAAGCGGGAAGATGCGTGGGAGGCATAATAGGCTAAATCGGCCATGTAAGAGCAAACAAGTGCAAGCAAAAAAAGGGCATTGGCCCAGTGAGACAGAGCACAGAGAGGCCACAATAGAGATGCATGCATTGACATACAATGCATGTATGAATACGCTGAATACACCCACAATACACGTATGCTATGCGTGTATGACAGCGAGAGGGAGTACCGGTGGCCAATGGGTGCTCTCTGCCTACGTCACGCATAAGAGATCAAAAGCAGTGAGAGCGTGAACTGCCGAAATTATGCGAACAAAGGGAGGGTTAAGCAAGCCCACCAAACGGGTGCGGGGAATGCATGGTGCAGAAACAAAGCCAAGTGAGGGCCATGCTAATGAAACGGGGAGTAGGGGGGAGAGTAAAGAAATTGTAAAACGATAATGGTTTGTGGAGTGGAAAAGGGAATGTGCAAGCCGAAGGGGGGGGAATGAGCAATGGGGAAGCCCGCTATCTAATGGATACGATGCGTGCGTTGGATTGCGATTAAATAAAAGTAATTAACAACGTATATTGAGTTACTCAGGCTAATTAGTACTTAATTATAGACTAAGTTTAACGAATATATATATGTATGCATAATATTAATATGGAAATAATATGAGCGAAGTATGGGTATGACAAGCGGATTGAGGGGAGCGACGGCCGACGGCAGCGCCGCCAGAAAAGGGAAAGCAGCGAAAAGTAAACGGGATACATGTGGCGGCCAATGGGAAGGCGACGCCATGAGAAAGTGATGCAAGTCAATATGTACAAGCAAGAAAGACAAGGACAAGGACAGCCACAGAGAAAGTGGACATATGCGCCAAGGATTTACGGGACTTTCACCACGCTGATGGAAATGTACCAGCTGTATAGCGGTACTACACCAATCTATTCCTGAGGCCGGGGGAGCTGCCTATATAAAGGCAACGCCCATCAATCGAAAGATCATCAAGTCTACAAGTCGTGATCAACCAAGGGAGTTTTTAAGGCCTTACGAGTAACCTTAAAAGCTCAGACTAGTGAAACAAAACAAGTGAAAGGATCAAGAAAAGTCAGAATAATTTGAGACGGCCTTACGAGTAACCTCTAAAATTATCCTGTAACCAGCAAGTCCTCGGAATAGGACTAGAACACCGTGCCCAGGCAAGAATCAAGAAAAGTCAAACTGCTCCAGGACGATCCCTAGCATATTGGAAGGTACAAGGATATATCCTGTTACCGAAATTCCAGGATCTGTATATCGTGACGAACACCAATTGCTGCGAGAATTACGCCCTACAACAAACGGCCACAGGATCTATCATTGTGGCTACGAGCACGCAAAGACCATCTTAGAAACGCAGTCAGAGGCACTGAGGTGAAAATAACATCCCTAGAAGATCAGAATACGCCCGGAGCGCGAGAGTAAGGCCAGAGGATATATCCTACGGCCAATTAACGCGCTGGTATTATTCTGAAAAGGGAGACATCAGACAGGATAATCGTATTACAAGTCCGGAGCAGGAACCAGAGGAGACACAAGGAACGAGAGGCGGACCAGGATCGAGCGTCGAGGGACCCCAGTCATAAGCGGCACTGCCCGAGTACGGGACTCCTCTAAAGAAACTTGTCATATCCAACCAAGCCCATAAACAATCGTAAATAAACATACCACCAAAACAAATCAATAAACAAACCTGTTCTAATTTCACCGGGGCACAAAATAAATTTTGTTGTGCCGAACCTAGCCCAAGAGATAGCATAGATATCCCAAGTGACGAGAAAGGATCGTTACACCACCTACATATCCTGCTTCTCCTCAACCTGCCCACTACCTCTTCTTTTCTTGAGCTTACTAGTTGCTTCAGACACTTGAGTGCAGTATATACATATATATATACATATATATTTATATATATATATCATATATAATTATATATCTTGTCTTTCCAAAAGGAAAAAAAAGGTATTGTTTTATTTGAGTTAAAAGCGGCGACTTTATTCGTTGGATGAATACTTAAAACTAAAGTACAAAATGTCTTACAGTTATATTTATAGGCTAAATTTGTGAGCCCTTCAGTGGCGTGATCGATATTGATGTGATTCGATTGGCCCGAATTTTAATGCTAAATTAGCGTTCTCACGCGTTTGATTTTAGGAGGACAATTATTATTGCAAGTGTTCAATTGTTAATGAATAAAACGGATTTTATTGCTTGTGTTTTAATTATGAGTTAGCGTTCACACGCTTTGATTTTGAGGGGGACAATTATTATCGCAAGTGTCCAATTGTTTATTATAAAAAACGGATGTTTACATTAAAGTTTGATTTTAGGGGGCGAAAAGTTTATAAGGATTTGATTTGGTCTAGCAGTGGACTGTACCTAATGCAAATTAAATAATTAATTTCCCTTATGATTCTTTGCTACTGAATCAGTTAAGTGCCAATTTATTACTGAAGAAAAAGAGAAAAAGCGCCGACGCAGCAGCGCGCAAATATGTGTGTGTAATGCTAATGTATGTGTGTTAATCGATTCCTATAACTACATAAATGAAATCCGTTCATAAACAGGATTTGTGTATTAATGTTGGATATATGACTTCCCCATCCTAAGAAAAATAGCCTGTCCTCAGGCGGATACATTGGGATATAGCGAGGGGTTTTTTTCAGCTGTAAATATTGGAGTATCAATTTTGTTTATAATTTATATTTTGGGACTCAACAATTGGGGTTTCGATTATTTCTGTGGGACCACGATTGTTATTTGATTGAAAATGCTTAATTATTAATTCTTGTGGCATTGCCTTAAATTTATAGATTAAGTATGTAATCAAACTTATTATAGTAAGTATACAAGTGGTTAATGTAATAGTTTGAAATGCAGTATAATATTTCGTATGTTCGTTAATTATTTCTATTGTTTGGATAAGGGAAATAGGTTCTAGCCTGGTGATATTGTTTGTTACATAAATGCTCTGGCTATAGTCAAGCAATGAATTTATTATTGATATTTCGTTTAGTTGTAAGGCACAATCGTAAATTTCTATTATGTTATTGCCTCCTATTATTAATTCGTTGTTTACGCAATTTTGATTAAGTTTAGTTTTTGGTAAATTCCATGTTACAATTATGTTTGGGTCAATATAATTAGTTTGAAAATTCTTATATGTTTTAGTGTATTTACAAGTGGTTGGGATTTGATTTAAAATGCCTATTATACATTCATTAGTTTCTATTTGTTTTGTATTTTTATCAAACAAAGTGTTATTGTTAATAGTATTTATCGTATGAATTTTCTGTCAAAATATATTTATTTATCTGGATAAGGAAGTATCTCAAAGATAGGGGTTTTTATTATTTCTTGAGGAATGTTTGAAATGATAAATATCTCGTTTGAATTTGGTTTAAGCCAGGTGGATATTTTTGTATTCAATAGTTTTTCCGAATTAACATGACTTAAGCGATTATGCTTTAAAAGTTTTGGAGTGAAAATTCCTAGTCTGGTGAGCTGCATGCCCATTTCTATGTCTTCAATGTATTCTGTGAAATGCTCAAAATTAAAGATTAGAACTTCTAATTTTACTGATTTTTCCTTTTCTTCCTTGAGGTTGTTTATTACTTCTAAACCTTTATTGATACATAGTGTCTATTAAGTTATTTAGTTCGTTTGCGTGTACGCTATTGCTTTCAAGATTATTTATTTTGTCTTCTAATTTATTTTGTCTAATATTCGTCTTTATCGTCTTGATCAAGAGTACCAAAAAGATATTTGTATATTGAACCAATTCCGTTAATTAGTCCTCGTTTGTTACGTTTTACAATTTGTATTCCATTAATTTCCCTACTTAATTTTTCTGTTAGGTATTGTATATGGATTATATCTTTAAATTCCTGTGCTTGTTGCATTAGATTGTTATATGTAATGTCTATTAATGATAAATTTACTTTTAAATAATGATATTCAAAGGTTGTCGGTAAGTCCATGGTTCCTGTTTTAAATATTAAGTAACCGTTCTGCTTTTACTGGGTTTATGTCAATGGACTGACTGCATGTTGATTTTATTGTTAAGAATAGCATGATGCACAAAAAAGTCATCTTGAGTTGTTGACCTGTAATGTATAAATTGTCATATTTGCTTTTATTAACTTTCTTTTTATACCATACACCCATAGAATGAAATGGTATATTAAAGTCCCCAAAATGTATGTAACAGGCAGAAGGAAGCTTTTCCGACCCTATAAAGTATACATATTCTTGATCAGTATCAACAGCCGAGTCGATATAGCCATGTCCGTCTGTCCGTCCGTGTGTCCGTCTGTCCGTATTAACACCTAGATCTCGGAGACTATAAAAGCTAGAGCCACCAAATTTGGTATGTAGGCTCATGTAGTATGTAGAGTGATCAAGTTTATTTCATGCATGTGAAAATGCATTTTTTTAATAAATTTAAAATATTTGCTTTACTGGTGTATGGTATATCTAAGTCGGCGAGACGACTTACTTACTTCATTCTTTTTGAATTTTGATTTGTAGTGTGTGACCCAGGCGCGTAGCCAGAAAAATTTTTCGGGGGGGGTTTTTCATACTTAATAATATAATGGATGACCTTTATTTCAAATTTTTTTTTCTACAAAAGAATGTCTATTTTCCGACTTGTTTTCGCCATTTCGTTCAAAATATCCTCTGGAGTGACTTTAATTTTAGAGTGGATGTTGAGCAAAGCTAGTCCGTTTAACCTCTCTTGACCCATTGTACTTCTTAGGTATGTTTTTAGCCTCCTTAGTGATGAAAAAGAGCGTTCGGTCGGAGCAACAGAGACTGGAAGCGTCGCAGCAATTTGCATTTATTATTTCGTTTTGAATAGATGGACTTGTATATGTAGCTTTGGCAGAAGCAGTGTCCAAATGTTGACGTAAATCTTCATCACCACTTTCCAAGGCAAAACGCAATAGTGCTTTGAAAGTTCCTTCACTTTCTTTTGCAACTTCCGTGGATATTGGACCGGAATCACGATGACCTCTTAGTGCGATCCCTTGTCTGCCACATAGAAGTACAGCCCGGATAATTGGAGTCAATTTCCGTCTATTGTCCATTCGTATTTTCATTCGACTCAAATCGATTTCACTCAAAATATCGTCTTTTTTGTTCTCAAAAACAGATTTGAAATTCTCTGCATCGATGAAAGCATTTTTGTGGTACTCTTTTTCTTGATGATCTCGGAACATTTCAAGGGCTTTCTTCCAGTTCCTGAACGGTGCCCCCACAAAAGTTTTCACAATTTAATGACTCCCCTTGCCAACTGATCCGACTGCAAATAAAACACAATATTTGCAGTAAACTCCATCTTCTTCAGCCGAGTAAGACAACCATTGAAAGGATCGCAACCAAGACTCCAGAGGTCGATCACGTGACCTACGAGGAGAAGTACTTGAAAGCATATTCGTTACTTCTAGGAAAAAAACGGTTAGTACAACGACAAGCATCATTGTCCGACGACGGCAATGGCGCCATGGGTATGCAGGCATATAACAACGACATCGTTCATTTGCTGCAACAACAACAACAACTCTTTGAACAGTTAGCTGCAAACCAGAGCAGTTCGAACTTGTCGATGCCCGCTCGCACAGAGGCGGCTGCTTCGGGTTCGACTTCGGGAAACAACAGAGTGGCCAGCTTTTCAAGATAAATACGAGAACACGATACACAACAAAAGGGAGTTAACCAACACTTAAAAGTTTCATCATTTGAAAACACTGCTCGTCGATGATGCTGCCAAGTTGGTGCGCCATCTGGCAATAACTGACACGGCTTACAACACTGCTTGGGAGCGCTTAAAGGAAAGGTACAATAGTCCACGCCATATTGTAAACTCATTTTTGGAACAATTGGAAGGTATCAGATGGCCCAAACGAGATTGTTCGCGGTTTGGATGCGATCAATCAAACAGGACGGGATTGCTGGGTACAATATCTGGTATTGGAAAAGCTTGACGCTGATTCACGGCGCAGGTGGATTGAGCGCAGCATGGGCAACGATGCGCCCACACTGGAGGAATTCTTCAAGTTTTTGGATGTTCGTTGTGAAGAATTAGAGGTTCTAAAGCCGAAGGTTCTTGGGCTTTACTGGCAACCTGGTCTTGATACATTGTCCTACAATGTAGGTCTAAAAGGAAATCTCGATTGTATAAACGACAAGTTTTATCGGATGTCCCACGGATCTTTGATTAACTTGGGCTATTGGCATACTCTTTTAACAATTATGGCTTCTCGATTTGGGATGGGATGACAAACTCCCTAAACTACTAACGGAGAATTGGCTCAAATGGCGAGCAGATTTGGATATTCTACAACACATTCAAATACCCCGTTTAGTTGTCAACGACGCGGACAACATTGAATTGCATGGATTCTCCGATGCATCTATAAAGGCATACGCTGCTGTAGTGTACAGCAGAGTAAACAACAATGATGGCTCGATTTCTACATCGATTATGGCTGCGAAATCTAGGGTGGCTCCGCTAAAGCAGCAATCTCTGCCTCGTCTAGAGCTTTGCGCGGCACTGCTCCTAAGTCAACTCATACGTTCGATAAAGGCGGCGCTTCAACATCAAAAGGTCACAGTTTTTGCATGGTGCGATTCCACAATCGTACTCTATTGGCTATCATACGCACCCTCTCGACTAAAGACATTTGTTGGGAACAGAACTTCGGAAATTCTGAACACCATTCCAAGGCATTATTTTCGTCATGTGGACTCCAAATCGAATCCAGCTGATTGCGCATCTAGAGGTCTCATGGCTGCAGACCTAAAAGACTTTCAGTTATGTTGGAATGGCCCGTCATGGCTACCTGACGCGGATCAATTTATGGTAAGGTTAAACAACTCACAAGTTTGTTTAAATATTTCACAAAAGAACATACAAAAGGAAGTCAAAATCAATTGTCTGACTGCATTAGTAGATGCAGCTCCTGATCACCCACTTGATCATCTTGTTCAACGAGTATCTTCATGGTTGACGCTCGTTCATACGGT
Source organism: Drosophila paulistorum (assembly GCA_018152135.1). Lineage (NCBI taxonomy): Eukaryota > Metazoa > Arthropoda > Insecta > Diptera > Drosophilidae > Drosophila > Drosophila paulistorum. Next base: position 857,204 of record JAECXG010000194.1, on the reverse strand, counting down.
TGGCTATGTTCTACGCTTTCTACGGCGCACTGAGGGTCCATTTGGGGACAAAGGCTCAAACTGTCTTACATTTGAGGAAATCAGCGCGGCACGTATTGTATGCTTGCGGCACGCGCAAACCTGCTTCCAGGATGACTATCAATTGCTACTCGCAAATAAACCATTGCGAAGTCGATCTCAGTTGGCTAAACTCTCGCCAATAATCGACAAGGACGGACTACTTAGGGTTGGAGGACGATTGCAACACTCGCAATTGTCCACAGAGGCGAAACATCCAGTTTTGCTACCGAAATCTCATCGCATCACCAAGCTGATACTTGAACACGAACACAAGGTCAACCTGCACCCTGGCGTCTCATCACTCTTTGTCATGGTACGGCAAAGATTCTGGATATTTGGCGCAAGGAACTTGATAAGGAAAGTCACACACGACTGTTTGGCTTGTTTTCGACAACGGCAACATACATCACAACAAAGAATGGCTGATCTACCCAGCATTCGAGTCACTCAGGCGCTTCCATTTGTAAACACTCGATGTGACTATGCTGGTCGAATCCTTCTTAAGGACGGAAAGGGGCGCAAACCGCTCATTGGTAAGGGCTACATTTGCCTATTCGTTTGCCTTGTCACATCGGCAATCCATCTGGAACTTGCAATGGATCTGAGCACCGACTTATTCTTGGCCGCGCTAAGACGTTTTGTCTCGTTGCGTGGCAAGTGCGACAAAATCTATAGCGACAACGGAACGAACTTCATTGGGGCTAAACGCTCGCTTGATGAAATGCAGAAGCTGCTGGCATCTCAACAACACATGGACAAGGTTACGAACGCTCTGGCGAATGATGGCATACAATGGGTATTCTTTCCACCACATGCTCCTCATTGGGGAGGAAAATGGGAATCTGCAGTCAGATGCGTAAAGCTGCATATTCGCCGAGTCATTGGAAAATTTACTGTCAAATACGAGCAGATGCGAACTCTACTTGCTCAGGTCAGCGCAGTAGTCAACTCACGACCATTGTGGTACAACTCGGACACAGATGTCAATTATTTGTCGCCAGCACACTTCTTGATCAGCAGGCCTCTCACAACCATACCAGAGGCAGACCTAGGCCACATTCCTGTGGGCCTACTTGGGTACTGGCAAGGTATCCAATCTATGATGCAAGGCTTCTGGAAGCAATGGCACCAGGAGTATCTTACCACACTGCAGCAGCGTCCAAAGTGGACCACTCCAGCGCCAAACATATCAGTCGGAGATGTGGTACTTGTAAAGGAATCTAACACCCCACCAACTCATTGGCATCTTGCGCTGATTCTCGAAGCCTACCCAGGCAAGGATCAATTGGTTCGAGCGATCAGACTCAAGTCCTCTTCAGGAGAAATAACTCGGCCAATCACCAAGGTTGCGGTATTGCCCCGTTCAGAAACTGTGTTTCAGGGCGGGCCGGGACGTTTATGAACGGATTGCATTTATCGATAATATATGTAGCTATAGGAATCAATTAATACACATACATATTTGCGCACTGCTGCGTCGGAGCTTTTTCTCTTTTTCTTCAGTAATAAATTGGCACTCAACTGATTCAGTAGCAAAGAATCAAAGGAAAATTAATTGTTTAATTTGCAAAAGGTACAGTCCACTGCTAGACCAAATCAATACCCTAGCAGAGGGTATTATAAAATTGATCACAGTGACATGCGAAAAGTAGCTGAAGCGATTGGAGTATCGCTTTGAAATTGTGATAATGTGATAGTATTGGATTTGAAACTTCTCATTCCAAAGCTTTAAGCTTAGGAAGACATTTTTGAAATTTTTGTCTTTTTAGTGGATTTTCGCAAATTACTAACTTTTTATCGAATTTGCTAGATCCATCTACATATAATCCAAGTGATAGAGAGAGACAACTGTTTATTGCTCTAAATAACTTAATGTGAGAAGAGTTTCATATAGTTTCTATATTTGTGTAGTTTATTAGACATTCCTGAATATTTATCTTATTTTGAGTAACACTTTAATTGCTCTTAATTCCCGTCGTCTATTCTATTACAGTTAAACAGGTAATTAATATTTACAATAGAAAGAATATAGTTATGATGTTTATATTAAAGTTATTAGTTACGTCAGCTTATTTAGTGGCTGGGGCCGGGGGACCTCAGGATTTGCTTTCGGGCGCCTTAGAATTTGCTATTTCTTTTTAGTCATGGCTAAGACGGCATTGTCCTTGTATGAGTTTTTGTTAAAGCCGCTGTGAAATTGCTGGGATTATCCGTCCACTGACTGGAAAGATTGACTCATTTGACCGGATAACGCATTGGGCATTAACCACCAAACAAATTGATGCCATCTGCAACCTTTTTACGGAAAGTTTTCGTTTAATTTATGCAATTTCTTATAATTGAACGAGAGCAACGTGGCGGATGATGAAGAGGTTTAGAGGTTTTGGGTAGAGTCCTTTCCGGACCAAAAATTGCACTAACTTGCAGGTTTGCATTTAATTGAAAAAGAAAACCCACTTATCTCTCTCTCTCTCTCTCATTCTCTCCCTCTCTCTCTCAAGAGAATCGGCAGTAGCAGATGTTTAGGTGTCTTGTCGAAAAACTTGGTCTTTTGTCTGTGCCATTGCTTAGGAGTGGGCCGCGGGCGAGTGGGGGCGCTGTATAATACACAATCCGAAATAAATCCAGATCATGCACATCCCCTCTTAGTCAAAGAATGTTATTTGATCCAAGAGGAGGTCAGGTTTGGCCTATATATATATAGTAACTCTCGCAGTCCCGATTTATCAGATATTATGATGGGCAAGAGCACCACAAATCAGGCCAAAGCCAACATGTACGGGCTGAATGTACCGAGAAGTTTTGGTCCGGGTGGGACTTCTGGCTGTCGGCTAGCAAACAGTCTTTGGGGGGTTCTTTGGACCAGCAATTACTCAATACACCCGTACTACATAAAATAAAACAAAGTCCCTAGAGCACGAATATTACACAATTACATAATAAAAGAATTTATCTAGAAGGATAGAGAAAGAGATTATATTAGTATCACACGAATAGATGGTATACCACACAAGTTTTACTCAAACATTATAAATGATATTTATTCACGAGGGTTACGGAATACCAAAATACTTCCATAAGTCGGAAACATAATCCGATGTAACTAAACCAAAATGATGATTATTATAATAAACGATAATCAAATTAAACAATTGGATCATTTCGGCCATCCAATAGCCAAATTAGGGATAATAGGTTTTGTTTTAATGAATCTTAATTATAAGGTTGTTGGCTAACGGTTGTAGCCCAAACAAAGGTGGATATATATAAACTTATCGGTAGTCAAAATAAAAAGGTGAAATGAAATTTGGAAGTATCCAATTCAAATTATTTAAATTATAAACGTAGACTCGCTCACACAGTCAAAGGCGATTTACTACAACTTTAATAATTTTCTTTTACGTTATTAAACTAGAGAGAGCTTTTTTTCTTATTCGCGGATTATTTGACGCAGAACTTTCTTTCTTTTTGCAAACAAAAACAGGAAAATGCCAGAACGAACATGATTTATGATTCAGAACTTAGGACTTACCCATCCGTCCGTCGGTCCGTCGAAGGCCTTAATCACTCAATCAGCACTGATGAAATCTTCTCTGCCCGTATCCGATTCGGGCGGCTATTCCAATCGATTAGACTTTGTCGTATTATCTCTATAGCCCTTCACGGTGTGCAGATTTGAGCCACGTTGTTTCAAAAAATATCCCTTGAGTTTATTCGGAACTCAATTATGAAATTCCTTGTTCAGGTTTTCGATTTGTATTAAATTAATCATAGCTAAGTTTTCAAAAGAACTTATTAGAAACTTCCAAAAACTTGAATATCCAAAAAAAAAAAATAACTTCCGATAATAAGATTCAAAAAAAATCCACAATAATTATTGTCCTATATGCTCCAAATTAGTATTTAATTAATAATTTTAATTGAACGGCTTTTCCAGGATTAATGTAATGGTGTAATGTTGAATCTGATCTTGGGGTTGGAACGCGATGCTCGTCGTGGTTGCAAGATCGTCCAACTAAATTATTTAAATTCAAATTTCCCAATCGCTGATCAAATAAATATTCCATTCTCTCAAAAATTGCATCAGCATTTATCTCAGATGCTCGACTTGAAGTTGATTGCTGCTGTGACCGAACTGAACGCTGGTTATGTTGATTCGAATTCTCCGGTTTACGTGTCGTTGAAGATTTGGGTTTTCTACCTCTACCTCCTGACTTTAACTGACTAGCCGGAGATGCTACATTACTTGGTTGCGATTGAGCTCTAGTATTATGGGTCTTCTTGTTTTTACTACTTATGGGACCCGCGTCTTAATCTGACATTATAAATTGAACTAAATCTTTCTGGTGGCATAATTTCTTACAGAAATGACATACCTGATGTTCTTGTATATATTTTTCTATACACTCCTGATGGAAAACATGATTACATTTAGTAATCCTAAGCTCTTCTGTTTCTACTAATTCTTTCAAGCAAATTGTGCATTTTGCTTCTGGTAGCACACTCAATTCATCATTACTCCGAAAAACAGACATTATGATTTTTTTTTTTCCAAAAAAATATACTAAAATAATTTACTTAACTTGCTTTACAACTTTTATCATAAAACACTTATCTTCCTTATTTTGAAAGTGAGGGTGAGCAAAATTATAGGTGCGGTACTAATATAGAGGGAGAATTGAACTAATTGATAATTCAATCTCAGAAAATTTATATATGAAGGGATAGAGAAATCTTGTCGTCCTAGACCTAATCATTTATCAAATCCAAACCGAAAAGACTAATTTCAACCAATATCATAAACCGAACTCACTTTGTTTCATCGGTCAGAATTCGAGCCTAGCCAAATATCTGCAGTTCCAGATGATTAAGCAGTCAATTCATTGATATCCGCTGAAACATTTGTTCTATTGTGATTAAAAGAAATAGATGAATCAATAAACTACAATGCCAACGCCGACATCACAAGCCTATTATGCTTTACTGGTTGTAAAATCGAAACAATCAAATTTACAAATTCCAAGAAAAACACAGCCTATAATAAACGTCTGTTATTATACTGTAGAGTTTGTATATGTTTCTAAGTATATTCACCGATTCATGCCTAAGTGCCTCATCACTGGTCAGAACTCGGATTCTCCAAATATCTGCATTCCTAATGAAATAAGTCACTCAAACAACTATCCGCGAACACAAAAAGAAAGCGAAATGAAAAGAAAATAAAAATATTTGATAGCAAAGGATAGATAAAAAGACTGGGGATTTTATTAAGAGATAGAATAAGAAGTAGGAGAAGGAAAAAAGGAACCTGAAATTCTTGAACAACACAGCTCAGCCTAAATCCAATTAAGATATACGGTTGAACCGGAAAACTGTATACAAGTCTAACAAGCCCCACGTTGGGCGCCAAAATTATGTAATGTACACAATCCGAAATGAATCCAGATCATGCACATCCCCTCTTAGTCAAAGAATGTTATTTGATCCAAGAGGAGGTCAGGTTTGGTCTATATATATATAGTAACTCTCGCAGTCCCGATTTATCAGATATTATGATGGGCAAGAGCACCACAAATCAGGCCAAAGCCAACATGTACGGTCTGAATGTACCGAGAAGTTTTGGTCCGGGTGGGACTTCTGGCTGTCGGCTAGCAAACAGTCTTTGGGGGGGTTCTTTGGACCAGCAATTACTCAATACACCCGTACTACATAAAATAAAACAAAGTCCCTAGAGCACGAATATTACACAATTACATAATAAAAGAATTTATCTAGAAGGATAGAGAAAGAGATTATATTAGTATCACACGAATAGGGAAGCTATGAGGATGGTATTATAGCTTCGCGTCTAAACCCTCCCAACCAATGATTTTCCTGTCGCAAGATTCTGGAAAATCCCGAAATAATTCAGCTCACCGCTCACATTTCGCTACAAGGAAGATCACACAAGTTTTACTCAAACATTATAAATGATATTTATTCACGAGGGTTACGGAATACCAAAATACTTCCATAAGTCGGAAACATAATCCGATGTAACTAAACCAAAATGATGATTATTATAATAATAATCAAATTAAACAATTGGATCATTTCGGCCATCCAATAGCCAAATTAGGGATAATATGTTTTGTTTTGATGAATCTTAATTATAAGGTGGATATATATAAACTTATCGGTAATCAAAATAAAAAGGTGAAATGAAATTTGGAAGTATCCAATTCAAATTATTTAAATTATAAACGTAGACTCGCCCACACAGTCAAAGGCGATTTACTTCAACTTTAATAATTTTCTTTTACGTTATTAAACTAGAGAGAGCTTATTTTCTTATTCGCGGATTATTTGACGCAGAACTTTCTTTCTTTTTGCAAACAAAAACAGGAAAATGCCAGAACGAACATGATTTATGATTCAGAACTTAGGATTTACCCATCCGTCCGGTCCGTCGAAGGCCTTCGTCGTCCTCTGGATGATGCTTAGGAATAAAATGTTAAATTAAATCAAGCGTTTGGCATTCCTATGCAATACAGGCGATCTGATGGACACTCAATCAGCACTGATGAAATCTTCTCCGATTCGGGCGGCTATTCCAATCGATTAGACTTTGTCGTATTATCTCTATAGCCCTTCACGGTGTGCAGATTTGAGCCACGTTGTTTCAAAAAATATCCCTTGGGTTTATTCGGAACTCAATTATGAAATTCCTTGTTCAGGTTTTCGACAATACAAATTAATCATAGCTACGTTTTCAAAAGAACTTATTAGAAACTTCCAAATGAATATCCAAAAAAAAAATTAACTTACGATAATAAGATTCACAAAACTCCACAATAATTATTGTCCTATATGCTCCAAATTAGTATTTAATTAATAATTCGGCTTGATGGCCGAAAAATTTTTAGATTTAAATTTTTATGTTTTTCTTTCTAGAGGAGCGGCGTGGTTTAGGCGTCTAGCCAGGGCGGAAGTTCGTCAGAAAAGAGTGTGACCAATGCATGCGATCGCGCATTATGCCTCCTCGGTAGGGTTGCACTAGTAGAGCTATCGAACTTCTAAGCTCAGCTGATCATTTTGATCGACACAATTACCCACCACTTACGGAATTACAAACTAACGCCTTAAAATTTAAAAACAAAACTAACGGCAGAAACTGGGCACTACAACCACAGGATAATACTAAAGCTTGCTTCAGAGTATTAACCTGAAAAAAAGACAGTTACTGCCTAATGTCCTTAGCGTGATAAGTTCCTATCAGTTTGCCATTCAAATCTTCCAACACATAATAACAGTTTCCTAATCTTTCTCGAACTCTAGACTTTAACCACAACAAGTTTAATTTGGCACTAACACATTTTTGAAAATTGCTCTTTCCAAAATTACGTCTAAAAACTTCTTGCCCTAACTTGAAATTAACCTCTTTGGTTCTCAGATTAATACTGTAGGACCTTTAGGAGACGCATCTAATTTAATACCCCAACTTTGGACTAATTGGGCGGCTTTTCCAGGATTAATGTAATGGTGTGATATTGAATCTGATCTTGGGGTTGGAACGCGATGCTCGTTCGTAATTGCTAGATCGTCCAACTGAATTATTTAAATACAAATTTTCCAATCTCTGATCAATTAAATATTCCATTCTCTCAAAAATTGAATCAGCATTTATCTCAGCTGCTCGACTTGAAGTTGATTGCTGCTGTGACCGAACTGAACGCTGGTTATGTTGATTCGAATTCTCCGGTTTACGTGTCGTTGAAGATTTGGGTTTTCTACCTCTACCTCCTGACTTTAACTGACTAGCCGGAGATGCTACATTACTTGGTTGCGATTGAGCTCTAGTATTATGGGTCTTCTTGTTTTTACTACTTATGGGACCCGCGTCTTAAACTGACATTATAAATTGAACTAAATCTTTCTGGTGGCATAATTTCTTACAGAAATGACATACCTGATGTTCTTGTATATATTTTTCTATACACTCCTGATGGAAAACATGATTACATTTAGTAATCCTAAGCTCTTCTGTTTCTACTAATTCTTTCAAGCAAATTGTGCATTTTGCTTCTGGTAGCACACTCAATTCATCATTACTCAGAAAAACAGACATTATGATTTTTTTTTTTTCCAAAAAAAATATACTAAAATAATTTACATAACTTGCTTTACAACTTTTATCATAAAACACTTATCTTCCTTGTTTTGAAAGTGAGGGTGAGCAAAATTATAGGTGCGGTACTAATATAGAGGGAGAATTGAACTAATTGATAATTCAATCTCAGAAAATTTATATATGAAGGGATAGAGAAATCTTGTCGTCCTAGACCTAATCATTTATCAAATCCAAACCGAAAAGACTAATTTCAACCAATATCATAAACCGAACTCACTTTGTTTCATCGGTCAGAATTCGGGCCTAGCCAAATATCTGCAGTTCCAGATGATTAAGCAGTCAATTCATTGATATCCGCTGAAACATTTGTTCTATTGTGATTAAAAGAAATAGATGAATCAATAAACTACAATGCCAACGCCGACATCACAAGCCTATTATGCTTTACTGGTTGTAAAATCGAAACAATCAAATTTACAAATTCCAAGAAAAACTCAGCCTATAATATACGTCTGTTATTATACTGTAGAGTTTGTATATGTTTCTAAGTATATTCACCGATTCATGCCTAAGTGCCTCATCACTGGTCAGAACTCGGATTCTCCAAATATCTGCATTCCTAATGAAATAAGTCACTCAAACAACTATCCGCGAACACAAAAAGAAAGCGAATTGAAAAGAAAATAAAAATATTTGATAGCAAAGGATAGATAAAAAGACTGGGGTTTTTATTAAGAGATAGAATAAGAAGTAGGAGAAGGAAAAAAGGAACCTGAAATTCTTGAACAACACAGCTCAGCCTAAATCCAATTAAGATATACGGTTGAACCGGAAAACTGTATACAAGTCTAACAAGCCCCACGTTGGGCGCCAAAATTATGTAATGTACACAATCCGAAATGAATCCAGATCATGCACATCCCCTCTTAGTCAAAGAATGTTATTTGATCCAAGAGGAGGTCAGGTTTGGCCTATATATATATAGTAACTCTCGCAGTCCCGATTTATCAGATATTATGATGGGTAAGAGCACCACAAATCAGGCCAAAGCCAACATGTACGGGCTGAATGTACCGAGAAGTTTTGGTCCGGGTGGGACTTCTGGCTGTCGGCTAGCAAACAGTCTTTGGGGGGGTTCTTTGGACCAGCAATTACTCAATACACCCGTACTACATAAAATAAAACAAAGTCCCTAGAGCACGAATATTACACAATTACATAATAAAAGAATTTATCTAGAAAGATAGAGAAAGAGATTATATTAGTATCACACGAATAGGGAAGCTATGAGGATGGTATTATAGCTTCGCGTCTAAGCCCTCCCAACCAATGATTTTCCTGTCGCAAGATTCTGGAAAATCCCGAAATAATTCAGCTCACCGCTCACATTTCGCTACAAGGAAGATCACACAACTTTAACTCAAACATTATAAATGATATTTATTCACGAGGGTTACGGAATACTAAAATACTTCCATAAGTCGGAAACATAATCCGATGTAACTAAACCAAAATGATGATTATTATAATAAACGATAATCAAATTAAACAATTGGATCATTTCGGCCATCCAATAGCCAAATTAGGGATAATATGTTTTGTTTTGATGAATCTTAATTGTAAGGTGGATATATATAAACTTATCGGTAATCAAAATAAAAAGGTCAAATGAAATTTGGAAGTATCCAATTCAAATTATTTAAATTATAAACGTAGACTCGCTCACACAGTCAAAGGCGATTTACTTCAACTTTAATAATTTTCTTTTACGTTATTAAACTAGAGAGAGCTTATTTTCTTATTCGCGGATTATTTGACGCAGAACTTTCTTTCTTTTTGCAAACAAAAACAGGAAAATGCCAGAACGAACATGATTTATGATTCAGAACTTAGGATTTACCCATCCGTCCGGTCCGTCGAAGGCCTTCGTCGTCCTCTGGATGATGCTTAGGAATAAAATGTTAAATTAAATCAAGCGTTTGGCATTCCTATGCAATACAGGCGATCTGATGGACACTCAATCAGCACTGATGAAATCTTCTCCGATTCGGGCGGCTATTCCAATCGATTAGACTTTGTCGTATTATCTCTATAGCCCTTCACGGTGTGCAGATTTGAGCAACGTTGCTTCAAAAAATATCCCTTGCGTTTATTCGGAACTCAATTATCAAATTCCTTGTTCAGGTTTTCGACAATAAAAATTAATCATAGCTAAGTTTTCAAAAGAACTTATTAGAAACTTCCAAAAACTTGAATATCCAAAAAAAAAAAAATAACTTACGATAATAAGATTCACAAAACTCCACAATAATTATTGTCCTATATGCTCCAAATTAGTATTTAATTAATAATTCGGCTTGATGGCCGAAAAAATTTCAGATTTAAATTTTTATTTTTTCTATCTAGAGGAGCGGCGTGGTTTAGGCGTCTAGCCAGGGCGGAAGTTCGTCAGAAAAGAGTGTGACCAATGCATGCGATCGCGCATTATGCCTCCTCGGTAGGGTTGCACTAGTAGAGCTATCGAACTTCTAAGCTCAGCTGATCATTTTGATCGACACAATTACCCACCACTTACGGAATTACAAACTAACGCCTTAAAATTTAAAAACAAAACTAACGGCAGAAGGGTACTACAGCGCAAAGAAGCGTGGTTACCTTTTTTCTATCTCTGCACATCGTGCACATCTCGTTTTTCTGTTTTTGTGGCCCTGCATTTTATTGCCCATACAACACGCATTGCAGCTAATTGTTTTTGTTGGCCCTCAAATTTTCATGGAAAGGGAAATGGAAAGATTTCATTTGAAAATAGTTTCTATCGTTTCCAGTCATTCGACCAAACTTATGTATGGAATTTTCACAAGTTCAATGGGATTACAATTATTCTTAAATTAAACATAATGAATTTTGAAATTAAAAAGGCATTGGCTAATTTGTTTATTGCAAAACTAATATTATGAATCGTGACTTATTAAAACCAAACAGTTCCTCTTCGTATGATCTTTAACCTTTGCTAAGACTCTTCGTTTTCAAGTTTCAAATACTACAAAAAAAATGAAGTACATAAGCAAGCCAACTTTAGGTATATAATACACCAGTAAAACAAATGCATTTACTTTTTTTTTTAATTTTGTTTACATGCATACGAGCACCCTAGGGTCCACACCCGCCAACGGCTTTTTCATTATACCATACCCCCATAGGGTGAAATGGTATATTAAAGTCGCCAAAATGTATGTAACAGGCAGAAGGAAGCTTTTCCGTCGACATAAAGTATACGTATTCTTGATCAGTATCAACAGCCTAGTCGATCTCGACATGTCCATCCGTCCGTCTGTCCGTCCGTCCGTCGGTCTGTCCGTATGAACATATAGATCTCGGAGACTATAAGAGCTAGAGTCACGAAATTTGGTACGTAGACTACGGTGGTCAAGTTTATTTCAAACTTTAGACAAATGTGATTTTTTTAATGACTATTAGAGCTAAGCACAAATTTGGTATGATTAAACCATTAGTAAGCGCGCAGAGATTTCTTGCTATAAAACCTTTACCTCGCCCCCCTCAGTATCTCTTTTTATTATAAATTTGAAATATTTGTTTTACTGGTGTATGGTAAACGGCGAAACGACTTACTTTCAGATTAGGATTAGAAGCGTATTGATTGTAAATTAAAAATTGCAATTCCGGAGTTCTTTAGCAAAGTCTGCTGATGATAGAACTTGGTAGTTCTTGAAATAGCTTTACAGACAACCTGCTCACCTTTTGTGTTGCCTTTGAAAAATTCTTCTTTTGGAAGATTGACCTCGAGCAGGCTAAACTGCAAGGTTTGATTTAAATTTCAATTATGTCAAAATCTAACAGGATAACACCAATGGAAAGCACGCCGTTACTTTGGAATTTTTATTCCATAAAAACCCTTTTTCTGTGTATATGTGTATATACCGTATATGATAAAACACATCGTGATATTAGTTTGGTAAGGCGAAGCTCTCATACTAATTTTTTATAGCGCCTAAGGGTATGCACAAAAAGGTGGTTTTCGGTTTTGTAGGCTTTACCAACTTTTTATACCCTTGCAAAAAGGTTATATTAATTTTGGTCAGAAGTGTGCAACGCATAGAAGGAAGTATCTCCGACCATATAAAGTACACATATTCTTGATCAGCACGACAAGACGAGTTCAAATAGCCAGTAGTTCGTTATTTTCTTAGCTATTGTTGAAATTTCACAGTGGTGAGTTTTTCACACATGTTAACAACTGTGCCAAATTTCATCCATGTCGGGTGACTATGTCATATAGCTCCCATAGAAAATATCGGTCGAAAACAGTGACTTTTGCAAATAACTTCGTTACTTTCGACACGATTGCTTTCCAATTAAACACTTGTTAAAACATATAAACACATATAAACATATATGTAAACACATATAAAGCTTCTGCTCTCTGACGTGACGGTCGTGTTTTTGCATAGCTCCTGAGTTTTTATTAATATATATTGTTTTCTCTCAATTTTTAATTGTGCTTGTTTGTTTTCGCTTTCGTTGGTGTCGTTTGCTTGACACCGTTGTGTTTTATTTGCATAATTTCGCAAAATTAAACAGTTTTTTTTTATTTTTCATTTTTGTGATTAGTGTTTGGTGCATTTATTAACCTGAAAAAAAGACAGTTACTGCCTAATGTCCTTAGCGTGATAAGTTCCTATCAGTTTGCCATTCAAATCTTCCAACACATAATAACAGTTTCCTAATCTTTCTCGAACTCTAGACTTTAACCACAACAAGTTTAATTTGGCACTAACACATTTTTGAAAATTGCTCTGTCCAAAATTACGTCTAAAAACTTCTTGCCCTAACTTGAAATTAACCTCTTTGGTTCTCAGATTAATACTGTAGGACCTTTAGGAGACGCATCTAATTTAATACCCCAACTTTGGACTAATTGGGCGGCTTTTCCAGGATTAATGTAATGGTGTGATATTGAATCTGATCTTGGGGTTGGAACGCGATGCTCGTCGTAATTGCTAGATCGTCCAACTGAATTATTTAAATTCAAATTTTCCAATCTCTGATCAATTAAATATTCCATTCTCTCAAAAATTGAATCAGCATTTATCTCAGCTGCTCGACTTGAAGTTGATTGCTGCTGTGACCGAACTGAACGCTGGTTATGTTGATTCGAATTCTCCGGTTTACGTGTCGTTGAAGATTTGGGTTTTCTACCTCTACCTCCTGACTTTAACTGACTAGCCGGAGATGCTACATTACTTGGTTGCGATTGAGCTCTAGTATTATGGGTCTTCTTGTTTTTACTACTTATGGGACCCGCGTCTTAATCTGACATTATAAATTGAACTAAATCTTTCTGGTGGCATAATTTCTTACAGAAATGACATACCTGATGTTCTTGTATATAATTTTCTATACACTCCTGATGGAAAACATGATTACATTTAGTAATCCTAAGCTCTTCTGTTTCTACTAATTCTTTCAAGCAAATTGTGCATTTTGCTTCTGGTAGCACACTCAATTCATCATTACTCAGAAAAACAGACATTATGATTTTTTTTTTCCAAAAAAAATATACTAAAATAATTTACTTAACTTGCTTTACAACTTTTATCATAAAACACTTATCTTCCTTATTTTGAAAGTGAGGGTGAACAAAATTATAGGTGCGGTACTAATATAGAGGGAGAATTGAACTAATTGATAGTTCAATCTCAGAAAATTTATATATGAAGGGATAGAGAAATCTTGTCGTCCTAGACCTAATCATTTATCAAATCCAAACCAAAAAGACTAATTTCAACCAATATCATAAACCGAACTCACTTTGTTTCATCGGTCAGAATTCGAGCCTAGCCAAATATCTGCAGTTCCAGATGATTAAGCAGTCAATTCATTGATATCCGCTGAAAGATTTGTTCTATTGTGATTAAAAGAAATAGATGAATCAATAAACTACAATGCCAACGCCGACATCACAAGCCTATTATGCTTTACTGGTTGTAAAATCGAAACAATCAAATTTACAAATTCCAAGAAAAACACAGCCTATAATAAACGTCTGTTATTATACTGTAGAGTTTGTATATGCTTCTAAGTATATTCACCGATTCATGCCTAAGTGCCTCATCACTGGTCAGAACTCGGATTCTCCAAATATCTGCATTCCTAATGAAATAAGTCACTCAAACAACTATCCGCGAACACAAAAAGAAAGCGAAATGAAAAGAAAATAAAAATATTTTATAGCAAAGGATAGATAAAAAGACGGGATTTTATTAAGAGATAGAATAAGAAGTAGGAGAAGGAAAAAAGGAACCTGAAATTCTTGAACAACACAGCTCAGCCTAAATCCAATTAAGATATACGGTTGAACCGGAAAACTGTATACAAGTCTAACAAGCCCCACGTTGGGCGCCAAAATTATGTAATGTACACAATCCGAAATGAATCCAGATCATGCACATCCCCTCTTAGTCAAAGAATGTTATTTGATCCAAGAGGAGGTCAGGTTTGGCCTATATATATATAGTAACTCTCGCAGTCCCGATTTATCAGATATTATGATGGGCAAGAGCACCACAAATCAGGCCAAAGCCAACATGTACGGGCTGAATGTACCGAGAAGTTTTGGTCCGGGTGGGACTTCTGGCTGTCGGCTAGCAAACAGTCTTTGGGGGGTTCTTTGGACCAGCAATTACTCAATACACCCGTACTACATAAAATAAAACAAAGTCCCTAGAGCACGAATATTACACAATTACATAATAAAAGAATTTATCTAGAAGGATAGAGAAAGAGATTATATTAGTATCACACGAATAGGGAAGCTATGAGGATGGTATTATAGCTTCGCGTCTAAACCCTCCCAACCAATGATTTTCCTGTCGCAAGATTCTGGAAAATCCCGAAATAATTCAGCTCACCGCTCACATTTCGCTACAAGGAAGATCACACAACTTTAACTCAAACATTATAAATGATATTTATTCACGAGGGTTACCAAATACCAAAATACTTCCATAAGTCGGAAACATAATCCGATGTAACTAAACCAAAATGATGATTATTATAATAAACGATAATCAAATTAAACAAATGGATCATTTCGGCCATCCAATAGCCAAATTAGGGATAATATGTTTTGTTTTGATGAATCTTAATTGTAAGGTGGATATATATAAACTTATCGGTAATCAAAATAAAAAGGTCAAATGAAATTTGGAAGTATCCAATTCAAATTATTTAAATTATAAACGTAGACTCGCTCCCACAGTCAAAGGCGATTTACTTCAACTTTAATAATTTTCTTTTACGTTATTAAACTAGAGAGAGCTTATTTTCTTATTCGCGGATTATTTGACGCAGAACTTTCTTTCTTTTTGCAAACAAAAACAGGAAAATGCCAGAACGAACATGATTTATGATTCAGAACTTAGGATTTACCCATCCGTCCGGTCCGTCGAAGGCCTTCGTCGTCCTCTGGATGATGCTTAGGAATAAAATGTTAAATTAAATCAAGCGTTTGGCATTCCAATACAGGCAATACAGGCGATCTGATGGACACTCAATCAGTACTGATGAAATCTTCTCTGCCCGTATCCGATTCGGGCGGCTATTCCAATCGATTAGACTTTGTCGTATTATCTCTATAGCCCTTCACGGTGTGCAGATTTGAGCAACGTTGCTTCAAAAAATATCCCTTGAATATAACTCAATTATCAAATTCCTTGTTCAGGTTTTCGACAATAAAAATTAATCATAGCTAAGTTTTCAAAAGAACTTATTAGAAACTTCCAAAAACTTGAATATCCAAAAAAAAAAAAAATAACTTACGATAATAAGATTCACAAAACTCCACAATAATTATTGTCCTATATGCTCCAAATTAGTATTTAATTAATAATTCGGCTTGATGGCCGAAAAAATTTCAGATTTAAATTTTTATTTTTTCTATCTAGAGGAGCGGCGTGGTTTAGGCGTCTAGCCAGGGCGGAAGTTCGTCAGAAAAGAGTGTGACCAATGCATGCGATCGCGCATTATGCCTCCTCGGTAGGGTTGCACTAGTAGAGCTATCGAACTTCTAAGCTCAGCTGATCA
The DNA here is from genome assembly GCA_018152135.1 of Drosophila paulistorum. Classification (NCBI taxonomy): domain Eukaryota; kingdom Metazoa; phylum Arthropoda; class Insecta; order Diptera; family Drosophilidae; genus Drosophila; species Drosophila paulistorum. Next base: position 840,931 of record JAECXG010000194.1, on the reverse strand, counting down.
TTTTGATCGACACAATTACCCACCACTTACGGAATTACAAACTAACGCCTTAAAATTTAAAAACAAAACTAACGGCAGAAGGGTACTACAGCGCAAAGAAGCGTGGTTACCTTTTTTCTATCTCTGCACATCGTGCACATCTCGTTTTTCTGTTTTTGTGGCCCTGCATTTTATTGCCCATACAACACGCATTGCAGCTAATTGTTTTTGTTGGCCCTCAAATTTTCATGGAAAGGGAAATGGAAAGATTTCATTTGAAAATTGTTTCTATCGTTTCCAGTCATTCGACCAAACTTATGTATGGAATTTTCACAAGTTCAATGGGATTACAATTATTCTTAAATTAAACATAATGAATTTTTAAATTAAAAAGGCATTGGCTAATTTGTTTATTGCAAAACTAATATTATGAATCGTGACTTATTAAAACCAAACAGTTCCTCTTCGTATGATCTTTAACCTTTGCTAAGACTCTTCGTTTTCAAGTTTCAAATACTACAAAAAAAATGAAGTACATAAGCAAGCCAACTTTAGGTATATAATACACCAGTAAAACAAATGCATTTACTTTTTTTTTAAATTTTGTTTACATGCATACGAGCACCCTAGGGTCCACACCCGCCAACGGCTTTTTCATTATACCATACCCCCATAGGGTGAAATGGTATATTAAAGTCGCCAAAATGTATGTAACAGGCAGAAGGAAGCTTTTCCGTCGACATAAAGTATACGTATTCTTGATCAGTATCAACAGCCTAGTCGATCTCGACATGTCCATCCGTCCGTCTGTCCGTCCGTCCGTCGGTCTGTCCGTATGAACATATAGATCTCGGAGACTATAAGAGCTAGAGTCACGAAATTTGGTACGTAGACTACGGTGGTCAAGTTTATTTCAAACTTTAGACAAATGTGATTTTTTTAATGACTATTAGAGCTAAGCACAAATTTGGTATGATTAAACCATTAGTAAGCGCGCAGAGATTTCTTGCTATAAAACCTTTACCTCGCCCCCTCAGTATCTCTTTTTATTATAAATTTGAAATATTTGTTTTACTGGTGTATGGTAAACGGCGAAACGACTTACTTTCAGATTAGGATTAGAAGCGTATTGATTGTAAATTAAAAATTGCAATTCCGGAGTTCTTTAGCAAAGTCTGCTGATGATAGAACTTGGTAGTTCTTGAAATAGCTTTACAGACAACCTGCTCACCTTTTTGTGTTGCCTTTGAAAAATTCTTCTTTTGGAAGATTGACCTCGAGCAGGCTAAACTGCAAGGTTTGATTTAAATTTCAATTATGTCAAAATCTAACAGGATAACACCAATGGAAAGCACGCCGTTACTTTGGAATTTTTATTCCATAAAAACCCTTTTTCTGTGTATATGTGTATATACCGTATATGATAAAACACATCGTGATATTAGTTTGGTAAGGCGAAGCTCTCATACTAATTTTTTATAGCGCCTAAGGGTATGCACAAAAAGGTGGTTTTCGGTTTTGTAGGCTTTACCAACTTTTTATACCCTTGCAAAAAGGTTATATTAATTTTGGTCAGAAGTGTGCAACGCATAGAAGGAAGTATCTCCGACCATATAAAGTACACATATTCTTGATCAGCACGACAAGACGAGTTCAAATAGCCAGTAGTTCGTTATTTTCTTAGCTATTGTTGAAATTTCACGGTGGTGAGTTTTTCACACATGTTAACAACTGTGCCAAATTTCATCCATGTCGGGTGACTATGTCATATAGCTCCCATAGAAAAGATCGGTCGAAAACACTGACTTTTGCAAATAACTTCGTTACTTTCGACACGATTGCTTTCCAATTAAACACTTGTTAAAACATATAAACACATATAAACATATATGTAAACACATATAAAGCTTCTGCTCTCTGACGTGACGGCCGTGTTTTTGCATAGCTCCTGAGTTTTTATTAATATATATTGTTTTCTCTCAATTTTTAATTGTGCTTGTTTGTTTTCGCTTTCGTTGGTGTCGTTTGCTTGACACCCTTGTGTTTTATTTGCATAATTTCGCAAAATTAAACAGTTTTTTTTATTTTTCATTTTTGTGATTAGTGTTTGGTGCATTTATTAACCTGAAAAAAAGACAGTTACTGCCTAATGTCCTTAGCGTGATAAGTTCCTATCAGTTTGCCATTCAAATCTTCCAACACATAATAACAGTTTCCTAATCTTTCTCGAACTCTAGACTTTAACCACAACAAGTTTAATTTGGCACTAACACATTTTTGAAAATTGCTCTGTCCAAAATTACGTCTAAAAACTTCTTGCCCTAACTTGAAATTAACCTCTTTGGTTCTCAGATTAATACTGTAGGACCTTTAGGAGACGCATCTAATTTAATACCCCAACTTTGGACTAATTGGGCGGCTTTTCCAGGATTAATGTAATGGTGTGATATTGAATCTGATCTTGGGGTTGGAACGCGATGCTCGTCGTAATTGCTAGATCGTCCAACTGAATTATTTAAATTCAAATTTTCCAATCTCTGATCAATTAAATATTCCATTCTCTCAAAAATTGAATCAGCATTTATCTCAGCTGCTCGACTTGAAGTTGATTGCTGCTGTGACCGAACTGAACGCTGGTTATGTTGATTCGAATTCTCCGGTTTACGTGTCGTTGAAGATTTGGGTTTTCTACCTCTACCTCCTGACTTTAACTGACTAGCCGGAGATGCTACATTACTTGGTTGCGATTGAGCTCTAGTATTATGGGTCTTCTTGTTTTTACTACTTATGGGACCCGCGTCTTAATCTGACATTATAAATTGAACTAAATCTTTCTGGTGGCATAATTTCTTACAGAAATGACATACCTGATGTTCTTGTATATAATTTTCTATACACTCCTGATGGAAAACATGATTACATTTAGTAATCCTAAGCTCTTCTGTTTCTACTAATTCTTTCAAGCAAATTGTGCATTTTGCTTCTGGTAGCACACTCAATTCATCATTACTCAGAAAAACAGACATTATGATTTTTTTTTTCCAAAAAAAATATACTAAAATAATTTACTTAACTTGCTTTACAACTTTTATCATAAAACACTTATCTTCCTTATTTTGAAAGTGAGGGTGAGCAAAATTATAGGTGCGGTACTAATATAGAGGGAGAATTGAACTAATTGATAGTTCAATCTCAGAAAATTTATATATGAAGGGATAGAGAAATCTTGTCGTCCTAGACCTAATCATTTATCAAATCCAAACCAAAAAGACTAATTTCAACCAATATCATAAACCGAACTCACTTTGTTTCATCGGTCAGAATTCGAGCCTAGCCAAATATCTGCAGTTCCAGATGATTAAGCAGTCAATTCATTGATATCCGCTGAAAGATTTGTTCTATTGTGATTAAAAGAAATAGATGAATCAATAAACTACAATGCCAACGCCGACATCATAAGCCTATTATGCTTTACTGGTTGTAAAATCGAAACAATCAAATTTACAAATTCCAAGAAAAACACAGCCTATAATAAACGTCTGTTATTATACTGTAGAGTTTGTATATGCTTCTAAGTATATTCACCGATTCACGCCTAAGTGCCTCATCACTGGTCAGAACTCGGATTCTCCAAATATCTGCATTCCTAATGAAATAAGTCACTCAAACAACTATCCGCGAACACAAAAAAGAAAGCGAAATGAAAAGAAAATAAAAATATTTGATAGCAAAGGATAGATAAAAAGACGGGATTTTATTAAGAGATAGAATAAGAAGTAGGAGAAGGAAAAAAGGAACCTGAAATTCTTGAACAACACAGCTCAGCCTAAATCCAATTAAGATATACGGTTGAACCGGAAAACTGTATACAAGTCTAACAAGCCCCACGTTGGGCGCCAAAATTATGTAATGTACACAATCCGAAATGAATCCAGATCATGCACATCCCCTCTTAGTCAAAGAATGTTATTTGATCCAAGAGGAGGTCAGGTTTGGCCTATATATATATAGTAACTCTCGCAGTCCCGATTTATCAGATATTATGATGGGCAAGAGCACCACAAATCAGGCCAAAGCCAACATGTACGGGCTGAATGTACCGAGAAGTTTTGGTCCGGGTGGGACTTCTGGCTGTCGGCTAGCAAACAGTCTTTGGGGGGTTCTTTGGACCAGCAATTACTCAATACACCCGTACTACATAAAATAAAACAAAGTCCCTAGAGCACGAATATTACACAATTACATAATAAAAGAATTTATCTAGAAGGATAGAGAAAGAGATTATATTAGTATCACACGAATAGGGAAGCTATGAGGATGGTATTATAGCTTCGCGTCTAAACCCTCCCAACCAATGATTTTCCTGTCGCAAGATTCTGGAAAATCCCGAAATAATTCAGCTCACCGCTCACATTTCGCTACAAGGAAGATCACACAACTTTAACTCAAACATTATAAATGATATTTATTCACGAGGGTTACCAAATACCAAAATACTTCCATAAGTCGGAAACATAATCCGATGTAACTAAACCAAAATGATGATTATTATAATAAACGATAATCAAATTAAACAAATGGATCATTTCGGCCATCCAATAGCCAAATTAGGGATAATATGTTTTGTTTTGATGAATCTTAATTGTAAGGTGCATATATATAAACTTATCGGTAATCAAAATAAAAAGGTCAAATGAAATTTGGAAGTATCCAATTCAAATTATTTAAATTATAAACGTAGACTCGCTCCCACAGTCAAAGGCGATTTACTTCAACTTTAATAATTTTCTTTTACGTTATTAAACTAGAGAGAGCTTATTTTCTTATTCGCGGATTATTTGACGCAGAACTTTCTTTCTTTTTGCAAACAAAAACAGGAAAATGCCAGAACGAACATGATTTATGATTCAGAACTTAGGATTTACCCATCCGTCCGGTCCGTCGAAGGCCTTCGTCGTCCTCTGGATGATGCTTAGGAATAAAATGTTAAATTAAATCAAGCGTTTGGCATTCCAATACAGGCAATACAGGCGATCTGATGGACACTCAATCAGTACTGATGAAATCTTCTCTGCCCGTATCCGATTCGGGCGGCTATTCCAATCGATTAGACTTTGTCGTATTATCTCTATAGCCCTTCACGGTGTGCAGATTTGAGCAACGTTGCTTCAAAAAATATCCCTTGAATATAACTCAATTATCAAATTCCTTGTTCAGGTTTTCGACAATAAAAATTAATCATAGCTAAGTTTTCAAAAGAACTTATTAGAAACTTCCAAAAACTTGAATATCCAAAAAAAAAAAAAATAACTTACGATAATAAGATTCACAAAACTCCACAATAATTATTGTCCTATATGCTCCAAATTAGTATTTAATTAATAATTCGGCTTGATGGCCGAAAAAATTTCAGATTTAAATTTTTATTTTTTTCTATCTAGAGGAGCGGCGTGGTTTAGGCGTCTAGCCAGGGCGGAAGTTCGTCAGAAAAGAGTGTGACCAATGCATGCGATCGCGCATTATGCCTCCTCGGTAGGGTTGCACTAGTAGAGCTATCGAACTTCTAAGCTCAGCTGATCATTTTGATCGACACAATTACCCACCACTTACGGAATTACAAACTAACGCCTTAAAATTTAAAAACAAAACTAACGGCAGAAGGGTACTACAGCGCAAAGAAGCGTGGTTACCTTTTTTCTATCTCTGCACATCGTGCACATCTCGTTTTTCTGTTTTTGTGGCCCTGCATTTTATTGCCCATACAACACGCATTGCAGCTAATTGTTTTTGTTGGCCCTCAAATTTTCATGGAAAGGGAAATGGAAAGATTTCATTTGAAAATTGTTTCTATCGTTTCCAGTCATTCGACCAAACTTATGTATGGAATTTTCACAAGTTCAATGGGATTACAATTATTCTTAAATTAAACATAATGAATTTTTAAATTAAAAAGGCATTGGCTAATTTGTTTATTGCAAAACTAATATTATGAATCGTGACTTATTAAAACCAAACAGTTCCTCTTCGTATGATCTTTAACCTTTGCTAAGACTCTTCGTTTTCAAGTTTCAAATACTACAAAAAAAATGAAGTACATAAGCAAGCCAACTTTAGGTATATAATACACCAGTAAAACAAATGCATTTACTTTTTTTTTTAAATTTTGTTTACATGCATACGAGCACCCTAGGGTCCACACCCGCCAACGGCTTTTTCATTATACCATACCCCCATAGGGTGAAATGGTATATTAAAGTCGCCAAAATGTATGTAACAGGCAGAAGGAAGCTTTTCCGTCGACATAAAGTATACGTATTCTTGATCAGTATCAACAGCCTAGTCGATCTCGACATGTCCATCCGTCCGTCTGTCCGTCCGTCCGTCGGTCTGTCCGTATGAACATATAGATCTCGGAGACTATAAGAGCTAGAGTCACGAAATTTGGTACGTAGACTACGGTGGTCAAGTTTATTTCAAACTTTAGACAAATATGATTTTTTTAATGACTATTAGAGCTAAGCACAAATTTGGTATGATTAAACCATTAGTAAGCGCGCAGAGATTTCTTGCTATAAAACCTTTACCTCGCCCCCTCAGTATCTCTTTTTATTATAAATTTGAAATATTTGTTTTACTGGTGTATGGTAAACGGCGAAACGACTTACTTTCAGATTAGGATTAGAAGCGTATTGATTGTAAATTAAAAATTGCAATTCCGGAGTTCTTTAGCAAAGTCTGCTGATGATAGAACTTGGTAGTTCTTGAAATAGCTTTACAGACAACCTGCTCACCTTTTGTGTTGCCTTTGAAAAATTCTTCTTTTGGAAGATTGACCTCGAGCAGGCTAAACTGCAAGGTTTGATTTAAATTTCAATTATGTCAAAATCTAACAGGATAACACCAATGGAAAGCACGCCGTTACTTTGGAATTTTTATTCCATAAAAACCCTTTTTCTGTGTATATGTGTATATACCGTATATGATAAAACACATCGTGATATTAGTTTGGTAAGGCGAAGCTCTCATACTAATTTTTTATAGCGCCTAAGGGTATGCACAAAAAGGTGGTTTTCGGTTTTGTAGGCTTTACCAACTTTTTATACCCTTGCAAAAAGGTTATATTAATTTTGGTCAGAAGTGTGCAACGCATAGAAGGAAGTATCTCCGACCATATAAAGTACACATATTCTTGATCAGCACGACAAGACGAGTTCAAATAGCCAGTAGTTCGTTATTTTCTTAGCTATTGTTGAAATTTCACGGTGGTGAGTTTTTCACACATGTTAACAACTGTGCCAAATTTCATCCATGTCGGGTGACTATGTCATATAGCTCCCATAGAAAAGATCGGTCGAAAACACTGACTTTTGCAAATAACTTCGTTACTTTCGACACGATTGCTTTCCAATTAAACACTTGTTAAAACATATAAACACATATAAACATATATGTAAACACATATAAAGCTTCTGCTCTCTGACGTGACGGTCGTGTTTTTGCATAGCTCCTGAGTTTTTATTAATATATATTGTTTTCTCTCAATTTTTAATTGTGCTTGTTTGTTTTCGCTTTCGTTGGTGTCGTTTGCTTGACACCCTTGTGTTTTATTTGCATAATTTCGCAAAATTAAACAGTTTTTTTTTATTTTTCATTTTTGTGATTAGTGTTTGGTGCATTTATTAACCTGAAAAAAGACAGTTACTGCCTAATGTCCTTAGCGTGATAAGTTCCTATCAGTTTGCCATTCAAATCTTCCAACACATAATAACAGTTTCCTAATCTTTCTCGAACTCTAGACTTTAACCACAACAAGTTTAATTTGGCACTAACACATTTTTGAAAATTGCTCTGTCCAAAATTACGTCTAAAAACTTCTTGCCCTAACTTGAAATTAACCTCTTTGGTTCTCAGATTAATACTGTAGGACCTTTAGGAGACGCATCTAATTTAATACCCCAACTTTGGACTAATTGGGCGGCTTTTCCAGGATTAATGTAATGGTGTGATATTGAATCTGATCTTGGGGTTGGAACGCGATGCTCGTCGTAATTGCTAGATCGTCCAACTGAATTATTTAAATTCAAATTTTCCAATCTCTGATCAATTAAATATTCCATTCTCTCAAAAATTGAATCAGCATTTATCTCAGCTGCTCGACTTGAAGTTGATTGCTGCTGTGACCGAACTGAACGCTGGTTATGTTGATTCGAATTCTCCGGTTTACGTGTCGTTGAAGATTTGGGTTTTCTACCTCTACCTCCTGACTTTAACTGACTAGCCGGAGATGCTACATTACTTGGTTGCGATTGAGCTCTAGTATTATGGGTCTTCTTGTTTTTACTACTTATGGGACCCGCGTCTTAATCTGACATTATAAATTGAACTAAATCTTTCTGGTGGCATAATTTCTTACAGAAATGACATACCTGATGTTCTTGTATATAATTTTCTATACACTCCTGATGGAAAACATGATTACATTTAGTAATCCTAAGCTCTTCTGTTTCTACTAATTCTTTCAAGCAAATTGTGCATTTTGCTTCTGGTAGCACACTCAATTCATCATTACTCAGAAAAACAGACATTATGATTTTTTTTTTTTCCAAAAAAAATATACTAAAATAATTTACTTAACTTGCTTTACAACTTTTATCATAAAACACTTATCTTCCTTATTTTGAAAGTGAGGGTGAGCAAAATTATAGGTGCGGTACTAATATAGAGGGAGAATTGAACTAATTGATAGTTCAATCTCAGAAAATTTATATATGAAGGGATAGAGAAATCTTGTCGTCCTAGACCTAATCATTTATCAAATCCAAACCAAAAAGACTAATTTCAACCAATATCATAAACCGAACTCACTTTGTTTCATCGGTCAGAATTCGAGCCTAGCCAAATATCTGCAGTTCCAGATGATTAAGCAGTCAATTCATTGATATCCACTGAAAGATTTGTTCTATTGTGATTAAAAGAAATAGATGAATCAATAAACTACAATGCCAACGCCGACATCACAAGCCTATTATGCTTTACTGGTTGTAAAATCGAAACAATCAAATTTACAAATTCCAAGAAAAACACAGCCTATAATAAACGTCTGTTATTATACTGTAGAGTTTGTATATGCTTCTAAGTATATTCACCGATTCACGCCTAAGTGCCTCATCACTGGTCAGAACTCGGATTCTCCAAATATCTGCATTCCTAATGAAATAAGTCACTCAAACAACTATCCGCGAACACAAAAAGAAAGCGAAATGAAAAGAAAATAAAAATATTTGACAGCAAAGGATAGATAAAAAGACGGGATTTTATTAAGAGATAGAATAAGAAGTAGGAGAAGGAAAAAAGGAACCTGAAATTCTTGAACAACACAGCTCAGCCTAAATCCAATTAAGATATACGGTTGAACCGGAAAACTGTATACAAGTCTAACAAGCCCCACGTTGGGCGCCAAAATTATGTAATGTACACAATCCGAAATGAATCCAGATCATGCACATCCCCTCTTAGTCAAAGAATGTTATTTGATCCAAGAGGAGGTCAGGTTTGGCCTATATATATATAGTAACTCTCGCAGTCCCGATTTATCAGATATTATGATGGGCAAGAGCACCACAAATCAGGCCAAAGCCAACATGTACGGGCTGAATGTACCGAGAAGTTTTGGTCCGGGTGGGACTTCTGGCTGTCGGCTAGCAAACAGTCTTTGGGGGGGTTCTTTGGACCAGCAATTACTCAATACACCCGTACTACATAAAATAAAACAAAGTCCCTAGAGCACGAATATTACACAATTACATAATAAAAGAATTTATCTAGAAGGATAGAGAAAGAGATTATATTAGTATCACACGAATAGGGAAGCTATGAGGATGGTATTATAGCTTCGCGTCTAAACCCTCCCAACCAATGATTTTCCTGTCGCAAGATTCTGGAAAATCCCGAAATAATTCAGCTCACCGCTCACATTTCGCTACAAGGAAGATCACACAACTTTCACTCAAACATTACAAATGATATTTATTCACGAGGGTTACCAAATACCAAAATACTTCCATAAGTCGGAAACATAATCCGATGTAACTAAACCAAAATGATGATTATTATAATAAACGATAATCAAATTAAACAAATGGATCATTTCGGCCATCCAATAGCCAAATTAGGGATAATATGTTTTGTTTTGATGAATCTTAATTGTAAGGTGCATATATATAAACTTATCGGTAATCAAAATAAAAAGGTCAAATGAAATTTGGAAGTATCCAATTCAAATTATTTAAATTATAAACGTAGACTCGCTCCCACAGTCAAAGGCGATTTACTTCAACTTTAATAATTTTCTTTTACGTTATTAAACTAGAGAGAGCTTATTTTCTTATTCGCGGATTATTTGACGCAGAACTTTCTTTCTTTTTGCAAACAAAAACAGGAAAATGCCAGAACGAACATGATTTATGATTCAGAACTTAGGATTTACCCATCCGTCCGGTCCGTCGAAGGCCTTCGTCGTCCTCTGGATGATGCTTAGGAATAAAATGTTAAATTAAATCAAGCGTTTGGCATTCCAATACAGGCAATACAGGCGATCTGATGGACACTCAATCAGTACTGATGAAATCTTCTCTGCCCGTATCCGATTCGGGCGGCTATTCCAATCGATTAGACTTTGTCGTATTATCTCTATAGCCCTTCACGGTGTGCAGATTTGAGCAACGTTGCTTCAAAAATATCCCTTGGGTTTATTCGGAACTCAATTATCAAATTCCTTGTTCAGGTTTTCGACAATAAAAATTAATCATAGCTAAGTTTTCAAAAGAACTTATTAGAAACTTCCAAAAACTTGAATATCCAAAAAAAAAAAAATAACTTACGATAATAAGATTCACAAAACTCCACAATAATTATTGTCCTATATGCTCCAAATTAGTATTTAATTAATAATTCGGCTTGATGGCCGAAAAAATTTCAGATTTAAATTTTTATTTTTTCTATCTAGAGGAGCGGCGTGGTTTAGGCGTCTAGCCAGGGCGGAAGTTCGTCAGAAAAGAGTGTGACCAATGCATGCGATCGCGCATTATGCCTCCTCGGTAGGGTTGCACTAGTAGAGCTATCGAACTTCTAAGCTCAGCTGATCATTTTGATCGACACAATTACCCACCACTTACGGAATTACAAACTAACGCCTTAAAATTTAAAAACAAAACTAACGGCAGAAGGGTACTACAGCGCAAAGAAGCGTGGTTACCTTTTTTCTATCTCTGCACATCGTGCACATCTCGTTTTTCTGTTTTTGTGGCCCTGCATTTTGTTGCCCATACAACACGCATTGCAGCTAATTGTTTTTGTTGGCCCTCAAATTTTCATGGAAAGGGAAATGGAAAGATTTCATTTGAAAATTGTTTCTATCGTTTCCAGTCATTCGACCAAACTTATGTATGGAATTTTCACAAGTTCAATGGGATTACAATTATTCTTAAATTAAACATAATGAATTTTTAAATTGAAAAGGCATTGGCTAATTTGTTTATTGCAAAACTAAAATTATGAATCGTGACTTATTAAAACCAAACAGTTCCTCTTCGTATGATCTTTAACCTTTGCTAAGACTCTTCGTTTTCAAGTTTCAAATACTACAAAAAAAATGAAGTACATAAGCAAGCCAACTTTAGGTATATAATACACCAGTAAAACAAATGCATTTACTTTTTTTTTTTAATTTTGTTTACATGCATACGAGCACCCTAGGGTCCACACCCGCCAACGGCTTTTTCATTATACCATACCCCCATAGGGTGAAATGGTATATTAAAGTCGCCAAAATGTATGTAACAGGCAGAAGGAAGCTTTTCCGTCGCCATAAAGTATACGTATTCTTGATCAGTATCAACAGCCTAGTCGATCTCGACATGTCCATCCGTCCGTCTGTCCGTCTGTCCGTCCGTCCGTCGGTCTGTCCGTATGAACATGTAGATCTCGGAGACTATAAGAGCTAGAGTCACGAAATTTGGTACGTAGACTACGGTGGTCAAGTTTATTTCAAACTTTAGACAAATGTGATTTTTTTAATGACTATTAGAGCTAAGCACAAATTTGGTATGATTAATCCATTAGTAAGCGCGCAGAGATTTCTTGCTATAAAACCTTTACCTCGCCCCCCTCAGTATCTCTTTTTATTATAAATTTGAAATATTTGTTTTACTGATGTATGGTAAACGGCGAAACGACTTACTTTCAGATTAGGATTAGAAGCGTATTGATTGTAAATTAAAAATTGCAATTCCGGAGTTCTTTAGCAAAGTCTGCTGATGATAGAACTTGGTAGTTCTTGAAATAGCTTTACAGACAACCTGCTCACCTTTTTGTGTTGCCTTTGAAAAATTCTTCTTTTGGAAGATTGACCTCGAGCTGGCTAAACTGCAAGGTTTGATTTAAATTTCAATTATGTCAAAATCTAACAGGATAACACCAATGGAAAGCACGCCGTTACTTTGGAATTTTTATTCCATAAAAACCCTTTTTCTGTGTATATGTGTATATACCGTATATGATAAAACACATCGTGATATTAGTTTGGTAAGGCGAAGCTCTCATACTAATTTTTTATAGCGCCTAAGGGTATGCACAAAAAGGTGGTTTTCGGTTTTGTAGGCTTTACCAACTTTTTATACCCTTGCAAAAAGGTTATATTAATTTTGGTCAGAAGTGTGCAACGCATAGAAGGAAGTATCTCCGACCATATAAAGTACACATATTCTTGATCAGCACGACAAGACGAGTTCAAATAGCCAGTAGTTCGTTATTTTCTTAGCTATTGTTGAAATTTCACGGTGGTGAGTTTTTCACACATGTTAACAACTGTGCCAAATTTCATCCATGTCGGGTGACTATGTCATATAGCTCCCATAGAAAAAACACTGACTTTTGCAAATAACTTCGTTACTTTCGACACGATTGCTTTCCAATTAAACACTTGTTAAAACATATAAACACATATAAACATATATGTAAACACATATAAAGCTTCTGCTCTCTGACGTGACGGTCGTGTTTTTGCATAGCTCCTGAGTTTTTATTAATATATATTGTTTTCTCTCAATTTTTAATTGTGCTTGTTTGTTTTCGCTTTCGTTGGTGTCGTTTGCTTGACACCCTTGTGTTTTATTTGCATAATTTCGCAAAATTAAACAGTTTTTTTTTATTTTTCATTTTTGTGATTAGTGTTTGGTGCATTTATTAACCTGAAAAAAAGACAGTTACTGCCTAATGTCCTTAGCGTGATAAGTTCCTATCAGTTTGCCATTCAAATCTTCCAACACATAATAACAGTTTCCTAATCTTTCTCGAACTCTAGACTTTAACCACAACAAGTTTAATTTGGCACTAACACATTTTTGAAAATTGCTCTGTCCAAAATTACGTCTAAAAACTTCTTGCCCTAACTTGAAATTAACCTCTTTGGTTCTCAGATTAATACTGTAGGACCTTTAGGAGACGCATCTAATTTAATACCCCAACTTTGGACTAATTGGGCGGCTTTTCCAGGATTAATGTAATGGTGTGATATTGAATCTGATCTTGGGGTTGGAACGCGATGCTCGTCGTAATTGCTAGATCGTCCAACTGAATTATTTAAATTCAAATTTTCCAATCTCTGATCAATTAAATATTCCATTCTCTCAAAAATTGAATCAGCATTTATCTCAGCTGCTCGACTTGAAGTTGATTGCTGCTGTGACCGAACTGAACGCTGGTTATGTTGATTCGAATTCTCCGGTTTACGTGTCGTTGAAGATTTGGGTTTTCTACCTCTACCTCCTGACTTTAACTGACTAGCCGGAGATGCTACATTACTTGGTTGCGATTGAGCTCTAGTATTATGGGTCTTCTTGTTTTTACTACTTATGGGACCCGCGTCTTAATCTGACATTATAAATTGAACTAAATCTTTCTGGTGGCATAATTTCTTACAGAAATGACATACCTGATGTTCTTGTATATAATTTTCTATACACTCCTGATGGAAAACATGATTACATTTAGTAATCCTAGGCTCTTCTGTTTCTACTAATTCTTTCAAGCAAATTGTGCATTTTGCTTCTGGTAGCACACTCAATTCATCATTACTCAGAAAAACAGACATTATGATTTTTTTTTCCAAAAAAAATATACTAAAATAATTTACTTAACTTGCTTTACAACTTTTATCATAAAACACTTATCTTCCTTATTTTGAAAGTGAGGGTGAGCAAAATTATAGGTGCGGTACTAATATAGAGGGAGAATTGAACTAATTGATAGTTCAATCTCAGAAAATTTATATATGAAGGGATAGAGAAATCTTGTCGTCCTAGACCTAATCATTTATCAAATCCAAACCAAAAAGACTAATTTCAACCAATATCATAAACCGAACTCACTTTGTTTCATCGGTCAGAATTCGAGCCTAGCCAAATATCTGCAGTTCCAGATGATTAAGCAGTCAATTCATTGATATCCGCTGAAAGATTTGTTCTATTGTGATTAAAAGAAATAGATGAATCAATAAACTACAATGCCAACGCCGACATCACAAGCCTATTATGCTTTACTGGTTGTAAAATCGAAACAATCAAATTTACAAATTCCAAGAAAAACACAGCCTATAATAAACGTCTGTTATTATACTGTAGAGTTTGTATATGCTTCTAAGTATATTCACCGATTCACGCCTAAGTGCCTCATCACTGGTCAGAACTCGGATTCTCCAAATATCTGCATTCCTAATGAAATAAGTCACTCAAACAACTATCCGCGAACACAAAAAGAAAGCGAAATGAAAAGAAAATAAAAATATTTGATAGCAAAGGATAGATAAAAAGACGGGATTTTATTAAGAGATAGAATAAGAAGTAGGAGAAGGAAAAAAGGAACCTGAAATTCTTGAACAACACAGCTCAGCCTAAATCCAATTAAGATATACGGTTGAACCGGAAAACTGTATACAAGTCTAACAAGCCCCACGTTGGGCGCCAAAATTATGTAATGTACACAATCCGAAATGAATCCAGATCATGCACATCCCCTCTTAGTCAAAGAATGTTATTTGATCCAAGAGGAGGTCAGGTTTGGCCTATATATATAGTAACTCTCGCAGTCCCGATTTATCAGATATTATGATGGGCAAGAGCACCACAAATCAGGCCAAAGCCAACATGTACGGGCTGAATGTACCGAGAAGTTTTGGTCCGGGTGGGACTTCTGGCTGTCGGCTAGCAAACAGTCTTTGGGGGGTTCTTTGGACCAGCA
This sequence comes from Drosophila paulistorum, assembly GCA_018152135.1. NCBI lineage: Eukaryota > Metazoa > Arthropoda > Insecta > Diptera > Drosophilidae > Drosophila > Drosophila paulistorum. The sequence continues at coordinate 825,658 of JAECXG010000194.1, read as the reverse complement.
ATTACTCAATACACCCGTACTACATAAAATAAAACAAAGTCCCTAGAGCACGAATATTACACAATTACATAATAAAAGAATTTATCTAGAAGGATAGAGAAAGAGATTATATTAGTATCACACGAATAGGGAAGCTATGAGGATGGTATTATAGCTTCGCGTCTAAACCCTCCCAACCAATGATTTTCCTGTCGCAAGATTCTGGAAAATCCCGAAATAATTCAGCTCACCGCTCACATTTCGCTACAAGGAAGATCACACAACTTTAACTCAAACATTATAAATGATATTTATTCACGAGGGTTACCAAATACCAAAATACTTCCATAAGTCGGTAACATAATCCGATGTAACTAAACCAAAATGATGATTATTATAATAAACGATAATCAAATTAAACAAATGGATCATTTCGGCCATCCAATAGCCAAATTAGGGATAATATGTTTTGTTTTGATGAATCTTAATTGTAAGGTGCATATATATAAACTTATCGGTAATCAAAATAAAAAGGTCAAATGAAATTTGGAAGTATCCAATTCAAATTATTTAAATTATAAACGTAGACTCGCTCCCACAGTCAAAGGCGATTTACTTCAACTTTAATAATTTTCTTTTACGTTATTAAACTAGAGAGAGCTTATTTTCTTATTCGCGGATTATTTGACGCAGAACTTTCTTTCTTTTTGCAAACAAAAACAGGAAAATGCCAGAACGAACATGATTTATGATTCAGAACTTAGGATTTACCCATCCGTCCGGTCCGTCGAAGGCCTTCGTCGTCCTCTGGATGATGCTTAGGAATAAAATGTGTTAGACTTTGTCGTATTATCTCTATAGCCCTTCACGGTGTGCAGATTTGAGCAACGTTGCTTCAAAAAATATCCCTTGGGTTTATTCGGAACTCAATTATCAAATTCCTTGTTCAGGTTTTCGACAATAAAAATTAATCATAGCTAAGTTTTCAAAAGAACTTATTAGAAACTTCCAAAAACTTGAATATCCAAAAAAAAAAAAATAACTTACGATAATAAGATTCACAAAACTCCACAATAATTATTGTCCTATATGCTCCAAATTAGTATTTAATTAATAATTCGGCTTGATGGCCGAAAAAATTTCAGATTTAAATTTTTATTTTTTTCTATCTAGAGGAGCGGCGTGGTTTAGGCGTCTAGCCAGGGCGGAAGTTCGTCAGAAAAGAGTGTGACCAATGCATGCGATCGCGCATTATGCCTCCTCGGTAGGGTTGCACTAGTAGAGCTATCGAACTTCTAAGCTCAGCTGATCATTTTGATCGACACAATTACCCACCACTTACGGAATTACAAACTAACGCCTTAAAATTTAAAAAAAAAAACTAACGGCAGAAGGGTACTACAGCGCAAAGAAGCGTGGTTACCTTTTTTCTATCTCTGCACATCGTGCACATCTCGTTTTTCTGTTTTTGTGGCCCTGCATTTTTGTTGCCCATACAACACGCATTGCAGCTAATTGTTTTTGTTGGCCCTCAAATTTTCATGGAAAGGGAAATGGAAAGATTTCATTTGAAAATTGTTTCTATCGTTTCCAGTCATTCGACCAAACTTATGTATGGAATTTTCACAAGTTCAATGGGATTACAATTATTCTTAAATTAAACATAATGAATTTTTAAATTAAAAAGGCATTGGCTAATTTGTTTATTGCAAAACTAATATTATGAATCGTGACTTATTAAAACCAAACAGTTCCTCTTCGTATGATCTTTAACCTTTGCTAAGACTCTTCGTTTTCAAGTTTCAAATACTACAAAAAAATGAAGTACATAAGCAAGCCAACTTTAGGTATATAATACACCAGTAAAACAAATGCATTTACTTTTTTTTAAATTTTGTTTACATGCATACGAGCACCCTAGGGTCCACACCCGCCAACGGCTTTTTCATTATACCATACCCCCATAGGGTGAAATGGTATATTAAAGTCGCCAAAATGTATGTAACAGGCAGAAGGAAGCTTTTCCGTCGACATAAAGAATACGTATTCTTGATCAGTATCAACAGCCTAGTCGATCTCGACATGTCCATCCGTCCGTCTGTCCGTCCGTCCGTCGGTCTGTCCGTATGAACATATAGATCTCGGAGACTATAAGAGCTAGAGTCACGAAATTTGGTACGTAGACTACGGTGGTCAAGTTTATTTCAAACTTTAGACAAATGTGATTTTTTAATGACTATTAGAGCTAAGCACAAATTTGGTATGATTAATCCATTAGTAAGCGCGCAGAGATTTCTTGCTATAAAACCTTTACCTCGCCCCCCTCAGTATCTCTTTTTATTATAAATTTGAAATATTTGTTTTACTGGTGTATGGTAAACGGCGAAACGACTTACTTTCAGATTAGGATTAGAAGCGTATTGATTGTAAATTAAAAATTGCAATTCCGGAGTTCTTTAGCAAAGTCTGCTGATGATAGAACTTGGTAGTTCTTGAAATAGCTTTACAGACAACCTGCTCACCTTTTTGTGTTGCCTTTGAAAAATTCTTCTTTTGGAAGATTGACCTCGAGCAGGCTAAACTGCAAGGTTTGATTTAAATTTCAATTATGTCAAAATCTAACAGGATAACACCAATGGAAAGCACGCCGTTACTTTGGAATTTTTATTCCATAAAAACCCTTTTTCTGTGTATATGTGTATATACCGTATATGATAAAACACATCGTGATATTAGTTTGGTAAGGCGAAGCTCTCATACTAATTTTTTATAGCGCCTAAGGGTATGCACAAAAAGGTGGTTTTCGGTTTTGTAGGCTTTACCAACTTTTTATACCCTTGCAAAAAGGTTATATTAATTTTGGTCAGAAGTGTGCAACGCATAGAAGGAAGTATCTCCGACCATATAAAGTACACATATTCTTGATCAGCACGACAAGACGAGTTCAAATAGCCAGTAGTTCGTTATTTTCTTAGCTATTGTTGAAATTTCACGGTGGTGAGTTTTTCACACATGTTAACAACTGTGCCAAATTTCATCCATGTCGGGTGACTATGTCATATAGCTCCCATAGAAAAGATCGGTCGAAAACACTGACTTTTGCAAATAACTTCGTTACTTTCGACACGATTGCTTTCCAATTAAACACTTGTTAAAACATATAAACACATATAAACATATATGTAAACACATATAAAGCTTCTGCTCTCTGACGTGACGGTCGTGTTTTTGCATAGCTCCTGAGTTTTTATTAATATATATTGTTTTCTCTCAATTTTTAATTGTGCTTGTTTGTTTTCGCTTTCGTTGGTGTCGTTTGCTTGACACCCTTGTGTTTTATTTGCATAATTTCGCAAAATTAAACAGTTTTTTTTTATTTTTCATTTTTGTGATTAGTGTTTGGTGCATTTATTAACCTGAAAAAAAGACAGTTACTGCCTAATGTCCTTAGCGTGATAAGTTCCTATCAGTTTGCCATTCAAATCTTCCAACACATAATAACAGTTTCCTAATCTTTCTCGAACTCTAGACTTTAACCACAACAAGTTTAATTTGGCACTAACACATTTTTGAAAATTGCTCTGTCCAAAATTACGTCTAAAAACTTCTTGCCCTAACTTGAAATTAACCTCTTTGGTTCTCAGATTAATACTGTAGGACCTTTAGGAGACGCATCTAATTTAATACCCCAACTTTGGACTAATTGGGCGGCTTTTCCAGGATTAATGTAATGGTGTGATATTGAATCTGATCTTGGGGTTGGAACGCGATGCTCGTCGTAATTGCTAGATCGTCCAACTGAATTATTTAAATTCAAATTTTCCAATCTCTGATCAATTAAATATTCCATTCTCTCAAAAATTGAATCAGCATTTATCTCAGCTGCTCGACTTGAAGTTGATTGCTGCTGTGACCGAACTGAACGCTGGTTATGTTGATTCGAATTCTCCGGTTTACGTGTCGTTGAAGATTTGGGTTTTCTACCTCTACCTCCTGACTTTAACTGACTAGCCGGAGATGCTACATTACTTGGTTGCGATTGAGCTCTAGTATTATGGGTCTTCTTGTTTTTACTACTTATGGGACCCGCGTCTTAATCTGACATTATAAATTGAACTAAATCTTTCTGGTGGCATAATTTCTTACAGAAATGACATACCTGATGTTCTTGTATATAATTTTCTATACACTCCTGATGGAAAACATGATTACATTTAGTAATCCTAAGCTCTTCTGTTTCTACTAATTCTTTCAAGCAAATTGTGCATTTTGCTTCTGGTAGCACACTCAATTCATCATTACTCAGAAAAACAGACATTATGATTTTTTTTTTTCCAAAAAAAATATACTAAAATAATTTACTTAACTTGCTTTACAACTTTTATCATAAAACACTTATCTTCCTTATTTTGAAAGTGAGGGTGAGCAAAATTATAGGTGCGGTACTAATATAGAGGGAGAATTGAACTAATTGATAGTTCAATCTCAGAAAATTTATATATGAAGGGATAGAGAAATCTTGTCGTCCTAGACCTAATCATTTATCAAATCCAAACCAAAAAGACTAATTTCAACCAATATCATAAACCGAACTCACTTTGTTTCGTCGGTCAGAATTCGAGCCTAGCCAAATATCTGCAGTTCCAGATGATTAAGCAGTCAATTCATTGATATCCGCTGAAAGATTTGTTCTATTGTGATTAAAAGAAATAGATGAATCAATAAACTACAATGCCAACGCCGACATCACAAGCCTATTATGCTTTACTGGTTGTAAAATCGAAACAATCAAATTTACAAATTCCAAGAAAAACACAGCCTATAATAAACGTCTGTTATTATACTGTAGAGTTTGTATATGCTTCTAAGTATATTCACCGATTCACGCCTAAGTGCCTCATCACTGGTCAGAACTCGGATTCTCCAAATATCTGCATTCCTAATGAAATAAGTCACTCAAACAACTATCCGCGAACACAAAAAGAAAGCGAAATGAAAAGAAAATAAAAATATTTGATAGCAAAGGATAGATAAAAAGACGGGATTTTATTAAGAGATAGAATAAGAAGTAGGAGAAGGAAAAAAGGAACCTGAAATTCTTGAACAACACAGCTCAGCCTAAATCCAATTAAGATATACGGTTGAACCGGAAAACTGTATACAAGTCTAACAAGCCCCACGTTGGGCGCCAAAATTATGTAATGTACACAATCCGAAATGAATCCAGATCATGCACATCCCCTCTTAGTCAAAGAATGTTATTTGATCCAAGAGGAGGTCAGGTTTGGCCTATATATATATAGTAACTCTCGCAGTCCCGATTTATCAGATATTATGATGGGCAAGAGCACCACAAATCAGGCCAAAGCCAACATGTACGGGCTGAATGTACCGAGAAGTTTTGGTCCGGGTGGGACTTCTGGCTGTCGGCTAGCAAACAGTCTTTGGGGGGGTTCTTTGGACCAGCAATTACTCAATACACCCGTACTACATAAAATAAAACAAAGTCCCTAGAGCACGAATATTACACAATTACATAATAAAAGAATTTATCTAGAAGGATAGAGAAAGAGATTATATTAGTATCACACGAATAGGGAAGCTATGAGGATGGTATTATAGCTTCGCGTCTAAACCCTCCCAACCAATGATTTTCCTGTCGCAAGATTCTGGAAAATCCCGAAATAATTCAGCTCACCGCTCACATTTCGCTACAAGGAAGATCACACAACTTTAACTCAAACATTATAAATGATATTTATTCACGAGGGTTACCAAATACCAAAATACTTCCATAAGTCGGAAACATAATCCGATGTAACTAAACCAAAATGATGATTATTATAATAAACGATAATCAAATTAAACAAATGGATCATTTCGGCCATCCAATAGCCAAATTAGGGATAATATGTTTTGTTTTGATGAATCTTAATTGTAAGGTGCATATATATAAACTTATCGGTAATCAAAATAAAAAGGTCAAATGAAATTTGGAAGTATCCAATTCAAATTATTTAAATTATAAACGTAGACTCGCTCCCACAGTCAAAGGCGATTTACTTCAACTTTAATAATTTTCTTTTACGTTATTAAACTAGAGAGAGCTTATTTTCTTATTCGCGGATTATTTGACGCAGAACTTTCTTTCTTTTTGCAAACAAAAACAGGAAAATGCCAGAACGAACATGATTTATGATTCAGAACTTAGGATTTACCCATCCGTCCGGTCCGTCGAAGGCCTTCGTCGTCCTCTGGATGATGCTTAGGAATAAAATGTTAAATTAAATCAAGCGTTTGGCATTCCAATACAGGCAATACAGGCGATCTGATGGACACTCAATCAGTACTGATGAAATCTTCTCTGCCCGTATCCGATTCGGGCGGCTATTCCAATCGATTAGACTTTGTCGTATTATCTCTATAGCCCTTCACGGTGTGCAGATTTGAGCAACGTTGCTTCAAAAAATATCCCTTGGGTTTATTCGGAACTCAATTATCAAATTCCTTGTTCAGGTTTTCGACAATAAAAATTAATCATAGCTAGGTTTTCAAAAGAACTTATTAGAAACTTCCAAAAACTTGAATATCCAAAAAAAAAAAAACTTACGATAATAAGATTCACAAAACTCCACAATAATTATTGTCCTATATGCTCCAAATTAGTATTTAATTAATAATTCGGCTTGATGGCCGAAAAAATTTCAGATTTAAATTTTTATTTTTTCTATCTAGAGGAGCGGCGTGGTTTAGGCGTCTAGCCAGGGCGGAAGTTCGTCAGAAAAGAGTGTGACCAATGCATGCGATCGCGCATTATGCCTCCTCGGTAGGGTTGCACTAGTAGAGCTATCGAACTTCTAAGCTCAGCTGATCATTTTGATCGACACAATTACCCACCACTTACGGAATTACAAACTAACGCCTTAAAATTTAAAAACAAAACTAACGGCAGAAGGGTACTACAGCGCAAAGAAGCGTGGTTACCTTTTTTCTATCTCTGCACATCGTGCACATCTCGTTTTTCTGTTTTTGTGGCCCTGCATTTTGTTGCCCATACAACACGCATTGCAGCTAATTGTTTTTGTTGGCCCTCAAATTTTCATGGAAAGGGAAATGGAAAGATTTCATTTGAAAATTGTTTCTATCGTTTCCAGTCATTCGACCAAACTTATGTATGGAATTTTCACAAGTTCAATGGGATTACAATTATTCTTAAATTAAACATAATGAATTTTTAAATTAAAAAGGCATTGGCTAATTTGTTTATTGCAAAACTAATATTATGAATCGTGACTTATTAAAACCAAACAGTTCCTCTTCGTATGATCTTTAACCTTTGCTAAGACTCTTCGTTTTCAAGTTTCAAATACTACAAAAAAAATGAAGTACATAAGCAAGCCAACTTTAGGTATATAATACACCAGTAAAACAAATGCATTTACTTTTTTTTTAAATTTTGTTTACATGCATACGAGCACCCTAGGGTCCACACCCGCCAACGGCTTTTTCATTATACCATACCCCCATAGGGTGAAATGGTATATTAAAGTCGCCAAAATGTATGTAACAGGCAGAAGGAAGCTTTTCCGTCGACATAAAGTATACGTATTCTTGATCAGTATCAACAGCCTAGTCGATCTCGACATGTCCATCCGTCCGTCTGTCCGTCCGTCCGTCGGTCTGTCCGTATGAACATATAGATCTCGGAGACTATAAGAGCTAGAGTCACGAAATTTGGTACGTAGACTACGGTGGTCAAGTTTATTTCAAACTTTAGACAAATGTGATTTTTTAATGACTATTAGAGCTAAGCACAAATTTGGTATGATTAATCCATTAGTAAGCGCGCAGAGATTTCTTGCTATAAAACCTTTACCTTGCCCCCCTCAGTATCTCTTTTTATTATAAATTTGAAATATTTGTTTTACTGGTGTATGGTAAACGGCGAAACGACTTACTTTCAGATTAGGATTAGAAGCGTATTGATTGTAAATTAAAAATTGCAATTCCGGAGTTCTTTAGCAAAGTCTGCTGATGATAGAACTTGGTAGTTCTTGAAATAGCTTTACAGACAACCTGCTCACCTTTTTGTGTTGCCTTTGAAAAATTCTTCTTTTGGAAGATTGACCTCGAGCAGGCTAAACTGCAAGGTTTGATTTAAATTTCAATTATGTCAAAATCTAACAGGATAACACCAATGGAAAGCACGCCGTTACTTTGGAATTTTTATTCCATAAAAACCCTTTTTCTGTGTATATGTGTATATACCGTATATGATAAAACACATCGTGATATTAGTTTGGTAAGGCGAAGCTCTCATACTAATTTTTTATAGCGCCTAAGGGTATGCACAAAAAGGTGGTTTTCGGTTTTGTAGGCTTTACCAACTTTTTATACCCTTGCAAAAAGGTTATATTAATTTTGGTCAGAAGTGTGCAACGCATAGAAGGAAGTATCTCCGACCATATAAAGTACACATATTCTTGATCAGCACGACAAGACGAGTTCAAATAGCCAGTAGTTCGTTATTTTCTTAGCTATTGTTGAAATTTCACGGTGGTGAGTTTTTCACACATGTTAACAACTGTGCCAAATTTCATCCATGTCGGGTGACTATGTCATATAGCTCCCATAGAAAAGATCGGTCGAAAACACTGACTTTTGCAAATAACTTCGTTACTTTCGACACGATTGCTTTCCAATTAAACACTTGTTAAAACATATAAACACATATAAACATATATGTAAACACATATAAAGCTTCTGCTCTCTGACGTGACGGTCGTGTTTTTGCATAGCTCCTGAGTTTTTATTAATATATATTGTTTTCTCTCAATTTTTAATTGTGCTTGTTTGTTTTTCGCTTTCGTTGGTGTCGTTTGCTTGACACCCTTGTGTTTTATTTGCATAATTTCGCAAAATTAAACAGTTTTTTTTATTTTTCATTTTTGTGATTAGTGTTTGGTGCATTTATTAACCTGAAAAAAGACAGTTACTGCCTAATGTCCTTAGCGTGATAAGTTCCTATCAGTTTGCCATTCAAATCTTCCAACACATAATAACAGTTTCCTAATCTTTCTCGAACTCTAGACTTTAACCACAACAAGTTTAATTTGGCACTAACACATTTTTGAAAATTGCTCTGTCCAAAATTACGTCTAAAAACTTCTTGCCCTAACTTGAAATTAACCTCTTTGGTTCTCAGATTAATACTGTAGGACCTTTAGGAGACGCATCTAATTTAATACCCCAACTTTGGACTAATTGGGCGGCTTTTCCAGGATTAATGTAATGGTGTGATATTGAATCTGATCTTGGGGTTGGAACGCGATGCTCGTCGTAATTGCTAGATCGTCCAACTGAATTATTTAAATTCAAATTTTCCAATCTCTGATCAATTAAATATTCCATTCTCTCAAAAATTGAATCAGCATTTATCTCAGCTGCTCGACTTGAAGTTGATTGCTGCTGTGACCGAACTGAACGCTGGTTATGTTGATTCGAATTCTCCGGTTTACGTGTCGTTGAAGATTTGGGTTTTCTACCTCTACCTCCTGACTTTAACTGACTAGCCGGAGATGCTACATTACTTGGTTGCGATTGAGCTCTAGTATTATGGGACTTCTTGTTTTTACTACTTATGGGACCCGCGTCTTAATCTGACATTATAAATTGAACTAAATCTTTCTGGTGGCATAATTTCTTACAGAAATGACATACCTGATGTTCTTGTATATAATTTTCTATACACTCCTGATGGAAAACATGATTACATTTAGTAATCCTAAGCTCTTCTGTTTCTACTAATTCTTTCAAGCAAATTGTGCATTTTGCTTCTGGTAGCACACTCAATTCATCATTACTCAGAAAAACAGACATTATGATTTTTTTTTCCAAAAAAAATATACTAAAATAATTTACTTAACTTGCTTTACAACTTTTATCATAAAACACTTATCTTCCTTATTTTGAAAGTGAGGGTGAGCAAAATTATAGGTGCGGTACTAATATAGAGGGAGAATTGAACTAATTGATAGTTCAATCTCAGAAAATTTATATATGAAGGGATAGAGAAATCTTGTCGTCCTAGACCTAATCATTTATCAAATCCAAACCAAAAAGACTAATTTCAACCAATATCATAAACCGAACTCACTTTGTTTCATCGGTCAGAATTCGAGCCTAGCCAAATATCTGCAGTTCCAGATGATTAAGCAGTCAATTCATTGATATCCGCTGAAAGATTTGTTCTATTGTGATTAAAAGAAATAGATGAATCAATAAACTACAATGCCAACGCCGACATCAGAAGCCTATTATGCTTTACTGGTTGTAAAATCGAAACAATCAAATTTACAAATTCCAAGAAAAACACAGCCTATAATAAACGTCTGTTATTATACTGTAGAGTTTGTATATGCTTCTAAGTATATTCACCGATTCATGCCTAAGTGCCTCATCACTGGTCAGAACTCGGATTCTCCAAATATCTGCATTCCTAATGAAATAAGTCACTCAAACAACTATCCGCGAACACAAAAAGAAAGCGAAATGAAAAGAAAATAAAAATATTTGATAGCAAAGGATAGATAAAAAGACGGGATTTTATTAAGAGATAGAATAAGAAGTAGGAGAAGGAAAAAAGGAACCTGAAATTCTTGAACAACACAGCTCAGCCTAAATCCAATTAAGATATACGGTTGAACCGGAAAACTGTATACAAGTCTAACAAGCCCCACGTTGGGCGCCAAAATTATGTAATGTACACAATCCGAAATGAATCCAGATCATGCACATCCCCTCTTAGTCAAAGAATGTTATTTGATCCAAGAGGAGGTCAGGTTTGGCCTATATATATATAGTAACTCTCGCAGTCCCGATTTATCAGATATTATGATGGGCAAGAGCACCACAAATCAGGCCAAAGCCAACATGTACGGGCTGAATGTACCGAGAAGTTTTGGTCCGGGTGGGACTTCTGGCTGTCGGCTAGCAAACAGTCTTTGGGGGGTTCTTTGGACCAGCAATTACTCAATACACCCGTACTACATAAAATAAAACAAAGTCCCTAGAGCACGAATATTACACAATTACATAATAAAAGAATTTATCTAGAAGGATAGAGAAAGAGATTATATTAGTATCACACGAATAGGGAAGCTATGAGGATGGTATTATAGCTTCGCGTCTAAACCCTCCCAACCAATGATTTTCCTGTCGCAAGATTCTGGAAAATCCCGAAATAATTCAGCTCACCGCTCACATTTCGCTACAAGGAAGATCACACAACTTTAACTCAAACATTATAAATGATATTTATTCACGAGGGTTACCAAATACCAAAATACTTCCATAAGTCGGAAACATAATCCGATGTAACTAAACCAAAATGATGATTATTATAATAAACGATAATCAAATTAAACAAATGGATCATTTCGGCCATACAATAGCCAAATTAGGGATAATATGTTTTGTTTTGATGAATCTTAATTGTAAGGTGCATATATATAAACTTATCGGTAATCAAAATAAAAAGGTCAAATGAAATTTGGAAGTATCCAATTCAAATTATTTAAATTATAAACGTAGACTCGCTCCCACAGTCAAAGGCGATTTACTTCAACTTTAATAATTTTCTTTTACGTTATTAAACTAGAGAGAGCTTATTTTCTTATTCGCGGATTATTTGACGCAGAACTTTCTTTCTTTTTGCAAACAAAAACAGGAAAATGCCAGAACGAACATGATTTATGATTCAGAACTTAGGATTTACCCATCCGTCCGGTCCGTCGAAGGCCTTCGTCGTCCTCTGGATGATGCTTAGGAATAAAATGTTAAATTAAATCAAGCGTTTGGCATTCCAATACAGGCAATACAGGCGATCTGATGGACACTCAATCAGTACTGATGAAATCTTCTCTGCCCGTATCCGATTCGGGCGGCTATTCCAATCGATTAGACTTTGTCGTATTATCTCTATAGCCCTTCACGGTGTGCAGATTTGAGCAACGTTGCTTCAAAAAATATCCCTTGGGTTTATTCAGAACTCAATTATCAAATTCCTTGTTCAGGCTTTCGACAATAAAAATTAATCATAGCTAAGTTTTCAAAAGAACTTATTAGAAACTTCCAAAAACTTGAATATCCAAAAAAAAAAAAAAATAACTTACGATAATAAGATTCACAAAACTCCACAATAATTATTGTCCTATATGCTCCAAATTAGTATTTAATTAATAATTCGGCTTGATGGCCGAAAAAATTTCAGATTTAAATTTTTATTTTTTTCTATCTAGAGGAGCGGCGTGGTTTAGGCGTCTAGCCAGGGCGGAAGTTCGTCAGAAAAGAGTGTGACCAATGCATGCGATCGCGCATTATGCCTCCTCGGTAGGGTTGCACTAGTAGAGCTATCGAACTTCTAAGCTCAGCTGATCATTTTGATCGACACAATTACCCACCACTTACGGAATTACAAACTAACGCCTTAAAATTTAAAAAACAAAACTAACGGCAGAAGGGTACTACAGCGCAAAGAAGCGTGGTTACCTTTTTTCTATCTCTGCACATCGTGCACATCTCGTTTTTCTGTTTTTGTGGCCCTGCATTTCATTGCCCATACAACACGCATTGCAGCTAATTGTTTTTGTTGGCCCTCAAATTTTCATGGAAAGGGAAATGGAAAGATTTCATTTGAAAATTGTTTCTATCGTTTCCAGTCATTCGACCAAACTTATGTATGGAATTTTCACAAGTTCAATGGGATTACAATTATTCTTAAATTAAACATAATGAATTTTTAAATTGAAAAGGCATTGGCTAATTTGTTTATTGCAAAACTAAAATTATGAATCGTGACTTATTAAAACCAAACAGTTCCTCTTCGTATGATCTTTAACCTTTGCTAAGACTCTTCGTTTTCAAGTTTCAAATACTACAAAAAAAATGAAGTACATAAGCAAGCCAACTTTAGGTATATAATACACCAGTAAAACAAATGCATTTACTTTTTTTTAATTTTGTTTACATGCATACGAGCACCCTAGGGTCCACACCCGCCAACGGCTTTTTCATTATACCATACCCCCATAGGGTGAAATGGTATATTAAAGTCGCCAAAATGTATGTAACAGGCAGAAGGAAGCTTTTCCGTCGCCATAAAGTATACGTATTCTTGATCAGTATCAACAGCCTAGTCGATCTCGACATGTCCATCCGTCCGTCTGTCCGTCTGTCCGTCCGTCCGTCGGTCTGTCCGTATGAACATGTAGATCTCGGAGACTATAAGAGCTAGAGTCACGAAATTTGGTACGTAGACTACGGTGGTCAAGTTTATTTCAAACTTTAGACAAATGTGATTTTTTTAATGACTATTAGAGCTAAGCACAAATTTGGTATGATTAATCCATTAGTAAGCGCGCAGAGATTTCTTGCTATAAAACCTTTACCTCGCCCCCTCAGTATCTCTTTTTATTATAAATTTGAAATATTTGTTTTACTGATGTATGGTAAACGGCGAAACGACTTACTTTCAGATTAGGATTAGAAGCGTATTGATTGTAAATTAAAAATTGCAATTCCGGAGTTCTTTAGCAAAGTCTGCTGATGATAGAACTTGGTAGTTCTTGAAATAGCTTTACAGACAACCTGCTCACCTTTTTGTGTTGCCTTTGAAAAATTCTTCTCTTGGAAGATTGACCTCGAGCAGGCTAAACTGCAAGGTTTGATTTAAATTTCAATTATGTCAAAATCTAACAGGATAACACCAATGGAAAGCACGCCGTTACTTTGGAATTTTTATTCCATAAAAACCCTTTTCTGTGTATATGTGTATATACCGTATATGATAAAACACATCGTGATATTAGTTTGGTAAGGCGAAGCTCTCATACTAATTTTTTATAGCGCCTAAGGGTATGCACAAAAAGGTGGTTTTCGGTTTTGTAGGCTTTACCAACTTTTTATACCCTTGCAAAAGGTTATATTAATTTTGGTCAGAAGTGTGCAACGCATAGAAGGAAGTATCTCCGACCATATAAAGTACACATATTCTTGATCAGCACGACAAGACGAGTTCAAATAGCCAGTAGTTCGTTATTTTCTTAGCTATTGTTGAAATTTCACGGTGGTGAGTTTTTCACACATGTTAACAACTGTGCCAAATTTCATCCATGTCGGGTGACTATGTCATATAGCTCCCATAGAAAAGATCGGTCGAAAACACTGACTTTTGCAAATAACTTCGTTACTTTCGACACGATTGCTTTCCAATTAAACACTTGTTAAAACATATAAACACATATAAACATATATGTAAACACATATAAAGCTTCTGCTCTCTGACGTGACGGTCGTGTTTTTGCATAGCTCCTGAATTTTTATTAATATATATTGTTTTCTCTCAATTTTTAATTGTGCTTGTTTGTTTTCGCTTTCGTTGGTGTCGTTTGCTTGACACCCTTGTGTTTTATTTGCATAATTTCGCAAAATTAAACAGTTTTTTTTTATTTTTCATTTTCGTGATTAGTGTTTGGTGCATTTAAATTTGTTTTTATTATTGTTCTCTCTCGTCATTGCTTCTGCAGTTACTCCCCTCATCGCCCCCATCATACCATCAGTGCTAGTGGTTTTGTTGTTCTCTCTGCTTTGTGCTTGTGCTCAGCTTCTCTCCCGCGTAATCCCTTTTGTAAGGCCGCCTCAAAGCTCGTCTTATATCTGTTTTTGCACTCTCTCTTGTGCTGTGTACTCTAGCTGCCTCTTTGTGTTATTTGTAATTATTGATTTTTTATCGATAATTATCGTTGTGCTGTTTATTTAAATTTTTCTATATATTTTTTTTTCTTGCCCTGTGTTTCTTTTGGCTTTTTAATGGCTTGTTGTCTACCTACTTGCAAGCATTCTGATCGTTTTGACGATCAGTATAGAGCAATATCTTGTTGGCTCTGCGATAATCTTATACACATAAAATGCGCTGGCCTCAACGGCCGCGACTACGACAAATACTGTCGCAATTCAAGTTTGGTCCACAGAAGCACTCGCCCGCACTCTCTATTACATCTTCTCCCATTTTATTTTCGCCTACACCATCTTCTTGTCCCTCTTTATGCTCTTCTCTTCAGATTGAAGTACCCATTACAAGCCCTGGTGTACCTCAATCTATCCCTCACGGGAACTCTGATCAATTATAGGATAATGCTGGCTCTCAATCACTTGCGGATCGCAATGCTCCTCCGCCTCCACTAACTGTAGTGCCTCAACGCGAACAATTATTTTTTTTTAGACTTGCTCCAGATACTTCTGAGTCGTCTGTGGCAGCTTACATTGGTAATATATGCCCTGCTAAAGTTTTAATTCAAAAGTTTAAGTTTTCTAGGCCTCGCGAAATCTCCTCGTTTAAAATTACAGTACCAAATGAGTATTTCTCAGCTATGGTTGACCATAACTTTTGGCCAGAGGGCCTAGTTGTACACGAGATTGCGGCCAATAGACGCTCCCGTCCTTTGCCTGTCCACCTTCCTAATGTATCCTCTGCTTCAAAAAACTAATAACGTCTAGTCTTTGCATTCATTATCAAAATGTAAATGTACCAAGCTCTCGAAACTATTCTGTGATAGCCAAACCATTTCGGCTGACATATTAGCTTTCTCTGAAACTTGGCTTAACTCCTCTGTTTTGGATAATGAAATTCTTTCTAATAACTTTATTTCTTATAGGCTTGATCGTGTTGGTCATCGAGGCGGTTCAGTACTCATTACTGTCAACTCGAATCTGTGTTCAAGTGTTGTGCCGATTGATTTCCCCTTAGGTCTTGAGTTTATTTGCGTTGTAGTTACATGTTCTAACTTTAGCTTATATATCTCTTGTTCATGTTCCTCCAGCTTCTGATATCATGATCTACATGTTCCATGCTGATGCTTTGCGATCTATTTTTAGTCGTCTTAAAGATCGTGATTTTCTTATAGTTTTGGGCGATTTTAACTTGCCTAATGTTTCTTGGCTTGTTGATGATAATCTATCTTTCTTCATTCCTTCATCTCAACATGTTTTTCTTGATAGCCTACTCGAATGTCCGCTATATCAGTTGAATTCTTTTCCTAACTCTTCTAAAAGAATGCTCGATCTTGTTTTTGTCTCGGATCCCACTGTTAGTGCTGTATCACAAACACAGCCCCTTGTGAAGCCTGAAGATCCTTATCACCCCACCATTGAAGTTACTATTTCTTACAATTCCATTAATAATTCATTTAATAACATCTCAAATTCTCGTCGTAGATGTTTTCGTAAAACAAATTTCAATCGTCTTAGCCTTATTTTCTCTTTTGATTGGTCATTTCTATTTGAGTGCTGTGATATAGATTGTGCAGTGAATTTTTTCTATTCTGCTCTTAGTTCTCTAATTGATAAATGCGTTCCTTATGTGAATGTCTTTACCGTCTCCAGTATGAAAGTTTGGTTCACAAGTAGGCTCTCTAATATCCGTAATATTAAATCGAGATATTTTAAAAGATTAAAAAAAAACTGGTTCGCGACTTGACTATGTAAATTATTGTGTAGCCAAATATCAGTTTTGTCTTTTTTTCAAAAATTCATTTCACTCGTTGCAGACGACGGACGTGTTTTTTTTTTGCGCTAATCAAATTTTATTTGTTTCTCGTGATTAAGAACTTTTCTTTAACTTTTAATCTCATTATCGGTTTAATTTTAACATTCGAATTGCATTTTCATTCCGTGATTTCTTTCTTTCGCTTTTGTGCTTTTTGTTTCAATATATGTACATAAATTTAACTTACAACAATTACTTGCATTAGCGGTGTTGTTGTTTTGCTAATCTCTTTTGCTTTTGTGTCTTTACCGTTGTAACAAACTATCGCGCTCTTGCGTACAAATTGTTGTTGCATGTGTTCAATTTGACGCGCTCTCCCGCTCTTTCCTATTCTTGTTTGATTTGCGCTCTCGTCTTTTGCCTACCCGCGACTCTGTGATACGTGTTTTTGTTTTTGTGTATTCTTGTAATTTTTATTCTTTAGTTGTGAAGGCTTACTCTGCACATTAACCCTTGTGTCAGAACTGGTCAGTATATTCTTATACACAGATTTTTAACCTTTAGAATTTTAATTTTTTTTTTGTATTTTCTTTTTTTAATTAAATTAATTAATTTTTGATAAAATGGTTGTCTGCTCAAAAAATAATTGCATAGTTGCCACTAATGCGGTTGACTCCCATGATTATATTCTTTGTTGGCTGTGTGACAATGCGGTTCACGTTAAGTGTGCAGGTTACACGGGCAGAATCAAGGAGTCTATTGCTAAAGGCGGTGGCTTAAAATATGGATGTGATGCTTGCCGGGAGGTCGAGAATGAGATGCGCTCTTTCATGAGGCGGACTAGAGATAGTTTTGACACTTTAAGGGCAGGTTTTAATAAACTCCAAGCGGAGTTTACTGCGGTGGAGACTCAGTTCAGGAGTTTATCGCTTATGAATGAGTCTCCGAAACGTAAAAGGACCAGTCCTTGGGGTGTTTCAGTATCTGTAGATCCGCCAGCGTCTCTTATCGTCCCCGACCGGTCTCATGCACCGTCCACTCCTAATGTACAGCAGTTGATATCGTTTAAGAGCCCGGTTGTGAATACTATTAGAAAGGAATTACCGGTATCACCTGGGAATGATCTCTTAAAATCGATGCCTATTGTAGTGTCCGATGTGTCCGGGCAATGACCCATTCCAATGGAAATTGCCGATAGTTCGACATTTCGTCCTTTAAAATTAGTGTTTCTGCTAATATCTTCGACACCATATGTCGAGAAGATTTTTGGCCGAAACATATAATAGTTAAGGAATATACTGTGAAAAAGAAAAATCGGCAACCGATTCGCTTGCCAACAACAACAACAACTAATACTATTCTTACCACATCAGCATCTGCAGGTGTGTCAAAAAACTAGCTTCGTCCCTTAACCTGGGTTACCAGAACGTTAGAGGACTGAAATCCAAACTTCCTAATCTCTATGTAGATAGTCTTTCTTTTGAGCATAACATTCTAGCTTTTACAGAGACGTGGCTAAAACCTGATATTGCTGATGCATCGGTGTTTTCCACAAACTTTTCTATATTCAGACGTGACCGGATTTCTCGCATAGGTGGTGGCGTTCTGATAGCTGTTGATGCTGCTTTATCATCTGAAATGATTCAATTTCCTAGTACCCAGGAGATTGAGTTTGTCGGTGTTAAAGTAAATTTTAAATCCTTTAATGCTTTCATTACTTGTTCCTATATTCCACCATTGTCAGACATGCTGGTATATTTAAATCATTTAGAGGCAATTCAGTTTGTCTCCTCTTTAGTTTCCAGTCAAGACATGCTCATAGTTGTAGGTGATTTTAATTTACCCGCTAAGAGATTAATCTACCATGTTGCTGCCCTCTTTGTCACATGACTTTATTGATGGCCTTCTAGGCTTATTTTTATCCCAAGTCAATCCTGTCTTAAATTCTAATGGAAAATCTTTAGATCTTGTTTTTGTATTGGATTCTTCTTATTGTGAGGTTTCTAGGATCGAACCATTTATTCTTCCAGAAGACAAATTTCATCCTACATTAAATTTAAAAATTGATCTGCCCGTGCTTTCACCATTACTTGGTTCAAATGAGTCACCTCTAACTAGGTGCTTTCGTAAGACTGACTTTATCACCCTTAATGAAAACATTACCACTACCGATTGGTCCTATCTGTACAATTGTAGAGATATGAACTCAGCTGTTCGTTTTTTCTGTGATACTCTGAATTCACTCTTTGATATTTGTGTGCCTCTTGGTAGGCTGGAGCGGCTTAACAAACCTCCCTGGTTCTCTCGTGAGTTATCCAATTTGAAAAATGTTAAGACACGATATTATAAGAAGTTTCAAAAAACACGTCGTTCATCAGATTAGGTGCTGTATACAGTCGCTCGTTCAAAATTCATGATGCTTAATACACAATGCTATAATGCTTCAGCGGTGTAAGCTTCAGTTTTCTTCTGACCCTAAACAATTTTAATAATTTTGTCAATTCTAAACTTAAGACCTCTGTGCACCCATCTTTTTTGTCTTTTCATAATAAAAAAGCGAGCACTGATCAGGCAATTGCCGATATGTTTGCGAGTTTTTTCAAAACAACTTATTCCTCAACGGAATACCGAGCAAGTCCATATCCTTATCATTTAGAAAAAGCTAATTGCATTTTCAATCCAGTGTTTGATGAAAGTTCTATTCTTAGCGAACTTAAATTAGTTAAACCTATTAAACCATCTATTTGGAAGGAGTCGTATATCATTCCTCTGCATAAAAATGGCAAAAAGTCCGAAGCCTCTAATTATAGTGGTATCTCAAAATTGTCCGCTATTCCGAAAGCTTTTGAGAAAATTATAACTTCTCAATTGCAACATTTTTGCAGTTCTATTATTTCGCCATCCCAACATGGGTTTGTGAAACGTAGATCTACAACCACTAACCTTTTAGAATTTACATCAATAATTATCAAGGGGTTCAAAAATGGTAAACAAACTGATGTCATATACACTGACTTCAGCAAAGCCTTTGATTCCGTTAATCATACCCTATTACTTTCTAAGCTGAGCGACATTGGGTTTCCACCCCTTTTCCTTTCTTGGGTTCGAGAATATTTAACAAATAGAAAACAGAAGGTACTTTTTAAGTCTTCTTTTTCAGATTCCATTCCTGTGACTTCTGGTGTACCTCAAGGTAGTCATCTTGGCCCTCTGCTTTTCACACTGTTCATTAACGATCTTCCCTCAGTCATTGTTCATTCGCGTGTGCTTATGTATGCTGACGATGTCAAGCTTTGTCTTTTTTATAAAGATATAGATTCATTTAGTCGGCTACAAGCTGATCTTAAAAACTTTCAATCCTGGTGCCAGTTTAATTTACTAAATCTTAACACTACCAAATGTAAGGTAATGACTTTTTTTCGTAACTCTCCTCAACTGGTCACTTATTTTCTAAACAACAGTCCTTTAGAACGTCTAAATAATATTGATTTGGGCGTACTTATGGACCATAAGTTAAATTTTAACACCCATATCTTGCATTTGGTCACCTCAATATGAGTCGCACCAGATTCGACTTGAATCCGTTCAAAAGCAGTTCTTGCTATTTGCTCTTCGTGGCTTAAGCTGGGATCGCAATGTCAATTTGCCTTCGTATTCTAGTAGACTTCTCTTGATTAACCTTCCTTCCCTAACTAACCGTAGAATTATGCTTGGTGTTATTTTTATGCACAAGCTCCTAATTGGTGATATCGACTCGCCTGAGTTATTAGCTCAGGTAAATCTGTCGGTTCCATGTAGACGGAGTAGACATCCTTTGATTCCTTTATCCCTAAGTCGTTGTTCTTCTAACTATGCCCTGCATGAACCTTTTAGGGTCCTCTGCTCTGATTACAACCTTCTATTCCCTGTAATCGGTTCAGAGTTTTCTATTAACATGATTAAAACTTCTATCCTATCCCATTTAGTTAATAGATAGCTATAGTATTATTTAGTTATTTGTTTGTCTGTTTTTTCTATTGTGTATTTGTCCACGCGATTCGTGCCGTGCGTTATACGGCTGCACCCCTCGGTCGGTCAGGTGGGAGGTGGGCAGTCATCTGCTTGGGCACGCGCGTAACAGGCTTTGGCCTGGTGTCGTAGGGGCCACTTGAACGTACTGCGCATAGTATCGTCAACGTCCGCTATTAATACTCAATGCTACAATAATTATATCGTTCGCCTTAAGGTTGAATTGTATAAGAACCCCAAAAGATTTTACAAATTTGTTTATTCTAAAAGACGCTCTAATTTACTACCTTCCACCTTCAGACTATTAAGTCTGGTCATTAGACCAGACTGCTAATAATGATGCAGATATTGCAGATCTGTTTGCTAAATTCTTTCAGTCTTTCTTTCACACCCCATGCCTTCTCAATCCCACATTTCAAATGTATGTTTTTTCCTAGTATTACAGAAGACCATAGTATTACGTCTTCCCTTCAACACCTATCCAGATTAACTATTTCTCCTTGTCAGCATGGCTTCATGAAATGTCGTTCGTACCCTTGTACACCATGGCTTTCGTAAGAAATGTCAAACTGATGTTAATTATACTGAATTTAGAAAGGCTTTCGATACGGTTGATCATTCTATGCTTCTCATGAAACTGAACATCATGGCCTTTTCCCCAAAACTATTGGCTTCGTTAAAATCTTATCTTATTGGCAGAACCCAAAGGTCTCTTTTCGTTTCTCAATATCTAAAAATGTTCGAGTTACCTCAGTTGTCCCCCAAGGGAGCCATCTGGTGCCCACTGTTATTTACCCTGTTTACAAATGATTTACCTTTGGCCTTGGCTCATTCACGCGTGCTCATGTTTGCAGATGACGTCAAGATTTGTTATTCCTATAATGATCCTTCTTTACAACAGTACTTGAAATCAGATCTCGATGCCTTCTGTGATTGGTGTCACGTTAATAAATTACACCTTAATGCCTCTAAGTGCTCTTTTATTACATTCATTCGTTTGTCTCCGTTCCTAGCGCATTACTCTATTAAGTCTGTTATGTTAGATTGTGTACCATTATTCAAAGACTTAGGCGTTATGTTTGACCCAAAACTTTCATTTAATGTTCATATATCTTCCATTGTCAATAGAGCATGCAGTCTTTCTGACTTTATAAAATGTTAACTTTGTTGCATAGGTTTTATACACTTCGTTAGTTTGCCCTACTCTAGAATATATTTCGCCAGTGTTAAATCGTACAGAAGCAATTCTTCAAGTTCGCGTTACGCGGTCTTAATTGGGACCCGAAACTTCGCCTACCTTCTTATTCTGACAGACTTCTTCTTATTAATCTTCCTTCACTTTACAACCGTAGGCTCGTATTTGGCATTCTCTTTCTCCATAAACACGTCAACGGCGATGTCATTTCTACTAATTTACTAGATACGCTATATTTTTGTGTTCCCTCATGTCGGACCTTCCTATTTTTCCTATTCACCTTAGTAGATGTCTGACTAACTATTCTCTTCACGAACCTTTTCGTGATCTTTGCCAATCTTTTAACAACCATTCTCACCTTATCTATTGATTTAACAAATTTATTAACATCTAACAGTGAGGCAGCATACATACAGTATACGTACCATACATTAAAATACAATACGTACACTACAG
Organism: Drosophila paulistorum; assembly: GCA_018152135.1. Classification (NCBI taxonomy): domain Eukaryota; kingdom Metazoa; phylum Arthropoda; class Insecta; order Diptera; family Drosophilidae; genus Drosophila; species Drosophila paulistorum. Next base: position 803,477 of record JAECXG010000194.1, on the reverse strand, counting down.
TAATATACAAGAAAAAATGACAAGAACTGCTGCGGGACGGCCGAAAGGTAATGCTTCACAGCAGCCGTGTTGCTTTTATTGTCGTGCCTCCACACCTGCCCTCCGGCGTTCGGCTAATCGCAGATCGCGCATCACACTAGCCGCGAAGGAGTTTACCGCATCCCACTTATGTTGACTCGAAATCATCTCCTCTATCAAGTTACCAACTGTGAGGGTGGTACCCACTTTTTGGGATAGCACTTGCCGTTCGCCAGAGAAGCGGTTGCATACGAACAGGACGTGCTCTGCATCCTCAATGACGCCGTCCCCGCAGTTCGGGCAGAAGGGGGATGCGTCGTGTCCGAAGCGGTGTAGGTAATACCTAAAACACTGATAATTTGCGTAAGGTGGAAATTTACGGCACCGTGTTGCCTACCAAGCCACGCACACACGTCAGGAATCAATCTATGGGTCCAACGCCCTTTGGAGGATTCATCCCATCTCCGCTGTCATGTGGCTATGCTTCTCCTTCTAACATCAGCCCTCTTCTCTCTCCTAGATGGCCCATCCTCGGGCGAAGATGCTACTAGTCGAGCTTCCTCTACCTGTAGCTCGATCGGAACCATTCCCGCAATAACAAGTGCGGCGTCGTTGGAGATGGTCCTGTGCCGCGTAGAGAATGATCGATGTTGTAACGCTAGAGAGTAGTAGCCGTTTTTCTTGTCTGGGGCCGCGTGTATTCAGCATGATTCTTGATAATGCCCTCGCTGACTCCAAAGCCTTTACGTGCACATGCTGCAGATGTTCTCGAAAGCATAGCCGCCTAGCCAGCCAATGTCCAAGGTACCGAATAGCACGCTTCGAGCATATGATGGAGCCCTCCACACTGACGATGCCGTCTCGACCCGTTTCCTGCTGCTTATTAGGACAAGCTCTGTTTTTTGTGCTGCAAGTTGTAGGCCCACCGAACGCAGCCACTCTGTGATGAGCAAGATCGCCTCGTTCGCCAACGCCTCTGCTTTCGCGACTTCTTTTGCCACAATGACCAGAGCGACATCGTCAGCGTATCCCACAGTTTCGCAGTCCGCCGGCAGATTCAAGCGAAGGATCCCGTCGTACATAATGTTCCACAACAGTGGCCCCAGAACGGAGCCTTGGGGTACCCCTGCAGAAACCGAGTATGTTGATTGGCCGTTCGTTGAACTGAAGCACAGTTGCCCGTCTTCGAAGTAGCTCCAGATGATTGCATCCAAAATACACCCCAGTCTGCAGTATTGAAAGCATTTCTGACATCTAGCGACTTCTTCGTCCCGTGCTTCCATCGAGTGCCTTCTATGGCTGTCGCGGCTATGCTGACAACCTTGCCAATGGCGTCGACCGTCGATTTGGCTTTGCGAAAACCAAATTGATTGGACGATAAGTCCCCTCCGGCACTTATAGCTCTGTGAAGCCGGGTATAGTATCCACCAGGCAGATGGGCCTGTATGATGAGGCCGTGTCTGTTGGTTTCCCTGGTTTCGGGATCAGAACCAATTTTTGCCGTTTCCAGATCCTGGGGAAAACTCCTTCGTATAGACATTTATTGTATGCCTCCAAAAATGCGTCTGGGCGCAGCGCCATTGCCAGCTTGAGGGCCCGGTAGGGGATGGCAACTGGTCCTGGTGCCTTGCCCGGCTTTAGTGCGCTTGTTGCAGCCACAATTTCCTGCATTGACACAGGGTCAGTGACATAACTTCCTGCTGCTGGTGTGGCGGGACGTCTACTATCCAGTGAGTTTTCTCTGTGCGGGAATAATTCCGTGACTATAGAGCTGAGTTGCTCCGCTTCTAGGGGTGTGCGCTGCCTATTTGTATATATGCGCCTTACGACGATTTTATACGCCTTCCCCCAGGGGTCTTGCTATGCTGAGTCGCACAGTCTTAGAAAAATTTCCCTCTTAGTGGCCCAAATAGTGTGCTTTAACGTTGTCCTTGCCAAGCTAAAATCGTGCCGCAGCTGCGGCCAGTTTTCAGCATCCCGGCGTCTAGCCCTTTGGTATCGTCTCCTGGCTGCAAGAAATTTTTTCCGCAATTCGCTAATATTTTGGTTCCACCAGTAAACGGACTTGTGGTGCCTCGTGTATGCACCACATTGCTGCATGCCCGCATCGCATGCTCTCTCGACCATATTGGAGAGATGATGAGCCATAACCTCCGCTTCATCCTGTCCCCATTCGCAGCTACTGAGTGCAGCTGTAAATTCCTGCAAGTTAAGCGTGTTTATCTTATATCTTTTATGTTGAGTCTCAGGAGCATTTGTTGGGCGGCCGTAATCAACTCGTCCAATAACCTACTATAGCTTTCCAGAGAGAGGCTTGGTGGCCAATAGCAGCTGTAGACCCAAAAGTCGTTTATATGAGCACGCACAAAGAGCTCAGCTGCCCACACAGAATTCTGCGAGCAACACTGCGCCCGCACGTTGCACGTCCAGATAGCCGCCTTTAATGAGAGACTCCTGTTCCAGTTACTGTCTTCGCTACACCTATAAGGTTCGCTAATTAACACCGCGTCTGTGTTTAGCTCAAGCACCGTTTGCGCTAACAATGATTGCGCCGCCTCACAATGGTTTAGATTTATCTGTAAAAATCTAATCTTTTTTGTGGTGGGACACCGTCTTGGGACTTTGCTTGGTCCGTGCAGGGCAATTCTGACCCCCGGAAACATGGTCCAAATGGTCAAAGCCCTTTTCTAGGCACAAAAAACATTTAGCCTTGTTGTGACACTCTTTTATCTTGTGGTCGTTCTGCCCACATCTCAGGCACCACTTGCTCCTGTCCACTCGCCTGTTGCACCTGGCTGCGATATGCCCAATTTCCAGGCACTTATAGCACCTCACTGGGGTCTCATTGATGCGAATCCTGCATACGTTAAAAACGACTTTAATGGTACCAACTTTAAGCAGAATCTCCGCTACGTGTGCTGGGATGCACAGAATGGCTTTCTGAGTCCCCGAGCGCAGCGGACGCAGACTCTTTACAGCATCATGGGGTAGATTTATGCTCAGTTCAGCAGAAATCGCATTGATGATCTCGTCTACTGTTGTATTATCATCCATATCTAGAATCTCCAGCCGGGTACGGTGGGTGAGGGTATGGGCTTCGGCCTTGCCATTCAGCGCCACATCGATATCTCCTTTAATTTGCTCCAAATTATCGGCACTGCCTTTTAACTCTAGAAGAAGGTCGCCACTTGCTGTTCTTCTTACTTTTTGGACACATTCACCGACGGCTTTAAGCTTCGCATCCTCGCTACGCGTCACTAGCTTTAGAATGTCACTATATGACATGTTGCCCTTCTTTTCGACAATAATAGCATTTGGCCGCTGCCTCTGCTTTGGGTGCCTTCTCGGCTTTGGTGCTACTACCTGCCATTCGGTACCGTCAGCAGCAGGCTCTTTTGCAGTTCCGATCTCCCTAATTTGTGCATTTTTTGCTTTTTCGCTGGCACACAGCTTTGAGTCACCACTTCATCCCTTGGGCGTTTAGGAGAATCGCCAAGTGGGGCCTTACCACGAAGTCTACTTATGGCCTTGGCCTCGCCGGGCGCTTGATCTGGCTCAGCAGACTTTCTCTCATTACATACGGTCAGAAGTTCTTGCAGCTCCTTCATCCTTGTGATCGCCTGTTTGGTGTTGACGTTGACGTGGCGGACCGCCTTTGTCATGAACACCTCTACTAAATCGCCAAGGAGCTTACCCAATTCGTCGAGCTCAGGGATATTCGATGCCGGTGGAGCTACCTGTGCCGCTTCCGTGCACTCGACCATTTGCGTTGACGCTGGTGCCACAATTAGTTGCGGGCCATTCTCTGGTGGAGCCGTAACCCGAGGCGGAGTCCGGCCCAGACGCGAGCTCTTCCTGAAAACAGCCTCTTCAAGTGCCTCAGCAGCATTCGCACCAACCATACTGGATTGGCACTACATAGACGAGGTTTAACGGCCAGGCGCTATCCGTTACTCCAAAAGTTGAAAATTCAAAATTAGCGAAAGAACCGCCCAAAAAAACCTCCCTGGCGCCCTCTGTCAGATATGAGGGCCCGCCCCCTGCGTTGCCCAACACTGGCCTTAGTCAGCTGACAAACGATCGGGGAAGAAGAAACAGCAACAAGAAATGTGGAACGGCCTGGGGAATTTCGGGATAATTCCACGACACACTCACACAGGCAGGAGTCCAAGACGGTGAGCGGCGGGAAAACCAGTAAGCAAGAGAGCAACACCACCCCCCCTTGGCCCAACGACCGGTCCAAACGTATGGGGGTACCAAATAAAAATTTTGGCCAGCAGCTGCGATGTGGCGCAGACACCAATAGTGGTACGTAGCCAAAAACTCCGTAGCAAGTGCTAAACAGATTCCACGATTTACAGATCCTTTTGGAGGCTTATTGATACACTTAAAACTGGGAGCACCCGCAAAGACAACCGCGAACTCTGAACTCTGAACTTATCTCTCCTCAGCTATCTGTCACTTCTGATTGTGCTATACTTTTTAATCATCTACAGCGAAACCACTGAATATATTCTGGACTTGGATTGGCTGCAACACATCCCTGACCTCATTGGCTGTGAATCGGAGCATAGCTGGCACCTTATGTAAATAAAACACCTCCACCGGGTGGGGGATGTTTAGTTGTGCATAAAGCTAAGCTACATTTTTGAATTAATTATTATCTGTCCTTTCGCTTAAGCTTTTTCGTAGAGTGCTGTATTAGTTGACGTAAATAAATAAATAAATAAATAAATAAATAAATAAATAAATAAATAAATAAATAAATAAAAATGGTGTAGCATGTTCTGAAACGTCATATCAACAATATTACAAACATATTGTAGCAGTTTGTTACAATATATATGTGCGCAACATTTAACTGCATCTTAAGTAACATGACCACCCATGAGTGCATGGTGCTGGACAATTGCTGCGTCGGCAAATATAACACGCGCGGCCGCTTGGGCTCAATATGCAATATGATACATCCTCACTCTCCCGCTGCGGCAGCATATACACATACATGCACTTTTGTAAACATTTAAACATACATATGTTTATACATAAGCATACCGCTCCTCTGCCGTCGTTACTGGCAGCGCAGCTACGCGGTCTTAGCTATAGTTAACAATTGTAACAGAATTAAGAATTATTCAATAAACTGATCTCAAACTAAAAAGACCTATTTGTGTCTCTTAATAATACATATTTCGAACCCAAATACAAATCCTAATTAGCTAAAGCAGTGACCTGGACAAACTACAAGGCGATATAATATAGAAGATGGACATATACAACAAGGCGATATAGTACAGAAAAAAAAAAAATTCAGCTGCACTGGAGGAGAAAAGGGACTTGGAAAAACGGATAAAAAAACAAGAGCAACTGAATATTTAAAGTGAGTAGAGTGTGAGATGGCAAAAAGGAGTGGAGTGCAAAATAAGATAAAGAAAAGAATAGCACACGTTAAGTGGCTGTTGTATTCTAAACAAGGACCACCTCCATGGACTGTAGCACAAAAACTACAGCGAGACCTCGCTTTTTAAAGTCACAAATAAACAAAAAGGCACAATTTCAAACTCACTCAGAGATAAATATTCAAAAATATATCGCAACAACAAACGCTAATACAAAAGCTACTCCTCCAAAGCAAAAGCCAATCTCCAAGGAAACAAAGAAGTGTCCCCTGGACTGTCCTGGACCACTGTATTCACCGTATTGTGAATACAGTTGTATTATCAAACCTGGTGCGATGACCGGCACCGGTACCGACTGAGCCCATAGGCCCCGGACATCAGCAGGTGAACTTGAACTTGAACCTGAACTTGAACCTGAACTTGACTACAAGTGTGAAAGGCAGGCCACTTTTTACGCCATCGATGGAGCATCAGCGTGCCAACCGGCGACGACCAGCTGATGCTAGAGGCTAGTTGCAGAAAATAAATTAAGATGAAAAACTTAAATAAAAAAAAAAAAGAATATTTAAAAAAAATAATTTTACATGTAAAAGCACAAAATGTTAATTTAATATATGTAAATTAAACACAATCTTAGTCGCATAAAAAAAAAAAAACAAAGTTTTATTGAGTTATTTTATATTGAGTATACATTTAGAAATCTATCCTTTTTACTGGAAGACTTTCGTGACTACTGGACTGAACTAAGATCTCCGCGATCTTAACGAAGTGACAAGTTGTACTTAGATTAAAGACTGAATTGTGTAGATCAATTATGCGACGTGACGACTGGTGTACCGAACCTGATGCTTATTGCCGAATTGATTTAGGAAGTTGAAGTTGTTTGAAGGCGATCATGCGTTGCAGGGTTATCGGGTGACATTCTTGGCGGTGCCTTCTACGATCATTCCGATGCTCATTATGTCGATGCTCATTATGTCGGTACTCATTATGATGAATCTTGAATGTTCCCTATTGTAGCATGATGGGTGTGGAGTGAGTGTGATTGTGATGGTGAAGCATGTCTGGTCTTAGCTCCTCCCCTCTTAAGTGCGGACGTACTCGGTCGCTACCACATATTGTACTGGTGTAATCGGCATTACTATTGGTGGATTCCTCTCCTCTGGCCTGTGGTTGCATTGTTTCTTAATCGCCCTGTATGTAATTGCTGCGATCGCTAGAAGTGCTATGACAATCCAATAGGATGATGAAATGATGACGTTGTTAGTCTGAATTCTTTCCAGGCTGTCCGTATTGTTCAAGTGCAGTTCTTTGACCATTTCTAAAGATAGGGTTTCGCCTTAGTGTTGTTTGTCCGATAACAGTTGAAGTAATGGGGGTTGGCCTTCTACTTCACGCTTGGTCTTCATGTACTTATGTACTATCCTGCCTGACGTTGTTTTAACTTTTGTATTTAAGTCTTCAGCTACTTTTTTCTTTTTATATCTTGGTGTTAATTTTGAACCCAATCTCTTATTGATTTTGACATAAATTGTTTCTCCTGGGTCATACATTTTTATGGGTTCTTTATTTTTATTATGATATTGTAAGTCAACGATTTGTTTGTCTGAAATTTTTTTTAAAGTTTTTTCCCTTTCTAATGCTAATTTTTCCGGAGAGTGTGCCAAATCTAACGCAAAAAAAGCTTCTATCGGTTTTTTGTTAATGGTACTGTGGATCGTCTTATTGTACTCGTCTACTGCTCTGAATATTAGGTCCTCGAATTCTAATTCCGGATGCTCAATCTTTAGGCATCTCAATTCTGGGAATGTGGAATGAAATCTCTCTACCTGACCATTGCTAGACGAAATGTATGGTGGGGTTGTGTGTACGTTTATACCCAGTTGGTCGATCAAAAGGAACGATTTTTCGTTGTCCATCACTACTGGTTTAGTCGCGCCAAAGGCTACCAATAACTCGAGTAGTGGAACCTTTAAATGTTCCGCCGCTTTTGAATTTACTAACTTTATTTGTGCGTACTTTGAGAATTTATCTATTGCAGTTAAAATAGTTTTATTTTGTGTAGAATAAAGGTATATGTGTATTATCTCCATTGAATAACCTGGGACGGGTATTTGTTTGATCTCCTGATTTGGGTGGTGCCTTTGATATTTCGAGAGTTTACATGTTTGACTTATTTTTACCACTGCTTCTATTTTATTTTTCATGTCTGGGAAAAAAACTTTTGATAGGATCTGCTTTTTATTTTTCTATTGCATAATAGAAATTCGATAAGCTCTAGCATGTTCTTTGGTGATGATTTCTTGCTGCTGGCTATCCTCTTAGACATCTGTAGTTCGGATCTGCGTGAATCTTGCTTTATAATTCCTAAAATGTTCTAGGAATTAACTGAATTTTCCCCATTATACTTTCTGAAGTGAAAATACCATTTACTATCCTAGGATCTAGTTTTGATACGAGATTGATACGAGATCGCTTTCTGAATAGTTTCTTCGTACTACGGTATGTCTGTGATGTCGTAGTTTCGTTGTCGCCTGTGAGGAGTATTAGTTGGTTCTTAAAGACGTTGATAGGGATGTCCATTGTCGATATAAGTTCGTGACCTGAGCTTTCGTCACTATGCACCGTAGCTGCTGACGTACTGCTGGCATTTATGCTGGTAGGATTCCTTGAAAATGCGTCTGCTACTACATTTGAGCTACCCGGTTTATACTTCAACTCATAGTTGTACTCTTCTAGGTAACTTTTCCATTTTTTTAGTTTTGTATTGTTGTTCTTCGGACTACGTGCATAGGTAAGCGGTTGATGGTCTGTATAAATTATCACTTTTGACTAGAGGTACATCCTCAATTTTTCTAAGGACCATATTATGGCTATCAATGTGATTGGTCTACCATTCTGTTCCAGTGACGCACCTATTGCTATTTTCGAAGCATCTGTGGTCAGATGAAATTCTTTATTGAAGTCAGAATATGCTAGCAATACATCTTGTGAAACTAATGCGTTCTTCATTTTTTCGAAAGAGTCAAACTCTTCCTTGCCAAAACGAATTTCTATTTTATTGGTGTTTAAGAATAAACATCGTGTTCATCTGAACTGGCTTCACCAAATCAGATGCACTAAAGAAAATACAATACAACTGTACTTTTGTACCAAACAACTAACCTAGCATATGACTAGAAATACAATCTGCCACACGCGGTGTGGGAAAAAACACTTGAAAATCTAAACTAACCCAAAAGATCATAACGACAGGATGTCAAGTGGCCGACGCCGTGCCCAAAAGAATTATTTTTCAACCCCCAAATGCGAGGGTGTGAGTCTAAAATAAGATATTCTAAGAACAATTGTTACCTACTAGAGCCTAAGATAATCCTATATAAACTCCGTACTTTTGTAAATAAAATCAGTTCATATTTTGAATTCAACGAATGAAGATTGGGTTTTTTAGTTGTGGTTCTAAATCCCTATTCATTTTGGTCCTTCGAAAAAAGGAACTCTGCAGTTTTCCCCCACCAGTGGTAAGAGACTCAGAGAGTGAATCAGCTCCTTAAAGTCTGAATTCTTATGCAAGTGTAAATGCTAAGATCAGCTATAGGTAGCAAAATAAATTAACTCTTGTTTTCCCCCACCAGTGGTAAGAGACAGAGTATAATACAAAAGGCAAAATTTTGCTTAATAAATAAAAAGTGCGTGCGTCCGATTTTAAAGTCAGTTTGGCTAGTGGAGCAACTGTAGTAATTTCGGCGGCGGGAGTTTTTGTGTGCGGCGTATTCGAAGCCCTAATATCGAAAGTAAAAAAAAAAGAATTTACTAGTGTACATACACACTATATACACTGTATATTATACAGTTGCAAGTGGGCAACTAGAAATAGCAGCAGAGCAACAAGACAGTTGCAAAGAAGAGGCGACTGGAGGCGAGGCAAATATAAAGAAACGGCAAATCCAACCCATTGGCAGACAAGCAGCAGCAGAATATCGGCAAAACCTACTTGGCAATCCTACTTGGCGGACAACAGTGGCGAACGGTGTCAACAGGATCATCAGATAAGATACAAATTAAGATAGTTATAAGTACATCTATCTATTTTTATTATTATATATTTATATCGATATCCTAATATTCGCACAAGATAAAATGTTCACTAATAAGACTGGGAAATTGTTAGAGAAGCAGGTAGAGTTGCATACCAGGTTAAGGCAGTTGGAAGCACTAAATCCCAGAAACATTACTAACAAGGAGATTGAGGAAGTAAAAGTGATTAGTAGCCGATGGATGCCTAACCATGAGAAATTGCTCCAGCAGGGGTTTTTCGATCATCAGTACTACAGAGATAAAGTACATGAAGAGGTTTTAAAGATAGTTGCCAAAATAATAGCTACAGGAGAGTCAGAAAAACCAGGCACTAGTAAGTCAGTGTTAGTCGAAGCAGAAGCAGATATGTCTGAAATGGTTGATGATAGCAAAGGAGAGTCGTGCGGGAATGCGACCTCCAGTCATGAAAACGGTAGTGGTAATCAGGAGATATTAATGGATAGAGTTCGACAGCTTCAGGAATATTTGGAGGTAGTAGAGTTGAAATCTACAGGCAATGGGACATGGATAATGTATATTAATAAAATAAATTATTTATGGGAGAAGGTACGGGCATGCCAAAAAACAAGTGATGCAAAATTTAAGAATACTATGGAGGATTTGGAATTTGACGTCCAAAATTCATTGTCAATGCTAGAAATGAAAATGAACAATAAGGAAAGTAAGATTGAGAATGTAACCGTGAGAGGCGAACTACCGGTGTTGCCGAAAATACAGGTACCCACATTCTCTGGAGAACCTAGAGAATGGGACCTGTTTGTGGAATTATGTGCGGAACTTATTGAAAAAAGAGAGGATTTAAGTCTTGCTCTTAAGTTTAATTATTTAAAATCCGCTTTAAAGGGGGAAGCGAGGAGCATGGTACCTCATCTATTGTCAGGTTCAGCTGATAACTATAGTGCCGCTTGGGAACTGTTAACCAAGCGGTATGAAAATAATCGGAGGGTATTTTCCGAACAATTAAGTCGGATCGTTGATTTACCGATGATCAACAATGAATCCGCAAAAAGCGTAAAAGGAGTGATTGACATAATAAATGAGTCAATACACTTAATTAAAATTAAAGCAAATTTGTCCGATGAAGTTGACGTAATAGTCGCTTAACTCATACTTCGGAAATTTGACAGGGAGACTCTACAATTATATGAGAGTCAAATTAGAAAAACAAGGCAAATTCAAATTCTATCTGATGTCATGGAATACTTGGAGCAAAGATATTGCTCACTAAGTGCCATAAAAAAGAAGAGAAAAAACCGTTACAAAAAACGTCGGTGGCGGTGTTTAAAGATAGTTGTCCGATCTGCAAAGGTCCCTGGCATAGCGCCCCGATGTGCTATAAGTTTAAAGCGCTAACACCTAATGAAAGGGTGGAAATAGCCAAAAAAGTGCAATTGTGTATACGATGCTTGAAGCATTCAAGCAACAAGAGATGCACTAATGAAATAGTCTGCTCAATGTGCAGCAAGGGGCACCATACCATGCTTCATATTGGGGAAAAACAGGCGAAGGTAAATACTTGTGTTACGGAACAACAAAAACTGTTGGGAACAGCTCTAATACAAGTTAAAAAAATTAATGGAGAGTATGAAACATTAAGAGCCTTAATTGATAATGGCTCTCAGAGCACTATTTTGTCTGAAGAAGCCGCTCAAATGTTAAAATTACCTAAGATCAAGAAACAAACAGAAATAAGTGGCGTATCTGCAACAAAAAGTAGAACGTCGAAGTATAAGGTAAATATTGAAATGAAGACACGTGATTCGGAGAAGGAACTTATTAAGGTTGAAGCAATTGTATTACCGCAATTAATGAAAGCTCTTCCGTTAAAAATAGCAAACGTGGATATGTCAAAATGGCAAACTTACGTGCTAGCTGACCCCACATTTAATAAACCTGGTAGGGTTGATATGATAATAGGGGTAGACGTATATACCCACATCTTAAAAAGTGGAGTTGCCAAGATTAATGGCTTGCTGGGACAAAACACTCAATTTGGCTGGATCGTGTCAGGATGTACTAAATCAAGAGGAGATGAGTCTATAGTAGCTACAACAATAGATATCACAGATATGGAGCGTTTTTGGGAGATGGAAGCAGATGAAAAAGATGATACAGAAGCTAAAGAATGTGAAGAAAATTTTAACAAAACGACTAGGATTGATGCCGCAGGAAGATATGTAGTAACGATCCCATTTAAACAAGAAAAAGAATTAGGTGATTCAAAAGCTCAGGCAACGGCGCGGTTTCTTAACTTAGAGAAAAAATTTCAGAAAAATCCAAAACTCAAAGAAGAGTATGAATTATTCATTAAAGAATATTTGGGTTTAGGCCACATGGTCGAAACTAAAGATGAAGGTGTCTATTATCTCCCGCATCAAGCAGTAGTTAGAGAAACAAGTCTGACAACTAAACTAAGAGTTGTATTTGACGCATCCGCGAAAACAACAAATAACAGAAGTCTAAATGACGTAATGTGGATCGGGCCACGGCTCCAAAAGGACATATTCGACATAATATTAAAATGGCGAAAATGGCAGTTCGTAGCATCTGCAGATATTGAGAAAATGTATCGACAGATAAACATTGATCAAGACGATCAAAAATATTTACATATTTTGTGGAGGAATTCACCACAGAAAAAATTAAGAAATTATAAATTGACAACAGTAACGTACGGTACTGCATCAGCACCTTATTTAGCTACAAGGGTGCTTAAGGAAATAGCAAACAAATGCAAAGATAAAATGATTAGTGAAATTATCCGAGATGAATTCTACATGGATGATTTAATGACAGGAGGTGATACCTTACAAGAGTCAAAACACAAAGTTCAGCAGGTTTCCAGAGAGTTGGAAAAGGCAGGTATGAATTTAAGAAAATGGATTTCGAATAGATCCGAAATTGTTGAAGGGGTAATTGATACAGGCGATAATAAAGTACTAAAAATTGACGAGAACGAACCAATCAAAACCTTAGGGTTGCAGTGGGAGCCATTTAAAGACGAATTTAAGTTTAAGGTACACTGTGACACGAACAAAAAAATAAATAAAAGAGTAGTTCTATCCACACTAGCCAAGATATATGATCCGCTAGGTTGGCTAGCACCAGTTACGGTAATAGGAAAATTGTTCATGCAGAAATTGTGGTTAGCAGAAAAAAATTGGGATCAAGAGTTGTCCGATAAAGATACAACAGAATGGAAATCCTTCAGGGACAATTTAGTGTGCTTGGAAGAAATCAGATTACCACGATGGATCAAGACACAGCCTAATATGTTGTTACAGATTCATGGTTTTGCTGACGCTTCAGAAAAGGCCTACGCAGCGGTGGTATATGCCAAAATAGGTGAGACAGTTACCTTAATAGCCAGTAAAAGCAAAGTCAATCCTATAAAAAATAGAAAGACTATTCCGAAGTTGGAGTTATGTGCAGCACATTTGTTATCACAATTACTACAAAGAATCCAGCAAAATATTGCTGTTTCAGCTGAAACATATGCTTGGAGCGACTCTACTATAACACTGTGCTGGATACAAAACGGCACTAATAAGGAGAAATTCGTAAGGCGCCGCATAGAAGATATCCGAAATAAAAAAACAATAACATGGAACCATGTAAAATCTGAGGATAACCCTGCAGACGTAGCTTCAAGAGGGATTTGTCCAACTAAATTAAAAATTTGTAACTTATGGTGGAATGGGCCAAAATGGCTCAGTAAGTCAAAAGAAAAATGGCCTAGAGAAAAAACGGGTGCTGACGAGATTATGGTAAATACCGCAGTGTTAAATACAGACAATAGTATTATACAGGAACTAATTGAAAAGTATTCCTGTATGAATAAGATAGTCAGAATAACCGCATATGTATTAAGATTCATTGGCATTAAAAAAAGAAATAAAGTGTATCCATCATATTTAACCGTCGATGAGCTTAAGAATGCTAAAAATCTAATTATTAAACACCAACAGGCACGTCAATTTAGCAGAGAGATATCATATCTTACTCAGAACAAACAAATTGATATGAAAAGCAAAATTCTAAGCCTACATCCATTTTTAGATAACGATGGAATATTACGCGTGGGGGGACGATTACAAAATGCCAATATATGCTTTAATACTAAACATCCAGTGATCTTAGATAAGTCACATTTAACAATGCTATTGATTAAAGATGCTCATAAGGAAACCTTACATGGAGGAATTAATCTTATGAGAAACCAAATTCAAAGGAAATTCTGGATTTTCGGTTTAAGAAACGCACTTAAAAAATACCTGAGGGAATGCGTCACTTGTGCCAGATACCGCCAAGTAACTGCGGAGCAAATTATGGGTAACCTACCCAAAAACAGGGTAACGGTGTCACCTCCATTTAATAACACGGGAATTGATTTTGCCGGTCCATATCACATAAGATGCTCAAAAACCCGGGGTCAAAAAACATTCAAAGGGTACATAGCAGTATTCGTGTGCTTGTCAACTAAGGCAATTCATTTAGAAGTTGTTAGTGATTTGACAACTGATGCCTTCCTAGCAGCATTTCGAAGAAATGTTGCGAGACGGGGTAAATGCGCTAACATATATTCCGATAATGGTACAAATTTTGTGGGCGCGGCTAGAATGCTCGATAGAGACTTCAAAAAGCAGTTCAAGATAACGTACAGGTTGCCCCTGTTCTAGAGCGAGAACAGATCAGCTGGCATTTTAGCCCCCGGCAGGACCTCACTTCGGAGGTATTTGGGAAGCTGGAGTAAAGTCGGTCAAGTATCATTTAAAAAGAGTAATAGGAGATAGTAACCTTACATATGAAGAATTGGCCACTTTATTGTGCCAGATAGAAGCGGTACTAAATTCACGGCCGTTGTATACGACAGGTGAAGATATGGACAACAACGAAGTGTTAACTCCCGGTCATTTCCTAATTGGAAGACCAACATTAGAAGCAGCCGAGTCCATATCAGAGGAAAGAATTGGAAATTTAGACAGATGGAAATTAATTCAAAAAATGAAAAAAGATTTCTGGTTGAAATGGAAAGACGAGTATCTATATACTCTCCAGCAAAGGAACAAGTGGCGACAAACCACAGAAAATTTAGAAAATGGACAGGTCGTACTGATTAAAGATGAAAATTGTCACCCAGCTAGGTGGCCTCTGGGCAAGATTGAAGAAATTCACAAAGGCAGGGACGACAAAGTAAGAGTGGTCAAAGTCAAATTGCAGGAAGGGTCAATTACAAGACCTATAAATAAAATCTGTCCACTTGTTGGGGTAAAATCATCCGAAAACGTTGAGGAGAATCAATATCGGAAAAGTACCAGATTCGGTCATCTTTCCAAAGTAGGAACCGTAATGATATTAGCAATGTTGATGCTGCTTTGTCAACTTTCGAATGCAGCAAGCACTAAAGATAATCAACCAAAAATTACGGTAAAAGAACTAAACGCAACAGCCGCGTTGTACTTAGATCCAATGGGTGAAGTGGAAGTGGTAGCGTCCTCATGGGATCTGGTAATATACTATGACATGTCGGCATATTTTGAAATGCTTAGTCAAGGTGACAAAATGATTCCTAAAATGAGGGATTTATGTCAAAAGTTTTATAATTTCGAAGACCAGTGCCATTTTTTACTAAACAGCACGGTAAAACGAATTACGGAAATCGAAGAAAATAATAGATTGTTCATGAGTCAAAATAAACCAAGAAGCAAGCGTGCACCGTTTGAATTCATGGGTTCACTGTACCATATATTATTTGGCATCATGGATGCGGATGACAGAGTACAAATGGAAGAAAACATGAAAAGTTTACTTACAAATCAGCAAAACTTGAAACACCTAGAAGAAAAACAGACATCGATAGTAGACTCCACGGCAAACATTCTTAAGACAACTATACATGAATTAAATGACAATTTTCGCAACATGAACAACCGGATTGAAAATATGACAGAATTACTTAAAGAAAGCTATTACGTATATAGAGAATCCATTCAGTTCTTCATGATTGTAAGGCAATTAAGTTCCATAGTTGATGAATGTGAAAAAATTCAGACAGGAATTATAAATCTTTTAATAGACATTAACCATGGTAGGTTGAACCCTAATATTTTAAAACCAAGTCAAATGAAATTGGAAATAACAAAAATAAAGGACAAGTTGTCCGAAGCATTAGTACTACCAGGTAAAAGGACAGGCACTGAGTTAAAAGAAATATATACTCTGTTGACAGCTAAGGGTATTTTTATTGACAGAAAAATAATTATAAATGCAAAAATACCACTTTTTTATAGACATCCGTCTTTTCTCTATAAAGTTATTCCAGTACCTGTACGATTAAATAATAATCAAATGGTAATGGTCCATATAGAAAGCCAGTACTTAATATATAATTTTGAAATAGACTCGTATCATTTGATGTCTGAATCAGCTATGCAAAGATGTCGGAGCTGGCAGTCAAACAGGAGAACATGTGAAGGAAGTTGGCCATGGAGTAGTGCCAATGATAATGCCTGCGAGCTCACACCCTTTAAACAGAATAACAAACCTAGCTGCTTATACACAACGATTGTGGAGACAAGATCTTACTGGGTAGAATTAGATAGCAGCAGCAGTTGGTTATTCAAGGTACCGCCTAGAACTAAGACCAGAGTCCAATGCGGTAACGAACAACAGGAGATGCTGGATATACCAGAACAAGGAATTTTGAGCCTCAGATCAGGCTGCACAGCTAGAGCAGAAGATAAAATTTTAGTAGCTCATCATAGCGTTCAGTCAGAGTCATACATAGCTATTAAAAATTCGCACGTAGGCGATATTAGCAACATAGCAAATATATCATGGAATTCAGGAGAAGCAAACATAGTAAACCATTCGGCAGAGTTGGAGAAAATAGGAAGCCAGTTACAATCATTAAAGGAACATCATATTGAATTACTAGGGTTAAACTTCCATCATGCAACCGGTCATGCTTCCTTAATTTTAGTTATCTTACTAATTTTAATATTAATAATAATTTGTATAAGACAACCTAAGATTAAACCCAAATTCCAAAACGCCACATTTGGCGCCCCTTTGCAGAATGTTTAAGAATAAACATCGTGTTCATCTGAACTGGCTTCACCAACTGTACTTTTGTACCAAACAACTAACCTAGCATATGACTAGAAATACAATCTGCCACACGCGGTGTGGGAAAAAACACTTGAAAATCTAAACTAACCCAAAAGATCATAACGACAGGATGTCAAGTGGCCGACGCCGTGCCCAAAAGAATTATTTTTCAACCCCCAAATAAGAGGGTGTGAGTCTAAAATAAGATATTCTAAGAACAATTGTTACCTACTAGAGCCTAAGATAATCCTATATAAACTCCGTACTTTTGTAAATAAAATCAGTTCATATTTTGAATTCAACGAATGAAGATTGGGTTTTTTAGTTGTGGTTCTAAATCCCTATTCAATTGGAGACATTCTTCTTCGTTCTCCCGTGCTCGCCACGCAATAAATTTGTAAGGGGTCTTGCTAATTTCGCAAAATTTTTAATGAACCGCCTATAATAGCTGGCAAAACCCAAGAAATACCTTAGTTGTTTTAGGTTCTTTGCTATGTTTTAAAAATTTACACTTGTCGACTTGTACCTTCATGTTTGCTTCTGCTAGGGTAGAGAATACCTCGGCCAAATGGCGAAAGTGTTCCACCTCTGTTGTGCTGAATATTATGATATCGTCGATATAGTCATAGCATATTTTACCTATATGATCCCTTAAAATATCGTCGAGGACTCTTTGGAATATAGATGGGGAATTTTTTAAACCGAAGGGGAGTCTGGTAAACTCATATTTCCCTCCATTTATAGCGAATGCTGTTTTTCGGAATGGGATTCTTTTAAAGGAATGTGATGAAATCCGCTTTTTAAGTCAAGGACGGAGAAGTATTTGTTGTTGCCCAACTGAGCAATCATTTCTCCAATTTCTGGGATAGGGTAATTTGTCTGAAATGGTGACTGTGTTAAATTTTTTTTAGTCGATGACCATCCCATATTTCTTTCTTCTCAAACTGTCACTTTTTTTTGGGATGATCCATACAGGAGAGCTATAGGGCGACCATGAGGGTCGTATTATACCATCTTCTAACAGTTCTTGAATTTGCTTTTCGACTATTTCCTTCAAAGAGGCTGGATACGGGTAATGTTTTGTGTAGACTGGAGTGTCTGACGACGTTCAAATTTCACCTTGGACATTGGTAGCATAGGTCAACCTCATATCTGGACTTGCAAATAGCGATTTGTATTCCTCTTGAAGAGCTTCTAGCTTTAGTTTTTGATGACCCGATAATTGATCTGAGTTGATCGTGTGGACCTGCTGAGCTCGCATCTGTCTCACTTTAACAACATGAGAGTTGTTGATGTGTAATAAATCTTTTCCCACATCTATAATGGCATTAGGTTCTTTTAGTGTGTCATTGCCTAGGATTCCATGAGTAAAAAAAAATTATAGGTTTGTTGGGTTCATTGAAGAGACCCAAGTGGACATGTTCCGAATGTTTCGGGTTGGAAATATGTACGATTTGAGAAAAAGAGCACAGTGAAAAGAACGGGTGTTCGGGTTGAAAGTTCGTACTGGAGTAAAATGGCGATGCCCATCAGGAAAATCAAGTCACTCCTCCTGGTGTGACCGTAGACGCCGAGGATCAAAAAACCCTCCTCACTCCTCACTGCTCTTCGCCGCTCACTGGTGTTCACCCGGTGGCGTGAACAATCATAAAAAAAACAAAGTTTTATTGAGTTATTTTATATTGAGTACACATTTAGAAATCTATCCTTTTTACTGGAAGACTTTCGTGACTACTGGACTGAACTAAGACCTCGGAGCTCTAACAAAGTGACAAGTTGTACTTAGATTAAAGACTGAATTGTGTAGATCGATTATGTTTGAATGAAGACTCTGATTTTGGGCGTCGATGGTGACAGCGACGCTTGCTGAGTCCAATGGTCCAACGCGAGCGTGGGATCTGTTTATCATGAAATTGATTTGGGGGACGTGACGACTGGTGTACCGAACCTGATGCTTATTGCCGAATTGATTTAGGGAATTGGGCGACTTTCCGTCTGGTGTACCGAACTTGACACATTCCGCTAGGAATGTTTAGTCTGGCAATTGTTTGAAGGCGATCATGCGTTGCAGGGTTATGGATGCTCATTATGTCGGTGCTCATTATGATGAATCTTGAATGTTCTCTAGATGATGGGTGTGGAGTGAGTGTGATTGTGATGGTGAAGCATGTCTGGTCTTAACCTATATCATGAATGCAATGTAAATTCAAATATTGTAAAATTGAGCGGAACCATATCTGCCCGATTAAAGTATGTCCTGTAAAGCTATACGAAAAATTAGGTAGAGTCATGTAAAAGAAAATATTTCTTTTGAAAATACATTTTTTTTTCTTCGAATTCTTAAAAAAAAATCTTTCAAGTTGAATGTTTGATAATAAAATTAGCAAGTTTGATGACATATTTGTTGAACCCGGTATGGGATTAATAGAGACAAAGACAGTGGACTCCACTGCTAACGTAGTTAATAAAATACAGTCATCAAATGTTGATTTAAAAATTACAAATGTACTTTTATTAATAATTGTAGTAATAATGAGCGCATATGTATTGTACAAAGCAGCAGTGTAGTTTATAACACAATAAAGGTGTCTCTCTCGCGTTCTGTAGTCGCTCCGTCTAACGAACCTGAATTCGTGTGTGTTTCCTGCAACTAACCAAAGGGAATACTAGTAGAGGCTCATTGAGGAGCCAACCTGGCACCAAAATCAGCTGGGCCCACACACCGTGGTGGAGCGCAACCGGTAATAAAATTTTCTGTTTGCCTTAAAAAATTCGCAGTTGGGTCGCTCCTCAAAGGGGGAGGGGTCCATATTTTCCCGCGCTTCTCTCGGCAAGGGCTGGAACTCCTGGAACTTTCTCCTCCTTTTCGTTTGCCTTGCCGATTTCCTTTCGCTGGTGAACTTTCTTTATCAACTACCGCCGATACAACAGCTGATAACTGCAGCTGTGCACCAGTGTTGGAAAGCAGCGCCCTATCTTGGTCCCCAGAGGGCGCCAAAGCCCTGCTGGTGTGGCGACACCGAGAATACTGGTTTGTCGTTTCCCAATTCTAAACGGAATTCCTAGTATTATTAAGTTATTCAACACTTGTCTCTCTCCATCGAACTTGTTAACTTGTCAAGACGCTTTGATCGGACTTCCAATAAACGTTTTTATATATTTAAGTACAATTGGCTGCCTTGTAAATTCAGAGTAGCCACACTGGCCAGCCCCGGAAACATTGCATACTTTCACATGTCTAGTCTTAACCTATATCATGAATGCAATGTAAATTCAAATATTGTAAAATTGAGCGGAACCATATCTGCCCGATTAAAGTATGTCCTGTAAAGCTATACGAAAAATTAGGTAGAGTCATGTAAAAGAAAATATTTCTTTTTTTTTTTTTTTTTTTTTTTTACGTTTAATATATATTTGTTGAATCTACTCTTAAATTAGAGCCTAACAACAAGTTTGAGATATTTTTCTTAATCTAGTACTTAAGATATATCCAGGGGATATTGCAGGCGGCCCTAATCATTTATTATTGGGTTGGTCTGTCATTTCTTTTAAGACGAGTTCTATTATTAGTTCGCGTAAGGGAATTGGCAAGAACATTAGGGTGTATATCCAGTTTCGCAGAATACTTTAGTTGTTGACTACCTATTTCAGATTTTACGCTAGGTATATTTAGATCATTTTGAATGTTGTCGTTCCGTATGTACCACGGAGCCCCAGTGATTGATCTTAAAATCTTCGACTGCGCCCTTTGTATAATGTCGACATTGCTGGTGCTTGCATTTCCCCATAGTACGGCACCGTAAGTCCAGATGGGTTTCAGTACGGAGTTATATAGGAGGACTTTATACTCCAGACGTAGAGGTGACCGAGCATTGATGATCCAATGTAAGCTACTCGCTTTCAGTTTAAGCTGTGACTTTTTTGCCTCAATGTGCTTGCGCCAAGTTAGTCTTCTGTCTAGGTGGATACCAAGGTAAGTGACATCCACGGCTTGAGGAATTGGTACGTTGTTTAGCATTATAGCTGGACAGTTTCTTCTGTTAAGCGTAAATGTAACATGTTTGCATTCCTGCTCGTTGACCCGGATACGCCAGGTTGCTAGCCATTCCTCTACCACCTTGAGGTGTTCCTCTAATTTTGCAGAGGCTTGCATCGGGCATTTGGATCTGCTGAGGATTGCCGTGTCATCGGCAAAAGTGGACGTTGTAAGTCCTAGACTCGTTGGTAAGTCTGCAGTGTACAGCAGATAGAGCAATGGTCCGAGTACTCTGCCTTGCGGTACACCAGCTTCGATTTCAAAGTCAGCCGAGACGGAGCCATTACATCTTACAGCGAATTTCCTATTGTAAAGGTAAGATTCCATGAGTTTGTGGGTGTACTGTGGGAGTTTCTGCCGGATTTTGAACATTAAACCCTCCAGCCAGACTCTGTCGAAAGCCTGGGCAACGTCGAGAAAGACAGCCGTACAGTATTCTTTTAATTCGAATGCTGTTCTTATTTCGGATGTTATACGATTGACTTGTTCAATTGTCCCATGTTTTTCGCGGAAGCCGAACTGGTGAGAAGGGATTGTGTTCTCCGATGCCAGAAATGAGTTTAGACGAATCTGCAGGACCTTTTCAAAAAGCTTCGAAAGACATGGCAGCAAACTAATTGGCCTATAGGATGATGGTTGGGTTTTGTCCTTTCCCACTTTAGGAATCATGATGATAGTGGACCTTTTCCATGCTCTTGGGAAGTAGCCAATTCTTATTATAGCGTTGAACATTTTGCAGATGTATTGTATGGCGATAGTAGGGAGTTCTAGGATCATTTTTGGTGTGATTAGGTCATGGCCAGGGGCTTTGTTCGGCTTTATGTGGTTTTTAATAACAGCAGTGATCTCATCCGATTGGAGTTCCGAGTACTCACTATCCGTTAATGTGCTCGAAGGGGGAAGTACAAATGAGTTTGATGTTGGATTTGGCTGGAAAACCATTTTAAGATGTGTGGCAAATACGGATGCCCTCTCTTCGTCGCTGCGGGCCCATCCACCTGTTGGGCCCCTTATTGGTGAAACTGTCTCTGTCGGCGCGCTTAGAGTTGGGTGGGCTTTCCACAGAGGATGTTTAGTGCTGGATGGACTGAGCTTTTCTATGTATTTCCTTTGAGCCCAGATTTCCTCTTGTCTTAACTCCTTGGAGAGGTTGCGGCTGGCATGCCTTAGGCGAAGTTTTGCTGCTGGTGATCGAGTAATCTGCCATTCTCTTCTTAGACGTCGTTTTTCCGTTACTAATTGTTCTATCCGCCGCTTCGTAGGCCTGACAGCAGGTTTAGCGTAAGTAGAGGCATGTGGCGTAGATACTCTTGCTGCAGCTCCCAGCATCGACTCAAGTGCAGAGACGCACATGTCAATGTCCTCTGCAGCATCCAGTTTCGGCGAACAGTCAATGTGGGCACTCATGTACATTTTAAATTTAAGCCAATTTGTTTTGTTGTTTGTAAGCATATATGGGCGATCAAGTACTTGAGGTCTTGTTAACAGTGTGAATAGCACTGGAGAGTGATCGGAGGTTAAATCTAGCAGTGTTTCCGCAGTGATCCGATTACGCGGAATCCTCTTGGTTACTGCGAAATCAATCAAGTCAGGCATTTTCTGTGGATCTGTGGGCCAATAAGTGGGCCTACCTGGTGAGACGCAATCCATCTTATTGAGTGGGTTGACTATTGTATTGTACAACTGCTTGCCTTTAGGATTTACCAGGCGAGATCCCCAGTGCGTATGTTTGGCGTTATAGTCCCCTGCTGCAATGAAGCGTTCTCCGAGTGTGTTAAAGAAACCGGTGAATTCCTTTTCAGAGATTGAGAAGCGTGGTGGGCAGTACAGGGCAACCAACGTAGTGTTGCCGCAGCTGGTTTGGACGGTTATAGCAGTTGCTTGTAGGTGCTGTGTTTCGAATCTGTTGAGGAACGAGTGTTTTATACGGTTTTTGATTAGGATACCAGTCCCGCCATGAGCTTTTCCGTCTGGATGGTTTGTTGCGTAGAAGGTGTATTTTGGTATTTGAAAGTTATTTTTTGATGTTAAATGTGTTTCCGATATCAGCATGACGTCGATTTCACTTGAGTCTAGGAATAGTTGCAGTTCATTTTTGTGCTTGGAGACGCCATTAGCATTCCAAAGACATAGACGTAGGGAAGCCATTATTTATTCTCGATAAGCTTCTGGATAAGCAGGTTTTGATTCCGCATCAGTTCCTGCATACAGTTTTGCATGAACGTCATAAAAGTGGTCATGTTTTGATTAAGTGAGATCAATAGGGCCTCTAAACCACTTGGAGTTTGCTGGCCAAGCTCTGGTGCGCTAGGTTGCGGATTCTGTAGATAGTGGAGTGACGGGGTCTCTTTCGCGGGCTCCGTCTGTCCAGTTCGGAGTACACTAGCGAAGGATACACTAGGATTGGTTGTAGCAGGCATGTTAGATGATCTAAAAGCCTTGGCGAAGAATACCTCCGGTGTAGTTTTGGAGGCGTTGAAGGTGATTTTTGGTCCAGCTGGGGGTTTACGCCCGTTTAGGTGCGATTTAAGATCCTTGAAGACAGGACATCCCCTGTAGTTGGCTGTGTGGTTCCCTCCACAGTTACTGCATAGTCTTAGTGCGACGTTGTTTCTGTCCTTGGTGCAAATGCCATCTTTATGATGTTCGCCGCAGCCAACACACACTGACCTAAGATTGCAATTGTTAGAGGTGTGGTTGTATTCCTGGCAGTTCTTACACTGAGGTGGTTGGTATCTCTTATGGGGCTCCTCTACGGTGATTCTTCTGTGCAATAGGAGCTGAAGGTTGTAGATTGGATGCACTTCATTTGGCTTCGACCGCTTTGCATCTGGTTGGAGCTCGATTTTAAAGTATTCGATTTTTAAATATTTCTTTTGAAAATACATTTTTTTTTCTTCGAATTCTTAAAAAAAAATCTTTCAAGTTGAATGTTTAATAATAAAATTAGCAAGTTTGATGACATATTTGTTGAACCCGGTATGGGATTAATAGAGACAAAGACAGTGGACACCACTGCTAACGTAGTTAATAAAATACAGTCATCAAATGTTGATTTAAAAATTACAAATGTACTTTTATTAATAATTGTAGTAATAATGAGCGCATATGTATTGTACACAGCATATAAACTACACAATAAAGGTGTCTCACACCTTTATTGTGTGATGAGATATTGAATATATCCCACCAGTGTGGTCGCGTTCTGTAGTCGCTCCGTCTAACGAACCTGAATTCGTGTGTGTTTCCTGCAACTAACCAAAGGGAATACTAGTAGAGGCTCATTGAGGAGGTGTCGCTCACCTGGCGTGGTGGAGCACAACCGGTAATAAAATTTTCTGTTTGCCTTAAAAAATTCGCAGTTGGGTCGCTCCTCAAGGGGGGAGGGGTCCATATTTTCCCGCGCTTCTCTCGCCAAGGGCTGGAACTCCTGGAACTTTCTCCTCCTTTTCCTTTGCCTTGCCGATTTCCTTTCGCTGGTGAACTTTCTTTATCAACTACCGCCGATAACAACAGCTGATAACTGCAGCTGTGCACCAGTGTTGGAAAGCAGACTGGCTGTCCAGACTGCGCATTTTGAACCCCAGAGGGCGCCAAAGCCCTGCTGGCCAGCCCCCGGAAACATTGCATACTTTCGGTAGCAGCATTTGGCCACCAAAAATTTAAAAATTTAAATTTATTTTATTTTCTTTTTCCCTTCGGGAAGCCCCTAAATCCACATAGCGTCTGTCCTCATATTGAGCGGCTTGTGGTCTGCGTCTGCGTCGCATCGACCGGCAGCATATGCAGCAATGCAACAAGCAGTAAAACCTGTAAAATGCCAGCCGGAGCAACTGCCTTTTCGCGAAGTAGCTTAATGGCCAGAACGCCGCCAACAGCTACGCATTCGGCTCCGACGGCCATAAACTTGAAGTCTCTGCCAGCTTTCACACCAGCAGCAGTCGCTACAGTAGAGGATACGCAAAAGAGAGGCCGCGAAAAAGGTCCACCCGCCGACGAATCAGAAGCGGCACCAAAAAGGACCAGACACGTTTAAAAGAACAGATCTCTGAACTCGGAGCACTTGTCGACCAAATTGCTGCAATGGTCGCTATTCCTGCACCAAGCCAGCATCCATTCGTAAATTGTGGCATGAAGGATGAATTAGCAGAATGAAGACGGTTTTGGTTGGTGTAAAAACCCAACTGCAAAGCAGACCTCGGGCCAATAAGCCAAAACACGGCCGAGCGCGGCGTTAAGACAGTCAACTACCCAAAATACGACTGCTGCTGAATCGGCCGAGGGTACCATCCCCCTACAAAAAGTCGCCAACAAATGGGAAACGGTCAAAAGACCTAAACGCAAGAGTAGAAGACGGCCTGATGATTTGATGGTGCAATGCAGCGACCCTGCAAACTATGCAAAAGTACTGGCTGTCCAGACTGCGCATTGGTCTTGCAGAATGTAGAATAAGAGCCAAGATAGAGCCAAGGAGGTGCTACAAATGTCTCGACTTTGGGCATACATCAGCTAAAAAAGAACGCGGCACATAACACTCTGAGCAGAGGATGCCCGTTGTTTGTCCAGGCAACAAACAAGTGCAAAAATTAAGTTTTTTTTCCAAATAAATATTTATGTCAACTGATTAAAATGGGTACAGATAGTAATTAGGAGGAGTAATCAGATCAGCATACCTTGATATAACGGGAGAAGATTTCGCAGTTCAAGGAAGCACAATGGAACAGATAAGTTTTATTGTCACAGTACCACATATATGCTGTTTTTCAAATTCAACAGGTACATTTCGCTTCTACCTGATGGATGAAGACCAACATCAATAAGTTGTCAACAAATTACTGAGTTTAAATACAAATTAAATAAAAATGAATAAACATCTCCAAAAATATATACATTTTCTTGATTTCCTGATACATTCCGGACCAGTAAGTAAAAAGTACAAGGAAATAAAGTTTTGGATACTTAAAACCTACAAATTTAAAAGAAATATTGTAGACCTTGTGGAAAAATCCATAAAAATAGCATATAGCAGATTATTACTAAGAAGACCTAAGAATAAGAATGTGCCTGCATGGGTACATAATATTTTTAAAGCAGACATAGAAACTTTTAATGTAGGAGAATCGGATAAGGATGTGCAAGTTATAGAAAAGTAAAAAAAAAATTTTTTTAAGCATGGAATGGGAGGAATTACTTTTCCATATCCAAAATATAACAGAAAATTTCAAAAACTCCTATAAGTGCGTAACACAGAATAGAAATATCCAAAAAGAAATAATAAACAAAAATTCTTGTTGATTCTTTCAATGAAGCAAGAAAGTTAGTGCATGTTAATAGAGAGAACATAGGTAAAACAAACTGGTCAAAGATTTCCAATCTATTGATCAAGTTACTTGCAAACCTAATCTCTATAAAAACAAAATACAATCTCGATATATTTGTACCTACAGTACTTAATTCACCTCTGAGCATAGACACTGGTAAAAAAGAATCAGAGCAAGAAGGTGAAGAATCTGAAACAAGCGAGAAAGAAATAGAAAAAAAGGATCTAAACGATCTAAGAATTCATGCGCTAGAAATTAATACAAGGGTCATAAACACAACCGACAGAATGGCAGAATTGAATGCCCGAAGGGCATATATGAAGGATATTAACATGGCCATACCTGAATTCAATGGCACGAAAATGCGACTCCAAAGATTTATAACAGCTTTGAGGTTGGTAGATATGATGAAAGGCGACTACGAAGCATTAATACAAAAATTGCAAGGCATAGTAGTTGGTGAAACATCGAAAGTTATAAAAGCCAAATTGAAGAATACCACTCGGAGATAGATAACTTACGCTGCGTATATCGATGAAGGTATGGCAGCAGCACTTGCTCTTAAGAATAGCACAGACGATGCTATAGAAGCAATGATTGGAAATTGCGGGCAAAAGACTGGTTAATAATTAGACCAAACAACCTAAAATATCCGATATATGCACCAATATCGTACAGTTCTGATAATAATTCAATAGTTTTGCCAGCAAGATCCCAAGTTGTCCGAAAAATTGAAATAAGTTCACAAGAAGACAGTGTATTGATTTCAAATCAACTAATTCAACATGGTATTTATTTAGCAAATACCATAACCAACTCCCAAAACGCAGTCATAAGATTGCTAAATACTACAAATATAGATCAAATAGTAAACATATCAAATTTAAAGTATGAACCGCTTTCCCGCTACGAAATAATCGAAGCAAATAGAGAACAGCGTGAAAACGCAATACTAACTACGCTATCAAAAAATTTTCCACCATAGTTTCACAGCCAACTTACGAAGTTGTGCAAGAAATATGAATCAATAACAACAAATAATTTTCGAGGATTTAAAATCAGCATTAATGAATCCAACTCTGTTACAGTACCCAGATTTTAGCAAAGAAATTTGCATAATCACAGACGCAAGTAAATATGCATGTGGAGCAGTCCTAACGCAAAATAAAAATGGAATACAGCTTCCAGCATTAACTTATTTGTTTTCAATGACAAATCCAAGTTCCAAGCTAACCAGAATGCGACTTGAACTCGAGGAATATAATTTTACGGTAGAGTATCTAAAGGGAAAAGATAATTTCGTAGCCGACGTACAAACCAGTAACAAAATTCTGAGAGTCACTACCAGAAATCAAAGTAAACAGTCAAATTTCTGCGCATAAAAGAAAAAGAAAATAATATAAAAGAGTTGCAAAAGCAATCTCTTAATGCTTTTAAGCCCAATGTATATGACGTCATTGTAAATGACGAAGTACGAAAAGTAGTGACCTTGCGAATAACTGATTCTTTAAGCACATTCAAACATGGCAAGAAAGTTATAGCAAGAATTGACATTAGCAATATGTATACAAATGGAATTCTCGACTTAGGTCAATTTTTCCAAAGGGTCGAAAAAGAAGCCGGTATACTGAACATTAGCCAAGTCAAAGTGGCACCGAGCGAAAAGATCTTTGAAACTATTTCAATAGAATCTTTCAAAAATATGGGCAATAAGATTTTAAAATTTTTGAGAGTAGCGCTACTCAAGCTGGTGACCTTATTATCAAGAAATAATAAAGAAAAAAAAGCAATACTGTCTAAGTTTCACGACGACCCTATACAAGGAGGTCATACTGGAATATCAAAATAAAGAGGCATTACCATTGGAAGAATATGACACGAGATATATCTTAATATATAAAAAAATGTAATAAGTGCCAAAAGCAAAAACAAACATACAAAAACTCCATTAACTATAACCGAATCGACACAACTGACTTTCGACAGGGTAATCGAATTCGATCGGTCCACTCCCAAAGTCAGAATAAGGAAATGAATACGCAGTAACTTTAATCTGTGATCTAACAAAATACCTTGTAATAATACCAATGAAAGAAAAAAGTGCAAAAACAGTAGCAAAAGCTATATTTAAACAATTTATTCTGCGGTACGGTCCAATGAAGACGTTCATTACGGACATGGGAACATATCACATCATCACCAGACTGTAGGCACTGTGCAGCGAAGCCACCGAACACTAAATGAATTTTTACGATCATACATTTCAGTTGACAAAACTGACTGGGATGTATGGATACGATACTTCGAATATTGTTTTAATACAACACCCTCTATGGCATATGATTATTGTCCATATGAGTTGGTATCAAAACATTTTAATAAGATAAAGTTTTATTACGAAATGATACGGGTCATAAGTTAGAACCTAAGTATTTAGGCCCATATACCATAGAAGAAATAAAAGATAGGAATAATATTCTAATTAAAGATACAAAGAATAAGAAACAATTAGTGCATAAAAATAGATTTAAAATTTTTATCAGCTAACATATATATATATATATACAAAAAATAATACAACTAAATTTTCAACATTTAATGACGCTATATACAAAAAAAACACAATATTTATAAACAAATAATCAAACATTCAAATAAAAAAGAAAAAACAATACATACATAAATTTCTATATCATAAAAATTAGAAAACAACTTCATGTAGTTACGTTATTTTTCTAAAGATATTGATATATTATTGATATTACAAACATATTGTAGCAGTTTGTTACAATATTTATGTGCGCAACATTCACGTGCATCTTAAGTAACATGACCACACATGAGTGCATGGTGCTGGACAATTGCTGAGTCGGCAAATATAACACGCGTGACCGCTTGGGCCCAATATGCAATATGATACATCCTCACTCTCCCGCTGCGGCGGCATATACACATACATACTCTTATGTAAACATTTATACATTTATGCATACATACATATGTTTATACATAAGCATACCGCTCCTCTGCCGTCGTTACTGGCAGCGCAGCTACGCGGTCTTAGCTATAGTTGACAATTGTAACAGAATTAAGAATTATTCAATAAACTGAGCTCAAACTAAAAAGACCTATTTGTGTCTCTTAATAATATTTCGAACCCAAATAGAAATCTTGGAAGTTTCTATCTACACGAGTTTCTGCATTCACGGCTTTAACACTTTATCAAACATTGCTATATATGGATGCTCCGAAAGTCACAAAATCAGAAATTAAAGAAATGTCTATGAAACCTGTCGATCATATGTATAAGTCGGAGATTGAATTAGGCATTTCTAATAATTTGAATTGTGTGCCTACTGTTAAGGCGAATTGCTCAGTGTTAAGTAATGAATATCATGACTGATGTAGAACTGTTTAACACTAGATATGTGCGATGACAGTATAGGCTGTCATGGAGTGTGGCTCGGTGTGCGGTTGAGAGAATTCAGTCTCTTTTCCTTCTAAAGTTCAACCTGAAAGCACGTGACGAAGTCATTGGATGGAAGCTCTTCGCAGTGGTTATCGCAGATTTGCTACCCAGGCATCACATGGGAACAATTTAGACAGCTTTTCGAGCAAAGATACGAAAACTCAGAGACACCGGCCGCAACTATTTTGAATTTGCTGAACAGTCGTCCAAATTCTGGCGAGTGTCTTGCCGTGTGTGTGAGTCGGCTAATGACGTCACTTTTAACAAAATGGCGTGGCATGGACCATGAGCAAATTGCTGCAATGGTTGTTCTTGGTCATTTAGCAAACTATGACCGTAGACTACAACGAATTGCGTACACAGGGACTATTCGCAGTCCGAGTTACAAGTCTTTTCGTTTGACAATAAGCGGTCCAGCTCTTCAGACGATTATTCAATTGCAAAGC
Source organism: Drosophila paulistorum (assembly GCA_018152135.1). Lineage (NCBI taxonomy): Eukaryota > Metazoa > Arthropoda > Insecta > Diptera > Drosophilidae > Drosophila > Drosophila paulistorum. The sequence goes on along the minus strand of JAECXG010000194.1, from coordinate 773,580 downwards.
GTGCTTAAACATTGCCAATCAAATGTTACTCATGTGGGAAGCATGGACACAGGAAGTCGGAATACAGAGTGCAGAAAACTTCTACATCTGGAGAAGATCAGCGAGCTTCGTCAGTGCGTGCTAAAGTCGTGACATGCAATCGATGTCACGAGCCGGGACACATTTCTACTCAATGCCCCAAGAGTTCGGATGGTGACCCAGGATCACGTGTGCATAAGAGGGTTAACCTATGTGTCGTTGATGAACCAAAAGCAATTATGTTCCACCGAGGTGAGAATTTTCCGGTCACATTTGATTCAGGCGCAGAATGCTCGTTAGTCAAAGAGAGCATAGCACACAAACTGTCTGGGAAAAGAACAAATAACGTAATATTATTAAGTGGAATTGGTAATGTTAGTGTAGTTTTGTCAATTCAAATCACAAGTAATGTAATGATAAATGGAAATTGTATCGAAGTAGTATTTCATGTAGTCCAAGATCATATTATTATCTTGGATAAATAAAATAATATTGTAATTGGCCGCGAAATTTTAGCACATAAAAATCAATTGTTAAGATTGTTAAGAAAGCATTCAAAACCATTCATTCGCGGAACTCCTTTAACTCGCGTAACTACTGGTGTATTGTCAATTCGATTAGTAGAACCCACCAAGACTGTGCAAAGACGCTCTTACGGATTCAATCCCAGTGAAAGAGAATCAAAATATAGTTTATTTTTATTTATTTATTTATTTATTTACGTCAACTAAGTCAGCAGTCGACGAAAAAGCTTAAGCTAAAATACAAATAGTAATTAATTCATTAAGGTAGCTAAGCTATATGCACAACATCCCCGACCCGATGAAGGTGTTTTATTTGCAACAAGGTGCCAGCTATGCCCCGATTCACAGCCAATGTGGTCAGGGATGAGTTGCAGCCAATCAAATATCCAGTCCAGAATACTTTCAGTGGTTACGCTGTAGATAATTAAAAAGTATAGCGCGAAGAGAAGTGACAGATAGATGAGGAGAAATAAGGTGAGAAAGGTTGTTAAAAGATTGGCAAAGAACACGAAGAGGTTCGTGAAGAGAGTAGTTAGTCAAACATCTACTAAGGTGAAGAGGAAAAAAGTTTCTGGTCCGACGTGAGGGAACACAAAAATATAGCGTATCTAGTAAATTGGTAGAACTGACTTCGCCGTTGACTACTTTATGTAGAAAGAGAATCCCAAATACGAGCCTACGGTTGTAAAGTGAAGGAAGATTAATAAGAAGAAGTCTGTCAGAATAAGAAGGTAGGCGAAGATTCGGGTCCCAATTAAGACCGCGTAACGCAAACTTAAGGAATTGCTTCTGTACCGATTCAATACTACGCTGGTGAACATCATATTGAGGGTTCCACACTGGTGAGCAATATTCTAGAGTAGGGCGAACTAACGAAGTATATAAAACCTTTGTCACATATGGATCATCAAATTCTTTGGCCCAACGTTTAATGAAGCCAAGAAGACTGCATGCTCTATTAACAATTGAAGATATATGAATATTAAAAGAAAGTTTTGGGTCAAACATAACGCCTAAGTCTTTAAATGATGGTACACAATCTAACAGAACAGACTTAATAGAGTATTGAGCTAGGAACGGCGACAAACGACTGAAAGTCATAAAAGAGCATTTAGAGGCATTAAGGTGTAATTTATTAACGTGACACCAAACACAGAACGCATCGAGATCTGATTGCAAGTACTGTTGGAAAGAAGGATCATTATATGAATAGCAAATCTTCACGTCATCCGCAAACATGAGCACGCGTGAATGAGCCAAGGCCAAAGGCAAATCGTTTATAAACAAGGTAAATAACAGTGGGCCCAGATGACTGCCTTGGGGGACACCTGACGTAACTCGAACAGTTTTAGATATCGAGGAACGAAAAGACACCTTTTGGGTTCTGCCAATAAGATACGACTTTAACCAAGCCAATAGTTTCGGGGAAAAACCCATGATGTTAAGTTTCATGAGAAGCAAGGAATGATCAACCGTATCGAAAGCCTTACTAAAGTCAGTATAAATAACATCAGTTTGACACTTTTACGGAAGCCATGGTGTACAAGGGTAGTCAATTCTAAAAGGTTGGTAAGCGACGAACGACCTTTCATGAAGCCATGCTGACAAGCAGAAATAGCGGATCTGGATAGGTGTTGAAGGGAAGACGTAATAATTTTCTCAAACAGCTTAGGTATTGCCGAAAGTTTGGCAATGCCACGGTAGTTAGAAATATCCGATTTGTTACCCTTTTTAAAAAGCGGAATAATAAAAGACTCCTTCCAAATATCAGGGAAGCGACAAGTCTCACTCGATATAAAGAATAACCGAGATAAAGGCTTAGATAGGGAAATCGAACACATTTTAAGGATGCAACTAGGTATATTATATCAGGCCCGGGTACGAAGGAAGACGTCATAGATGACAAGCTAGAGATAATACAGTCTTCAGTAATATTAGGAAAAAACATACAATTTAAATGTGGAATTGTGAAGGGATAATGTGTGGGATCCGAAGCAGTAGAAGAATAAGTCGACTGAAAGAATTTAGCAAACAGATCTGCAATAACTGAATCATTATTAGCAGTCTGGTCATTAAGTCTGAAGGTGGAAGGTAGTAAATTAGAGCGTCTTTTGGAATTAACAAAGTTGTAAAACCTTTTGGGGTTCTTATAAAATTCAACCTTACAGCGAACGATATAATTATTGTAGCATTAAGTATTTAAAAGACAAAACTGAGATTTGGCTAAACAATAATTTGCAAAGTCAAGTCGCGAACCAGTTTTTTTAAATCTTTTAAAATATCTCAATTTAATGTTATGGAGATTAGAGACCAGACTGGCGCACTGGAGACGGTAGAGACATTCACATAAGGAACGCATTTATCAATTAGAGAATTAGGAGCAGAGTAGAAAAAATTCACTGCACAATCTATATCACAGCACTCAAATAGAAATGACCAATCAAAAGAGAAAATATGGCTGTTAAGAAGATTGAAATTTGTTTTACGAAAACATCTGCGACGAGAATTTGAGATGTTATTGAATGAATTATTAACGGAATTGTAAGAAATAGTAATTTCAATGGTAGGGTGATAAGTATCTTCAGGCTTCACTAGGGGCTGTGTTTGTGATACAGCACTAACAGTGGGATCAGAGACAAAAACAAGATCGAGGATTCTTTTAGAAGAGTTAAGAAAAGAATTCAACTGATATAGCGGACATTCAAGTAGGCTATCAAGAAAAACATGTTGAGATGAAGGAATTAAGAAAGATAGATTATCATCAGCAAGCCAAGAAACATTAGGCAAGTTAAAATCACCTAAAGCTATAAAAAAATCACGATCTTTAAGACGACTAAAAATAGTTCGCAAAGCATCAGCATGGTGCATGTAGATCATCATATCAGAAGCTGGAGGAATGTATGAACAAGAGATATATAAGCTAAAGTTAGAACATGTAACTTCGACGCAAATAACCTCAACACCTAAGGGGAGATCAATCGGCACAACACTTGAGCGCAGATTCGAGTTGACTGCAATGAGTACTCCGCCGCCACGACGACCAACACGATCAAGCCTATAAGAAATAAAGTTATTAGAAAGAATTTCATTATCCAAAACAGAGGAGTTAAGCCAAGTTTCAGAGAAAGCTAATATGTCAGCCGAAAAGGTTTGGCTATCGCAGAATAGTTTCGAGAGCTTGGTAAGAAGTCCTCTTACATTTTGATAGTGAATGCAAAGACTAGACGTTATTAGTTTTTTGAAGCAGAAGATACATTAGGAAGGTGGACAGGCAAAGGGCGGGAGCGCTTATTAGGCGCAAATTCGTGTACAACTAGGCCCTCTGGCCAAAAGTTAGGGTCAACCATAGCTGAGAAATACTCATTTGGTACAGTAATTTTAAAAGAGGAGATTTCGCGAGGCCTAGAAAACTTAAACTTTTGAATTAAAACCTTAGCAGGGCATATATTACCAATGTAAGCTGCCACAGACGATTCAGAAGTATCTGGAGCAAGCCTAGAGATAAATAATTGTTTACGATGAGGCACTACAGTTAGTGGAGGCGGAGGAGCATTGGGATCCGCAAGTGATTGAAAGCCAGCATGATCCAGTAATTGATCAGAGTTCCCGTGAGGGATAGATTGAGGTACACCAGGGCTTGTAGTGGGTACATCAATCTGAAAAGAAGAGCATAAAGAGGGACAAGAAGATGGTGTAGGCGAAAGTAAAATGGGAGAAGATGTAATAGAAAGTGCGGGCGACTGCTTATGAGGCAACTCAAGGGTACATTTCTTGGGCAATTCCTTAGAAGGTGGATCAAACTTGAATTGCGACAATAAATTTATGCTAGAGTTACACTCATTAGACAGCTTTTTGGCCATTTTATTTAGAGAAAGAAACTTTAAACGAAGATCCCTGTACATTCGGCTAAAATCAAGCTGCTGGCTGGCACAAGATGGGCAAGTCCAGCGTATTAAACCAAGCTCAGGCTTAGACACAGACAAACCAGAAAATTTGTCGTAATCACGGCCGTTGAGGCCGGCACATTTTAAGTGAATAAGATTGTCGCAAAGCCAACACGATATTGCTCTATACTGATCGTCAAAACGATCAGAATGCTTGCAATTGGGTAGACAACAAGCCATTGAAAAGCCAAAATAAACACAAGGCAAAAAAAACAACAAAAAAATATATATAAAAATTTAAATAAACAGCACAAAGATAATTATCGATAAAAAATCAATAATTACAAATAAAACAAAGAGACAGCTAGAGTACACAGCACAAGAGAGAGTGCAAGAACAGTTATAAGACGGCCTTAGAAAAGTAATTACGCGGGAGGGAAGCTGAGCACAAGCACAAAGCAGAGAGAACAACAAAACCACTAGCACTGATGGTATGATGGGGGCGATGAGGGGAGCAACTGCAGAAGCAATGACGGGAGAGAACAATAAGAAAAAAATAAAAACAATTTAGATGCACCAAACACTAATCACAAAAAAGAAAAAAACAAAACTGTTTAATTTGGCGAATTATGCAAATAAAACACAAGGGTTTCAAGCAAATGACACCAGCGAAAACGAAAACAAACTAGGCACAATTAAAAATTGGGAAAAAACAATATACATATATTAATAAAACTCAGGAGCTAAGCAAAAACACGACCGTCACGTCAGAGAGCAGAAGCTTTGTAGAGAAACATGTACAATTGATGGAAATTTCTGATAATTGGATTCAAGCCGAACAACAACGTGATGAGGATATTTTGCAAACAATTAACAAGTTGAGTGAGGGTGAACTTTCTAAAGATTTAGCTGCAACTTATGAGATGAGAGCTTATGTGCTTTACAGAAAAATTCAAAGAAATTGTAGGACTCGTTGTTTGCCAGTCATTCCTAGAACCTTTAGATGGTCTGTAATAAACCAAGTACATAAATCGATCTTACACTTAGGTTGGGAAAAGACCCTAGATAAAGTGTACGAGCATTACTGGTTTACGGGAATGGCGAAGTACGTCCGAAAGTTTGTAGAGAATTGTAGGGTGACAAAATCAGCGTCCGGAAAAGTCCAAGTGGAACTGTATTCGATTCCGAAGATTAGCATACCTTGGCACACGTTGCATATAGATATCACTGGAAAACTAAGTGGGAAGAACGATTGTAAAGAGTATGTCATTGTTCAAATCGACGCATTAAAGTCATCGATTGCGCTTTTTGGAGTACCTGCTCGATTAGTGGCTGATCAAGGCAGAAGTTTTACGGGATTGAAATTTGTCAAATTCTGTGCTTCTCAGAAAATTCAGCTTCACCTGATAGCGACAGGTGCTAGCCGGGCAAATGGACAGGTCGAAAGAGTGATGAGCACTTTAAAAAATCTGGGGGACGTTCAATTAGCATTAAACTGTACAGTTAATCGAGTTACAAAATCGAGTCCGTTAGAATTATTAATCGTTAAGAGTGCTCGACCATTGGGATTAGTTACCATTGATGATGATGAGACAGCGATAGACTTAAATGAACAAAGATCTCAGGCTACAAGAAATATGGACAATGCAGCAAGCTATGACAAACTTAGATTTGATAAAGACAAGGCAAAAGTTATCAAATTCAGTAAGGGAGATTATGTTCTGATCAAAAATAGTCCAACTAAGTTGGACCCTAAGTTTCGTGGACCTTTTATGGTCATAGAAGTATTAGAAGGCGATAGATATACGTTGAAGTCCATGTCAAGTAAAAGACAGTATAAGTACCCACATGATAGTTTACGGAGAATGCCAGAGGTGCAGGTACCAAGCGAGCTGGATATCGACGGAGATGAGTTTGATTCATCTGGTGAAACAGACCATAATGGCACTGTTGGAAGAGACTGTGGTGAAACGGGTGAAACAGACCGTAATGGCGCAGTTGGAAGAAACTGTGGTGAAACGGGTGAAACAGACCGTAATGGAACAGTTGAAAGAGACTGTGGTGAAACGGGTGAAACAGACCGTATGGAAACAGTTGGAAAGGACTGTGATGAAGAGACGGGTGAAACAGACCGTATGGACTAGTGAATGAGGCACTAGGGGAATGATGTTTTTAGAAAGAGTGTTGTTGTCGATGCTACGTGGTACCTTGCCGTGGATTCTTGAAACGTAAATGAGAACATAAAGAACAGAGAATGTTTGTAAAACTAAAAGCGAAAATGTTTGATAAGAATGAAAATGTGGAGGTTATAAAATAAGAAAATATTGAAAACATTGTAATGTTTAATGAATTGTAAAAGAAATATGAACAAAGAAATGTTGAAATGGGCAAGTAGAAAAATATTAAATAAGAATTTTAAGTTACGAAATATGTTATAGCAAATAAGAGATTTTTAATTAACATTAAACTGGATTTGTCTAACTGCATAAAACAGAATGTTTTTGGTTCAGTTAGTTAAAACAAAGATGTGAAAATCATGTTTGTAAAAGTGGTTTATATTCCTGCTATACGAGGACGTGTAATTTGTCAGGATGACCGAGTCGGAGAATGAATTAGGCGTTTCTAATAATTTGAATTGTGTGCCTACTGTTAAGGCGAATTGCTCAGTGTTAAGTAATGAATATCATGACTGATGTAGAACTGTTTAACAATAGATATGTACGATGACAGTATAGGCTGTCATTGAGTGTGGCTCAGTGTGCGATTGAGAGAATTCAGTCTCTTTTCCTTCTGAAATTCAACCTGAAAGCACGTCGAGACTCGCTGCACAAACCTCGTGGAAAAATGGAAGTCAACAATGGAATCAACGAATCAGGAATCCCTGAAATCCTTAACTCGCCGATATATATATCAATAGTAGTGTAAGATGTTATTTATTTGTGTTAAGAATTGTCATTTTGTTCGATTAATTTTAGTTATCGCTGTTCGTATTTTTAAGGATCGATTGTTAGTATTAAGTCAGTATGTGGGAAATATCGAGATGTGGCCTAAGGCCACACTGGAAGTAAGCCGCTCTCTTCTTCCGGTAACTCTTGATCAAGCTGCGAATAGAATAAAACTAATATTTCCATATAAGCGAAATAACAATCGATCAACGTTTATTTCCAGCGTTGTCAGAAGTGAGATCACTACCGGGAAATAGATATATTTCTGTACACGCCACTAATTTTGACAATATGTGCTTAGTTTAGGTAAAATTGTCCTGTCCAGCTCCATAATGGGAATCACTAAAGAGAAGAGCTCTGTGCGCAAGCGGAGTTCAGATGCAGCCGTCAGCCACAGTCTGGCGACTGTACGCATCCTTGGCCACACGAGATAGTGAAGAATCAGCGCTGACGTCATCTGACGTACCCGCTGCTGCTGTACCCGCCGCTTGCATATCCGCCGCTTCCACGCCTGCCGTTGCAGTACCCGCTGCTGCCGTGCTGGCCGCTGCCATACCCGCTGCTTCCGTGCCCGCCGCTGCCGTAGCCTCTGCTGCTGTACCCGCCGCTTCCATAGCCGCCGCTTCCGCATGGAAGGCCTGCATAGGCCTCTGCAGTACCAGCTGCTGTCTCGAACGCCGCCAATGAGCCTGCCGCTGCCGAGCCTACCGCTGCCCTGCCCACTGTACAGTCGATTCGCGATTCGCGCCACTGGTACCTCCATTATTACTCCTGCTCTTTAACTGATGATGACGCATGCCACGATGCTACAACTGCAGCAGCAGGTCCTCAAGCTGCAACAGAGTGTGGACGAACACTGAGACAGCAGTTCAATGACCTAAGCGTTATCGAGAGCATGGTTTCTCGATTCTCTGCCGATACTCCAAACGATGTTAAGAAATGTCAGAACGATTTGGAGGATGCGTTCGAGATACTGCAGTTAAACTACCGTCTACGCCTGGTGGCATGTCGTCGTATGCTGGAGGGTACGGCAGCGTTGCTGTTGCGTACGGTGTCTGTGCACCGCTACGGAGAAGTCAAAACAATCCTTCTCCGAGAAATTGGACGTTGGCGCAGTATTGAAGAGGTGTACCACGCTCTGCGTAGCAGTCGCATGAAGACAGGCGAAGGATGCTTGAGATTTGCAATCGAGATGCAAGAGATTGCAATGAGTGCTCCGATTCCAGAGAACGAGCTGGTTGATTTTATCATCGACGGACTGCGGGACAACCCTACTAGAGTCGGAATGTTGTATTCAGCTCGTATGTTGGCTGACCTGAAGCCCCTCCTGGAACGCTACGAGCGCTCCCGTGTACAGTCTGCCGCATCTAAGCAAAGTGTCAGTATAAAGGTTTAACCAACGCCAACTGCCGCTCCGTCCGGAAACAGATCTTCAGGCCCTGCCACGAGTAAAATATAATTGTCCACTTGAATATGTTTATATGTATACATTGAAGTATGCAAATAAACATGTTAACATAAATATACAATTAAGCATGAACATATATGTATGTACAATGTTTAATGGGCGCGGAACTCACCTAAAGTTTTCAGTGTGATGCTCCCATATAAGCATACATAGCACCATACAAATATCATAGGAGCGAGCGAGATGGCATGCTACGAAATAAAATTTTAGTACCTTGTGAACACTGTTGATGATACTTTACAAAAAGAAAAGAAGAGTAGAAATAAATGTTTCTTAATTAATATTTTTAACGTAAATTTTTATTATTATCACTGACTAGATCACTTTTTTTTGCAGGTGGGTATTTTTTTTATAAGCTTCGACAACTTGAAGCAATAATTGATTTTCTTCCTCGTTGTTTGCGAGAACTCTGTTGTAATCCTGCACACATTTGACTCCTCTTTTGGCCATATCATTTATCACAAGAAGATCACGGCAGTATCATAAACCTTCCTAAAATTCACATGTTCGTTTCCAGTTCGATGGATCCAGTTCAAAAAATGTTTGTGGTTTCTCAAAAAAATTTTTTGTTTTTGATGACACAAAGTCAGACAAGGAGTATTTTTGAAAGTCCACCAAATTAGAATAATGCCTATTATCTTTCAGTTGAACATTTGGTTCCTTTAGGTTAAGATTGCGAACTATTCGGATTTTTTCTGCGGAGGAGACATTGGAGTCAAAAAACGCCAGAGCTATTAAATCTTCAGCAAGGTACCACAAATGATTGCTCATTTTTTTCAATAGTATAGCAGACGTTTCCGCGTCAGTATTTGCATAGTTTATACAATTTTTCACATGGTTCAGATCATGTAAAGGAGCATAAATGAGGTTTGTACACTTAAACCATGCTTTAATATATATTTTCACCAAGAAAATGCAAACATCACGGAAACCATTTTCTTCCTTTTTTGTTAGCTGAAATTGATGTCTAAATAAAAATATCATTGAGGAATATATGGCTTTTGACATCTAGCGGGCATGGCTAGTTGGCCCAGGAGTACGAAAAGTATATGGCTTTACACCAAGAAAGATTAATTCTAGCTGAAGCAATTCTTTATGATCTTCTCGGATCTGAAATTTCTGTAGTTCACCAAGGCTCCACAAATCTGGACGCGAATTGTTTCACCGGCAGCGGCCTTTGCGAATTTATCCTTCTTGAAATTTCTTCTGCTGCAGATGTGGAGCATAGCTTTCGTTCAAATACGCTTCGCAATATGATTTCGAACATATGGTGGCGGCAGGGTAGGTTTATTAGACTGCGTCCAAACTTTTTTTTAGTACTGCTGCTCCTGAGAAAATCCCTGTATTTGCAGCCGTGGTGTCATAGGACAAACCATTGACTTGTCATTGTCATTGTCAACTAAATTCCATTTGACTTGCCTGTCGAAAACCGCCTCAGCAATATTTTTGCCAGTTGAAGACTTCACTTGGTGCACTTAGGAACTTTGAAGTACCATTGTAGGTAACTAGAACTGCTGCATAGCGTAAAATACGATTTTTTGAAAATAAGAACACCCCTAATGCGCATAAATGTATCCACATAAGCACTGAATGCACAAGCGTAACATGAGCTAGAGCCAGGCCAGCGTGTGACCGATGACCAAGCACTTTGATGCATGCGCTCCAACAGTATGTATGTATGTATGTACTGACACTCTCCCTCTCTTTTGTAGCTGTCGCATAACTCGCAGCACAAGAATATATATGTAAACATAGGCCAAGCAAAAGAATGTTTTCTGAATAAAATCAATCTGAATATTACCACAAAGCAACACAGACGTGTTCTTTCTTAAAACTCTTGAACCAAAGGAACCCGGTCTTTACATGGCGACCGTGACAAGTGTGACATATATTTTAATATATATTTTTGAAATAAAAAAAAAGTGATATCGATGCTGGTTACTTCGAGGGACTTGATTTTCTTATGCGCCCAAGTGTGGTAGACAGACCATCAACTACACCTACAAGGGATATTAATCAGGAGATTAATAACGAGGACAAAAACCAACAGTAAGTAGAGTGATGGGAAGAAAATCTAGTGTGGGAAAGAAACTGAAAGCCAGAAAGGCTGACATTTTGAGGCTACTAAACAGCCCAAATACAATTAATTGGAATACCTCGATGAAATCACCGTATTATCAAACCTAGTGCGATGACCGGCACCGGTACCGCCTGAGCCCATTGGCCCCGGACATCAGCAGGTGAACTTGAACTTGAACCTGAACTTGAACCTGAACTTGACTACAAGTGTGAAAGGCAGGCCGCCTTTTACGCCATCGATGGAGCATCAGCGTGCCAACCGGCGACGACCAGCTGATGCTAGAGGCTAGTTGCAGAAAAATTAAAAAAAAAATATCAAAGAAGCTAACTTCGGCAATGCCGAAGTTTATATACCCTTGCAGTCCTTGGCAATAATTTTTTTACATTTTGAAATTTCTTTCCTTGCAACTCAATTCATCAACACACAAACAAAACATTCAAATTATTTCTCTCTTTACTACAAATTTTTAAGCAAAGCACAACACGCATACACATACATACATACGTGTAGCGCTGCGTCTGTGTGTGCGTATGCATGCGCTCTGTTTGATTTGCTGATGGTATTATAAAATTGGTCAGATGTTTGTAACACACAGGAGACGTTTCCGACCCCATAAAGTATATATATTCTTGATCAGCAAGAGAAGCTGAGTCGATATAGCCATGTCCGTCTGTCCGTCCGTCCGTCCGTCCGTCTGTGCAAATTAACTTCACGCTGTCATCTTAAGAGCTATTGGAATGAAATTTCATATTTGAGCTACTTTTAGCCGGGAGATAATAGAGTATGAAAATTGTCAGGATCGGACTACTATATCATACAGCTCTAGAAAAAAAATTTTTGCAAAAATTGGAGTATCATCCCCATGAAATTTACCAATATAATATAATTTCATATAAAATCTCAGATCCCAAATTTGAGTTTGATCGAATAAATAGAACACAAGTTACAGTCAATACAAATCGGTTCTACGTCATCAGCAAATCAAACAGAGCACATGCATACGCACACACAGACGTAGCGCTACACGTATGTATGTATGTATGTGTATGCGTGTTGTGCTTTGCTTAAAAATTTGTAGTAAAAAGAGAAATAATTTGAACGTTTTGTTTGTGTGTTGATGAATTGAATTGCAAGGAAAGAAATTTCAAAATGTAAAAAAATTATTGCCAAGGACTGCAAGGGTATATAAACTTCGGCATTGCCGAAGTTAGCTTCTTTCATATTTTTTTTTTATATTTAATTATAACAAACTATGTACAATTGTGCAGCATTAAAAGCTGTCCAATTAGAGTGTGGCCTGAAAACCACACGCAAAAATAGACAGGGATATATGTAAAAAACAAGAAGAAAAACCACCACCAAAAAAGCAACAAAAAATGCAAATATTATTCAGTAAAACATGAAAACAAACAAATTATGATAAAAACAAACACTTAAAAAAAAAAATTGAAATAAAAGAAAAGAAAATCATTAAAGATGCGTAAATCCATAACAATTTTTTTTTATATTTCAAATAATATTCAAGCAAATAAGACCAAAGCTTGAAATACTTACAAAAAAAAATTTTTTTAAAGTAATTTCTTAACAAAGGTGTTGAGCTGTCTTTATGGGCTTTTGTTCCCTATTTTTTTCCCGTATTTGTTATATTCATTTTATTAAATTATAATAGTCTAATATAGGATCGTAAGTCAGTAAGGTCATTATTAGAATTAAAAAAAAATATTTTTTTTATATTTTTTAAAAATAAACTCCATATGTTCAATAATACCATAAGTAAATTTGATGATATATCTCTTGTACCCACAATGGGGTTAATAGAAACAAAATCAGTGGACTCCACTGCTAATGTTATAAATAAAATCGAATCATTAAATACTGACATGAGATTAACGAACATATTGTTATTGATAATTGTCGTAATAATGTGCGCATATGTTTTATATAAAGCTTACCCATTGCACAATAAATGTGTAACTAAAAGAGCCATAAGCCAAACTAATGACCTAGATAAGGTCTAAAAATACATATGCAATCGCGCGAATAAATTTTAACAACTCTTGATAATTACGTATTTTGCAAGAATAAACGCTAGGCATCCCAGTATTGTCCAGGATATAATTGAGGTTTCTAGAAATGAGCAAATCAATTCACCACAAAACTCAATAAACTTGGTACAAATTAGATCAGATTACCTTAATATAACGGGAGAAGATTTCCCAGTTCAAGGAGGCTCTAGGATGAGTTTCATCTACAGTTTCATCTACAGATGAGTTTCATCCTCACAGTACCATATGTATGTTGTTTTTCCAATGCAGCAGGCACATATCGTTTCTACCTCATGGAGGAACCGAGGCAGTAAGCCTAAACGACTCCTTTTATAAATACATCCGTATTAATAGGCCTAACAAGTTAGTGTAGAATATGGATAAGATAAAAACAAAAAAGCTACAAAATTATTTACCTCTCCTTGATTTCCTGATACAATCAGGTGAAAGAAATCACGAATACAAGGATATATGGTATTGGATAGCCCACAACTACAAATTTAAAAAAATATTGTAGATCTTATGGAGAAATCTATAAAAGTAGCTTATAGTAGATTGTAAGCTAAGACTTCTTTAAGTATAGTCGTGCCCGGATGGGTCCACGAACTTTTCAAGGACTTAATCGCGCTGATAGACATATCAGAATCGGGTACAGAACCAATAGATTTAACAGACTCAGATGTAGAAATAATAGATATAGAATAGTAAAACCATTAACATTTTCGAAAATTTTGTTATTTTTAACAAACTATGGTTACTTGGGATGATATAAAAGGAAAAGCTAGAACACACGCACAAGAATTAACTAAATGTTGTAAGTGCCTCTCGCAGAATAGAGAAACATCCCAAGACACAGTAACCAAACACACGAAAATAATAACTGAGAATCTCCAAGCTATTAGACCAGTATTAACTGAACACTATAGCAAGCTAAAGACATGGCAAAAAACAGACGCAAATGCGTACACAATATTCAATTTAAACAAACAACTGATTTGGAAAGTGCAATAATACTGAAAGAAAAAACGCAACTAATAGCTGATGAAGAAATAGGTTAAGAAGAACCATCAGTGAGCTCTGATCAATCATAAGTCTTAACAAACCAGCAATTCCAAAAGAAAGCAACAAAATGACACAAACAGTGGTAGAATTCATAAACACAGCCACCAGGCTGCTACCATACTTCGATGGTGATATTAAAAATCTACCGGGTTTCCTTGGAGCGCTTCGCGTACTTAACACCATAAAAGAAACGCACGAAGCAGTAGCCTTCGAAATCATAAAATCAAAATTAAAAGGTCAAGCGGGTAATACCCTAAGCTCTGAAACAACGATTGATGAAGTAATACGAAAACTTTCAACAATCTTCAAGGGTGAATCAGTGGATCTTTTAACAGCAAAAATTAAAAATCTGCAGAGAAACCCCAATAACTATGCGCCCTTAAAGGCGCATATATATCGGATGGTCTTCCAACTGAACAAGCAATAAAATACACTACGAAAGTGTATTTAAATGCTATGGTAAGCTATACCAATATTCAAAGAGTCCAGATATTAATGGAATCAGGAAACTTTGATTCAGCTAAAGAAGCCATCACTAGATTTACCAATCCTTCAGTAGAGTCGGGCTCCACAGGAAGTTCCCAAAATAATCCCATTTTTTATGCCCAACATAATGACCGCGGTAGACGCCGCTATAACAATAATGGTAACTGGAGAAACAACTCGAATTGGAAAAATAACAATTCGAATTGGAGCAATAACGATGCCCACAGAGCCCATCGAGGCCGAATTCATTCACGCTACCGAGGAGCCGGCCATGGAGGTGGACACAATAATAATAGACAAAACACAAATAATTAACAGAATGGTTACAACAACACAAATGTCCGAATTACCCAAAGCGACCAGGGAAACGGACAGGCTCCTCCAAATGCTCAAAATTAAAAAATAAAGTCTATTCTATTAACCGAAGTCTTAATAATTTCGTATTATTTAAGAATGTTAAAACAAATAAGAAAATATTCTTAATTGATACCGGTGCAGACATTTCAATAATAAAAGAAAATTCTGATGTATTTCACGACATCCAAGTAAACAAAACTGTAGACATTCGAGGCATAGGAGAAGGAATACTAAACTCCAAAGGCCTAGTCTCAATAGAATTGCAGACAGATAAACTTATTATTCCATACGAATTTCATCAGCTTCATTCAGATTTTGCAATCCCATGCGATGGAATAATAGGCCTAGATTTCATAAAAACTTTTAATTGCAAATTAGATTACAGCAATTCAGAAGATTGATTTATACTTAGACCACAAAAATTAACGTACCCAATTCATGTTCCAATAACATTCAATTCTGGTAATAACTCAACATTTCTACCAGCAAGATCCCAAGTGGTACGCAAAATAGAACTATCTTCAGCAGAAGGTAACATTTTAATTTCGAATCAAGAAATTAAACCGGGCGTTTATGTTGCAAACACTATTGCAACAGCCCAAAGTACTTTTGTCCGATTCTTAAATACCGCACATAAATGCCAAATAGTAGGCGTTTACAATATAAACTATAACTACGATATAGTTAAAAAATTCATAAATTGAAGAAAAATTTCCCAATACTATTTAAAGACAAACTCGAAAAGTTATGCACTGAGTATGATGTGTTCGGACACCGAACCAATCCCAACAAATAATTTTCAGAAACAAAAATTAAAACTTAAGAGAAATTCCATCCGAAATCCTCTCTTAGCAACAATACTGCAGTTTCTTGTCAACCTTCGAGTTGTTGCCACTGCCAAAACTTTCTCACGCCGCCGCCACCAGATTTTGGTCACACCACCACCACCAACGCAGTTCACTCCTAGAACTCAACGCTAGTTTCTCTTGTCCACCGTTGCCACCAACGCAGTTCACTCCTAGAACTCAACGCTAGTTTCTGTTGTCCACCGTCGCCACCAACGCAGTTCACTCCTAGAACTCAACGCTAGTTTCTCTTTTCCACCGTCGCCACCAACGCAGTTCACTCCCAGAACTCAACGCTAGTTTCTCTTGTCCACCGTCGCCACCAACGCAGTTGACTCCCAGAACTCAACTCTAGTCTCTATTGTTCAAGCCGTCGCCACCAGATTTTGTTCACCAACACCACTAGATTTTGTCCACCGCCACTACTAACGCAATTCACTCCTAGAACTCAACGCTAGTTTCTGTAGACTTCAAGTTTCGTTGCGTCCAGCCTTGGCTAACCGCTGTACACTTCTCCAACAGTTAACAAAGCCTCGAAAGCTTTTGCTTTCAATTGTCACCAACACTGGTAAACTACTGTACACTTCTCCAGCAATTTACGCAGCCTCCGTTGTGGCAGCCTTGTATCGATTTTGCAACCTTGAATCAATCTTGCAACCGGAATTGTTGTAGCCACAATCCTCTCTAGCGCCGTACACTTCTCCAGCGCTCTCTATTGTGCGAACAGACCATAGACCATTAACATATTTATTCTCCGCGGTCAACCCGAGTTCAAAACTAACACGCATGCAGCTAGAATTGGAAGAGTAGTTATCGCGGATAACTATATCCGAATTAAAACATATGAATACAAAAGTCCTGAAAGTCACTACCAGGCAACAAAGTAGATAGAAAAACTGCGCAGTCAATAAAGAAGAACTTTTGCCAAGGCGAAAACTTCAAAATGCTTCTAGGCCCAACGTATACGAAGTCAACAATAATGACGAGGTACGGAAAGTAGTGACCTTGCGAATAACAGAATCTAAATGTTCACTGAAACATGGAAAGAAAGTTATGGGAAAAATTGAAGTTAGCGATTTGTATGCCAATGGAATTCTCGACTTAGGTCAGTTCTTCCAAAGGCTTGAAATGCTAGCTGGTATACTTGAAATCAGTCAACTAAAAGTGGCTCCGAGAGAAAAGATCTTTGAAATTATTTCAATAGATTCTTTTGAAAAATATGGGCAATACTATATTGAAAACATTAAGAGTAGCGCTACTCCAGCCGGTGACCCTAATAGAAAATGAAAAAGAAAAAGAAGCAAGTCTACATACCATGATGATCCAATTCAAGGAGGTCATACTGGCATTACCAGAACGCTGGCAAAAATCAAAAGACACTACTATTGGAAATATATGGGACGCCATATCAAAGAGTACATAAGGAGATGTCATAAATGCCAGGTGTCAAAAACGACGACACATACGAAGACTCCCATGATAGTAACAGAAACACCAGCGAAAACTTTTGATAAAGTTATAGTGGACATACATAGTAGGTCCGCTACCAAAATCAGATAATGAAAATGAGTATATTGTCACATTGATATGCGATCTGACAAAATACCTAATAGCCATTCCAGTTGCATCTAAGAGTGCAAGATATGTAGATAAAGCTATATTCGAAAATTCTATACCACAGTACGGTCCAATGAAAACACTCATTACGGACATGGGAACTGAGTATAAAAATCAAGTACATGAAGATTAAAAATTTGACATGTACAGCATACCACCATCAGACTTTTGGGACAATAGAACGAAGTCATAGAACATTCAATGAATATATTCGTTCATACATATCAGCAGATAAGTCCGATTGGGATGCTTGGATACAATATTTCACTTGTTGTTACAACACAACACCCTCGGCAGTGCATGAATATTGTCCATACGAACTAGTATTTGGAAGACTAACAAATCAGTTCATAGATTTTAACAAAATAGATAGAATAGATCCAATATACAATTTAGACAACTACTCTAAGGAAATAAAATTTAGAATAGAAATAGCATATAAAAGAGCTAGGATAATGTTAGAAAGCCATACGTTAAAGAGTAAGAAATACCACGACGAAAATATTTCCGATTTCGATTTAAAAATAGGAGATAAAGTTTTTTTAAGAAAAGAAATAGGTCATAAACTAGATGTTAAATATATTGGGCCTTATAAGGTGTGAGTATAGAAGAAAATGACAATATATTAATAGCAGATGATAAGAATAAGAACCAGAAGGTTCATAGCACTTTCACTCGTTGCAGAGAACGGACGTGTTTTTTTTGCGCTTATCAATTTTTATTTTTTTCTCGCGATTAATTTCTTTTCTATAACTTGTAAATTCATTATCGGCTAATATTTCCAGCATCCGAATTTTATTTTCATTTCGCGAATTCTTGCTGTCGCTTTTGTGTATTTGTTTAAATTCAAATAAAATCAAAACTTACAGCAATACTTGCGTTAGCGGTGTTGTTGTTTTGTTTATCTCTTTTGCTTTTGCGTCTTTACTGTTTTAACTAACTCTCGCGCTCTTGCGTACAAATTGTTGTTGCATGTGTTCAATTTGACTCGCTCTCCTGCTCTTTACTATTCTCGTTTAATTTGCGCTCTAGTCTTTTGCCTACCCGCGACTCTGCGATTCGTGTTTTTGTTTTTGTGTATTTTTGTAATTTTTATTCTTTAGTTGTGGAGGCTTACTCTGCACATTAACCGTTGCAGAACTGGTCATTATATTTTTATACACAGATTTTTAACCTTTAGAATTTTTATTTCCAAATTAAACTTTTTAATAAAATGGTGAAACAGGCGAAGGCAAGGTTTGACTTGAAGTGAATTATTGCGGCCGCAAGCCCGGTATTTATAGGGGAACATTCACATTGGTCTTATGGCTAGTGTTCTTAACGGTACTTAAAGCAAGACATTATGCTTAAGTTCTAATTACTTATAATCTATCCCTAAAAGTATGTGGCCTAATCCCATCCCTAAAAGTATACTACACCACCTTTTTTCAAAAAGAAAAATTTATATTTTTCTCATATCCTTTTTATATTATTTTTATTCTATCTAAATGAACTGTTTGCTTTTTGTTTTTATCATCAGTTATTACTATATTATTATTAGGACCTATGCTCTGTATTTTATATTTGCCTGTGTATTTGTTTTCTAATTTATGTCCTGTATCATTTTTTAAAAGTATTTCTTGTCCTTCAGTTAGCGATACTTTTTTTGTGTTTTTATCATATGTTTCTTTTTGTAATGCTTTAAATTTTTCGATAAGCAGTTTCGCTCTATTTTGTGCTATTTGTAGCTTAAATTTTATTTCTTTATTGAAGTCATCAATGTTGTAAGTGGGTTCTACAGTTTCGGATGAGAATGGGACAGTTTTGGGATGTTTCGCAAAGACTAGTTCAAAAGGTGCATAACCATGTACGGTGGATGGAGTGGTGTTGAAGCAATATGTAAAGTATGCTAGGTATTCATCCCAATCATCCTTTTTAATAGATATATATGACCTGATGTACTCATTGAAAGTTCTATGGCTTCTTTCTACTGTTCCAAGAGTTTGATGATGGTGCGCAGTGGAGTTAATTTTACTTATCATGAAATTTTTGCAAAGTTCTGTTAATATTGAATATATATATTGAATATATTCTGTTCCCATGTCTGTAAGAATTGTTGCAACTGATCCATAAATTAGAATGAATTTTTCAAATATTGCCTTTGCAACCGCTTTTGCACTTTTGTTTGGTATTGGTATTGATATAAGATATTTGGACAGATCGCAGATAATAGTCACTGCGTATTCATTACCATTCATTGTTTTTGGTAATGGTCCAATTGTATCTATTATTATTGTGTCAAAAGTGGTTGCAGGGGTTGGTGTTATGATCAATGGGGAGTGGTTGTGTGTGGTTACTTTGGCTAGTTTGCACTTTTCGCAACTTTTGATGTATGTTGCAACATCTCGAGACATATTTTTCCAAAAAATTCTCTTTTTATTTTTCCTAGCGTTCTGTTTACCCCGCAGTGACCTCCCTCTATTGGGTCATTGTGATATTTATTTAATGTATTTCTTATTTCTTCTTTATTTGTTATTACTTTTACTTGGGGTAGAACTGCTATTTCTACATTTTTCAATGTGTCATTTCCTTTTTGTTTTAGTTCATTAAGTGTAAGTGACCTTAATGGTTTTTCTGACATGTCTATCTTCAGTTTATAGATTCTTTGAGCACCGGCTTCTTTTTCAAGCCTTGGAAGGAATCGATCTAGATCTATTCTTCCACTAATAATCAAATCGCCTATATTGAAGGAGAGCAATTTTTTTTTATTTTTGGTAATAAAACATTTGCATTTTTTGAATTTAATTTGCGCGTCTTTTTTGGCTTCATTAGGATTTATTATTTCATATATTCTTGGTGTTTCTATTTTGTTATTGTTAATTTTGTTTTCCTTATGTGTTAATTTTTTTGTTTCTGATCTTGTTGCTACTTTAAGTATTGTATTAGTTTCTATGTTTTTTATATTTTCAAATTCAATTCTGGAGAGAGCATCCGCTGCGAAATTTTCTTGTCCCCTGATGTATTCTATAGTAAAATCGAACTCTTCTAAATCTAGCATTATTCTAGTAAGCTTTTACGATGGGTTTTTTAGAGAAAATAGGTATGTTAATGGCTGATGGTCAGTTCTAATTAGGAATTTTTTTCCGTATATGTATGGTTTGAAATATTGAATTGCCCAATGTATTGCTGTTAATTCTTGCTCAATTGTCGACTTATTGCTTTCGCCTATTGTAAATGCTTTAGATGCATATGATATGGGTAATTGGAGTCCATCATGTTCTTGGCTGAGGATGGCTCCACATGCGATCTTGCTTGCATCAGTTGTGATACAGAATTTTTTATTAAAATCTGGATATTGGAGTATTTGTGGGCTTAATAATTTGTTTTTTAAGTATTCAAAAGCTGATTGACGGTTTGCATTCCAGTTAAATTCTACATTTTTCCTAGATAATCTATTGATAAATTGTGCATGGTATGCAAAGTTTGGAATGAATCTACGGTAGTAATTACACAATGCTACAAATCTTTTGGCTTCGTCGCCATTCTTGGGAGTCGGGTAATCTTGAATCGTTTTGAACTTGCTTTCGTCTGGTAAAATTCCTTTATTTGTGCATTTGTGTCCTAGAAAAGTAACTTCATGTCTGAAGAAAGAGCATTTGTCAGGGTGCAATTTTAAGTTATATTTTCGGCAGGTTTCAAAAACAACCCTTAAGTTTCTAATCATGTGACTTTCAGAGCACCCAATTACAATTAGATCATCCATGTAAAGGAATGTTTGGGATGGTAATAGACCCGTGAATGCAAGGGACATCATTCTTTGAAACGAGTTTGGTGCAATTTTTAATCCGTATGGTAATCGCTTGAATCTGAATGAGCCCTTATCTTTGGAAAATGATGTTATGTCCCGAGGTTTTTCTTCTAATTCTACTTGATGAAATCCTGACATTAAGTCTAAACAAGAGAAGTATTTAGCGCGTCCTAGCGGGAATGTATCCGCTACTAGTTGTTTGTTAATTTTTCTATAATCAACTACCAATCTCCACCGTTTTTCTTTACTGCCAGGTAGCGCTTTTTTAGGAACCAATAAAATCGGACTATTGAACTCAGACATTGATGGTTCAATAATATCATCATTGATCAATTTGTCCACTTGTTTATTGATTTCGTTTTTTTGACTGTGTGCTATCCTGTAGTTTTTGGTGTAGACGGGTGTTGTGTCTTTGAGTCTTAATTTTTGTTTATAGAAACTGTTGGAGGATATTTGTTCAGATTCTATTGCGAATACATCATCAAATTCTGAGCATAATTTATGTAGAGGTTCTTTCACGAAGTCTGGAAAATGGGGTGCTAGTTTGTTCATTATTGTGGATTTATGTTTTGAATCATGTTGTTTGTCTATTTTTAAGATTTCATAATGGGACAGTTTTTCATTTAATAGGTTTATATTTGTAATTTGCACGTCTGTGTTGTTAGAATTTAATATGCGGACATATGGGTTAGTCTTAGAAGCAATAGTGTTTGCGACGAATACCCCAGGGTGTAATTCTTGATTAGGGATAAAGATGTTATTATTGTTTGAGGATATTGCAATGCGTACAATTTCTTCTGTTCTAGGTGGGATATGGAATACATGTGTGTTTTGACTGATCCCTATATTGATTATAATTTTATATCTTGATTTGTATGGATCTATTATCAATTTGTTGGTGGAATAATTGAGGTGCAATTGCATTTTTTTATAAAGTCAAGCCCCAGGATTCCGGCACATGGGATGGGGAAATCATTTTCTATTACTTGGAAGGTGTGTACCGTTGAGAGGTTGCTGATCTTTAGTTTGGTTTCACCTATTGTAAATAGGACGTCTTTGCCTATTCCACTAAGTTTTGTCCGTCTTAGTATGTCAACTGTATTGTCTTTTCTTAATATTTTTTGTTTCATTAGTGATACATCAGCTCCTTTGTCTAATAGTAATTTTATTGTCCCTACATCGTCAAAGTTTAAAGTTATGTAGCTATTAAGGTTGCAATTTAAACTTTATATTTTATTTGTTCGATTTTTTACACCAGAGGACTTTCGGAGTTTTCCGAATTTTCTTCTACGTTTGTAAATCTGACATTATTATTTTGTTGTGTTTTAGGAGGATAATTAGCTTTTGTATATTTGTTGTTATAGTTTCTTCGATTATAATTATTATTATAGTTATTGTAATTCCTAGTATTGTTATAGTTAGTATTATCATTTGGGTTTCTATTTTGGTAATTATTATTATAATTTCTATTATTATTGTACGAGTTCCTATTTGTGTAATTGTTTCTTTTAGTATAAAACACGCTGTGATCCTGTTCCATATATGTAGATGTATTTACAAATTTAGCTACAACATCATTCATTTCAGTAAAATTGCCTGCTTCTATTATTGTTCTGACCTTTTCGTTATCGCAGTTCTTTATGATTGATTTCACTGCTGTTTGAGTTGCATATTTTTTTGCTGTTTCAGGGTTTACGTTGTCTGTTATGAATGCGCGTTTCAATGTTTTAGTGAGATTTTCTATTTCTGACATAAATAAACTTGCGTTCTTGCCATTTTGTTTTAAATTCATTAATCTTGCCTCTGCTACCTGAACTGTTTCACCCTTAATTTCTTTCTTTAATGTTTGGATTATACCATTTATAGTGTTTTCATTTGTAACTAGTAGTCTAACGTCCCCTTTTAGTTTTGTTTTTATGATTTTAATAGCTGTTTCTTCATGTTCTGCTTTTATTTCATTGATTAATTCCAGTGAATCTATGAAACTTTGAATTGTTTCTACTCCATTCAATCTTTGTTTGCACCATCTTTGGTTTTGTGCTATCTTGAATGTTTTCTGGGTTATCTTTTACACCTGATATATCTTGAATGTCTTCTGGGTTATCTTTACAGCTGGTTCTTCTGTGTCTTTTGCTACTAGAGGTTCAAAAGTTGCTTCTAGATGCGAATCTACTGGTATTGTGAATTTTATATTATGTTTTGTTGCTATACTTATTAGTTGTTTATTTAAACTGTATATTAGTTCAGTGAAGCTTTTACTGCTTGATTCATTGCATATGTCTATACTGCTACTCTTTATTTTATTGTAGCTCTCGAAGATAGTTTCAAGGTGCTTATTAATGGTTTGGGGTTGTATGTAAATTGTTTTATTTAGGCACTTGTATGCTTTCTGAAATTTTTCTTTCAATATTTCTATGTTCTGGTCCATTGAAATTTTGTTACTTTATGGCATATTTAATTCCCTTAAAATAATTTTGTTTTCTTAGTATTTCATTTTTCTCATCTTTATATTGCAGTATATAAAAAAAAATTTGGATTCTTCTTTTTTTTTTTTTTTTTTTTCAATATGTGGTATTGTCATATTGTTTCCAAAAAAATTTTATAATTCTTCTTATAGGGTATTTAGACTTCGTTATTGAGAAAATTTGATCTTGTGGAGTTTGCTGCGATCAGAAAGCTTTATTTGTGCTTGCAACCTTTGTTAATTTTGCTTGAGCTTTTTTCAAAAGCTTGCTTTGATCGCGGCAAGCTTTACAAGTGTGCTTTTGTTGTTTGTGCACTTTTGACTGCACATGTTTGACATGTGCTCTTCTTTAGGGTATGTTGGGGTATATTAGGCTGATTGTAATTTATTAGTTAATTTTCTATGTATTAATTTTTTTTCCAGTTTTTGTGTAGTTTTCATTTTAGTGTATATTTGAAAATATGTGATTTTTTTTTTTTGTTTTCCTTTTTCTAGGGTATTTTGGCAATGATAGACTTATTCAAAAAAATTGTATAGACAATATATTAAATTTATTTTCTCATTTTATTTAGTAATATATATAGTAATATATCCGCCTCTCCATCCACCCACATAACTTCGCCCCTTTCTTAGTCTACAAAACGGATGTTTACTGCAACCGAGACTAAACAAAACTTTATAAACAAATCTGTCCCCAAAAAATCTTCCAGCGTGAGAATTCAACATTATAAACAAATCTGTCCCCAAAAAATCTTCCAAGCGTGAGAACGCTTAGTAGGCGAAATCAATAAGCCAATCAAAGTCCAGATCAAGATATCATCCGATCAAAAGCTCCCACTACTAACATAAAGCTTTCCAACCGAACTTTCAACATAATTGTAAACATCAAAAGCTTTCTAACCGAACTGTAAACATAATTGTATGAATAATGATAAGTTAGTTCTTAAGACGCATTCTTTAAATAAAGACCGTTTCTTTCGAGTTCGATAGATCCAATATTTTCTTTTTTTTTCACTTATAAAGGAAATGGATTTATAATTGGCGCAGTCGGTAGGATAAAACGAAATATATTTAGTGCGTGCAAAACCTGTGTATAAGCGACCGTTACGGATATCTAATCTAAGGTTGCCTAATAAACCAGACCTTTTGTGTACCATTAAATAATTAAATGTGCGAAACTTGTGTCAAGCCACCGTTATAGATATTAAATCTGAGGTTGGCACGTGATCGAGACTTTTTGTGCAAAAAATTCAAATAATAAGGAGCCGTAAGCAATTAAGGCCCAAAGCCCCCGAAAATTTTTTTTTTCGTTTTATCCGCAAAAGAACCTTTTGTGCAGTCAAAAGCGCTACATCGAATCCTGGAGTTTAAGTACAGTGTTGGAGGAAATAATAAAAACAACAACCTTCTTTGATTGTGAACTCTTTGTTTTCCAACGTTGGACAAATTATCCGAGATGTCCCTAGAAGAAACACACCTGAACCAGGCACTCACTATGCTTAGACAGTTGCCCAATTTCGATGGTGACGCTTCGACCTTGAGCACGTTTATACGGAGAGTTGATTATATTTTACAACTGTACCCGACGAGGGACGTCCGCCAACACAGTTTGATGTACGGCACTATAGAGATGCAGCTCACTGGAGAAGCACAACGGACATCACTACTATCGCAAGCCAACAATTGGACCGAGTTACGGGCCGCCCTCATCAGCGAATATAAGGTGCAAACGCCTTATGAAGAACTACTACGACGGCTATACCACACTTTTTTTGGAGGAAACCTTCGTAAGTTTATTGAAGATTTAGAACATAAGTCATTCATTATAATAAATAAGTTAGCATTAGAAGGCAACGCGGCCAGCACCGTATTATACACAAATGCCATGAATAACACAATCAAAGATGTTATTATCAAATAATTACCAGACAAGCTTTACATGACATTAGCAAAATTTGATATTTCTACAGTGTCTAATTTAAAGCAAGTAGCTCAGAGAGAAGGCCAATATGAAAATAGTTCCACCGAGAAACCCAAAACTAATAATCAGAGTACTTCAGGAAACTCAAACTACAGATCAAACCAAAATAATTCAGGGCAAACCTATTATAGGCAAAGCAACCAATACAATAATTCAAATCCTACTCCCCAAAATAATCAACAGCTTCGAGAAGAATTTCAACAAAATCTTAATCAGGGCAGACAGGGAAATCCACTTAATCATCAGATTCAGAATCAACCCCAGAATCAAAATCCCGTGGTAAATCAACCTACTAAAAGGCAAAGAGAAAGTACCAGTGGTCAGAATAGAATGGACTGGTCCGAAAATTTTCATCAATCAGCCTCGGATCAGACAGTTCAAACAGAACCAATGAACCAAACAGATCAACCGAGTACGTCCAATCAAACCCCTATATCCAACTAAAAATCAATAACATCCCCTTAAAGTGCGTCATAGATACAGGCTCTTCAATAAATATTATCAACAAAAATTATTTCAATTTTCCAGAAACCTCAGAAAATTTAAATGTCCAAACAATAAAAGGAATAATAGAGCTTAATAAAAGCGTATCTTTTGCACCAAGCAAACTTTGCCCCAACCATCAAAAATTTTATTGCCATACATTTTCATCAACATACGACATACTATTAGGTAGAAAATATCTCAAAGCATGTCAAGCCGTTATAAACTATGAAGAAAATAGTGTGACACTATCAAATCATAAATTTTATTTCAAATTCACTAATAAAGAAGAAGGAAAAGAAAAATCAATACCTTATCCTCCCCCAGAGTTCAAATATGAAGCGTTCACAGAAGAAATAAATAACAGTATCGAGGAAAAAAACGAATTTAGACTCGATCACTTAAATTCAGAAGAAGTAGAAAAGTTAAAGAAAATATTGCATGAATTTAGCGATATCCAGTATACGAAAGGTGAAAATTTGACCTTTACTAGTACCATAAAGCATAACATCAGAACCAAGCACGAGGACCCAATATACAAACACCCATACAAATACCCACAAATCTTTGACGAAGAAGTCAATAAACAAACATAAACAGTCAATAAACAAATTAATGAAATGATAGAACAAGGAATCATACGAAAATCAAAATCATTGTTCTCCAATCTGGATTGTATCCAAAAAAGAGGACGCATCCAAGGAAAAAAAGTTCCGTTTAGTAATTGACTATCGTAGTCTAAATGAGATCACTATCGATCACAAGTTCCCAATACCGGTAATGGATGAAATATTAGACAAACTTGGAAAATGTCAATATTTCACAACCATTGACCTCGCCAAAGGATTCCATCAAATCCAAATGGATCCCAAATCAATCGGAAAAACCGCATTTTCCACTAAACATGGTCATTACGAATACACACGAATGCCATTTGGGCTGAAAAATGCACAAACCACGTTCCAAAGGTGTATGAATAATTTACTAGAAGACCTAATCTATAAAGATTGTTTAGTCTACTTAGACGATATAATTGTTTATTCCACCTCATTAGAAGAACATTTGGCATCACTAAAAAGAGTCTTTGCAAAATTGCGCAACGCTAATCTAAAACTACAATTAGATAAATGCGAATTCTTGAAAAAGGAAACAGAATTTTTAGGTCACGTCATAACTACAGAAGGCATCAAACCAAACCCAGATAAAGTCAAAGCAATTCAAAAATTTCCGATTCCTAAAACCCCAAAAGAAATAAAATCATTCTTAGGATTATGCGGATTCTTCCGCAAATTCATACCAAACTTTGCACATATTGCAAAACCTTTAACTCTTGGGTTAAAGAAAGCAGCCAAAATAAACATAGACGACCCAGATTATATTTCATCCTTCGAAAAACTAAAATGTCTCCTTATGAACGATCCCATACTTGCATATCCCGATTTCAAAAAACCATTCTTTCTAACCACAGACGCTAGCAATATAGCTTTAGGTGCGTTCATCTCACAGGACCATATTTCTTATGCTAGTAGAACACTCAATGAACATGAACTTAATTATTCAGCCATAGAAAAGGAACTACTATCTATGGTATGGGCAACCAAATATTTTAGACCATACCTCTTCGGCAGACCTTTTGAGATCCTAAGTGATCATAAACCCCTTGTATGGTTGGAAAATATCAAAGAACCTAACATGAAACTACAGAGATGGAAGATAAAACTAAACGAATTCGATTATAAAATAAAGTACTTACCAGGAAAAGAAAATTACGTGGCAGACGCCCTATCTAGAATAAAACTAGATGAAAATCTTTTAGGTGAAGAAACAAGTAGTTCTAGAGCCACAGTACATAGTGCTCAAGAAGATAATGAAAACCTAATAGCCATTTCAGAAAAACCTCTAAATTTCTACAACCGTCAAATAGAATTCACTAAATGCAATGAAAATAAAATTAATGTTTCTCACTATTTTCACAAAACTAAGATAGAAATATCATATGTGGAAATGACCAATCAGTTTGCTAAAGAAATTATCAAAAAATATTTATGCTCAAAAAACAATGCACTTTACATCGAAAACGACTTAGATTTTCAAACATACCAAGAAGCTTATCTTGAAATAATTAGTCCGGACAGCCAAACAAAAACTTTAAGAACCACTTACAAATTTAAAGACATTTCTACTTATGCAGAATTCAAAGAAATTATACTAAAGAACCATAAATCACTACTTCATCCAGGTATCACTAAAACTCAAAACTGGTTTAAAGAGAAATACTATTATCCAGACTATCAAAAACTAATTCAAAACTTCATTAATGAATGCCATATATGCAATTTATCGAAATCAGAAAATCGAAATACTAAATTAACCTTTGAAACCACCCCAGAGATATTTAACACTAGAGAAAAATACGTGATGGATTTATATCTAATCGACAACCAACAATTTTTATCTTGCATAGATATTTACTCAAAGTACGCGACTTTAGTCGAAGTTAAAAGTCGAGATTGGCTTGAAACAAAAAGGGCAATCATAAAAATTTTTAACGATATGGGTAAACCCTCAGAAATCAAAGCAGATAAGGACTCAGCCTTTATTTGTATAGCACTTCAAAATTGGCTACAATCAGAAAACGTTAATATAAGTATAACATCGAGCAAAAATGGCGTTTCAGACGTGGAAAGATTTCACAGAACCGTAAACGAAAAACTAAGAATTATTAATGCAGAATCTAGCATAGAAGACAAACAAACTAAATTTGAAACTATCCTTTACACATATAACCATAAGACTAAACATCTAACGACAAACGGAACACCAGCGGATATCTTTATTTACGCAGGCACACCTCTTTATAATACGCAAGCTAATAAAGTGAAACAAATTGATAAACTAAATGAAATTAGGCAACAAAAATATAAACAAGCCCCCTAGTTAGATCAAAAACGACAACACCCTTTAAGAAAACAAGTTACCCAAGTTGACGACAAACATTATATTGAAACAAACCGAGGTAGACAAACAACACACTACAAATCAAAATTTAAAAAGAAAAAGAAAACTCATCAAAGTAAATATACTAATTAATTTCAGAAATCCCAACATTACTATTTCTACTCTTATCAATGGTACACTCAACGCATAATCAAAGTATTGAAATTAATCCCATAAAGGCACCTAATGGATATCTTGTATTCAAAACAGGAACCATGGATTTACCCTCAGATTTCGAATATCATTACCTAACTGTAAATTTAACCAACTTACAAAACACCTACAACAACCTAATAGAGCAGTCAGAACCATTTAAGAACAAGGTCCACATTCACTATTTAGTTGAAAAACTAAATCGCGAAATGAACGGCATAAAAATAATAAAGAGAAATAAGCGAGGACTTATAACATAATAGGTACAGCACATAAATATCTTTTCGGCACATTAGATCAAAATGATAAAGAAGAGCTTGAACAAAAAATTGATAGTCTATCAGCAAATAGCGCCCAAAATAATGAACTTAATCATATTATCGAAGCAGTCAACAAAAATATAGAACTCCTGAATAACCTTACTCTTAATCAAGATGCAGACAAAAAATTAAATCTACTAATGTTCAATTTAGAGCATTTTACAGAATACATAGAAGACATAGAACTAGGAATGCAGTTGACAAGATTAGGTATATTTAATCCAAAACTTTTAAATCATCAAGAAATATTTAACATAAATACAGAAAAACTTTTAAACATAAAAACATCTACTTGGTTAAAATCAGACACGAATGAAATATTCATAATTTCACATATACCCAGGAAAATATCTAAAACATCACTATTTAAAATTATAGCCTATCCAGACGAAAATAATAACACCTTGACAGAAAATATTCAAGAAACTTACTATATTCAAGACAATAAAATTTATGCAAAATCAACCAAAAAACAAGAAATAAATGAATGTATAATTGGCATTATTACACAAAAACCAGCAGAATGCAAATACACAAAAATATTTAAGACAAACCTAATTAGTTATGTAGAACCCAATATTATCGTAACTTGGAACTTGCCCAAAACAAATTTAAAACAAAATTGTAACCAGAACAAAATATTCATAGAAGGAAATAATATAATAAAAATATACGACTGTATTATGCAGCTAAATGAAATATCAATAGTAAACACATTACAAGATTATACCCAAAACATTTACGTAACCAACAATGTAACGAAACTAGAACCAATCTCTTACATCCACACTAAACAAATCATTTCTGAAAAAACTGCTTATAACAAAATATTCAATAATAACTACAACAACATTTGTAATTGCACTAATAAGTTTAACCTTATATCTTATCTATAAATTTAAGTCAATATCAAAAAAAATAATTATTACACAAATTAAGAATGAAACTTTTGTACAACCAATTGACTCAGCTTTTAACAATCCCGTTTTGCATGAACTTTCACCATCCCAAGAAATCTCACTTGCAACACCGCAAGCACTGCCAAGTCTATACCCTGTATTTCCCGCCTGAGCACAGGCTATTTTCTACGTGTTGGGGGAGTAATATATCCGCCTCTCCATCCACCCACATAACTTCGCCCCTTTCTTAGTCTACAAAACGGATGTTTACTGCAACCGAGACTAAACAAAACTTTATAAACAAATCTGTCCCCAAAAAAATCTTCCAGCGTGAGAATTCAACATTATAAACAAATCTGTCCCCAAAAATCTTCCAAGCGTGAGAACGCTTAGTAGGCGAAATCAATAAGCCAATCAAAGTCCAGATCAAGATATCATCCGATCAAAAGCTCCCACTACTAACATAAAGCTTTCCAACCGAACTTTCAACATAATTGTAAACATCAAAAGCTTTCTAACCGAACTGTAAACATAATTGTATGAATAATGATAAGTTAGTTCTTAAGACGCATTCTTTAAATAAAGACCGTTTCTTTCGAGTTCGATAGATCCAATATTTTCTTTTTTTTCACTTATAAAGGAAATGGATTTATAATTATATATATATATTTTTTTTTTTCGTTAATATTTACACATATGTATATTTAAATTGATTTATGATGGCAGCGCAAAGATCGCCTCTTGCCACAAAGGTGCCTAGATATATTAGCACACTTTTTTATTAAATTGTGTAAGATCCCAATTATTTACAAGTCTTTTAAATACTCACGCATATACCGAAACTAGTATTGTAGTATCGATTGTTAGTACTAAGTATCGATGGTTAGCGATAAGTCATCGATAGGTGGCGAGACAGCCGGTCTCTTCTATTCCGGCGACGCAACGAGCAAGTTGCTTCTGCGCAGAAAACCAAAAACTAAATCCGAAAAATACAAACTAATCTTTATAATTTTTATCCAATAAATAGGTGTTTACAACTCAGAAGTGGGATGACCAACCGAAAGCCTGCATATTTCGGGACACGGCAGGCCACACGTTCCTCATCTAGGACGGCCGCCTCCACGCCCACCGCTGCTGATATACCCACTGCTGTGACTGCCGCTGCGGTACCGGCTACGACTGGAGCCGCCGCTGCTGCAGTACCGAGAGCTGCTGTGCCGACTGCGGCCACATCCGCCCCTGCCGGGCCCGCCGCTGCTATACTCGCCACGGCTGGGCCAACTGCTGACATACTCGTCCCTGCCGGGCCAACTGCTGACACATCCGCCCCCGCCGGGCCAACTGCTGACACATCCGCCACTGCCGGGCCAACTGCTGACACATCCGCCTCTGCCGGGCCAACTGCTGACATACTCGCCCCTGCCGATCCAACTGCTGACATATCCGCCCCTGCTGGGCCAACTGCTGCTATACTAGCCCCTGCTGGGCCAACTGCTGACACATCCGCCCCTGCCGGGCCAACTGCTGACATACTCGCCCCTGCCGGGCCAACTGCTGACACATCCGCCCCTGCTGGGCCAACTGCTGTTATACTTGCCCCTGCTGGGCCAACTGCTGCCATACTCGCCCCTGCTATAACCGCTGCCGCCGCACCCGCCCCCGCTGTACCCACCACCGCTGCCGCCGCTGCACCCGCTGCCACTGCTGTACCCGCCGCCGCATCCATTACTGTACCTGCCGCCGCTGCCACATCCGCTGTACCTGCGGATGCTGTGCCCGCCGTCTATATGTCTGCCATGCGGGCTGCGGCCTCGTTCGCCGCCCCCGTCACTGGTCCCGACGCGGACCCATGGGAAGAGATGCCCGCTTTAGTGCCCTCCGTATCGACTGCCGCGGCCGCCATTGCACCGGCCACTTCCGCCTCCCCCAGCCTGGATGAGCAACTGGTGACGCTGCAGAAACAACATGAGTTGCTACAGCTACAGCATCAAATCCTCAAACTGCAGCAAGGGATTGACGAATTCCAAGCACCGAGGCAGCAAGTCAGTGACGTGAGTGTCATTGAGAGCATGGTGGCTCGATTTTCAGCGGATACCACATACGATGTGAAGAAATGGCTGAACGACCTGGAAGACGCATTTGAAATCCTGCAGTTGAACGACCGCCTACGTTTGGTCGCATGCCGTCGTATGCTGGAAGGTACGGCGGCGGTGCTGCTGCGCAAGGTATCGGTGCACAGCTACGAAGAATTGAAGGCAATCCTCTTGCAAGAATTTGGACGCTCGTGTAGCATCGAGGAAGTGTACCACGCTCTGCGTGGCCGGCGCATCAAGGCAGGCGAGGAATGTTTAAGATTCGCAATCGAGATGCAGGAGATTGCCATGATTGCTCCGATTCCGGAGAACGAGCTGGTCGACCTGATCATTGATGGATTGCGGGACAACTCTACTCGAGTCGGCATGCTGTACTCAGCTCGGACGGTGGCTGAACTGAAGCCCCTTCTGGAACGCTACGACCTCCTCCGTATGCAGGCCGCTGCCTCCAGACAAAGCAATAGCGTGAAGGCGCAGCCAACAACAACTGCCGTGGCGCCTGGAAACAAATCGTCAGGCACCGTCACGAGTGAGACCAGATGCTTCAACTGCTCAGGATGGGGGCATTACAAGAGTCAATGCCCGAAACCAATGAGACCTCCGAATTCATGTTTCAAGTGTGGCATAGTGGGCCACATCTACAAAAACTGCCCGTCTCGAATTGGAAATGCCACCAATATCACTGCTGCTGCCGCCGCTGATGATGCAGGAGATCGACTAGACCATTTACAACTGGTGAGTGTTGCTTTTGTTTGTGATGAAGTGCAAGATAGGAAATTTATAAATATGTTTTCTCTCCTTGATTCGGGCAGTCCAAAGAGTTTTATCCGTCAATCTGAAGTCCCTTCCAACTGCCGTCTTATCCCCCGTACATTGAACTGCCGTGGTTTAGGAAATAGCCAACTTCTGTCCTTAGGCCAAGTCCAGTGTAGGGTTCGCCTCCGCAACACACAGACAATACATACGTTTGATGTCCTGACGAACCAAGCAACCGAACTGCCGATGATTATAGGTAGAGATCTTCTGTATAAAATTAATATTAGACTCTGTAAACTGGAAGAACTGAAATATGGAAAAGAATCGTTGATACTCATGAATAAACCGACTGAATGTATAAATCCAAAACTTACAGCTGTTCTGAAGTCTTTTAATATATTGAGGAAAGATCTAGCGGTACTACCGCACGACAGGAATGAGATTGTATCTGCCGAATTGTTGGCTGATTCTCCCCTTCTAGAAACTTCTGCTGTACCTTCGGAAACACTGAATGATGCACTTATGGCGATAAATGCCATTGAGCTCCCTGCTGTCAGTGAGTTAGACTTTGATATAGAGCCCACGTTACGGGAAGAGCAAACCGCAGCCCTTAAGTCTATTATTTCCACTTCGTATGTACAAATTGATCCAGATTTAATCAAGCCCATGAACTATGAGATGAAAATAGAATTGACTAGCCAAACTCCGATTTTCTGCCGCCCCCGCCGTCTGTCGCACCACGAACGCATTGAGGTGCGTGAGATTTGTGACGATCTCTTGAAAGCTGGTATTATTCGCCCCAGTAGTTCTCCTTACGCTGCCGCTATTGTCCCTGTCCGGAAAAAGGACAACACAATGAGGAAATGTGTAGATTACCGGCCGTTAAACAAAATTACAGTTCGAGATCATTTTCCGATTCCTCTGTTAGACGATTGCATTGAACATCTGGGTGGCAAATCATTCTTCACTATCTTGGACTTGAAGAAAGGTTTCCACCATGTGAAAATGCACCCAGACTCAATCAAATATGCTGCCTTTGTAACCCCTGATGGCCAGTTTGAATATGTACGCATGCCCTTCGGACTTTGTAATGGCCCTTCCGTGTTCGCTAGATTCGTTTATTTTGTCCTTAAGGAATTTATAAACCGAGGTCAACTGGTGATATATATGGACGATATTCTAGTCGCGTCGCATGACTTTGAAACCCACCTTGAGATTCTGAAGGAAAAACTGTATGTGTTAGGAGTGAACGGGCTATGCCTGAAGCTGACTAAATGCCGTTTTGCGTATAGGGAACTAGAGTACTTGGGCTACTTAGCCAATTCCGCCGGTATCACGCCTAAACCAGCTCATATTCAGGCGATACGGGATTTGCCCATTCCAAGGAATAGCAAGGAATTAGAGCGTTGCTTAGGCCTATTCTCATACTTCCGCCGATTTGTATCAGGTTTCGCTAAGATTGCGTGTCCGCTGTCCCGATTGTTAAGAAAAGATATCCCTTATGTCTTCTCCGAGGAATGCCTTGAAGCTTTCCGAACACTGAAGTTGAAATTGATCGAATCCCCCGTGTTATCTATTTACAACCCGAAGTCTGAAACAGAGTTACACTGCGATGCTAGTTCAATTGGTTTCGGAGCAGTGCTCCTCCAGAAACAAACAGACGGTAAATTACACCCAGTGTCCTACTTCTCTAAGATGGCCTCCGCCACTGAATCGAAACTACACAGTTATGAGCTAGAGACGTTAGCTATCGTGTATTCAATAGAACGTTTTGAGACATACCTTAAGTTCATCCCGTTCAAAATCGTGACCGATTGTAATTCCCTTGCGCTGACACTGAGAAATGGTGGACATTCCGCCAAGATTGCTCGCTGGGCCCTGCTGTTGGAAAACTATAACTACACGATTGTACACCGCTCGGGGGTTGGTATGCCCCATGCTGATGCTCTAAGCAGAATAGAAACTGCTGCATACGTTGACGATATAAACCTCGACTTCCAACTGCAGTTAACCCAGAACCGGGACCCTAAAATTGTCAAACTCCGATAAGAGCTAGAGAAATATGAGATAGAGGATTTCGAACTGCGAGACGGAGTAGTGTACCGCCTGTCCTCGACGAGTGTACCCCAACTTTATGTCCCTTCCGAAATGATAAATCATAAATCATGTCACCGTGTATGAAGTCTTTTGTTAACAATTATATTAAAAATTGCCTCAAGTGTATCTACTACTCCGCGTCCGCTTCGGACAACCGTGTCACGCTACATAGTATTCCGAAAGTGCCCCTTCCGTTTGATACCATTCATATTGACCATCTGGGCCCTCTTCCGTCCATACGCTCTAAGAAAAAGTATCTTCTGGTTGTCATTGACGCTTTCACCAAATTTGTGAAGCTGTACCCTGCCGCCACTACTAATTCACGTGAACTATGTCAAACGTTAGAATCTCAGTATTTCGCAAATTACAGTAGACCCCGCCGAATTATCAGCGATCGAGGTACCTGCTTTACTTCCTCTGAATTTGAAGAATTTCTGAAGGCCAATAATATAATTCATGTGCTGAATGCCACTGCCTCACCCCGGGCTAACGGCCAAGTCGAGCGGGTTAACCGTGTTTTGGGCTCCATGTTGGGTAAACTAACGGAACCTGTGGACCACGCAGATTGGGTCCAACAACTGCCGAACATAGAGTTTGCATTGAATAACTCCGTCCACTCCACAACTAAATTTGCCGCTTCCGTACTTCTATTCGGTGTTGAACAACGAGGTGTGGTAGTAGATGAACTAACCGAACGGTTGGGTGAGAGAACGGAGGAGGTCGATGCCTCCGAGGTAGACGTCCGGAGATAAGCCTTTCGTAACATTGTTAAGTCCCAAGAATATAATTCGGAATATTATTCGAAGCATCACCCCCCGGCCGTTAGTTTTGGGGAGGGGGATTTCGTAGTTATTAAGAATAAGGATACTTCGGCGGGCACAAACAAAAAACTTGTCAGGCGGTATCGTGGTCCGTATGTGGTGCATAAAAAACTTCCGAATGACCGATAAGTTATCCGGGATGTAGAGGGCTCCCAAATCACCCAACTACCATATGATGGGGTCCTAGAAGCCTCCAAATTAAAGCTATAGGTTGCCCCTGATCAGGATTGCACTTCTGATAGCCAAACAAAGGCGACACCAGCCACTTAAGTTTCTTATTTACCCCCCTTGTTGTTAGCAATTGGAATCGAGGTCGATTCCTCGTCGGGACGGCCGAGTTGTAAGATCCCAATTATTTACAAGTCTTTTAAATACTCACGCATATACCGAAACCAGTATTTTAGTATCGATTGTTAGTAATAAGTATCGATTGTTAGCAATAAGTATCGATTGTTAGTACTAAGTATCGATGGTTAGCGATAAGTCATCGATAGGTGGCGAGACAGCCGGTCTCTTCTCTTCCGGCGACGCAACGAGCAAGTTGCTTCTGCGCAGAAAACCAAAAACTAAATCCGAAAAATACAAACTAATCTTTATAATTTTTATACCATACACCCATAGGGTGAAATGCTATATTAAAGTCGCCAAAATGTATGTAACAGGCAGAAGGAAGTTTTTCCGACCCCATAAAGTATATATATTCTTGATCAGGATCAACAGCCGAGTCGATCTAGCCATGTCCGTCTGTCCGTCCGTCCGTCCGTCTGTCCGTCTGTCCGTCTGTCCGTCCGTATGAACGCCTAGTTCTCGGAGACTATAAGAGATAGAGCTACCAAATTTGAAATGTAGGCTCGTGTGGTATGTAGAGTGATCAAGTTTGTTTCAAATTTTTGCCACGTCCCTTTCCGCCCCCGCAATTAAAAAAAAACGTTTATCTCAAAAACTATTGCAGCTAGAGACACCATATTTGGTATGTATATTTGCTTAGTAAATGCGCTCATTTTGTAATTATAAAGATTTTGCCACGCCCCTTTCCGCCCCCGCAATTCAAAAAAAACGTTTATTTCAAAAACTATTGCAGCTAGAGACACCATATTTGGTATGTATATTTGCTTAGTAAATACGCTCATTTTGTAATTATAAAGATTTTGCCACGCCCCTTTCCGCCCCCGAAATTTGAAAAACTCGATTATCTCCCGTAATTTTTCACCTTGTGGAATCAAATTTGGCACACTTGAAATTGATACTAATATTCAGCAAAATACCAAATTTGACCAAAATCGGACAAAAAATAGCCAAGTTTTGCATATAAACGTTTTTCCATAAGGCCGGAGTTGGTCGTTGGCGGGTGGTGGCGCTAGGGTGCTCATATGCATGAGTGAGTGAGATACTAAGATATGCTTGTAAAAAGCATGTGAACAGAATTTTTTTGAAATAGGCAAATGCATTTGTTATTACAAATTTGAAATATTTGTTTTACTGGTGTATGGTATACCTAAGTCGGTGAGACGACTTACTTACTTCATTATCCAATAAATAGGTGTTTACAATTGATTTTTTTTATTTATTTTTCTGCTGTTGTTGCTGGTCGGTACTGCTGCTGTTGGTTGTGCTGCTTTGTAGAGCTGGAGAACCATCGATAGTGCCGTTAGTCGATAGTTTTTCCATCGATGGTTTTAACCATCGATATTATCGATGGTTCCATCGAAAATTTATTTGCTGTTAATATTTAAATTTTTGGAAAATCAAAAATATTTTTTTCATGCAATGAACAAAACAAGTTTATTGATGGTACTGTTTTTCTTACAGCTATAATACAAAATTTCATTCAGTTCTTTGGTAAAAAAAAAAAATTAAAACAAATTAACATTCATATTTCATATGTACTTAGTCTAAGAGATCTATGTTTGGTTTCAAATCTTCATTAATGTTCGTATTCTTCCAACCATTGATTCTTATTCAAAAAAATTATTTGGTTAACGTGCTTTTCCTTTAAGGAACTCCGGCGGTCCGTGATAATCGCCCCTGCCTTACTAAAAATGCGTTCTGACTCTACGGAGCTAGCCGGGATTGACAAGAATTTTAAGGCACAGCGACTAAGGGCATTTAATTAATGTTCATTAATCTAAAAGAAGAGAGAAATAATAAAACCAATTAAGTAAAAAAATGTTTTTGGTTACCTTCCAGTACTGAAGCGGATCGGTATCGTGAGATGCATTGCGTTGCTCCATGTACTGTCGCAGCATTACAATCGCATCCGCCCGGCAATTTGATACT
Organism: Drosophila paulistorum; assembly: GCA_018152135.1. Taxonomy (NCBI): domain Eukaryota; kingdom Metazoa; phylum Arthropoda; class Insecta; order Diptera; family Drosophilidae; genus Drosophila; species Drosophila paulistorum. The sequence goes on along the minus strand of JAECXG010000194.1, from coordinate 735,121 downwards.
TTATCACAAATTTTTTGCTCCACAAATTTGAACAAAAATGGTGATCTGTTCTCCTTTGGCAGTTCCTCATTGTTGGCTTTTGTCGGATAATCTTTAAAGGTGCACAACTCTTCTTCTAGTGCTAATGCAGCTTGTTGCGCATTTCCTGCATTTTGGAATCCCTCCTTTTTGAAGCGAGCATCAAGAAGGGTTCCAAGTCTTGGGCCAGACCGATTCTCGTAAGGGTATAGCCTCTTTTTCACCGAGCTCATTAAAATTGAACAACTGCTGTGATCATATTAGGTAACAACTCTTCCAAATTTTTTGTCAAGACCAATACTGCTGGAATGATTAGCGAAATTGTTACAGAATTTGACGATGAAGAGTGTTTTGTTGCTGTCTCAAAGGGCTCAAGTAGAGAGTAAAGGTCCTCGATCACACGGAACTGGTCCTCCGATAAAGGAATCGGCGCATTTTGCGATTTTAAAAGAGTCGCAATAAGCGGTTCCCTCGTACGTAGGACCCTTTGCAGCATATAAAATGAGCTATTCCATCTTGTTGGCTCCTCTTGCAACAACTTAAGAGGGTTATCGGTGGTCTGAGCTTTCATTAACTTGGCATTGGCGATTGAGCTGCTCTTAATGAATGTAACAATACGTTTAACGAGTAATATTTGCTTCACATTATTATACCCTTGCAAAAAGGGTATATTAATTTTGGTCAGAAGTAGACTGATAAAGTATGAAAATTGTCAGGATCGGACTACTATATCATTTGCAAAAATTGGAGTATCCCCATGAAATTTACCAATACGATAGTATCTCAGATCCCAAAATTTGAATCTGGTCAGATAAATAGAACACAAGTTACAGTCAATATAAATCTGCCTCAAATCTGCTTGCTGCCTACCACGTCATCATCAAATCAACAGAATACATGCAAACACACACACAGACGCAGCGCTACACGAACTGTATGTGTATAAGTGCCGTACTTTGCTTAGGGAATGATGGAATAAGAAGATAAATTTGTAGTAAAAGGAGAAATAATGTTTTGTTTGTGTAATGATGAATTGAGTTGCAGGGAAAGAAATTTCAAAATGTAAAAAAATTATTGCAAAGGACTGCAAGGGTATAGAAACTTCGGCATTGCCGAAGTTAGCTTTTTTGATATTTAAAGTACACCAACGACGGTCCTAGGCGAACTACGAATTGCGCTGCCTAAATGAGGCCGTTGGTTCCCTATGACATAGACGACCAGGATGCAATCGAGGCGAATGCGTACTAGGATGGCCGAATTGTGGGATTGGGTCTGGCATGAGTGGAGCGTGGCAGTCGAACCGAAGAGACGAGCGAGAGCGGTTGCAAAGAAAAAAGACGAAACGCCGCAAAGCAGTGAAGACAACTAATTTCTAACCAAACTTAATTAAAATAATCAAATAAATGGTTTTACATTAAATAAACTAAAATACTACAAATATATATGTAAGGTTTAGATTAATTTAATGTTTATTATAATAGTTATTTAATAGGTTCATGATAATGCAGAGTAAATGATGCAAGTAATAGATTTAAATCGACTTTTACACAACTTCGATACAACTTTTCACTTCGGCTGACGACCAACGAGAACAACTTCCAACTGACTACTCTTTACCCAGCGAACCCTTGCTTCCCAAACGTATTACCCAGCAAACAGCCTAGAATGGTACGTTGCCAGCTGTCTGGTAATTCTCTCTTTTACATTCGGCCCTCCTGTTCATCCTCATCTTTTGTGTTTGACTTCATTTTCGGCTAAAAAATCTTCAAATTCTTTTGATGTGAAGCAAGTTCCTCGATCAGAAATAACGCATCTGGGTCAACTATACGCTCTAAAATAGTCTTTCAATGCTAATACTGCCTCCTTTGACTTTGTGCTTTTCGCTGGGTACAGACGAACGAATTTTGTAAAAGCATCGATTACTACTAATATGTGCTTGTTAGATCTGCTCTTATCTATTGGACCATAGTGATCTATGTGTATGACATCAAACGGGACTGTTTGCTTAGGAATGTTATGAAGAAAGCCTTCCTCTTTTCCATTTTTATCTGAATAAGATATACATTTTAAACAATTTTGTATGTGCTGTTTGCATTTTTCTTTAACGCTAGGGAACCAATAACTTTTCGAAATAATATATACCATTTTGTCTACTCCAATGTGGGCTAACTGATCGTGATAACTATACATGACATGACTTTCCATTTCTTTCGGGACGTAAAATAAAAGAGATTCCTTATCTTTCTTTCTGTACACTATGCCATTGCGCATTTCATAATCTTTGTGTTCTGTATTCTGTAGTTTCGTTAGAATTTCTTTAATTTTCTCATCTCTACTTTGACAAATAATTAGGTTCTCTTCGAATGAATTGGAATCAATGGTGAGTATATGTGTGTTTCTGCTAAGCGCATCAAAGTGCTGCATGCGCTTTCCGGCTCGGTGCTCTAAGGTATAGTCATAGTCTTGCAGAAGAAGGGCCCATCGAGCTATTCTGGGAGAAAGTTCTTTCTTATTAAGTGCTAACGTAAGTGCACTACAGCCCGTGACTATCTTGAACTCTAGATATATTCTAAAACGTTTCAATGAATACACTACGGCTAGTGTCTCAAGTTCGAAACTATGGTACTTGGCTTCTACATCTGTTCTACATCTGCCTAGAAAAATAGAACACTGGGTGCATCTTATTATCTTTCTTCTTTTGCAAAAGCATTGAACCAAAACCAAGGGCACTAGTGTCGCAGTGTAACTCTGTTGGGTCGGTCGGGTTGTACAAAGCAAGTATAGTGGCAAGTATTCTAGCAAATTTCTTTTTAATTTTTCAAAAGATTCTAATTCTTTGCCACCGAACTCAAATTTTCTATCTTTTCTCACCAGAACGTACAATGGTTTTGCTATTGTTGAAAAATCTTTAACAAATCGTCGAAAATAAGAATAAAATGGACTCCCAGTATCGATCAGGCATTCTAGAAATAAACATTTTTTAGTCTTAGAATTAAAATTTATCTGAAACAATCTTACAAATTCGTTTTTACGCTCCTTTTTTCTCTCGCTGCATTTCGATACCAAATGGTCCAGGCTGCCACATGCGTAGCAAGTTCCATACTCGCGCAACATTATTTTGCTTTCCTTAACTTGAAAAGCATTTGCCATTTGATTTAACAGCTGTGTCACCGGCATAGTCAATAATGTTTCGTTGGATTATAGCCAGACCTGAGCACGGCCTTTCAATTTTGACAGAATTCGTGTGCGAACGACTTCGTCATTGAGGTCGTACATCTTGGCCACGGCGTTTAGCTGAGCGATCCAAATATTTACTTTTGCTTCCACTGCGCCATCGAATATTGGTAGCATTTCCTTTTCCATGACGAATTGGGAGTTTTCCTTTGAAAATAAGTTTGCATTGTTGATATTTCCAACTTCAGATATGGCAACATTGTTTTGCTCACTGCTGGGCTGTGTAGTGCCGGCAACGCTGTTGTGACCAGTGTTGTTTACAAGGTTTGGCAATTTAGATACGGTCACATTATTTCGCATCGAATTGGATTTCTTAAGAAGCATGTTTTCTATTTGAATGAGTTCCAATTGGCGACGCAAGAGTTCATATTCTGTAACCGATTCACGCGCGCTTTTTTGTGACGCTCCTATCTCTCCGTCTCGCTCGTTCGGTTGCTCACCAATATATTCAGATTCGCGCGCGAAAGGCGCGTCGTTGCTATCTCGCTCACGCTCATTACAGACTGCAGGGGCGCCTACGTCGTGATTGACTTCAAACAGCGCGTCATCACTGTCCTGCTCACTCTCGTTGCTGAGTTATATGCCACCAAAGGGGCCTTCGATTTCATCTGGAACTTGCTGGTCGGCTTCTTCGACATCTAGGCATGGTTCGTCCATCCCATCCGGAGGTGGGCATGATCCTCGGGCTTCGGGTGGCACAGATAACTTGGTAGTGTGAGGATCCACTGTGGGACTTATGTTAATATGACTAGGTGATGCCTACATTCGTGACCTCATATGGGCCTAGATACTCGCTTGCCAGCTTACGTCCTGCGACGAATTGTGTCCTCTTGACCGATACCATATCTCCCACTCTATAGCCGTATTCATCTCGACGTCTCATATCGAAGTTCTTTTTATAAGCTTGTTGAGCGTTTTCAATGTTTTCTTTTGCTGGACTACGCAACTCTTCGCGCTCGTTGTTAAACTGCGTAATGAGCTCTTCATTTAGGACCTCTAATAATCTTCCATCCGCGTTGCTGTACATTTTGGTCCCAAACATTACTTCAAACGGTGATAACTTCAACGATGCATGCACATGGGAATTAATCGCTTTCTGGACCTGTGGAACAAACTTGTACCATTTTGCCGAGTCATGAGCCGAAAGTTTTGCGATGATACTCAGGATCGAACGGTTTACTCTTTCAACTTGGCCGTTACCTCTGGCTACACCAGTTGTTGTCCACACATGCTCCACTTTGTTTTCATTAAGAAACTCAGCAAAAGCATTAGATGTAAACGCTACTCCTCTGTCGCTGATTAAACCAAACACAGCAGACCAGTCGGTGATCTTTTTGATAACTTCTTCATAGCGGGTTGACTTACAATTAGTAGGGAAAAGCCACAAAAATTTAGCTTAGTTTGAGCTCGTTTAATACAATAAATTCTTATACAACAAGATGACTTCATAAAAAATGTATATGTGTGTATATTGTATATGTATTCCATGTATATATATATATATGTATGTAACTTCAGGATCGCCATTCACAGTCTTTGTTTTCCATTAATCTTCAAAAATTAAACTTAACAAATGCAATTTGCAGATCAACTTTTTTAACAAATGCAACGGAAAAAATTTTTAAAATCGAAGAATGCTTTCAATGCTTCTTAACCATATATGATCAATCGATTATTAGCGAGCTTCCTTTGTAAAGGGATAAATAGAATTATATATGTATATAATTCAATCCAATTCAATTCCAAACAACAATAAAATTGGAATCACAACGGCTAGAGTTTTGAGATAAACAAAATGAGATATTATATACATGCAGGGGCTATAAAATCGGAGATTTAAGAAAGTTCTTAGAAAAAAAGAAGCACAACAATCGGCTAAGCCATTTGAGCATATGAGGTATATAACTTGTAATTACGACGACGATAGTAGATCATCAATCCATAACTGGCACAAAGAAGACAAGCGACAATCAAGATTAGAATACCCGTTGCCGCACTCAGATTAGCTTCCTCGTAGGTCATCATCATGGTAGTGCGCTTGCACTCACTATGCCAATCTCCTGGCAAGACATCTTGATATAAGCTACGAAGCTTGCTCAACGGACAAGACACTCCACAACCAGGTATGTCCAAAGGCAAAGGATCTGCTGTCGTGTTCTTGTAGAAGATCGAGATGAAAGGTGTATTGTTATCGTCTAATCGAAGCTCCATCATAATGCAGGCTGCGTATGGAGGACTGTGCAACTCAAACAGCTTAAGTGCATTTAAGGTATTGGCTATGGTTGTGTCATGAGCACTATATATCCAAGCTGAACGGTCGGGCGTTAAATTACCCGAGACTTTATGCTCGAATCGCTCAAAAATATCCTTTAACAAAGGTCCAGCTTTCAGTCTGGCCAATTTGCGTGTGTAAGTCATGACGGCAAATGCGAGGTTTGAGGCATATGTAAACTCTTCCGAGCCATATACCTTTTCCGTCCACACTGGAAGTTTCAGGTTATTCAGACTCTCTATGAATAGAGTATTGTTTAAGTACGAAGCATCTGTAAAGGTTTTAACACGTCGACCGCTGTTTTCACTCAAATATGGAAGCGACTATATAGGGCTTGAAATTCAGCAGAAGCCTCCATCTCATAGTCATAGGTGGGGCAAGAGGCTTTTGCTGCCAGTATATAATCATTATTCTCCGGTACAGTGTGCACCGGAATGGGTTGCCAAGGTATATTTGGGTTCCATACATCCGCACCCTTAGGTTTGTATAATCCTGCCAAGTTAGATTGGGCACTCATCAGTGTACGATCCACATCGGTCGACTGTACATAGATCTCATCCGCCGTATATTTGGCACTTAACAGTGATCCATAACGATTCCGTAGCCATTTGCCAAGCTCGTAGTGTTGCATTTTACCCTTATTGGTCAATTGTCCCCAACCAGTGGACCAGAATTTTAAATCATTGTAGGGATCTGTAGGATATGGATCAACAGGCGTTCTGTCGCCGTGGCGAAATATCACATGCACAAACTTCAAATCCCCTGGCAGAGGTTCTCCTCTATAAACTTCCGTATCACCATATGGTTTGGCATGAAGGGCATTTCCTATGCCCAGCAAAAGAACACAAATCAAGATAACCAAGATTAAAGCAAGTTGATTCCACATTTTGATAGCCACCACCGTCACAAGACTCCGACAACGACTCAAGCGCAAGACTGGTGGTTTTATCGTGAGTTTGTTTTTTTATATGTATGTACAACTGTGCCAAACTAAGTTTAAACAAGAGCCAGCAACATAGCTTTTGTTTATATTTATACAATTCCAAATCGACAACAAAGAAAAAAGCATCCACAGCCGTCAGTACATATTTGTATTGTTTCACTGTCGCGTCCATTGAACCCAAATGATCTACGTGAAGCGTATGTAGTGGCGTGTCCCCTTTCTCTATGCAGTGAAGATAGCCCTCTTGTTTGCCCAACTTTTTACTGAAAATAATACAACTTATACAATTAGCAATCACATTAGCTACTTTCCTTTCAAGATGTGGGATCCAATATTGCTGCTGGATTGAGTGCATTGTCTTCGCCGTCGAAAAATGCCCCACTTCATGCGCCCCTTGAATCATGTCTCGTTCCATCAGCCAACAAATCATTGCCATTTACGACTTTAAAAATGAGACCACCTTTCAGCTTGAAATCTTGATATCATTGTTGTTTTAGAATTTCCAATACTGCCTTGATGAAGTTGGCTTCTAGCTGGGCCTTCCTTATACGACATTGTTACTACAATGCTTGTGAGCGGAAAGCGGCTGAAGAAGTCCACGTGTCTCATCTTATCACCCGGCCCGTGAACTGCATTAAAAGTGAAGTCTTCCATATACAAAATCCATTGCGAGACTTTTCTTGGTAAGTCGCTTTTAGTAGTTGTCTGCTTAAACGCCGCACAGTCAGTCAGTAACAAGATCAAATTTCAAGCCTAAGAGATAGTGTCGAAACTTCTTGAGAGCTAGGTAGGCTGCTTTAACCTCCAGATAATAGCTATGACGCTTGGACTCTGCTTCTATGCTTTTTCTGCTCCAATAATAAACTGGATGAAGATAGCCACCAAAGTGCTGCAGCAACATTGCTCCAAATCCGTCTTTGGATGCATCCGTGTGGAGTTCGGTTGGAGCTTCCCTTGAGTAAATATGCAACACCGGATCCATTACCAGTAGATTCTTTAGTGTTTGCAGCGATTGCTGCTCTGCTTCTCCAATATTAAAAACAGCTTCCTTCCTGAGTAAGTTCGTCAGCGGACGTGCGATTTGTGCGTACCCAGGGATAAATTTTCGAAAAAACCCTGTAAGTCCCAGAAAAGCTTGAACTGATTTTATGTCCTTCGGCGTAGCCAGATTCGTCCGTTTTAAGCGTGGCTGCATGAAACTGCACTTCTTCCATTTCATCTTTAAGCCGAATTGGGCTGCCGTCTCAAGTACCATCTTTGTCCTTCGCATACAGACGTCGGGCGTCTCGGCAAATACAATTATGTCATCCATGTAGAGCTGCATTACACCAGAGTTAATTAGTTATTGAAAAATATGATTAACGAACCTTATAAACGCCGCTGAAGAGTTTTTAAAACCAAAAGGCGCTTGATTGAACTCGAACAACCCCTCTTTTGTGACAAATGATGTATACGGCTTGATTTGCTCTTCAATAGGGACATGGAAAAATCCATTTTCCAGATCCATTATGGTAAACCATTTCGCCGGTTGTAGCTTTTCCAACACCTCCTCTATAATCGGCACGGGGAAACAATCAAACAATACCATTTTGTTCAGCTTTCTGTAGTCCACGCAAACTCGAAGTGTTCCATCTTTTTTCTTCACGACGACTACTCTGCTGGCGATATTTGAAGATTACTGAATCAGGAATAATCTTCAATTGAATCGGGCACTGCTTTACAACCTCTGGTGACCCATGGTAACTGCTTTCAATCATCTGTTCAACCTCTTTGCGATATTCTGGCGGAGCTATAAAGGAAGATTCTTCTGTGACATTATATATAAGTGCAAAATCGTTCAATGGAACTTCATTTGAGTTCTCCTCCAGAAACGTATATCCTTGCTTACTGTCCACCAAACGGAACTTTTTGATCAAATCATCCCCCAGCAGTCCATCGTAATCAATCTGGTTATTCGGAAGTACTATGAACTTTTGGTTTGTGTTCAACTTATCCACGACCACATTTGCAGTGAAGTGTCCAATAGGCTTCGCTGTACCATTGCCTAGACCGTGCAACACACGTATATCTTCAATTAGCGCCACGTTTTTTAATCTTTTAAAAATACTCTCCTTGACCACTGAGACGTCTACCAGACATTCGACTTCAACACCATTTATACGGATTTTCTTCCAACGACTGCGATTGGAAATAACACGAACTTTATCAGCATTCTTAGGACAGTGCACTTGAAGCATTTCGTTTCTTCGTCACATTTATTGCGCTTATGGTTTCCCGATCCGCAGTTGAAGCAATACTCTTTTTTAGCCATTTGTCCGTTACTCTGCTTGAAAAATGATTTCTGTTGTTCTTTATTGACCTTCTTTTCCGATATGTTCAAACGATCATAGATATCGAACTCTTCTTTCAAAGCCTTAAAAGACTTACAACGATACATTGCAACCTTATATTCATTTTTTATACCACCAGACCATTGACTATGTGACTTATAACAGCTGTCTCTGTTCTCTTTCTCTCTTGCAACGGAAGATGAATGTCAGCCCTATTGTAGTTGCATGTAAACTCCTCCACTAGGGCGCTTTTAAATTCTTCATAATTGCAAATATTTTCGGATTCTAAAAACAGTTGGGCTGCACCGCTCATTTTAGCTCTGGCATAGCAATATTTCTGGTTCTCACTAAGGTCATAAACTTCGGCATTTCTTTCAAATATTTCCAACCACTTTTCCACTTGTATAGATTTTTCATCATATTCGCCCACAACTTTTCCAAAATTGTCCGCAGAAATCTTCAATTGACCATCACGCTTCTCATCAGAAACAATTTTTAGACTCAGCAGTTGTATTATTTGTTCCGTTTTATCCTCTGCAGACTGTTCAGCTTCCTCCATATGAAATTCGTTTGGACACACTTTGAGTTCATCTGCCATCTCGCTTTGATTTGGAATTGGCGCCGTGTGTTCTGCTTTCTCGCTCATACTTGTTGTTCTATGTTTAATATCTCCTATCTATTTTTGACTTGCACGTTTTACTACCGGCATTGCAACCGTTTTCTTTGTCTTAGGTGTCGACATGGTATTTCGCGCCTTTTTTCTTCTCTCTCTTTCTTTAGCCTAAATTCGGGACTTTTCTGACGACGCTAGGGCGACTTCGAATTTCACAACTTTTTTTCGCGCCTTTTTTCTTCTGTCTCTTTCATTCGCCAAACTTCGGGAGTTTTCTGGCGATGCTAGGGCGACTTCGAATTTCACAACTTTTTTTCGCCCCTTTTTTTTCTGTCCCTTTCTTTCGCCTAACTGCGGGACTCCTCTGGCGCTATGGCGACTTCGAATTTTACAACTTTATGCAACTGACTTTTAAGACCACGCGTCTGCAAGAATGTTTTTTTTTGAACAGCACAACTTAATTTTTTTAGCTACTTGTAACAACTTTAAAATAAGAGAACATTAAGCCAATTATAATAGAAATGTATGTCAATGTTAAGTATGTAACCCGATTATAGATATCGATGGCTCATCAGTCATAAGTAGATCTGATATGGTCAGCAGTAAACAATAAAGACCTAGTTAATCAATAAAAACGTACTTTGCTGACCTAACACGATGTCGAACTATGCACTGGTGAGCTCGCTATTTTGTACTATAAAAGAAATGCATTATTCTTAGTAAGATCAGATACCAATTGTAGCTACATCGGGTGCGCATCGCTGTGTCTTTGGCCCCCATCTCTACCTTTGTAATCTCACTCCGAGGTCCACCCAATTTATGTGTTGGTTGCGACAACCTTTAGTCACTGGTTTATGTGCTAGTGCCTATATATATATATATAAATAAATAAACATTTAACCCTCTAAGACTACTTTCTAAAGTAAAAGCAGAAGTTAATTCGAATAATTTTTTTTTAAGTAAGTAGGGGCTTCTGAGCTTAAATATGAACTCAGAAAAAATATAGAAGCTTTCGTTTACCTGGAAGGTGAGAAAATGTAAATAAGTGCCTCAAGGCACGCTTGGGGCTTTGAGGGTAAAAAAGTAGTTTCCAAATAAATTGAATTTTTTTTTTAATTTTTGTTATATTTTATTTGATTGAATAATTTTATTTGTTGCTATGATACTCAGCAAAACAATTTTTGTTGGCCGAGCAGCATAAATGCAGTTTGCATTTTGTGCAAATGCACTGCGTTTGGGAAGTTTTGCAGTGCTTGCAGCTTCTATTTGTCATCCAACCACTCTGGAAAATGATTGAAATGGTCAAACCTCCTTTATTGGGTCATTTGATTTTTGGCCTTGTTTGAGTTGTGGCTGCAATGGTCGCTGAGAAATTGGCGACAGCAAAGTCTGTGATGGCGACCGACTTGATCGCGCAGACAAAGATGAAGATGGTGAAGGTAAATTGTTCTTCATGAGTGGACGACCTGTTGCCATATCTACTAGCAGGTTGCAGCATGCTGAAATCCCTTTTGCCCGAAGGTATACCATCAAAGGAAGCGATGTGTAAAAATCTTCAAAATATATTATATGATGTTTGAAACTTTAAACAGTTTTCGTCAAGCGTACAACTATGTTGGCTGACGCACCGATATCAGGGCGCTTACTCTCGTCACACAACGAGAAGTATTTCTGAATTACTTTAAATTTGCTACGGGTCATACAGGCTTGTATGGTGCAAATGCGTTTTGCCCCCAGTAACTTTTCAAACTAGGGTAGCGATATATAGACATGTAATTTATATGTATATAGTGATGAATATCTTACGTTGTTATCTTAAACTTGTTGGCAATATTGTCCTTAAAGGCTGCGCGCATTGTTTCCTCGACGATCATACTTATAATGTCCGAGTTTAAAAAATAACAAAATAGTTGAAACGGAGTTTTCAGATCAGTTATTTTGGATGGCAACGAAGAGTCGCCTTGAAAAGCAACATTGCTTATGTGCAATTACATAGATTGCTGTCGCCACATAACTTTACTAGGTTCCTTTATAATTGATTCGATACCTATTCATAAATAAATTAATGAGTTGTATTACACATCAAAGTAATGATTTGCTTACCAAGCCCATTAAAGCCACCAGAATACGGTAAAGATACAGGTGTTGCTCCTTCAATAACTGGCAATGGTGATCGATGCCTCTTACGAGTTTTTCGGGAAGGCTCATGGCTCTTCACAGTATTCTCATTGTTTTCAATATTACTGCACATTAAGGATACAGTAGAGACATCTTCTAATGCAGTGTTAAGTGCCTCTGCCACGTCTTCATCCTCGTCGTCACTCGAAATACTCGACATGTCCACATCCGACAGGACTTATTCGAACAACTCCAGCAGCTGTTCATCCGTCAAATCAGACCATTTATAGCGAGCCATTATTCAATCTCTATTAAAAAAATTCAACAATAAATAAAAATCACACACAAATCACACAAGAAGTGCAAGCAGTTGTGAAATACAGCTAGCAGCAAATTTTGCCGTGGAGCCCCAAGAGTGCCCCAAGGCAGGTATCATTTTTACGATGCTACAAAGCAGAACTTTAACATATTCGCACATATTAAACTTTATTTAAATAGTACATTAACTTACCTTTCACGAAAAAAATATTGAGTTCAATTGGTTGTATAAATTCACTTTTATCAACACAGCAAAAGACAATGAGCAGCAGCTGAAATTTTTGACGCGAAGTAACACATGATTCGATAGTATGTTTATCAGAAGCACCGATAAAAGTTTCCGAGCGCTTTACAACATTTTCAGTGCTCTTTGGCAGTAATTTTTAAAAGTTCAACAATTTTTAAATTAACTAAAAGCTCTTAGTAATTTTTTTAAAATTAAAAATAAAATACGTGCCTAGAGGCACTCTTACGTCCTAGAGGGTTAATAACTTCAAGAAACACTAACGTCTTTCATTGAACATTTTGGTGACCCCGACGTGATACACTAACGTCTTTCATTGAACATTTTGGTGACCCCGACATTGGCGGCTCCAAGTTAAAAGAATAACAGACTTGGTGAAACCGTCATCAAGCGAGAACATTTGGTCAACTCAGGCGACCAATCTCTCAACAAAAAGGAAACTGGTCAACTAGGCGACTACTTTCTTTGCACGCTTTGGACACGACAATCCTAAGCGAGGGCACAAATTGATGAACATCTCACATCAATCTGGGGTCCCGACTAAAAACATCGCAATTGATTAACTTGGCAATCATTGCGTAGCCACCTTGGCGAATAAAAAAGATTTATTGGAAAACTAGGAGTTGGTTTTGCGCATCGGGGTAGCAGTGCATACCCATTGAATAAAAATTGTTCAACTAGGCGATCACTTTATAAAAAACATTTAACAACGATTTGTGTCAACGAGGCGACCAAATCATAAAAAGTTATTTTATATAAAATAAAGTTTGGCTTAAAAAGTTATTTTATATAAAATAAAGTTTGATCAACTCAACTCTGTTGCATTCCCTGGCGTCAGCAATATCTGACCTAGTTAACTCGGTCAGTAACCCAGGTAGTACACACGAGTATAGATTTTGGCATTGATCAGCAATTTTTGAAACAAAGAAAAGAAACTCAAAAAATTGGTTTCACTGTCGTGGCAGTTATCAGTGTAAAAGAATAGGTTTATTGGAAATAAAAATAAACCATTGTTAAAACACTAATCAAAAGGCGACTTCGAATTTTTTTCTTATTCTTATTTGTGCTACACTTGACCAATTTTAGGAACGAGTCGGAGCGTTCCCTGTCTTTGACAAAATAAATAAACCTTCATCGGGTCAAGTACTAGTACAGATAAGCAATTACATAAGAATATAAAAGAACATGGAGGAGTTTTATAAACAGCAGACAGAACGAGGAGAGGCAATCCAGGCCTTCATTCGGAATACCAAAAAAGATTCTTTCGCCAGGAAAATGAAGCCATCTTATTTCGAGGAAAAACTTGAGCTCCTCGAATACATGTGGGAGAACTTCGAGAAATGTCATCAGGAGTTGATGGACAAATTAAATAACGTACCAACTGAAGATGACTACTTTGTAACGGACTATTTCAGCAAAATGAAGACGGTTGTATCTAATATAGTGGAAGAGTGGAAGGACCATTTGGCAAAAATAAAGCTAGAGAGACAAGCTCGCCAACGAGAGGAAGAGCGAGTCATGATCAAACCACTGGTTCGCAAGCAAAGTGCTCTGCTGGAGTCATTATCCAGGACATTAAGACAAATTGTGCCTGAAGATAAAATGACTTACAAATCGGTAGTCGACAAATTATGGATGCAAATTGAAGAAATCCATTATGAGATTCACCGGCTAGCTGAAAATCCAGCCGAAGCCGGATATAATATAGCTACGTTTGTGGCCGCAGAAAATACAATGCTGAAATTCTGTGTGGCACCAGCAGAAAATGTAGTGATACAATCACCACCTGTATTGCAATCGATACAATCATTGCAACTACCCAAAATTCGCATTCCAAAATTTGATGGGGATTATCTGAAATGGCAACAATTTCATGATATCTACAAAAAAGTGGTTCATGAGTCAAATGTATCCACGATAGAGAAAATGTGGTACTTAAAATCAAACCTTTCTGGAGAAGCAGAGAGATTGATACGGCACCTGGAATTAACAGAAGCCAATTACAACACTGCTTGGTCAGTATTGCAGGAACGTTTTAATAACAAACGAGTTCTAGTGACAGCCATACTGACAAAGCTGTTTGATCACCCAAATGTGGGAAATGACGCAGCTTCTATAAAGAATTTGCATGATAACATTTTTGAATCATTGCAAGCCTTAAAAAATGTAGGCGTCAATATGGAATCGTCAGATGCTGTCATAATGTTTCATATGACAAGAAAATTGGATAGATTCAACCACGCACTATATGAGCAATCTCTTTCCAACACAAGGGATCTGCAGGAAGTAAAGGACTTCCTATCCTTCTTGGAACAGCGCTTCTTAACATTAGAGGCGATTGGGAAACCAAGAAACGAAAATCACAGCATTGAAAAACCAAGTCCAAGGAAGACATGCGCAACAGCATCTGGGACAAACAGTACCCTGTGTGCTTTCTGCGAAAAAGCAAAGCACAAACTCTTCCAATGTGAAAAGTTCAAAACCAAATCCGCAGCAGAGCGGCTTAATTGGGTGCAGAGACACAAATTGTGTGTCAATTGCTTCAAGCCGGACCATATGGCAAAAAATTGCTCTTGGAGGGGATGCTTTAAATGCGATAAAAAACATAACACAATGTTGCATTTAGAAACAGGCAACCAAATTGCTACATCTGCTTCTGCAGCTTCTGCGTATGGAATTGGCAGAAAATACACCCTGTTGGCAACGGCCAAGGTAGTGGTAAAAGGGATCAATGAAAGGAAAGGAGAATTTCGAGCACTCCTGGATAGCGGCTCTCAAGTAAATCTCGTCTCAGAGAGACTGGTAAAGAAGTTATCGTTAAAAATTAGCGAGACTCATGTGCATATAAATGGAGTGGGTGGTCAACCACAAATAAGCAAGGCGCGAGTAAGCTTGGTTGTAAGGTCAAGATACAACAAGTTCGCAATGCTAGTTGAGGCATTTGTATTGCCACACATAATAGGTGACCAACCCACAGAACAAATAACGCAGAAAGTCACATTACCAGACAACATTCAATTAGCGGACCCAACATTTGATAAACCCGGAAAAATTGATATGCTGTTGGGAGCTGATGATCACTATGCTATACTGCTACCAGAAAGGAGACGGGGCAATCGAAACCGTCCAACATTACAAAACTCAGAGTTCGGATGGATTGTTGCTGGCAGAATTAATATGTCAACGTCAGCTTCAATCACATGTATGGTAGGCATGACGAATCCAGAGGAATCACTGTAGTAATGGTAGAACAAATTCCCAAGAACCATTACTTTATACCGCATCATTGTGTACTAAAACCAGAAAGTACCACCACCAAGCTAAGAGTGGTATTTGATGCATCATGCAAAACGTCATCAGGAAAATCACTGAACGACATTTTATATCCTGGACCAGTTGTACAGAGTCAACTCTTCTCAATTCTTCTGCGGTTCAGGACACACAAATATGGGTTCACGGCAGACATTGAAAAAATGTATCGTCAAGTTTGGATAAACCCTGCCGATCAATTCAATCAGATGATTGTGTGGAGAGAGGATCCAAGTCAAGAACTAAAGTTTTATCGTTTAAAAACGGTAACTTATGGAACCACGTCAAAACATTGAAAAATTGTCGTCTGGAGCATCAGCATTAAAAAATGACTTTTATGTTGATGATTGTCTCACAGGAGCAGACAGTTTACCAGAAGCCCTGCAAATAAGACAAGAGCTTCTAGAAATCTTGAGACCTAAGGGTTTCAACTTACGAAAATGGTGTTCAAATAGCAGTCAACTTCTAAAGGAAATTCCAAGGGAAGATACGATTGCTGACATCAATCTCGGTGACACACCGGAATAAACAAGTGTCAAAACATTGGGAATCATATGGGCACCCAAAGAAGACCAATTATGTGGAAAGGCTCAAAGACATACAAAAGGAATAACCAGACGAGTGGTGCTATCTGAAGTCGGTCAAATCTTTGATCCTCTAGGACTGTTCGCACCGGTAGTGGTAAGAGCGAAAATGTTTCTTCAACATGTTGCTACTGAACGAATTGAGATGGATGGTGACCTACCGCCGTATTTGGAGAAGCAATGGGAAGCTTACCGAGAGGATGTATAGGCACTAAACCACATGAAAATTCCAAGGCATATTTTTAATGGCAAGGTCCCCACTACAAAGGAATTGCATACATTTGTTGATGCATCAGAAAAGGCGTATGGTGCGGCAGATTATGTCCGATCAACCTATAAAAATGGCCAAATTTCGGTCAGATTGTTGTGCGCCAAGTCAAGAGTGGCTCCCCTGGAAAAACAGACACTGCCCCGGCTGGAACTATGTGCAGCTGTACTTGGAGCTGAACTCACGGATAGAGTTCGACAGGATCTCCAATTCGGATCAGAAAGTGTGGAATCATTTCTCTGGTCAGACTCAACAGTGGTACTCTCTTGGATTAATTCACGGGCATCACATTTCCACACGTTTGTGGCTAATCGGTTGACAAAAATACACGCAGTATCACATCCAAGGCAATGGCGGCATGTGTCATCAGCGCTCAACGCAGCTGATGTTCTGTCTCGAGGCATATCAGCAGTTCAGCTTAGCACACATACATTATGGTTGTATGGACCACTATTTCTGCATGGACCACAACGTGGCTGGCCAGCACCATTTAAGCCTACAGAGCACACGATGGATACCGCTGAGAAGAAAACCAAGGTATTCAGCATGGTGACTGACACGGCAAACAACAAGAGTGAATGGATATATACGGTAAATCACAGAAATTCGTTTTACCGGCTACAGCGAATAGTGGCGTATGTGCTACGGTTTTGTCACAAGCAGAACAGGAAACCAACGGCTCAGTTAGAATTGGAAGAGTTGGACCAAGCACGGAGAGTGATCATTAAGCAAATTCAAGAAACAGGATTTGCATATGAATTACGGCACTTAAAGAAACGACCTGATCAACCGCTAGATCGCAAAAGCACAGTGGCAACATTGCCACTAATACTGGATGAAGATTCAATCATACGAGTAGCAACTAGGCTACAACAAGCACCAGTATCAACGGAAACAAGGAATCCATATCTGTTGCCGTATAATGATCCGGTGGTAAAAATGATGCTACGAAAACTTCATGAAGAGAATCTTCATTGTGGACATGAATAGCTCAGCAACAGTACCACATCATTAAGGTGAAACCGATGGTCCGGAATGTGATCCAGGGCTGCGTAGTATGCTCCAAGTACCGGCCTCAGTTCTTTAAACAAGTCATGGGCGACTTACCTGAGCATCGGGTATCTCAGAATAGACCCTTTCTCAATGCCGGAGTAGACTATTGTGGACCATTCTGGATCCACCATAAGGTTCGAGGAAAACGTCCCGACAAAGCCTACATTGCAGTATTTGTATGCTTTGCAACCAAGGCAGTACACTTGGAGTTGGTCGGAGACCTGTCCACCTCCTCATTTGTGGGCGCGCTTCAGCGCTTTATTGGGCGCAGAGGAAGATGCCAGACATTATACTGCGATAATGCAACAAACTTTGTTGGAGCAAACAACCAACTTAAGGAACTGACCGATACAATACACTCAGAAACGGCAGCAGGTAGTATCAAGGAATTTTGCAATCAAAAAGAAGTGTAATTTAAGTTCATACCACCACGGTCTCCACATTTCGGAGGATTATGGGAAGCTGCGGTAAAGTCCACTAAGCATTTACTGTTAAAAAACGTATCGACAGCAAACTTAACGTTCGAACAACTGTCTACTATCATTGTCAATGTTGAAGCAGTGCTGAATTCTCGTCCGTTAACGCCAAACTCAGACGATCCCAACGACTTAACAGCTCTAACCCCAGGCCACCTATTGATTGGAGAACCATTAGTAGCCCAACCAGATGCAGAGCCAATAACACAGCGATCGATTCCAGAGCAATGGGAATTAGTGCAACGGCTTAAGCATACATTCTGGACACAATGGTCTCAAGAGTACCTACAAGAATTGCAGGGTACATCCAAGTGGAAAAAACCATATAATAATGTCAAAGAAGGCATGATGGTAATTCTAAAGGAGGATAATGTGCCAATTTTGCAGTGGCCAATTGCACGAATTGTTAAATTATATCCAGGCCTGGATGGATACGTCCGCGTGGTAGACGTTAAAACAGCCAGAGGCACCTACAAGCGGGCTATCCATAAATTGGCCCCCTTGCTTAGAGAGACAGCGACAAAACGTAAAATCGAGGCAGATGACACAGAATCGAATCCCCAAAAGGACTCTGGTATCGAGGACAACGCAGAACCAAAACCAAAAGACGCTTATCGATCGGTCTGCCACCGTTGGCAATGACGATCTGCCTAATGCTGTTGTTATTGCCTATAGCATTTGCTCAAAGAACTAATATAACTCGATTCAACCCCAAACCAGGCATATACTATGAAAGTATTGGCACAGGAAGGATGGCAACGTCTGAATGGACTATTGTGGCATTCTACGATCTCGAACCATATTGGGCCGACCTGAAGACATTTTCAGATGGAGTAGTAAAGGTTGGAGAAATATGCGTGTTAATGAAGGTTCCAGAGGCATGCACCGCAATGCAGAGGCACTTCGAGCATGTCAACTCAGAGCTACGGACAGGAAATGATCTCCTTCACATAGAACGCCAACGACGATCGCCTTTAGATATAATTGGGAACATTGCCAACGGCTTATTTGGTGTGCTGGACTCAAGGTATGCAACAGAGATGTCAGGCACCATACGAAAAGTTAAATCAAATGAAGAGTACTTATTGAACTTGCTGCAAAATCAGACATCTGTAATTGATTCAACGATAAATATCATTAAGCGAGATGAAGCCACAATTGAAAATCAGATGAAACTAATGGAACAACAAATGAACGACATGACCCAGGTCCAGGACAATGCGGTAAAGGCATTGCAATGGTATATCACGTTATAGTTAACGTGATGACAGTTATTGCAGGGAATTTGCAACGAATTCAAACCGAAATTTCCCGAGTATTTACAGATGCCCATCATAGCAAAATAAGCCCATTACTACTATCACCAGGCCAGCTTCGGGAACATCTGAGCCAACTGAAGAGACATCTTCCGTTTGGTTTGGATTTGCCAGTTCCAGATAACGACGTCTTGCAATTATATGGCTTAATGAAGGCACAAGGCACAATCGCAAACAATCATGTGATATTTAAGGTCACATTTCCATTAGTGGCAACGCAGGCAGTGCAACTGTATAACCTGGTGCCCATTCCAGCAATTGGAACTCATGGGATTGTAATCATGAACATTAAAATTCCCATCATTGCTGTCAACAAGGAACAGAATCAATACATTGGTCTCTCAAGAGCCGATTTGGAACAATGCCATCAGCTCAACAACGAGCAATATATTTGTTTTGATAAACAAACGACGTTTTCGGCTAATAGCAACTGTGAGTTCTAGCTATTCAAAAACACAAAATCATCAACTTGCCAAATACAACACACAAACAGATCATTCGTGTGGTACGACATGTATCAAAAAAATCAGTAGATTTTTGCCACCATTAGACCAATTGAACTCGCAGTGACCTTTGACGATAATATACAAGGTGTCACTATTAAGAAGACTGGATTGTTGACTCTAGACCCGACGTGTACAGCTAGGAGTTCTGCTATACAAATAACAGGTCACCGTATAACGACGACAGACACAATGAAATTGTCATATGTCCGATTTGGCAACTTCAGCATTGGCCCAACAAAAGTAGCGCCAACAACAACACAATTCACAAAGATGCAGCTAAGCTACGACGAACTAAGCAACATTCAAGGAAAACTGGAAACTAAGCAAAACTGGAAATTGCCAGAAGACCCCAGCCAGCCGGCTCACCATGTTATAGTCTCCTACGTAGCGCTAACAATACCATTGGTTCTTGTGATGGTATATGGAATAAAAAGATGCTCACAACCCCCAAGACACAATGGTCCAGAGCAGACAACCGTGAGGATCGTCAATCCCATACCGACTCCTGCTGCAGTAAGCCCAGCCCCCAGCAATTTTGCGGTCAACGTTGGATAACGTTGAACAGGTGTTCAACGGCCGGGAGTATGTTGGTGTTTAGATTATATAAAATAAGAGAACATTAAGCCAATTATAATAGAAATTTATGTCAATGTTAAGTATGTAACCCGATTATAGATATCGATGGCTCATCAGTCATAAGTAGATCTAATATGGTCAGCAGTAAACAATAAAGACCTAGTTAATCAATAAAAACGTACTTTGCTGACCTAACACGATGTCGAACTATGCACTGGTGAGCTCGCTATTTTGTACTATAAAAGAAATGCATTATTCTTAGTAAGATCAGATACCAATTGTAGCTACATCGGGTGCGCATCGCTGTGTCTTTGGCCCCCATCTCTACCTTTGTAATCTCACTCCGAGGTCCACCCAATTCATGTGTTGGTTGCGACAACCTTTATTCACTGGTTTATGTGCTAGTGCCTATATATATATATATATATAAATAAATAAACATTTAATAACTTCAAGAAACACTAACGTCTTTCATTGAACAAACTTTTTAGCCGCATATAACAACTTAGCAACTTTTAACAAAACAACACTCGACTTTTCGCGATCACATATGCATTTTAAGTCTCTGTATTTGATACGGGCGAGCCCCCAAATGTAAGGTTTAGATTAATTTAATGTTATTAATAGGTTCATGATAATACAGAGTAAATATATATTGATGCAAGTAATAGATTTAAATCGACTTTTACACAACTTCGATACAACTTTTCACTTCGGCTGACGACCAACGAGAACAACTTCCAACTGACTACTCTTTACCCAGCGAACACCTGCTTCCTAAACGTATTACCCAGCAAACAGCCTAGAATGGTACGTTGCCAGCTGTCTGGTAACTCTCTCTCTCTTAAATAAAACAAATTCCTACATATATGATCATGCTTAGCTGTATATGAATATGTTTATTTGCTTACGTCAATGTATACATATAAAATATTGAAGTGCACACTTATATTTTATTGCCTACATATTTAATTGTTTATACTTGCAACAAAGTGTTACAAGTTGAGCTCTTTGTGTTAAATGATTTTTGTTATGAATATACTACAGAACACTAAAAATCCTAATCGACACTTGGGCGGTAAAAAATTATATAAAACCCGTAAAGGAGTTAAGAAACATAACACTTGTTGACACCCCATATACTGTGAACTCCATACATGTGTCCAGTAAAATTATAGACAAATGCTTCATGAGAATTTTCGGAAAGAATGCTACGTTTTTCAATCTAGATACCCTTGATAATTTAGAAGCTTTTAGGCTTCGATCTGCTAACGCAGGCAGAGGTAACCCTCAACAGACACAGCTGTACTATTACACATAACAGAAACATTGCAACATCATACTTTCAGTAGTGTTAATTTCACACCCATTGATGACATAATAGTTCTTGATAGCGTAAGAGTGGAATTTAAAAAAATAATACTGAGCAGGATAGGCGCATTTTCGACCCCTAACGAGGCATTGCCATATAACACTTCAGTCATTGCCACAATCCACACAATAGACAACCAAGAAGTCTACTCCAAACTTTACCCATATCCTATGGGTGTAGCCGATTTTGTTAACAACGAAATCTTTCAGTTGTTGAAAGACGACATTATAAGACCATCTCGGTCTGCGTACAAGAGTCCTGCATGGGTTGGTGCCAAAAAGTTTTTGACTCAAAATAAACGACTCGTCATTGACTTTCGAAAGTTAAATGAGCGAACCATTGCCGACCGGTACCCAATGCCAAGCATTCCAATGATTCTAGCGAATCTTGTAAGGGCAACATTTTTCACGACTTTGGACTTAAAATCTGGGTACCACCAAATTTTATATAGCTGAAAAGGATCGCGCTCTCAGTAAACGGTGGGAAATACGAATTCTGTCGCTCACCCTTTGGTTTGAAAAATGCAGGAAGCAATCGATGATGTTCGAACGTCTACGTAGATGACGTGTTAATATTTTCTGAAAATGAATCCGAGCATGTCAAACACATTGAGAGTGTCAAAAGAAAAGACAAAATTTTTTAAAGAAAGTGTCGAATATTTGGGTTTCATCATCTCCAGTGACAAAAACTGATCCCGAAAAGGTCAATTCAATTTAGGAGTATCTCGAGGCAAGAGCCTCCGCACTTAGATCGTTTTTAGGCCTTGAAAGTTATTACATGTCCGTTCATGTCCAAAAAGGTGCCAAATTGAGTTTAATACATTCATTAAAGTTGAACGACACGCCTTTGACCGCTTAAGAATCATTCTGGATTGGAGCATATTTATTTTATGTTTTATAGTTGAATAGGGATTCCCGGAGAGAAGGAAAATAACCCAGTCTTCATTCGTTGAATATGAAATATGAACTGATTTTATTGAAAAACTTGTTGTATATATAAATGAACTCTTAGAATCTAGGCTCGATACTCGAGGCGACAAATGTTCTTAAAAATGCCTATTCTAATGCCCCACGTCTTCGGGGTTGAAAATTTGTTTATATTTCATGCTCAGCGTTTGGCGACTTGATAATTCGTCGTTGTGGTCTTAAGTGTTAAGTGTCGACAGAGTGCGGATGCATGTGTGTTTGGTTTTAAGCAATATATATATTGTCATATGAATTTTATGACTTACTTTTGTTTATGTTTCGATTTGTATATTTCTTTGGTCAATCTGATTTGGTGAAGCCATTTCAGCTGACCACGATGTTTAATCTTAAACATTCTGCAAAGGGCCGCCAAATGCGACGTTTTGGATTTTATTTTTATAGTTAGTTAGTTATCTTATTCAAATTATTAGTCAATCTAATGTTCCTTTACGATTGTCACTGACCTCTCTTCTTTTTGTAATATTTGGCATATTACCTAACGGTTTCTGTTTCGCGATATCTACCAATTCCTGATGTGCCATACTGTGCTGACTTCTAGCCTTTTTATATGGTGGAGAATTAAAAAAATAACTACCTTTACTTTTTGACTTGTTCCAATGTGATCTTTGCTCCACTATTTTGAAATATCGCTGATTGTTGAAATTTTGTGTGGTTATTCTGTTTATTATTAAATTTTGTTGTGGTAGTTTTTGCGACCTTTGTGTTATTATATTAAGATTTTTTCAGGCTTTAGGTCATTTGTTCCAAATAAAATAAAAACAAATTTAGTTTTTAATTTTTTCTTTTTTTCCGATATATTTCGGTTGCGCAGCGGCAACCGTCTTCAGGGCAACTACAATAGAAACATTTAACAATTATATATATTAAAAGATGTTAACAATTATATGACACTTAACATCTTTTAACATACATTGTTTAACACGTCAGCACCGTTCGACGTGGAGTTAAAAACTAATTATTGTCAAGTAAATGTCTGTATATGTGAGCGCAGTTGTCGGTATCCGTCTTGAAGTTAAGTCGTGTGGCGCTCGGAGTGTTGATAATATGTAGCATCTCCACGGTGATCCTTTTATTGTAATGCCGCTCTTCATCTAATATTGTTGTCTCTTCGAAATTCGGTGCATGGCCACTAGTTGCACAGTGTGTCATTAGTGCTGTTTTTGGTGTATCTGTATAATGTCTCATTTTATAGTCAGACTTGTGTTGGGAAATCCTAGTTTTTAATTTTGATTTTGTCGTCCCTATGTATATTTTATTGCACGGTATGTTTCCTTGTACATTGCATGGAATTTTGTATATTACATTGCTTCTATTTGTCATCTCTATTTTGGATTTTGTTTTGTTGTCAGGTTTGTGTGCTATTTTTATTCCAGCTTTGTCATAACAATCCGAATGTGATAGTCTTTCTGATAATTTAGGTACATAAGTGACAGATAAGTAAGTTTTCTCATTCTTAGTTTTGTCAATGGGGGATTTATGTTTTTTGAACAATGTCTTGATTACGTTATCCGGAAAATCGTTGTCCTTTAAAATATTTATTATTTCCTTCTTCGTTTCTTCATGGTAAATTTTATATGAAATGTTTAGCATCCGTTGGATACAGCTCCTTGCAGTATTTATTATCATCGTCTTGGGGTGTTTTGAGTTGAAATTTATGATTCGTCCTGATGCTATTGGCTTCCTACACCATTTTAGTTTTAATTCGTTTCCTCGTCTGATGATCATAGAGTCCAAATACGCCAGTTTTCCATTGTCTTCCAGCTCCATGGTAAATTTAATATTCCTGTCAAATGAATTTAGGGTGTCCAGTGTTTTATCGATGTCATCTTGGTGTATTATTGAAAAAATATCATCTACATATTTCGTTAATAATCTTGGTGGTCTGATTAGTTTATCCATTGTAGGGTCCAGAAGAGTTTCCATAACGATATCCGCCATGACAGGTGAGGCCGGAGATCCCATCGGCATTCCTTTTAATTGTATGAATGTTTGGTCCTTATAAGTAAAATATCTATTCTCTTGAATGCAGAATTTTACTATTTCCATAAGTAGAGCTTATGGTATTTTTGTGTGTTCCTGTATTTTAGTCCATTTGTTCCTGATTGTGTCTAATGCTAGATCCGTTGGTATGCTTGGAAATAATGATACCACGTCAAATGAAATTAATTGCTCGTCGTCACAAATGTAAGTGTTATTTATGCGTTGTTTGTATTCAGTTGCGTTTCTTATGTTATATTTGGAGTCCAATGTTATATTCCTTAAAATTTGTATCATGTATTTACAAAGTCCATAGGATGGTGAGCCAATTGACGAGCAAATTGGTCTCAATGGTGTCCCTTCTTTGTGTATTTTTGGTAGTCCATATATTCTTGGAGAGATCGCCGTAGTTGTCATCATTTTGTTCTTTTCAATCTTTGAAATAACCCCATTTTTAGTTTGTCCACCAAATTGTTGTTCTTTGTCTATAATCGTGTTGTTGGGTCTTTCCTGAGGATTCTATAGGTGTTTAGATCCGACAATATGTCCATCATGTGGTCATAATCAATCTTTGTCATTGCTACCGTTTTATTTCCTTTGTCAGATGTTAATATTAAAATATCGTCATGTTGTTTAAGAAATTTGTATGTCCGTTGAGTTATATCTAATATTGCACGATATGTTGCATATGAAATACATAAATTTTATCGCTCTGTGCTCTTTAACCATTAAAGAGAACGCAGTACGCGCTGCCTCTTGTTTCTCTTTTTCCTTGATCGTTTGAACTATTTCCTCTCCATCGGCAATGCATTTAATGAGAGGGAGCTTCTCATATACTATGGTATTTACCATGGAGCTGGAAGACAATGGAAAACTGGCGTATTTGGACTCTATGATCATCAGACGAGGAAACGAATTAAAACTAAAATGGTATAGGAAGCCAATAGCATCAGGACGAATCATAAATTTCAACTCAAAACACCCTAGGACGATGATAATAAATACAGCAAGGAGCTGCATCCAACGGATGCTAAACATTTCAGATAAAATATACCATGAAGAAACGAAGAAGGAAATAATAAATATTTTAAAGGACAACGATTTTCCGGATAACGTAATCAAGACATTGTTCAAAAAACATAAATCCCCCATTGACAAAACTAAGAATGAGAAAACCTACTTATCTGTCACTTATGTACCTAAATAATCAGAAAGACTATCACATTCGGATTGTTATGACAAAGCTGGAATAAAAATAGCACACAAACCTGACAACAAAACAAAATCCAAAATAGAGATGACAAATAGAAGCAATGTAATATACAAAATTCCATGCAATGGACAAGGAAACATACCGTGGAATAAAATATACATAGGGACGACAAAATCAAAATTAAAATCTAGGATTTCCCAACACAAATCTAACTATAAAATGAGACGTTATGCAGATACACCAAAAACAGCACTAATGACACACTGTGCAACTAGTGGCCATGCACCGAATTTCAAAGAGACAACAATATTAGATGAAGAGCGGCATTACAATAAAAGGATCGCCGTGGAGATGCTACATATTATCAACACTCCGAGCGCCACACGACTTAACTTCAAGACGGATACCGACAACTGCGCTCACATATACAGACATTTACTTGACAATAATTAGTTTTTAACTCCACGTCGAACGGTGCTGACGTGTTAAACAATGTATGTTAAAAGATGTTAAGTGTCATATAATTGTTAACATCTTTTAATATATATAATTGTTAAATGTTTCTTGTATTCTATTGTAGTTGCCCTGAAGACGGTTGCCGCTGCGCAACCGAAATATATCGGAAAAAAAGAAAAAATTAAAAACTAAATTTGTTTTTATTTTATTTGGAACAAATGACCTAAAGCCTGAAAAAATCTTAATATAATAACACAAAGGTCGCAAAAACTACTACGATGCGATAATATTTTTAAGTTTGACAATAACACTTTTGCAGACATTAACAAAACATTGGACAGATATACATATTTCTTTCACACAAAAATATTAAACCTACTTATAAAAAAAATTAACTGAGACAACAAAAACTCTTGGAAAACAGCTGGACGAACAGAGCATGAGCGCATTTTTGGAGAGAGAACAAAACGCAATAAAAAGACAAACAGAAACATTGCGGGAACATCATGGGATGAAACATGAGAAACTAAACAACAAACGGAACTTTGCTCTCTTTAACAACAACAGAACTGACGATTGGTTTGTAAATGAGACAGAAGTGGAGTTCCCGCCGGATATAAAATCATTGCTATCAAAGGGTCCAAAGTTTGCTCTTCCCATAGAACATGAGAAGCTCCCTCTCATTAAATACATTGCCGATGGAGAGGAAATAGTTCAAACGATCAAGGAAAAAGAGAAACAAGAGGCAGCGCGTACTGCGTTCTCTTTAATGGTTAAAGAGCACAGAGCGATAAAATTTATGTATTTCATATGCAACATATCGTGCAATATTAGATATAACTCAACGGACATACAAATTTCTTAAACAACATGACGATATTTTAATATTAACATCTGACAAAGGAAATAAAACGGTAGCAATGACAAAGATTGATTATGACCACAGAATGATGGACATATTGTCGGATCTAAACACCTATAGAATCCTCAGGAAAGACCCAACAACACGATTACAGACAAAGAACAACAATTTGGTGGACAAACTAAAAATGGGGTTATTTCAAAGATTGAAAAGAACAAAATGATGACAACTACGGCGATCTCTCCAAGAATATATGGACTACCAAAAATACACAAAGAAGGGACACCATTGAGACCAATTTGCTCGTCAATTGGCTCACCATCCTATGGACTTTGTAAATACATGATACAAATTTTAAGGAATATAACATTGGACTCCAAATATAACATAAGAAACGAAACTGAATACAAACAACGCATAAATAACACTTACATTTGTGACGACGAGCAATTAATTTCATTTGACGTGGTATCATTATTTCCAAGCATACCAACGGATCTAGCATTAGACACAATCAGGAACAAATGGACTAAAATACAGGAACACACAAAAATACTTATGGAAATAGTAAAATTCTGCATTCAAGAGAATAGATATTTTACTTATAAGGACCAAACATTCATACAATTAAAAGGAATGCCGATGGGATCTCCGGCCTCACCTGTCATGGCGGATATCGTTATGGAAACTCTTCTGGACCCTACAATGGATAAACTAATCAGACCACCAAGATTATTAACGAAATATGTAGATGATATTTTTTCAATAATACACCAAGATGACATCGATAAAACACTGGACACCCTAAATTCATTTGACAGGAATATTAAATTTACCATGGAGCTGGAAGACAATGGAAAACTGGCGTATTTGGACTCTATGATCATCAGACGAGGAAACGAATTAAAACTAAAATGGTATAGGAAGCCAATAGCATCAGGACGAATCATAAATTTCAACTCAAAACACCCCAAGACGATGATAATAAATACAGCAAGGAGCTGTATCCAACGGATGCTAAACATTTCATATAAAATTTACCATGAAGAAACGAAGAAGGAAATAATAAATATTTTAAAGGACAACGATTTTCCGGATAACGTAATCAAGACATTGTTCAAAAAACATAAATCCCCCATTGACAAAACTAAGAATGAGAAAACCTACTTATCTGTCACTTATGTACCTAAATTATCAGAAAGACTATCACATTCGGATTGTTATGACAAAGCTGGAATAAAAATAGCACACAAACCTGACAATACCCTCAAACATATATTTAACAAAACAAAATCCAAAATAGAGATGACAAATAGAAGCAATTTAATATACAAAATTCCATGCAATGTACAAGGAAACATACCGTGCAATAAAATATACATAGGGACGACAAAATCAAAATTAAAAACTAGGATTTCCCAACACAAGTCTGACTATAAAATGAGACATTATACAGATACACCAAAAACAGCACTAATGACACACTGTGCAACTAGTGGCCATGCACCGAATTTCGAAGAGACAACAATATTAGATGAAGAGCGGCATTACAATAAAAGGATCACCGTGGAGATGCTACATATTATCAACACTCCGAGCGCCACACGACTTAGCTTCAAGACGGATACCGACAACTGCGCTCACATATACAGACATTTACTTGACAATAATTAGTTTTTAACTCCACGTCGAACGGTGCTGACGTGTTAAACAATGTATGTTAAAAGATGTTAAGTGTCATATAATTGTTAACATCTTTTAATATATATAATTGCTAAATGTTTCTTGTATTCTATTGTAGTTGCCCTGAAGACGGTTGCCGCTGCCCAACCGAAATATATCGGAAAAAAAGAAAAAATTAAAAACTATATTTGTTTTTATTTTATTTGGAACAAATGACCTAAAGCCTGAAAAAATCGTAATTAAATTTTGTTCTTTTATAATTATTTTTGCCATATCTGCCTTTTTGGTACTATAGTTTCGGACAATTTGTTACCGGAATCTATTTTGATATTATTTTTTAGATAATCATTATCTAATTGACCCATTGACTTCTGAATATTCTCATTTTGTACTGGCTCTACATTTTTTACTTGTATTACAGCTGTGGCCAACAGTGTTGGTTGTGCGGTTACACAAGTATTAACTCTCTCCTGTTTTTCTTTAAAGTGGAGTAAGGTATGGTGTTCCTTACTGCACAATTTATTGCTTGAATGGTTCAAGCACTTTCTTGGCTATTTCATACCTCTCCGTAGGTGACAAACCTTTAAACTTATAGCACATACTTATTTATCTTCGACTTCCGCATAATTTAAAACAGTTTGTAGCCGTTTTTTCTCTTCTTTGCTCATGGCAATTAGCGAGCAATATCTTTGCTCCAAGTATACCATGACATCAGATAGCATTTGAATTTGTCTTGTTTTCCTAATATGACTCTCATACAATTGTAGAGCCTCTCTGTCTAATTTTCTTAGTAGGATTTGTGCGAATATGACGTCAACTTCATCGGACAAATTTGCTTTAATTTTAAATTAATTATGTCAATCACTCCTTTTACACTTTTTGCGGATTCATTGTTAATCATCGGTAAATCAACGATCCGAATTAATTGTTCGGAAAATACCCTTCTATTATTTTTATACCGGTTGTTTAACAATTACAAAGCAGCACTATAGTTATCAGCTGAACCTGACAATAGATGAGCTACCATGCTCCTCTTTTTTCAATCAGTTCCGCAAATAATTCCACAAACAGGTCCCATTCTCTAGGTTCTCTCTTTCGGCAACACCGGTAGTTCGCCTCTCACCGTTACATTCTCATTCTTACTTTCCTAATTGTTTATCTTCATTTCTAGAACGTATACAGAATTCCGAACATCGAATTCTAAATCCTCCAAAGTATTTTTAAATTTTGCATTTTTCAACACAACCTGGCACGGCTGTACTTTCTCCCATAAATAATTGATCTTATTAATTATATTATGCATGCCTCATTGCCTGTTGAATTATCTATAGTGCGTAAATCTTTGGTTACCCTATCCAAATATTCCTGGAGCTGTCGGACTCCATCCATAAATATCTCGTGGTTACCACTAGCGTTTTCATTACTGGAGGTCGCATTCGCTTCTGCTGCAACTAACACTGACTTACAGTGGCTGGTTCTTGTGACTCTCCTGTACCTATTATTTTGTCAACTATCTTTAACATTCCTTCATGTATTTTATCTGTGAAATACTGATGATCGAAATTCCCTTGCTGTAGCAATTTGTTATTTTATTTTATTATTTTAATTTGTCTCTTTTACTTCCTCGATCACCTTGCTAGTTATGTTTCTGGGATCTAGTGCTTCTAACTGCCTTATCCTGGTATGCAACTCTAACTGCTTCCCTAACAACTTTTCAGTTTTGTTAAGAAACATTTTGTATGGTGTATGTCAGTATGCTTGACAATAAATTGACGACGCTGTCGCCGAGCGTGGTTCGATGGTAGGCACAAAAGAATAAGTGTGCGACGCAAGTCAGTTCTATGCTAGACTTCGGCCACCGAAACTTGCTGCGCGATTAGAAAATGGAACAGTTTAATGACGCGTTTATATCAGAAGTGGGATCGGACTCGGCACCTAACAACGAAGCTGAGCCGTGGAAAGCTCTAATAGAGTTGCAAAATAAAAACTTAACTTAACAGAACTTAACAGACGGTGAATGCCTTTCGAATTATGCTGGTCGTATGATGACGTCGCTTATTGTGAAATGGCGTGATATGTATGTAGAGGAGATTGCAGCTTCCGTAACGCTTGCAAGGCTGGCTACAGTTGATAGCAGATTGCAGCGCATGACCTTCACCTCAAATGTGCGCACCAGATGTGATTTGCAAACCGAGTTAAAAGCATTCACATTCAACAAAAGGAAAATGACGTCGCGGGAAGAAATGTCTCTGCTTGACATCAAGAGGCAAAAACTTTCCACAATTAAGTGCCACTTCTGTGGAAAGTTAGGCCACAAGATCAACGAAAGCAGAGTTAGACAGCAGCAAAATCTTTCGTCTCGTGCTATGGACCGTAATGGCAGCAGCGGATGTGGTCACCGTCAAAAATCTGATGTAACCTGCTTCAAGTGTGGAGAGCGTGGCCATATTTCTACACAATGCAGTAAACCCAAAACGGACAACAGCAAGGATACACATTCTGTAAAGAGAGTGCAACTGTGCGAAGTTGTTGAGCCTAAAGGAGAGATGGTTCATCAAGGAATGACATTTGCTACAACGTTTGACTCTGGCGCGGAGTGTTCATTAATAAAACAACAGATAAGTGCTAAGCTAGCTGGTAAAAGATTAAATAATGTTGTGAGGTTAGAAGGCATTGGCAATGGCAGCGTTTGCAGCACATTGCAAATACTTACCAACGTAAATATTAATAATTATCAAATTGAGATTTTGTTTCATGTTTTAGACAATAATTATATGAACGAGCTATGGAAGTTAACTTCGGCCTTGCCGAAGTTTATATACCCTTGCAGTTCTTTATTATATTTAATTCGATAAGAAAAGTGAAATTTCAAATCAATGAATATGCTCAAATATTTTTCAAACTACTGAATTCAAAACACATTTAATGATTATTTAACAATATATGATATAGTAGTCCGATCCCGATGATTTTCATACTTTATCTCACACAGGTAATAAAAAGTCTCCAAAAAAAATTTCAACCCGATATCTCTTAAGATGGCTGAGTAAAACGCATTTTCAAAACACATTTAATGATTATTTAACAATATATGATATAGTAGTCCGATCCCGATGATTTTCACACTTTATCTCACACAGGTAATAAAGAGTCTCCAAAAAAAATTTCAACCCGATATCTCTTAAGATGGCTGAGTAAAACGCATACTTCAAACTACTGAATTCAAAACACATTTAATGATTATTAAACAATATATGATATAGTAGTCCGATCCCGATGATTTTCATACTTTATCTCACACAGGTAATAAAGAGTCTCCAAAAAAAATTTCAACCCGATATCTCTTAAGATGGCTGAGTAAAACGCATACGCACAGACGGACGGACAGACGGACAGACGGACAGACGGACATGGCTATATCGACTCAGCTTCTCAAGCTGATCAAGAATATATATACTTTATGGGGTCGGAAACGTCTCCTTCTGTGCGTTACAAACATCTGATCAATTTTATAATACCCTCTGCAAGGGTATAAAAATGACATAATTATTGGTCGAGAAATATTGTCGCCTGGATTTAATGTCATAATTTCACCAGGGAAATTTGAAATTATTAAAACAAAAACTGTTAATAATTGTGTTAACGAAGATAAATTTTATGAATTAGACACAGGTCTTGTTGGTGAAGACTGTGATGAATTAAAAAGGAATTGTTGGAAAATTATTCAAAATATTTTATCAATGGGATTCCTTTGTCTAGAGTTAGTTCGGGTAAAATGAAAATTAAACTAAATGACCCAAGAAAAATTGTCCAAAGGAGACCATACAGGCTCAGTCCAAGTGAAAGAGAATTGGTTCGAAATAAGATTAGGGAGCTATTGGAATGCAAAGTAATAATGCCGAGTTGCTCACCCTTCGTAAGTCCCATAATGCTGGTAAACAAAAAAGACCGTTGCAGATAGATACCCTTTGCCCCTTATATCAGACCAGATAGCCAGGCTTCATGGAGCAAAATATTTCACATGCCTAGATATGGCGAGTGGATATTATCAAATACCCATGCATGAAGACTCAGTAGAGTGTACAGCGTTTGTCACTCCAGACGGACAATATGAATTCTTAGCAATGCCGTTTGGGCTTAAAAATGCGCCTTCAGTTTTTCAGCGTACCGCTATACAAGCCCTGGGAGATCTTGCTAATACATTTGTGGTCGTTTATATGGACGACGTAATGGTGGCTGCTTCAACGAAAATTGAGGCTTTAGAAAGATTAAAGATTACTCTTGACTGTCTTACGTGTGCCGGATTTTCCTTTAATATAAAAAAATGTTCTTTTCTTAAGTCAACAGTACAATATTTGGGATACGAAGTGAGCGCAGGTGAAATTCGTCCAAATCCGGTTAAAATTGCTGCGTTAACTGCATTACCACCTCCTCAGTCGGTCCCAGCTTTAAGACAATTTATAGGGCTGGCGTCTTATTTTAGGCAATTTATGCAAGGATTTTTTTGTTTTATAAAGCCTTTATATCTGTTGACCCGCAGTATCCAATCGAGTTGCATACTGATGCAAGTTCTCGTGGATACGGTGCCATCTTGTTACATAAAATCAACAACAAGTCGCATGTCATTGAATATTTCAGTAAAGCTGCTTCACCTGCAGAGTCTCGGTACCATTCTTACGAATTGGAGACTCTTGCTGTTATTTTGTCCATAAAACATTTTCGGCATTATTTACTGGGTAGAAATTTTGTTGTTTTGAACAAACAATAATAACCGAATAATTAGACGGGAATAGGTATATGTTGAGATCATTGACAAACAATAGGTAATATAAATATGCTCATGACGATGTGCGGAAAATGCTAGATGGTTATGTACCAGTTGAATGTGAAAATGTTGAAAAATGTTGACAGGCGACGCTGTCGCCGAGTGTGGTTCGATGGTAGGCAAAAATAAATAAGTGTGCGACGCAAGTCAATTTTATGCTAGACTTCGGCCACCGAAAATTGCTGCGCGATTAGAAAATGGAACAGTTTAATGACGCGTTTATATATATATTTTTATATCAAACCTTGCAGTTTAGCCGGCTCGAGGTCAATCTTCCAAAAGAAGATTATTTCAAAGGCAACACAAAAAGGTGAACAGGTTGTCTGTATAGCTATTTCAAGAACTACCAAGTTCTATCATCAGCAGACTTTGCTAAAGAACTCCGGCATTGCAATAGCCATACCATGTCTTCAACGCTAGAATTGGTTGGGAATTGTAACAACCAAATGAAGCGAAAAAAGTTGGTAAAGCCTACAAAACCGAAGACCACCTTTTGTGCATACCCTTAGGCGCTATGAAAAATTAGTGTAAGAGCTTCGCCTTACCAAACTAATATCACGACCTGTTATTTCATATACGGTATATTGTACCACATAGAAAAAGGGTTTTTTGGAATAAAAATTCCGAAGTAACGGCGTGCCTTCCGTTGGTGTTATCTGGTTAGATTACGACCTATTGAAATTTAAATCAAACCTTGCAGTTTAGCCGGCTCGAGGTCAATCTTCCAAAAGAAGATTATTTCAAAGGCAACACAAAAAGGTGAGCAGGTTGTCTGTATAGCTATTTCAAGAACTACCAAGTTCTATCATCAGCAGACTTTGCTAAAGAACTCCGGAATTGCAATAGCCATACCATGTCTTCAACGCTAGAATTGGTTGGGAATTGTAACAACCAAATGAAGCGAAAAAAAGTTGGTAAAGCCTACAAAACCGAAGACCACCTTTTTGTGCATACCCTTAGGCGATATGAAAAATTAGTGTAAGAGCTTCGCCTTACCAAACTAATATCACGACCTGTTATTTCATATACGGTATATTGTACCACATAGAAAAAGGGTTTTTTTGGAATAAAAATTCCAAAGTAACGGCGTGCCTTCCGTTGGTGTTATCTGGTTAGATTACGACCTATTGAAATTTAAATCAAACCTTGCAGTTTAGCCGGCTCGAGGTCAATCTTCCAAAAGAAGATTATTTCAAAGGCAACAAAAAAAGGTGAGCAGGTTGTCTGTATAGCTATTTCAAGAACTACCAAGTTCTATCATCAGCAGACTTTGCTAAAGAACTCCGGAATTGCAATAGCCATACCATGTCTTCAACGCTAGAATTGGTTGGGAATTGTAACAACCAAATGAAGCGAAAAAAGTTGGTAAAGCCTACAAAACCGAAGACCACCTTTTTGTGCATACCCTTAGGCGCTATGAAAAATTAGTGTAAGAGCTTCGCCTTACCAAACTAATATCACGACCTGTTATTTCATATACGGTATATTGTACCACATAGAAAAAGGGTCTTTTTGGAATAAAAATTCCAAAGTAACGGCGTGCCTTCCGTTGGTGTTATCTGGTTAGATTACGACCTATTGAAATTTAAATCAAACCTTGCAGTTTAGCCGGCTCGAGGTCAATCTTCCAAAAGATTGCGCTCTCGTCTTTTGCCTACCCGCGACTCTGTGATACGTGTTTTTGTGTATTTTTGTAATTTTTATTCTTTAGTTGTGGAGGCTTACTCTGCACATTAGCCCATGCAGAACTGGTCAGTATATTTTTATACACAGATTTTTAACCTTTAGAATTTTTAGTTTTTGTATTTCCTTTTTTAATTAAATTAAACTTTTTGATAAAATGGTTGTCTGCTTCAAAAATAATTGCATACTTGCCACTAATGCGGTTGACTCCCATGATTATATTCTTTGTTGGCTGTGTGACAATGCGGTTCACGGTTCAAGTGTGCAGGTTACACAGGCAGAATCAAGGAGTCTATTGCTAAAGGTGGTGGCTTAAAATATGGATGTGATGCTTGCCGGGAGGTCGAGAATGAGATGCGCTCTTTCATGAGCCGGACTAGAGATAGTTTTGACACTTTAAGGGCAGGTGTTAATAAACTTCAAGCGGAGTTTACTGCGGTGGAGACTCAGTTCAGAAGTTTATCGCTTATGAATGAGTCTCCGAAACATAAAAGGACCAGTCCTTGGGGTGTTTCTGTATCTGTAGATCCGCCAGCGTCTCTTATCGTCCCCGACCGGTCTCATGCACCGTCCACTCCTAATGTACAGTAATTGATATCGTTTAAGAGCCCGGTTGTGAATGCTATTAGTAAGGAATTACCGGTATCACCTGGGAATGATCCCTTAAAAACGATGCCTATTGTAGTGTCCGATGTGTCCGGGCAATTACCCGTTCCAATGGAAATTGCCGATAGTTCTAAAAGTATCGTGGGCCCCGTAAACAAGTTGACTGCTGCAGTGGGTGACTCGTCCAAACTTGCTGCTACGGCTGACGCTTCGGGACCGCGACCTCTCGTTGGCATACCACCAAAGAAACATATATTTGTTTCTAGGCTAGACCCTGTCGTCACATCTAATGATGTAATAGCCTATTTTCGGAAGAAAGTTAACGTCTCGAATATTGCGGTGGAGAAGTTTAAATTTTCTTATTCTCAGGACATTTCGTCCTTTAAAATTAGTGTTTCTGCCAATATCTACATATATACACTATATGTCGAGAAGATTTTTGGCCGAAATATATATATATATTATATATATATAATAGTTAAGGATAATACTGTAAAAAAGAAAAATCGGCAACCGATTCGCTTGCCAACAACAACAACTATTACTATTCCTGCCACATCAGCATCTGCTGGTGTGTCAAAAAACTAGCTTCGTCCCTTAACCTGGGTTACCAGAACGTTAGAGGATTGAAATCCAAACTTCCTAATCTCTATGTAGATAGTCATTCTTTTGAGCATAACATTCTAGCTTTTACAGAGACTTGGCTAAAACCTGTACCTAGTAAACCTAAACCTGTATCTAGTACCCAGGAGATTGAGTTTGTCGGTGTTAAAGTAAATGTTAAATCCTTTAATGCTTTTATTACTTGTTCCTATATTCCACCATTGTCAGACATGCTGGTATATTTAAATCATTTAGAGGCAATTCAGTTTGTCTCCTCTTTAGTTTCCAGTCAAGACATGCTCATAGTTGTAGGTGATTTTAATTTACCCGCTAAGAGATTAATCTACCATGTTGCTGCCCTCTTTGTCACATGACTTTATTGATGGCCTTCTAGGCTTATTTTTATCCCAAGTCAATCCTGTCTTAAATTCTAATGGAAAATCTTTAGATCTTGTTTTTGTATTGGATTCTTCTTATTGTGAGGTTTCTAGGATCGAACCATTTATTCTTCCAGAAGACAAATTTCATCCTACATTAAATTTAAAAATTGATCTGCCCGTGCTTTCACCATTACTTGGTTCAAATGAGTCACCTCTAACTAGGTGCTTTCGTAAGACTGACTTTATCACCCTTAATGAAAACATTACCACTACCGATTGGTCCTATCTGTACAATTGTAGAGATATGAACTCAGCTGTTCGTTTTTTCTGTGATACTCTGAATTCACTCTTTGATATTTGTGTGCCTCTTGGTAGGCTGGAGCGGCTTAACAAACCTCCCTGGTTCTCTCGTGAGTTATCCAATTTGAAAAATGTTAAGACACGATATTATAAGAAGTTTCAAAAAACACGTCGTTCATCAGATTAGGTGCTGTATACAGTCGCTCGTTCAAAATTCATGATGCTTAATACACAATGCTATAAGAAATATCTTCAGCGCTGTAAGCTTCAGTTTTCTTCTGACCCTAAACAATTTTAATAATTTTGTCAATTCTAAACGTAAGACCTCTGTGCACCCATCTTTTTTGTCTTTTCAAAATAAAATATTAAAGAAGCTAACTTCGGCAATGCCGAAGTTTACATACCCTTGCAGTCCTTGGCAATAATTTTTTTACATTTTGAAATTTCTTTCTCTGCAACTCAATTCATCAATACACAAACAAAACATTCAAATTATTTCTCTTTTTACTACAAATTTTTCTTCCATCATTCCGTAAACAAAGCACAACACGCATACACATACCTACACCTGCCGGTTCAATCCAGTGTTTGATGAAAGTTCTATTCTTAGCGAACTTAAATTAGTCAAACCTGTTTATATTCCGGGGCCAGATGGTCTTCCTGGATGTGTACTCAGGTTCTGGGCAAACGCATTATGTAAACCCCTTTTAAAATATTAAAATTATTTCTATTGTCTGTCGAATCTTCCTCTTTTCCATCTATTTTGAAGGAGTCGTATATTCCCCTGCATAAAAATGGCAAAAAGTCCGAAGCCTCTAACTATAGGGGTATCTCAAATTGTCCGCTATTCCGAAAGCTTTTGTTATATAACTTCTCAATTGCAACATTTTTGCAGCTCTATTATTTCGCCATCCCAACATGGGTTTGTGAAACATAGATCTACAACCACTAACCTTTTAGAATTTACATCAATAATTATCAAGGGGTTCAAAAATGGTAAACAAACTGATGTCATATACACTGACTTCAGCAAAGCCTTTGATTCCGTTAATCATACCCTATTACTTTCTAAGCTGAGCGACATTGGGTTTCCACCCCTTTTCCTTTCTTGGGTTCGAGAATATTTAACAAATAGAAACAGAAGGTACATTTTAAGTATTCTTTTTCCGATTCCATTCCTGTGACTTCTGGTGCACCTCAAGGTAGTCATCTTGGCCCTCTGCTTTTCACACTATTCACTAAAGATCTTCCATCAGTCATTGTTCATTCTCGTGTGCTTATATATGCTGACGATGTCAAGCTTTGTCTTACTTATAAAGATACAGATTCATTTAGTCGGCTACAAGCTGATCTTAAAAACTTTCAATTCTGGTGATCTACTAAATCTTAAGACTACCAAATGTAAGGTAATGACTTTTTTCGTAACTCTCCTCAACTGGTCACTTATTTTCTAAACAATAGTCCTTTAGAACGTCTAAATAATATGAATGATTTGGGCGTACTTATGGACCATAAGTTAAATTTTAACACCCATATTTCCACCACGGTCGCAAAGGCCATGAGTTTCCTGGGTATCATTAAAAGATGGTCAAAAGAATTCGATGACCCCTATACAACTAAAGTTCTTTTTACTTCGCTTGTCAGTCCTATTTTAGAGTATGGATCTTGCATTTGGTCACCTCAATATGAGTCGCACCAGATTAAACTAAAATCCGTTCAAAAGCAGTTCTTGCTATTTGCTCTTCGTGGCTTAAGCTGGGATCGCAATGTCAATTTGCCTTCGTATTCTAGTAGATTTCTCTTGATTAACCTTCCTTCCCTAACTAACCGTAGAATAGTGCTTGGTGTTATTTTTATGCACAAGCTCCTAATTGGTGATATCGACTCGCCTGAGTTATTACCTAAGGTAAATCAGTCGGTACCATGTAGACGGAGTAGACATCCTTTGATACCTTTATCCCTTAGTCGTTGTTCTTCTAACTATGCCCTGCATGAACCTTTTAGGGTCCTCTGCTCTGATTACAACCTTCTATTCCCTGTAATCGGCTCAGTGTTTTCTATTAATATGATTAAAACTTCTATCCTATCCTATTTAGTTAATAGATAGCTATAGTATTATTTATTTATTTGTTTGTCTGTTTTTTTCTATTCTATTTTCCACGCGATTCGTGCCATGCGTTATACGGCTGCATCCCACGGTCGGTCGGGTGGGTGGTGGGCAGTAATCTGCTTGGGCTCGCGCGTAACAGTCTTTGTCCTGGTGTCGTAGGGGCCACTCAAACGTACTGCGCATAGTATCGTCAACGTCCGCTATCTCCTGTCTATTTGGCGTGTGGCTTTACGGGCCGCACTCTAGACTGAGCAACACAATTATTGCTCATTTTAACAGAGTAACATATTTTTTTTTGCAAGCAATTTTAATTTATGATGTATTTGATTGTTGGGCGCTCTTTGTAGCGCTACTTGTCCTACTGCATTCCGGGTCTAGCTTGTCGCGCTAGACGGTGCCGGTGCTGGTCTTCGCACAGGCTGTTGGGGCGCCGATGCTGGGCCTCTTGACACAGGTGTACTCGCAATATGGCGAATATAATGTTCCAGGGCAGTCCGCCGGGCACTTCTTCTCTGGTGTGGTCTGGATTTTCTTCTTGGGTTCTGCTTTTTGGGATTCGTATGTATCAGCAAAGCCTTTGACTCTGTTAATCACACTCTACTTTTATATAAGTTAAATGCACTTGGCATCCCCAGCCTTTTGCTAGATTGGATTCTTCAATATCTTTCTAAGCTTACACAAAAGGTCCTCTTTAAGTCTTCATTTTCTAAGACCATCCAAGTGACTTCTGGAGTACCTCAGGGTAGTCCATTGCTGGGTCCATTGCTATTCA
The DNA here is from genome assembly GCA_018152135.1 of Drosophila paulistorum. Lineage (NCBI taxonomy): Eukaryota > Metazoa > Arthropoda > Insecta > Diptera > Drosophilidae > Drosophila > Drosophila paulistorum. The sequence continues at coordinate 695,115 of JAECXG010000194.1, read as the reverse complement.
CTATTTTTATAAATGATCTTCCATTGGTAGTGTCACATTCTCGGGTGCTTATGAACGTTAAGCTTTACCTCAGTTTTAAAGACATAATCGTCTTCTTGCCTACTTCAAACGGATCTTAATGATCTTCAGAGTTGGTGTGAAACCAACCTATTAAACCTTAACGGCTCTAAATGTAAAGTTACACAACCAAACTTCTGTATACTTCATTAATCACCTCAATATGAGCCGCACCAAAGTACAATTGAAACTGTTCAAAAGCAATTTCTGCTATTTGCTCTTCTTGGTCTAAATTGGGATATTTTAATCTCATCTTTTAATCAATCTTCCTTCATTAATTAATCGTAGAGTAATGCTTGGTGCTATCTTTATTCATAAACTTTTAATAGGTGAAATAGACTCTCCTGAGCTATTGAACCAGTTAAACCTATCTGTACCCCGTAGATCTACTAGAAATTTTATTCCTCTATCTTTAAAACTATGTAGTTCTAACTTTTCTTTGCATGAACCTTTTCGAGTCCTATGTTCTGATTACAATCTTCTGTATCCCGTAATCAGTTCAGAAGCCTCTCTTTTTCTTTTTGAAGGTTGAGGTTGATCCTTTTTGGTTTAATTTTTTTCTGAATCAGCTCGATGTTGTCTAGCTCAGCTTGCAATTTATTTGCCCAACTAATTGTTGTGTTGGTGGCAAACAGTAGCTTAAGGAGTTCGGCTTTCCTTTGTTTTAGCCGATTCTTAACTCTGCTACGTCTTGGCATTACTGTTTTTTTTTTTTTTTAAATTAATTAATTTTTTTTTTTTTACCGCCGCCGAAATTATTGCAGTTGCTCGACTAGCCAAACTGCCTTTATCTAACTCGGTCGCACGCACTTTTTATTTTTTTTTTATTTATTAAGCAATATTTTGCTTTTTTGTTTTATACCCTGTCTCTTACCACTGGTGGGGGAGAACAGAGTTATTTTATTTTTGCTACCTTTAGCTGATCTTAGCATTTACACTTGCATAAGAATTCAGACTTAAAGGCACTGATTCACCCTCTGAATCTCTTACCACTGGTGGGGGAAAACTACAGAGTTCCTTTTTTCGAAGGACCAAAATGAATACGAATAATTCAAAATATGAACTGATTTTATTGTAAAACTTGTTGTATATATAAATGAACTCTTAGAATCTAGGCTCGATATGTTCTTATTCTAATGCTCCACGTCTTCAAGGTTGAAAAATTTTTTATATTATGCTCAGCGTTTGGCGACTTGATAATTCGTCTTTGTGGTCTTAAGTGTTAAGTGTCGACAGAGTGCGGATGCATGTGTATTTAGTTTTAAGCAATAATTGTCATATGAATTTTATGACTTACTTTTGTTTATGTTTCGATTTGTATATTTCTTTGGTCATTCTGATTTGGTGAAGCCATTTCAGCTGACCACGATGTTTAATCATAACAATAGTGGAGGTTAACTATGCGCAGAACGTTCAAGTGGCCGCTACGACACCTGGACAAAGCCTGTTACGCGCGAGCCCAAGCAGATAGCTACCCACCTCCCACCCGACCGGCCAAGGGGTGCAGCCGTATAACGCCCGGCACGAATAGAAAAAACAGATAAACTAATAATACTATAACTAAATGGGATAGAATGGATGTTATAAGTATATTAATAGAAAACTCTGAGCCAATTACAGGGAATAGAAGGATGCAATCAGGTCAGGGGACCTAAAAGTGTCATGAATGAAATAACACCAAGCATAATTCTACGGTTAGTCAGGGAAGGAAGGTTAATCAAGAGAAGTCTACTACAATACGAAGGCAAATTGGCATTGGATCCCAGCTTAAGCCACGAAGAGCAAATATCAAAAACTGCTTTTGAACGGATTCAAGTCTTGAATAATGATTTCCGAAGAGAAAGAAAATAAGCCAATCTTCATTGGTTGAATTCAAAATATGAACTGATTTTATTTACGAAAGTACGGAGTTTATATAGGATTATCTTAGGCTTTAGGGGGTAACAATTGTTGTTTTAAAAATACTTATTCTAATGCTCTAGGGGGTAACAATTGTTGTTTTAAATATCAAAGAAGCTAACTTCGGCAATGCCGAAGTTTATATACCCTTGCAGTCCTTGGCAATAATATTTTTACATTTTGAAATTTCTTTCCCTGCAACTCAATTCATCAACACACAAACAAAACATTCAAATTATTTCTCTTTTTACTCCAAATTTTTCTTCCATCATTCCTTAAGCAAAGCACAACACGCATACACATACATACTCGCGTAGCGCTACGTCTGTGTGTGTGTATGCATGTGCTCTGTTTGATTTGCTGATGACGTAGAACCGATTTGTATTGACTGTAACTTGTGTTCTATTTATCCGATCAAATTCAAATTTTGGGATCTGAGTTTTTATATTAAATTCTATTATATTGGTAAATTTCATGGGGATACTCAAATTTTTGCAAAAATGTTTGTTCTAGAGCTATATGATATAGTAGTTCGATCCCTATGATTTTCATACTTTATCTCACCCGGGTAAAAATAAGCTCCCAAAAAAAATTTCACACCGATAGCTCTTAAGATGGCTAAGTAAAACGCGTACGCACCGACGGACAGACGGACAGATGGACATGGCTATATCGACTCAGCTTCTCATGCTGATCAAGAATATATATACTTTATGGGGTCGGAAACGTCTCCATCTGTGCGTTACAAATATTTGACCAATTTTATAATACCCTCTGCAAGGGTATAAAAATAATTATTCTAATGCCCCACGTTCTCGGGGGTTGAAAATTATTTATATTTCATGCTCAGCGCTGGTTACTTGATCCGCACTGCTGTTATCATCTTAAGTGTTTTTCCACAGAGTGTGGATGCATGTTTTGTTTGGTATTGGGCAATAATTGTCATATGAATCTTTACGACTTCTTCTTGGTTTCTGTTTTTGTTTCGTTTTGCCAATAAACAAAGAATAGCAATTAACATTCCTTGATTACACAAGTGTGCAACCACGCACTCAGAGGACTAATTAATTCAGCCAACGCCGCTGCCTGCGACGATGTCAAGTACCAAACCTTCATCTAACCTAATCGAATCATAGCAAATCTGTCTTGAGCCTAAGTTTAGCTCCGCTGCATTCACTTTGAAGTCAGAATCTTTCAGTAAACCGAAACATACTGTAAATGTAATATAAAGTATCTTTGAATAAAAACTTTATATTTTTATATCGGAGTGAATAAAGTGTTTAATTGGCACACGAGCAGGGACCCTGACAAAAACTTGATCAAGTGTTAGTGAAAAATATTAGTGGTCTTGACGGAGAAAGCGCGTTAAATGTCTTAAGTCAACGATATAACAAACACTATATTGAACTACACCTAGAATCAGACAGGGTGAAAACTATCGCTGCAAATTCCTCTAGTATCCGTTCGGAGGAAAATTGGTACAAGTGTTTGGATCCGGAGCGTTAGTACCTCATCGTGGGAAAAGCGAGTAACCCTACCAACCAGCCAGTAAAAAAGCACCGAAGATGTTAATGTTAATGTAAGTTAAGGAAAAATAATTAAGAAAAAATCCAAAATAAAGAGAAAGAATTTGTGTAGACACAGTGGGAAAAAAATTATTGAACAAACGAAAGTGAAAAATAAATAAAAAGCAGAACAAGTAATTTTAAAAAAAACGTAATTACCTTTTTTCTCCCACTTTAAAAGAAAGGAAAAAATTGAAAGAAAAGAATTAGTAATTAAGTAATTTCAAAAAAGTGAAAAATCATTTTTAAACTTCATAAATAAAAAAAAATAAATAAAAAAAGGAGAGAAAAAATTATATAATAATAATATATAAAATTTTCATAATACCACAAAATATTATTTAAGTACCAAAAACCATTTCCATCCAAAATTAGCGGACATACCGCTATATTTTTTCGACACATATAATTTTCGCGATATTCAATTTTTTGCGACACCATAATAATCGCGATATCGTAACACTTATTTTCTTGAAGTAAACTTGAGATAAAATATTTTTTTCCGAAATGACTAAAGACAGCTGGGTTAAAGCAGCAGTCCTCCAGCAGGGTGGTAATCAGGCAGCGACTTTAGATGGTCAGGCAGCATCCACCTCAAATGCAGCAAACGCAAACAGAATAGAGGCACTGTCAATACAAAGATTAGATGTAGCCATCCATAATATTTTATCGTCTCAGCTACAGGAAATATTTAAGCAAATAAATTATTCTCAGCCAGGACATATTCCGTTTACAGATCAGACAGCTAGTGTCCAGGATAACTGGCAAGAACTAGACAAAGTGCCAGATATTGTAAAAAATTTTGACAAATTCTCAGGTAGTCGTGAAGAATTCTCAACATAGTTTGCATTCGCCACGCGTTTGATGGAATTGTATGCTCCCATTCAGGGAACACCCAAATACTTTGCAATCCTTATGACTATTCGAGGCAAAATTACAGGCTATGCCAACACACTGTTGAAAGTCTATCGCACCGCATTACCTTGGGGGACAATCTCACAGTGTTTGTTATCTGAATACTCAGACAAACGAGATTTGAGCACTTTAGAGTACCAGCTATTCACCATGTCCCAAAAGGGCACTTCCATTCATGACTTCTACTTTGTCGTGTACCATCAGATGTCTTTAATACTAGACCAAATCGAAACCATGGGCTATACTCCCGAGACCATGGAAGCTATGGCAAAACAGGTCAGAGATAGGGCTCTAGATACCTTCACCAGGGGTCTAAACGGAGATCTATCAGACAGAATGAGCCTAGCTCAACCCATAGATCTGAGGCATGCATTGCAATTGTGCGAGATGTTAGATAATAAAAGGGCTAGGAACCATATCGGCCATCGCGACACTCGTCCACCTGTAGGGCCAAAACCCCAACAGTACACAAAAAATAACCTGCATCCTCAGCGACCATACATACCGGCTATTCCACCCAAACCTTATAATAACAACAACTTTTATAATCAAAAACCGATGCAGAACGTGTTCATTCCCCAAAACAAATTTCCACAGACTAATAACCCCGTATTCTTCAACGCACCACCAAGGTCCTTCGCCGCCAAGCCACAGCCGGCACCAACACCAATGGATGTTGAAGGCTCTATTTTAACAAGGCTCTATTTTAACTACATGAAGAAGCCAAACTTTAATTCACCACAACAATTTGCTCTCAAAAGAGTCAATCAGTCTACTGCAAATTTTCCCAATAAAGTGCAGAGACAATTCCATATTGAAACAGGTATGTCGGGTGAACAATATATCACCATACCCCTCAAGAAGAGCATTACTCTGATACGTCCGATTATCAGGCCGTTTACCAAGGTCAAGAAGATTTTTTCGAATTAGTTCCATATTCTGAGGTTCGTGAACATCAAGAGCAGGAGGAATATTTTACCTCACAAGGAGACAACTCAGAGTTAGTCCCACAGAATAAAAAGGAAACAAGATCACCATCACAGGAGCCTCAACAACCACAAATTGAGACCACCGTTTATTTTTCAGTCTAAAGTGTTCCTTTTTGCCGTACTTTGTCGTCCGGGGCAAAGACGGCACAGCATACAATTTCTTAATAGATACCGGTTCAAATAAAAACTATGTCCAACCCGAAATCGCCAAAAATATCAAAACAAATGAACACAAGTTTTACGCGAACACCGAAGGTGGTCGCATCTTAATCACCAGCCATATCCATTTGGGTTTATTTAACGAACCCAATAAACCTATAACTTTCTTCTTATTACCTAATTTGAATCCATACTATGGAATCCTAGGTAATGACACACTAAACGCCATCATTGATGTGGGAAACGATTTATTATTTGTCAACAACTCTCATGTTGTTAATGTAAAGCAGATGCGAGCTCATCAGGTCCATACGATCAACTCAGATGAACTCACCAATCAGCAGAAATTAGGGTTAAAGGCACTCCAAGAGGAGTACGAATCGCTATTCGCAGACCCAAATAGAAAATTGACCTATGTTACTAATGTCCAAGGAGAAATCTGAACGACAACAGACACTCCAGTCTATATGAAGCATTATCACTACCCAGATTCTTTAAGAGAAGTAGTGGAAGACCAGCTACAAGAATTACTAAGAGATGGTATAATACGACCCTCACGGTCGCCCTATAATTCCCCTGTATGGATAGTCCCTAAGAAGAGCGACAGCCTTGGGAATAAGAAATATATGGGCAACAATAAGTATTTCTCTGTTCTCGATTTAAAGAGCGGATTTCACCAGATTTCCCTTAAGGAATCCGATATTGAAAAAACGGTATTCGCTGTAAACAGAGGGAAATACGAGTTCATAAGACTCCCTAGGCTAAAGAATTCCCCATCAATATTCCAAAGAGCTCTTGATGATATTTTGAGAGATCTCATAGGAAAAGATTGTTATGTCTACATCGATGGTATAATAATATTCAGTGAATCAGAGGAAGAGCATTTCCGACATCTAGCTCTGGTATTTTCTTTGACCAAAGCAAATATGAAGGTCCAACTAGATAAATGCAAATTCCTAAGAGACAGCGTTGATTTCCTAAGCGTAGTAATTTCAAGGGAGGGAGTTAAAACCAATCCAGAGAAAATTCAGGCCGTTAAAATGTTCCCCATTCCAAAAAACCTAAAACAACTAAGATCCTTCCTGGGATTAGCTAGTTACTACAGAAGATTTATCAATCTATCTAGACCCTTGACAGCGTTATTGAGAGGAGAACATGGCAGAGCCAAGAAAAATGTCTCAAGCAAGATCGAAATCCGATTCGGTGAAGCCGAATTCGAGGCTTTCGAGAATGTAAAAAATGCATCGGTGTCACAAGACGTAATGATAGCATACCCTGATTTTAAACAAGAGTTCCATTTAACCACTGATGCCTCAAACATTGCATTAGGAGCTTCCCTAGAACAAAATGGTAGACCCACTACATTTCTTTCCCGTGCTTTATCCAAAACGTAAGAAAACTACTCCACAAATGAAAGAGAAATGCTAGCAATAGCATGGGATACGCTAAGGATGTATGTATACGGCAAATCCAAGGTGATCAATTACACCGACCACCAGACTCTCACTTATTCTCTTAGTCCTAAAAACAACAATACAAAACTGAAGAAAACGAAATGGAATTCGAGGATTTACTATTCAAAGCCGTGGATGAGTACAACAGAACAATCCACAGTACCATTAAGAAAAAGCCAATAGAAGCATTTTTTGCGACAGATTTAGCCCATACACAATAGCACTTGAAAGGGAAAGGATTTCGGAAAACATTCTAAAGAAACAAAATAAAGACCTAGAGTGCCATAATAAAACTAAAAAACTAAAAAACCCATCTACGTCTGGATTAATAAACGATTAGGTTCGACGTCAATAACGTCAATATATAAAAAAGAAATAGTAGCCGAAGACGTTAATACCAAAGTTAAAACCAGGTCAGGCAGGATAGTTCACAAAAACCACTTGAAGTATTGATCAACATCCTCTTTCGACAGAATGTTACCACTTTGTTGGGGTCACACAACCATATTAGACTACATTCAGTCGAGAGTGGTCATGTTGGAAACCGGGTTAGCCGCGCGCGAAAATGGAACCTTTAAAATCATTCATCTGTATCTCTGTCTTAAAAGAAGCCGTCAAGAATTCGACAAATCGAAGTCCGTATCAGCCCTTTTTGGCCTATGAGATAACGCGGATCGAGAGTGAACTCAAGAGGCTTCAGCCGATGAAGCTCAGAAACAAAAGATCACTTGATATACAGCTTGGAAATGCTTAGCGGGCACACCGGATCATGAAGATCATAAAATCGTGGTAGATAAGATCAATGAACAATTGGAAAACAATAATAGACAGATTATAATTAATAACTTAATAGAGGATGGAGGATGGAGGTCTCAATTTCGCCGGTTCAATATGTTGTTGCGACCGAGGACGTCCGCACTTAAAGGAGGGGAGTTTAGCACCTACATCATAAGATGCAATGCCCAATGCTCAACCCCACTCCATCATCACATGCTTATTAGTTGCATGATCAGCTATTTCAAATAAACAGTCCGATCGCTAGGATAAACAATACTATTTCATCACATCATCACATGCTTATTAGTTTCATGATCAGCTATTTGAAATAAACAGTCCGATCGTTAGGATAAACAACAGGCCTGCATCCCACTTTCCCAGGCCCTCGAAGAATGGTGTCGGGTCCAGCGCATGCTCAGAACCACGCCACAACTTTTGCCAATAAACAAAGAATAGCAATAAACCTAACCTAACCTTCATCTAACCTAATCGAATCATAGCAAATCAGTCTTGAGCCTAAGTTCTAATCATCCAGTAACTTCGCTTTAGCTCCGCTGCATATATTTCGAAGTCACAATCTTTCAGTAAACCGAAACATACTGTAAATGTAATATAAAGTATCTTTGAATAAAAACTTTATTTTTTTACATCGGAGTGAATAAAGTGTTTAATTTATTATATTTTATAATCCATGTCCCATTGCCTGTTGATCTCAACTCTACAACTCCAAATATTCCTGAAGCTGTCGGACTCTATCCATAAATATCTCCTGGTTATCACTACCGTTTTCATGACTGGAGGTCGCATTTCAGCGCGACTCTCCTTTGCTATCATCAACCATTTCTGACATATCTGCTTCTGCTTCAACTAACACTGACTTACTAGTGCCTGGTTTTTGTGACTCTCCTGCAGCTATTATTTTGGCAACTATCTTTAAAACCTTTTCATGTACTTTATCTCTGTAGTACTGATGATTGAAAAACCCCTGCTTGAGCTATTTCTCATGGTTAGGCATCCATCGGCTACTAATCACTTTTACTTCCTTAATCACCTTGCTAGTAATGTTTCTGGGATCTAGTGCTTCCAACTGCCTTAACCTGGTATGCAACTCTACCTGCTGCTCTAACAATTTTTCAGTCTTAGTGAACATTTTGTATGGTGTATGTAAGAATGTTTGATTTTTTTTTTTTACTTATATGAATTTATTTTTTGTATATATATTTTTATATTATTATTGACTCTTCAAAAGCCAACTTGCTTTAAAATATAATGACTCATTATTTTTTTTTTTTTACTTTCCTACTCGATCATCGCAGTGATCTTCCTTCCTAATGTTTCGCTTAGCTTTACTGGCTATACTGCTATCGGGCAGATTAAATTTTTTTTAATTTAATTTAATTTTTTTTTTTTTTTTACAAATAGTTTTAATTTAGGATGAGTTTATTTGTTTAGTGTTGGGAGCTCTTTGTAGCGCTACCGGTCCTACCGCATTCAGGGCCTAGCTTGGCGCGCTAGGCGTTGCCGGTGCTGGTCTTCGCACAGGCTGTTGGGGCGCCGATGCTGGTTTCTCCGATCTTTTGGCTCCGGGGTCTAGCTTGTCGCGCTAGACGGTGCCGGTGCTGGTCTTCGCACAGGCTGTTGGGCCGCCGATGCTGGTTTGTCTGCCAATGAGTAGGATTCGCCTCGCCTCCAGTCGCCTCTTCCTTGCAACTATTTTGTTGTTCTGCTGCTTCTGGTTGCCTACTTGCAACTATATTTGTGTATACATATACACTAATTTGTATTTTATAATTTTTTTTTATTTTCGATATTAGGGCTTCGAATACGCCACACACAAAAACTCCCGCCGCCGAGATTATTACAGTTGCTCCGCTAGCCAAACTGCCTTTAAAATCGGACGCACGCACTGTTTATTTATTAAACAAAATTTTGCTTTTATATTATACTCTGTCTCTTACCACTGGTGGGGGAAAACAAGAGCTTATTTATTTTGCTACCTATAGCTGATCTTAGCATTTACACTTGCATAAGAATTCAGACTTTAAGGAACTGATTCACACTGAGTCTCTTACCACTGGTGGGGGAAAACTGCAGAGTTCCTTTTTTCGAAGGACCAATATGAATAGGGATTTCCGAAGAGAAAGAAAAAAGTCCAATCTTCTTTCGTTGAATTCAAAATATGAACTGATTTTATTTACGAATGTACGGAGTTTATATAGGATTATCTTAGGCTCTAGGAAGTAACAATTGTTGTTTTAAAAATACTTATTCTAATTCCCCACGTTCTCGGGCGTTGAAAATTATTTATATTTCATGCTCAGCGCTGTTTACTTGATACCGCACTGCTGTTATCATCTTAAGTGTTTTTCCACAGAGTGTGGATGCATGTTTTGTTTGGTATTGGGCAATAATTGTCATATTAATCTTTACGACTTCTTCTTGGTTTATGTTTTTGTTTCGAATTGTATATTGCATTAGTGCATCTGATTTGGTGAAGCCAATTCAGATGAACACGATGTTTATTCTTAAACAAGTCTAATCTGGTGCGACTCATATTGAGGTGACCAAATGCAAGATCCACAACCTAAAATAGGACGGACATGCTAAGTAAAAAGAACTTTAGTTGTATAGGGGTCGTCAAATTCTTTCAACCATCTTTTAATGGAACCCAGAACACTCATGGCCTTTGCGACCGTGGTGGAAATATGGGTGTTAAAATTTAACTTATGGTCCAGAATTACGCCCAAATCATTCATATTATTTATGGACAATTGTTTAGAATATAAGAGACCAGTTGAGGAGAGTTACGAAAAAAATCATTACCTTACATTTAGTAGGTAGTGTTAAGATTTAGTAGATTAAACTGGCACCAGGATTGAAAGTTTTTAAGATCAGCTTGTAGCCGACTAAATGAATCTGTATCTTTATAAGTAAGACAAAGCTTGACATCGTCAGCATACATAAGCACACGCGAATGAACAATGACCGATGGAAGATCGTTAATGAATAATGTGAAAAGCAGAGGGCCAAGATCGAAAAAAGAAGAAGCTTTCTTAAATATTCTCGAACCCAAGAAAGGAAAAGAGGTTGAAACCCAATGTCGTGTAGATTAGAGAGTAATAAAAGATGAACAGAATCAAAGGCTTTGCTGAAGTCAGTGTATATGACATCAGTTTGTTTACCATTTTTGAACCCCTTGATAATTATTGATGTAAATTCTAAAAGGTTAGTGGTTGTAAATCTACGTTTTACAAAAAATTATGTTGGGATGGCGAAATAATAGAGCTGCAAAAATGTTGCAATAGAGAAGTTATAATTTTCTCAAAAGCTTTTGGAATAGCGGACAATTTTGAGATACCTCTTTAGATAGAGTCTTCGAACTTTTTGCCATTTTTATGCAGAGGAATGATATACGGCTCCTTCAAAATATTTGGAAAGAGGATTCCGTATCTACAATTGTACAGATAGTAATAAAGTTTTCATTAAGTCTGGCAATGTCAGTCTTTCGAAAGCACCTACTTAGAGGTAACTCAGCAACATGGTACATTCATCTGTTGGTGACCATGCTAAACTGGGTAAATTAAAATCAGCTACAACTATGAGCATGTCTTGGCTGGAAACTAAAGAGGAGAATTGCCTTGAAATGATTTAAATATACCACCATGTCTGACAATGGTGGAATATGGGAACAAGTAATGAAAGCATTAAAAGAATTAAAATTTACTTTAAAACCGACAAACTAAATCTCCTGGGTACTAGAAAATTGAATCATTTCAGATGATAAAGCAGCATCAACAGCTATCAGAACGCCACCTATGCGAGAAATCCGGTCACGTCTGAATATAGAAAAGTTTTGATTTCTGTCCTCTAACGTTCTGGTAACCCAGGTTATGGGACGAAGCTAGTTTTTTGATACACCAGCAGATGCTGATGTGGCAGGAATAGTATTAGTTGTTGTTGTTGGCCGGCTTAGAACTATCCTTGTAAAAAAAAAAATTGTTTTGCTTATCGAAAATCAGCCTGGAATATCGGAAAACGTATCAATAAACTACAACTTTTGAAAGTACAAAGGAAACCTTTGCTTTTTATACCATACACCCATAGGGTGAAATGGTATATTAAAGTCGCCAAAATGTATGTAACAGGCAGAAGGAAGCTTTTCCGACCCCATAAAGTATATATATTCTTGATCAGTATCAACAGCCGAGTCGATCTAGCCATGTCCGTCTGTCCGTCCGTCTGTCCGTCCGTCCGTCCGTCCGTCCGTCCGTCCGTCCGTCCGTCCGTCTGTCCGTCCGTATGAACGCCTAGATCTCGGAGACTATAAGAGATAGAGCCACCAAATTTAGAATGTAGGCTCGTGTAGTATGTAGAGTGATCGAGTTTGTTTCAAATTTTTGCCACGCCCCTTTCCGCCCCCGCAATTAAAAAAAAACGTTTATCTCAAAAACTATTGCAGCTAGAGACACCATATTTAGTATGTATATTTGCTTAGTAAATGCGCTCATTTTGTAATTATACAGATTTTGCCACGCCCCTTTCCGCCTCCGCAATTTAAAAAAAACGTTTTTCTCAAAAACTATTGCAGCTAGAGACACCATATTTAGTATGTATATTTGCTTAGTAAATGCGCTCAATTTGTAATTATACAGATTTTGCCACGCCCCTATCCGCCCCCGAAATTTTAAAAACTCGATTATCTCCCGTAATTTTTCACCTTGTGGAATCAAATTTGGCACACTTGAAATTGATACTAATATCCAGCAAAATACCAAATTTGATCAAAATCGGACAAAAAATAGCCAAGTTATGCATAAAACCGTTTTTCCATAAGGCCGGAGTTGGCCGTTGCCGGGTGGGGCGCTAGGGTGCTCAAATGCATGAGTGAGTGAGATACTAAGATATGCTTGTAAAAAGCATGTGAACAGAACTTTTTTAAAATAGGCAAATGCATTTGTTATAACAAATTTGAAATATTTGTTTTACTGGTGTATGGTATACCTAAGTCGGCGAGACGACTTACTTACTTCATTTTATTACAAGTTGCTTCAATTTACTATAAAAACATTTAAGTGACACATTCTTATTTTAAGCGTTAAGAAAAGGAAGACCAATGCACAAAGAAAATAAAATCCCAGTCCATCTGTCTAAGTGCCTCAGAAAATTTCCAAACATAAATTGGAAGCATTTTATTTTCAGTTTTATTCATGATTTTTTGTTTCTTTCACCTTCTTTCTTTCATCTTTATATTTGTGGAAAGCAGCATAAATTTGAAAAACATTTCAAGTCAAACGCATCCATCCAGATGCTTCGCCGCACTACTGAAACAACAACTGCAATGTATAACACAACTACTGGGCGTGGCATTAGTCAGGCCAAGACATAACACGCTAAATGCTCATTGAAGATCAGTTTTGGGGCGCTAAAAATAAATGAATTTCGTGAAGAAAGGCAACAGAGACGGTAATGAATGATGAGAAATGAAAGGCGGTTATATTGTCTGGACGTTGTCGCGTACAATGCAAATAACGTTCAAGTGGCCTGATTCGCGCGAGCCCAAGCACCTACCGCAGAACCAAACGTGGGACACAGCCGTATATCGGACGGCTCGATCGCGTGGACAAATACAAATAAAACGGGCAAACAATTAAAATATGATTAACTACAGCGTATTGCGAGCAAAGTGTGCTAAAATAGAGGTTTTCACAAGAGAAAGAGAGGCTTCTGATCTGATTACGGGATACAGAAGATTGTAATCAGAACATGGGACTCGAAAAGGTTTATGCAAAGAATAGTTAGTAATACAGTTTTTTTAGGATAGAGGAATAAAATTTCTAGTTGTTCTACTAGACTAGGTTTAACTGGTTCAATAGCTCAGGAGAGTCTATTTCACCTATTAAAAGTTTATGAATAAAGATAGCACCAAGCATTACTCTACGATTAATTAATGAAGGAAGATTGATTAAAAGATGAGATTAAAATATCCCAATTTAGACCAAGAAGAGCAAATAGCAGAAATTGCTTTTGAACAGTTTCAATTGTACTTTGGTGCGGCTCATATTGAGGTGATTAATGAAGTATACAGAAGTTTGGTTGTGTACGGATCGTCAAACTCTTTTGACCATCGTTTCACAAACCCAAGAACATTCATAGCTTTACTAACTGTAGCAGAAATATGAGGATTAAAGGTTAATTTATGGTCCATAAGAACACCTAAGTCATTGACAATATCTAACCGCTCTAAGGCAGTGTCGTTAAGATAATAAGTTGCTAAGTGGGGAGTGCATCTATAAAAAGACATAACTTTACATTTAGAGCCGTTAAGGTTTAATAGGTTGGTGAATAATAGGTATGTGAATAAAAAGAGCACCAAGCATTACTCTACGATTAATTAAAGAAGGAAGATTGATTAAAAGAAGCCTACATCCGTGTACATAAGCACACGAGAATGTGACACTACCCTGTCTTGCGAAAACATCGGGTTCGTGGCATCGAGTTATTGTATCGAGAACAACGAGCAAGTTTTTGTCAGAGAGATATGAGGAAACAAGTTAAATAGCTTCCAAATGGTGAATGTATACTGCCAAGTCGGACTGGGGTGGAAAAAACGAACAAGTAATATAGGCAAAAAAAGAATTAAACGAAATTTTAACACAGACATTCAATCTCCTGATTGGAAGACTGGACAATTTCAGACGAGAATGCCGAGGATAGTCCGATCATGTCTATAAATTAAATATTTTAAGGGGAGAATTGAGGCATCGACAATTCAGGCTTTAGCCAAGTTTCAGCAAAGGCAAGAATATAAAGTCAAAAGCTAAACTATCAACATAGAGTCTAGAGAGTTTAGATTTCAGTCCCCGTACGTTCTGATAGGCCAGAATTAGACGAGCCGGAAGGAACGTTATTCACAGAGGCATGTAGCAGGCTAATCGAAAGCTGATTCTTCTTCTGCCCGTCCGAAAAATATGTCTGTTTCTTCTGGCAAAATTCCCGCATTTGTCTTGGTAATGGTTTTGAATTTTCCGATATTCCTGAATGCCTTTAAGATTTAAAATGCGGTGAAGAGAACTTTGTTTAACCGAGAATTCCTTTCATGGGAATTATGTCCCTCGGCTATGAGAGGCAATGTGGTATCAGAGGTGCTGTAGTAAATATTCCCATATCCATCCACGATATTGTTACGGAGCTTCCTCGCACATCTGACTTTTACCCATACTATCCAAGTCGACTTACATCGGAAGCTCGAGTATAACCACAACTTTATGACAGAAACCATCCGCCCTGCCAAATTTTCTATGCTGTACAATTTTTCTAAATTTTTTTAATATTAATTTTACAATTTTTTTAAATTCTGAGCTGTGGAAAAAACATAACATTACCGTGTCTGAAAATTGGCTTCAATTTATATGCCGAGAAAGTTCCTTATATTGCAGACGTACCCGATAGGTCAGTTGTCGATGAACTTGTTGGTCAAAATAATTCTTTTGGAGAAATTTTTTGGAGAATCCAAATGTAGATGAAGAAGAAAATCTATATCCTGGTGGTCACGAGACTTTGTTGGACAACAATTCACTAGAGCAGAACCCAATCACCAGACGTATTGCTCGGTGAAGACCGGCCTACAGTGGACTTAACATTGAACGAAGACGCATAAGAAGTGTCCTTCCCTACAGTTCCATGCCCGAAAGGCTCGTTCGTATATGTGATATCAAATTCTTAAAGGTTTGCGCTCCACCTCATTGGGAAGCTGGAAAAGAAAGTTCTTGTCATGATTAGACACTTTGGGTTGCCTAAAATTTTTATTACATTATCTGCTGCCGAAGCCAAATGGACTGAGCTATTGGTTATTCTTGTAAAACTTTTGGATTATTTATTAGTATAGAGGATTATATTACTAGTATAGAGGAAGCTCCAAACCTTTCGAGTTCTGAAAAAGCTCGGTTAATTCGATCCGACCAGGTAAGTACCTGTTCTAGATATTTTGATAATAGACTGCGAGAATTGATGAAACTATTCAAATCCGAAATATTTGGAGAATTTGAACGGTTGCACTATTATTGGAGAATAGAGTTCCAACGCAGACTGTCACCCCACTCCCATGGCATGTACTGGCTTACTGGAGCTCCTAAGTTCAACAATGGTGAATACACCAATATTGAACAGATGTTGAATTTTATCGATAGATTTATCACCACTAATGGTGATGATCCTGAGCTACACAGACACAGCGCATTATGTCTAAGGGAACATCGGGGTCAAGAATTTCGTCGGTGTAATATGACTTACCCATTAATGCCTCAAACTAAAATATTGTTTCCATTAGAAGATGAAGAGGCAAATATTGATCAATATAAAAACCTTATCAAAAAAAATAAAGAATACCTAAACCTCAGTACAGAGGAAAAAGCTATCAGATTTAATAATTTTAAGATCTTTTTGTCCGACCTTGAGGGGTATATGCTTGCTTTAGGATCGAGTTTGAAAAAGCCAGTTTTTCTGCTTATAATAGAGATATTTTGAGGCTAAACCGTTCTAACATGGATAATCAATTTATCCTAGACGCCTATGCCTATACGGAATTCGTATAATTAAGTTAGCCCCTATAGTATCAGATAGTAATCTTTGTTCACTTGTACGATCGCTTAACCTTAAGCAACGTCAGTACTATGCTCATATCATGCGAATGTGTTTTCCAAGAAAATATTCTATGAGTATGTAGGTGGTGGTGCTGGGGTTGGTAAAAGTCGATTGATTTCTACAACTTACCAATCAGTAACGTAACAAGCGACTAAATAACCTGGAGCCACCGACTCTGTTAATGTTCTTCTATTCCCCCCCCCACTGAAAAAAGCTTCATTCCCTATTCTTCTAAATACTAAGCATTGAAAACTGATTGACTTTAAACTAATTATAATTGATGGTTGTAGTAGCCCTCTTTAGCGTTCGCTTAGAAACATAATTTTTGGTAAAGGCTTCTTCATTTTAAAGTCGAAAAGACGTTAATATTTATATTCACATATATTATATATACATATTAGTAAACCTAGCGGACTCCGTTTCGCCACCAGATGGATTAGTTTTTTGCAACATTTCTTCTCTACTGTATAAAACACTAGCTGTTCCCTGCCAGCACATTCCTTTCGTGTCATTATTGAACTTCGGAGCCTGACAGTAAGGGCAGACATGACTCATCTGGCCAATGACGACATAGCGGCTGGAGCCATGATTAGAAGTTGGGTTATATCAAAATGCAATACGATGGTATTGGTAATTTCGATCAAGTCGCGGCCTGTGCGCGGGATTTAGCTACACTTCCCCTATGCAGTTCACTTCTTTGCGAGCGAAGCAATTGTGCTGCGGCTCGCAAACGCTCATGCTCAAGCCTGTCTGCTCGGTTTTCGGCTGGTTCCATAACAATCCTCTGCCGTTGCCTTAGCCGCTTTGTCTCCCGTAATAATTCCTGCTCTTCTTCATGCCTATTCGAAACATAATCAGAAGAAATTTCTGCGCTGAGAGTACGACGACCCAAATTCGCTTTTATGGAGGCATTATTTAGTTTGTAACTGAAACAGGAGAATTTGTATTTAATAAATGCCCCGTCTGTTGCAATCGATTCACGGAAGTATGATTTCGACATACAAAATAGATGTTGGCCGATTCTCAGAGATACCGGATAAGGACAAAAAATGAAAAAAAAAAATAGAATTAATGAAATTATTTCATGACATAGTTGGCCCGGCGAACTTTACAGGAATGAATGAATTTCCTACAACGTGGTAGACATGTAACTGCCCCGCCTACTGCGGTCGATACACGGAAAGCCGTTATGAAATTTCACTTTTGTTATTGGATTAAATATAATGAAAAACTAAAAGGTTTAATAAACTTCGGCAAAGCCGAAGTTAGCTTCTTTGATATTTTTTTCCATGCATATGCATACTTAGTAGTAATTTTGCTACCTTTTCCTGTTTCATTTGTACGCAAAGTTTGGCGGTGTTTTGGATAATACTTTTAGTTGTTTTTTTGTAGCGCCTCGGCAACATTGTTTCATACCTTTTTATACCCTTGCAAAAAGGGTATATTAGTTTTGGTCAGAAGTGTGCAACGCATAGAAGGAAGCATCTCCGACCATACAAAGTATACATATTCTTGATCAGCACGACGAGACGAGTTCAAATAGCCATGTCCGCCCGTCCGTCCGTCCGTCCGTCCGTCTGTACGTCCGTCCGTCCGTCAGTCCGTCCGTCTGTCCGTCCGTCTCGATCGATGCGAACTCCTCCTAGACTGTTAGAGCTTCAGAGTTGAAATTTTGCATGTAGGCTTGTATATACTGCAGGGTTTGTATATCTCATATTCAGCCGGATCGGACCACTATATCATATAGCTCCCATAAAAACGTCAAAGGCACGAACAGTGACTTTTTTTCAATAACTTCGTTACTTTTTAAGCTATTGTCGTGAAATTTAATATAAGTTAGTTTATAGCTATAAACGACTGTGCCAAAATTGGTCAAGATCGGGTGACTATATCATATATCGGTCGAAAACAGTGACTTTTGTCAATAACTTCGTTACTTTCAATGCGATTGCTTTCAAATTAAACATTTGATAGTTAAATATACCTGTTAATGACTGTGCCGAATTTAGTAAAGATCGGGTAACTATATCATATAGCTCCCATAGAAACGATCGGTGGAAAACAGTGACTTTCATCAAAAAGTTCGTTATATCCTATGCTAAGATTGAAGGCCATTCTTTCGCAAACATTGGATTTTTTGGATAAAACGTCTTTACACTTTTATGGCTATGGGTAATGAAAGAATTACGAAAATAGTTGCAAGGGTATACAAACTTCGACGCGGTCGAAGTTAACCCCGGCCCTCTGGTTTTTTATTATCGTAAATTTGCGTTGAGATTGGCTTTGTTGCATTTCATTTATCTAATACCTAAATTATACAGAATATATGTATATACTATAAATATTTGTTTCATTGCCACACGCGGCCACATAATCCAAATCCTTTTTTGGAATGAATTTTTGAATCTATATTTGTTCTAATTATCGTAAACAAATTTATTCCCTATAACCCAATAGTTTGCCAAGGTAGAGTACAGAAGGAGTTAGCGAGCTACATCTTTAGCTAATCTGCAGAGAAGTCGCCTGGACAATAAGAGTATCGCGATCTAGTTCAACATTTTGCATTTCACATCTCTTTAGTTTCTGATAGTGCACTTAATTTTTTCTGTATGATCCGTGCTTATGCCTAGAGTAGGAAAGAACCCCCCTGATCCGACGAGCTAAGTAAGAGCAATGCTAGAATTGCTGGACCCCGATCTTTAACATACACTTGTGTTATCGTTTGGAGACTTAAAGCAGCTTTCACCAGTTGGAGACAGTTGGATCTTTTCTTAAAAAGTCTAACAAACCTGTGGGATAATTTCAAATTTTTCGAGCTTACAGATATAATGCGGCAGCGTAGTAGCCCTCTTTAGCGTTCGCTTAGAAACATAATTTTTGGTAAAGGCTTCTTCATTTTAAAGTCGAAAAGACGTTAATATTTATATTCACATATATTATATATACATATTAGTAAACCTAGCGGACTCCGTTTCGCCACCAGATGGATTAGTTTTTTGCAACATTTCTTCTCTACTGTATAAAACACTAGCTGTTCCCTGCCAGCACATTCCTTTCGTGTCATTATTGAACTTCGGAGCCTGACAGTAAGGGCAGACATGACTCATCTGGCCAATGACGACATAGCGGCTGGAGCCATGATTAGAAGTTGGGTCATATCAAAATGCAATACGATGGTATTGGTAATTTCGATCAAGTCGCGGCCTGTGCGCGGGATTTAGCTACACTTCCCCTATGCAGTTCACTTCTTTGCGAGCGAAGCAATTGTGCTGCGGCTCGCAAACGCTCATGCTCAAGCCTGTCTGCTCGGTTTTCGGCTGGTTCCATAACAATCCTCTGCCGTTGCCTTAGCCGCTTTGTCTCCCGTAATAATTCCTGCTCTTCTTCATGCCTATTCGAAACATAATCAGAAGAAATTTCTGCGCTGAGAGTACGACGACCCAAATTCGCTTTTATGGAGGCATTATTTAGTTTGTAACTGAAACAGGAGAATTTGTATTTAATAAATGCCCCGTCTGTTGCAATCGATTCACGGAAGTATGATTTCGACATACAAAATAGATGTTGGCCGATTCTCAGAGATACCGGATAAGGACAAAAAATGAAAAAAAAAAATAGAATTAATGAAATTATTTCATGACATAGTTGGCCCGGCGAACTTTACAGGAATGAATGAATTTCCTACAACGTGGTAGACATGTAACTGCCCCCGCCTACTGCGGTCGATACACGGAAAGCCGTTATGAAATTTCACTTTTGTTATTGGATTAAATATAATGAAAAACTAAAAGGTTTAATAAACTTCGGCAAAGCCGAAGTTAGCTTCTTTGATATTTTTTTCCACGCATATGCATACTTAGTAGTAATTTTGCTACCTTTTCCTGTTTCATTTGTACGCAAAGTTTGGCGGTGTTTTGGATAATACTTTTAGTTGTTTTTTTGTAGCGCCTCGGCAACATTGTTTCATACCTTTTTATACCCTTGCAAAAAGGGTATATTAGTTTTGGTCAGAAGTGTGCAACGCATAGAAGGAAGCATCTCCGACCATACAAAGTATACATATTCTTGATCAGCACGACGAGACGAGTTCAAATAGCCATGTCCGCCCGTCCGTCCGTCCGTCCGTCCGTCTGTACGTCCGTCCGTCCGTCAGTCCGTCCGTCTGTCCGTCCGTCTGGATCGATGCGAACTCCTCCTAGACTGTTAGAGCTTCAGAGTTGAAATTTTGCATGTAGGCTTGTATATACTGCAGGGTTTGTATATCTCATATTCAGCCGGATCGGACCACTATATCATATAGCTCCCATAAAAACGTCAAAGGCACGAACAGTGACTTTTTTTCAATAACTTCGTTACTTTTTAAGCTATTGTCGTGAAATTTAATATAAGTTAGTTTATAGCTATAAACGACTGTGCCAAAATTGGTCAAGATCGGGTGACTATCATATATCGGTCGAAAACAGTGACTTTTGTCAATAACTTCGTTACTTTCAATGCGATTGCTTTCAAATTAAACATTTGATAGTTAAATATACCTGTTAATGACTGTGCCGAATTTAGTAAAGATCGGGTAACTATATCATATAGCTCCCATAGAAACGATCGGTGGAAAACAGTGACTTTCATCAAAAAGTTCGTTATATCCTATGCTAAGATTGAAGGCCATTCTTTCGCAAACATTGGATTTTTTGGATAAAACGTCTTTACACTTTTATGGCTATGGGTAATGAAAGAATTACGAAAATAGTTGCAAGGGTATACAAACTTCGACGCGGTCGAAGTTAACCCCGGCCCTCTGGTTTTTTATTATCGTAAATTTGCGTTGAGATTGGCTTTGTTGCATTTCATTTATCTAATACCTAAATTATACAGAATATATGTATATACTATAAATATTTGTTTCATTGCCACACGCGGCCACATAATCCAAATCCTTTTTTGGAATGAATTTTTGAATCTATATTTGTTCTAATTATCGTAAACAAATTTATTCCCTATAACCCAATAGTTTGCCAAGGTAGAGTACAGAAGGAGTTAGCGAGCTACATCTTTAGCTAATCTGCAGAGAAGTCGCCTGGACAATAAGAGTATCGCGATCTAGTTCAACATTTTGCATTTCACATCTCTTTAGTTTCTGATAGTGCACTTAATTTTTTCTGTATGATCCGTGCTTATGCCTAGAGTAGGAAAGAACCCCCCTGATCCGACGAGCTAAGTAAGAGCAATGCTAGAATTGCTGGACCCCGATCTTTAACATACACTTGTGTTATCGTTTGGAGACTTAAAGCAGCTTTCACCAGTTGGAGACAGTTGGATCTTTTCTTAAAAAAGTCTAACAAACCTGTGGGATAATTTCAAATTTTTCGAGCTTACAGATATAATGCGGCAGCGTAGTAGCCCTCTTTAGCGTTCGCTTAGAAACATAATTTTTGGTAAAGGCTTCTTCATTTTAAAGTCGAAAAGACGTTAATATTTATATTCACATATATTATATATACATATTAGTAAACCTAGCGGACTCCGTTTCGCCACCAGATGGATTAGTTTTTTGCAACATTTCTTCTCTACTGTATAAAACACTAGCTGTTCCCTGCCAGCACATTCCTTTCGTGTCATTATTGAACTTCGGAGCCTGACAGTAAGGGCAGACATGACTCATCTGGCCAATGACGACATAGCGGCTGGAGCCATGATTAGAAGTTGGGTTATATCAAAATGCAATACGATGGTATTGGTAATTTCGATCAAGTCGCGGCCTGTGCGCGGGATTTAGCTACACTTCCCCTATGCAGTTCACTTCTTTGCGAGCGAAGCAATTGTGCTGCGGCTCGCAAACGCTCATGCTCAAGCCTGTCTGCTCGGTTTTCGGCTGGTTCCATAACAATCCTCTGCCGTTGCCTTAGCCGCTTTGTCTCCCGTAATAATTCCTGCTCTTCTTCATGCCTATTCGAAACATAATCAGAAGAAATTTCTGCGCTGAGAGTACGACGACCCAAATTCGCTTTTATGGAGGCATTATTTAGTTTGTAACTGAAACAGGAGAATTTGTATTTAATAAATGCCCCGTCTGTTGCAATCGATTCACGGAAGTATGATTTCGACATACAAAATAGATGTTGGCCGATTCTCAGAGATACCGGATAAGGACAAAAAATGAAAAAACCAGAGGGCCGGGGTTAACTTCGACCACGTCGAAGTTTGTATACCCTTGCAACTGTTTTGGTAATTCTCGGCTATATCCTCCAGAATCCTTATAGGCAAACACTTCAACCCAAAAATCTGCAGTGTTCTCAGTATTTTCCCACTGAATTAGATGAATAACATTTTACTACGATTAATCGCTCAAAAATGATAAATTGTTCAGTAGAAAAAGAGCGGAAAAAAGCAATTTATATTTTTAAAAAATCCAGAATTCCCGCTGCCCGCTGTTTTGGTATTTTTCCCGCAATTGGACTTTCAAAAAAGCCAGATTTGACGGGAAAAAAAGCTGATTTGGCTATAGCTATAAAATTAATGAAGTTATTAAGAAAGTCACTGTTCGTGACTTTGCCGTTTGTATGGGAGCTATATGATATAGTCACCCGATCTTGATCAAATTTGGCGCAATTATTAATAAGAACACCAAACTGACAAATACCAACTTTTATGACAATTGCTGATAAAATAACGAAGTTTGTGTGAAAAGTCACTGTTCGTGACTTTGACGTTTGTATGGGAGCTATATGATATAGTGGTCCGATCCGGCTGAATCCGAGATATACAACGCCTGCAGTATATACAAGTATACGTGCAAAATTTCAGCTCTGCAGCTCTTACGGTCTCGGAGGAGTTCGCGTTGATCCAGACGGACGGACGGACGGACGGACGGACGGACGGACGGACATGGCTATTTGAACTCGCCTCGTCGTGCTGATCAAGAATATATATACTTTATATGGTCGGAGATGCTTCCTTCTATGCGTTGCACACTTCTGACCAAAATTAATATACCCTTTTTGCAAGGGTATAAAAAAAATAGAATTAATGAAATTATTTCATGACATAGTTGGCCCGGCGAACTTTACAGGAATGAATGAATTTCCTACAACGTGGTAGACATGTAACTGCCCCCGCCTACTGCGGTCGATACACGGAAAGCCGGTTTGAAATTTCACTTTTGTTATTGGATTAAATATAATGAAAAACTAAAAGGTTTAATAAACTTCGGCAAAGCCGAAGTTAGCTTCTTTGATATTTTTTTCCATGCATATGCATACTTAGTAGTAATTTTGCTACCTTTTCCTGTTTCATTTGTACGCAAAGTTTGGCGGTGTTTTGGATAATACTTTTAGTTGTTTTTTTGTAGCGCCTCGGCAACATTGTTTCATACCTTTTTATACCCTTGCAAAAAGGGTATATTAGTTTTGGTCAGAAGTGTGCAACGCATAGAAGGAAGCATCTCCGACCATACAAAGTATACATATTCTTGATCAGCACGACGAGACGAGTTCAAATAGCCATGTCCGCCCGTCCGTCCGTCCGTCCGTCCGTCTGTACGTCCGTCCGTCCGTCAGTCCGTCCGTCTGTCCGTCCGTCTGGATCGATGCGAACTCCTCCTAGACTGTTAGAGCTTCAGAGTTGAAATTTTGCATGTAGGCTTGTATATACTGCAGGGTTTGTATATCTCATATTCAGCCGGATCGGACCACTATATCATATAGCTCCCATAAAAACGTCAAAGGCACGAACAGTGACTTTTTTTCAATAACTTCGTTACTTTTTAAGCTATTGTCGTGAAATTTAATATAAGTTAGTTTATAGCTATAAACGACTGTGCCAAAATTGGTCAAGATCGGGTGACTATATCATATATCGGTCGAAAACAGTGACTTTTGTCAATAACTTCGTTACTTTCAATGCGATTGCTTTCAAATTAAACATTTGATAGTTAAATATACCTGTTAATGACTGTGCCGAATTTAGTAAAGATCGGGTAACTATATCATATAGCTCCCATAGAAACGATCGGTGGAAAACAGTGACTTTCATCAAAAAGTTCGTTATATCCTATGCTAAGATTGAAGGCCATTCTTTCGCAAACATTGGATTTTTTGGATAAAACGTCTTTACACTTTTATGGCTATGGGTAATGAAAGAATTACGAAAATAGTTGCAAGGGTATACAAACTTCGACGCGGTCGAAGTTAACCCCGGCCCTCTGGTTTTTTATTATCGTAAATTTGCGTTGATATTGCCTTTGTTGCATTTCATTTATCTAATACCTAAATTATACAGAATATATGTATATACTATAAATATTTGTTTCATTGCCACACGCGGCCACATAATCCAAATCCTTTTTTTTTTTTTTTTTTTTTTAACGTTTAATATATATTTGTTGAATCTACTCTTAAATTAGAGCCTAACAACAAGTTTGAGATATTTTTCTTAATCTAGTACTTAAGATATATCCAGGGGATATTGCAGGCGGCCCTAATCATTTATTATTGGGTTGGTCTGTCATTTCTTTTAAGACGAGTTCTATTATTAGTTCGCGTAAGGGAATTGGCAAGAACATTAGGGTGTACATCCAGTTTCGCAGAATACTTTAGTTGTTGACTACCTATTTCAGATTTTACGCTAGGTATATTTAGATCATTTTGAATGTTGTCGTTCCGTATGTACCACGGAGCCCCAGTGATTGATCTTAAAATCTTCGACTGCGCCCTTTGTATAATGTCGACATTGCTGGTACTTGCATTTCCCCATAGTACGGCACCGTAAGTCCAGATGGGTTTCAGTACGGAGTTATATAGGAGGACTTTATACTCCAGACGTAGAGGTGACCGAGCATTGATGATCCAATGTAAGCTACTCGCTTTCAGTTTAAGCTGTGACTTTTTTGCCTCAATGTGCTTGCGCCAAGTTAGTCTTCTGTCTAGGTGGATACCAAGGTAAGTGACATCCACGGCTTGAGGAATTGGTACGTTGTTTAGCATTATAGCTGGACAGT
Source organism: Drosophila paulistorum (assembly GCA_018152135.1). Classification (NCBI taxonomy): domain Eukaryota; kingdom Metazoa; phylum Arthropoda; class Insecta; order Diptera; family Drosophilidae; genus Drosophila; species Drosophila paulistorum. Next base: position 669,668 of record JAECXG010000194.1, on the reverse strand, counting down.
TTCTTCTGTTAAGCGTAAATGTAACATGTTTGCATTTCTGCTCGTTGACCCGGATACGCCAGGTTGCTAGCCATTCCTCTACCACCTTGAGGTGTTCCTCTAATTTTGCAGAGGCTTGTATCGGGCATTTGGATCTGCTGAGGATTGCCGTGTCATCGGCAAAAGTGGACGTTGTAAGTCCTAGACTCGTTGGTAAGTCTGCAGTGTACAGCAGATAGAGCAATGGTCCGAGTACACTGCCTTGCGGTACACCAGCTTCGATTTCAAAGTCAGCCGAGACGGAGCCATTACATCTTACAGCGAATTTCCTATTGTAAAGGTAAGATTCCATGAGTTTGTGGGTGTACTGTGGGAGTTTCTGCCGTATTTTGAACATTAAACCCTCCAGCCAGACTCTGTCGAAAGCCTGGGCAACGTCGAGAAAGACAGCCGTACAGTATTCTTTTAGTTCGAATGCTGTTCTTATTTCGGATGTTATACGATTGACTTGTTCAATTGTCCCATGTTTTTCGCGGAAGCCGAACTGGTGAGAAGGGATTGTGTTCTCCGATGCCAGAAATGAGTTTAGACGAATCTGCAGGACCTTTTCAAAAAGCTTCGAAAGACATGGCAGCAAACTAATTGGCCTATAGGATGATGGTTGGGTTTTGTCCTTTCCCACTTTAGGAATCATGATGATAGTGGACCTTTTCCATGCTCTTGGGAAGTAGCCAATTCTTATTATAGCGTTGAACATTTTGCAGATGTATTGTATGGCGATAGTAGGGAGTTCTAGGATCATTTTTGGTGTGATTAGGTCATGGCCATGGGCTTTGTTCGGCTTTATGTGGTTTTTAATAACTGCAGTGATCTCATCCGATTGGAGTTCCGAGTACTCACTATCCGTTAATGTGCTCGAAGGGGGAAGTACAAATGAGTTTGATGTTGGATTTGGCTGGAAAACCATTTTAAGATGTGTGGCAAATACGGATGCCCTCTCGCTGCGGGCCCATCCACCTGTTGGGCCCCTTATTGGTGAAACTGTCTCTGTAGGCGCGCTTAGAGTTGGGTGGGCTTTCCACAGAGGATGTTTAGTGCTGGATGGACTGAGCTTTTCTATGTATTTCCTTTGAGCCCAGATTTCCTCTTGTCTTAACTCCTTGGAGAGGTTGCGGCTGGCATGCCTTAGGCGAAGTTTTGCTGCTGGTGATCGAGTAATCTGCCATTCTCTTCTTAGACGTCGTTTTTCCGTTACTAATTGTTCTATCCGCCGGTTCGTAGGCCTGACAGCAGGTTTAGCGTAAGTAGAGGCATGTGGCGTAGATACTCTTGCTGCAGCTCCCAGCATCGACTCAAGAGCAGAGACGCACATGTCAATGTCCTCTGCAGCATCCAGTTTCGGCGAACAGTCAATGTGGGCACTCATGTACATTTTAAATTTAAGCCAATTTGTTTTGTTGTTTGTAAGCATATATGGGCGATCAAGTACTTGAGGTCTTGTTAACAGTGTGAATAGCACTGGAGAGTGATCGGAGGTTAAATCTAGCAGTGTTTCCGCAGTGATCCGATTACGCGGAATCCTCTTGGTTACTGCGAAATCAATCAAGTCAGGCATTTTCTGTGGATCTGTGGGCCAATAAGTGGGCCTACCCGGTGAGACGCAATCCATCTTATTGAGTGGGTTGACTATTGTATTGTACAACTGCTTGCCTTTAGGATTTACCAGGCGAGATCCCCAGTGCGTATGTTTGGCGTTATAGTCCCCTGCTGCAATGAAGCGTTCTCCGAGTGTGTTAAAGAAACCGGTGAATTCCTTTTCAGAGATTGAGAAGCGTGGTGGGCAGTACAGGGCAACCAACGTAGTGTTGCCGCAGCTGGTTTGGACGGTTATAGCAGTTGCTTGTAGGTGCTGTGTTTCGAATCTGTTGAGGAACGAGTGTTTTATACGGTTTTTGATTAGGATACCAGTCCCGCCATGAGCTTTTCCGTCTGGATGGTTTGTTGCGTAGAAGGTGTATTTTGGTATTTGAAAGTTATTTTTTGATGTTAAATGTGTTTCCGATATCAGCATGACGTCGATTTCACTTGAGTCTAGGAATAGTTGCAGTTCATTTTTGTGCTTGGAGACGCCATTAGCATTCCAAAGACATAGACGTAGGGAAGCCATTATTTATTCTCGATAAGCTTCTGGATAAGCAGGTTTTGATTCCGCATCAGTTCCTGCATACAGTTTTGCATGAACGTCATAAAAGTGGTCATGTTTTGATTAAGTGAGATCAATAGGGCCTCTAAACCACTTGGAGTTTGCTGGCCAAGCTCTGGTGCGCTAGGTTGCGGATTCTGTAGATAGTGGAGTGACGGGGTCTCTTTCGCGGGCTCCGTCTGTCCAGTTCGGAGTACACTAGCGAAGGATACACTAGGATTGGTTGTAGCAGGCATGTTAGATGATCTAACAGCCTTGGCGAAGAATACCTCCGGTGTAGTTTTGGAGGCGTTGAAGGTGATTTTTGGTCCAGCTGGGGGTTTACGCCCGTTTAGGTGCGATTTAAGATCCTTGAAGACAGGACATCCCCTGTAGTTGGCTGTGTGGTTCCCTCCACAGTTACTGCATAGTCTTAGTGCGACGTTGTTTCTGTCCTTGGTGCAAATGCCATCTTTATGATGTTCGCCGCAGCCAACACACACTGACCTAAGATTGCAATTGTTAGAGGTGTGGTTGTATTCCTGGCAGTTCTTACACTGAGGTGGTTGGTATCTCTTATGGGGCTCCTCTACGGTGATTCTTCTGTGCAATAGGAGCTGAAGGTTGTAGATTGGATGCACTTCATTTGGCTTCGACCGCTTTGCATCTGGTTGGAGCTCGATTTTAAAGAGCGGCTGTGCGACTTTATTCCTGTTGATGATATTGACAACGGACTTAACCGCAAACCCTTTTTCGGCCAATGCGACTGCTATTTCTTGAAGTGGGACAGATGGCTCGATCCCCTTTAACACAACCTGGAGCCCTTTACTGCTTTTTAGTTGGTAGGTATAGAAGTTTATGTTAGCAATACGGAGGTACTTTTCGATGATGCGGAACTTGTCTTCAGTTTGGGTTTGACATTTAATTTCTTTTATGTTACCCCTGTTGAGAGGGGTTACAACAAAGTTATTTGCCCCTACTGTTTCTACTAGCTTCGAAATCAGGGCGCTGCAGTTGGCACCACGGATGTATAGAGGGGGTGGTCTAGCCGATTTAACTTTATCCACAGCGCCGGCTTGATCGTCTTGCTGATCGGCAAGAATTTTAAAACGATTTCCGCTTAGAAGTGCTGCTCGTTCATTTGTTTTGGTTATTTTAGGCGTATTGCCAATTTTTTTCTTTTGCGGGCTTAGCTTCCGCTTAGTTATTTTAATATATCTATCCATTCCAGTTTGGACAGAAGGCGTTGGGTTTCTTGTCGTGGCTGACTCTGGGCGACTTGTCGATGACGGCTTGAGGCAGGTCAATACTTCTGCAGACGTTGCAGCAGTTGCTGTCAACGAGCTGACGGTGCTGGTCGGTGCAATCGGTGACCCAGTTATCGATATTGATGGAGAAGCACACTGCTCTCTCCACGGTAAATTGCTGTTGTGGCTTGCTGTTGCTGAGTGGCTTGCACTTTCGGTGTTATTGCTTACGGTAGCGTTCAGTGGGGTCGGCGACACCACCGAAAAGTACGCGTTGTTGCGTTGGACCGAGAGACGACGCTCACGTTGTTGTTGTACAAGTAGTTCTTGTAGCTGTTGCTGGTGGGGATCAAGAGAGCTTGGGCCCGAATTGGTGGACATGGCTTTTCCAAAAAAGGTGCTCACTTTGTTGTTGCAACTTAGTATTTATTGCTATTAGAACAAACTAATAGCAATATGATTGTAAAAAGGCGTCTCTGAGGCGACTGAGAGCCCTACACAATTTTTGCAAACGCGGTCTTTTTATTTTTTACACTAAATTTTGCGGAGTGCATTAAAAAACACTTCTGTACGCGGCGGCGGTTGAATTGAATCCTTTTTTGGAATGAATTTTTGAATCTATATTTGCTCTAATTATCGTAAACAAATTTATTCCCTATAACCCAATAGTTTGCCAAGGTAGAGTACAGAAGGAGTTAGCGAGCTACATCTTTAGCTAATCTGCAGAGAAGTCGCCTGGACAATAAGAGTATCGCGATCTAGTTCAACATTTTGCATTTCACATCTCTTTAGTTTCTGATAGTGCACTTAATTTTTTCTGTATGATCCGTGCTTATGCCTAGAGTAGGAAAGAACCCCCCTGATCCGACGAGCTAAGTAAGAGCAATGCTAGAATTGCTGGACCCTGATCTTTAACATACACTTGTGTTATCGTTTGGAGACTTAAAGCAGCTTTCACCAGTTGGAGACAGTTGGATCTTTTCTTAAAAAAGTCTAACAAACCTGTGGGATAATTTCAAATTTTTCGAGCTTACAGATATAATGCGGCAGCGCGGTGATCGCGATTTTTCTGTTGCATTAAGTAATATGTCCGAATCCAATATGACAGACTTGGACATTGAGCTATTTAAACAAAGGGATTATTTTGCAAAAACGATGTATTCGGTAATTATAATACCAGGAAACTTGCCCAAATAAGAATTTGAAGAATGTAATGGTTGCGTGTAATTTAAATTCTAATTATCCGACGCACATTTGGGTTTATCGCCAACTATCGAGTGCGATCAAAAATATGCGGCGAACTCATAACCGTTTATTGTGATAATGCATCTCTGTAGAAGCTTTGCAGCGTAACCGCAGCTAACTTCATAAAGAGAAGGCTTTGAGAATAGGAGCGAAAGGGTAATAGAACCTGCCACCCACACTTCCACCTCTTTCATTATTCTGGCTTAACGAAAATTTAGAATAAATTGCTTTCGAATAAAGTGAAGCGTTTAAATTTTAATGGTGAAAATCACCAAAAACGTCAAGTCACTCGGTTTAAATAAATCTTTCGTAAGCCCAGAAACAAACAAAAAGAACAAGGAAAAAGCGTTTGGAAAAAATTACGATTTTGGATACCAATCTCGACCTAGAGGCATATAAGGCGTAAGCCTAACCTAAAGACCTCGTGGGTAACCTCAGCTATATGTTGTACAGCCTCGGTCACAAGGCCAAATCAGTCAACATTTAATTCATTCAAAAGGTATGTCCGCTATAGAAAAAAAGGTTTTGATATTCGACTAAAATCAGATTAAGTTATCTAGGAAAAATTTAAGTACGATTTGACATAACCTATCATAGGCGTATCCCCATCACCATACGGCCAAGACGATAATTTAATCAAACACTACGGAAGAAAATTTAATCACTGGAGTTAAACATCAGTCAGCAGTGACGTCATAGCTTGATCAGTTAGCTGTCACAAGGCGAAAATTCGTGTTTAAATGAGAGCAATTACCAAGTGGTTATATCGAATTTTGTTTTTATGAAAATTTTCCATAATATTAATTGGTGCTACTAAAAGCTCGTTTAACGTATAAGTCATTGGAAAAAAATATTGATTTGGTTGTCGGAGTGTAAACGCGAATAATTGTATTAATAGATGAAGAAACGGCAATTTTGCATTAAAAGTAAACGTGTAAATTCAGTAACGATTAGAAAAATACTCTTTTTTTTGCGCACCCACAGTAGATTTATTTTTTTGTGAGTTTGTATGACGGTATGAAGCACTTAAAACATATATTCGTATAACACATTTAAAACAAAATAATTAAAAAAAAAAAAAAAAAAAAAATATCAAAAAGCAACATCTGATCCAGCTGCTGAAGGCCTTCATCGGTGGACTTTCCGAAAACCGTAAGTGTATTCTTTTTATCTCTTTTACCTTTTTACTGCGAGAGCTCATAACATATGGTGATTAAGAATAAAGTGCAAAAGAAAAGTAAAGAAAAAGAAGGTTTGATGCCCACATATACCTATGTTATGCAGCTCCCTCGCTATTATTGTTTTCTTTTATTTGGTTTATGCATTCTAAATTTTATTTGCCTTTGCCTCACATACAAACTACACTTACAAAATGATCATGAAATTTTGAATTAAATTAAATTAAAATTATTGAAAGGTATAAGGGCTATCATTCATTTCGGTGTCGCGATTAATTTTTTTTATAAGCTCGTTTACAGTAACGAATATAGCAAGAAAGAAGGAAAATAACAAAACATGTAATACAATAGTTAATAATGAAGCGTAGATTTAAGTAAAGTAACGGGAGAATTTATCTCGGGAAAAAAAAATGCCCTTTGCAAATGAAATCGTTTTTGAAGAATAAGTAAATAAGAAAAATGTATTTTGAATAGAAGTTTAAGTTCCCACAACATGAATTTATAAAATGATGAAATAGAATGTGCATTTGGGGTCCATTAACATATCATAATTTTTGTATTTTTGTTATTGGCCATGGACGGGAGGGTACAGATGAATAATGGCAGCTAACATCTCAGCCATACTAAAGCAAGATGTCAAACGTTTGGAGGGGTTCAGAATTATATAGCTAGTTGATTAACTTGAATGTATTTGTATCCGTCTTGTTGCTCGAGCCATTCGAGATCCATCAGTTTGTTTGTTTTGGAGAATATAGTTCTCTCTTTTAGTTTCATTAGGGACTCTATAATAAATTATATGTAGCGAGATGCCACGGAAACTGCAGCAACAACCCATCCCACCCGGAAGAGCTAGGGTTACATATTAGGGTCCCGATCCGCTGTAAGATCGGAGCATCACGGTGTTAGATATTAAGAAAGCCAACACTACTCTGCTACAATACATAATTTTGGCGCCCAACACGTGGGTCACACAGGTCAAGGTCAACGTTTATATTCGGTATAAATCGAAAGATTAAATGTAAGGCTTTGGTCTTGAGTGGCTCATGATAATGTGACTCGTCGAAGGGAAGTTTTTATTAATTTATATTTACAGTGTATGGAATTTGAGCTCGTTACCAGAAGCTGATGGTTGTCAACCAACACTTTGGTAGAAATAATTAGTTAAAAAACCCAAGAACCGAAAGAAAAAACATATAGAGAATTTTTTTTAATTCGCACAGGTTTAAAGCCTAGACGTATCACAATTAGCTCGTTTTGCCTTCACAGTGAATTTAATTTTTTAAGTAAGAAACGCATTAGTCGCGATTTGATTTATATACACATTCGGAATTCGAGTGATTGCGCATGTGATTTCTATCGACCAATGTTAACGGTATAAACTAAAGTCAAAAATTAATTTTGTTTCGGATAAGGAAAATTTAAATTGCACTTATCCTGATTAAGAATTTGTTAGTTGAAGATTATGTCGGAATAGAGGCATGCACAATCTTTTGGAATCTCAAGGTAATGCTTAAGCGTACACTTGTCCAAAGATGAGCATAGTTGACAGAAGACATTTCTTAACACTTTCGAAATCAGCGAACTAGATTCAATAGTTCAAATCTTAAAACTCCATTTATGTAAATGATAGAAAGCTTTAGAAAAAAAATCTATTTCACATATTATATCTTCTTGTTTTGTGGGAAAAATTAAAAAAAAAAAAAAAAAAATGGCTTTACACCATAGTACGGAGGAAGTATATAATCCCGCAAATTATTGCGGAAAATATTTGTCTGGTCTGTAGCGAAATTCAAACACAAACGCAGATCAGAGTTATTACTAATTGCAAGCATTTATTTCACAAAGCTTGTATAGTAAATTATTTAAAAGAAAAGGAAGAATGTCCTGCGTGTCTTACTAAAGTGCAGGAGAAGGACTTAAAGATAATTAAAATAAATCAGCAAGGAAAAAAAGTTAGACCAGTCACCAGATCCTTTGCACGTAGCGTAAATGAAGACCGAAGAACGGAAGAGCTCATAAACGTAAACGTTATTGAAGCACAAATACACAACACAAGTCAAGCCGACCTATTGCCATTAGATGCAGGGAATAGTACGCAACATGGAGAAGTTCCGCAATCAATCCCCAGACCAATTCGTCAAAGAGGTAGACCAAGTCGTCGAAGGAACACACGACATCCCGTTAATCAGCCTTTACGTAATGAAATAAATCGAGCGGAAATGGAATTTCTTATTCAGCAGACAGTAGAAAGGGTTATTTCTTCAATAAGTAGCAACGCGCAACAAAATAGTCATATTCGACTAAACAGATCGCCGAGCAGTAGCAGAAGAACACATTATCAATTAATCGGCACAAATAAAGTTGCGGAGGTGATTCAGAAGTGGGGAATCCATTTTGATGGATCTTCTAACGGCTTACCTGTGGAAGAATTTCTATATAGAGCGAAAACGTTGACGCGAGAACATTTAGGTGGAGATTTTGAAGCTTTATGTCGGAATATACACATTGATCTGATTGGTAAAGCTAAAGATTGGTATTGGCGATACCATAAGGGAATTGACCATCTTACCTGGTCAGAGTTTTGTTTAGCGATACGCCATCAATATAAGGATAGTCGGTCCAATTATGAAATAAGAGAACAAATAAGAGCTCGCAAACAGAAACCGGGAGAAACTTTCGAAGGTTTTTATGAAGCAATATGTCAATTAATGGATCGATTGCCTACAAGATTGGAAGAAGACGAATTAGTAGAAATTGTACAAGGCAATTTACTAGCTGATCTGAAGGATCGACTACTTTTCGAGGAAATACGGTCAATCAGTCACTTACGTCATCTGGTACAAAAGAGAGAGAATTTTCTTAAAGAATCGAGTCGTCTCAAGTTTTCAAATACACGAGGAAAAGATATAGGATCACACCGAGTATATGCAATAGAGGAAGTAGAAGAAGAAGTAAGCACCATGGAAGGGCATCCTCAAGTAGCAGCTCTGCAGAAAAACACTGAGAAATTATCTTGTTGGAACTGTTGTACTCAAGGCCATAAGTGGGAAGATTGCTTAGAAGAGAGAAGAATATTTTGTTACGGGTGCGGTACGCCTAACATTTATAAGCCCAATTGTTTAAACTGCAAGAAGCGTTCGGAAAACCGGCAAATCGGGGCATCCCAGTCAGGTAGGCTGTCCCACAACCAATAGAAAACAAAAAACCAAGCCTATCCGATTATTTGAATCAATCTAACACAGATGGTCAAAACAAGAATAGCTCACATGTTGATCATAACCTTAGGTTTCTACCTTATCACGAAAAATGGAAAAAATATTTAGAAATTAAGAACAGAATTTTTGAAGCACCTAAAAATAGAATAAAAAGAAATACACACCGAAGGAGGAAGTTTTATAGAAATATAAGAGCTAAAAGTAAGATACTTATATCTACAATATTCCAAGACAAAACTGATATGCGTAGTTATGCACAAGTCTCCTTTTTACAATTTTCTGAATTGGGTTTGTTAGACACTGGTGCAAATGTAAGTTGCGTGGGTGCAGATTTAGCCCAGCAAGAATGGTCCAAATATAAACAATTTAAATGCATGGGTTCCAATATGAAAACAGCTGATGGAAAGCCTCATAAGGTCTTAGGGGTAATGAAAGTAAAGCTTCAATATAAGGACCAAGAGAAAGATATGGAATTATATGTTATACCTTCTATCAAGCAACGTCTGATACTAGGCATAGATTTTTGGAGAATTTTTAATCTAGCTCCAGAAATCATAAGTTCAGTAGAACGCGTATCTGAGTTCCAATTAGAGAAAGAAACAGAAACATGTCCGTTAACCAAAAAAGAGTTTCAACAATTAGAGATAGTCAAAGAGTTGTTTCCTAACTTTGAAAAACAGGGCCTTGGATGTACTTCTTTGCTAGAACACCACATTGATGTAGGTGAGGCCAAACCAGTAAAGCAGAGATATTATCCGGTAAGTCCTGCAGTAGAAAAACTTTTATACCAAGAAGTAGATAGAATGATAAGCCTAGGAGTCATAGAACCATCTCAAAGTGCTTGGAGTTCTCCAATGAGAATGGTAGTGAAGCCTAACAAAGTGAGATTATGCTTGGACGCGCGAAAATTGAATGAAGTAACTCACAAAGATGCATACCCATTGCAAAGCATCGAAGGTATCTTTGCTAGATTACCGAAAGCAAATATAATTTCAAAACTTGATTTGAAAGACGCTTATTGGCAGATATGTCTGACAGAGCAATCGAAGGCGTTAACCGCATTCACAGTTCCGGGAAGGCCATTGTATCAGTTTACAGTTATGCCTTTTGGACTCTGTAATGCCGCTGCAACCATGTGTCGCCTGATGGACGAAATTATTCCACCAGAGTTACGTCTTTGTGCTTTTGGTTATCTTGATGACCTATGTATTGTAACATCTGATTTTCAGTCTCATTTAGCAGTTCTGGTAAGAATAGCAGAACAGTTTCGTAAAGCCAATTTGACGCTTAACTTGGCAAAGAGCCAATTCTGCGTGACAAAAATAAACTATTTGGGCTATGTAATTGGTAGCGGAGGAATTTCCACTGATCCTTCCAAGATTTCCTGGATTTTAAATTGGCCAACGCCGGAAAATTTGAAACAAGTTCGTAGGTTTTTAGGAGTCTGCGGTTGGTACCGAAGGTTTATCAGAAATTTTGCAGAAATTACCTGTCCAATTACCGATATACTAGCTACAAAAAAACCATTTAAGTGGACTTTAGAGGCTCAGGAAGCAATGGATAAACTTAAATTTCTTTTAACCACGGCTCCGGTATTAGCCAATCCAAATTTCGATCAGAAATTCTACGTACATTGTGATGCTTGCGATAAAGGGGTTGGAGCAGTTTTAGTTCAGTTGTCCGATAATCAAGAAGAAAAACCTATAGCATACATGTCTAAGAAACTAAGCAAGGCGCAAAGAAATTATAGCGTAACAGAACGCGAATGTTTAGCAGTCATTTTAGCCATAGAAAAGTATCGATGTTACTTAGAGTTACAGGAGTTTGAAGTTGTGACGGATCACTCAAGTTTATTGTGGCTATTAACACAACAAAACGTATCAGGACGATTAGCCAGATGGATATTAAGGTTACAAGCGTTTAAGTTTATGATTTCACACCGCAAAGGAAAAGATCATATAGTTCCAGATGCATTGTCAAGAATTTGGGAAGCAGACATAGAATCTCTGGAAAAGATGGAACCAATGATAGATTTGGAATCATCAGCTTTTTTAGATCAGGAATATTTAGAACTCAAACAAAGGGTAGATGAGAATTTAGAAAAATTCCCAGACTTACAAGTGAAGGATAAATTTGTATATATTCGAACTGAACATTCACCTGGTAGTGAAGAAGATAATTCGTTCAGCTGGAAATTAAGGGTACCGGAGAAATTAAGATTAATAGCCATAGAGCAAGCTCATGATAATATGTTATCGGCACATGGAGGTGTCCAAAAAACTATAGAGCGATTAAGAAGAAATCTATTTTGGCCTGGATTATCCAAACAGGTTCGAGAATATATAAGTACTTGTGCCACCTGTAAAGAAACGAAAGCCCCAAACAAAATATTAAGACCTCCCATGGGAGTACAAAGTATTTCAGTCAGACCGTTCCAAAAATTGTATATCGACTTACTTGGACCATATCCGCGAAGTAAATCAGGGCATATTGGTTTGCTCATAGTTCTTGATCATTTTAGCAGATACCATTGGCTTTGCCCAATGAAAAAATTTACGTCAAATTTGATTCAGGAATTTTTAGAAAAGCAAATCTTTCACTGTTATGGAGTACCAGAAATTATTATAAGCGACAATGGATCCCAGTTCAAGGCTGTTGCCTTTGAAGCCTTTTTATCTAAATACGCAATTAAGCATATTTTTACGGCGCTATACTCACCGCAGAGTAACGCAGCCGAATGAGTTAATAGATCGCTATTGTCCGCTGTGCGCTCATATTTAAAACATGATCAACGAGAATGGGATAAATATTTAACAAATTTATCTTGTGCTCTTAGGTCACAACTTCATCAGTCTCTAGGATGTTCTTCATAGAAGGCTCTATTTGGATTTAATATGATTAATTATGGCGACGAATATAAACTTTTGAGAAATTTACAATTGCTAGAAGAATCTATACCCTTTAGTAGACCGGATACGCTTACTTTGATTCGCAAGAATATTCAAGACAATAGTAAAAAAGCATACGAATGCAATGTAAAGCAGTACAATTTAAGATAATAAAGTCGGCCAAGAAGTTTTTAAAAGAAATTTTAACTTGAGCAATTTTAGTCAGAACTATAATAAGAAGTTAGGAGCTCAGTTCTCACAATGTCGAGTTAAGAAGAAGTTTGGAAATGCGTATTATTTATTAGAAACCTTGCAAGGGAAAGTAATTGGAACTTATCATGCGAAGGACATTCGACCTTAAAATTCCAGTTAATCTTCCTACTGATAGTTGTCAGAATTACCTGTGTTTGTAATGGTTGCGTGTAATTAAAATTCTAATTATCCGACGCACATTTGGGTTTATCGCCAACTATCGAGTGCGATCAAAAATATGCGGCGAACTCATAACCGTATATAGTGATAATGCATCTCTGTAGAAGCTTTGCAGCGTAACCGCAGCTAACTTCATAAAGAGAAGGCTTTGAGAATAGGAGCGAAAGGGTAATAAGAACCTGCCACCCACACTTCCACCTCTTTCATTATTCTGGCTTAACGAAAATTTAGAATAAATTGCTTTCGAATAAAGTGAAGCGTTTAAATTTTAATGGTGAAAATCACCAAAAACGTCAAGTCACTCGGTTTAAATAAATCTTTCGTAAGCCCAGAAACAAACAAAAAGAACAAGGAAAAAGCGTTTGGAAAAAATTACGATTTTGGATACCAATCTCGACCTAGAGGCATATAAGGCGTAAGCCTAACCTAAAGACCTCGTGGGTAACCTCAGCTATATGTTGTACAGCCTCGGTCACAAGGCCAAATCAGTCAACATTTAATTCATTCATAAGGTATGTCCGCTATAGAAAAAAAAGGTTTTGATATTCGACTAAAATCAGATTAAGTTATCTAGGAAAAATTTAAGTACGATTTGACATAACCTATCATAGGCGTATCCCCATCACCATACGGCCAAGACGATAATTTAATCAAACACTACGGAAGAAAATTTAATCACTGGAGTTAAACATCAGTCAGCAGTGACGTCATAGCTTGATCAGTTAGCTGTCACAAGGCGAAAATTCGTGTTTAAATGAGAGCAATTACCAAGTGGTTATATCGAATTTTGTTTTTATGAAAATTTTCCATAATATTAATTGGTGCTACTAAAAGCTCGTTTAACGTATAAGTCATTGGAAAAAAATATTGATTTGGTTGTCGGAGTGTAAACGCGAATAATTGTATTAATAGATGAAGAAACGGCAATTTTGCATTGAAAGTAAACGTGTAAATTCAGTAACGATTAGAAAAATACTCTTTTTTTTTGCGCACCCACAGTAGATTTATTTTTTTGTGAGTTTGTATGACGGTATGAAGCACTTAAAACATATATTCGTATAACACATTTAAAACAAAATAATTAAAAAAAAAAAAAAAAAAAAAAAAAATATCAAAAAGCAACATCTGATCCAGCTGCTGAAGGCCTTCATCGGTGGACTTTCCGAAAACCGTAAGTGTATTCTTTTTATCTCTTTTACCTTTTTACTGCGGGAGCTCATAACATATGGTGATTAAGAATAAAGTGCAAAAGAAAAGTAAAGAAAAAGAAGGTTTGATGCCCACATATACCTATGTTATGCAGCTCCCTCGCTATTATTGTTTTCTTTTATTTGGTTTATGCATTCTAAATTTTATTTGCCTTTGCCTCACATACAAACTACACTTACAAAATGATCATGAAATTTTTGAATTAAATTAAATTAAAATTATTGAAAGGTATAAGGGCTATCATTCATTTCGGTGTCGCGATTAATTTTTTTTTATAAGCTCGTTTACAGTAACGAATATAGCAAGAAAGAAGGAAAATAACAAAACATGTAATACAATAGTTAATAATGAAGCGTAGATTTAAGTAAAGTAACGGGAGAATTTATCTCGGGAAAAAAAAATGCCCTTTGCAAATGAAATCGTTTTTGAAGAATAAGTAAATAAGAAAAATGTATTTTGAATAGAAGTTTAAGTTCCCACAACATGAATTTATAAAATGATGAAATAGAATGTGCATTTGGGGTCCATTAACATATCATAATTTTTGTATTTTTGTTATTGGCCATGGACGGGAGGGTACAGATGAATAATGGCAGCTAACATCTCAGCCATACTAAAGCAAGATGTCAAACGTTTGGAGGAGTTCAGAATTATATAGCTAGTTGATTAACTTGAATGTATTTGTATCCGTCTTGTTGCTCGAGCCATTCGAGATCCATCAGTTTGTTTGTTTTGGAGAATACAGTTCTCTCTTTTAGTTTCATTAGGGACTCTATAATAAATTATATGTAGCGAGATGCCACGGAAACTGCAGCAACAACCCATCCCACCCGGAAGAGCTAGGGTTACATATTAGGGTCCCGATCCGCTGTAAGATCGGAGCATCACGGTGTTAGATATTAAGAAAGCCAACACTACTCTGCTACAATACAAGAATTTACAGAAGAATTTGTTTCAACTGCAACAATTAAAGCGTGCTAGATTTGGATTGGATTTGGAGCTAGAAATGTTCAAACTATCGAAACTTGGATTCTTCAAACCGGAGAGTAACCTCTTGAAGATTTCGTCTTCATAAAAAAACTTGATGGCAATCGAGCTGATGGTAATTCAAAGGATGGAATACTTGTTTTGGCAAAATTTAGTATTTGGAAAATGTACAATTTCTTTTTTGTTGAGGATCGAGTGAATTGCGTTAAATTTTAAGTTTATCTTTATTAACTCTCCATACACTTTCAAGGGAGGAAAAGGAAGAAGAAGCATATATACAGTTACATAGTATCTTATATCGATAACTTACAAGCTTAGTACAATCGATATAACCAGGGGTAACAAAAAACCAGAGGGCCGGGGCTAACTTCGACCGCGTCAAAGTTTGTATACCCTTGCGAGTTTGTTAGTAACTCTTTTATCTAAACTAATTGTTTTATCTAAAAAGGGTAATCTTTGCGAAAGAACGGCCTTCAATCTTAGCATAGGATATAACGAACTTTCTGATGAATGTCACTGTTTTCCACCGATCCTTCCTATGGGAGCTATATGATATAGTTACCCGATCTTTACCAAAGTCGGCACAGTCATTAACAGGTATATTAAACTGACAAATGTTAAATTTGAAAGCAATCGCATCAAAAGTAACGAAGTTATTGACAAAAGTCACTGTTTTTGTACCGATCGTTCCTATAGGAGCTATATGATATAGTCACCCGATCTTGATCAAATTTGGCACAGTGGTTTATAGTTACAATAAACTTACTTATATTAAATTTCACGATAATAGCTTAAAAAGTAACGAAGTTATTGAGAAAAGTCACTGTTCGTGACTTTGCCGTTTGTATGGGAGCTGTATGATATAGTCACCCGATCTTGATCAAATTTGGCACAATTATTAATAAGAACACAAAACTGACCAATAACAACTTTTATGGCAATTGCTTATAAGATAACGAAGTTATTGAGAAAAGTCACTGTTCGTGACTTTGCCGTTTGTATGGGAGCTATATGATATAGTGGTCCGATCCGACTGAGTGGTCCGATCCGAGATATACAAACCCTGCAGTATATACAAGCCAACGTGCAAAATTTCAGCTCTGTAGTTGTTACGGTCTAGGAGGAGTTCGCATCGATCCAGACGGACGGACGGACGGACGGACATGGTTATTTGAACTCGTCTCGTCGTGCTGATCAAGAATATATATACTTTATATGGTCGGAGATGCTTCCTTCTATGCGTTGCACACTTCTGACCAAAATTAATATACCCTTTTTGCAAGGGTATAAATATACAGGGCTGCAAACAGCAACATATAGTATTTTCAACACCATTCCTCAATATGATTCTGTGTGCCAATTACAATTTCTTTGTTAGTTTAAATTCAATAACTTGACACAATGATTATGCTTTTGTTAGACAAATTTTTCGATAATATATCAGCTACCACGTCCTTAGTTGATATATAGTCCAGATCAATCTCGCCAGTTGTAAGAACTTCTCGAACGAAATGATGTCTGATGTCAATGTGTTTCGATCGAGCATGAAACACAGGATTCTTGGCCAGAGGTTGAGCACTCAAATTGTCTCCGCACAATTTCGTAGATGTCCCAGCGTCTCCACATTCAATCTCAATTAACAATCGCCTCAAATGCAAAGCCTCTTTCGCCGCTGAAGACATAGCCATGTATTCGGCCTCTGTGCTGCTCAACGCCACACTGCATTGTTTTTCTGACTTCCAGGAAAGGGCCACCCGCTAAGAAAAACATGCTTAACTGCTGCTACATGTTCACTGTGAGGTTCCTTATTCCTTTGCGCCAATTTAATAACCGAATATCAGATATCAGGTCATGATGTTAATGCAAGCAACATCAGCTATCCGATTGCTGACTGATACATTGTCACATCCTGTATGACGGACTTCTCGTCTCTGCACGTCACTTGGAAACCAACATCCAATGGAGTAGCAACAGTTTAACACACTTCCATACTATGTCTTTGAAGCATGCCCTTTATGTACTGAGCCTGATTCATCACGATACTGCCTGTATCATCATTCCGGTCTACTTGCATGCCCAAAAACTCTCGTAACGGACCCTTATCGACGCATTCAAATTTCATCGCAATCTTTGCCTTAATTGCGATCATGTCATCCATCTTTTGGCAAGCTATAAGTAAATCATCCACATATATTAGTACCAAACAAAGTCTCACTTTTATATCCTGCTGATAAAGGCACGGCTCGTTCTTGCAAGAAGTGAATCCAAGATCACCTAGCACTGTATTCAACTTGGAATTCCACTCCCTTCCTGCTTGTTTCAATCCATATATAGCTTTATTCAGCCTCAACACCTGTTGTGAATTTGCCTTGTCCACAAATCCCCGAGGCTGCCTCATATACACGACTTCGTTTAGGTCACTGTTAAGATAGGCTGTACACACATCCATTTGGTGCAGATATAGTTTTAGCTCCGCTGCTATAGCTACTTCTCACACTGGTGAGAAGGTTTCGGAATAATCGAGCCCGTATATCTGTGAGCACCCTTTAGCCACCATCCGAGACTTATACCTCTCTACGCTTCCATCGCCACTCTGTTTGATAGTATACCCACTTTGAAACAATCGCTTTTTGTCCCTTGTGTAAACCTACCATTGTCCATTTCTTATTTGCCAACAGAGCCTCATATTCCTTATCCATAGCAGTCTTCCCGAATGAAGATTGCTTAAATTGCATCGCATCATCAAATGTCTGTGGCAAATCCAGTTCCTTTACATGTAACTTGTTTTCACGATTATACATTTTCTTGGGACGTCCTGGACCTGGGGATTCAAAAATCGAATTCACATCATTCGGATCCTTGAACATTACATCCCGTTTCTCCACGACCTCTCGCTTTTCTCATGAGTCGATATTCTCTGCCCTTGGCCTGATACTTGCTTCGTCGTCTCTTATCTAATGCAACTGCTATTGATCCTGCTGTTGGTGATCTGTTACGAATGTATCACGCTGTCATTATTGCCTCTGCCAAGAGAAACTCTTGCATATCCGCATGTACCAGCAAACATCTAGCCATCTCGACTAACGTTCGGTTTGCTCGTTCAGCCACTCCATTCTGTTGGGGGCTATATGGAACCGTCAACTGACGCACAATTCCATGATCCTTTAAGTACCCATCAGAACGCCTATTGATGAATTCTCGGCCGTTGTCACTTGTTATTGCTTTCAATTTTTGGCCAGTCTGTCTTTCAGTCATTTTTTTCAATTCGACGAATTTCTCGAATTTCATCTTTCGATTTTAGACAATAAGCAGACATTCGCCTCGACGTTGTTTAAAAGGCCCACATACATCGTTATGTACCAATTCCAAGAGATGCTGAGCTCTGTGTTCGGACGCTGACGGGAAAGGTTGAGTATGAATCTTGTTTTTCATACAAATCACACATGGCATCTTCTCGGAAAAATCCACATTTTCCATGCCAGTCACCATCCTGCGTTTAACAATATTCATTAGACTTGAATAATTCAAATGACCTGTAGTGTCAATCTTCTAACAAGTCACACATGGCATCTTCTCGGAAAAATCCACATTTTCCATGCCAGTCACCATTCTGCGTTTAACAATATTCATTAGACTTGAATAATTCAAATGACCATACCTGTAGTGCCAATCTTCTGCACTTATCTGTTTCGCTCCAAAGCATCGATTGCCTGTCTCGTTAAACACAAAGAGCTATCCTTGTCTCTCTGCTATTAATACCATCTCGTCGTCTTGGCGAACCGTCGCAGAATTTTTAACGAAAGTCACAGTGCATCGCCTATCGACTGCTCGATCAACCGACATAAATTTCGTCTCCAGCCCTGGTAAGTGCAAAACATTTTCCAGTTTCAGCTTACAAAATCCTGTTTGTACAAGCACGTCACCTCTGCCAACTGCTTTTATGACGTATGGCCAATACAACATCTTCCTCATGCGCAACATAATTCGCAAACATACTGCGCTTGCCACATAAATGAGCCGTTGCTCCCGAATCCAGACACCAGCTCGAAGCATCTAGATTTCCTGACTGTGCCGCAGCTAGAGTAGTGTACGATCGATGTTGTGATTGCCGATTTTCCTTTGGCTGTAGCACTCTATATCCATCATGCCCGTTGCTCTTCTGGGGTTGATACTCTCTCGTTACTCCTGCGATCTTCTTCTTCCAGCAACTTAATCCTTAGACTGTCCAAGAAGACTATCACGAGTCTCCATCGCAATAACGAAGTTTTCGTATTCCTTTGGCAAACTTTAAAGTAATATGATCACAGGTAGTTCGTCTTCTAGCTTAATATTCACTTTAGCAAGTTTGACCTTTGTAGAGAAAAACATATT
This sequence comes from Drosophila paulistorum, assembly GCA_018152135.1. Lineage (NCBI taxonomy): Eukaryota > Metazoa > Arthropoda > Insecta > Diptera > Drosophilidae > Drosophila > Drosophila paulistorum. The sequence goes on along the minus strand of JAECXG010000194.1, from coordinate 650,735 downwards.
GAGATAGTCGCTCATCTTGTCCTCTCTCTCAGCTGCAACCCAAGCAACTTTTTATATAGCGACTACCTTCGGACGGGTCCGCTTGGCTCATACGTTTCCTTGAGCTTACCCCATGCTTCCTTTACTGTAGCACAATTCTTGAGGTAAACCAACTGAGACGGTTTTACACTCAGCGTTATCGTCGTCAACGCTTTCTGATTCTGTGCATCCCACGCAGCAACCGCATTCGATTCCGTAGGCCTCGTCACGCCTATGGAGTTCCATAATTCCGCATGGATCAACACGCTGCGCATTTGAACGGACCAGGAATCATAATTCCCCTCCTCCAACTTTTCTATTTGGTAAAAAGAACTCATATTTACCACGCGCCTTATGCCGTGAGTCTTTCCACCCAATTACTTTTCGCCAGACGCGAAATATCTACTTAAACTTTTAACACAAATCCTCCTGCTCACACTTGCGTGTATCTGAGCCCATAACCTGTTGAGGATCGAGTGAATTGCGTTAAATTTTAAGTTTATCTTTATTAAGTGTCCATACGCTTTCAAGGGCGGAAATGGAAGAAGAAGCATATATACATATGGTATTTTCAACATTTTTGAGTCTCAAAACCTAATAAATCCGAGACAGGTTTATTGCCTTCACGTACTATAATACATACATCATTTCTAATTGTTTATAGGAATTCACAATTCCCTATAACAAGATTTCGTAAACAAATTATGAAGGATGTGGATAAAGTTCGAGCTCTTCGAGCAAATTATAATGTGGTAGTAATAGGGGAGTTCAATATTTGCCGATTTTCTAGAACAGATCAGTTGGAAGCCCGTCTTAGTTGATAGAGGTTTAATTTCTATTATAGTATACTTTTAGGGATAGCATTAGGCCACATACTTTTAGGGATAGATTATAACAAATTAGAACTTAAGCATAATGTTTAGCTTTAAGTACGTTTAAGGACACTAAGACCAATGTAAAAGCTCCCCTATAAATACCGGACTTGCGGCTCCAATAAATTACTTCAAGTCAAACCTTGCCTTCGCCTGTTTCATGGCGATCCTGCCAAATAAATAAATCATTGCCATAAAAAATGAGGAAAAATAATAACGAAACAACAACAACAACCAATGCGAAAGGACAAAGAAGCGCTACAGAAGGCATCGGAGGACTGCCCGCTGGACGGACCACGGCCCCTGACCATCGAAGAGTACCGGGCCAGGCAACCGCGGTTCGAGCGGAGCATGCAAGAAGGTGGCGAGAGGAGGACGAGCTGACGGCAATCCCGCCAAAGCGCCGAGGCGGCCACCTGGTCCGCTTTAGGAGATAGCGTGCGGCTCTACTGGCACAACTTAACAGCGACCCACCACCACCCTGGGCAGAAGCGTGCAAACTTTGGAGCAAGATAGACGAATTGGAAAAAATGCACAAGAGAAATCAGCAGGCAAGGCTGCAACAACAGCAGATGCAGCATTAAAGTATGAAAACAAAAAAAAATTTTATGTTAATAAAAAAGAGTGCTCATATAAGCACCTTTGTGGTAAGCGGCGATTTTTGCGCTGCCACAATAAATTAATTAAAATACACAAAATCGAAAAAAAGAAATAAAATGGAAAAACATTAATATATATTGTTTACAAATAACATACCCTAAAGAGGAGCACATGTCCAACATGTGCACTCAAAAAGTCACAAACACTTGAAAAGCTTGCCACGATCAAAGCAAGCTTTTGAAAAAGTTCAATAAAGTCAAACAAAAAAGCTCAAGTACAAGTTACAAAGTTTTCTGATCGCAGCAAGCTCCAAAAAAAAAATTTGCCATATAATATAAGAAAAAAAATATATGAAATACTAAGAGAACAAAATTAATTTTAGGGAATTAATTATGCCATAAAAATAAAACCAAAAGTAACAAAATTTTAAATGGACCAGAACATAGAAATATTAAAAGAAAAGTTTCAGAAAGCGCACAAGTGCATAAATAAGACAATTTATATATAATAAGCAATAATTATTTATTTATTTATTTTATTTATTTATTTATTTATTTACGTCAACTAAGTCAGCAGTCGACGAAAAAGCTTAAGCTAAAATACAAATAGTAATTAATTCATTAAGGTAGCTTAGCTATATGCACAACATCCCCGACCCGATGGAGGTGTTTTATTTGCAACAAGGTGCCAGCTATGCCCCGATTCACAGCCAATGTGGTCAGGGATGAGTTGCAGCCAATCAAATATCCAGTCCAGAATACTTTCAGTGGTTACGCTGTAGATAATTAAAAAGTATAGCGCGAAGAGAAGTGACAGATAGATGAGGAGAAATAAGGTGAGAAAGGTTGTTAAAAGATTGGCAAAGAACACGAAGAGGTTCGTGAAGAGAGTAGTTAGTCAAACATCTACTAAGGTGAAGAGGAAAAAAGTTTCTGGTCCGACGTGAGGGAACACAAAAATATAGCGTATCTAGTAAATTGGTAGAACTGACTTCGCCGTTGACTACTTTATGTAGAAAGAGAATCCCAAATACGAGCCTACGGTTGTAAAGTGAAGGAAGATTAATAAGAAGAAGTCTGTCAGAATAAGAAGGTAGACGAAGATTCGGGTCCCAATTAAGACCGCGTAACGCAAACTTAAGGAATTGCTTCTGTACCGATTCAATACTACGCTGGTGAACATCATATTGAGGGTTCCACACTGGTGAGCAATATTCTAGAGTAGGGCGAACTAACGAAGTGTATAAAACCTTTGTCACATATGGATCATCAAATTCTTTGGCCCAACGTTTAATGAAGCCAAGAAGACTGCATGCTCTATTAACAATTGAAGATATATGAATATTAAAAGAAAGTTTTGGGTCAAACATAACGCCTAAGTCTTTAAATGATGGTACACAATCTAACAGAACAGACTTAATAGAGTATTGAGCTAGGAACGGCGACAAACGACTGAAAGTCATAAAAGAGCATTTAGAGGCATTAAGGTGTAATTTATTAACGTGACACCAAACACAGAACGCATCGAGATCTGATTGCAAGTACTGTTGGAAAGAAGGATCATTATATGAATAGCAAATCTTCACGTCATCCGCAAACATGAGCACGCGTGAATGAGCCAAGGCCAAAGGCAAATCGTTTATAAACAAGGTAAATAACAGTGGGCCCAGATGACTGCCTTGGGGGACACCTGACGTAACTCGAACAGTTTTAGATATCGAGGAACGAAAAGACACCTTTTGGGTTCTGCCAATAAGATACGACTTTAACCAAGCCAATAGTTTCGGGGAAAAGCCCATGATGTTAAGTTTCATGAGAAGCAAGGAATGATCAACCGTATCGAAAGCCTTACTAAAGTCAGTATAAATAACATCAGTTTGACACTTTTTACGGAAGCCATGGTGTACAAGGGTAGTCAATTCTAAAAGGTTGGTAAGCGACGAACGACCTTTCATGAAGCCATGCTGACAAGCAGAAATAGCGGATCTGGATAGGTGTTGAAGGGAAGACGTAATAATTTTCTCAAACAGCTTAGGTATTGCCGAAAGTTTGGCAATGCCACGGTAGTTAGAAATATCCGATTTGTTACCCTTTTTAAAAGCGGAATAATAAAAGACTCCTTCCAAATATCAGGAAGCGACAAGTCTCACTCGATATAAAGAATAACCGAGATAAAGGCTTAGATAGGGAAATCGAACACATTTTAAGGATGCAACTAGGTATATTATCAGGCCCGGGTACGAAGGAAGACGTCATAGATGACAAGCTAGAGATAATACAGTCTTCAGTAATATTAGGAAAAAACATACAATTTAAATGTGGAATTGTGAAGGGATAAGGTGTGGGATCCGAAGCAGTAGAAGAATAAGTCGACTGAAAGAATTTAGCAAACAGATCTGCAATATCTGAATCACAATTAGCAGTCTGGTCATTAAGTCTGAAGGTGGAAGGTAGTAAATTACAGCGTCTTTTGGAATTAACAAAGTTATAAAATCTTTTGGGGTTATTATAAAATTCAACCTTACAGCGAACGATATAATTATTGTAGCATTGAGTATTTAAAAGGCAAAATTGAGATTTGGCTACACAATAATTTGCATAGTCAAGTCGCGAACCAGTTTTTTAAATCTTTTAAAATATCTCGATTTAATGTTACGGAGATTAGAGAGCCTACGTGTGAACCAGACTGGCGCACTGGAGACGGTAGAGACATTCACATAAGGAACGCATTTATCAATTAGAGAATTAAGAGCAGAGTAGAAAAATTTACTGCACAATCTATATCACAGCACTCAAATAGAAATGACCAATCAAAAGAGAAAATAAGGCTGTTAAGAAGATTGAAATTTGTTTTACGAAAACATCTGCGACGAGAATTTGAGATGTTATTGAATGAATTATTAACGGAATTGTAAGAAATAGTAATTTCAATGGTAGGGTGATAAGTATCTTCAGGCTTCACTAGGGGCTGTGTTTGTGATACAGCACTAACAGTGGGATCAGAGACAAAAACAAGATCGAGGATTCTTTTAGAAGAGTTAAGAAAAGAATTCAACTGATATAGCGGACATTCAAGTAGGCTATCAAGAAAAACATGTTGAGATGAAGGAATTAAGAAAGATAGATTATCATCAGCAAGCCAAGAAACATTAGGCAAGTTAAAATCACCTAAAGCTATAAAAAAATCACGATCTTTAAGACGACTAAAAATAGTTCGCAAAGCATCAGCATGGTGCATGTAGATCATCATATCAGAAGCTGGAGGAATGTATGAACAAGAGATATATAAGCTAAAGTTAGAACATGTAACTTCGACGCAAATAACCTCAACACCTAAGGGGAGATCAATCGGCACAACACTTGAGCACAGATTCGAGTTGACTGCAATGAGTACTCCGCCGCCACGACGACCAACACGATCAAGCCTATAAGAAATAAAGTTATTAGAAAGAATTTCATTATCCAGAACAGAGGAGTTAAGCCAAGTTTCAGAGAAAGCTAATATGTCAGCCGAAAAGGTTTGGCTATCGCAGAATAGTTTCGAGAGCTTGGTAAGAAGTCCTCTTACATTTTGATAGTGAATGCAAAGACTAGACGTTATTAGTTTTTGAAGCAGAAGATACATTAGGAAGGTGGACAGGCAAAGGGCGGGAGCGCTTATTGGGCGCAAATTCGTGTACAACTAGGCCCTCTGGCCAAAAGTTAGGGTCAACCATAGCTGAGAAATACTCATTTGGTACAGTAATTTTAAAAGAGGAGATTTCGTAGGCCTAAAAAACTTAAACTTTTTGAATTAAAACCTTAGCAGGGCATATATTACCAATGTAAGCTGCCACAGACGATTCAGAAGTATCTGGAGCAAGCCTAGAGATAAATAATTGTTTACGATGAGGCACTACAGTTAGTGGAGGCGGAGGAGCATTGGGATCCGCAAGTGATTGAAAGCCAGCATGATCCAGTAATTGATCAGAGTTCCCGTGAGGGATAGATTGAGGTACACCAGGGCTTGTAGTGGGTACATCAATCTGAAAAGAAGAGCATAAAGAGGGACAAGAAGATGGTGTAGGCGAAAGTAAAATGGGAGAAGATGTAATAGAAAGTGCGGGCGACTGCTTATGAGGCAACTCAAGGGTACATTTCTTGGGCAATTCCTTAGAAGGTGGATCAAACTTGAATTGCGACAATAAATTTATGCTAGAGTCACACTCATTAGACAGCTGTTTGGCCATTTTATTTAGAGAAAGAAACTTTAAACGAAGATCCCTGTACATTCGGCTAAAATCAAGCTGCTGGCTGGCACAAGATGGGCAAGTCCAGCGCATTAAGCCAAGCTCAGGCTTAGACACAGACAAACCAGAAAATTTGTCGTAATCACGGCCGTTGAGGCCAGCACATTTTAAGTGAATAAGATTGTCGCAAAGCCAACACGATATTGCTCTATACTGATCGTCAAAACGATCAGAATGCTTGCAATTGGGTAGACAACAAGCCATTGAAAAGCCAAAATAAACACAAGGCAAAAAAAAAAAAACAACAAAAAAATATATATAAAAATTGAAATAAACAGCACAAAGATAATTATCGATAAAAAATCAATAATTACAAATAAAACAAAGAGACAGCTAGAGTACACAGCACAAGAGAGAGTGCAAGAACAGTTATAAGACGAGCTTTGAGAGGCGGCCTTAGAAAAAGTAATTACGCGGGAGGGAAGCTGAGCACAAGCACAAAGCAGAGAGAACAACAAAACCACTAGCACTGATGGTATGATGGGGGCGATGAGGGGAGCAACTGCAGAAGCAATGACGGGAGAGAACAATAAGAAAAAAAAAAAAAAAAATTTAGATGCACCAAACACTAATCACAAAAAAGAAAAAAACAAAACTGTTTAATTTGGCGAATTATGCAAATAAAACACAAGGGTTTCAAGCAAATGACACCAGCGAAAACGAAAACAAACTAGGCACAATTAAAAATTGGGAAAAAACAATATATATTAATAAAACTCAGGAGCTAAGCAAAAACACGACCGTCACGTCAGAGAGCAGAAGCTATACACTTATATAAGAAGCACATTGAAACTATCTTTGAGAGTTACAATAAAATAAAGAATAACAATTCAGAAATATGCATTGAATCAAGTAGTAAAATCTTCCCTGAGCTAATATACAGTTCAAATAAACAACTAATAAGTATAGCAAAAAAACATAACATAAGATTCACAATACCGGCAGATTCGAATCTATAAGCAACTTTTGAACCTTTAGTAGCAAAAGACAGAGAAGAACCAGGTATACAAGATAACCCAGAAGACATTCAAGATACATGTACAAAACCAAAGATGGTGCAAACAAAGTTGGAATTTCTTAATACAGCTTCTAAGCTAATTCAGGAGTATGATGTTGGAGTAGAAACACTTCAAAGTTTCATAGATTCACTGGATTTAATCAATGAAATAAAAGCAGAACACGAAGAAACAGCTATTAAAGTCATGAAAACAAAACTAAAAGCTGACGTTAGACGTATAATCCAAACATTAAAAAAAGAAATTAAGGGTGAAACAGTTCAGATAGCAAAGGCAAGATTAATGAATTTAAAACAAAATGGTAAGAACGCAAGTTTATTTATGTCAGAAATAGAAAATCTCAATAAATCATTAAAACGCGCGTTCATAACAGACAACGTAAACCCTGAAACAGCGAAGAAATATGCAACTCAGACAGCAGTGAAATCAATTATAAAGAACTGCGAAAACGAAAAGGTCAGAACAATAATAGAAGCAGGCAATTTTCCTCAAATGAATGATGTTGCAGCTAAATTTGTAAATACATCTACAAATATGGAACAGGATCACAGCGTGTTTTATACTAAAAGAAACAACTACACAAATAGGAACTCGTATAATAATAATAGAAATTATAATAGTAATTACCAAAATAGAAACCCAAATGGTAAAACTAACTATAAACAAAATAATAATGTCAGATTTACAAACGTAGAAGAAAATTCGGAAAACTCCGAAAGTCCTCTGGTGTAAAAAATCGAACAAATAAAATATATAGTTTAAATTGCAACCTTAATAGCTATATAACTATAAACTTTGACGATGTAGGGGCAATAAAATTGCTATTAGACACAGGAGCTGATGTATCACTAATAAAACAAAAAATACCAAGACAAGACACTCCAGTCGACACACACAGAGGGACAAAACTTAGTGGAATAGGCAAAGACGTCCTATTTACAATTGGCGACACCAAACTCAAAGTCAGCAACCTCTCAACGAAACACACTTTCCAAGTAATAGAAAATGATTTTCCCATCCCATGTGACGGAAACCTGGGGCTTGACTTTAGAAAATAACAAATTGATAATAGATCTGTACAAATCAAGATATAAAATTATAGTTAGCATAGGGATCGGTCAAAACATACATGCATTCTATATCCCACCTAGAATAGAAAAAATAGTACGCATCGCAATATCCTCAAACAATAATAACATATTTATCCCTAATCAGGAATTACACCCGGGGTGCAAACATAACTTATTAAATGAAAACTTGTCCGATTATGAAATCCTAAAAATAGACAAACAGCATGATTCAAAATGTAAAACCACCATAATGAACAAACTAGCACCCCATATTCATGACTTCGTGAAGGACCCTCTACATAAATTATGCCCAGAATTTGATGATGTATTCGCAATAGAATCTGAATAAATATCCTCCAACAATTTCTATAAACAAAAATTAAGACTCAAAGACACAACACCAAAAACTACAGAATAGCGCACAGCCAAAAAAAGGAAATTAATAAACAAGTAGACAAGTTGATCAATGATGATATTATTGAACCAACAATGTTCGAGAGTCCAATCTTATTGGTTCCTAAAACATCGCTCCCTGGCAGCAATGAAAAACGGTGGAGATTGGTGGTTGATTATAGAAAAATTAACCAACAACTAGTAGCGGATACATTCCCACTACCCAGAATGGACGATATCATCGACCAACTAGGTCGCGCTAAATACTTCTCTTGTTTAGACTTAATGTCAGGTTTTCATCAAGTAGAACTAGAAGAAAATTCTCGGGACATAACATCATTTTCCACAGATAAGGGCTCATTCAGATTCAAGCGACTACCATATGGATTAAAAATTTCACCAAACTCGTTTCAAAGAATGGTTTCGTTTGACGGGTCTAACACCATCCCATACATTTCTTTATATGGATGATCTAATTGTAATTGGGTGCTCTGAAAATCACATGACTAGAAACTTAAGGAATGTATTTGAAACCTGTCGAAAGTATAACTTAAAGTTGCAACCTGACAAATGCTCTTTCTTCAGACATGAAGTTACTTTTCTAGGACACAAATGCACAAATAAGGAATTTTAACAGACGAAAGCAAATTCAAAACAATTCAAGATTACCCGACTCCCAATGGCGACGAAGCCAAAAGATTTGTAGATTCATTCCAAACTTTGCATGCCATGCACAATTTATCAATAAATTATCAAGGAAAAATGTAGAATTTAACTGGGATGCAAACTGTCAATCAAATACTCCAATATCCGGACTTCATTAAAAAATTCTGTATCACAACTGATTCAAGCATGATCGCATGTGGAGCCGCCCTCATCCAAAAATATGATGGACTCCAATTACCCATATCATATGCAGCTAAAGCATTTACAAAAAGCGAAAGCAATATTGGGCAATTCAATATTTCAAACCATACATATACGGAAAAAATTTCATAGTTCCATCAGCCATTAACATATCTAATTTCTCTAAAAAACTCATCGTCAAAGCTTACTAGAATAAGGCTAGATTTAGAAGAGTTCGATTTTACTATAGAATACATCAGGGGACAAGAAAATTTCGCAGCGGATGCTCTCTCCAGAATTGAATTTGAAAATATAAAAAACATAGAAACTAATACAATACTTAAAGTAGCAACAAGATCAGAAACAAAAAATTAACACATAAGGAAAACAAAATTAACAATAACAAAATAGAAACACCAAGAATATATGAAATAATAAATCCTAATGAAGCCAAAAAAGACGCGCAAATTAAATTCAAAAATGCAAATGTTTTATTACCAAAAATAAAAAAAATTGCTCTCCTTCAATATAGGCGATTTGATTATTAGTGGAAGAATAGATCTAGATCGATTCCTTCCAAGGCTTGAAAAAGAAGCCGGTGCTCAAAGAATCTATAAACTGAAGATAGACATGTCAGAAAAACCATTAAGGTCACTTACACTTAATGAACTAAAACAAAAAGGAAATGACACATTGAAAAATGTAGAAATAGCAGTTCTACCTCAAGTAAAAGTAATAACAAATAAAGAAGAAATAAGAAATACATTAAATAAATATCACAATGACCCAATAGAGGGAGGTCACTGCGGGGTAAACAGAACGCTAGGAAAAATAAAAAGAGAATTTTTTGGAAAAATATGTCTCGAGATGTTGCAACATACATCAAAAGTTGCGAAAAGTGCAAACTAGCCAAAGTAACCACACACTACCACTCCCCATTGATCATAACACCAACCCCGGCAACCACTTTTGACACAATAATAATAGATACAATTGGACCATTACCAAAAACAATGAATGGTAATGAATACGCAGTTACTATTATCTGCGATCTGTCCAAATATCTTATATCAATACCAATACCAAACAAAAGTGCAAAAGCGGTTGCAAAGGCAATATTTGAAAAATTCATTCTAATTTATGGATCAGTGCAACAATTCTTACAGACATGGGAACAGAATATATTCAATATATATATTCAATATTAACAGAACTTTGCAAAAATTTCAACATAAGTAAAATTAACGCCACGGCTCACCATCATCAAACTCTTGGAACAGTAGAAAGGAGCCATACAACTTTCAATGAGTACATCAGGTCATATATATCTATATATATCTATCTATCTATAAAGGATGATTGGGATAAATATCTAGCATACTTCACATATTGCTTTAACACCACTCCATCCACCGTACATGGTTATTCACCTTTTGAACTAGTCTTTGCGAAACATCCTAAAACTGTCCCTTTCTCATCTGAGACTGTAGAACCCATTTACAACATTGATGACTTCAATAAAGAAATAAAATTTAAACTACAAATAGCAAAAAATAGAGAAAAACTGCTTGTCGAAAAATTTAAAGCATTATTTATTTATTTATTTATTTATTTATTTATTTATTTACGTCAACTAAGTCAGCAGTCGACGAAAAAGCTTAAGCTAAAATACATATAATTATTAATTCACGAAGGTAGCTTAGCTTTCTGCACAACTAAACATCCCCGACCCTGTGGAGGTGTTTTATTTGCAACAAGGTGCCAGCTATGCCCCGATTCACAGCCAGTGTGGTCAGGGATGAGTTGCAGCCAATCCAATATCCAGTCCAGAATATTTTCATTGGTTTCGCTGTAGATAATTAAAAAGTATAGCGCGAAGAGAAGTGACAGATAGATGAGGAGAAATAAGGTGAGAAAAATTGTTAAAAGATTGGCAAAGAACACGAAAAGGTTTTTCTTGCTTTCGTCACATGCAATTTGCGCAGTGTAAACAAACTTACGCACACAATCAAGCGCACACATACAACTACATCTTTTTAGTGCTCTCTTTATGCCTGTTCTACAGCATTTCGACGCAGGCAGGTCTATGTCGCTTTGTTGACAAAACACACATAACAAAATTGATCGCTGTATTGTTCTTTCTATCTTTTTCTTTCATCAGATTATCGGCAGCGCTCGTTTTGTTGATTTGTGATAGAATTTGATGAATTTTATTTTTTTGCAGTGTAAAGTGTTTGGGAAAACCTTTACCATAAACTCTAAGCTCCGAAAACATACATATCTCTCTTTAATACAGGTAGGCCCAATCAGCGACGTACTCAAATGAAATCAATTCACTTAAAGCAAATCAGTAGTGGACAACTCAAGCTCATCATATAACATATCGAAGTCGGTCGTGGAGACGCTTAGGCGACGATAATATGATGTGCCGGCTGGCTGGGGTCTTCTTGTAACTTCCAGTTTTGCTTAGTTTCTAGTTTTCCTTGAATGTTGCTTAGTTCGTCGTAGCTTAGCTGCATCTTCGTGAATTGTGTTGTTGTTGGCGCTACTTTTGTTGTAAGAAAAATGAAATAATTTTTCTTTTTAAAAAAAAGGAGGTGTGGTATACTTTTAGGGAAAGCATTAGGCCACATACTTTTAGGGATAGATTATAAGTAATTAGAACTTAAGCATTAAGTTACCGTTAAGGACACAAGCCATAAGACCAACGTAAAAGCTCCCCTATAAATACCGGGCTTGCGGCCACAATAAATTACTTCAAGTCAAACCTTGCCTTCGCCTGTTTCACTATTTTCAATGTACCAACAACCTCATCGGGGATTGTGACCTTGCCGTGGTGGGGAGGCTGGGTATGTGAAAACTTTGTGGGACAAAAATTTTACGGTTCAATAAATATCACAGAAACTAGCAGCAATCCAAATCTTTTATTATATCCTTGCAAAAATTTTGATCCAAAGTGTGCATCGCATAGAAGGAAGCATCTCCGACCATAAAGCTACAGGGTTGAAATTTTGCATATAGGCTTATATACAACGGAAAGGGAGGAACATTGACTTTTTTCAATTACTTCGTTATTTTCTAAGCTTTTGTCGTGAAATTTGATATTGGTGAGTCTATTACAATTATAAATGATTGTGCCAAATTTGATCAAGATTGGGTGACTTTATCATATAGCTCTCATAACACAGGCCGACATTTTTGAGGTCATGAAAAAGTGTTTTAAGTTCAATAAGTGACCTATAGTAATTGAGGGGTCCTGAACACGGCCCTGTACCTAGTTTTTGTCCATCACGTCAGGTTTTCGAGAAAAGTGTGTTCAACTTATTCAAATTGACCGCATTTGCAGTATTTTATTGTATAATATAAACAAAATGTTATGCTAAAAACAGTTTTATTTTAACGTATTAATATATTTAGTGTTATTTAAGAGCAATTTACAAAATATCAAAGCGGTACTTCTTTGTTATAAAGCATAATATCTTACACTTTGGATATGGTACTATGTTGATTTAATTTTAAACCAAAAAGTATGCAATAGAGATTCCAAGAATTGCCTGCTTTTTAATTTTAAAGAACTATGGAATTCTTATAGATCTTACCAATTCTTTATTAGTAATGTTTGCAAACAAGAGATATTTTTCTTGCACAGGATATTCCAAAATCTGATAAAAAAGTTAAAAATGTTTGTTTGATCTGCCCAGTTGCAGATGGTACAAAACTCCAATGCTCAATAGCATGTGGAGTGGAGTAGGAAAAATAAGTCTTCTCCTCTTCGAATTCCAGTAAGAAGTCATTATTATATTTCGGTCTCATGAGTTAGAAGCTCTTCATGAGCCATGTAACAGAAGCTTTTAGAACATGTTAATGTAAATACAGTGGTAGAAATTCCAATAGTCTTACAAGGGGAACTTCAGGTATGCGAATCACCGATTTGGATGAATTTTGGATATGTTGTAGAATACCCCGTCATTTGAAGCTGTGTGAAATATTTCGGCGCACTATTCTATATTTTCCTTATAAATCGTGTTTAAAGCTATAGCTTCGGTGACTTATAGGTAAAACGCCGAAAGGAGTTCAAGCAGCTCGGCGGTGTAAGGGGTAGAGGTTCCGACTAAAGTTGGCGAAACCCAGGTTCAAACCCTGCCCGAAACTAGTTAGTTTTGGATTTTTATTTATTTATTTTTTTTTTTTGCGTTTTTAATAATTATTTTTGAAATAGCAAAATAGGTCATTTGATGATTTGTAATTGTAAACATTTTTGATATACATATGTTGAAGCTTGTACGCTTGAGGAAATACTAGCTATACGCACGCCATTATGAACTGTACTTTGCGGGCAGGTTAAAAATATGTTAAAGCGAATGCAAAACTCCTTAAATGCCTAAGAAAGTCGAGAAATTTCATCAAGAGAAGACTGCATTCAATTAAAGTATAATCCCTTGTGCATTTCCACTTGTCATCCCTAATATTGAAGGGAATGCTCAAGTATGCATGGTTCGCTTCAAAGTTGATGATGAGATGAGATGAGATGAGATGAGAGAGTAATTTTCCAAAAATTTTATTTGGTTTTTTTCTTTCAAACTGATTTAAAGTTGGTATATTTTTGGACAAAAGCATAATTTTAGCATGATGATGTATGATGTATATCACAACAAAAAATGTGAAGACAGAAGTTAATTCGTGTATTTTACGTCTATATTCGTAATATTACATTAATGTTTTTGTAAAGGCATACAAAATTAATTTCATCAAAAATCATCAAATGACCTATTTTGCTATTTAAAAAAATAATTATTAAGAAGGCAAAAAATAAAAATCCAAAACTAACTAGATTCGGGCGGGGTTTGAACCTGGGTTTCTCCAACTTTACTCGGGACCTCTACCCCTTACGCCGCCGAGCTGCTTGAACTCCTTTCGGCGTTTTACCTATAAGTCACCGAAGCTATAGCTTTAAACACGATTTATAAGGAAAATATAGAATAGTGCGCTGAAATATTTCACACAGCTTCAAATGACGGGGTATTCTACAACATATCCAAAATTCATCCAAATCGGTGATTCGCATACCTGAAGTTCCCCTTGTTAAACAAATAATATAAGAAATTTTAAGATATACAAATCTAAGTTAACGATGACGTCTCCTCCAACATACTCCCCCATTGAAGGATGAAGTGTGACTCCTTCAATTTCCATAAACGTCATCTCTCAAAGGCAATGGAGCTAGTTTGCAGATTGGGCGACGAATAATTCCTTTCTTGGTGCGAACATCGGCTACTCTGACCCTTCCATCTGCACCAAGTATGGCTTCGACCAGACGACCAGTAATCCAGCATTGCGGTGGAAGATTGTCTTCATGGATGAGAACTAATTGATCCCTTGCTATGTTGTTTTCGGCATGCAACCACTTAGAGCGTTCGTGTAATTGATGGACATAGTCGCGCTTCCAGAGTTCCTTGAGCTTGAGATAGGTTACCCTTTGCCAACGGGATAGATAAGAAAGTTTTGAGTCATTTACTAGCGGTTCAGGGATCGCTAGCAGTGAACATCCGATCAATAAGTGGTCTAGCGTCAGGGCCTCTCCGTCATTGGGATCATCGCTATGAATGGATATTGGACGGGAATTCACTATCGCCTCCACTTCATTGAAGCTCTTCATACGTCAAATGAGAAGAGGTCAAATTTTTGATGAGCAGAGTCTTCATTGACTTTACTGCGGCTTCCCATAAGCCTCCAAAATGGGGAGCACGCGGTGGAATGAAGATGAATTCAAAGCCGGCATTCCGGCTAAATTCCTCCAGATTTTTTGCATTGAGTTCTGAACAGTATTGCCGTTTGAAGCCTTCAAGTTGCGAACATGCTCCGACAAAGTTGGTGGCATTGTCACAATAAATCCTTTCAATCGCTTCAAACAAAGAATAAAATTATTAGCAGATAAGTCTGAGATTAGTTCTGTATGAATAGCTTTTGAAGAAAAGCAAACAAATATGGCCAAATATGTTTTGTAAGGAACTTTGCTTCGAATGCGGTACGAAGTAAGGAATGGTCCACATAGATCCACTCCGCATATCAGAAACGGGCGTTCGGCCAGGAGACGGTCAGCTGGGAGGTTACCCATGATTTGTCGCATTAATACTGGTTTGTAATGATAGCAATGGGTGCAACTTCGAACAACCTTTCGGACCAATTCGCGAGCATTTACAATCCATAGTGTTAGGCGCAGAATCGCTATCAGAACCTTCGCTCCCGCGTGAAGGTTTCTTAAGTGTAAATCTTCAATATATTTATAAGTGAAATGATGAGTCTTTGGAAGCAATAACGGCATTCTTGCGTCCAATGGTATGTCAGCCATTGCTAGACGGCGTCCAACACGGATAAGTCGAATATTTTGAGAACCTATCTGTTCATTTCAGATGAATGGATTTAATTTTTGAAGCTCCGGCTTCAGACTTCGTCCTGCTTGTAAGTCCTTTAGTTCTTTCGCAAACACATCACTCTGAATGGAAGAGATTATATAATGAAAAGCCAATTTAAATTCTTCTACTGAAATGCTTTTTGTAGCATTAATCGTATTATTGCGGTTGATAGGAACTCGGTTGAAAACTCGTAAAACGTATGCTTAGACTCTCACAATCATACGAAACGATGATAGTCTACTAATGATCTGTTCAACTATGCTCTTTTCTTTATAACTAGTGCTACATTTCAATACAAGGGTGTTTCGCAATTCTAAATCTTTGGGCTCGAAATCTGTCTTTCTTTCAGATTTCGGCCAATGTAATGCATCAAGTGTTAAGAACTTTGGTCCATAAAACCAAATTGTCTGCATCAAATCGCGCGCTGCACAGCCACGTGAAACAATGTCGGCTGGATTATCCTTTCCAGGCATAACAAAAATAATATCCTGCGATTGAGTTTGTATGATAGATACGCATTTTAGAGTTGATGGGTGCATTTTAATCCAATGAAGAACGACAGTTGAATCTGGCCAAAAATATGTTTTGCTGACAAGAGAATTTAATTTATGTTTGATTTTAGTCCATGTTTGGCAGAGTAAAACGGAAGCACAAAGCTCTAAACGAGGTATGCTCGATCCACAAATCTTGGATCAAAATTTTGTAGCGTACTACGACTGGAGGTAATAATCCTATCAGATCATAGAGCCTTTGTTGGAATTGCAGTTAATGGAAGATCAAATCGAAATAATATAAGATCTTCAGTTGGCAGCCACGCCATGCCAAAAGCCTTGGTGACATCACTATTGTCAATATTGAGATTATATTCATAATCTTGTGGTGCCCCACTAAAATTCCACTTTGTCAATTCTAAGCCTGCCTTGGAGAGCAATTTAGTAACTTCATTCGTCTTAGCCTTGAGTTCTTCGATTGAGTCAGCTCCGTAAAGTAGATCGTCGACGTACATATCCTCAGCTAATACAGCAGATCCAATTGGAAAAAACTCCTTATACGTCTCTGATAAAAACTTTAAGGACATGATTGTGAGAAATGGAGCGCACGACATCCCATAGGTAACAGTATTCAATTGATATAATTGAATAGGTTCCTGCGGTGACTTTCTCCACAAGATTTGTTGGAAACTTCTACCCTCTGGTGCGACGAGAAATTGTCTGTACATTTTTGTTATGTCAGCTGTAATGGCATGGCGATACAAACGAAACAAGAGTAATGTTAGGATCAGATCTTGTTGAATAGTAGGACCAACCATGAGAATATCATTTAATGATATATTTGATGATGATTTAGACGAAGCGTCAAATACTACTCGAAGTTTAGTTGAAGAGCTCTGCGGTATAAGGACACAATGGTGAGGAATAATGTAATGATTTCCTGATTGCAAATTGTCTAACGAATCTACCTCCATGTGATTCAACTAAAGATACTCATCTAAAAATTCGCTGTACATCTCCTTTAGTTGGTGTTGAGATGCAAGCCGTCTTTCGAGTTGAAGAAAACGTCTTTTTGCACAGGACAACGAGTCTCCAAGTTTCTCAGGCGATTCCTTGAATGGCAACCGAACCTGTATGCGCCCTGATTCCAGGAATTGTGTGTGCACCTGAAAGTGAGCTTCACATGCTTGTTCTTCTGAGGTTAACGAAATATCTTTATTTTGAATTCCAAGTAGTTCATCCATTTTCCAAAACCTTTGTAATAATATGTTAAGGTCTTGCTGTTGCGTTAAATTACAAGGGTAGTGTTGAGTGGATTGAGGCTCAGCAATCTTACCCGCGACGATCCAGCCTAACGCAGTTTCCACTAGATGAGGAAGACCAATTCCTAAACTAATTTTACCCGTCTTAAGTAGATCAAAAAAATCCTTTACGCTAAGCAATAAATCTACCTTTCCGGGCTTATAAAAGAATGGGTCGGCTAACTCAACTTCTTTGGGAATGGCCCAATTTGACACATCTAGGCTGAGGTAGAGCTATAGATTTAGTCACGATAAACTCCATATTCCATTCATCTGGAGATATTCTTGAACGAATTTTGGTAGATACGGAATGTTTCATATGTGTACGCATTTCACCGATTCCAGCAATCTCATAATGATCGTAACGAAACGGAAGCTGAAGCCTTTTGGCTAATTCTTCAGTTATAAAGGTAAGCTCAGAGCACGAATCAAGTAATGCTCTTGCGAGCTGAAACCCACCAAGTTTGTCTTGAATAAGAACAATTGCTGTTGGAAGTAATCCCCGCCGAGCTTGGCGAGTCAACATTGATGTTGCGAATGTTTTACTGTCGTCATGTGTATTATGAATGATTTGTTGCGATTGATGATGAATAGAAGGTCCATCTAGTTGATAATTTCCCTGGACGTTTGAATCCTTATGCATGTTTGTGTGATGTATTCAATGAAGGACACTTTGAGGCTGGATGACCCTTATTGAGGCAATTCAAAAAAAGTGACGCTGTTTTAACAATCTTAAATCGCTCAATAAACGGTAGCGAAATAAAAACTGGATAGAATGCTAATCTATGCTCAGTTGACTGGCATTGAATGCATATACTTTGGGCTGCAACAAATACTTTTAAAGTACTATTATGTTTGTCTCTGACGGGTCTTTCCTCTTGTCGGTTTCGCAGATACCCTTCCAAATACTGACAGTGTCGACTGAGAATTTGATAACAGTCGGCCCAGTCTGGCAATTTATCGTATTCTTGAACCCGATCGTAGGCTTGTTTGGATTCAAGATCAATTTTTGACATAACAATATGAATAAGTACTGCGTTTAATACATCAGCTTCAGACCCAAGAGACAACAATGATCCGCGGAGAGCTGAAACCGTATCCAAAATTGTACGTAGGGTAACAGCGTCTGCCTTTTTCATGCTAGCAATGTTAAATAAACTTGAAATATGTTCTACGAATATAAGAACTTTCTTGTCATATCGCTCGTTGAGGCGAACTAAGGCCTTGGGATAATTTTCTTCTGATACTTGAAATGGCGAGACTACGCTTAGCGCTTGGCCAGATAGACAACTTATCAGATAGTTAAATTTGTCCACATTGCCGTCGAATTTAGGTAATTTGAGGGATGGAAGCCGATTATGATGTCCACCATGATAAGTCGATGAATTAAAGAAACTTAGTTCTTCTGGTTTTTCTTTCTTACTTGCGCAGATGCGCCGTAATATGATCGCCTTTGTTTCTATCAAAAGATTTCCCGATTCGCGTTTGCTGGATCTAGCTTCTCAATATTGGTTAGAACTTGTAATGCCTGTTTAAAATATGACTCAACAATTTGAGACTGACAATCTAATATAATAGGGTCATTTTCAAGATCGATTCTAGCTCTTAAACTTTGAATATTAGATTGCAGTTGATTACGTTGTTGTCTAAGAGGTAGAAGCTGCGTTTCAACTGGTGGAGACATTTTGGGCCCTTAATGAAAGAAATGTAGCAAGTTATTAATGAATTAAACGTAAGCTAAGCTCACTCAAATGCATTAAGTTTCACTCAAGAGCCTAATAAGTGAGCTTTGATATGTAGATCGTTTCTCTATATTTTAGGGTGGATATTAAATACGTCTGTTTACTTCGATTGTCACTCACAGAATGTCTCTTTATTTCATTTATCTTGTGGATCAAGATTATCTCTCTCTTTGTGAGAGAGAGAGCTTATCTTTATCTTAAGATCTATGTATTGCACAATGGGTGTTATTCAAGTTTATCATTAGGGATACTTATACTTAGCTTAAATATTACTACAATTCGGCCGTCCTGACCCTGAGTATCCCCCGATACTCGCTGCTTTACTTCTGGTTATAATATTACTTGGTACATAATTATTCTTATTCTTTTCCTTTTTGTCTACTTTTGTATTTTCACTTAGTTCTACTTGTCTGTTTAACTCAGAACTTTCATTTAATTCTACATTTTCATTCAATTTTATGTTTTCATTTAATTCTATGTTTTCATTTAATTCTATGTTTTCATTTAATTCTATATTTTCATTATGTCTTTCTGTAAGCCACGGTTTCATATTCTGTATTGCCCATATACCCGAATACGGGTTTAGATTGCTGAAAATTCTCCACATCTTTTATAAAATATCGATCATTTGCAAGAACTTTTGAAACTACATATGGACCTTTAAATTTTGGAATTAATTTACTCGATACACCTTGTTGTGAGTTGAAGTTTCTGGCTACAACGTAATCTCCCACCTTGAAAAGCGTTGGTTTCTGTCGTTTGGAGTCTACATATTGCTTATTATACTGTTGTGCTTTTTGTTGCCTGATAGCTGGGACTTCCCTTATTTCTGTTAAGTTCCGATTTTCTTTAACTTGACTCTCTTCTATTACATTT
Source organism: Drosophila paulistorum (assembly GCA_018152135.1). Taxonomy (NCBI): domain Eukaryota; kingdom Metazoa; phylum Arthropoda; class Insecta; order Diptera; family Drosophilidae; genus Drosophila; species Drosophila paulistorum. Next base: position 630,809 of record JAECXG010000194.1, on the reverse strand, counting down.
TCCTTTAAACTGTCTATTATACTACCTCTTTGTCTTATACCAAATAGCATTACACTTGGATATTCATTGGTGCATCTATTTCTGGTGTTATTTATTGTGAACTCTACCTTATCTAATACTTTATGCCATTGCTTATTATTTTCATTGTCAATTAACTTCGCAATCAGGACCCATCTCTATTGACTCTCTCAACTTATCCATTAGCCTGTGGTGATGCTGTCGCTACTTTTATATGATTAACATTACATTCCTTAGTAAAATCATCGAACTCTTTCGAAGTGAAGCAACTGCCTCTATCTAATATTATATTCTTGGGTCTACTATATACTTTGAAGTATTCTTTCAGTGCTTCGATTGCTTCTACTGATTTCGTCGTCTTTGTAGCAAATAACCGCACAAATTTAGTGCATGCATCTATTATTAATATATGTTTCATTTTACTATCTTTACTATGTATTGGTCCATAGTGATCTATATGCAAATATTCAAATGGGTTGTCTCCTTTAGGTATGGAGTGAATAAATCCTTCTGTTTTTCCTGATTTATTTGAAAACGCTATGCATTTGAGACAAATTTTTGTATGCTTATCAATTTTCTTTCTCATGGTAGGAAACCAATAATTTTTACTTATCAAGTCAACTACTTTGTCTACTCCTACATGCCCCATTTCATCATGATACTTAAATATTACATTTTCTTCCATTGATCCTGGTACTAAAAACATAATTCTACCCTCTTTTTTCTTATATATGACACCATTTCGCATTTCATAAAATTAATTTTCTTGTTCCATTAACATTTCCTTTATCTTTTTAATATTTTCGTCTTTTCCCTGACATATGATTAAATTTTCTTCAAATGTATTCGCTTCTATCGTAAGGATGTTGTTGTTACGACTCAAGGCATCAACGTGCTGCATTCTTTTTCCAGCCCTATGTTCTAGACTATAATTGTAGTTCTGCAATTCTAATGCCCACCTTGCGATACGTGGATTTAATTCTCTCTTGTTCAATGTTAGTGTAAGTGAATTGCAGTCCGTTACTATTTTAAATTGTATTCCTTGTAAATAGACTCTAAAGCGTTTTAATGCATATATGATTGCTAATGTTTCCAATTCAAAGCTATGATATATGGACTCTACCTCACTAGTTCGTCTTGAAAAATAAAACACTGGGTGAAATTTTGTATCACTTTTCCTTTGTAATAATATTGCTCCAGAGCCTAAAGCACTTGCATCACAATGTAATTCTGTTTCGTCTCTTGGATCATAAATTGCTAAAATGGGTGCTTCTACTAACTTGCTTTTAAGTGTATTAAATGCATCGAGTTCCTCTTTTCCAAACTTAAATTCTTTGTCCTTTTTTAACAGATCATATAGAGGCTTTGCCTTTATTGAAAAATCTTTGACAAATCTTCTAAAATATGAACAAAGTCCTAAGAAACTCTGGACTTTATGAACTTTTGTTGGAATCGGATAACATTTTATTGCTTCAACACCTGCCTTACTGGCTTGTATGCCTATTCCCGTGACAGTATATCCCAGATAATCTATTGATGACTTCAAAAATTCACATTTATCTACTCTCAGTTCCAATTTGTTATCTACTACTCATTTGAAGAATTTTTTTAAAATTGAAAAATGCTCTTCTATGTCTTCAGTTGCGATCATTGTGTCATATAAATATATTACGACTTTTCCTGTGCGTATCATGTCAGAAAATATTTTGTTAATATATCTTTGAAAACTGCGAGATGCGTTTGTCAAGCCATACGGCATTCTAAGATATTCAAACTGTCCTATTGGAGTTGTAAATGACGTAAATGTGATTGATTCTTCATCCATTACTACATGGTTGAATGCGTCTTTGAGATCCAATTTGGAAAAAATCTTCTTATTTACTAATTGTTCTAACAAATTATCTATTAATGGGATCGGGTAATTGTCTTTGCATGTTATTTTGTTTAATCGACGGTAGTCGACACACATTATGATTTCTCCTGTCTTTTTAGGTACCAATACAATAGGCGAAACAAATTCTGACTCACTTGGTCTTATGTATCCTTTTGCTAAATTTTCTTCTAAAATCTTTTCCACTTGCGTTTATTCTGCATATGATAATCTACGTGGTGTACATCTAAATGGTTTTTCTTTTTCAACTATGATTCTCATTTCACCCTTTTCCTTAGGTTCTACTGGTCTTTGCGGTGCTACATAATGCTTTTCAAAAAAATTTTCGAATCTCAACATTACATTTCTATTGATTTCACTACCTATTTTATAGGTTACTTTACTATCTTCTACTACATTGATGTTAAGCATTTGCTTGTCGAACTCTTCCATTGCAACATTGTTATTATTCTGTACTAATTTCGCACATTTTCCATTTCCTTCTTTTTCCGTATCTGTTTCATTTACGCAATTATATACATCTTTCTCAGTTTTTACATTTAGATAATTCTCTACCTTTTTCGCATCTTTTCTATACCGGTAATTTTTCGAAACTTTTTCATTTTGAAAATTCTCTACATTTTTCGCATCTTTTCCATTTAGATAGTTCTCTACATTTTTCTCATCTTTTTAATTCAGATAATTCTCTACATTTTCCCCATCTTTTTATACCATACACCCATAGGGTGAAATGGTATATTAAAGTCGCCAAAATGTATGTAACAGGCAGAAGGAAGCTTTTCCGACCCCATAAAGTATATATATTCTTGATCAGTATCAACAGCCGAGTCGATCTAGCCATGTCCGTCCGTCTGTCCGTCCGTCCGTCCGTCCGTCCGTCCGTCCGTCCGTCCGTCCGTCCGTCTGTCCGTCCGTATGAACGCCTAGATCTCGGAGACTATAAGAGATAGAGCCACCAAATTTAGAATGTAGGCTCGTGTAGTATGTAGAGTGATCGAGTTTGTTTCAAATTTTTGTCACGCCCCTTTCCGCCCCCGCAATTAAAAAAAAACGTTTATCTCAAAAACTATTGCAGCTAGAGACACCATATTTAGTATGTATATTTGCTTAGTAAATGCGCTCATTTTGTAATTATACAGATTTTGCCACGCCCCTTTCCGCCTCCGCAATTTAAAAAAAACGTTTTTCTCAAAAACTATTGCAGCTAGAGACACCATATTTAGTATGTATATTTGCTTAGTAAATGCGCTCAATTTGTAATTATACAGATTTTGCCACGCCCCTATCCGCCCCCGAAATTTTAAAAACTCGATTATCTCCCGTAATTTTTCACCTTGTGGAATCAAATTTGGCACACTTGAAATTGATACTAATATCCAGCAAAATACCAAATTTGATCAAAATCGGACAAAAAATAGCCAAGTTATGCATAAAACCGTTTTTCCATAAGGCCGGAGTTGGCCGTTGCCGGGTGGGGCGCTAGGGTGCTCAAATGCATGAGTGAGTGAGATACTAAGATATGCTTGTAAAAAGCATGTGAACAGAACTTTTTTAAAATAGGCAAATGCATTTGTTATAACAAATTTGAAATATTTGTTTTACTGGTGTATGGTATACCTAAGTCGGCGAGACGACTTACTTACTTCATTCATTCAGATAATTCTCTACATTTTCCGAAATTTTTGCTTTTTGATTTTGATTATTCTTTACATTTTTCGCATCTTTTTCGTTTTGATAATTCATTTTGCATTCAATTACTTTTCCGACCCCAAAAAGTATATATGTCTGTCCGTCTGTCCGTCCGTATGAACGCCTAGTTCTCGGAGACTATAAGAGATAGAGCCACCAAATTTGTAATGTAGGCTCGTGTGGTATGTAGAGTGATCGAGTTTGTTTCAAATTTTTGCCACGCCCCTTTCCGCCCCCGCAATTCAAAAAAAACGTTTATCTCAAAAACTATTGCAGCTAGAGACACCATATTTGGTATGTATATTTGCTTACTAAATACGCTCATTTTGTAATTATAAAGATTTTGCCACGCCCCTTTCCGCCCCCGAAATTGGAAAAACTCGATTATCTCCCGTAATTTTTCACCTTGTGGAATCAAATTTGGCACACTTGAATTTGATACTAATACCCAGCAAAATACCAAATTTGATCAAAATCGGACAAAAAATAGCCAAGTTATGCATAAAACCGTTTTTCCATAAGGCCGGAGTTGGTCGTTGGCGGGTGGGGGCGCTAGGGTGCTCAAATGCATGAGTGAGCGAGACACTAAGATATGCTTGTAAAAAGCATGTGAACAGAATTTTTTTCAAATAGGCAAAATGCATTTGTTATTACAAATTTGAAATATTTGTTTTGTTGGTGTATGGTATACCTAAGTCGGCGAGACGACTTACTTACTTCATTTATATTGGGTACATTCCTTTGCTTGATGTCCTTGTTCTCCGCAAGCGTAGCATGCTTCATTAGCATGTGTTGGTTTCAGACAGTCCTTCGCCAGGTGCCCTTTGCTATGGCAATTGTAATATGTAATAATCCTCTGTTCCGGGATCATTTTGTTGTTAGTTTTACTCTCTCTCTGCTTGATCTCCAATGTAACATCGTTGAACGCCTCCAACATTTCATCAGGTAGCTTGAAGCGCTGGAGTTTCGCTTGGTTCTTCAATTGAGTATCCGGAATTCCATCAATTAAATACTGAACCAACTCGTTGTCGCCCATGCGCAAATTGTTTGCCAATGCAGATTTGGTGTGGTAATACTCAGCAAACTTCTCAGATTTTTGCCACTTCCGTTGCTCAAATTTTCGACGACTTTCTAAAATGTTTTCTTTTTCACCGAAAACCATTTTGAGTTGCATCAATATTTCGTCAATTGGAGTTGAAGTCGTCCTGATGCTGTTGGTTTTTTGTACCATTTTAATTTTAGTTCATTTCCTCTTCTGTGTATTGATGCGTCTAGATATGTTGTCATTTTCTAATTCTATTGTAAACTTTATGTTCCTGTCAAATGAATTTAGGTTGTCAAGTGTGTTTTGGATCTCGTCTTCTTTAATTATGGCAAAAAGGTCATCTACATATTTTCTCATAACTCTAGGTGGTCGCTGTAGCGTTTTCATCATTTTGTCTAAGAGTTCTTCCATAATGATGTCAGCTATTATCGGTGACGCTGATGAGCCCATAGGCATTCGTTTTAGTTGTGTGTATATCTTGTCTTTGTATCTGAAATATCTGTTCTCTTGTATACAAAAACGTACTATTTCCATAAATGTTAATTTTGGATGGTTAGTGTGCGCTTTTATTTTAAGCCACTTTTCTCTAATGGTGTCAAGTGCCAATTCTATTGGAATACTTGGAAAAAGTGAGACTACGTCAAATGAAATTAATCTTTCATCGTCGCAAATGTATGTGTCATTAATCCTTGTCTTAAATTCTGAGGCGTTCTTTACGTTATATGTTGAGTCTGCCGTTATTATACCCTTGCAAAAAGGGTATATTAATTTTGGTCAGAAGTGTGCAACGCTTAGAAGGATGCATCTCCGACCATATAAAGTATATATATTCTTGATCAGCACGACGAGACGAGTTCAAATAACTATGTCCGTCCGTCCGTCCGTCCGTCCGTCTGTCTGTCCGTCCGTCTGGATCGATGCGAACTCCTCCTAGACCGTAAGAGCTACACGTAGGCTTGTATATACTGCAGGGTTTGTATATCTCGGATTCAGTCGGATCGGACCACTATATCATATAGCTCCCATACAAACGGCAAAGTCACGAACTGTGACTTTTCTCAATAACTTCGTTATTTTATCAGCAATTGTTATAAAAGTTGGTATTTGTCAGTTTTGTGTTCTTATTAATAATTGTGCCAAATATGATCAAGATCGGGTGACTATATCATATAGCTCCCATACAAACGGTAAAGTCACGAACAGTGACTTTCTCAATTACTTCGTTACTTTTTAAGCTATTGTCGTGAAATTTAATATAAGTAAGTTTATTGTAACTATAAAACACTGTGCCAAATTTAATCAAGATCGGGTGACTATATCATATAGCTCCCATAGGAACGATCGGTCAAAAACAGTGACTTTTGTCAATAACTTCGTTACTTTTAATGCGATTGCTTTCAAATTTAACATTTGTCAGTTTAATATATCTGTTAATGCCTATGCCGAATTTGATGAAGATCGGGTGACTATATCATATAGCTCCCATAGGAACGGTGGAAAACAGTGACTTTGATTAATATCTTCGTTATTTCCGAAGATTGTGGGCCGTTCTTTCGCAAACATTAGCCTTTTTAGATAAAATGTTTTTTCCTGTGATGGCTATAGAGTTACTAAAAAAGATGCAAGGGTATACAAACTTTGACGCGGTCGAAGTTAGCCCCGGCCTTCTGGTATTTTTTAATATGTTGACTATATATTTGCATAGTCCGTATGATGGAGAACCAATTGATGAACAGATTGGTCTCAATGGCGTACCTTCTTTGTGAATTTTAGGTAATCCATATATTCTTGGTGGAATTGATGTGGTTGTTATAAGCTTATTTCTTTCGGTCCGTGAAATAAGTTCATGTTTGTATAGTTTTTCTACCAATTCGTTGTTTTTGGTCTGTAGTCTAGTGGTTGGGTCCTTCCTTAAGGTTCTATATGTATTTAAATCGTTAAGTATACTATCCATTTTTTTGTCATACTCAGTCTTATCCATTGCAACTGTCTTATTTCCTTTATCTGAAGTTAAAATTAATATGTCATCATTCTGTCTAAGAAATTTCCTTGTTTGTTCCACTGTGTCAAGTATTGCACGATCAGCTGCGTCTTCTTTGTTAGATGTTTCATTAGTGCAGTGTAGCCACTTTTGTTAGCTGCTTTTGTGATGCCAACCGCTCCATCGTTGCCACCAGTTTCAGCATTGCCACTAGTTTCAATGTTGCCATGAGGATCGTCACAAGTATTGTTCTCCAGCATATTTGTCATGACGTCATCGATTTCTATGTTGGCGAAGCTCGCTGCGATGTCCGTTAATGCGTTGTTGTTGTCTCCCTCTTCGTCGCTGTTTTCCAAGAATTGCCGACTCGTGCTTGCCGTTACACGATTGCCGCCGTTTTTATTGGCGTCAGTTTCTGGTATTTCACCACTGACTGTACTTTCGTTGTTGTTTTCCATCGAAGACTTTTCGTAGTAAAACGCATGTGTGTATGAAGAGGACGGTAAAGCCTGAATAATAGCAGCAATTAGAGCTGTTTTATTTCCATGGCTTGTAATTCCAAGTTTTTCACACACTAATTTTAATTCTGGCAGATTTAAGTTACCAATGTTAATTTTATCGTTCATTTTATTTTGTTGTGAGTGGTTGCGATCAAAAAAAAACAAAATTTTTTTAGGTTTTATCCCACTTCTGAATTTTAGGATGGATATTAAATACGTCTGTTTACTTCGATTGTCACTCACAGAATGTCTCTTTATTTCATTTATCTCGTGGATCAAGATTATCTCTCTCTTTGTGAGAGAGAGAGCTTATCTTTATCTTAAGATCTATGTATTGCACAATGGGTGTTATTCGAGTTTATCATTAGGGATACTTATACTTAGCTTAAATATTACTACAATAAGACAGTTTGAGTACTTACTCCGCTGTGCTTTAGCACGTGTTAAAGCTTACGAGTGTTTTACATGTGAGTGTAAAGCATGTGAAAGCTTTACGATCGCTAATGAGTGGCAATTGTGTCAAAATTTGAGTGGAAATTGATAATGTAAATTTGCACACTCAAGTTGCCTTAGGTTATGATAGGGCTCCAATGTAAATGTCCCACGATGATATATCTTGCAAAGGCCAATGATGAAGAAGTCCGATGACGACTATCCAAGATGATTATGTAATGATAAAGAAGTCCAATGATGAATTTCCAAGATGATGATGTAAGCTGAAAAGTCCAATGATGACTGTCCAAGATGATGTAACGATGAATGCAATATAATGAACGAATAAACGACTTTATGTAGTTTTTAAGGTTTTATGTTGGGACTTGCGAAGTGCAAGGTCCTGTCATGAACGCTAATGTTTGATCTGCCCAGTTGCAGATGGTACAAAACTCCAATGCTCAATAGCATGTGGAGTGGAGTAGGAAAAAAAAGTCTTCTCCTCTTCGAATTCCAGTAAGAAGTCATTATTATATTTCGGTCTCATGAGTTAGAAGCTCTTCGAGAGCCATGTAACAGAAGCTTTTAGAACATGTTAATGTAAATACAGTAGTAGAAATTCCAATAGTCTTAAACAAATAACATAAGAAATTTTAAAGTTGAATGTTTTGCCGGCTCGAGGTCAAATGTTGGGCAAATAAAAACAAAAATAAAAAAAAAAAAACACAGTTTGTTCTTATTTTCGTTCTGATATATTTCGACCACAAATCGGTGGTCGTCTTCAGGGCAACTATAAATAACATTGAATTGTGATTGACATAATATTAATTTAACAACAAGAAAACACCTACTTAGTTTTACACGTCCGCAAACTGTGACGTGGAGCTACACACTGATTTGTCCCTAATAAATGCCTGTATAAATGCTCGCAGTTGTCCGTATCTACCTTATAATTAAGTCTTATATTTGTCGGGGTATTTATTATGTGCAGCATCTCCAAAGTGTAACGTTTGTTGTAATGTTGTTCTTGGTCTATTATGTTTACTTCGTCAAAATTTGGGGAATGTCCACTGGCGGCACAGTGGGCCATAAGTGCCGTTTTTGGTGGATTGGAGTGTTGACGAAGTTTATAGTCAGATCTATGTTGCGATAGTCTTGTTTTTAGCCTCGATTTTGTTGTCCCTATATATATTTTATCACAGTTTTCTTCATTAGTCCCATTGCACGGTATTTTATATTTTATATACTACGTTGCTCTTGTCCATTGTATCAATCCTACTATTTGTTCTGTTAAAAATACTCCGTAGTGTGTTATTGGGTATATGTGCTATCTGTATTTGTTCGATGTCATAGCAATCTGAGTTTGCTAATCTTTCCGATAGTTGTGGGACATATGTGACGGACATAAAGCGTTTTGTCGGAACATCTTGGTTTTCTTATTGCGAGATTTTAGAGATATATCTTGCAAAGGCCAATGATGAAGAAGTCCGATGACGACTATCCAAGATGATTATGTAATGATAAAGAAGTCCAATGATGAATTTCCAAGATGATGATGTAAGCTGAAAAGTCCAATGATGACTGTCCAAGATGATGTAACGATGAATGCAATATAATGAACGAATAAACGACTTTATGTAGTTTTTAAGGTTTTATGTTGGGACTTGCGAAGTGCAAGGTCCTGTCACGAACGCTAATGTTTGATCTGCCCAGTTGCAGATGGTACAAAACTCCAATGCTCAATAGCATGTGGAGTGGAGTAGGAAAAATAAGTCTTCTCCTCTTCGAATTCCAGTAAGAAGTCATTATTATATTTCGGTCTCATGAGTTAGAAGCTCTTCGAGAGCCATGTAACAGAAGCTTTTAGAACATGTTAATGTAAATACAGTAGTAGAAATTCCAATAGTCTTAAACAAATAACATAAGAAATTTTAAAGTTGAATGTTTTGCCGGCTCGAGGTCAAATGTTGGGCAAATAAAAACAAAAATAAAAAAATAAAAAACACAGTTTGTTCTTATTTTCGTTCTGATATATTTCGGCCACAAATCGGTGGTCGTCTTCAGGGCAACTATAAATAACATTGAATTGTGATTGACATAATATTAATTTAACAACAAGAAAACACCTACTTAGTTTTACACGTCCGCACACTGTGACGTGGAGCTACACACTGATTTGTCCCTAATAAATGCCTGTATAAATGCTCGCAGTTGTCCGTATCTACCTATAATTAAGTCTTATATTTGTCGGGGTATTTATTATGTGCAGCATCTCCAAAGTGTAACGTTTGTTGTAATGTTGTTCTTGGTCTATTATGTTTACTTCGTCAAAATTTGGGGAATGTCCACTGGCGGCACAGTGGGCCATAAGTGCCGTTTTTGGTGGATTGGAGTGTTGACGAAGTTTATAGTCAGATCTATGTTGCGATAGTCTTGTTTTTAGCCTCGATTTTGTTGTCCCTATATATATTTTATCACAGTTTTCTTCATTAGTCCCATTGCACGGTATTTTATATTTTATATACTACGTTGCTCTTGTCCATTGTATCAATCCTACTATTTGTTCTGTTAAAAATACTCCGTAGTGTGTTATTGGGTATATGTGCTATCTGTATTTGTTCGATGTCATAGCAATCTGAGTTTGCTAATCTTTCCGATAGTTGTGGGACATATGTGACGGACATAAAGCGTTTTGTCGGAGCATCTTGGTTTTCTTATTGCGAGATTTTAGTAAAGTCCTTATGGTGTGGTTTGGAAAATCATTATCCTTTAAAATTCGTCGTATTTCTTCCTTCGTTTCTTCATGAAAAATTGGGTCCGATATATTAAGCATCCGTTGTATACAACCTCTTGCTGTATTTATTATCATCGACTTCGGATGCTTGGAGTTGAAGTCGTCCTGATGCTGTTGGTTTTTTGTACCATTTTAATTTTAGTTCATTTCCTCTTCTGTGTATTGATGCGTCTAGATATGTTGTCATTTTCTAATTCTATTGTAAACTTTATGTTCCTGTCAAATGAATTTAGGTTGTCAAGTGTGTTTTGGATCTCGTCTTCTTTAATTATGGCAAAAGGTCATCTACATATTTTCTCATAACTCTAGGTGGTCGCTGTAGCGTTTTCATCATTTTGTCTAAGAGTTCTTCCATAATGATGTCAGCTATTATCGGTGACGCTGATGAGCCCATAGGCATTCGTTTTAGTTGTGTGTATATCTTGTCTTTGTATCTGAAATATCTGTTCTCTTGTATACAAAAACGTACTATTTCCATAAATGTTAATTTTGGATGGTTAGTGTGCGCTTTTATTTTAAGCCACTTTTCTCTAATGGTGTCAAGTGCCAATTCTATTGGAATACTTGGAAAAAGTGAGACTACGTCAAATGAAATTAATCTTTCATCGTCGCAAATGTATGTGTCATTAATCCTTGTCTTAAATTCTGAGGCGTTCTTTACGTTATATGTTGAGTCTGCCGTTATTATACCCTTGCAAAAAGGGTATATTAATTTTGGTCAGAAGTGTGCAACGCTTAGAAGGATGCATCTCCGACCATATAAAGTATATATATTCTTGATCAGCACGACGAGACGAGTTCAAATAACTATGTCCGTCCGTCCGTCCGTCCGTCCGTCTGTCCGTCCGTCTGGATCGATGCGAACTCCTCCTAGACCGTAAGAGCTACAGAGCTGAAATTTTGCACGTAGGCTTGTATATACTGCAGGTTTTGTATATCTCGGATTCAGTCGGATCGGACCACTATATCATATAGCTCCCATACAAACGGCAAAGTCACGAACTGTGACTTTTCTCAATAACTTCGTTATTTTATCAGCAATTGTTATAAAAGTTGGTATTTGTCAGTTTTGTGTTCTTATTAATAATTGTGCCAAATATGATCAAGATCGGGTGACTATATCATATAGCTCCCATACAAACGGTAAAGTCACGAACAGTGACTTTCTCAATTACTTCGTTACTTTTTAAGCTATTGTCGTGAAATTTAATATAAGTTTATTGTAACTATAAAACACTGTGCCAAATTTGATCAAGATCGGGTGACTATATAATATAGCTCCCATAGGAACGATCGGTCAAAAACAGTGACTCTTGTCAATAACGTAATCCATATATTCTTGGTGGAATTGATGTGGTTGTTATAAGCTTATTTCTTTCGGTCCGTGAAATAAGTTCATGTTTGTATAGTTTTTCTACCAATTTGTTGTTTTTGGTCTGTAGTCTAGTGGTTGGGTCCTTCCTTAAGGTTCTATATGTATTTAAATCGTTAAGTATACTATCCATTTTTTTGTCATACTCAGTCTTATCCATTGCAACTGTCTTATTTCCTTTATCTGAAGTTAAAATTAATATGTCATCATTCTGTCTAAGAAATTTCCTTGTTTGTTCCACTGTGTCAAGTATTGCACGATCAGCTGCGTCTTCTTTGTTAGATGTTTCATTAGTGCAGTGTAGCCACTTTTGTTAGCTGCTTTTGTGATGCCAACCGCTCCATCGTTGCCACCAGTTTCAGCATTGCCACTAGTTTCAATGTTGCCATGAGGATCGTCACAAGTATTGTTCTCCAGCATATTTGTCATGACGTCATCGATTTCTATGTTGGCGAAGCTCGCTGCGATGTCCGTTAATGCGTTGTTGTTGTCTCCCTCTTCGTCGCTGTTTTCCAAGAATTGCCGACTCGTGCTTGCCGTTACACGATTGCCGCCGTTTTTATTGGCGTCAGTTTCTGGTATTTCACCACTGACTGTACTTTCGTTGTTGTTTTCCATCGAAGACTTTTCGTAGTAAAACGCATGTGTGTATGAAGAGGACGGTAAAGCCTGAATAATAGCAGCAATTAGAGCTGTTTTATTTCCATGGCTTGTAATTCCAAGTTTTTCACACACTAATTTTAATTCTGGCAGATTTAAGTTACCAATGTTAATTTTATCGTTCATTTTATTTTGTTGTGAGTGGTTGCGATCAAAAAAAAAACAAAATTTTTTTAGGTTTTATCCCACTTCTGAATTTTAGGATGGATATTAAATACGTCTGTTTACTTCGATTGTCACTCACAGAATGTCTCTTTATTTCATTTATCTCGTGGATCAAGATTATCTCTCTCTTTGTGAGAGAGAGAGCCTATCTTTATCTTAAGATCTATGTATTGCACAATGGGTGTTATTCGAGTTTATCATTAGGGATACTTATACTTAGCTTAAATATTACTACAATAAGACAGTTTGAGTACTTACTCCGCTGTGCTTTAGCACGTGTTAAAGCTTACGAGTGTTTTACATGTGAGTGTAAAGCATGTGAAAGCTTTACGATCGCTAATGAGTGGCAATTGTGTCAAAATTTGAGTGGAAATTGATAATGTAAATTTGCACACTCAAGTTGCCTTAGGTTATGATAGGGCTCCAATGTAAATGTCCCACGATGATATATCTTGCAAAGGCCAATGATGAAGAAGTCCGATGACGACTATCCAAGATGATTATGTAATGATAAAGAAGTCCAATGATGAATTTCCAAGATGATGATGTAAGCTGAAAAGTCCAATGATGACTGTCCAAGATGATGTAACGATGAATGCAATATAATGAACGAATAAACGACTTTATGTAGTTTTTAAGGTTTTATGTTGGGACTAGCGAAGTGCAAGGTCCTGTCACGAACGCTAATGTTTGATCTGCCCAGTTGCAGATGGTACAAAACTCCAATGCTCAATAGCATGTGGAGTGGAGTAGGAAAAAAAAGTCTTCTCCTCTTCGAATTCCAGTAAGAAGTCATTATTATATTTCGGTCTCATGAGTTAGAAGCTCTTCGAGAGCCATGTAACAGAAGCTTTTAGAACATGTTAATGTAAATACAGTAGTAAAAATTCCAATAGTCTTAAACAAATAACATAAGAAATTTTAAAGTTGAATGTTTTGGCGGCTCGAGGTCAAATGTTGGGCAAATAAAAACAAAAATAAAAAAATAAAAAACACAGTTTGTTCTTATTTTCGTTCTGATATATTTCGACCACAAATCGGTGGTCGTCTTCAGGGCAACTATAAATAACATTGAATTGTGATTGACATAATATTAGTTTAACAACAAGAAAACACCTACTTAGTTTTACACGTCCGCAAACTGTGACGTGGAGCTACACACTGATTTGTCCCTAATAAATGCCTGTATAAATGCTCGCAGTTGTCCGTATCTACCTTATAATTAAGTCTTATATTTGTCGGGGTATTTATTATGTGCAGCATCTCCAAAGTGTAACGTTTGTTGTAATGTTGTTCTTGGTCTATTATGTTTACTTCGTCAAAATTTGGGGAATGTCCACTGGCGGCACAGTGGGCCATAAGTGCCGTTTTTGGTGGATTGGAGTGTTGACGAAGTTTATAGTCAGATCTATGTTGCGATAGTCTTGTTTTTAGCCTCGATTTTGTTGTCCCTATATATATTTTATCACAGTTTTCTTCATTAGTCCCATTGCACGGTATTTTATATTTTATATACTACGTTGCTCTTGTCCATTGTATCAATCCTACTATTTGTTCTGTTAAAAATACTCCGTAGTGTGTTATTGGGTATATGTGCTATCTGTATTTGTTCGATGTCATAGCAATCTGAGTTTGCTAATCTTTCCGATAGTTGTGGGACATATGTGACGGACATAAAGCGTTTTGTCGGAACATCTTGGTTTTCTTATTGCGAGATTTTAGAGATATATCTTGCAAAGGCCAATGATGAAGAAGTCCGATGACGACTATCCAAGATGATTATGTAATGATAAAGAAGTCCAATGATGAATTTCCAAGATGATGATGTAAGCTGAAAAGTCCAATGATGACTGTCCAAGATGATGTAACGATGAATGCAATATAATGAACGAATAAACGACTTTATGTAGTTTTTAAGGTTTTATGTTGGGACTTGCGAAGTGCAAGGTCCTGTCACGAACGCTAATGTTTGATCTGCCCAGTTGCAGATGGTACAAAACTCCGATGCTCAATAGCATGTGGAGTGGAGTAGGAAAAATAAGTCTTCTCCTCTTCGAATTCCAGTAAGAAGTCATTATTATATTTCGGTCTCATGAGTTAGAAGCTCTTCGAGAGCCATGTAACAGAAGCTTTTAGAACATGTTAATGTAAATACAGTAGTAGAAATTCCAATAGTCTTAAACAAATAACATAAGAAAATTTAAAGTTGAATGTTTTGCCGGCTCGAGGTCAAATGTTGGGCAAATAAAAACAAAAATAAAAAAATAAAAAACACAGTTTGTTCTTATTTTCGTTCTGATATATTTCGACCACAAATCGGTGGTCGTCTTCAGGGCAACTATAAATAACATTGAATTGTGATTGACATAATATTAATTTAACAACAAGAAAACACCTACTTAGTTTTACACGTCCGCAAACTGTGACGTGGAGCTACACACTGATTTGTCCCTAATAAATGCCTGTATAAATGCTCGCAGTTGTCCGTATCTACCTTATAATTAAGTCTTATATTTGTCGGGGTATTTATTATGTGCAGCATCTCCAAAGTGTAACGTTTGTTGTAATGTTGTTCTTGGTCTATTATGTTTACTTCGTCAAAATTTGGGGAATGTCCACTGGCGGCACAGTGGGCCATAAGTGCCGTTTTTGGTGGATTGGAGTGTTGACGAAGTTTATAGTCAGATCTATGTTGCGATAGTCTTATTTTTTAGCCTCGATTTTGTTGTCCCTATATATATTTTATCACAGTTTTCTTCATTAGTCCCATTGCACGGTATTTTATATTTTATATACTACGTTGCTCTTGTCCATTGTATCAATCCTACTATTTGTTCTGTTAAAAATACTCCGTAGTGTGTTATTGGGTATATGTGCTATCTGTATTTGTTCGATGTCATAGCAATCTGAGTTTGCTAATCTTTCCGATAGTTGTGGGACATATGTGACGGACATAAAGCGTTTTGTCGGAGCATCTTGGTTTTCTTATTGCGAGATTTTAGTAAAGTCCTTATGGTGTGGTTTGGAAAATCATTATCCTTTAAAATTCGTCGTATTTCTTCCTTCGTTTCTTCATGAAAAATTGGGTCCGATATATTAAGCATCCGTTGCATACAACCTCTTGCTGTATTCATTATCATCGACTTCGGATGCTTGGAGTTGAAGTTAATTATTCGTCCTGATGCTGTTGGTTTTTTGTACCATTTTAATTTTAGTTCATTTTCCTTCTGTGTATTGATGCGTCTAGATATGTTAATTTGTTGTCATTTTCTAATTCTATTGTAAACTTTATGTTCCTGTCAAATGAATTTAGGTTGTCAAGTGTGTTTTGGATCTCGTCTTCTTTAATTATGGCAAAAAGGTCATCTACATATTTTCTCATAACTCTAGGTGGTCGCTGTAGCGTTTTCATCATTTTGTCTAAGAGTTCTTCCATAATTATGTCAGCTATTATCGGTGACGCTGATGAGCCCATAGGAATTCCTTTTAGTTGTGTGTATATCTTGTCTTTGTATCTGAAATATCTGTTCTCTTGTATACAAAAACGTACTATTTCCATAAATGTTAATTATGGATGGATAGTGTGCGCTTTTATTTTAATCCACTTTTCTCTAATGGTGTCAAGTGCCAATTCTATTGGAATACTTGGAAAAAGTGAGACTACGTCAAATGAAATTAATCTTTCATCGTCGCAAATGTATGTGTCATTAATCCTTGTCTTAAATTCTGAGGCGTTCTTTACGTTATATGTTGAGTCTGCCGTTATATTTTTTAATATGTTGACTATATATGTGGGAATGGGTCGAGAGACGAGAAGCGGTCGATTGTACTGAACCAGTTCAGAGGTGCATAATTTAAAGTTTATCAACGATATCGATGACAAACCATCGATATCAATTGAGAAAAGAGTTTTATGGCGTCAAGTTGTGTCGACCGGTTGTGTTCCTCGTGGCTGCTCGAATAAGAAGAGTGTAGTTATGTGGTAATTAAGTAATAAATGCATAAAGAAATAATGTTAAATAAAACTGATTGATTGTGAGTAAAAACGGCCTAGAAATTCGGGAGGAAAAAGTGGGATTGCACTAACAGTCCCACAAATTGGTGTCAGAAGTGAGATATGTACATTTACATAGTGCATCGAACTTACGTGCAGTTAAAAGATGTTGTTAAATAACGAACACTAATAATTAAAACAAATCGTTCGAAGCGAAAAATTCATTAAAATTGAGTCGCCAAAGACAGAAAGTTCGGAAAAAATGTGTGTTTGATTTAATCTTAATGTACAAAGAGCGGTAAAAAAAAAACCACCCCAATTGATGAATGCTTGTATGTTAGAGAGAGACAGAGAAACGTCCAAGTTCAAGTGAGGGTGAAAAGTGTGGAGGTGCGAACAGTATAGAACCCTGAAGTTTGCGTGGCAAAGAGGCTGAAAACGCAAAGAGTTTGACGATCGTTGGAATTTTGCACAAATTTACGTGGCAATGAGGCTGGTATAGCGTAATTTTGGTAAATGTGTTGGAGTATCGTCGTGTGAACTATTCACTGAGATGGTAGATTTATGTGGCGAATGGCCTGGAACATAGAATCTGTGTGGTGAGCAGCTGTACCTAGAGTGGGAAATTCTTGTGAAAATTGGCGCCAAGCGAAGCTTGTGAAAATTGGCGGCAAGAGAAGCTACAACAATTGGCGGCAAGAGCGAGAAAGCATTAGACGCACAAGTTTGGCGGCGTCAGTGGAAAAGTTTGTACAAGAGCGAGGCATCGGCATTGGCGTCACGAGCGAGACATCGGCATTGGCGTCACGAGCGAGACATCGGCATTGGCGTCACGAGCGAGACAGCGTTAGTGAGAGCATTCGTGAGAGATCGGCATATCAGCAGAATTGGCGCGAATAAACGGCGTTGGTGAGTCAACACGAGCGAGCGAGAGGGCAACATAGTGGTGAGCCAGATGTTTATGTTAATTAACATTATGTTTACAGAACGAAAAATGTTATAATTTAAATTGAGTTGATGCAATCATTAAATTAAACCAATATAAATTTATGTCAAAATTATAACTAATCATTTAAAGATTGGCTTGAATAAAAGTAAAGTAAATTAATGTTGATTCAAAAGTAAAGTAAATAAATTTGGAATTCAAAAGTGAAGTAAATAAATTGGGAATTAAAAGAAAAGTAAATGTTGAAAGAGAAATAATTATATTTTGTAATTGCTAAAAGAAGAGAAAATTATATTACTAACAATAGAGTAAGATTATACTTTTGTAAAATATATTGAAATTTCAGCTGTAACGAGTAAGCTACGACGAATACAAAATGAATAGAGACGAAGTATTAAGTTTAAATGTAAATGAGCTCAAAGCAAAGTTGGCCAGTTTGAATTTGGCAATAACTGGTAGAAAGCAATCGTTGCAAGATCGTCTTCTCGAACATTTCGGTTTGGTGGCTGACGAAGTCGAGGTTGAATCCGAAAGTGATGATGCGGGATCATTTCAGTCTACGGCACCAACTGTAGTTAGAAATAATTTTACTTTGCGCGACATTGAGGATTCTCTTTCTTCGTTCAATGGGTCAGGTCAACCGGCTATAGAAAATTGGTTACGGGATTTTGAAGATAATGCAGAAGCAGTTCAATGGAACTCTTTACAGAAATTTATCTATGCGAAGCAATTATTAAAAGGTGCAGCAAAGGTTTTTGTACGTAGTGAGCGAGGAGTGACTGATTGGATATCATTAAAAAGAATTTTGTTAAGCGAGTTCGGCTCAGAAGTATCAGCAATTGAAGTACATAAATTGTTGCGAAATAGACGTAAACGCCCAAATGAAGATTTTCGTGAGTACCTTTATAGTCTGAGGGAAATAGGCAGTTCCATAAATTTAGATGAAGCTAGTCTTATAGAATAATTCATAGAAGGAATACCTGATTCAAAAGCTAACAAAAGTAACTTGTATCAGGCAAAGACAGTCATTAAGCTGAAGGAACAGATTACAATTTACGAAAAGGTTTACTTTCGTCACCCTCAAGTGGTAAATAGAAACAGAAATCATAATGAGAAGGATGATAAAAAAGAGGAAATATCTAAACAACCGAGAAAATGCTATAAGTGTGGCGAAGTATCTCATTTGATGAGTGAGTGTCCGAAGATTAAGTGCTTTAAATGCGATCAGATAGGGTATAAAGCATCAGTATGCCCGACACGTAAATTAGATACTAAAAAGGAATACAGTAGGGCTAGTACAATGTCAAAAGAAATCAATGTAAAAGGAAAAGCTATTTTCAAAACAATATCATGTGGAAACGTTAAGCTGTCTGCACTCATAGATACAGGATGTGATCTATGTTTAAAAAGAGATGATATTATCAGAAAACTTCATGGTATAGAATTAAACGATGAACGAAACCGTTTATTGGGAGTGTGTAAAAGTGAGTTAAATACTATAGGTAGTTTTAAAGCGCAGGTGACTATTGATGGTCTTCAATGGCCCTTAACGTTCCACGTTTATAGAAAAGAGGATATTGACTACGAAGTAGTGATTGAAACAACATTTTAGAATTAGCTAATTTGGTTATCACAAAAGGAAATGCTACTTTTAAGCCTAGAGAAGAAGAAGTGATGTTAAACACAGAAGCGAAAGAAACTGTACACAATGAAGAAGTGAAAACTCCGAAGGGTATGTTACAGGAATTTGAGAGTTTGTGTTTATTATCTGAAGAAGAAAAGAGTGAAATAGATTTGTGCCATTTAACTAAATCGGACGTCAAAGAAGTCAAGCAGCTTATTCACAGTTATGTACCACAGTCTTCAAAGAAGAGTCCAGTCGAAATTAAAATATTATTAAGTGACGAATGCCCAGTATACGAACGGCCGAGGCGTTTATCTTTCGTTGATAAGGGTATCGTGGACTCAACAGTAGAAAAATGGTTAGCCGAGGGTATCATTCAACCAAGTACATCAGAATATGCGTCTGCTATAGTTCTTGTTCCAAAAAAAGGATGGAGGAAAAAGACTTTGCTGTGATTATAGACGTTTGAATGCTAAGATTGTAAGAGAACATTTCCCAATGCCACTTATAGATGATGTAATTGAGAGATTGCAGGGTAATACAGTGTTTACAACCTTGGATCTTGAAAATGGATATTTTCATGTTCCTGTGGAGCCCAACTCAAGGAAGTATACTGCTTTTGTGACACATAGCGGTCAGTTCGAATTTTTGTATGTCCCATTTGGAATTTCGAATTCCCCTCATGTGTTTTCCCGCTACATCTTTGCAACATTTATTGATTTGATTAGAGATGGCACAGTCGTAACATATATGGATGATCTAATTATTCCTTCAAAGGATATTAAAGAAGGAATTTATAAGCTGAAATGTGTGTTAAATAGGGCATCTGAGTTTGGTTTGCGCATTAAATGGCAGAAGTGTCAGTTCTTAAAAGAAAGTATAGAGTTTTTGGGATACATTGTCGAAAAGGGTCCTATAAGGCATTCTAAAGCAAAAACACAGGCGTGAAACACAGTGAAAAATTACCCAAAACCACAGAATTACAAGAGTGTACAAAGGTTTCTTGGGCTAACTTCATATTTTCGTCGTTTCATAGAGTCTTACGCATTGATAGCGAAACCACTGTCAGACTTGTTAAGAAAAGATGCAACGTTTGTGTTCGGTGACGATCATCAAATCGCATTTGAACAGCTAAAGGCAGCCTTGATTAGCGCACCAGTTTTACGATTGTATAACCCAAAGGCAGTAACTGAAGTACACACTGATGCGTCCATGTTTGGTTACGGAGGAGTTCTTCTACAAAAAAGATAGCGATGATCAGTTATTCCATGCAGTACAATATCTCAGCCGGAAAACCAAGCCTGCGGAAGAAAAATATCACTCATACGAATTGGAAGTGTTAGCAATAGTGGAGGCGTTGAAGAAGTGGCGCGTATATTTACTAGGAATAGAATTTAAAATCATAACAGATTGCAATGCTTTTGCAATGACAATGAAAAAAAGAGACATTCCAGTAAGAGTTTCGCGTTGGGCTTTATTTCTTCAAGAATTCAAGTATGAAATTGAACATAGAAGTGGCAGTAAAATGAAGCATGTAGATGCTCTAAGTCGTATGTCCTGTTTAATGTTAGAGGATTCAATGCATCACAGACTTAAAA
Organism: Drosophila paulistorum; assembly: GCA_018152135.1. NCBI lineage: Eukaryota > Metazoa > Arthropoda > Insecta > Diptera > Drosophilidae > Drosophila > Drosophila paulistorum. Next base: position 610,100 of record JAECXG010000194.1, on the reverse strand, counting down.
TAGCTCAAGCTAGTGATGATTGGATTAGGGCAGTGACAGCTGTTTTAGAGCATCAGACTTATGAAGGTTTCTTTATAAAAAACGGTGTTTTGTACAAGGATCCCATTAAGGATTTAATTGTAGTCCCATCACTTATGGAAGAGGAATTAATTAAGATTGCACATAGAAAGGGTCATTTTTCGGCCAAAAGAACTCAAGAGGAAGTTGAGAGAAAGTTTTACATACCGAAGTTGTTCCAAAAGGCCTCTGAGATTGTAAAAAATCGTATCGAATGCATTGTTTCGGAAGGTAAAGCAGGCAAGAAAGAAGGTTTCTTAGCTCCAATAAATAAAGAAGATAAACCTTTAGGGACTTATCATGTTGATCATGTAGGACCTATGGATCCGACAGCGAAGAGTTATAACTATCTATTTGTAGTTGTCGACGCGTTTTCGAAATTTGTGTGGCTCTATCCAACAAAAAATACGGCATCAGAAGCGGTAGTAGATAGACTCAGGCGTCAAGCATCAGTTTTTGGAAATCCAGGGCGTATTATATCAGATAGAGGTGCAGCATTTGTTTCTCACCAGTTCGAAGATTATTGTAAAGAGCAAAACATTCAGCATTTAATGATAGCTACCGGAGTACCTAGGGGAAATGGTCAAGTTGAACGTATCCATAAGATAATTATTCCTATGCTAACAAAACTTTGTTATGAAAAACCGACTATGTGGTATAGGTACGTTGAAAGAGTGCAGCAAGCAATCAATAGTACCCCTCCTAGAAGCACAAAAGTGTCACCATTTAAATTATTAACCGGGGTTGAGATGAGGACTAATAGTTTCCATGAGTTACAAGTACTTTTGTAAGAGGAAGTCATAGAAGAGCTAGAAATTGAACGCACTAACGTTCGTCAAGAAGCTCAGCATAATATTGAGAGAATCCAAGAGGAGAATCGTAAAAGTTATAACAAAAAACGAAAAAAGGTAGTTAAGTATAAAATCGATGATTGGATAGCAATTAAGCGAACGCAATATGGTTCAGGATTAAAACTTAAGGCTAAATATTTTGGACCATATAGGGTGGTGAAAGTTAAGTCTCATGGACGATATGACGTAGAAAAGGTAGGAGATCACGAAGGTACTGGGAAAACCTCAACTGTCGCAGAGTATATGAAGTCGTGGAATGGTCAAGTGAATTCATCAGGCGATTCAACATTCGAGGCGAATGATAAGTCAGTCCGGCCGAATGTGGGAATGGGTCGAGAGACGAGAAGCGGTCGATTGTACTGAACCAGTTCAGAGGTGCATAATTTAAAGTTTATCAACGATATCGATGACAAACCATCGATATCAATTGAGAAAAGAGTTTTATGGCGTCAAGTTGTGTCGACCGGTTGTGGTCCTCGTGGCTGCTCGAATAAGAAGAGTGTAGTTATGTGGTAATTAAGTGATAAATGCATAAAGAAATAATGTTAAATAAAACTGATTGATTGTGAGTAAAAACGGCCTACAAATTCGGGAGGAAAAAGTGGGATTGCACTAACAGTCCCACATATATGCTAATATATTTTTCGCAATTTCCAAAAGTTAACACATAAATGTAATATATTAAACTAACAAATCTTTAATTTGAAAGCAATCGCGACTAAGCTAACGAGGTTATTGACAAAAGACACTGTTTTCGATCAATCGTTCCTATGGGAGCTATATGATATAGTCACCCGATCTTGATCAAATTTTGCATAGTTTTTTATATGTGTAATAAACTTACCAAGATTATTAAGAAAAGTCACTGTTCGTGACTTTGCCGTTTGTATGGGAGCTATATGATATAGTGGTCCGATCCGGCTGAGTCCGAGATATACAACCCCTGCAGTATATACAAGCCTACATGCCAAATTTCAACTCTGTAGCTCTTACGGTCTATGACAGACGGAAGGACGGACGGGCGGACATGGCTATTTGAACTCGTCTCGTCGTGGTGATCAGGAATATATATGTACTTTATATGGTCGGAGATGCTTCCTTCTATGCGTTGCACACTTCTGATCAAAACTAATATACCCTTTTTACAAGGGTATAAAAAGAAAGGTTTTTTTATGCCATAATTTCTTTTCTACAAATAAGAGCCAATGCAGACATTCATTTTATAATCGTATTTGATCTATCTGCAATTTGCTCATCTCTAGAATTTTTTGTTTAGTTATTTTACTGTAACATGTGGCGTATGCGTTTTATTTTGTTAAAAACTTCTAAACAATTACTTCTCCACCAATTTGGCAATCGAAAATCGATTTTGCAATTGAATTTTGCCATTTGTTTGTATTCACTAGAATTGCGTATTTTTATTACAATTTGTTTTTGCCTTTTGAAATGTGTGGATTGGCTAAGTGCGGGGCAATACAAAAAAAACGGGAATTTTTTTTGAAACGGCTGGAGGCGGCAGCATAAAAACTTGCGCCATAAATTTCAATACTCGGCCATTTTTGGTACTTCCTTATTGCCGTTGGTTGGTTTTGGTGTTATTATTGTTATACTTATTTTTTTTTTTTTTTTTTTTTGGTTTTAGGTTTTGTTATGGGTTTTTTTTATACCCTTGCAGAGGGTATTATAAAATTGGTCAGATATTTGTAACGCACAGAAGGAGACGTTTCCGACCCCATAAAGTATATATATCCTTGATCAGCATGAGAAACTGTGTCGATATAGCCATGTCCGTCTGTCCTTCGGTACGTACGCGTTTTACGCTATCTTAAGAGCTATCGGGTTGAAATTTTTGGGGGTTCTTTTTATTACCCGGGTGAGATGAAGAATGAAAGTTGTTAGGATCGGACTACTATATCATATAGTATCCCCATGAAATATAATAGAATTTGATATAAAATCTCAGATCCCAAAATTTGAACTTGATCGGATAAATAGAACACAAGTTACAGTCAATACAAATCTGTTCAAGCGCTGCCGGCAGCGCTGCTTGCTGCCTACTACGGCATCAGCAAATCAAACAGAGCACATGCATACACACACACACAGACGCAGCGCTACACGAACTGTATGTATGTGTATGCGTGTTGTGCTTTGCTTACGGAATGATGGGTGAAAAATTTGTAGGAAAAAGAGAAATAATTTGAATGTTTTATTTGTGTTTTGATGAATTGAGTTGCAGGGAAGAAATTTCAAAATGTAAAACAATTATTGCCAAGGACTGCAAGGGTATGTAAACTTCGGCATTGCCGAAGTTAGCTTCTTTGTTATTTTTATTATTGCGTGTGTAATAACCTATTTATTTCAGAAAAATGAAACCTAGCCACCTTAAGTGGCTAGTGTCGCCTTTGTTTGGATATCAGAAGTGCAATCTTCACATTCTTAATAACCACGAAATCCCCCTCCTCAAAACTAACGGCAGGGGGGTGATGCTTCGCATAATACTCCGCAGTATATTCTTGGGACTTGACAATGTTACGGAAGGCTACTCTCCAGACGTCTACCTCTGAGGCATCTACCGCCGCCGTTCTCTCACCCAACCGTTCGGTTAGTTCATCCACTACCACACCTCGTTGTTCAACCCCGAATAGAAGTACGGACGCGGCAGTGTACAGCTTAACAAATTTGGTGAAAGCGTCAATGACAACCAGAAGATACTTTTTCTTCGAGCGTATGGACGGAAGGGGACCCAGATGGTCAATATGAATGGTATCAAACGAAAGGGGCACTTTCGGAATACTATGTAGCGTGACACGGTTGTCCGGAGCGGATGCGGAGTAGTAGATGCACTTGGGGTACCCTCGTCGGGAACAGGCGGTACACAACTCCGTCTCGCAGTTCGAAATCTGCTATCCCATATTTCTCTAACTCATCTCGGAGTTTGACAATCTCAGGGTCCCGGTTCTGGGTTAACTGCAGTTGAAAGTCGAGGTTTAGATCGGCATACTAACCCCCGAGCAGTGTACAATCGTGTAGTTGTAATTTTCTAACAGCAGGGCCCAGCGAGCAATTTTGGCGGAATGTCCACTGTTTCTCAGTGTCGCCGCAAGGGAATTACAATCCTTCACGATTTTGAACGGGATGAACTTAAGGTACGTCTCAAAACGTTTTAAGGAATTTACGATATCTAACTTCTCTAGTTCATAACTGTGTAGTTTCGATTCGGCGGTGGAGTCTATCTTAGAGAAGTAGGACACTGGGTGTAATTTACCGTCAGTTTGTTCCTGGAGTAGCACTGCTCCGAAACCAATTGAACTAGCATCGCAGTGTATCTTTGTTTCAAACTTCGGGTTGTAAATAGATAACACGGGGGATTCGATCAGTTGCAACTTTAGAGTCCGGAAAGCTTCGAGGCATTCCTCGGAGAAGACATAGGGGGTATCTTTTCTTAACAATCGGGACAGCGGACACGCAATCTTAGCGAAACCTGATACAAATCGGCGGAAGTATGAGAATAGGCCTAAGCAACGCTCTAATTCCTTGCTATTCCTTGGAATGGGCAAATCCCGTATCGCCTGAATATGAGCTGGTTTAGGCGTGATACCGGCGGAATTGGCTAAGTAGCCCAAGTACTCTAGTTCCCTATACGCAAAACGGCATTTAGTCAGCTTCAGGCATAGCCCGTTCACTCCTAACACATACAGTTTTTCCTTCAGAATCTCAAGGTGGGTTTCAAAGTCATGCGACGCGACTAGAATATCGTCCATATATATCACCAGTTGACCTCGGTTTATAAATTCCTTAAGGACAAAATAAACGAATCTAGCGAACACGGAAGGGCCATTACAAAGTCCGAAGGGCATGCGTACATATTCAAACTGGCCATCAGGGGTTACAAAGGCAGCATATTTGATTGAGTCTGGGTGCATTTTCACATGGTGGAAACCTTTCTTCAAGTCCAAGATAGTGAAGAATGATTTACCACCCAGATGTTCGATGCAATCATCTAACAGAGGAATCGGAAGATGATCTCGACTTGTAATTTTGTTCAACGGCCGGTAAGCTACACATTTCCTCATAGTGTTGTCCTTTTTACGGACAGGGACAATCGCGGCAGCGTAAGGAGAACTACTGTGGCGAATAATACCAGCTTTCAAGAGATCGTCACAAATCTCACGCACCTCAATGCGTTCGTGGTGCGACAGACGGCGGGGGCGGCAGAAAATCGGAGTTTGACTAGTCAGTTCTATTTTCATTTCATAGTTCATGGGCTTTACTAAATCTGGGTCAACCTGTACATACGCAGTGGAAATAATAGACTTTAAGGCTGCGGTTTGCTCTTCCCGAAACTCTGGCTCACTGACATCAGGGACCTTAGTGGCGTTTATAGCCATAAGTGCATCCTTCAGTGCTTCCGGAGGTGCCGCATAAGTTTTTGGAAGGCGCGAATCAGACAACAATTCGGCAGACACAATCTCATTCCTGTCGTGTGGTAGTACCGCTAGATCTTTCCTCAATATATTAAAAGACTTCAGAACATGTTTGAAAATATGATTCCGAGAGACCCCGCGATATTGGTCGGCAGTTCGGTTGCTTTGTTCGTCAGGACTTCAAACGTATGTATTGTCTCTGTGTTGCGTAGGTGAACCCTACACTGGACTTGGCCTAATGACCGAAGTTAACTATTTCCTAAACCACGGCAGTTCAATCTACTGGTGCTAAGACGGCAGTTGGAGGGGACGTCAGATTGACGGATAAAACTCTTTTGTCAGCCCGAATCGAGAAAGGAAAACATATTTATAAATTTCCTATCTTGCACTTCATCACACACAAAAGCAACACTCTCCAGGAGTAGATGGTTTAGTCGATCTCCTACATCATCAGCAGCGGCGGCAGCAGTTGTAGCGGTGGCAGTTCCAATCCGAAACGGGCAGTTTTTATAGATGTGGCCCACTATGCCACACTTGAATCGAATTCGGCGGTATGATCGGTTTCGGGCATTGATTTTTGTAATGCCCCCATCCCGAGCAGTTGAATCATCAGGCCAAATAGACTAAAATACAGGAAAACACAAGGATACCAAAAGCTTTATTTGTGGAAATAGTAATATTCTGCATCCAAGAAAACAGATATTTTATCCAAAAGGACCAAACATTCATACAATTAAAAGGAATGCCGATGGGATCCCCGTCCTCACCTGTCATTGCGGACATCGTTATGGAAAATCGACTCAATAATACACCAAGATGACATCCATAACATACTGGACACCCTAAATTCTATTGACAGGAATATCAAATTCACTTTGGTGCTGGAAGACAATGGTAAACTGTCGTATTTGCACTCTACGATCATCAGACGAGGAAACCAATTAAAATTAATATGGTATATGAAGCCAACAGCATCAGGACGAATCATCAATTTTAACTCAAAATACCCTAAGACGATGATAATAAATATACGATGAAGAAACGAAAAAGGAAGTAAATTATTTTAAAGAACAATGATTTTCCTTACAACGTAATCAAGACATTATTCAATAAACATAAATCCCCTATTGACAAATCCAAAAAGACATACTTATCTGTCACTTATGTACCTAAATTATCAGAAAGACTATCACATTCGAAGTTTTATGACAAAGATCAAATAAAAATAGCACATAGACCTGACAATACCCTCAAAAACATATTCAATAATTCGAAATCCAAGATAGAGACGACAAATAGAAGTAAAGTAATATACAAAATTCCATGCAATGGACAAGGAAATATACCATGTAATAAGATTTTCATAGGGACGAAATCGAAATTAAAAACTAGGATCTCACAACATAAATCTGACTATAAAATAAGCAATTATTCAGATACTCCAAAGTGCTGTGCTGTGCTCTAATGGCGAATTTTGAAGAGACAATAATATTAGCTAAAGAGCACTACAACAAAAGGTTTTCCATGGAGATGCTACATATCATTAATACACCGAGCGCCACACGACTCAACTTTAAGACCGATACTGACAATTGCGCCCACATATACAGACATTTACTTGACAAAAATTAGTTCGTAACTCCACGTCAAACGGTGCTGACGTGTCAAATAATGTATATTAATAGATAGTTTAATGTCACATAATTGTTAAATGTTTCTTGTACTTTATTGCAGTTGCCCTGAAAACGGTTGCCGCTGCGCAACCAAAATATATCGGTTACAAAAATAAATTAGAAACGGCGGTTTTTATTTTTAATTCAATATAATGATCTTAAGCCTGAAGACAACAAATAATTAAATCGAGATATTTTAAAATTATATTATACCGTACGCATTAGGGTTGACTTCTATCAGAATCCTATCTTCTATATATTTTCTTTCTGTCCATTTATTCTAATACTGCTTCGGATCCCACATCCTATCCCTTCTCAATCCCACATTTAAATTGTATGTTTTTTCATAGTATTACTCTAGAGTCTAGACTGTATTATCCCTATCTTATCATCTATGACGTCTTCCTTCGTACCCGGGCTTGATAATATTCTTAGTTGCATCCTTAAAATGTGATCGATTTCCCTATCTAAGCCTTTATCTCGGTTATTCTTTATATCGAGTGAGACTTGTAGCTTTCCTGATGTTTGGAAAGAGTCTTTTATTATTCCGCTTTGTACAAAAGGCAACTTCCGCAATACCTAAGCTATTGAAGAAAATATGGTCCTTACGAAACTTAACATTATCGTATATTGTTGGTAGAACCCAAAAGGTGTCTTCTTCATTATGTAAAACTGTTCAAGTTACATCACGGGTTCCCCAAGGCAGTCACCTGATCCGACGGTTAGCCATGTCCATAGTTCTCTTCATATGAACACCTAGATCTCAGAGAATATAAGAACTAGAGTCACCAAATGTAGACTCGTATAGTACATACGGTGTTACTTTTTGTTAACCCATTTTGTACCACTGTTTGACTTTCCGAACAACGAATTTGGTATATTTTTGAAAAATTCTTTTAATTATTTGTTTTTATTTAAATGAAAGTAGTTAGTTAGTTTGATTTGTTGTCTTTTAAGATAAAATAAGGATTTTTGTTTACGATTATTTCTTTGGAGCCATTTTGGAGTTTTAAATAACCTTAATTTTAGACCATATTTCTGTTAACTATAATATATAATATGAAAATATTTTAAAGTAAAATATTAGTTTTATTTATTGCAAATACTTCTAACTATTTGCATATAATTTAAAATCTTAAAATAATATAAAGTATAGTACTAAAATAAATGCCCTAAAACGTCTGTTCGAAAAGTCGAACATTGGCCATTCACCACGAATTTACGCTCAGTAAAAATTTGAAAAAAAAAAAACGTTCTCGGCGCGCCTGCTATACATAACGAAATGGTTGTCCAGGCCGCTTTAATTGCCGCAACTAAAGTTTTTTTGGAATCAAATTGCCTGCCTCCTTCATATACTTTGCGCGATAACAACCCCCATACGTTTTCCATTATATTTAAGTCAGGTGAATATGGAGGCCATTCGAGTAAGTTCACCTTCTGAGCCTTTATCCACTCTTTTACCACCCTGGCTGTATGAATGGGAGCGTTATCGTGCTGGTAAGTCCATTGCAAAGTGTGAAAAATATTGGAATAATGCGGAAAAGCAGTCTGAATGATAGATTTGTAGGTTTCCGCGTTCATTTTTGAGGTAACAAATTGAAGTTCGCAAGTGCCAAAAATTGACACCGACCCCCACACCATTACACCTCCCTCACAGCTATGGCGACGGCTCAGGAAATGCTCTTCCTTTCGAAGATCGTGGTAATAAAAATTGTACCCATCAGGGCCGTCCAAATTAAATTTTTTTTCGTCCGAAAAAACCACTCTGTGCCATTCGCTTGTCCAGCTCATGTGCTTGCGCGCAAAGTGCAGTCGTGAAGCTTTACGTGCATCATTTAACGGTGGTTTTTTTTTTAATTTCATTCGTTTTAAATGTTCAGCCGACGATATCACACGTCTAACAGTAGATACACTTGCTGTAACACCGCAAATTTCTTTAATTTTGGGTGCTGATAGATGGGAATTGGACGCAGCTCGCACAATATGCCTCCTGTCTGCCGCAGAGGTGGCGTGTTTGACTACGCCTTTCATGTTTTTGCCGTATTCGGACATGTTTCTTAAAAAATGACCCACAACATTTTGACTCCGTCCAATTTTTTGACCGATTTTGCGTTGGCTAAGTCCACTTTTGTGATAGGCTTCGATTTGGCCTCTTTCATACTCGGATAATTGATCCCCGAGTCCCATTTTTCATTAAATTTAAAGAAAATATATTAAATTAAAAATTTGCATCAAAAATAGGTCGCCACACCGCCAAGTTATACCGCAAACTAAAAATCTTTCAGCTGAACCTATTCAGTTGAGCCAAAAAATTGCAAATTAATTAGCGAAAGAAATAATAAAACAGAATATGCAAAGTAACGGTACTTAGCGAACGGTTCTTTACTAGCGCACACTAATTGATACAAATATAGAGATGCACTGGATTTCAAAAAACATTCGTTCGATCAATAGGTGATGAAAAAATCATGAAAATGCAAGCATAATTATGTGAACCTATTCAGTTGATCGGCAGTGTATTACGGTAAATGTCGCCGTATTTGTTTTAGTTCATTTTTCGTTCAGCTGTGAAATTAAAAAGTGTATGCATTAAGTTCTGTTGTGAAATTCTAAAGCATAAATATCAGTTGAGTTGAAATTTGTGAAAATTTTGGGTTCAATCGAGTAATGAAGTAAAATTTTGGTAAACATATAGTAAATATGTGAATATAAATTCATATATTTAGTAAGGAATTGACTCTAGCTTGGACAAATCCAATCCCAGCGGGAGCACAGTGTACTAACGACGAAATACACATTGCATTGAAGATGTTTTACAAGAACTTGAAAACAGTGTTGACGATGAGATTGAAATTGTTACTGCTCTGCCACCCGCTGTAGTTGATTCGATAACTGATGAGGAAGATATGGATGATGAAATTCTTTATAACGAAGAATCTTTGGAAAAAGACATTGCTAGATATTTCGTAATAGAAACTCGCAAAGATCGCCAAGCATTGTCTAACATAATTGAAAACACTTCTGTCAAAACGGGAGAAGTCGGTAACTCAAAATATAAGTTGCCAACTGAATTTGCTGCTCCAAAATGGAGCTCGCCATATAATACAAAGTGCAACACAAATTGCCATCAGATATATTTGATAGTTTTTTTGATAGTGAGATGTGCGATCTTATTGTCGTTCAAACAAAATTATAAGCTACGCAACACATTTCCAATTGGCACAATCCTTTGATATGTTTCTTTTGAAACGATTTGATGGCATTCTAAAATTGTCTGGATATAATAAGTTGCCACAAATAAAAAAACTACTGGTCCACAAATATAACACTAGGATTCCCGGTCATAAAGCAGACCATTTCGCGAACGATGTTTAAAAAAATAAAATAAAACCTAAACTTTGCAGATAATAACAATCTAAACGTCATCATGATGGACAACCCAGCCAATATGTTGTACAGCAACCTAATCTTATTAAAAACTACAATGCCTATATGGGTGGAGTAGATTTGCATGACAATGCAGTGTCTAACTACGGCATTTCGATTAGATCGAAAAAATGGTGGTGCCCACTTTGGCATTTTGCTACATTGTCTTACAGATTTTTATCTGTATTTTGCTCGCACGGGAAAATATGCCGCAATTGGAATTTCGGGTTGAGCTTGCAACAAATTTGCTACTTACCGAAGGTAACATCAATAAGGCAGACGTTCCAGTGGAATCTCAAGGTTTGCCACAAACCCACTATGCGACTATTTGAAAAGTGTCAAGTGCATTTGCATACAAATAACTGTTTTGCTGTGTCCCATAAAGATAAATAATTAACCATAACATAGAATGCTCAACTAACTAAGAACCGCCTTTTATTTTATAAATTTTAACAACTTTTCGAAATTCAAAATTAGAAGCAATTCTGAAAATGGTATAGTGGGAAACGGCCATTGTTAGACTTTTAGAACAGTCTATTCTGGTTAAACTAAAATAGGTCGATTTTTCTAAACCACAGATTTGGATTCCTTGTATGCTAATTACCCTAAAAAAGTCATTGTGTCCTTGAGATCAAAAAATTTTTTGTCTTGGCCCGAAATGGGTTAATTTTGATATTAAGTATGAATAAACTGTTTGCAATGAAGCAATATAGAATGTTATTTTTACCAAAATAACATAATTTTTGTTACTCCTCATATATACATTAAATGAAACATTTTTATTTTTGAATTCAAATGAAAATAAAATTTTTTCACTCAAAACATCGAAAATATCGAATGTTTGCCAGCTCTATATTACACCTATAAACTAGTGTGCTAAATTTGATCAAGATCGGGTGACTATATCATATAGCTCCCATAGGAACGACGGGTCAAAAACAGTGACTTTTGTCAATAACTTGGTTACTTTTGATGCCATTGCTTTCAAATTTAACATTTGTTAGTTTAATATATCTGTTAATGACTGTGTCGAATTTTATGAAGATCGGTTGACTATATCATATAGCTCCCATAGGAACGATGGGTCAAAAACAGTGACTTTTGTCAACAACTTCGTTACTTTTGATGCGATTGCTTTCAAATTTAACATTCGTTAGTTTAATTTACAGAAAATAATCTCAATAGAATTACCAATTGAACGATATAAATTTATACATCAAAACTTTTCACTAACATTATATACAAACCGAATGAAATCAGAATTTGAGGTAAAAAATATCAAAGAAGCTAACTTCGGCTATGCCAAAGTTTATATACCCTTGCAGTCCTTGGCAATAATATTTTTACATTTTGAAATTTCTTCCCTGCAACTCAATTTATCAATACACAAACAAAACATTCAAATTATTACTCTTTGTACTACAATTTTTCTTCTTCTACCATCCGAAGCATCGCACGCATACACATACAGTTCGTGTAGCTTTGCGTCTGTGTGTGTGTATGCATGTGCTCTGTTTGATTTGCTGATGACGTAGAACCGATTTGTATTGACTGTCACTTGTGTTCTATTTATCCGATCAAATTCAAATTTTGGGATCTGAGATTTTATATCAAATTCTATTATATTGCTACATTTCATGGGGATACTGCAATTTTTGCAAAAATTTTTGTTCCAGAGCTATATGATATAGTAGTCCGATCCCGATGATTTTCATACTTTATCTCACCCGGGTAAAAATAAGCCTCCAAAAAAAATTTCATCCCGATAGCTCTTAAGATGGCTGAGTAAAACGCGTACGCACCGACGGACAGACGGACAGACGGACATGGCTATATCGACTCAGCTTCTCATGCTGATCAAGAATATATATACTTTATGGGGTCGGAAACGTCATTAAGTTCTATTGTGAAATTCTAAAGCATAAATATCAGTTGAGTTGAAATTTGTGAAAATTTTGGGTTCAATCGAGTAATGAAGTAAAATTTTGGTAAACATATAGTAAATATGTGAATATAAATTCATATATTTAGTAAGGAATTGACACTAGCTTGGACAAATCCAATCCCAGCGGGAGCACAGTGTACTAACGACGAAATACACATTGCATTGAAGATGTTTTACAAGAACTTGAAAACAGTGTTGATGATGAGATTGAAATTGTTACTGCTCTGCCACCCGCTGTAGTTGATTCGATAACTGATGAGGAAGATATGGATGATGAAATTCTTTATAACGAAGAATCTTTGGAAAAAGACATTGCTAGATATTTCGTAATAGAAACTCGCAAAGATCGCCAAGCATTGTCTAACATAATTGAAAACACTTCTGTCAAAACTTCTGTAACTCAAAATATAAGTTGCCAACTGAATTTGCTGCTCCAAAATGGAGCTCGCCATATAATACAAAGTGCAACACAAATTGCCGTCAGATATATTTGATAGTTTTTTTGATAGTGAGATGTGCGATCTTATTGTCGTTCAAACAAAATTATAAGCTACGCAACACATTTCCAATTGGCACAATCCTTTGATATGTTTCTTTTGAAACGATTTGATGGCATTCTAAAATTGTCTGGATATAATAAGTTGCCACAAATAAAAAAACTACTGGTCCACAAATATAACACTAGGATTCCCGGTCATAAAGCAGACCATGTCGCGAACGATGTTTAAAAAAATAAAATAAAACCTAAACTTTGCATATGATAACAATCTAAACGTCATCATGATGGACAACCCAGCCAATATGTTGTACAGCAACCTAATCTTATTAAAAACTACAATGCCTATATGGGTGGAGTAGATTTGCATGACAATGCAGTGTCTAACTACGGCATTTCGATTAGATCGAAAAAATGGTGGTGCCCACTTTGGTTGGGCATTTTGCTACAATGTCTTACAGATTTTTATCTGTATTTTGCTCGCACGGGAAAATATGCCACAATTGGAATTTCGGGTTGAGCTTGCAACAAATTTGCTACTTACCGAAGGTAACATCAATAAGGCAGACGTTCCAGTGGAATCTCAAGGTTTGCCACAAACCCACTATGCGACTATTTGAAAAGTGTCAAGTGCATTTGCATACAAATAACTGTTTTGCTGTGTCCCATAAAGATAAATAATTAACCATAACATAGAATGCTCAACTAACTAAGAACCGCCTTTTATTTTATAAATTTTAACAACTTTTCGAAATTCAAAATTAGAAGCAATTCTGAAAATGGTATAGTGGGAAACGGCCATTGTTAGACTTTTTAGAACAGTCTATTCTGGTTAAACTAAAATAGGTCGATTTTTCTAAACCACAGATTTGGATTCCTTGTATGCTAATTACCCTAAAAAAGTCATTGTGTCCTTGAGATCAAAAAATTTTTTGTCTTGGCCCGAAATGGGTTAATTTTGATATTAAGTATGAATAAACTGTTTGCAATGAAGCAATATAGAATGTTATTTTTACCAAAATAACATAATTTTTGTTACTCCTCATATATACATTAAATGAAACATTTTTATTTTTGAATTCAAATGAAAATAAAATTTTTTCACTCAAAACATCGAAAATATCGAATGGGCCCACTATCGATAGTTTGCCAGCTCTATATTACACCTATAAACTAGTGTGCTAAATTTGATCAAGATCGGGTGACTATCATATAGCTCCCATAGGAACGACGGGTCAAAAACAGTGACTTTTGTCAATAACTTGGTTACTTTTGATGCCATTGCTTTCAAATTTAACATTTGTTAGTTTAATATATCTGTTAATGACTGTGTCGAATTTTATGAAGATCGGTTGACTATATCATATAGCTCCCATAGGAACGATGGGTCAAAAACAGTGACTTTTGTCAACAACTTCGTTACTTTTGATGCGATTGCTTTCAAATTTAACATTCGTTAGTTTAATTTACAGAAAATAATCTCAATAGAATTACCAATTGAACGATATAAATTTATACATCAACTCTTTTCACTAACATTATATACAAACCGAATGAAATCAGAATTTGAGGTAAAAAATATCAAAGAAGCTAACTTCGGCTATGCCAAAGTTTATATACCCTTGCAGTCCTTGGCAATAATATTTTTACATTTTGAAATTTATTCCCTGCAACTCAATTTATCAATACACAAACAAAACATTCAAATTATTACTCTTTGTACTACAATTTTTCTTCTTCTACCATCCGAAGCATCGCACGCATACACATACAGTTCGTGTAGCTTTGCGTCTGTGTGTGTGTATGCATGTGCTCTGTTTGATTTGCTGATGACGTAGAACCGATTTGTATTGACTGTCACTTGTGTTCTATTTATCCGATCAAATTCAAATTTTGGGATCTGAGATTTTATATCAAATTCTATTATATTGCTAAATTTCATGGGGATACTGCAATTTTTGCAAAAATTTTTGTTCCAGAGCTATATGATCCCGATGATTTTCATACTTTATCTCACCCGGGTAAAAATAAGCCTCCAAAAAAAATTTCATCCCGATAGCTCTTAAGATGGCTGAGTAAAACGCGTACGCACCGACGGACAGACGGACATGGCTATATCGACTCAGCTTCTCATGCTGATCAAGAATATATATACTTTATGGGAAACGTCTCCTTCTGTGCGTTACAAACATCTGAGCAATTTTATAATACCCTCTGCAAGGGTATAAAAAAATGTCTGAGATTCATTGCCGCCACTGTATCTGTTAAAGACTATGCCGAATTTTATTTATGTAAGAGTAACTGAGATAGCGGATTCTAGCTTGAAGCATGTATCAAGAATTAATTAAAAAATCTTGCCAATTTGTAACGTAAAATCTAAAATCTAGGTGCCACAGACTGTCATCTTAAACGATTGTCAATCAGCTCACCGATGTGCTAACTAAATGGTATGTATATTGAGGTAAACTTAAAGGGTTTAAATTATGACGTAATACAAGTTTTTTAGTGACTGCATTAATAAAGTTACTGCACTTCAAAAATGAATGGTTTGAAGCAATTGTTTGTTTATTTTTAAGTTTCATAAATCAAATGGCAACAGAGTTGTCACATAGTCCAGTTCGAGAAACGAAACCAAAACGTATTATGTTATAAAACCAAACAAAGTCTTAAAAACATTGCTAATTTAGTGACACTTATCGTTTTATAATAAATGGCATATTTTTTATGCATTTTGTTAGATAATTCACTTTTTCTTTGAAGTAGCAAAGTTAATGTTGCCTTTAAACAGTAAGCAATGAAAATAATACAAAAACCTACCATCTATGTTCGAAAAAATGACATCACTTGAAGTTCTGTGGCATCTACCATTTTTGACGAGAATTGGATTTCGCCCGAAATGCAAACTGAGTTCTGTAGCACACCTGTATTTGTATAATAAATTTTTTAGGAAGTACTTTTAGTTGATCGAGATTGAACTCTTACATTCTCCTTATACATTCTCTCATAGTAGCCAACTAAATTTAATTCAATTTTTAATAAGTTACATTTTGTCATCGGTTTATTCGAAATTACAAAATTGCTGCGTATTTAACAAATAACAAAAATGAGCGGAATTGACAATTTCAGTAAACCACAAAAAATTGTAAAAAGTGGATATGAGCAGCTGTTAATACGAGATGCGATTCCTGACATATTCTCTCATTTAATGAAACGTCATGTGTTCTCTTATCCGAAAGATGGTAGCCATAAGCAGTGGATTCGCCCACGATTAGTGATCGTGCTTTCAACAGGAGACATAAGTCAAGTAACTACTACTATTGCAAAAGACCTGTGTCATCCAATAGGCAGAGATATAATTGCCTGCGTTTTGGTAGAGGAATCTAAGCGGGATGAATTTATTAAACAAGTTCATCATCGCTTACTTCTAATGGATGAGCGTTTACATACACATCCAAATTATTTGCGGTCTGTAAAGATAATCAAGCGCATGAACTGCTCTACAATACATATCGAAGAGTTCACAGAAACTGAAACAAAGAAACACTGTGGTAATATAACAGCGGGTTCGCCAATAGTTGTTTTGGACTTTCCCCAATATTATTTTGGACATTATCCACCAGGCATCATAACTTTAAACTCATTTCGCAACATAAGTGAAGCAGTCAAGCTCTGCAAGCGAGAAGGCTTAAAATTCGATACTGCTTCCGTATGGTCCTCTAAATTATCCGAATGTTTTGAACTAGTGAGCAGACTAGATATGCCTTCACATTTTACATTCAATTGTATGAATGCACCTTTCGTTTCTTTAGCGCAATATACTCATACTAATGGAATGGTGTTAATAATACAAAACATTCGCTATGAGATTCTCGCAGCAAATGGAAAACTTAAGTTTCTAGCATGTCTCATAAAATAAAAAAGGATTTACTTTTAATTTCATGTTTGAACAAATCAACAAAGCTTATATTCCCTTGCAGCCTTAGAAATCAACCAGATGCCTGGCATTTGTGGTATCCGTTCAGACCAAAAAAAAAATGAAGTAAGTAAGTCTCACCGACTTAGGTATACTGTCTCTAGCTATAATAGTTTCTGATATAAACGTTTTTTTTTTAATTGCGGGGGCGGAAAGGGGCGTGGCAAAAATTTAAAATAAACTTGATCACTCTACATACTATATGAGCCTACATTCCAAATTTGGTGGCTCTATCTCTTATAGTCTCCGATATCTAGGTGTTCATACGGACAGACGGACGGACGGACAGGCGGATGGACAGACGGACGGACAGACGGATTTGGCTGTATCGACTCGGCTGTTGATACTGATCGAGAATATATATACTTTATGGGGTCGGAAAAGCTTCCTTCTACATACATTTTGGCGACTTTAATATACCATTTCACCCTATGGGTGTATGGTATAAAAAATGTTTTGGCTTGGCCCGAAATGGATTAATTTTGATATTAAGTATGAAAAAACTGTTTGCAATGAAGCAATATAGTATGTTATTTTTACCAAAATAACATAATTTTTGTTACTCCTCATATATACATTATAAAATGAAACATTTTTATTTTTGAATTTAAATAAAAATAAAATTGTTTCACTCAAAACATCGAAAATATCGAATGGGCCCACTATCGATAGTTTGCCAGCTCTATATTTATTTATTTACGTCAACTAAATCAGCAGTTGACGAAAAAGCTTAAGCTAAAATACAGATTATAATTAATACACGAAGGTAGCTTAGCTTTATGCACAACTAAACATCCCCGACCCGGTGGAGGTGTTTTATTTGCAACAAGGTGCCAGCTATGCTCCGATTCACAGCCAATGTGGTCAGGGATGAGTTGCAGCCAATCCAATATCCAGTCCTGAATATTTTCAGTGGTTTCGCTGTAGATAATTAAAAAGTATAGCGCGAAGAGTAGTGACAGATAGATGAGGAGAAATAAGGTGAGAAAAATTGTTAAAAGACACGAACACGCGAACTGACACACGCATAGTGGGATTCGCGGACGACATTGCCATCGTCACTGTGGCCTAGGATATCCAGCAAGCGGAAGAAAACACCAACGCAGCTGTGTTCAGGATTCTGGAATGGATGGAGGCAAACTCACTGTCCATAGCCGCACACAAAACCGAGGCCGTGCTCATAAGCAGCAGGAAAAAAGTGGAAACAGCCAGGATCGAAGTCGCCGGATGCTCTATAATATCAAAGCCTGCCATCAAATACCTCGGAGTCATGATGGATCATATGCTAACATTTAAAGCTCACCTGCAGTATACCGCAGATAAAGCTGCGAAGGCCACGTCAGCTATAACTCGGCTTATGGCTAACGTCGGCGACCCAAGCAACGGAGCAGATGGCTCATCTCGACGGTGGTAAGGTCCATCATACTATATGCCGCCGCCATATGGGCATCAGCGATGTCATCCCCACCTACAGCCGGGAATGCAGATCGTCGTACCGAACATGCGCACTTAGGACCATAAGGGCGTTTAGGACAGTCTCCGAAGATGCCGCCCTGGTGCTGTCTGATATGGCCCCACTAGACCTCTTGGCTAACGAGGCTAGAAATAGAGATCCGCCGCCAGTTAGAAGAGAGACGACTCTGACTAACTGGCAACGCAGATGGCGTGACTCAAACCATGGGAGCTGGACAAGGCGCCTTCTCCCCGACATTCGGCCATGGCTTAATCGCAAACATGGCCAGACTGACTTCTATTTGGCACAGTTACTGACGGGACATGGATGCTTTAAATCCTACTTGCATAGGTTTAAACATGAGACGAATCCCTTTTGCACACACTGTGCGGGGAATATAGAAGACGCAGAACACGTCCTGTTTGTCTGTCCTAGATATTCTGCTGAACGGGAAGAGCTAAGCCTAGGCATTGGGAGGCCATATAGTCAATGACTTTATGGATGTCCTACTTAGCTCGCAAAACAATTGGCTAGCTGTTAGCCACATGGCAGCAGTCATCATGCAATCCTTGCGTCGCGCTGAACGTCAGCGTAACCAAAACTTCAGTTCTAGGTAAACTCTAGACGAGGCATACGTGCCATCTCCCCCTCGTGAAGTAATACTTCAGCATTGGTTCCGCGAGAGGGATACGGAGCATAGGGTAGGTTTTAGTGCGGTGCGGTGACCACTAACCAAGGTCGATACCAAGTCCCACACTTCGGCTTTAAATGCTTTCCCCCCTATCTAAAAAAAAAAAAAAAAAAAAAAAAACTGGCGAGCAATATTCTAGAGTAGGGCGAACTAACGAAGTGTATAAAACTTTTGTCACACATGGATCATCAAATTCTTTGGCCCAACGTTTAATGAAGCCAAGAAGACTGCATGCTCTATTGACAATTGAAGATATATTTATTTATTTATTTATTTATTTATTTATTTACGTCAACTAAGTCAGCAGTCGACGAAAAAGCTTAAGCTAAAATACAAATAGTAATTAATTCATTAAGGTAGCTTAGCTATATGCACAACATCCCCGACCCGATGGAGGTGTTTTATTTGCAACAAGGTGCCAGCTATGCCCCGATTCACAGCCAATGTGGTCAGGGATGAGTTGCAGCCAATCAATTATCCAGTCCAGAATACTTTCAGTGGTTACGCTGTAGATAATTAAAAAGTATAGCACGAAGAGAAGTGACAGATAGATGAGGAGAAAAAGGGTGAGAAAGGTTGTTAAAAGATTGGCAAAGAACACGAAGAGGTTCGTGAAGAGAGTAGTTAGTCAAACATCTACTAAGGTGAAGAGGAAAAAAGTTTCTGGTCCGACGTGAGGGAACACAAAAATATAGCGTATCTAGTAAATTGGTAGAACTGACTTCGCCGTTGACTACTTTATGTAGAAAGAGAATCCCAAATACGAGCCTACGGTTGTAAAGTGAAGGAAGATTAATAAGAAGAAGTCTGTCAGAATAGGAAGGTAGGCGAAGATTCGGGTCCCAATTAAGACCGCGTAACGCAAACTTAAGGAATTGCTTCTGTACCGATTCAATACTACGCTGGTGAACATCATATTGAGGGTTCCACACTGGTGAGCAATATTCTAGAGTAGGGCGAACTAACGAAGTGTATAAAACCTTTGTCACATATGGATCATCAAATTCTTTGGCCCAACGTTTAATGAAGCCAAGAAGACTGCATGCTCTATTAACAATTGAAGATATATGAATATTAAAAGAAAGTTTTGGGTCAAACATAACGCCTAAGTCTTTAAATGATGGTACACAATCTAACAGATCAGACTTAATAGAGTATTGAGCTAGGAACGGCGACAAACGACTGAAAGTCATAAAAGAGCATTTAGAGGCATTAAGGTGTAATTTATTAACGTGACACCAAACACAGAACGCATCGAGATCTGATTGCAAGTACTGTTGGAAAGAAGGATCATTATATGAATAGCAAATCTTCACGTCATCCGCAAACACGAGCACGCGTGAATGAGCCAAGGCCAAAGGCAAATCGTTTATAAACAAGGTAAATAACAGTGGGCCCAGATGACTGCCTTGGGGGACACCTGACGTAACTCGAACAGTTTTAGATATCGAGGAACGAAAAGACACCTTTTGGGTTCTGCCAATAAGATACGACTTTAACCAAGCCAATAGTTTCGGGGAAAAACCAATGATGTTAAGTTTCATGAGCAGCAAGGAATGATCAACCGTATCGAAAGCCTTACTAAAGTCAGTATAAATAACATCAGTTTGACACTTTTTACGGAAGCCATGGTGTACAAGGGTAGTCAATTCTAAAAGGTTGGTAAGCGACGAACGACCTTTCATGAAGCCATGCTGACAAGCAGAAATAGCGGATCTGGATAGGTGTTGAAGGGAAGACGTAATAATTTTCTCAAACAGCTTAGGTATTGCCGAAAGTTTGGCAATGCCACGGTAGTTAGAAATATCCGATTTGTTACCCTTTTTAAAAAGCGGAATAATAAAAGACTCCTTCCAAATATCAGGGAAGCGACAAGTCTCACTCGATATAAAGAATAAACGAGATAAGGTGTGGGATCCGAAGCAGTAGAAGAATAAGTCGACTGAAAGAATTTAGCAAACAGAGCAATATCTGAATCACAATTAGCAGTCTGGTCATTAAGTCTGAAGGTGGAAGGTAGTAAATTAGAGCGTCTTTTGGAATTAACAAAGTTATAAAATCTTTTGGGGTTCGTATAAAATTCAACCTTACAGCGAACGATATAATTATTGTAGCATTGAGTATTTAAAAGGCAAAATTGAGATTTGGCTACACAATAATTTGCATAGTCAAGTCGCGAACCAGTTTTTTTAAATCTTTTAAAATATCTCGATTTAATGTTACGGAGATTAGAGAGCCTACGTGTGAACCAGACTGGCGCACTGGAGACGGTAGAGACATTCACATAAGGAACGCATTTATCAATTAGAGAATTAAGAGCAGAGTAGAAAAAATTTACTGCACAATCTATATCACAGCACTCAAATAGAAATGACCAATCAAAAGAGAAAATAAGGCTGTTAAGAAGATTGAAATTTGTTTTACAAAAACATCTGCGACGAGAATTTGAGATGTTATTGAATGAATTATTAACGGAATTGTAAGAAATAGTAATTTCAATGGTAGGGTTATAAGTATCTTCAGGCTTCACTAGGGGCTGTGTTTGTGATACAGCACTAACAGTGGGATCAGAGACAAAAACAAGATCGAGGATCCTTTTAGAAGAGTTAAGAAAAGAATTCAACTGATATAGCGGATATTCAAGTAGGCTATCAAGAAAAACATGTTGAGATGAAGGAATTAAGAAAGATAGATTATCATCAGCAAGCCAAGAAACATTAGGCAAGTTAAAATCACCTAAAGCTATAAAAAAATCACGATCTTTAAAACGACTAAAAATAATTCGCAAAGCATCAGCATGGTGCATGTAGATCATCATATCAGAAGCTGTAGGAATGTATGAACAAGAGATATATAAGCTAAAGTTAGAACATGTAACTTCGACGCAAATAAACTCAACACCTAAGGGGAGATCAATCGGCACAACACTTGAGCACAGATTCGAGTTGACTGCAATGAGTACTCCGCAGAAGATACATTAGGAAGGTGGACAGGCAAAGGGCGGGAGCGCTTATTGGGCGCAAATTCGTGTACAACTAGGCCCTCTGGCCAAAAGTTAGGGTCAACCATAGCTGAGAAATACTCATTTGGTACAGTAATTTTAAAAAGATTTCATGAGGCCTAGAAAACTTAAACTTTTGAATTAAAACCTTAGCAGGGCATATATTACCAATGTAAGCTGCCACAGACGATTCAGAAGTATCTGGAGCAAGCCTAGAGATAAATAATTGTTTACGATGAGGCACTACAGTTAGTGGAGGCGGAGGAGCATTGGGATCCGCAAGTGATTGAAAGCCAGTATGATCCAGTAATTGATCAGAGTTCCCGTGAGGGATAGATTGAGGTACACCAGGGCTTGTACTGGGTACATCAATCTGAAAAGAAGAGCATAAAGAGGGACAAGAAGATGGTGTAGGCGAAAGTAAAATGGGAGAAGATGTAATAGAAAGTGCGGGCGACTGCATATGAGGCAACTCAAGGGTACATTTCTTGGGCAATTCCTTAGAAGGTGGATCAAACTTGAATTGCGACAATAAATTTATGCTAGAGTCACACTCATTAGACAGCTGTTTGGCCATTTTATTTAGAGAAAGAAACTTTAAACGAAGATCCCTGTACATTCGGCTAAAATCAAGCTGCTGGCACAAGATGGGCAAGTCCAGCGCATTAAGCCAAGCTCAGGCTTAGACACAGACAAACCAAAAAATTTGTCGTAATCACGGCCGTTGAGGCCAGCACATTTTAAGTGAATAAGATTGTCGCAAAGCCAACACGATATTGCTCTATACTGATCGTCAAAACGATCAGAATGCTTGCAATTGGGTAGACAAAAAGCCATTGAAAAGCCAAAATAAACACAAGGCAAAAAAAAAAAACAACAAAAAAAAATATATATAAAAATTTAAATAAACAGCACAAAGATAATTATCGATAAAAAATCAATAATATGAACATTAAATGAAAGTTTTGGGTCAAACATATCGCCTAAGTCTTTGAATGATGGTACACAATCTAACAGAACAGACTTAATAGAGTAATGAGCTAGGAACGGCGACAAACGACTGAATCCCATAAAAGAGCACTTAGAGGCATTAAGGTGTAATTTATTAACGTGACACCAATCACAGAACGCATCGAGATCTGATTGCAAGCACTGTTGGAAAGAAGAATCATTATATGAATAACAAATCTTGACGCCATCCGCAAACATGAGCACGCGTGAATGAGTCAAGGCCAAAGGCAAATCATTTATAAACAAGGTAAATAACAGTGGGCCTAGATGACTGCCTTGGGGGACACCTGACGTACTCGAACAGTTTTAGATATCGAGGAACGAAAAGACACCTTTTGGGATCTGCCAATTACATACGACTTTAACCAAGCGAATAGTTTTGGGGAAAACCCCATGATGTTAAGTTTCATAAGAAGCATAGAATGATCAACCGTATCGAAAGCCTTACTAAAGTCAGTATAAATAACATCAGTTTGACACTTATTACGGAAGCTATAGTGTACAAGGGTAGTCAATTCTGACTGAATGACAAGCTAGAGATATTACAGTCTAGACTCTAGAGTAATGCTAGGAAAAAACATACAATTTAAATGTGGAATTGAGAAGGAATAAGGTGTGGGATCCGAAGCAGTAGTAGAATAAGTCGACTGAAAGAATTTAGCAAACAGATCTGCAATATCTGAATCATTATTAGCAGTCTGGAACGCATTTATCAATTAGAGAATTAAAAGCAGAGTAGAAAAAATCCACTGCACAATCTATATCACAGCACTCAAATAGAAATGACCAATCAAAAGAGAAAATAAGGCTGTTAAGAAGTTTGAAATTTGTTTTAAGAAAACATCTACGTCGAGAATTTGAGATGTTATTAAATGAATTATTATCGGAATCGTAAGAAATTGTAACTTCAATGGTAGGGTGATAAGGATCTTCAGGCTTCACTAGGGGCTGTGTTTGTGATACAGCACTAACAGTTGTAACAAGTAGTCTATCAAGAAAACCAAGTTGAGATCAAGGAATTAATAAAGATAGATTATCATCAACAAGCCAAGAAACATTAGGCAAGTTAAAATCGCCTAAAACTATAAGAAAATCACGATCTTTAAGACGACTAAAAATAGATCGCAAAGCATCAGCATGGTGCATGTAGATCATGATATCAGAAGCTGGAGGAATATATGAACAAGAGATATATAAGCTAAAGTTAGAACATGTAACTTCGACGCAAATAAACTGAACACCTAAGGGCACAATACTTGAACACAGATTCGAGTTGACAGCAATGAGTACTTCACCGCCACGACGACCAACACAATCAAGCCTATAAGAAATAAAGTTATTAGAAAGAATTTCATTATCCAAAACAGAGAAGTTAAGCTAAGTTTCAGAGAATGCTAATATGTCAGCCGAAAAGGTTTGGCTATCACAGAATAGTTTCGCAAACTCGTGTACAACTAGGTACAACTAATAGAGAGTGCGGGCGACTGCTTATGAGGCAACTTAAGGGTACATTTCTTGGGCAATTCCTTAGAAGGTGGACCAAACTTGAATTGCGACAGTAAATGTATGCTAGAGTCACACTGGTTAGACAGCTATTTGGCCATTTTGTTTAAAGAAATAAACTTTAAACGAAGATCCCTGTACATTCGGCTAAAATCAAGCTGCTGGCTGGCACAAGATGGGCAAGTCCAGCGCATTAGGCCAAGCTCAGGCTTAGACACAGACAAACTAGAAAATTTGTCGTAGTCGCGAGAGAGAGTACAAGAACAGTTTTAAGACGAGCTTTGAGAGGCGGCCTTACAAAAGTGATTACGCGGGAGAGAAGCTGAACACATCACAAAGCAGAGAGAACAACAAAACCACTAGCACTGATGGTATGATGGGGGCGATGAGGGGAGCAACTGCAGAAGCAATGACGAGAGAGAACAATAATAAAAAAAAATTTTAATGCACCAAACACTTATCACAAAAATGAAAAATAAAAAAAAAACTATTTAATTTTGCGAAATTTTGCAAATAAAACAAGGGTGTCATGCAAACGACGCCAGCGAAAGCGAAAACAAACAAGCACAATTAAAAATTGAGAGAAAACAATATACATATATTAATAAAAACTCAGGAGCTATGCAAAAACACGACCGTCACGTCAGAGAGCTGAAGGTTTACACCTATAAACCAGTGTGCTAAATTTGATCAAGATCGGGTGACTATATCATATAACTCCCATAGGAACGACGGGTCAAAAACAGTGACTTTTGTCAGTAACTTCGTTACTTTTGATGCGATTGTTTTCAAATTTAACATTTGTTAGTTTAATAAATCTGTTAATGACTATGCCGAATTTTATGAAGATCAGTTGCCTATATCATAAGATATGTATCTTACGATCGGTGGAAAACAGTGCCTTTGTCAATAACTTCATTACTTTTGATGCGATTGCTTTCAAATTTAACATTTGTTAGTTTAATATTAAAAAAAAAATTGTGGTCGATCGTATAGTTTTTAATGGACGCGGAATTTATATAAATCCAGAGGACCGGGGCTAACTTCGACCGCGTCAAAGTTCGTATACCCTTACAACTTTTTTAGTAACTCTTTCCTTACCTAAACCTATCAAAGGAAAAAACGGATGGACATGGTTGTTTGAACTCGTCTTGTCGTGCTGATCAAGAATTAATATACTTTATGTGGTCGCAGATGCTTCCTTCTATGCGTTGCACACTTCTGACCAAAATTAATATACCCTTTTTGCAAGGGTATAAATATACAAAATATCTGCAGGGGAAGTTCCGATTTTTATACCCTTGTAGAGGGTATTATAAAATTGTTCAGATGTTTGTACCGCACAGAAGGAGACGTTTCGGACCCCATAAAGTATTTACATACATATATTCTTGATCATCATGAGAAGCTGAGTCGATATAGCCCGTCTGTCCTTCGGTGCGTATGAATTTTACTCAGCCATCATAGAAGCTACCGGGAAAAATTTTTTTTGGGTATGAAAATCATAGGGATCGGACTACTATGTCATATAGCTCCAGAATAGACATTCTATATCATATAGCTCTAGAATGCACAAACATTTTTGCAAAATTTGGAGTATCCCCAGTTGCAGTCAATATAAATCGGCTCAAGCCCTGCTTGCTGCCTACTACGTCATCATCAAATCAGCAGAAGCCATAATACACACACAGCTGTGTATTCACTCAAACTTTGTGCACAACATACGCTTACAGTCAAAAATGTTGCTTTGGCAAAAGCACGTGTTATCTCCGGAGTTTTTAGCGAGTGTTGGACAATATTAAAAAAAACGCAGTATGCAACATTGTGCTTTAGTCTTTTATCTAAAAATCGACATCAAACCTTATCGATCTTATGAACTTTTAAAAATTGACTTAAGTGTTTAAGAAATGGCTCCGCAACCCATAGTGCACAGGCACGGCTACGGCTGTGTGTGTGAGTTGCAGGAAAACAAATCATCCGTATCATTGAAATTTTGGATTTGATGTGGAATGCGTCAAATTCCTTTAAATCTGGTTATAAAGCATTAAATAATAATTTTACATTACCGTTATGACCTAATTGTAATGCATTTAAACATTTTTTGAAACTTTTAAATCTAATTATCTTAGCTGCAGTTTTTTTTAATATGTGTGTGCTTACAAACGCAAAGCCTCATTTTTGATTGTATGTTTGCCTACCCCTGCCTTATGAGGTTCTAAATACTTTCCTTTAGGTTTCAAACCAACGCCATATTGTGTAGGCTGAATAGCAACCAAATCATTTAATTTGATTCGTTTTCAATCTTTTCTCTTTAGATTAGCTGGCTTCTTGTTCTCATCCAGAATTTGTTTCATATTTTCAACTGCTTCGCATTCGTTTTTTCTTCCTATGTTCTGCTAGTTTTTCGATTAGAAGATCATCGAGTAGTTCTTTAAGGTTTACATCCTTTGATAAACGCAGGTCCCTGGGTATAAGCAAGTCTCATGATCCATTGCCAAAGGTACTACAATCAACTCACAAATAGGGTCTTAAAAGAGAATTTCGTTCTCTATAAAGAAGTCTTTATCACATTCCTCTTCGGCTAGCGTCCTTACTGCCTTTGAATAGGGATTTTTGAAGAGAAAGAAAATAACCCAATCTTCATTCGTTGAATTCAAAATATGAACTGATTTTATTTACGAAAGTATGGAATTTATATAGGATTATCTTAGGCTCTAGTAGGTAACAATTGTTCCTAGAAGATCTTATTTTAGACTCACACCCACGTATTCGGGGGTTGAAAAATTATTATTTTGGGCAAATCATCGGCCACTTGACATCCTCTCGTTGTGATCTTTTGGGTTAGTTTAAAATTACAAGTGTTTTTTCCCACACCGCGTGTGGCAGATTGTATTTCTAGTCATATGCTAGGTTAGTTGTTTGGTACAAAGGTACAGTTGTATTGTATTTTCTTTAGTGCATCTAATTTGGTGAAGCCAGTTCGGATGAACACGATGTTTAATCTTAAACATTCTGCAAAGGGCCACCAAATGCTGCTAGTAAGATAATTATTGTTAAAGAAGCATGACCAGTTACATGATGAACGTTGAACCTAGTCAATCTGATGTTCCTTTACCATTGTCATTGACTTCCTATTCTTACCAATTCTGCGGTGTGTATTACTGAGTTGGCTTCTACTGGTTTTAATAATATTTGGCATACCTAACGATTTTTTTTTCGGGATATCTACCCACTCCTGATGTGTATTAGTGTGCTGACTTCTAGCCTTTTTATAAGATGGAGAAGTTCAAAAATTACTGCCTTCACTTTTTGAATTGTTCCAATGTGATCTTCGCTCCACCATTTTTATATGTCGCTGATTGCCAACATATGATTGGTTATTCTGGTTACCATTAAATGTTGTCCTTTAATAATTATTTTGCCATATCTGCCTTTTTGGTACTATAGTTTCTGACAATTTGTTACCGGAATCTATTTTGATATTATTTTTTAGATAATCATTATCTAATTGACCCATTGCCTTTGGTATATTCTCATTTTGTACTGGCTCTGGGATATTTTTATTTTTTTTTTTGTATATATACTTTTTGTTCTCCAATTTTCACTTTACTTCCAGTGTGAGGTCCTGCCGGGGGCCATAAATTTATTTCTTGAGTTTTCCTGTTGTATTTCTTTGGAATTGTGTTGTTTTTATTTTGAAATTTACCTTTCCTCTCCCAACGATGTTCAAAACCTGTGACATCTATTGTTGTTGCCACTACAGATTTATTTACAGCTGTGGCCAACTCTCTCCTGTGTTTCTTCAACATGGAGTAAGGTATGGTGTTCCTTACTGCACAATGAACAGACAATTTCATTAGTGCACACCTTTTTGCTTGAATGGTTATAGCATCTTATGCAAAGCTGCACTTTTTTGGCTGTTTCGTACCGTTCAATAGGTGTCAAACCTTTAAACTTATAGCACTTATACGCTTTGTGCCCTGTAATTTTCCAAATCGGACATTTCTCTTCGACTTCCGCATAATTTAATACTGTTTGTGGCGGTTTTTCTCTTCTTTGCTCATGGCACTTAGCGAGCAATATCTTTGCTCTAAGTATTCCATGACATCAGATAGCATTTGAATTTGCCTTGGTTTTCTAATCTGACTCTCATACAATTGTTAAATTTCCTTAGTAGGAGTTGTGCGAATATGACGTCAACTTCATCGGACAGATTTGCTTTTATTGTAATTAAGTAAACTGACTCAATAACTATGTCAATCACTCCTTTTACACTTTTTGCGGATTCATTGTTGATCATCGGTAAATCAACGATCCGACTTAATTGTTCGGAAAATACCCTCCGATTATTTTCATATCGCTTGTTTAATAATTCCCAAGCGGCTAGATGGGCTACCATGCTCCTTGCTTCGCCCTTTAACGCGAATTTTAAATAATTGAATTAAAAAGTAAGACTTAAATCTTCTCTTTTTTCAATTAATTCCGAAAATAATTCTACAAACAGGTCCCATTCTCTAGGTTCTCCAGAAAATGTGGGTATCTGTATTTTTGGCAACACTGGTAGTTCGCCTCTCACGGTCTGAGATTTCTGATCATTTATTTTCTCTTTTAATGCTACCAAGGTATTATTTTTACCCAGGTGAGATAAAGTATGAAAATCATCGGGATCGGACTACTATATCATATAGCTCTGGAACAAAAATTTTGGCAAAAATTGCAGTATCCCCATGAAATTTACCAATATAATAGAATTTGGTATAAAATCTCAGATCCCAAAATTTGAATTTGATCGGATAAATAGAACACAAGTTACAGTCAATACAAATCGGTTCTACGTCATCAGCAAATCAAACAGATCACATGCATACACACACACAGACGCAAAGCTACACGAACTGTATGTGTATGCGTGCGATGCTTTGGATGGTAGAAGAAGAAAAATTGTAGTAAGAAGAGTAATAATTTGAATGTTTTGTTTGTGTATTGATGAATTGAGTTGAAGGGAAAGAAATTTCAAAATGTAAAAACATAGCCGAAGTTAGCTTCTTTGATATTTTTAATATACATTTCGCCTTTTCTATTGTCTATTGTACGTAAATCTTTGCTCACCATGTCCAAATATACCTGGAGCTGACGGACTTTTTCATGAAATTTTTCCTGGCTAACATTAGCGTTCTCATTACTGGAGGTCGTGTTTCCCTGCGACTCTCCGATGCTAACTTCAACATTTTCTGACATATTTGGATCTGCTTCAATGCTCTCCGAATCAACAGTGCACTGCCTGCTTGAGTCTCCTTTGAATATTAATCTGGCTCCCATATCTAAACCCTCCTTATACTTTCCATCTGTAAAATAGTAGTATTCGGTTACAATGCTACAGAGTCATTTGGCTATAGCAACTAATCCATTGCTTCTGAATCTCAGTTACTTCATTAAGAATCTTGCTAGTTAACTTACTAGCATCTAACTCATGCAACTCGTGTTGCTTCCCTAACAATTTTACAGTTTTGGTAGGGAACATTTTTGTCTTATGCGTATATTAGGATATCGATATAAATATATAATTATAAAAATAGATAGATGTACTTATACTATCTTAATTTATATCTTATCTGATGATCCTGTTGACACCGTTCGCCACTGTTGTCCGCCAAGTAGAGTTTGCCAAGTAGGTTTTGCCGATATTCTGCTACTGCTTGTCTGCCAATGGGAAGGGGTTTGCCGATAGTTTGCTGGTAGTTCGCCATTTCTTTACATTTGCCTCGCCTCCAGTCGCCTCTTCATTGCAACTATCTTGTTGCTCTGCTGCCATTTCTAGTTGCCGGCTTGCAACTGTATATAGTGTGTATGTATTGTTGTTTTTTTTTTTTTTACTTTCGATATTATGGCTTCGAATACGTCCGCCGCCGAAATTACTACAGTTGCTCCACTAGCCAAACTGACTTTAGAATCGGACGCACGCACTTTTTATTTATTAAGCAAGATTTTGCCTTTTATATTATAGCTGATCTTAGCATTTACACTTGCATAAGAATTCAGACTTTAAGGAGCTGATTCACACTCTGAGTCTCTTACCACTGGTGGGGGAAAACTGCAGAGTTCCTTTTTTCGAAGGACCAAAATGAATCCGGCTCGAAGGACCAAAATGAATAGGGATTCCCGGAGAGAAAGAAAATAACCCAGTCTTCATTCGTTGAATTCAAAATATGAACTGACTTTACAAAACTACGGAGTTTATATAGGATTATCTTAGGCTCTAGTAGGTAACAATTGTTCTTAGAAGATCTTATTCGGGGGTTGAAAAATTATTATTTTGGGCACATCATCGGCCACTGTCGTTCTGTCGTCCTGTCATTGTGATCTTTTGGGTAAGTTTAGAATTACAAGAGTTTTTTTTCACAGCAAGTGTGGCAGATTGTAATTCTAGTCATATGCTAGGTTAGTTGTTTGGTACAAAGGTACAGTTGTATTGTATTTTCTTTCTTCTTTGGTGAAGCCAGTTCAGATGAACACGATGTTCATTCTTAAACAGCCTTGGTCCACTCATCTTGCAACTGAGCTTCTTTTAATCGATGTTTAATAGTGTCCTCAACAAGCATAAAACATGCGAAACGACTCAACGCATCGAGGTGCCTCATTTGAGTACCTGATCGATGTACAATAACATAATCAAATTCTTGAAGATATCTAGAACAACGAGCAACTCTCAAAGGAACATCTTTCCTTTTCATGGTCATAGCGAATGCGTTACAATCAGTAACTATGGTGAATCGAGATCCTGGGACATAAACACGCCATTTGGTTAGTGCTCCAATTATAGCAAGCACTTCGAGTTCGTAAGAATGATACCTTTCTTCACACAATTTTGTCTTCTTCTGCTCTCTGACGTGACGGTCGTGTTTTTGTATAGCTCCTGAGTTTTTATTAATATATATTTTTTTCTCTCAATCTTTAATTGTGCTTAGTCTGGTTTCGCTTTCGCTGGTGTCGTTTGCTTGACACCCTTGTGTTTTATTTGCATAATTCGCAAAATTAAACAGTTTTTCGTGATTAGTGTTTGGTGCATTTAAATTTTTATTTATTGTTCTCTCTCGTCATAGCTTCTGCAGTTGCTCCCCTCATCGCACTCATCATACCATCAGTGCTAGTGGTTTTGTTGTTCTCTCTGCTTTGTGCTTGTGCTCAGCTTCTCTCCCGCGTAATCACTTTTGTAAGGCCGCCCCTCAAAGCTCGTCTTATAACTGTTCTTGCACTCTCTCTTGTGCTGTGTACTCTAGCTGTCTCTTTGTTTTATTTGTAATTATTGATTTTTTATCGATAATTATCTTTGTGCTGTGTATTTAAATTTTTCTCTGTATATATTTTTTTTTTGTTTTTTGCCCTGTGTTTTTTGGCTTTTCAATGGCTTGTTGTCTACCTACTTGCAAGCATTCTGATCGTTTTGACGATTAGTATAGAGCAATATCTTGTTGGCTCTGCGATAATCTTATTCACTAAAAATGTGCTGGCCTCAACGGCCGCGACTACGACAAATTTTCTGGTTTGTCTGTGTCTAAACCTGAGCTTGGCTTAATGCGGAAGCTGGGTTTGCCCATCTTGTGCCAGCCAGCAGCTTGATTTTGGCCGAATGTACAGGGATCTTCGTTTAAAGTTTCTTTCTTTAAATAAAGTTTGGTCCACCTTCTAAGGAATTGCCCAAGAAATGTACCCTTGAGTTGCCTCATAAGCAGTCGCCCGCACTCTCTATTACATCTTCTCCCATTTTACTTTCGCCTACACCATCTTCTTGTCCCTCTTTACGCTCTTCTTTTCAGATTGAAGTACCCAGTACAAGCCCTGGTGTACCTCAATCTATCCCTCACGAGAACTCTGATCAATTACAGGATCACGCTGGCTCTCAATCACTTGCGGATCCCAATGCTCCTCCGCCTCCACTAACTGTAGTGCCTCATTGCAAACAATTATTTATTTCTAGGCTTGCTCCAGATACTTCTGAGTCGTCTGTGGCAGCTTACATTGGTAATATATGTTCTGCTAAAGTTTCAATTCAAAAAAAGTTTTCTAGGCCTCGCGAAATCTCCTCGTTTAAAATTACTGTACCAAATGTGTATTTCTCACCAATGGTTGACCCTAACTTTTGGAAAGAGGGCCTAGTTGTACACGAGTTTGCGGCCAATAGGCGCTCCCGTCCTTTGCCTGTCCACTTTCCTATTGTATCTTCTGCTTCAAAAAACTAATAACGTCTAGTCTTTGCATTCATTATCAAAATGTAAGAGGACTTCTTACCAAGCTCTCGAAATTATTCTGTGATAGCCAAACCTTTTCGGCTGACATATTAGATTTCTCTGAAATTTGGCTTAACTCCTCTGTTTTCGATAATGAAATTCTTTCTAATAACTTTATTTTTTATAGGCTTGATCGTGTTGGTCGTCGTGGCGGTGGAGTACTCATTGCTGTCAACTCGAATCTGTGCTCAAGTGTTGTGCCGATTGATCTCCCCTTAGGTGATGAGTTTATTTGCGTCGAAGTTACATGTTCTAACTTTAGCCTATTATCTCTTGTTCATACATTCCTCCAGCTTCTGATATGATGATCTACATGCACTGAATAGGGATTCCCGGAGAGAAGGAAAAAACCCAATATTCATTCGTTGAATTCAAAATATGAACTGATTTTATTAACAAAAGTACGGAGTTTATATAGCATTATCTCAGGCTCTAGTAGGTAACAATTGTTCTTAGAAGATCTTATTTTAGACTCACGCCCACGTATTCGGGGGTTGAAAAATTATTATTTTGGGCACATCTTCGGCCACTTGACATTCTGTCGTTGTGATCTTTGGAGTTAGTTTAGAATTACAAGTGTTTTTCCCACACCGCGTGTGGCAGATTGTATTATTTTAGTGCATCTGATTTATTGAAGACAGTTCAGATGAACACGATGTTTATTCTTAAACATGCACCATGCTGATGCTTCGCGATCTATTTTTAGTCGTCTTAAAGATCGTGATTTTCTTATTGGTTTAGGTGATTTTAATTTACCCAATGTTTCTTGGCTTGTTGATGATAATATATCTTTCTTAATTCCTTCATCTCAACATGTTTTTCTTGATAGACTACTTGAATGTGCGCTATATCAGTTGAATTCTTTTCTTAACTCTTCTAATAGAATCCTCGATCTCGTTTTTGTCTCGGATCCCACTGTTAGTGCTGTATCTCAAACACATCCTCTAGTGAAGCCTGAAGATTCTTATCACCCTACCATTAAAGTTACTATTTCTTACAATTCCGCTAATAATTCATTTAATAACATCTCAAATTCTCGTCGTAGATGTTTTCGTAAAACAAATTTCAATCTTCTTAACAGCCTTTTTTTCTCTTTTGATTGGTCATTTCTATTTGAGTGCTGTGATATAGATTGTGCAGTGAATTTTTTCTACTCTGCTCTTAATTCTCTAATTGATAAATGCGTTCCTTATGTGAATGTCTCTACCGTCTCCAGTGCGCCAGTCTGGTCTCTAATCTCCATAACATTAAATTGAGATATTTTAAAAGATTTAAAAATACTGGTTCGCGACTTGACTTTGCAAATTATTGTTTAGCCAAATCTCAGTTTTGTCTTTTAAATACTCAATGCTACAATAATTATATCGTTCGCTGTGAGGTTGAATTTTATAAGAACCCCAAAAGGTTTTACAACTTTCTTAATTTCAAAAGACGCTCTAATTTACTACCTTCCACCTTCAGACTTAATGACCAGACTGCTAATAATGATTCAGTTATTGCAGATCTGTTTGCTAAATTCTTTCAGTCGACTTATTCTACTACTGCTTCGGATCCCACACCTTATCCCTTCTCAATTCCACATTTAAATTGTATGTTTTTTCCTAGCATTACTCTAGAGTCTAGACTGTAATATCTCTAGCTTGTCATCTATGACGTCTTCCTTCGTACCCGGGCCTGATAATATACATAGTTGCATCCTTAAAATGTGTTCGATTTCCCTATCTAAGCCTTTTCTCGGTTATTCTTAATATCGAGTGAGACTTGTAGTTTTCCTGACTTTTGGAAGGAGTCTTTTATTATTCTGCTTTTTAAAAAGGGTAACAAATCGGATATTTCTAATTGCCGTGGCCTTGCCAATCTTTCGGCAATTCCTAAGCTGTTTGAGAAAATTATTACGTCTTCCCCTCAACACCTATCCAGATCCACTATTTCTCCTTGTCAGAAATGCTTCATGAAAGGTCGTTCGTCGCTTACTAACCTTTTTGAATTGACTACCCTTGTACACCATGGCTTCCGTAATAAGTGTCAAATTGAAGTTATTTATACTGACTTTAGTAAGGCTTTCGATACGGTTGATCATTCTATGCTTCTTATGAAACTTAACATCATGGGTTTTTCCCCGAAACTATTGGCTTGGTTAAAGTCGTATCTAATTTGCAGAACCCAAAAGGTGTCTTTTCGTTCCTCGATATCTAAAACTGTTCGAGTTACGTCAGGTGTCCCCCAAGGCAGTCATCTGGGCCCACTGTTATTTACCTTGTTTATAAATGATTTGCCTTTGGCCTTGGCTCATTCACGCGTGCTCATGTTTGCTGATGACGTCAAGATTTGTTATTCATATAATGATCCTTCTTTCCAACAGTACTTGCAATCAGTTCTCGATGCGTTCTGTGATTGGTGTCACGGTTATAAATTACACCTTAACGCCTCAGTGCTCTTTTATGACTTTCAGTCGTTTGTCGCCGTTCCTAGCTCATTACTCTATTAAGTCTGTTCTGTTAGATTGTGTACCATCATTCAAAGACTTAGGCGTTATGTTTGACCCAAAACTTTCATTTAATGTTCATATATCTTCAATTGTCAATAGAGCATGCAGTCTTCTTGGCTTCATTAAACGTTGGGCCAACGAATTTGATGATCCATATGTGACAGAGGTTTTATACACTTCGTTAGTTTGCCCTACTCTAGAATATTGCTCGCCAGTGTGGAACCCTCAATATGATGTTCACCAGCGTAGTATTGAATCGGTACAGAAGCAATTCCTTAAGTTCGCGTTACGCGGTCTTAATTGGGCAAACACCTCCACCGGGTCGGGGATGTTTAGTTGTGCAGAAAGCTAAGCTACCTTCGTGAATTAATTATTATATGTATTTTAGCTTAAGCTTTTTCGTCGACTGCTGATTTAGTTGACGTAAATAAATAAATATATTCAACGGGATGAAATGAATTATCCTCTGGATGCTTTTGTAACAAAGCTGCCCCAAATCCGTATTTTGAAGCGTCCGCATGTATTTCAGTTTGCAATTTCGGATTAAACAATTTAGGGGTGGGTCCTTTAGTCAACGCAGCTCTTAGTTCTTCGAAAGCGAGCTTGTGTATATCTTTGAATTCAAACTTCGAATCCTTACTCATTAAATCGGACAACGGTTTCGCGATTACTGCATAACATTCAATAAATTTTCTAAAATAGGAAGTTTGAACCAAAAATCTTTGTAACCCCTTTTTGCTACTTGGGATGGCAAAATTCGAAACAGCTCTAATCTTTTCTTTGCTCGGCGTTATGGTACCAAATTCTATATCATACCATAAAAATAGGACTTTTCGTTGCAGCATCTGAAATTTAATTCAATCGGACGGCGATCAGTGAATCAAATGCGAAAGATTTATGTCTGGACTCTTATCTTTTCAATATTTGTGATGAAGATATTTCCATTCTCTCCTGCATCTCCTGTTCTCTCTTTGGCATGCTATTGGTGTGACAAACGTCTATATCGTTGCGAATAGTAAACATAGTTCCATTTGCTGTTACACTTGTTCAGTATCGTTCGACCCAGTATAGCAGCAAAACTTATGTCCTGATCTGGCACTACATGGAATTCTATGTTCATAACTAAACCATCAACTTTTACTGGTATTATAAAACTACAGAAAGTCAACACTTTACTGTCGCCAATTCCTGTTAAGTGTCTAGCTCCTCCTAATAACGGTTTCGATCCAATCATAAAATACATTTTTCTTCGCATGAGACATAAACCTGCGCCAGTATCTACAAGACCTTTAAATATAACGTTAGAATATAAGATGTCTTTAAGTTCTAATCCTGACACAGTAAATTCGCGTGACGGCTGTACTACATCTTCATTTTCTACTACGTTTGTATTTCTCTCGTATTTAATTGAATTTTCCGGTTTGCATTGGGCCATTCGATGTCCTACTTTAGCACATTTAAAACACTTTTCATCGTTCTTTGGACAGTCCCGTCTGATATGTGATGTATCACCGCACCCGTAGCATATTCGATTCTTAGATGTATATATTATTGTACCCTGATTAATGCGTTTTCCTGACTGAGCCTCAAACTTGTTTAACGACTTGTGTGAAGCACGAACTTTGATACGTTATATGAATGTTAATTTCTTTAAACAATATTTCGGGCGAGCCCCCAAAAATGTAGTGGTGATTTAATGATCGTTACTATATTTATTTATTTATTAATATTTTAATTGTTTGATGACAATCGAGTCAATACATTGTTAAGATTTAAACATACTTATAAAAATAACACTGGACTACTTATTCACCTTGACGTGCGACTCAGTTGACAGTCTCTTTACGAATGCCCCACGGCATCTTTAACAAGCTCTCTCTCAATTTATATAATGATCCTATGCCCTGCTCTCTCTCAACTACTAGAATGTTCGGCCACTACGTGTTTGTCTATTCTCTTCTATCACTATGGATTGCTATCTCTCAATGCCATTTCCCACATATATGAGATGAATACTTTGCAGAAAGCAAATCTTGTGGATTTCTTATAAGGGTTTGATATTACTACGAAACTCCTTAGTATTTTTTTTTGCTCTCCCTACCGCTCCCGTTTTTGACGAGAGCAGGAGCAGAGTCAAAGGCATTTGTATGTATTTGTATATCACCCACAAATTTGTACAAATGCGACGACGATTTTGTCGAAGCGAGTATCGAACAAAAGAACATTGAGTATATCAATCAAATCGACCACTTTGAAAATATAGAAAATATGTATGTGGGTGATATACAAATATGCCGTTGCGCAGCACACACCGCACAGCTTTGTGCTTTGGACGTAACAAAACATGTAAATATACGAAAGTATATATTACAATGCCGCAATCTTGCCAAGTACGTTCGTAAACCTTCAAGCGGTTATCGTGATTTGTTCGAATTACGCAAATATCCAATACCGCAATTGGATTGTCCTACAAGATGGGGATCAACATTTAAAATGATTGACCAACTATATGTATATTGAGCCTTGTTGAAACGGTAAAAGACAAAACAGAGGAGGAAAATTTTGAAGCAAATGAAGCTCTATGGGACTTTATAGAGTCCTACATAACTATTATGGCTCCACTACAAAAAGTTATTGTACAATTCCAAGAAGAACAGTTATATTATGGAAATTTTTATGCTTTGTGGCTAACATGCAAACTAGCTACTAACCAGATTTTAGAAACTAAATCTGGGAATAAAGATTCAATTATATATGTCATTGGAAAGAAGTTAAGCATTGATGCAAGAAGTAAAACCTTGGTCTCAAACGTTGGATTTGACGCTTGTTTATATTCGGACCCCAGATTTCATAATTTGATTGAATTTAAGCAAAAAGAAAGAGCTGTACATTTTTTGATGACATTGTGGGAACAAATGACAATTCACGGACCTATCCTTAAATCAGCAACGTCGATTAACTCACTGGAGACGCACTCTGAAGACTTCCAAGACAATAATTATGAGCTATTCCAAAGGAATCCCCTGATGTATTTGAGAAGATTGAAAACTTAAAACTTTCTTTCATGAAAGCGAATACAAATGTCTTAAATTTTTGGAAGGACAGGAAATCAAGCGATCCAGAGCTTTATGCCCTAAGCAAAATATGTTTTGCTATTCCCCCAACTCAGGTAAGTTTTCTTGTTTAATTAACAATATTATTTTATCAAAGATAAACATACATTTTTTTCAGGTTACTATAGAGCGGGCGATTTCATCAATGAAGTTGGTTTTGTCGGATAACCGCAATAGATTGAGCCACGAAACGCTGGAAAATATACTTCTCGTTAAACTAAATTCGACACACTTGGACAGTGCCATCGATAATTTGACTTTGTTTGAGGATGAGTAAAAGGATTTCGGAAATACTAATACTTAAACATACATACATTGTCCCTAATTAGTATAAATAAAATCTCTGAGAACTTGTAACAAATATCATGAAGAGTCTTAGTGTTGTTTTTTGGTTGCAGGGTACTTACGTATTCAGTAACTTAATAAATAATTACTGTGTGTTAATCTAAATAATGGAAATAAATTGTAGAGGTTCTTTTACCTATTTTCTTATTAGTTTAATCAATGTTCAAATAAAAAAAAAATATTAATTTGAACATAATAGTAATATCAAAAATGACTATAATGAGAGCGGTAGCAAACAAAAAAAAAAAATATATTTCATTTGCTCTCATCTCGCTCTAGGTTTTGAACTACGGCTACGGCTACGTATGAAATTTCGTTTAATTTTTTGCTATTGCTATTGCTATAGCTTTTGAAAACGTCAAAAACTATAGCAGAGCATAGCATTTATTTTTCGTAG
The DNA here is from genome assembly GCA_018152135.1 of Drosophila paulistorum. NCBI lineage: Eukaryota > Metazoa > Arthropoda > Insecta > Diptera > Drosophilidae > Drosophila > Drosophila paulistorum. The sequence goes on along the minus strand of JAECXG010000194.1, from coordinate 570,965 downwards.
TTTGCCTTTGACTCTGCTCCTGCTCTCGTCAAAAACGGGAGCGGTAGCGAGAGCATAGCAAAATTTTCAGTGCTCTTGCTACTACAGAGCAGTTTTTGCAAACCCTGTTTCTTATATAGAATACTCGAAGGAATAAGAGACCTCAAAGAGATCCGAAAAGCTTTACAAACTCTTCCGACTCACTTTATGCACATCGAAAACTGGCAATCACAAAGTATAAATCTCATTTTTTTTTCATTATCAAAGGCAGGCGGACAGAAGATGAGAAGCAGTTATAAGAGGGTGAAGCCAGCCAAAGACAACTTCAAATACAAAACGCGATAAGGACAAGTCCCAGACGTTACACAAAAACAGAGACAGAGACAGAAGAAAGAGCAAGAGGTGACAGGGAAAATCCGTTGCAATCAGAAGCTCGATTACTAAACAGACTTACCCAATCAACACTCACATACAATCGAACATATATGCAAAATCTGTATTGTTATTATTGCATTAAAGGCGAAATTATTATATTTTTTTCTTTCTTAAAAAGATGTCAAAAGACGAAGCCAACAACCTTACCCCGGAGACATAACTGTAATTACAAAAGTACATGATATGCCGTCTCTCTCTCTTAATCCTCTCTCTCTCTATCTCTTTTTGTCTCTCTGTCTCTGTCTGCGTGTTCTTAGCATCCTTCTGCTTGCTCTCTGCCTCTATGAAGAAAATTCCGCAGGCATTCAGATCAAAAAAATGAGATTTACAAAAAGAGAAAGGGGCTAACTTCGACCGCGCCGAAGTTTGTATACCCAGTTGTATACCAAGTTGTACTCTTACTCTTTCCTCACTTATAGCCGTCAAATGGGAAAAACGTTGTATCTGAAAAAAATAATGTTTGCGAAAGAACGGCCCACAATCTTAACGTAGGAAATAACGAAGGTTTTCATCAAAGTCACTATGTTCCACCGATCATTCCTATGGGAGCTATATGATATAGTCACCCAATCTTTATCAAATTCGGCACAGTCATTCACAGATATATTAAACTGATAAATGTTTACTTTGAAAATAATCGCGTCAAAAGTAACGACGTCACAATTCAACCGCCGCCGCGTACAGACGTGTTTTTTAATGCACTCCGCAAAATTTGGTGTAAAAAATAAAAACACCGCGTTTGCAAAAATTGTGTAGGGCTCTCAGTCGCCTCAGAGACGCCTATTTACAATCATATTGCTATTAGTTTGTTCTAATAGCAATAAATACTAAGTTGCAACAACAAAGTGAGCACCTTTTTTGGAAAAGCCATGTCCACCAATTCGGGCCCAAGCTCTCTTGATCCCCACCAGCAACAGCTACAAGAACTACTTGTACAACAACAACGTGAGCGTCGTCTCTCGGTCCAACGCAACAACGCGTACTTTTCGGTGGTGTCGCCGACCCCACTGAATGCTACCGTAAGCAATAACACCGAAAGTACAAGCCACTCAGCAACAGCAAGCCACAACAGCAATTTACCGTGGAGAGAGCAGTGTGCTTCTCCATCAATATCGATAACTGGGTCACCGATTGCACCGACCAGCACCGTCAGCTCGTTGACAGCAACTGCTGCAACGTCTGCAGAAGTATTGACCTGCCTCAAGCCGTCATCGACAAGTCGCCCAGAGTCAGCCACGACAAGAAACCCAACGCCTTCTGTCCAAACTGGAATGGATAGATATATTAAAATAACTAAGCGGAAGCTAAGCCCGCAAAAGAAAAAAATTGGCAATACGCCTAAAATAACCAAAACAAATGAACGAGCAGCACTTCTAAGCGGAAATCGTTTTAAAATTCTTGCCGATCAGCATGACGATCAAGCGGGCGCTGAGGATAAAGTTAAGTCGGCTAGACCACCCCCTCTATACATCCGTGGAGCCAACTGCAGCGCCCTGATTTCGAAGCTAGTAGAAACAGTAGGGGCAAATAACTTTGTTGTAACCCCTCTCAACAGGGGTAACATAAAAGAAATTAAATGTCAAACCCAAACTGAAGACAAGTTCCGCATCATCGAAAAGTACCTCCGTATTGCTAACATAAACTTCTATACCTACCAACTAAAAAGCAGTAAAGGGCTCCAGGTTGTGTTAAAGGGGATCGAGCCATCGGTCCCACTTCAAGAAATAGCAGACGCATTGGCCGAAAAAGGGTTTGCGGTTAAGTCCGTTGTCAATATCATCAACAGGAATAAAGTCGCACAGCCGCTCTTTAAAATCGAGCTCCAACCAGATGCAAAGCGGTCGAATCTACAACCTTCAGCTCCTATTGCACAGAAGAATCACCGTAGAGGAGCCCCATAAGAGATACCAACCACCTCAGTGTAAGAACTGCCAGGAATACAACCACACCTCTAACAATTGCAATCTTAGGTCAGTGTGTGTTGGCTGCGGCGAACATCATAAAGATGGCATTTGCACCAAGGACAGAAACAACGTCGCACTAAGACTATGCAGTAACTGTGGAGGGAACCACACAGCCAACTACAGGGGATGTCCTGTCTTCAAGGATCTTAAATCGCACCTAAACGGGCGTAAACCCCCAGCTGGACCAAAAATCACCTTCAACGCCTCCAAAACTACACCAGAGGTATTCTTCGCCAAGGCTGTTAGATCATCTAACATGCCTGCTACAACTAATCCTATTGTATCCTTCGCTAGTGTACTCCGAACTGGACAGACGGAGCCCGCGAAAGAGACCCCGTCACTCCACTATCTACAGAATCCGCAACCTAGCGCACCAGAGCTTGGCCAGCAAACTCCAAGTGGTTTAGAGGCCCTATTGATCTCACTTAATCAAAACATGACCACTTTTATGACGTTCATGCAAAACTGTATGCAGGAACTGATGCGGAATCAAAACCTGCTTATCCAGAAGCTTATCGAGAATAAGTAATGGCTTCCCTACGTCTATGTCTTTGGAATGCTAATGGCGTCTCCACGCACAAAAATGAACTGCAACTATTCCTAGACTCAAGTGAAATCGACGTCATGCTGATATCGGAAACACATTTAACATCAAAAAATAACTTTCAAATACCAAAATACACCTTCTACGCAACAAACCATCCAGACGGAAAAGCTCATGGCGGGACTGGTATCCTAATCAAAAACCGTATAAAACACTCGTTCCTCAACAGATTCGAAACACAGCACCTACAAGCAACTGCTATAACCGTCCAAACCAGCTGCGGCAACACTACGTTGGTTGCCCTGTACTGCCCACCACGCTTCTCAATCTCTGAAAAGGAATTCACCGGTTTCTTTAACACACTCGGAGAACGCTTCATTGCAGCAGGGGACTATAACGCCAAACATACGCACTGGAGATCTCGCCTGGTAAATCCTAAAGGCAAGCAGTTGTACAATACAATAGTCAACCCACTCAATAAGATGGATTGCGTCTCACCGGGTAGGCCTACTTATTGGCCCACAGATCCACAGAAAATGCCTGACTTGATTGATTTCGCAGTAACCAAGAGGATTCCGCGTAATCGGATCACTGCGGAAACACTGCTAGATTTAACCTCCGATCACTCTCCAGTGTTATTCACACTGTTAACAAGACCTCAAGTACTTGATCGCCCATATATGCTTACAAACAACAAAACAAATTGGCTTAAATTTAAAATGTACATGAGTGCCCACATTGACTGTTCGCCGAAACTGGATGCTGCAGAGGACATTGTCATGTGCGTCTCTGCACTTGAGTCGATGCTGGGAGCTGCAGCAAGAGTATCTACGCCACATGCCTCTACTTACGCTAAACCTGCTGTCAGGCCTACGAACCGGCGGATAAAACAATTAGTAACGGAAAAACGACGTCTAAGAAGAGAATGGCAGATTACTCGATCACCAGCAGCAAAACTTCGCCTAAGGCATGCCAGCCGCAACCTCTCCAAGGAGTTAAGACAAGAGGAAATCTGGGCTCAAAGGAAATACATAGAAAAGCTCAGTCCATCCAGCACTAAACATCTTCTGTGGAAAGCCCACCCAACTTTAAGCGCGCCTACAGAGACAGTTTCACCAATTAGGGGCCCAACAGGTGGATGGGCCCGCAGCGACGAAGAGAGGGCATCCGTATTTGCCACACATCTTAAAATGGTTTTCCAGCCAAATCCAACATCAAACTCATTTGTACTTCCCCCTTCGAGCACATTAACGGATAGTGAGTACTCGGAACTCCAATCGGATGAGATCACTGCAGTTATTAAAAACCACATAAAGCCGAACAAAGCCCCTGGCCATGACCTAATCACACCGAAAATGATCCTATAACTCCCTACTATCGCCATACAATACATCTGCAAAATGTTCAACGCTATAATAAGAATTGGCTACTTCCCAAGAGCATGGAAAAGGTCCACTATCATCATGATTCCTAAAGTGGGAAAGGACAAAACACAACCATCATCCTATAGGCCAATTAGTTTGCTGCCATGTCTTTCGAAGCTTTTTGAAAAGGTCCTGCAGATTCGTCTAAACTCATTTCTGGCATCGGAGAACACAATCCCTTCTCACCAGTTCGGCTTCCGCGAAAAACATGGGACAATTGAACAAGTCAATCGTATAACATTCGAAATAAGAACAGCATTCGAACTAAAAGAATACTGTACGGCTGTCTTTCTCGACGTTGCCCAGGCTTTCGACAGAGTCTGGCTGGAGGGTTTAATGTTCAAAATCCGGCAGAAACTCCCACAGTACACCCACAAACTCATGGAATCTTACCTTTACAATAGGAAATTCGCTGTAAGATGTAATGGCTCCGTCTCGGCTGACTTTGAAATCGAAGCTGGTGTACCGCAAGGCAGTGTACTTGGACCATTGCTCTATCTGCTGTACACTGCAGACTTACCAACGAGTCTAGGACTTACAACGCCCACTTTTGCCGATGACACGGCAATCCTCAGCAGATCCAAACGCCCGATACAAGCCTCTGCAAAATTAGAGGAACACCTCAAGGTGGTAGAGGAATGGCTAGCAACCTGGCGTATCCGGGCAGAAATGCAAACATGTTACATTTACGCTTAACAGAAGAAACTGTCCAGCTATAATGCTAAACAACGTACCAATTCCTCAAGCCGTGGATGTCACTTACCTTGGTATCCACCTAGACAGAAGACTAACTTGGCGCAAGCACATTGAGGCAAAAAAGTCACAGCTTAAACTGAAAGCGAGTAGCTTACATTGGATCATCAATGCTCGGTCACCTCTACGTCTGGAGTATAAAGTCCTCCTATATAACTCCGTACTGAAACCCATCTGGACTTACGGTGCCGTACTATGGGGAAATGCAAGTACCAGCAATGTCGACATTATACAAAGGGCGCAGTCGAAGATTTTAAGATCAATCACTGGGGCTCCGTGGTACATACGGAACGACAACATTCAAAATGATCTAAATATACCTAGCGTAAAATCTGAAATAGGTAGTCAACAACTAAAGTATTCTGCGAAACTGGATGTACACCCTAATGTTCTTGCCAATTCCCTTACGCGAACTAATAATAGAACTCGTCTTAAAAGAAATGACAGACCAACCCAATAATAAATGATTAGGGCCGCCTGCAATATCCCCTGGATATATCTTAAGTACTAGATTAAGAAAAATATCTCAAACTTGTTGTTAGGCTCTAATTTAAGAGTAGATTCAACAAATATATATTAAACGTTAAAAAAAAAAAAAAAAAAAGTAACGAAGTTACAAAATTCACTGTTTTTGGCCGATCTTTCCTATGGGAGCTATCTGATTTTATTTTATTTAAAACTTCTAAACAATTACTTTTTTAACAATTTGGCAATCGAAAATCGATTTTGCAATTGAATTTTTCCATTTTGTTTGTATTCACTAGAATTGCGTATTTTTATTACAAGTTGAAACTAATTGAAATGTGTGGATTGGCTAAGTGCGGGGCAATACAAAAGAAACAGGGGAAGTTTTTTTGAAAATACTGGAGGCGGCAGCATAAAAACTGCGCCATAAATTTCAATACTATGCCATTTTTGGTATTTCCTTTTCGCCGTTGTTTGGTTTTGGTGTTATTATTGTTATACTTATTATTATTTTTTTTTTTTTTGTTTTTTAGGTTTTGTTTTCGTAGGGGGTTGAATTTCCTAAGTAGGCAGCTAAATGAATTTTTCCTTAAAATGTCTTCCTTCAAGAAATTGGGTACTGCAGCAATCTCACTTCAATGTTCTGTTTTATTCACTTGTAAGTTTGACACTAAACCTAGCTTAATTAAGAGCAGGGCACCAAGCCCCGCTTGGAGCGAAGTGTGGGGAGTTCTTTCGTGGGGAGAGCGATGGGCACCATCGGGAGAGCGGCGCGAGGTGAAAGCTTCCGCCTCCTTTAACCCTTGTGTTGCCCGGTTGGGCATAAACATGCTCCCCCCCTTGCAGGAGTGCAAGACCCAGGCAGTCTAATGGCACGCTCCGGACAGGGTCCAGCCAAAAACTGTGCGCATCGCAATTGGCCGCCCGCCAACCCCAGGTAGACTCCCTTCTAGCATGACCTCCGTGATCACATCCGCGCCCAAGACCAGAGACACTGACGACGGTCGGTAGAACGTCTCATCCGCCAGGACGATGCCCTCAAACTTTTTGGCGATTTGTGGGTCCACCGGAGCGCTTGGAGTGCGGCAGCACAAGCCATCGACCACCTTCAGGATCGCCTCCAATCGCCATCCTTCACTGATTGGGGACCGGATCACTGCTGCCACCGCTTTCTCTGCCCCTATATTGACGGCTGTCAACTTGAAGGCCAATGACGTCGCCATCGACGATACCGCAGAACAAGGGTCCACCAGGGCCTTCACGTCGAAGGTTTTTCCCTCCGTCTCAATACGCACCATCGCCGTGGGCATCAGATGCGGATTGCGGTGCTGCAGCAGTGTGGTCAAGGTCAGTTTCGGGTCGGAGGCTGGCGTTGGCGCGACCCTTCGTCTGGAGGACTCGGGGGTGACTCGGCGTACGACGGAGCTTGGAGTGCGTCGACGTGGCTGTTCATGGAAGTGAAGCAGCGTGTGGTGATCCTCCTCACAGATTCGGCACTTATCACCGCTTAAGCAGCTTCCTCCGGAATGTTGGTGGGCCAGGCAATTGGCGCAGTACTTATTCGCCAGCACTGCCCTCATCCTCTTCTCCACGTTCAGCCGCAGGAAGCGACGGCATCGCTTCAGAGGATGGATTCCGCGACAGACTCGGCAACGGAAGGACTCAGTTCCTCGCGAACATCTGCGCTCCTCTTTCGATGCCTGTACTGAACGCGGTCTCGGAGCCATGGAAACGGGATCTAGGTTGACGAATATCAGGAAGCTGCCGGGACAAATAATGAAGAAAGCGGATTAATGTAGGACGATAGAACACATATTACTACTGGCAGCTCGGCCCTTCTTACTTGGGAGGAAGGACCAAGTGCTGGACGCTACTGTAGTTTTACGTAATGGGTTTGAATTCTTTCTTCTGGAGGAAGAAAGATCAACTTTGCGACGGGACGCTTCACAATACCGCGAGCGGTAAGCAGTTCGACGACGCGGACATTGCCGTCACTGCCAGGGTGTGTCTGGTGGATTCGCCCGAGACGCCATTCATTAAATGGAAGATTGTCGTCTTTGAGTACCACCAGATCGCCCACTTCAAGATTTTTAGAAGGGAATCGCCACTTATTGCGCTTATGTAGCTCCTTCAGATACTCGTCTTTCCATCGGGTGCAGAAATGCTGACTCACGGCCTTCAGACGCTGCCACCGGTTAATGATAGACGGTACCTGATCCTTGATTTCAGGTTCCGTCACGGATAGCAATGGACCGCCAACTAGGAAATGGCCTGGGGTCAAAGCTAAAGAGTCGGTGGGGTCTTCAGACATAGGAGAAATCGGCCGCGAGTTCAAACACGCCTCTACCTTAGCCAGCAGCGTAGAGAACTCTTCAAAAGTATACCTTTGGTTGGAAGTGGCCTTGTAGAACAGAGTTTTAAAACTCTTAACTCCAGCCTCCCACAACCCTCCCATGTGTGGTGCCCCGGGAGGGATGAAATGCCAGGACAGATTCTGATGGCTGTAGTGGGATAATATTTTCTGCTGGGTAGAATTTAGGAAATCTTTTTCAAGCACTCTGGATGCACCTACGAAGTTTTTTCCGTTGTCGGACTGCACTTGCTGGGGACACCCTCGCCTCGATACAAAGCGAGCGAATGCTGCCAGAAATGCTTCGGTACTCAAATCCGAAGTTGCCTCAAGGTGAATGGCTTTGGTGGAAAAGCAAACAAAGACACACACATATCCCTTTGATATGCGGCAAGCGCGGCCGGTGAAACTCTTGATGTCGAAAGGACCTGCAAAATCTATACCGGTGGTCGTGAAAGGACGTGCGAAAGTAGTTCGCTGGGCCGGAAGGGTGCCCATTAGCTGTGATTGCAGCCTTCTTTTATAAATCACACAGACTTTGCATGAATTGACCACCGATTTTACTAGATTCCGCAGTCTTGGAATCCAGTATCTCTGTCGGATGAGACGGACTACCAGTTGGCTGCCCCCATGGAGAGAGATCTGATGCGTGAAAAGCACCAACAGCCGGGACAACGGACTTACTACTGGCAACAGAATGGGGTTACGCTCATCGTAACTAAGGGCCGCTGCTTGTTGCACGCGCCCACATGCTCGGATCACACCTGATGCGTCAATGAAAGGATTCAAATTGAGAATGGTGCTAGACGTGGGCAGAGATTTCTTCTGCTGTAGACACCGATGTTCCGTCGGAAAGTAATCACGCTGAGTGACTCGGATCAACGCCTGGAGTACTTGATTGATCTCGCTAGAGGTCACCTCCCCGGAGTAATCGTTTGGCAGTTTACGACACCTTCTGCCGAAACGGATCACATATGCTATCACTCGTAAGGCACGTGCCAGATTGGAAAAACGAGATAATATCTCGTTGGCTGGCTTAGCGATCGCGACGTGGACCTTCACTACCCGCTTCTCCAAGGCAGTGTCTAGTGGGAGTGGTGTCGCTCGCTGCCAGGACTCTTGTGGTTCCCGTAGCCATGGTGGGCCGTGCCACCACAAATCCTTGTGTACCAATTCCTGCGCACTCAGGCCGCGGCTAGGGAGATCTGCTGGGTTGTCCTCTGAACGAACGTGATTCCATGGGGCGTCATTTGTTGCCGTCACAATCTTTGCTACCCGATTTGCGACAAACGTTGTCCATGTGCAGGGTGGCTTGTTTAACCACGACAGTACGACGGTGGAGTCTGACCAATAAAAAGCCTCCGCATTATCAACTGGAAGTTGCGGAAGAACTGCAGCTGCCAGTTCCGCTAAAAGTGTAGCTCCGCATAATTCAAGGCGGGGCAATGAAACCGTTTTAACCGGGGCGACTCTAGATTTCGCTGCAAGAAGGCAGCATGATATGCCTTGGTCATTGCTAACGCGCACGTAAATTGCGGCACCATAAGCCCGCTGTGACGCATCGCAAAAACAATGGAATTGGATGTCGGAATTTGGGTCATGAAGAACCCATCGTGGAATTCGGATCTGGTCAAGGAAGGAGTAGCTCTTTGTAAAATCCTGCCACCTGTGATGGAGTTCACTGGGCAATTGATCATCCCACCCTAGCTCTTGTAACCAGAGCTCTTGCATAAACACCTTGGCTTGAATCACAAAGGGAGCCAGCCAGCCAGCGGGATCGAATAACTTGGCGATCTGCCCGAGGACTTCTCGCTTAGTATAAGCTGACTTGACATCTTGGGGTGAGATGACAAAATAAAACTCATCCGTAGTCGCTTTCCATCGGATTCCCAGTGTTTTCGCTGTGCTGGCCTCTTCGATGTCGAGGAAATCAGCATTCAGTAAATGACTCTTTGGAATACAACTGAGCACGCTCTTCACATTCGATGTCCATTTGCGCAAGGGAAAGCCAGCTGAACCAAGAGCGTCTTGAAGTTCATTGACCATTGCGATTGCCGTTGTTTCATTATGAGCCCCTGCCAGGACATCATCGACATACATATAGGACTTGATAATATCGCTAGCCAAAGGAAATTTGGATTGTACATCACTTGCGAGTTGCTGAAGTACTCGGATGGCTAAGAACGGAGCACAGTTAATGCCAAACGTGACGGTATTCAGCTCGTAATCACCAAGTTGCCCCTCTTTATTTCGGAACAGGATCCTCTGAAATGGCGTATGGATTGGATCGACCATAATTTGGCGGTACATTTTTGTGATGTCGGCATTGAAAACTACTCGGAAAAAACGCCACTTGAGAATCTGAGTAGTGAGATCGGACTGAAGTACCGGACCAGGGTAAAGTATGTCGTTGAGACTTACTCCGTTGGTGGACTTGCTAGAGGCGTTAAAAACTACCCGTACCTTTGTTGTGGTGCTGTCGGGCTTGAAAACCGCATGGTGTGGCAAATAAAAATTGTTATTAGTGCCGTCAAATGGAACCTGACGCATGTGGCCCAAGTCCAAATATTCTTGGATGACGGCGTCATACTCAGTTTTTGCCGGAATATTTTTAAGGAGTCGGCTTTCGTTTTTTAGGAACTGAGCCAATGCCCCTGGTCTGGAATGACCAAGGTTGATGTTGGTTGGATCTCGAAACGGAAGTGAGACCGTATATCTCCCCGAAACATCTCTTCTTGTGGTCTTCTGGAAATTGACCTCGCAAACAGAGTCAGAATCTTCTACCGGTTTGCCCGGTAGATCCTCCACCTCCCAAAACCTTGTGATAAGAGTTTCAAGTCGCTCCTCTCTGCTAACTGCGACCCTCGTGGTGAACGCGGCACATGAACTGACGGGGACCCCTTGCAACGGGCCTGAAATGACCCAACCGAATCTCGTCTCTTGAGCCATTAAAGATCCGCACACTTCGGTCTGGATGCCGGAAAGAGTCACCGCTGGTATTACATCAATGCCAAGGAGTAGATCGATCTTTGCCTTTAATCTGAAGGAGGGGTCGGCTAGAGGAATATTGGGCATTCCTTCCAGTGTGGCTTGGGCTATCGTACATGACGGCAAATCATCAGCAACTTGGGACAAGACAAACGCTTCTATCTCGATCTGGACTGGAGGTCCATGCGATGACCGAATGCTTATGTGACAGACCTTCAAGGTTCTATTGACCTTTCCGTTAATGCCTGTCACTTCGGCCCTGACAGTTTGGAATGGTAACTTCATGAGTCGGAACATTCTTTCGGATATGAAATTGGCTTCAGAAGCCGGGTCTAATAGCGCCCGTGAAGCATAAGTAGTGCCCTTGTGCCAAAAGTCCACGATCGCTGTACCTAGCAACTTATCTCGTGAGGACCTTGCCTCAGAGGTAAAGTAAGTCCGGACAATATTGTGCGAACTGGGCTGAGCTGGGACCGACGTTGGATTATTCTCCGGTCGGGCGTCCTTGTGCAAGAGCGTATTGTGACGCCCCTTGCACGTGAAGCAATTGTGCTGACTCGGACAATCTTTTACTTGATGTCCTCTTGCGAAACAGTTCAGACAAAGGGACTTTTTCTTTATGTATGCCACCCTCTCTGGCACCGTCATCTGAAGGAAGCGGGGACATCGACGCACCGGGTGATTCTCCTTCATACAGAGATCACAGGATTTCGTTTTGGTGGTCACCTTGGCTTCAAATGTATTAGCCTTTCGGGTGGCTGGAATCGGATTTCGTGGAGGTTTCGATGTGGGAACCGAAATAGCCATTGCAGTTGTATTTTCCACCGCTTCGAGCGTACGGAACCTCTCAGTGAGGAAATCGTCCATCATTTGCCACTCTGGAATGGCAGTCTTGTCTCCCAGAGATTGCTCCCATAATGAAAGGGTATTCTTTGGCAATTTGATGGAACAGAAAAATATGAACATGCCTCCCCAAGTGGTTACTGGCAGGCCACAGTGCTCAAAAGCGCGAATGGATGCCTGCAGAGCATTCTGATGATCCTGTAATGCTTTTCCGGACTCATGGGAAATTTGAGGCAGGTCAAGAAGTGCTCGGAATTGGCTGTTCACGATAAGTCGCTTATTTTCGAAACGCTGTTTAAGTGCATTCCATGCCGTTTCAAAACCATCATTTGTAAGCGGGAATTTTGCTACAATGAGGTTGGCTTCACCCCTCGTTTTCGCTAGGAGATGGTACAGCTTTTCAACAGGGGAAATTCGCGAATCGCTTATGTAGATGGCTGTAAACAAGTCACGGAACGTGGGCCATTTTAAATAATCTCCCGTAAAGACTTCTGTGTCAATGGGTGGCAATCGACAGCCTCGTTCTGCTGGTGCAGAGGTAGGCGCATGACGGTTCGGAGGAGCCGGAGCAGACCTTTCATGGATAAGCTCGTTTAATCGAGCCGTGCATCGCTCGTAAACTTGATAGCATTTGTCATATTTAGCTTGGATGGCTAAATCTTCAGAGTTATCGTCTTTACCATCTATGAGTGCCTCGCATTTCTCATATTCCTGCTCGACCTTCTTCCACAACGCTTGAACTCGATCACGACGGACTTGGAGCGTAAATACGCTGACCTCGGACAGTGACGTGACGTGGGTGTCGACTTCAAACTGACTTAGTTTATCGCAAATGGAACCAAACTTCTTCAAAGCCATGGTGGAAGCAGCTAAAACCCTTTTGGTCTCGGACCGAGTGACTCTTGGGGCGGTTACCAAAATCTGTGGAAGTGGTACCAATGATTTGACCTCTTTTTGGCTTGCTCGTCGTGGCTCTGACGTGGCTTGCTGAAAGGTCGTGCTCGATGGTGCGGACTTGAGAGTTAGTGGACTAGAGAGGGTCTGAAATGCTCGGGAAGGAGGAGTAGTAGGGCTGGTACTCCTCTGGCGCTGACCTGGAGCAGCAATTGAGCAGCAATTCTCAGCTGCTTTCTCGTCTTTTGACGGGCTCGTGCTCATAACCCCAGAGAGTGGCGGTTATAAAGTGGTGAGCTGGCTTGGCACGGCTTGAAAATTAGCCAAAAAGACGAACTGGAACGTTTGGGAAAAACTGGAACACTACCAAACCACTTGAAGAACGGCTTTGAAACGCCTTGAAATAGATTGAAAAAACCAGAAAACGAGCTGGTACGTTTGGAATGACTTGGAACACTGCCAAAAAAACCCTAGGAACGGCTTGGAACACCTTGGAATTCAAATATAAATACAAAGATGCGACTTGGAGCGGGTGGAAACACTTTGGAATTGAGATAGAACCAAAGATAAGACTTGAAACGCTTGGAAACACTTTGTAATTGGAATCTAACTCCAAAGATACGACTTGGAACGTGTGGGAATACTTTGGAATTGCAATATAACTCCAAAGATGCGACTTGGAACGTGTGGGAATACTTTGGAATTGCAATAGAACCAAAGATACGACTTGAAACGCTTGGAAACACTTTGGAATTGGAATCTAACTCCAAAGATACGACTTGGAACACGTGGGAATACTTTGGAATTGAAATATAACTCCAAAAATACGACTTGGAACACGTGGGAATACTTTGGAATTGAAATATAACTCCAAAAATACGACTTGGAATACGTGGGAATACTTTGGAATTGAAATATAACTCCAAAAATACGACTTGGAATACGTGGGAATACTTTGGAATTGAAATATAACTCCAAAAATACGACTTGGAATACGTGGGAATACTTTGGAATTGAAATATAACTCCAAAAATACGACTTGGAATACGTGGGAATACTTTGGAATTGAAATATAACTCCAAAAATACGACTTGGAATACGTGGGAATACTTTGGAATTGAAATATAACTCCAAAAAATACGACTTGGAACACGTGGGAATATTTTGGAATTGAAATATAACTCCAGAAATACGACTTGGAACACGTGGGAATACTTTGGAATTGAAATATAACTCCAAAAAATACGACTTGGAACGCGTGGGAATAGAATAAACAAAAACGCGGAACACAAATTTTTACCAATTAAATATTATTCGATTTTTTCCTCAACGTGACCCTTCAACATATATACCCCACAAAGTGCCTGCCAACCTAGGGTATACAGCACAGCTACTTTTGGTCGTTTGCTTTGTGCCGGTCTTTGGCACATGAGCTTGCAGCTGTGCTTGTATACTGCAGTTAAGCGGTACTTATGTATGCACGTATGTATGTATGTATATAGGCTGCAAGGGATAGCGGGATTTGTTCGCGGTGATGGAAAAATATATTTGTGTGCGAAAAAATTAAAAATTTTGTGGAATGTATGTATGTATGGATATGTATATGAGAATCAATATGTAAAATTTTATGTATGGAAAAAAATATGTATATGTATATGGATATGAATATATATATGTAAAATTTTATGTATGGAAAAATATGTATATATATGTATGTGTATGGATATGTAAAATATATATGTAAAATTTTATGTATGGAAAAATATGTATATATATATGGATATGAATATATATATGTAAAATTTTATGTATGGAAAAATATGTATATATATGTATGTGTATGGATATGTAGAATGTTGGAGTATATATATATATGTATTTAAAAATTTCCCTTTTTTTTTTTTTTTTTTAAATATGAAAATATGGAATGGCGATATGCAGAGGTGTGAATGGATCGGATTTCTTTATATAAATTAATGGTTTTTTTTTTTTTTTTTTTTTCAATATGATTTCTTTCGCTGTGTCTAACCGATATGCCCCCAACTTTATAGGGTGTCTGGTCACCAGAAATGTCTAAGTGTGGCTTTTATATGTGAGAGGGTGGTTCACTTTCGTTTTTTTTTTTTTTTTTTTTAAAATCTTTATTATTCGTATTGAAAATTTTCTTCTCTTCGTTGGAACCACCTTTCACTGCGCGCACACTTTTCCCAGGAGTGGACTGTATTTGCACAAAACCTTTATTTTTGGATTTAATGTAGCACTGGATATGTTTGTAATTTTTGTCACATTCACACACTCTGCTTGCATATATATATATTTTATATGTAGGAGATCACTTTTTTCGTAGGTTTGATTCACTGCATACATACATATGTGTTAATATTTTTTTGAAATTGCGAAAAAATATATATTGGAAATAGGCAAATAAAATATGGCGCCTTATTTACTTGGCCTATATATGCCAAAGTGCGAGAAAAAAAACTTGAAGTGGGCGAACCAATATGGCGCCTTATGTACTGGACACATATATATGTATGAAAATTTGGGGACCAAAATTTTCTCTCCTTTGAGGAGGAAAAATTTGCGCGAAAGTAATTTTTACTTGGATTAGGAGAATCAATGGCAACAATTATATGTATGTGAGTATGGGTACGGATGCTGGAGGCATGTACATGTACTCATATACCTATAATTTGGAAAAAATTACTTAGCTTGAAATATGGATGAAATTCCACCGATGCTAGTGGTTCGAGAGGATCTTAGTATCCGGCTCGAAGGACCAAATGTTTTCGTAGGGGGGTTGAATTTCCTAAGTAGGCAGCTAAATGAATTTTTCCTTAAAATGTCTTCCTTCAAGAAATTGGGTACTGCAGCAATCTCACTTCAATGTTCTGTTTTATTCACTTGTAAGTTTGACACTAAACCTAGCTTAATTAAGAGCAGGGCACCAAGCCCCGCTTGGAGCGAAGTGTGGGGAGTTCTTTCGTGGGGAGAGCGATGGGCACCATCGGGAGAGCGGCGCGAGGTGAAAGCTTCCGCCTCCTTTAACCCTTGTGTTGCCCGGTTGGGCATAAACAGGTTTTGTTATGGGTTTTTGTTTTTATGCCAGACATAACTTTACATTATGTTCAATTTTTCCCCCTTTTTATACCCCTGCAGAGGGTATTATAAAATTGGTCAGATGTTTCCGACCCCATAAAGTATATATATTCTTGATCAGCGTGAGAAGCTGACTCGATATAGCCATGTCCGTCTGTCCGTCTGTTCGTCTGTCCATCCGTCTGTGCGTACGCGTTTTACTCAGCCATCTTAAGAGCTATCCGGTTGAAATTTTTTTTTGGGCTCTTAATAAAAAGAGCCGGGTGAGATAAAGTATGAAAGTTGTCAGGATCGGACCTCTATATCATATAGCTCTAGAACAAACATTTTTGCAAAAATTGGAGTATCCCCATGAAATTTACCAATATAATAGAACTTGATATAAAATCTCAGATCCCAAAATTTGAGTTTGACCAAATAAATAGAACACAAGTTACAGTCAATACAAATCTGTTCAAGCGCTGCCGGCAGCGCTGCTTGCTGCCTACTACGGCATCAGCAAATCAAACAGAGCACATGCATACACACACACACAGACGCAGCGCTACACGAACTGTATGTATGTGTATGCGTGTTGTGCTTTGCTTACGGAATGATGGAAGAAAAATTTGTAGGAAAAAGAGAAATAATTTGAATGTTTTGTTTGTGTTTTGATGAATTCAGTTGCAAGGAAAGAAATTTCAAAATGTAAAAAAATATTCCAAAAGAAGATTATTTCAAAGCCAACACACAAAAAGGTGAGCAGGTTGTCTGTATAGCTATTTCAAGAACCAACAAGTTCTATCATCAGCAGACTTTGCTAAAGAACTCCGTAATTGCAATAGCCATACCATGTCTTCAACTCTAGAATTAGTTGGGAATTGCAGCAACTAAGTGAAGCGGAAAATATTGATAAAGCCCACAACACCGAAGACCACCTTTTTGTGCATACCCTTAGGCGCTATGAAAAATTAGTGTAAGAGCTTCGCCCTTACCAAACTAATATCACGACATGTTATTTCATATACGGTATATTATACCATTTAGCGCCTAAGGCTATGCACAAGAAGTTGGCCTTCGTATACGGTATATTGTACCATATCGAAAAAGGGTTTTTTTAAGAGAACTTCGGAATACGAATGGCCATACCCTGTCTTCAACGGTAGAATTAGTTGGGAATTGCAGCATACTACACCTCCCCTTTTTAGAGAATAACGTAATATTGTGGAGTTATTATAATGGTTATTGATAATATAATGGAGTTATTATAATGATTATTGATAATAGTAAAGGTAAAATAAAGGTAAAGTAAAGGTGTATTTTAGGAAAATTGTTTTTTTTTTTTTTTTTTTTTTTTTGTCTCTTCAGACAAATTTTCTTTCTCTTGTTTTTCGAAATTGCATGAAATTATTTTGAATAATTGATGAATCCATAAAGATTTTTTTGTTTCTTTTTTTTTTTATTCTCCTATTTTGTTTTTTTGTAAAATTACTTATATAGCATGAAAATTATAAAATGTATGTTATTGTTGAGGAACAGTTGCTGAATTCCTAACAGCTTAAATTGAATTTGAATGTAAACTGTCATTTGTATTTCCTTATTATTTTTGGTCTTTAAGTTGCATGGTCACAACTTTTTTGGCTGATGCAATATCAAGCGTCTGGTGAAATAAGACGGTATGTTGAGTTGAGTTAATTGCTTATTGGCCAACCGAAACATCACATGGAGTAAAATAAATATATTTTTTAATTTAAACGAACCAGCAAAGTTATTTTATGTTTCACCATAAAATTGGTCCTTCGAGCCGGATGTGGATTCTGTTGGGGATAAGCAATTCTACTCAAGTTTAAGATGGAGAAACTAAAGGCAACACGCACCAAGTTAAAGTCCAGCCTCACGCGGCTGTTTACACTTGCGGAGAATCCGCCTGTGAACTGCACAGCGGTTGTAGTGGATACTATAATGACCAGACTCGACACCGTGTGGAAGGAGTTTGATCAATCCACTGATGATATGTTTGATTTTCAAGACTCGCAAGGGTACGTCAACCCTATGGGTGATTACGGAGACTATGAAATGAAGTACTTAACCGCACAACTGCATTTAAAGGAGCTGGGAAGATTGGTCAACCCAGTAAAAGCAACTATGGTCGTGGACTCCAGTGAGGTAGTAAATGAAGTAGTATCGCAGGTACTACACAAGCAGATGGAACTTCAACGGGAGTTTTATGAAAGTATGATAGTAGGTGGAGCTGCCTGTTCGCCGTTAGGGAGACAGGTCCAGATGCCCAAATTACACATCAAGCCTTTTGGTGGCGACTATGTGGAGTGGCCAGCCTTTAAGGATTTATTCGAAAGTACCATTCACAACAGGGTGAATCTGGATAAAGCTCAGAAGTTTCAGTATCTCAAGTCTTTTCTCTGTGATGAGGCTGCAAGTTTAATCCATCAATTGCCGTTAACAGAAGCGGCGTACGAGACGGCTTGGGCAAGCCTAATAGAACGGTATGATCGACCTCGTCATGTCGTTAACTCGCTTTTGGATGCTTTTAGACGTCTGCCATCAACAAGAGTGACAGATGTATCCGTTCTACGAAAGATTGCAGATGGGGCAAGTGAAGTTGTACGTGGCCTAGATGCTCTTGGCCAAACTGATCGCGACTGCTGGGTAACCTATCTTCTATTAGATAAAATAGATGCAGAGTTGCAATGCAAATGGGTGTCCCACAGCCGTGAGGGAACATTTTCAACCATTATGGATTTTCTCAGATTTCTCGGAGAACGATGTGAAGAATTCGAATTAAGCCGGTGCGAACAAGTAGTACAATCCAACGTTAAGAAATCTACTCGGATATTGATTACCACAGACGCAAGAGGTTGCCTTAAATGTGAGTCTAAGGAGCATACGATATACGAACTGGGACCAGTTCTTGGCGCTCTCCGTGGAGAGGCGCTACTCATTTGCTAAGGAGAAACGTCTGTGTTTCAGTTGTCTAAGACCAGACCATGGTATTTCAAGATGTGAGTCAAAGTATAGATGCAAACATTGTCACGACAAGCACCACACGCTACTACATCGCCAAGCCGAAGAAAAGAGCACTAATCCCACAGTAGCTATGATTACCGAAAGTAAGCAAGTAAAGGAAGTACAATCTATGGAATCACAGAGCTATTTAGCACGTTCTGCAGTACATCTACAGTCGCAAGGGAAACCAAGGAGTGTATTGCCCACGGCTCTAGTTTTTGCATTGAATTCAAAGGGGTCATACACCACCTGTCGAGTACTCTTTGATAGCGGATCATACATATCGGAGCACTGCATACGATCGCTGTGGCTCTCACGGTTACCATCTCGAATAATGGTATCAGGAATTTCGTCAATCAAGGCTGATACTACAAGAGGGGTCAGCGCAGTGCATTTGAAATCAAGATTCTTCAAGCATACACTAGATATTACAGCTCATGATAACCACTCTATTGCCAAAGGATGAAGTCGACCCTGTCGTGTTGAAGGTATTCGATGGGTTTGAACTGGCTTATTTTCTGGAAACCAGCGCTAAGCATGTGGACATTTTGTTTGGGAATCGACTATGTGTGGTCTGAATTCACAGGAGATAAAGTATTAGATAAACATGGGAACATAATTGCAATATCCACAATATTTGGGTGGGTGGTCACCTCAATTGCAGCTAAACAAGGATCAAATACAGCATCCCTGTTATCAACGATTTAAATAAGTTCATCGCTTCAACAATTTTGGGAATTAGAAGAACTAAGTGGCAGTTTGCCGCCCACTGCTGACGATTTGAAAGTCGAAAATCATTTTCGCTCCACACACTATCGTGATTCAGATGGAAGGTATGGTGTTGAGCTTCCATTTAAGAATTCGGATGTCAAATTTGCAGACACTCTTCAGGGAGCAACATCACGATTTGATTCAGTAGAACGTCGACTTCAAAAAGATAAAAGGTTAAAGGAAGAGTATTCGAAGTTCATGTGCGAATACATTGCTCTAGGACATATGCGCATTCTTGCGATTTGATTCAGTAGAACGTCGACTTCAAAAAGATAAAAGGTTAAAGGAACAGTATTCGAAGTTCATGCGCGAATACATTGCTCTAGGACATATGCGCATTCTTGATGAGACGGAGAGGACAAATGCACCGCAAGAACATACATGCCTCACCATCCGGTTATTAATACTAAATTGAGAATTGTCTTTGATGGATCTTATAAGGATAAAAGTGGCAGATCACTAAACGACGAGTTACTAGTGGGCCCAAGTATTCAACGTAATCTAATGGATGTGTGTTTACGCTTCCGAACGCACAAGTTTGTTTTTTGCGCAGACATCATAAAAATGTTTAGGCAGATATGGGTTTCTGAAAATCACCGGAATTATCAACGAATTGTATGGAGAGAAAACCCAACTGAAGAGTTGCAACACTACCAGCTTTGTACGGTAACCTATGGAACAGCCTGTGCTCCGTTTTTAGTCGTACGTGTCTTAGAACAACTTGCCATCGACCTAAATGATAAATATCCGACAGCAGCCAAGATTCAGTTGGAAGACTTCTATGTGGACGATGTACTGACCGGAGCTAACACGGAAAACCAACTCATACGTAACAAGGATGAACTTGTTCTACTATTAAGTCAAGCACAGCTGGAGCTTGGAAAATGGGTGTCCAATACTCACGGAATCGGTCACTTGGAAGAAGCAACATTGACGAGTTTAATCGCAGATGTGTCCTTCGTCAAAGTATTAGGAATACATTGGGAGCCAAGGTCTGACATCTTCACATATTGTATAAAGTTGAGCGAATGCGCAGAAAGTTCAAAAAGACAAGTGTTATCAGACGTATCACGCATTTTTGACCCGCTTGGTCTACTGGCGCCGGTCATAGTTCAATTCAAGATCTTGTTTCAAGAACTCTGGCTTCTCAACCTAGATTGGGATTCACCGCTTCCAACTAAACTGGCAGACAAGTGGCATAAGTATCGTGAAGACATTAACAACATAAAGCATTTGAAGATACGCCGTCATATTTGATATGTCGGCTTCTCAGACGCCTCAATCAAAGCATACGCAGCAGTCGTATACTCTCGGATAGTAAACCAGGATGGCAGCGTAGAGATTTCACTGATTGCGGCAAAGACACGTGTCGCACCACTTAAGCAGCAATCGCTCCCTCGGTTGGAATTATGTGTCGCACTTCTGCTAAGTCAGCTGATCTCATCAATCAAGTTAGCTTGGAAGGATCTAGAAACCATCCTGTATGCTTGGTGTGATTCAGCAATTGTGCTGGCATGGCTAAACCATTTACCAAATAGTTTGAAGACGTTCATTGGCAATCGCACTGCTGAAATATTGGAAACAATACCAAGAGACTCATGGCGCGATGTTAATACCAAGCAGAACGCTGCAGATTGCGCTTCCAGAGGAATGCTGGCTGAGGACTTACTCCAGTTTACTCTCTGGTGGAATGGTCCCGACTGGCTGGCTGACAGACATCTGAACTTAGGTAACGAAAATGATACACACATCTCTAACTCTATTTCAGATGACAAGTACCAAAGGGAATTGAAAGCAACAGTTTTAGTTACTCTTGCAAAAGAAGAAATTATTGGTTGTGTTTCTTCTTGGCCGAGACTGGTGCGCATTGTGGCGTATATCCTGCGGTTCACTCGACGCATAAAACACCCCCAAGAAGGATCGGATTCTCTCTCAATAACCTATGACGAATATAAGGCGGCTGAAAATCTCTGCTTGCAGCAAGCTCAAAACGAATGGCATGAAGAACTGAAATCACTACGAAAGGAAGGATGCGTGCCAAAAACCTCGAAGCTGTGTACCCTGATGCCGATTCTAGATGAGGTCGCCTCAATAATTTAGAGTTATCATATTCAGCCAAGCATCCGATTATCTTGCCGAAGTAGCATCGCATATCTCACCTGATCTTGGAACACGAGCATCAACATAATTTACACCCAGGAGTGTAAACGTTTTCTGGTTAATGGGAGCTAGAAATCTGATTCGTAACGTTACTCACAACTGTCTAAAGTGCTTCAGACAGCGGGCACACACCAGCAACCAACTAATGGCCGCACTACCGGCAGAGAGAGTTCGGCAAGCATTTCCGTTCGAAAACACAGGCTGTGATTATGCTGGCCCAATCATGATAAAAGCGCACAAAGGAAGGAACGCTCGAAAGGAAAAGGGATACATATGTCTCTTCGTATGTATGGCAACCTCAGCTTTACATTTGGAACTGGCAACAGACCTGAGCACCGATACGTTTATGGCTGCTCTCAGACGTTTTATTTCACGGCGAGGCAAATGTGTAACGATGTTCAGCGACAATGGACGTAATTTCGTGGGAGCCAAACGAAGTCTTAACGAAATGGAACAAGTACTCCAATCTCAGCTGCGCAACGACACGATAGCAGAGAAGTTCATACCGCCACATGCACCTCATGGGGGAGGCAAGTGGGAATCGGCTGTGCGCTCTGTGAAGTTTCATATACACCGAGTAATTGGTCACGCCGTTCTTACATTCGAACAAATGCATACGTTGTTAGCACAGGTAGAAGCGGTAATTAACTCACGGCCTCTTTGTACCACTTCCGATACAGACGTTGGATATCGGGAATTGGACCAAGTGCCGGCCAACCGATTGGATTATTGGCAGCAATCTCAGGCCATGTTGCAAGGCTTTTGGAAACGGTGGCATCTGGAGTACCTTACGTCGTTGCAGGACAAAATGGTTAACGAAATCGGCAAACCTGATCTCGTATTAGTGAAGGATTCTCATACTCCCCCGGCAGCATGGATCCTAGCACGCATCATCGAGACACTTCCTGGACCAGATAGTCTGGTACGAGCCCTTAAGTTAAAGACATCTACAGGAGAGATGACCGGTCCCATAACCAAGGTGGCTCCCCTGCCTATTTCAGAAACCTTGTTTCAGGGCCCGGCGGTATGTTGAGAAACGGTTGCTGAATTTCTAACAGCTTAATTTGAATTTGAATGTAAACGGTCATTTGTATTTCCTTATTATTTTTGGTCTTTAAGTTGCATGGTCACACCTTTTTTGGCTGATGCAATATCAAGCGTCTGGTAAAATAAGACGGTATGTTGAGTTGAGTTAATTGCTTATTGGCCAACCGAAACATCACATGGAGTAAAATATAAATCAAACCTTGCAGTTTGGCCGGCTCGAGGTCATTCTTCCAAACGAAGATTATTTCAAAGGCAACACAAAAAGGTGAGCAGGTTGTCTGTATAGCTATTTCAAGAACTACCAAGTTCTATCATCAGCAGACTTTGCTAAAGAACTCCGGAATTGCCATAGCCATACCATGTCTTCAACGCTAGAATTGGTTGGGAATTGTAACAATAAATATATTTTTTAATTTAAACGAACCAGCAAAGTTATTTTATGTTTCGCCAGTTATTATTTTTACGGTTGATCATTCCGAAAATGGTTTTAATCTGTTTTTATGAACCTTCTAGTTCTTATTCTTATCATCTGCTATTAATATATTGTCATTTACTTCTATACTCACGCCTTATAAGGCCCAATATATTTAGCATCTAGTTTATGACCTATTTCTTTTCTTAATAAAACTTTATCTCCTATTTTTAAATCGAAATCGGAAATATTTGCGTCGTAGTATTTCTTACTCTTTAACGTATGGCTTTCTAACATTATCCTAGCTCTTTTATATGCTATTTCTATTCTAAATTTTATTTCCTTAGAGTAGTTGTCTAAATTGTATATTGGATCTATTCTATCTATTTTGTTAAAATCTATGAACTGATTTGTTAGTCTTCCAAATACTAGTTCGTATGGACAATATTCATGCACTGCCGAGGGTGTTGTGTTGTAACAACAAGTGAAATATTGTATCCAAGCATCCCAATCGGACTTATCTCCTGATATGTATGAACGAATATATTCATTGAATGTTCTATGACTTCGTTCTATTGTCCCAAAAGTCTGATGGTGGTATGCTGTAGATGTCAAATTTTTAATCTTCATGTACTTGCATATATCTGTTATAATCTGATTTTTATACTCAGTTCCCATGTCCGTAATGTCATTGGACCGTACTGTAGTATACAATTTTCGAATATAGCTTTATCTACATTACGTGCACTCTTAGATGCAACTGGAATGGCTATTAAGTATTTTGTCAGATCGCATATCAATGTGACAATATACTCATGTTTATTCTCTGATTTTGGTACCGGACCTATTGTGTCCACTATAACTTTATCAGTTTTCGCTGGTGTTTCTGTTATTATCATGGGAGTCTTCATATGTGTGTATGTGTCGTCGTTTTTGACACCTGGCATTTATGACATCTCCTTATGTACTCTTTGATATGGCGTCCCATATTTTTCCAATAGTGGTGTCTTTGCCAGCGTTCTGGTAATGCCAGTATGACCTCCTTGAATTGGATCATCATGGTATGTAGACTTGCTTCTTTTTCTTTTTTATTTTCTATTAGGGTCACCGGCTGGAGTAGCGCTACTCTTAATGTTTTCAATATAGTATTGCCCATATTTTTCAAAAGAATCTATTGAAATAATTTCAAAGATCTTTCCGCTCGGTGCCACTTTTAGTTGGCTGATTTCAAGTATACCGGCTTGCAGTTCAAGCCTTTGGAAGAACTGACCTAAGTCGAGAATTCCATTAGTATACAAATCGCTAACTTCAATTTTTCCCATAACTTTCTTTCCATGTTTCAGTGAACATTTAGATTCTGTTATTCGCAAGGTCACTACTTTCCGTACCTCGTCATTATTGTTGACTTCGTATACGTTGGGCCTAGAAGCATTTTGAAGTTTTCGCCTTGGCAAAAGTTCTTCTTTATTGACTGCGCAGTTTTTCTATCTACTTTGTTGCCTGGTAGTGACTTTCAGGACTTTTGTATTCATATGTTTTAATTCGGATATAGTTATCCGCGATAACTACTCTTCCAATTCTAGCTGCATGCGTGTTAGTTTTGAACTCGGGTTGACCGCGGAGAATAAATATGTTAATGGTCTATGGTCTGTTCGCACTATGAAATGTTTTCTATATATATATGGTCGAAAATATGTAATTGCCCACTGTACTGCTGCTAGCTCTTGTGCTGTAGTACTCTTGTTGCTTTCACCTTTAGTGAATGCTCTTGATGCATATGAAACTGGAAGCTGGAGTCCATTATAGTTTTGTGTTACAACTGCTCCACATGCTTGCTTGTTGCAATAGATTAGGTTGAACGAGCTTTTCTTTTAAGTATTCGAATGCTTTTTCGCATTCAAATGTCACCTCATGCATAAAAAATTAGCATTTTTCTAGATGCAGTTTTAGATTGTTTTTTCTGCAAAGTTTAAAAACATCTACTAAATTTTTAATCATATGTTGTTCAGAACAACCAATAACGATTAAATCATCCATGTAGAGGAAAGCTTGATTAGGCTCAAGCCCTGAGAATGCTAATGCCATCATTCTCTGAAACGAATTAGGTGCTATTAAAAGCCATTGCTCTTTGAAAAATACGTTATATCTCTTGATTTTTCTTCTCGTTCAATTTGATGAAAACCTGACATTAAGTCAAGGGAAAAAAAAAAATTCTGGGGAGCGGAAACTTATCTGACAGCAATTTTTTTTTTATTTGACGATAGTCAATTACTAATCGCCAGTTTTTTTCTTTAGATCCCGAAAATGTTTTCTTTGGGACTAGTAAGAGTGGGCTATTATAAGGCGAAACAGACGGTTCAACAATACCCTTTTCAATTAACTTTCCAACTTGTCGCTGGATCTCGTCTATTTTGCTATGCGGACTTCGGTAATTTTTCACATATACCGGTTCATCATCCTTAGGTCTTCATTTTTGTTTATAAAAATTATTTGTTATGATCGGTTCGGTGTTAAGTCCGAACACATCACTATACTCAGTGCATAACTTTTCGAGTTTGTCTTTGAATAGTGTTGGGAAATTTTTCTTCAATTTAGGAATTACAGATTCTTTTCTAATATCTTTGGTATTTTAAAATATATCGTAGTTCGAAAGTGATTCAAATTTTAAATTGTTAAAGCCTACTATTTGGCATTTATCTGTGGTATTTATTGGTCTAAGTATAAACCAATCTTCTGCATTGCTGTAATCTAATTTCCAATTAAAAGTTTTTATGAAATCTAATCCTATTATTCCATCGCATGGGATTGCGAAATCTGAATGAAGCAGATGAAATTCGTATGGAATAACAAGTTTATCTGTCTGCAATTGTATTGAGACTAGGCCTTTGGAGTTTGTTACACCTTCTCCTATGCCTCGAATGTCTACAGTTTTGTTTACGCCGATGTCGTGAAATACATCGGAATTTTCTTTTGTTATCGAATTGTCTGCATCGGTATCAATTAAGAATGTTATTTTCTTATTTGTTATAACATTCTTAAATGATTCGAAATTATTAAGACTTAGGTTAATAGAATATCGTTTTGGGTAATTCGGACATTTGTGTTGTTATAACCATTCTGTTGGTTATTTGTGTTTTGTCTATTATTATTGAGTCCACCTCCACGGCCGGCCCTTCGGTAGCGTGAATAATTTCCGAAAAGCTTTACAAACTCTTCCGACTCACTTTATGCACATCGAAAACTGGCAATCACAAAGTATAAATCCCAATTTTTTTTCATTATCAAAGGCAGGCGGACAGAAGATGAGAAGCAGTCATAAGAGGGTGAGGCCAGCCAAATACAACGTCAAATACAAAACGCGATAAGGACAAGTCCCAGACGTTACACAAAAACAGAGACAGAGACAGAAGAAAGAGCAAGAGGTGACAGGGAAAATCTGTTGCAATCAGAAGCTCGTTTACTAAACAGACTTACCCAAAAAACACTCACATACATACGCACATATATGCAAAATCTGTATTGTTATTATTGCATTAAAGGCGAAATTATTATATTTTTTCTTTCTTAAAAAGATGTCAAAAAAGAAGCCAACAGCCAGAGTTGCCTCCTTGCTTTTAGCTTCAACTCTTGCTTCCCCCGCAGACATAACTGTAATTACAAGAGTACACGATATGCCGTCTCTCTCTCCTAGTCCCCTCTCTCTTTATCTCTTTTTGTCTCTCTGTCTCTGTCTGTGCGTGTTCTTGGCATCCTTCTGCTTGCTCTCTGCCTCGATGAAGAAAATGCCGCAGGCGTTCAGATCGAAAAAATGAGATTTACAAAAAGAGAATAAAACCAGAGGGCCGGGACTAACTTCGACCGCGCCGAAGTTTGTATACCAAGTTGTACTCTTACTCTTTCCTCACTTATAGCCGTCAAAGGGGAAAAACGTTGTATCTGAAAAAAATAATGCTTGCGAAAGAACGGCCCACAATCTTAACATAGGAAATAACGAAGGTTTTCATCAAAGTCACTGTGTTCCACCGATCATTCCTATGGCAGCTATGTGATATAGTCACCCAATCTTTATCAAATTTAGCACAGTACTCTAAAGGTGTAATAGACTCTCGAATATTAAATTTTACGATAATAGGTCAGAAAATAACGAAGTTATTGAGAAAAGTCACTGTTCGAAATAGTAAAATTCTGCATTCAAGGGAATAGATATTTTACTTATAAGGACCAAACATTCATACAATTAAAAGGAATGCCGATGGGATCTCCGGCCTCACCTGTCATTGTTATGGAAACTCTTCTGGACACTACAAGGGATAAACTAACCAGACCACCAAGATTATTAACGAAATATGTAGATGATATTTTTTCAATAATACACCAAGATGACATCGATAAAACACTGGACACCCTAAATTCATTTGACAGGAATATTAAACTTACCATGGAGCTGGAAGACAATGGAAAACTGGTGTATTTGGACTCTATGATCATCAGACGAGGAAACGAATTAAAACTAAAATGGTATAGGAAGCCAATAGTATCAGGACGAATCATAAATTTCAACTCAAAACACCCCAAGACGATGATAATAAATACAGCAAGGAGCTGTATCCAACGGATGCTAAACATTTCAGATAAAATATACCATGAAGAAACGAAGAAGGAAATAATAAATATTTTAAAGGACAACGATTTTCCGGATAACGTAATCAAGACATTGTTCAAAAAACATAAATCCCCCATTGACAAAACTAAGAATGAGAAAACCTACTTATCTGTCACTTATGTACCTAAATTATCAGAAAGACTATCATATTCGGATTGTTATGACAAAGCTGGAATAAAAACATATATTCAACAAAACAAAATCCAAGATAGAGATGACAAATAGAAGCAATGTAATATACAAAATTCCATGCAATGGACAAGGAAACATACCGTGTAATAAAATATACATAGGGACGACAAAATCAAAATTAAAAACTAGGATTTCCCAACACAAATCTGACTATAAAATGAGACATTATACAGATACACCAAAAACAGCACTAATGACACACTGTGCAACTAGTGGCCATGCACCGAATTTCGAAGACACAACAATATTAGATGAAGAGCGGCATTACAATAAAAGGTTCACCATGGAGATGCTACATATTATCAACACTCCGAGCAACACACGACTTAACTTCAAGACGGATACCGACAACTGCGCTCACATATACAGACATTTACTTGACAATAATTAGTTTTTAACTCCACGTCGAACGGTGCTGACGTGTTAAGCAATGTATGTTAAAAGATGTTAAGTGTCATATAATTGTTAACATCTTTTAATATATATAATTGTTAAATGTTTCTTGTATTCTATTGTAGTTGCCCTGAAAACGGTTGCCGCTGCGCAACCGAAATATATCGGAAAAAAGAAAAATTAAAAACTAAATTTGTTTTTATTTTATTTGGAACAAATGACCTGAAGCCTGAAAACCGCTAACATAAGGAAACTGCAGAAGGGGTGAGGAAGCTGATCAGAAAGGTGGTTCTGGAATTTTCGCAGCACGTGACGAAATATTCGTGAGGTTTGGCCGAAGAAGGTACCATTGGGATATACCAACAATCAAAAAAGGCAAGGCAGGAACGGATCGAAGTGCACAATAGAGAGCGCTGGAGAAGTGTACGGCGCTAGAGAGGATTGTGGCTACAACAATTCCGGTTGCAAGATTGATTCAAGGTTGCAAAATCGATACAAGGCTGCCACAACGGAGGCTGCGTAAATTGCTGGAGAAGTGTACAGTAGTTTACCAGTGTTGGTGACAATTGAAAGCAAAAGCTTTCGAGGCTTTGTTAACTGTTGGAGAAGTGTACAGCGGTTAGCCAAGGCTGGACGCAACGAAACTTGAAGTCTACAGAAACTAGCGTTGAGTTCTAGGAGTGAATTGCGTTAGTAGTGGCGGTGGACAAAATCTAGTGGTGTTGGTGAACAAAATCTGGTGGCGACGGCTTGAACAATAGAGACTAGAGTTGAGTTCTGGGAGTCAACTGCGTTGGTGGCGACGGTGGACAAGAGAAACTAGCGTTGAGTTCTGGGAGTGAACTGCGTTGGTGGCGACGGTGGAAAAGAGAAACTAGCGTTGAGTTCTAGGAGTGAACTGCGTTGGTGGCGACGGTGGACAACAGAAACTAGCGTTGAGTTCTAGGAGTGAACTGCGTTGGTGGCAACGGTGGACAAGAGAAACTAGCGTTGAGTTCTAGGAGTGAACTGCGTTGGTGGTGGTGGTGTGACCAAAATCTGGTGGCGGCGGCGTGAGAAAGTTTTGGCAGTGGCAACAACTCGAAGGTTGACAAGAAACTGCAGTATTGTTGCTAAGAGAGGATTTCGGATGGAATTTGGCGATAAGACGAATAACATCGATCAATCGAAGACGACGACAAAGCAGAGCAACGTGGGACCAACGAAAGACGGGAAAAGCGTATGTTATTCAGAACTAGCGAAAACTGATAACAATTTTCAAAGCTAGAAAATAAAACTAACATAGTATTAGAAGAATTGTACGTAATTTTAAGTTTGGCAATTGAGATGGAGCTTGCAGAGATTCTGGCTCTAAGCGTGGTGGCTTTGCGATCGAAATTATCCGAACTAGGGCTCCCTACGACTGGCAGGAAACGGGATTTGCAGAATAGGTTACTCACCCATTATGGTTTGCAGGAGGAAGAGGAGGAATCAGACGATCAGTCAGATATAACAGCGAATGGAGGACTAGAGATTGCAGCAGGAAACGTAGTTAGACCCGAGAGATCATGGTTTACTTTGAAAGATGTTGAGGACAGCGTGTCACAGTATTCTGGTTCAGATATTCCTAACATTGCTCAATGGATTGAAGAACTAGAAGAATGTGCAGCCACGGTACAGTGGAATGAATTACAGTTATTTGTGTATGGAAAACAGTTATTGTGTGGGGCGGCAAAATCTTTCATAAGGAGTCAGAGAAATATTAAAAACTGGAGCTCCTTGAAAACAGCTCTTCGTGCTGAGTTTAGTGTAAGAATATCTTCAGCTGCAGTCCATAAGAAGTTGAATCAGCGCCAACAGAAGAAAGGCGAAACTCTATTTGAATATTTATATGCATTGATGAAAATTGCGAAGCCGGTAGACGTAGATGAGGAGAGTCTGATAGAGTACTTCGTTAAAGGTATTCCGGATACAAAAACTAACAAAATGATGTTATTCCAAGCTCGCAATATTTCAGAGTTAAAGTTTTAAATCGATGTTTATAAGAAGGGACGTGATTCATACAAGGCAGCAAACAGATTTGAAAGTAAGGCATATGGTTCAAGTGAAGCGTAGGCAGTACAGGCTCGAGAGAGAAAATATTTTGGTTGCGGAGAGGCGACTCATTTAAGAAAAGTTTGTCCTAAGTTCGATCGAAAGTGTTTCAAATGCGGTCAGCCAGGTCATCGTGCAGCTCAGTGTAGCATCGAAACACAGATTAAACGAGAGAAGCAAGTAAATGTTATTCAACATGACAAAGTTGAAGTTAGCTCGAGTACGTTCACCCCGTCTGGGTTAGAACTAAAGAAGGTTAGCTATGAGAATATCGAATTTAAAGGCCTCATAGATACAGGAGCAGATATGTGCTTGATTCGTCGAAGTGGTTTTTGGAAGCTAGGAGATAAACAACTAACAGGTTCTGGAGAGTGTTTGGTAGGAATAGGAGATGCGAAAATTTTAACGTTTGGTAGTTTCTCTTTAATGGTGATCATCGACAAAATTAAAATAGTAGTTGAGTTTCATGTAGTTCCCGATGAGGACATGGGGTTTGACGCTATTTTGGGAAGAACGATTCTTGATAGTGTTGACATGAAGGTAACAAAAAATGGCACTCAGTTTTTATTAGCAATGAGCAATGAGTAGTAGAAGAAAAGTCTGAATCTGTTGAGGATTGGATGAAGCAATTTGAAGATGTCTGCACAGTTTCATTCATTCTTTTCCTTTTTTTTTTTGTTTTTGCTTAAATTTTTTTAATTTATTGATGTCTTCATTTTTTTTCCATTTTCAGTATATGTTACCTCGCTCAATGTTTTGCACAGTGGCTCAAAATTTTGCTTTGCGTTTTCTTCTTTAAATACTTTTTTTTCATTTGCTTCACTCCTTCTGCTTTTTTCTTTCTTATTACCAATTATTACTTGTACAATAACTTATTCTAACTTTCGACTATAGAATATTACCTAGATTTAAACAAAAAGAAGAAGTTAACATTTTTCGTTTTCACTCGTTTTCACTATTCTTCATCTGGCTTAAACCTTTTTACTTTCTTTTCACTCTGGCTATACTTTTTCCACATGGGTTGTTTTTTTATATCTTTTTTTCTTGCAAATTTTTCACTTTTTTAACTCGGATACATTTTTTTCTTTGGGCTGCGTGTTTTGCTGTTTTTCACTTCTCACCGCTTGCCCTAGCACTTGCCGGTGTCGTATCGAAATTTGACTGATCAGTTGGTCGCCAATGTAATTGCTTCATCCCCTTTGGTGAATAACTTCTTCGCTGCTTGCACTATCCATATGAATATCATATATAAATATGAATGACGTTAATGCGTTTTTTTTTTCTTTTCTCTAGAGCTGTATAATTACCTTCTGCTTAATCAAACAATATATTTTAATTTCCTTTTTTGGCATTATGAACGAACATACCGAGACTTAGAAAATCTGCGTGCAAAATTTTATTTGCAAAATTACCAAATTACCAACCGGATTTAAAATTTACTTGTCTTATTTTAACCACAAAAAAAAAATGAAATATTAATTTTTTTCACTTCCTGCAAAGGACTGTTCCGCTCGGTTGCCAATTTGAAAAGAATTTATCAAGATAGTTCGCTAATGCTCTATGCCTAGCTTTGATCTTCGTTTAGACCCGAAGTCAATTGTCAAAGTGACATTATCCGCTATTGGCATAATAGGAAAAAGAAATGTACCACTGTGGTGAACTTTCTTTTTGCAATCAAGCAGTGCAATCGGGGTTCTTTTTAATGCTGCCTTCCTCTCTTTTTTATTTTTTTTCTTTTAATTTTTTTTTTCTTTTGAGCTGCAAGTTTTACTCAAGGCCACACAGCCACAGAAAAATTTTAGAGTTTTCTCGGGGAATTAGTCTGAAAACCTCATTGTTAAATATCCTTGGCATGATATGTTCCTTGTAATTTCCCTTGAAGGTCTTCTAAAACACAATAACAATTCCCTAAACGTTCCCTGACTCTGGATTTCACCCATTGAGGATTGAATTTCGCATTCGTATTTTTCTGAAAATTGCTCTGGCTGAAGTTTCTTCTGAATACTTCTTGGCCTTTCCTAAAATGAATTTGCCGAGTGCGCAAGTTATACTGCTTGGCGTTTTTATCTGCTGCTGATGCAATTTGCTGTTTTAATTCTTTTCTCAACAACTGCAATTGATCGTCTTTCCTAAGGGGATTAAGTGATTCATCTAATAAATTGAACTTACTTAGTAGCATAGCTTGCAAATAACTGTTAACCGTTTTTTTCCATACGCTCTGTTCGCGAGAACAACCGAAAAAAATCATACTTTCTCGCTCTCGCTCTGAGCAAGACCCTTTGGTTGTTTTCGATTCGGTTTTCGGTTGAGCGCTAACAGTTGAGCAATTTGCTTATCGGTCTTTGAGTGAACAGCGCGTAAAGAGTGAAACGATTCACGCTCACACAGTGAGGCTCACCAAAAGACCGATTGACTGAAAAACTCAACGCAAACGGTCTTTTCAACTATTTGTCTTCTTTTCGATGCACAGTGGTACGTTGTGTAAAATTGCGACATTAAATTTTACTTAAGATCTTCTTGAAAAAATTGTATGTATTTCAGACTAATTTTTTGTTTAAAACAGGAATAGTTTTATTTTTTTAAGTATTTTATTTTGAATTAAGCTTAACAACTCTCTAAATATTTCATAATGTTTAGTTGTCAAGTGGCGTTTCAAATTTGTAGTATGAATGCCAGCTAATTTCACGTCGCATATTTTACACACTGATTTTTTGCTTACTGCATCAAATTGAAAAAATTGATGCACTTTTTTATTAGTTTCACGTCCCATTTTGTTAAAACCACTGTGCTCAATCGAAACTCACAAAGCAAATTGACGCGTAAAACCCACGAAACTTCACATACACACATACATGCGCAAAAGACTTTTTGAATCGTCGTTCAGAAGCAAACGGTCCCGGAATGAGCAGAGCAAAACAGAACAGAAAAAAGTGCTCTTCGACTGAGCGCGAGCAAAATTTATTTACGAACAATCCAATCGGTTGCTCTCAGACCTTTTGCTCAAAGTCTCAGTGAAGAACACTTATTTCGCGACAGTGTGAAACGGTTAACAGTTATTTGCGAGCTATGCTTAGTAGACTATAATGAGACCCATGTGTGATCATATCAAAGCCAAAAACTGCATGATATGGAGAACAATTAATGCTCACAACTAATTGCTGGAATATGTTCTTAAAATCTCCTTATTAATTCTAGGGTCTTAGCCATTCCTCCATGTGCTGATATAACACTATTATGAGCACTGCCTATGACTTCAGTCGTCAAACCAGATGGAATCCACAGTTTCCATCTCAATTCTTGATTTTCTAAATTTCCATCATCATGTTCAGTTCGTATATAGACAAAACCATCTTCTACTCATATATCTGGATACTCTTCCAGACTAAAAACTTTTTTTTCAAATTCTGATATTCACTATCACTAAAACAGTTGGAATTTAAATCAACACCGCATCAGGTACGACATTGTCCCGACCTCTTCTATGGCTTATCATGAACTTGTAACTTTGCAATTTCATGGCCCATCTAGCCAACCGTCCCTTCAAATTAGGTTGCATCATCAGCCACAAAAGGCTCGCATGATCCGTAATCAATTCAAACTCCTGCATCTCAATATAGCATCTAAACCTGTCGATTGCTTCTAATGCTGCTAAACATTCCCGCTCCGTTAGACTGTAGTTTCGTTGAGCTGAACTCAGTTTCTTGGACATAAATACAATTGGTGTTTCTTCTCCTTCATCTGACATTTGAACTAACGTAGCGCCTATGCCGACATGGCTCTCATCGCAATGCACATAGAACTTCCGTTCAAAGTTCGGGTTCTGCAACACTGGAGCTGAAGTCAACGAAGACTTAAGCTTTTCAAAGGATTTCTGAGCTTGCTCGTTCCAGGCAAATTTCTTTTACGACGACAGAAGCTCGGTGATTGAAAAACTAATATCTGAAAAGTTAGGTATAAATCGTCTATACCATCCGACTACTCCCATAAACGCTCTTACTTGTTTAACTGTTCTCGGAATTGGCCATGACTGAATCGCGTCTGTTATTGATGTGTCAGTTGAAATTTCTCCATTGCCGACTATATATCCTAAAAAAGCAACTTTTCTGACACAAAATTTGCTCTTTGCCACATTTAAAGTCACAATGGCCATTCGAAATTGCTCAGCTAGCTTGGCTAACACAATAAGATGTTCCTCAAAGTTTTCTGATACTACACATAAATCGTCAAAGTATCCAAATGTACAATATTTTAATTCAGGGGGTATTATTTCATCCATTAGTCTACACATTGTTTGCGCGGCATTACACAAACCAAATGGCATAACCACAAAATAATACAATGGACGACCGGGTACTGTAAATGCTGTGATTGCTTTTGATTCCTCACTCAAACCTATTTGCCAAAAAACATCCTTCAAATCTATCTTCGAGATGATGTTAGCTTTTGGTAGTCTTGCGAAAATTCCATTGATGCTGGGCAGTGGGTATGCGTCTTTCTTTGTAACCTTGTTAATACGTCGTGCATCTAAGCATAAACGAACTTTTCGGGGTTTAATCACCAAACGCATGGGCGAACTCCAAGGACATTCTATCGATCTCCTGAAACATAACTTTTCCACCCGCCGGTGAAACTGGGTAAAATCGCTGTTTAATCGGGGTGGCATTGCCTACCTCTATATGATGTTGCAGAAGCTTTGTTCTTCCGAGGCCTTGCCATTAAAAGTCTGGAAATAGACTAATGATTCCTCCTAAACGTTTTTCTTCTTCTGCTGTCAGCGGAAACCTTTCCTCACCGTCTTTCTCTGGTAATCTAGGCACGTTGCTATTTGAAGTTTCAATCGAGGAAATTACACCCGGGGCCAATTTGAAAGCTTTCCAAAAATCTGTTCCTAATACTACCATATGTTTAATCAAAGGGATTATAAAGAAATTAATGTCCTTCATCTGCTCCCTATATTTTACGTTCAGTTGTATGGATCCAATAACTGTTTGTGACTGTCCATCAGACGTTTTTACTGAAGAATTAATTTTGCGAAATTTTGAACTGTTCGACCAGTCTATTTTAGCCAGGTCTGCTCCAATGCAACTTGTTCACCGGGTGAACAGCGGAGAGTGAGGGGTAAGGTTTTTCCCAAAACGGAATGCGGTCATACTGAGGAGGGTGACGAAGCGCTCTCCTGTAAATCGCCATCATCAATCCAGTACGAGACTTCGAACCTATTGTATATATACTTCAACCCGAAACATTTCGTGTGTGTCGGGCTATCTGTGAATAAATTGAATAAAGCATAGTTTTTAAAAGAAGGTTTCGCGCGTTCCTAATTAATCACTCGCTCACCATACCACGAAGAAATTGGCACCCGCCAAGGTTGTACCCCAGCAAATCTTTCCGCCCCTCCACGAACATTGGTCCTTCGAGCCGGATATCCTTCAGCTCTTCCAGCATGCATCGGCGGAATTCCTGATAAGTGCAACATTTCTTATTAAAAATCCCATTCACATTATATCCGATTACATACTTATAAAAGTGTGAGGTTTCCCGCTCTTCCATAGCGACCTACACACTTTTGTATACTTTTATGTACATACCTGACCGGTTTCAAACGTTACCTGGTATTTCCAACCATTTTTGTGCTTATGAAGTGCATTTTTTTTCCATTCTTCAAAATTCTGATTGCCCAAAAATCCAATTGCATATGTAGCAATACATCTATATGTATGTATATACACATGTATACATACATACATACATACATGTAAAAACAGCTGTGTTTTTAACCTGCAAGTAAAGTGTTTAATAATCGCGAATTTATAAAGTACCACTTACCCTTACTTAAAGTGTAAAGCACACTCTACAGGCTGATCATTAGTCCATCGGCATAAATTATTTATGCCAAATAATTTGTACATCCATACATATGTATGTATGTACATACATACATTTAAAATTTGAAATTAATTAAATTCACAAAACAGAAACAACGGCAGAACAGCTGACTCCCGATCAGTGCTGACACTCAAGTCATCAGTGCTGACACTTGAACCAAGTTGTGACTCGGTCACGACATCCAGTTTTTCCATCGTGATTTTCGTATTGTGCCATAAGAAATATTTCAGTCAGTCAGTATCTAATTCGCAAAATAATTTCTAAATAAATATAAGTATTATTTTATTTATATGGAATTAATTATATGGAATTAATATTTTGTCCTGTCTCGGTGCATTTTGATTTTTGCCTCACAGATCTATGAAATCCGCTTAATGAAAATTAATTCCGAGTTTTTTTTTTCCTTCATTGAAAAGTTATCGGCACTCCTAATCCTACTGATCTCAATTTCTCCACCTTCTTTAAATACTCTTATAAAATTCAACATATTTCCACATTGTATCAATTTTAATATCCAAGTGATTATATATCCTTATAATTATTCACACAACTGCGAGGAAAATTATAAATCCTTCTAATTTCATTTATGCTATCTAGTAATAATACGAATAATCGTTGTGTTCACTAAAAGAGGAGACCCTTGTGCTTCTCACTCCTCTATCCTTAAATTATACAGTCCACTTACAGCTTCGCTTCGATCTCCTCTCCTGAGAGCTCTAATTCCACGAAGTTATTTGTTCCCATTCTTCCGACTTTGTTGCCGTATGCGAGGCATTAACGGCGTTCGAGGCACGCGAGGCTCAGGCTTTAGCTGACGATGTGCCACTCGTCTCCATCAAAATACACTTAGACCAGCTTAAGTCACTTTGGGCAAAAGTCGAGGCAGAGTTTTCACGATGCCATAAGGCCTTGACGGCTCAAAAGAACGAAGATAGTCCGAAGCACATAGCTACAATTAAAGCTGAACATGAATATTGTTATATGGTATATGTGCGAGGCGGGACATTGTTTGGAGAGCGAATCGAGCAGTTGTCCGCGAAAATGGCTCCCCCATCTGTCAGGCTCTTCGTCGATTCCACCCATCAAGCCACACAGTTCCCCCGTGCGAAGTCGAAAACTTCTACGGAGACTGCCTGGCTTGGCCTACATTCCGTGATTTGTTTACCGCGGTTTTTATCCATAATCCAAGCCTAACACAAGTGGAGAAACTTTACCACTTAAGTTGCAAAACTCGCGGTGAAGCCAGAGCCATTGTTTCTAGGTCACCCTTGACCAATGAAGGATTCCAGTCCGCGTGGGATAACCTCACTGCGCGGTACGAAAATAAGCGATAATCATGAGCCAAGCCAAGCAGCTTCTACAGATCCCAGCTGTATCCCAAGAGTCTGGCAAAGGGTTGAGAGAACTGCAGACGTCAATTCAAGGTTGCTTAACCGGTCTTGAGCGTTCCGGGGCTCGTACAGACAATTGGGATATCCTTCTCATAGCAATCTGTACGAGTAAAATGCCCAAATCCACCATTCTGTTGTGGGAACAGTCCGTTCCAAATAAGACCGCAGTCTCATCCTGGGACGACCTGAATCGATTCCTAACTGATCGCCACCGTGTACTAGAGGCCACAGATGTCCTTCAACCAAGCTCTAGCGGTCAGACCTTTCCTTCCGTTGGCCGAAAACCTACGGTAAGAGCTCAGGCCTTTCCCGCTCAAGTGCAAGAGAGCTCAGCACCTAATGCTTGTATAATTCCGAATCCTGCGTCCTCCTATTATTCCAGCAGCCCTCATGTAAACGTGGGAAGTTACTTCGCCTCCACTCGCAACACTGGCCTCCTGGGTACAGCGAGGGTAATTATTCATCATCGTGGCAAGCAGTTTCAAATCCGCGCTTTGATTGATATGGGATCCGAAGCGTCCTTTATTTCCCAAAGAATGTTTGAATTGATTAATCCTCCAAGCTGCAAAGTATCAACTAGCATTCGCGGCATTGGGCAATGCGATGCTGGTAGCGGTGACAAAGTGTGCCGCTTACAGATTTCTCCTCCTGACGAACCACTCCGACAGTTCCAAGCAGTCGAGTTGTGCTGCCTAGGGTAGCAGAGGCACTTCCCTCCCGCGCCGTCCCGGATAAGGTTAAGCAGGATGCGCTTGACCTTCCGCTCGCTGATCCGCAATTTTACCAAGGGGCTCCTGTGGATTTGGTGCTTGGAGCCGAGCTCCTTCCCACTATCCTTGGGGAACGAATCATCAAGAATGTTGGTGATTCTTTCGTGGGAATCGAGACGATGTTCGATGTCCGAACTGCAGGAGCACAGCAGGATGCCATCGTTGTGGCAAACAACACCACACGCTCTTACACAGCGACAGCTCAGTCGCGTACATCCAACCCAAAGAGCAAAGACCCGAAAGGCACCAGCCTTTCATTCGGACTTCTATCCAGAGCTCATCAGCCCTCGTGCCGCCTATTCCACCTGCATTCAAAGTTCCCTCTCCATCTCCACCCGTGTCTTGGCGATCCAGAACGCTGCCATCCCCCATCCTTAGACATGTCCAGCGAGGCAATTGCAACTTCTTGCAAGGGGGGCGGTATGTTCACGCCACCGGGTGAAAAGCAGAGAGTGAGGGGTAGGGTTTTTTTTTCCTTCATATATATATTCGAACCTATTGTATATATACCCGAAACATTTCGTGTGTGTCGGGCTATCTGTGAATAAATTGAATAAAGCTTATTTTTTAAAAGAAGGTTATGCGCGTTCTTAATTAATCACTCGCTCACCATACCACGAAGAAATTGGCACCCGCCAAGGTTGTACCCCAGCAAATCTTTCCGCCCCTCCACGAACACAACTAATATTTGCCCCTGTGTCTAATAAGCCTAATTCTAAAAATTGTAAAAATGAAATTGAAGCATAAAATCGGCCATATACGGCTTCATTAATTACTGAAGAAATTAACCTTCTTTTGGTATTTCGTACAGCTTTCCAAAAGCTGTAAGGTTGAGCGCTTTGGTGCTCTCTTGACGCATGCGACATTACTATCATCAGAAAATATTCTTTCGCGGGCTCTTGCATATTCTTTTAAACGTATGTGGTATGGTTTAATTGGATGTAACTTAATATTCTTTCTATTTGTTTGTAAATCTGAAATGTTTTCTTGCTTTTCTTGTTCTTGTTCTTTCTTAAGATTTAATCCTTTGTGAGCAACATTTACTAAGGGTCCGTCCGCTTGATGCCATACGGTGGTCCCTTCCGATAGTTTTCCGTCCGATTTGAACATTTTATGTACTGCGGCTTGTATATTCCTTTTGTCCCGCAGCCGTAACAAAAGATAATCCGATCTTTTAGGAACATGTCGCAGCGATGTCCTTCTACGTCACAATTCCAACAAACCAAAGAATTCGCCACTCGCTAAACTGCATCTACATCTTTCACCGACAACTCGTCTTCTGACTGTTCTGTGGCGTCTAGTACTGCAGCAACGGATTTGTAAACGGGTTTAGAAAAATTTACACTCTTCATTGGACGCTTAATTAGTGTCTCTCCCAATAGATTTTCTCTTCTTTGTACTAACTGTCGTTGATGTGACACCGAATAGCTGCAGTAAAAGCGCGGTATCGGCGAGCAACAAGAACTAGAAAATTTGGCAAGTGACGCTGACATAAGGAAACTGCAGAAGGAGTGAGAAAGCTGATGAGAAAGGTGGTTCTGGAATTTTCGCAGCACGTGACGAAATATTCGTTAGGTTTGGCCGAAGAAGGTACCATTGGGATATACCAACAATAAAAAGGCAAGGCAGGAACGGATCGAAGTGCACAATAGAGAGCGCTGGAGAAGTGTACGGCGCTAGAGAGGATTGTGGCTACAACGATTCCCGTTGCAAGATTGATTCAAGGTTGCAAAATCGATACAAGGCTGCCACAACGGAGGCTGCGTAAATTGCTGGAGAAGTGTACAGTAGTTTACCAGTGTTGGTGACAATTGAAAGCAAAAGCTTTCGAGGCTTTGTTAACTGTTGGAGAAGTGTACAGCGGTTAGCCAAGGCTGGACGCAACGAAACTTGAAGTCTACAGAAACTAGCGTTGAGTTCTAGGAGTGAACTGCGTTAGTAGTGGCGGTGGACAAAATCTGGTGGTGTTGGTGGACAAAATCTGGTGGCGACGGCTTGAACAACAGAGACTAGCGTTGAGTTCTGGGAGTGAACTGCGTTGGTGGCGACGGTGGACAAGAGAAACTAGCGTTGAGTGCTAGGAGTGAACTGCGTTGGTGGCGACGGTGGACAACAGAAACTAGCCTTGAGTTCTAGGAGTGAACTGCGTTGGTGGCGACGGTGGACAACAGAAACTAGCGTTGAGTTCTAGGAGTGAGCTGCGTTGGTGGCAACGGTGGACAACAGAAACTAGCGTTGAGTTCTAGGAGTGAACTGCGTTGGTGGTGGTGGTGTGACCAAAATCTGGTGGCGGCGGCGTGAGAAAGTTTTGGCAGTGGCAACAACTCGAAGGTTGACAAGAAACTGCAGTATTGTTGCTAAGAGAGAATTTCGGATGGAATTTGGCGATAAGACGAATAACATCGATCAATCGAAGACGACGACAAAGCAGAGCAACGTGGGACCAACGAAAGACGGGAAAAGCGTATGTTATTCAGAACTAGCGAAAACTGATAACAATTTTCAAAGCTAGAAAATAATACTAACATAGTATTAGAAGAATTGTACGTAATTTTAAGTTTGGCAATTGAGATGGAGCTTGCAGAGATTCTGGCTCTAAGCGTGGTGGCTTTGCGATCGAAATTATCCGAACTAGGGCTCCCTACGACTGGCAGGAAACGGGATTTGCAGAATAGGTTACTCACCCATTATAGTTTGCAGGAGGAAGAGGAGGAATCAGACGATCAGTCAGTTATAACAGCGAATGGGGGACTAGAGATTGAAGCAGGAAACGTAGTTAGACCCGAGAGATCATGGTTTACTTTGAAAGATGTTGAGGACAGCGTGTCACAGTATTCTGGTTCAGATATTCCTAACATTGCTCAATGGATTGAAGAACTAGAAGAATGTGCAGCCACGGTACAGTGGAATGAATTACAGTTATTTGTGTATGGAAAACAGTTATTGTGTGGGGCGGCAAAATCTTTCATAAGGAGTCAGAGAAATATTAAAAACTGGAGCTCCTTGAAAACAGCTCTTCGTGCTGAGTTTAGTGTAAGAATATCTTCAGCTGCAGTCCATAAGAAGTTGAATCAGCGCCAACAGAAGAAAGGCGAAACTCTATTTGAATATTTATATGCATTGATGAAAATTGCGAAGCCGGTAGACGTAGATGAGGAGAGTCTGATAGAGTACTTCGTTAAAGGTATTCCGGATACAAAAACTAACAAAATGATGTTATTCCAAGCTCGCAATATTTCAGAGTTAAAGTTTTAAATCGAAGTTTATAAGAAGGGACGTGATTCATACAAGGCAGCAAACAGATTTGAAAGTAAGGCATATGGTTCAAGTGAAGCGTACGCAGTACAGGCTCGAGAGAGAAAATGTTTTGGTTGCGGAGAGGCGACTCATTTAAGAAAAGTTTGTCCTAAGTTCGATCGAAAGTGTTTCAAATGCGGTCAGCCAGGTCATCGTGCAGCTCAGTGTAGCATCGAAACACAGATTAAACGAGAGAAGCAAGTAAATGTTATTCAACATGACAAAGTTGAAGTTAGCTCGAGTACGCTCACCCCGTCTGGGTTAGAACTAAAGAAGGTTAGCTATGAGAATATCGAATTTAAAGGCCTCATAGATACAGGAGCAGATATGTGCTTGATTCGTCGAAGTGGTTTTTGGAAGCTAGGAGTTAAACAACTAACAGGTTCTGGAAAGTGTTTGGTAGGAATAGGAGATGCGAAAATTTTAACGTTTGGTAGTTTCTCTTTAATGGTGATCATCGACAAAATTAAAATAGTAGTTGAGTTTCATGTAGTTCCCGATGAGGACATGGGGTTTGACGCTATTTTGGGAAGAACGATTCTTGATAGTGTTGACATGAAGGTAACAAAAAATTACACTCAGTTTTTATTAGCAATGAGCAAAAGGTAGTAGAAGAAAAGTCTGAATCTGTTGAGGACTGGATGAAGCAATTTGAAGATGTCTGCACAGTTTTGAAGGGAAGGACATAATCGGTTTAGAGTTGTCTCATTTAAATCAAGAACAGGCTAAAGAGGTCGAAATGATAGTACAGCGATACAAGCCAAAACGCAATCCTGATGCGAAGACTGAAATGAGAATTATTTTGAAAGATGATATTCCCGTATACCAAAGACGGATAGAGATCGAGGAGATATCATTTGAACAATTGAAGGCAGCATTAACGAGTTACTCGGTATTGAAGTTATATAAACAAAGGTCCATGCTGACGCGTCAAAATATTTTTATGGGGCAATTCTGAGGATAATTTATTCCATCCAATTCAGTACATGAGTCGAAAAACGAAGGCATGGGAGCAGAATCATCATTCATTCGAGCTAGAAGTTCTAGCCATAATTGAGGCTCTAAAGAAGTGGCGAGTTTACATTCTTGGCTTGCAGTTCACTATAGTTACAGACTGAAATGCATTTACTATGACCATGAAAAAACAGGAAGTTCCCTTAAGAGTAGCCCGGTGGGCCATGTTCTTGCAGGATTTTAGTTACAGTCTAGAGCATCGGTCAGGATCAAGGATGAGGCATGTAGATGCTTTGAGTCAAGTCGCCCGTTATTCAATATCGGATAGTATTATTCATCGTCTGAAAGAAGCTCAATTGGTTGATGATTGGACAAATGCTGTAAGGAGTCTAGTTGAAAAGGGCGTGTATGAGGATTTCTATATTTTGAATGAGGTCTTGTTCAAAGATGCCAATCAGCAGTTGATCGTAGTACCAGAGCAGATGGAGAATGAAATTATCTTACTTGCCCATAAACAAGGACATTTGTCAGCAAAGAAAACACAGTTATTGGTCGAAAAATCATACTTCATTCGAAAATTGAAAAGAAAAGTTACACGATTAGTTGAGAGTTGCGTACAGTGTATAATAACAAATGCGAAAATGGGTAGAAAAGAAGGGAGATCAGCCGCTAGTTACATATCATATTGACCATGTGGGGCCGATGGACCTCACTAAGAAGAGGTACAATCATTTGTTAGTAGTTGTCGATGGTTTTAGTAAGTTCGTATGGTTATATCCCACCCGAAGTACCGGGGCAGACGAAGTCGTAAATGATTTGGAAAAACAAGCAAATATATTCGGTAACCCAATGAGAGTAGTGACCGATAGGGGAACGGCGTTTACGTCACATTGGTTTGAACAGTATTGTAAGGACAATAACATACAACATTTATTAATTACAACTGGTGTTCCGCGGGGAAACGGGCAGGTCGAAAGAATGCACAAGATCATTGTACCCATGTTAACGAAATTGAGTTTGGAAAGCCCAGCAACCTGGTATAAGCATGTAGGCAAGGTACAACAAATGATAAACAACACTGAGCCAAGAAGCACAAAAGTGAGTTCCTTTAAGATACTAACAGGTTTAGATATGAGAGTTCCCGAAGATGCAGAGCTAAGAGAGCGTATTTTAGAATGCATAGTGAACGAGTTGGATGAGGAACGAAAAGAGATCCGAGATAGGGCGATTGAAAATATTAAAGTCCTACAGGACGAAAATCGAAAGTCTTATGATGCAAAACGAAAGATCGAAAGGATATATAGACCTTACGATTTAGTAGC
The DNA here is from genome assembly GCA_018152135.1 of Drosophila paulistorum. Taxonomy (NCBI): domain Eukaryota; kingdom Metazoa; phylum Arthropoda; class Insecta; order Diptera; family Drosophilidae; genus Drosophila; species Drosophila paulistorum. Next base: position 526,893 of record JAECXG010000194.1, on the reverse strand, counting down.
GATAAAGCGGACACAGTACGGGGTAGGTCTTAAGCTTAAAGGAAAATACTTTGGGCCGTACAAGGTAGTATCAGTCCAGAAACATGGAAGATAAGAGGTTGAAAAAATAGGAGATACGGAAGGGCCCACTAAAACATCAACTGTGGCCGAGTTCATGAAACCTTGGGAAACTTCATTCGAGTCGGATCAAACGTCAGGAGGGCCGAATGTAGGAACCGGTGATCAGGCACCGACAGACAATAAAAGAACCAGAAGCGGTCATCGTTTCTAAAGCCAGTTCGTAGTGCTAAGCCATCAGAATATAATAAAAAAAGACGGCACACGTTTCGGGACAGACCCACAGTCCGTTTATTTTGTAAACGCCATAATATTCAATTGTAACACTAACATCAATGCCAATAACGAAACCGGAATATAAATAAATACAACATTTCTTTTCGGTTTCTCCAATACCAATCTCGAGCATTTCCAGTTAGGAGAATATGTAGATTCTTACAGACTACTGAAAAGTCTCCATCTAAACTATCCATAGTTAATGCACGCACTCTGTACAAGAATTCTTGCACGGTACTGCCTTTTTGTGATCCCTCGAACTTTATACCCCAACTCTGGATAATCTGTGTAACCTTTTCGCTCCTAATACTTGTAGAAATCGGCGAATTTCTGGGTGAAGATTGTGCTCTAGCCTGCGTATTTAATTCTTGTATGCTGGCTGCTGCTTCATTTGTCTGCAAACTCTCAAACTTCTGATTTATAAGATTCTCTATTCTTTCAAACAATCTTTCGTAGTCGATCGCTGGTGCCGATATACTAGCTGCGGCGTTGACTCTTGTCTGATGTCTCTCAAAATTTTCTGGTTGAGCGCGTTGTACTCTTCGCTTAGGAGGTCTTCCCTGTCGTTTCGCTGTTCGTAGTGGTTCTACCTCTTCTGATGAATTCATCACCGTATTTTGCGGTCTAGTGTCATCAGGTATTGCTGACTGTTCTGGACCAGATAAAAGGTGTGCTTGCCTCTGCTGTCGCGTATTATGGACTTTAGGAACTGCTCCTCGTTTTTGACTGGCTGATAACTCAGTTCTAACTTGTACATCTCTAAGGTGGCATAAAGACTTGCACACCGGACACTCTTGATTTGTCGAAACATAAGTAATTATACAATTTCTATGAAATGAGTGCATACACTTTGTCTGAAATAACTTGTGAACAAATGCTACACACTTGTGATGAGGATGATCGTGGTGCCTCCTCGTAATCTCTAACACTATGTATTTCTGACATTTTAAATTTGATAGCGTTATCAATACAACCAAATGTTATGCAAATTCTTATTTTTTTTTTCTTGAATAATAATTTTGAATAAACTTTCTTTTCGGGTTACTCTAAGTGAATTCAGGTGTAATAATTTACTTTATCACTAGGGACTACTCTTGAAATCTGCGTTAAGTTATATTTTTTTTTTTGTATTTTGCTTAGGGATGCTATTTTCTTAGCAACAGGAAATATAAATTTACATAGTTACACTCATATTTTGGGTAGTGTCTTTCTTTTCAAGCGGTTGGGTTAGGGTCACTTGCCTCTACATCCCAAAGTTCCATTCTCAAAAAGAAATCATCTTCCCTTCTTTTATTTGAGTTGCACCTACATAAATGAATTTCGTTACCTGTCTTAATATAGTCTCTTGCTATGCCAATTATGATCTGGGGTTGGCTGATTAAACCATTAATGTTCTCACCAATGTCCTGACCACTCACAATTAAGCTGCTACGGGCTATACTAAAAGGGATAACAAAACTAGACTGACTTGTCTATGTACTCTCTACAATAATAATTGCGGTTGCATTATCCTTGGATGATGTTTCAGCCGTGTGTCACAATCATAATTCCAGGTAATACGCATTCTATAGTAAAGCAAGAGGTACAGAGTCTAGACTACCATAACGCCTTCGTCTACCCAACACTTTTCAAACGAGAGTCTAGCTCTCGGTCACTTGTCAAAAGTTAGTAGTTTCTGCTATTTTGACAGTTATTGTTTGTCTTGGGTTCATGTTGGCAGTTATCTTTAAAATATTCGGAACAATTTGTAACCTAGTTGAATATCCGGACCAGATCTCTCGGCATTGCCGGAGACGGTATTTCCAATAATAGTTAACTTTACGATTTAAATTGTTGATAGTATAGAATAAAAGATTAGAATATGTGCGCGTTTATAATTAATTTTGGTTTATTTAGTTTCTTTACAAAATGTCCCGACACACACGAAAATGTTTCGGGTTGGAAAAATACAATATCGGAAAAAAAGCATAGTGAAAGAACGGGTGTTCGGGTTAGATGCTCGTACTGGATTGAATATGGCGATTTACTCCAGAACCGTCACCTTCCTCAGTATGACCGAATTCGGTTTTTGGAAAAAACCCTACCCCTCACTCTCTGCTCTTCACCCGGTGGCTTGAACAGAATGCACAAAGAAATTAAAAGAAGAAAAGGGGTCAATCTATCTAATTAGAATGGGCCCCTCAGTTGGGCGCCAAAAATTACTGTAACATACAAAGCCTTCACGTAGCCGTATCTAGTTAGAATGTGCCCCACGGTTGGGGTACAAAGCCTTAACGTAGCCGTAAATATCTATAAACACGAAACCACAAAGGCTTACCAACCATTGCAATCGGCAACTATACGTTATTGTGTGAGACCTATCTTGGTGTTAACACGATTCATCTGCGGGACTCTTAATGCGGCTAGCAAGACAATCGGCTGGGGTGGTTCTTTGATGAATGTGTTTCACCCACTCACACGTCAGCAACTTTAAATAAAGTCCCTGTGCTGAAACTCGAAATAGAATAGAGAGAAAAGAATAGTGTTGGCTGTATAGGTGTATTTACAGCCGCGTTCTCTACCCACCCTTCCATGATTTTCCTTTCAGCGCTAGGGGAAAATCCCAAAACAAACATCTTTATTTACATTAGAGTGCCCAAAAAGAAAGGTCAGAAAATTACCTCATTATAAATATCATTATTATTCACTTAAATTAATGTTTTCCCACAATCATTCATTTCTTAGAATCCAATATTTCATTCAGTAGTATTCTGACAACCAAGTTAACTCACATTAAAAAAAAAAACCAAAACCATTCTATAATATATATAAGAAAATTTACAATTTCATAAATGACCAACAAATTAATTTGTAATTACTAAAAAAAATATAGCTCGAAACTTTAACGCATATCGATTTATATTCAAAGATAAGACAGGCCGACATTTTTGAGGTCATGAAAAAGTGTTTTAAGTTCAATAGGTACCCTATAGTAATTGAGGGGTGCTGAATACGGCCCTGTACTTCATTTTTGTCCATCACGTCAGGTTTTCGAGAAAAGAGTGTTCAACTTATTCAAATTGACCGCATTTGCAGTATTTTATTGTATAATATAAACATAATATTATGCTAAAACAGTTTTATTTTAACCTATTAATATATTAAGTATTATTTAATAGCAATTTACAAAATATCAAAGCGGTACTTCTTTGTTATAAAGCATAATATCTTACACTTTGGATGTGGTTCTATATTGATTTAATTTTGAAGCAAAAAGTATGTTATAGAGATTCCAAGAATTGTCTGCTTTTTAATTTTAAAGTATTATGGAACTCTTATCTTACCAATTGATTGTTAGTAATGTTTGCAAACAAGAGCTATTTTTCTTACACAGGATATTTCGAAAACTGATAAAAAAGTTAAAAATTTTGTTTTAAACTTTCTATAGTATACTTTTGTGTGCCCATTTTCCGACCCCAGATCCGCTGATTTCACAGAATCTAGACGTGATGGACAAAAACCAAGTATGCAGTGAGAATCAGCGTACCCGAATTAGTTAAGAACACTTCTCAAGTCAACGCCAGCGACATGTCGGCCTGTGTAATTAAATCAAAATCAAAAAAATATTCTAAACACGGCATAATTTCATGTACATTAACCTATCTTTTTTTTACACTTTGACCCACTGCGCAAAAGCAAAACGCAATACCTACATATGCAGCGTATAAAAATTAACTGTTCAATTTTTTCCAACTCTTCACATACAAAACGTTTTAATAAAACAATTATGAATATCTATTCACTCTTTCCTTTTTTCTTTTGATACTTTTCACTTTTCAGTTCATTCTTTTTTCTTTTCTTTACGCATGATTTAATTTGAAACAACATTAGAAGTATAAAAAATATATAGCGGGGCAAACGGAGTGGAGATAAGCAACGACAATTGTTTTCGCTTTTGTCTTTGCATTGAATACTCTTGCTTAATGTCCCCGACTTCGCTTTATATACAATTTGGTAACAAAAAAATGTAGTAAAAAAACTCACCCTTGTAGCGTCCGACGAACGCCTTCGAGGAATTGCTGTAGAGGCTATAGATTTAATTTAATTTTTTTAATTAATTATGTTCACATTTTTTTGTTTTGTTACCGTCTTGTAAAGCAATTGCTCATGCTTTCATGCTCATGTTTTTTAATTTTTTTTTCTTTTATATTTTCACTTTCTTTTTTCTCTGTTATAGATTTTTTTGACCTTTCAATTTTGCATTAGATTTCATTCTTTTCCTTTTTTTTTGTTTTTGTATGTTACCTCGCGAATTGACAAAAAATGTGGCTCAAAATTTTTTTCTTTGCGTTTTCTTCCTTGAATACTTTTTTTTCATTTTTTTTTTTTTTTTGTCTGGACGTTGACGCGTACAATGCGAAGTACGTTCAAGTGGCCCTTACGACACCAGGACATAGCCTGTTTCGCGCGAGCCCAAGCAGAACGCTGTCCACCTCCCGCCCGACCGACCGTGGGGCGCAGCCGTATATCGGACGGCACGATCGCGTGGACAAATACAAGTATAACGGACAAACAATTAAAAATTAGATTAGCTACAGCTAATTACGAGCTAAATGTGCTAAAATAGAGGTTTTCACAAGAGAAAGAGAGGCTTCTGAACTGATTACGGGATACAGAAGATTGTAATCAGAACATAGGACTCGAAAAGGTTCATGCAAAGAATAGTTAGAACTACAATGTTTTAAAGATAGAGGAATAAAATTTCTAGTAGGTCTACGGGGTACAGATAGGTTTAACTGGTTCAATAGCTCAGGAGAGTCTATTTCACCTATTAAAAGTTTATGAATAAAGATAGCACCAAGCATTACTCTACGATTAATTAATGAAGGAAGATTGATTAAAAGAAGCCTACTGGAGTATGATGGCAAATTGACATTGCGATCCCAATTTAAACCACGAAGAGCAAATAGCAGAAATTGCTTTTGAACAGATTCAATTTTACTTTGGTGCGTCTCATATTGAGGTGACCATATGCAAGATCCGTACTCTAAGATGGGACGGATTAATGAAGTATACAGAAGTTTGGTTGTGTACGGATCGTCAAACTCTTTTGACCATCGTTTCACAAACCCAAGAACATTCATAGCTTTACTAACTGTAGCAGAAATATGAGGATTAAAGGTTAATTTATGGTCCATAAGAACACCTAAGTCATTGACAATATCTAACCGCTCTAAGGCAGTGTCGTTAAGATAATAAGTTGCTAAGTGTGGAGTGCATCTATAAAAGGACATAACTTTACATTTAGAGCCGTTAAGGTTTAATAGGTTGGTTTCACACCAACTCTGAAGATGATTAAGATCCGATTGAGGTAGGCAACAAGACGATATGTCTTTACAACTGAGGTAAAGCTTAACATCGTCCGCGTACATAAGCACCCGAGAATGTGACACTACCAATGGAAGATCATTTATAAAAAGAGTGAATAGCAATGGACCCAAATGACTACCCTGAGGTACTCCAGAAGTCACTTGGATGGTCTTAGAAAATGAAGACTTAAAGAGGACCTTTTGTGTACGCTTAGAAAGATATTGAAGAATCCAATCTAGCAAAAGGCTGGGGATGCCAAGTGCATTTAACTTATATAAAAGTAGAGTGTGATTAACAGAGTCAAAGGCCTTGCTGAAGTCAGTATAAATGACATCAGTTTGCACGGCAGTCATAAACCCTTTGATTGAGTGGGATGTAAATTCTAATAGGTTAGTAGTTGTCGATCTACGTTTTTTAAACCCATGTTGGGATGACGAAATGATTGAGCTACAAAAATGCTGCAATTGAGACGTTATTATTTTCTCAAATGCTTTGGGTATGGCAGACAATTTAGAAATACCCCTATAATTGGAGGCTTCGGACTTTTTCCCCTTTTTATGAAGAGGAATAATATATGATTCCTTCCAGATGGACGGGAAGGAGGAATATGTAACGGACAGTGTAAACAACTTAAGTATTGGCTTACATAGGGCCTCTGCGCAAAACCTTAATACGCAGCCTGGTATTCCATCAGGGCCAGGTGCATATATTGGTTTGACGGAACTAAGAACGCTAAAAATCGAACTTTCTTCAAACACAGGGTCTAAAATGCAATTAGACGATTGCAAGTGATAAGGATAGGGAGGATTTGCTTGATAAATCGAAGAGGAATAAGTTGTTTTGAAAAAATCAGCAAACATATCAGCAATTGCCTGATCATTGTCAGCTTTATTGTTTTCGAAAGACAAGTAAGACGGGTGCACTGATGTCTTACGTTTTCCATTGACGAATTTATAAAATTGCTTAGGATCGCGAGAAAACCTAAGTTTACATCTCTGAAGATAATCCTTATAGCATTGTGAATTCAGCACCATAAAATTTGATCGAGCAACTACGTATAGGGAAAAATCCGATGCTTTACCGGATTTTTTGAATCTTTTATAGCATCTCGATTTTACGTTCTTCAAGTTACATAACTCACGTGTGAACCAAGGAGGTTTATCAGACCATCCTTGAGTCACACGCGGGACACAAACATCAAAGAACGACTCAAGAGTTTTATAGAAGACAGAAATGGCAGAGTCCAAATCCGTGCAAGTATACAGATATGTCCAATCATTAGTTAATAAGAGGTTTTTAAGTTTAGTAAAGTTTGTCTTGCGAAAACATCGGGTTGGAGGCATCGAATTTTTATATAAGGTCAATGGTTACATCCAGAGTTGGATGAAAGTTGTCTTCAGGGATAACTAAGGGATCAGTCCTGGAAATATCACAGTTGGAAGAATCCAACACAAATACCAGATCTAGTGATCTGTTCCGACTATTCCTGACAGGATTTATTTGAGTTAGGGACAACTCAAACAGACCATCTATGAAACAGTGTGACGAGGAGGGCAACAGTAATAAGGAATCATATGAGAGGGTCCAGGCAATCTCAGGTAAATTAAAATCTCCCAGAACTACGAACAAGTCTTTGTCAGAGATATATGAGGAGACAATTTGAATAGCTTCCAAATGGTGAATGTATACTGCCAAGTCGGACTGTGGTGGAATATACGAACAAGTAATATAGGCAGAAAAGGAATTAAGAGATATTTTAACACAAACAAATTCAATCTCCTGATTGGAAGACTGTACAATTTCAGACGAGAACGCCGAATCAACAGCGATCAAAACGCCACCACCGTTACGGATAGTCCGATCATGTCTATATATTAAATATTTTGAGGAGAGAATTGAAGCATCGGCAATATCAGGCTTCAGCCAAGTCTCAGTAAAGGCAAGAATTTGAAATCAAAAGCTAAACTATCTACATAGAGTCTAGAGAGTTTAGACTTTAGTCCCCGTACGTTCTGATAGGCCAGAGTTAGGGACGAAATTAGTTTTTTGACTCGCCAACAGGTGCAGACGAGCCGGAAGGAACGTTATTCACAGAGGCAGGTAGCAGGCTAATCGGAGGCCGATTCTTCTTTTTTATTGTATACTCTTTTACAATGAGGTGTTCCGGCCAAAAGTCTTTATGACATATTTGCCCAAAAAGATCTGGGGAAACACTTATTTTAAAGGACGATATGTCCCGAGTATATGAAAAACGGAACTTTTCCACAGCAATGTTTGGTGCTTGAACTTTGCCCTGGATGTAGGCTATGACTTCTTCAGAAGTAGTATTGGGATCAAGCCGCGAAATAAAAATTTGTTTTTGGGTGGAACTACAACAAGGGAACTAGAAGTGCCAGGCACAGCAGTAGCAGCAACAGCGGATGCAGCAGCAGCTGAAGCAGCCAACACTTTACTAGCTCCTCTTGTAACTACTTTATTGGCAATATTCCTGGAAACGGATGTTTGCCCGGACGGTTCGGAAACTACAACCGATATCGTGTTAGTAGGTGGGATACTGTCTCCAGGGGAAATGGGAAGAGACTCCACACCTTCCAAAGCCGGACTCCTAAACGATATCAGCTGCTGTGCATTTGGTGACATAGGGTCATTGTCGGGAGCCGCAACTGGTAGACAACGATGTGCCGACGGACTGAGGGACGCGCCCTGAAACCTGGCCCTCTTTCGGGTCGGAGATTCAATCATAAGTTTAGAACTTCTGAATTGAACCTCCATCGCCAAAAGCTCTTCTTGGAGCTTATGAACGCCAGCTGACAGAGTTTTAAACGCATCCCCAGTCCGTTTCATAAAACTTCCTATCTCGAGCTCCAAGCCACGACACGAATCACAGCCCCATTTAAGGCCGCCACCCTGTGCAATACTATCCCGCACCTTGACTGTGTAACCAGCACATTTAAAGTGCATTACATTGTCACACAGCCAACAGTAAAGAAAGTCTTCACTGGTCTTGCTGGGATTATTGCAATTATATTTGCAACAGACAGACATTATTAAATAATTGATTTATCACAATCAAATTATAAATCAATATGTAAATAAAAGGGAAAAATGTTAAATTAAGAGAGGCGTATACAGACCAAAGCAAAAGCTAACTGCAATATGCAAATTAGAAAGACAAGAAAAAGAGAATATTTATTATTTTTGAATTACAACACACAACAACAAAAACTTGTCACAAGCGCGAAGTTAACGGCCGCGAGCGCGATCAAAAGAAAAAGCAGAAGAATAGAGAGCACCAACACCACACAAACAAAAACAAACTATGAACTGTAAATTGAGAGCGCGGGTGGGAGCAAAATTAGAACGAAATCAAAAAGTAAGCAGCGCAACAACAAAATTGTATTTGCGTTTGTTAAAGTTTTGATATTAATAAATATAAATGTTAATAAATTTAACACAAAACTTCGCGATGAGTATAGCGAATTATTAAAAATTTATAAAACAATGAATTTAAATTGAATATTATAGATTAACTTCACAAAAGAACGAAAGACAGTAATTAAGCGAGAGCGCAAAAAAAACACGACCGACTTCGATGAGTGACAATATGCAATGCTTCACTCCTTCTGCTTTTTTCTTTCTTATTACCAATTATTACTTGTACAATAACTTATTCTTACTTTCGACTATAGAATATTACCTAGATTTAAACAAAAAGAAGAAGTTAACATTTTTCGTTTTCACTCGTTTTCACTATTCTTCATCTGGCTTAAACCTTTTTACTTTCTTTTCACTCTGGCTAGACTTTTTCCACATGGGTTGTTTTTTTATTTCTTTTTTTCTTGCAAATTTTTCACTTTTTTTAACTCGGATACATTTTTTTCTTTGGTCTGCGTGTTTTGCTGTTTTTCACTTCTCACCGCTTGCCCTAGCACTTGCCGGTGTCGTATCGAAATTTGACTGATCAGTTGGTTGCCAATGTAATTGTTTCATCCCCTTTGGTGAATAACTTCTTCGCTGCTTGCACTATCCAACATGAATATCTTGGAATTCTGGCTTTGGAAATCATCGATACCAAAATTTGGGCTTTACATTTGTCTAACAAAAAACAATTATATACATATATATGATAAATACGAATGACGTTAATGCGTTTTTTTTTTCTTTTCTCTAGAGCTGTAAATTACCCTCTGCTTAATCAAAGCAATACATTTTAATTTCCTTTTTTGGCATTATGAACGAACATACCGAGACTTAGAAAATCTGCGTGCAAAATTTTATTTGCAAAATTACCAAATTACCAACCGGATTTAAAATTTACTTGTCTTATTTTAACCACAAAAAAAATGAAATATTATTTTTTTTTTCACTTCCAAGAAAAATTTTAGAGTTTTCTCGGGGAATTAGTCTGAAAACCTCATTGGCATGATATGTTCCTTGTAATTTCCCTTGAAGGTCTTCTAAAACATAATAACAATTCCCTAAACGTTCCCTGACTCTAGTTTTCACCCATTGAGGATTGAATTTCGCATTTGTATTTTTCTGAAAATTACTCTGGCTGAAGTTTCTTCTAAATACTTCTTGGCCTATCCTAAAATGAGTTTTCCGAGTGCGCAAGTTATACTGCTTGGCGTTTTTATCTTCTGCTGATGCAATTTGCTGTTTTATTTCTTTTCTCTTTTCTAAGGGGATTAAGTGATTCATCTAATAAATTGAACTTACTTAGTAGACTATAATGAGACCCATGTGTGATCATATCAAAGCCAAAAACTGCATGATGTGGAGAACAATTAATGCTCGCATGATGACCATTCCGCAGAACACAACTAATTGCTGGAATATGTTCATCGCACTCTCTATGATCACCGTTAAGATAAGCTCTAATCGCTGCTATGATTGATCGATTCACCCTTTCTGAGACGTTGGCTTGAGGTGAATACATCGCTGTATATATATGCTTAATACCAAGCTTCGTTAGCCACGCGTTAAATTCGACCGCTTTGAATTGTGCTCCGTTATCGCTCACTAGGATTTCCGGAATACCAAACATAAAGAAAATATGATCCTGAAGAAACTCCTGTATTAAACGAGATGTCAACTTCTTCAACGGACACAGCTAATAATATTTGGAAAAGTGATCTAAAACTATTACCAACCCAAAATGCCCTCGCTTACTGCGTGGATATGGACCGAGCAGGTCTATGTATAACCTTTGAAAAGGACGCATTGAAACTGCTGACTAACCCAACGGCGGTTTTAAAATGTAATTCGGGGCTTTGGTAGACTTGCAAATATCACAGTTACGTACATAATCTCTCACTTGTGACAACATGCCTGGCCAATAAAAAAATCTCCTTGCTAATTCTAGGGTCTTAGCCATTCCTCCATGTGCTGATATAACACCTGTCGATTGCTTCTAATGCTGCTAAACATTCCCGCTCCGTTACACAGTAGTTTCGTTGCTGAACTCAGTTTCTTGGACATAAATACAATTGGTGTTTCTTCTCCTTCATCTGACATTTGAACTAACGTAGCGCCTATGCCGACATCGCTCTCATCGCAATGCACATAGAACTTCCGTTCAAAGTTCGGGTTCTGCAACACTGGAGCTGAAGTCAACGCAGACTTAAACTTTTCAAAGGATTTCTGAGCTTGCTTGTTCCAGGCAAATTTCTTTTACGACGACAGAAGCTCGGTGATTGAAAAACTAATATCTGAAAAGTTAGGTATAAATCGTCTATACCATCCGACTACTCCCATAAACGCTCTTACTTGTTTAACTGTTCTCGGAATTGGCCATGACTGAATCGCGCCTGTTTTTGATGTGTCAGTTGAAATTCCTCCATTGCCTACTATATATCCTAAAAAAGCAACTTTTGTGACACAAAATTTGCTCTTTGCCACATTTAAAGTCACATTCGCCATTCGAAATTGCTCAGCTAGCTTGGCTAACACAATAAGATGCTCCTCAAAGCTTTCTGATACTACACATAAATCGTCTAGGTATCCAAAAGTACAATATTTTAATTCAGGGGGTATTATTTCATCCATTAGTCTACACATTGTTTACGCGGCATTACACAAACCAAATGGCATAACCACAAAATTATACAATGGACGACCGGGTACTGTAAATGCTGTGATTGCTTTTGATTCCTCACTCAAACCTATTTGCCAAAAAGCATCCTTCAAATCTATCTTCGAGATGATGTTAGCTTTTGGTAGTCTTGCGAAAATTCCATTGATGCTGGGCAGTGGGTATGCCTCTTTCTTTGTAACCTCGTTAATACGTCGTGCATCTAACCATAAACGAACTTTTCGGGGTTTAATCACCAAACGCATGGGCGAACTCCAAGGACATTCAATCGATCTCCTGAAACATAACTTTTCCAACCGCCGGCGAAACTGGGTAAAATCGCTGTTTAATCGGGGTGGCATTGCCTACCTCTATATGATGTTGCAGAAGCTTTGTTCTTCCGAGGCCTTGCCATTAAAAGTCTGGAAATAGACTAATGATTCCTCCTAAACGTTTTTCTTCTTCTGCTGTCAGCGGAAACCTTTCCTCACCGTCTTTCTCTGGTAATCTAGGCACGTTGCTATTTGAAGTTTCAATCGAGGAAATTACACCCGGGGCCAATTTGAAAGCTTTCCAAAAATCTGTTCCTAATACTACCATATGTTTAATCAAAGGGATTATAAAGAAATTAATGTCCTTCATCTGCTCCCTATATTTTACGTTCAGTTGTATGGATCCAATAACTGTTTGTGGTTGTCCATCAGCCGTTTTTACTGAAGAATTAATTTTGCGAAATTTTGAATTGTTTGACCAGTCTATTTTTGGCCAGGTCTGCTCCAATGCAACTAATATTTGCCCCTGTGTCTAATAAGCCTAATTCTAAAAATTGTAAAAATGAAATTGAAGCATAAAATCGGCCATATACGGTTGAGCGCTTTGGTGCTCTCTATGTGGTATGGTTTAATTGGATGTAACTTAATATTCTTTCTATTTGTTTGTAAATCTGAAATGTTTTCTTGCTTTTCTTGTTCTTGTTCTTTCTGAAGATTTAATCCTTTGTGAGCAACATTTACTAAGGGTCCGTCCGCTTGATGCCATACGGTGGTCCCTTCCGATAGTTTTCCGTCCGATTTGAACATTTTATGCACTGCGGCTTGTATATTCCTTTTGTCCCGCAGCCGTAACAAAAGATAATCCGATCTTTTAGGAACATGTCGCAGCGATGTCCTTCTACGTCACAATTCCAACAAACCAAAGAATTCGCCACTCGCTAAACTGCATCTACATCTTTCACCGACAACTCGTCTTCTGACTGTTCTGTGGCGTCTAGTACTGCAGCAACGGATTTGTAAACGGGTTTAGAAAAATTTACACTCTTTATTGGACGCTTAACTAGTGTGTCTCCCAATAGATTTTCTCTTCTTTGTACTAACTGTCGTTGATGTGACACCGAAACAACTGATATATATAACAATGCTTCACGCACTTCCGGTATCAGGATACGCTGCAACTGCTGCACTAGTCTATCCTCTTCCAATGGAACCAAAAGCTTACTAACAATGGATATTACATCTTCATAAAAATTATCAAATGATTCTCCAATGTTTTGCTTCCTACTTCTTATTTCTTCAAAAATTAAATCTTCATCCTTGTTATCACGATATTGTCTTTTGAGTTTGTCACAAAAATCTGTCCATTCTACTTGAATAATTTCTGTAGCAACCGGTGATCAGGCACCGACAGACAATAAAAGAACCAGAAGCGGTCATCGTTTCTAAAGCCAGTTCATAGTGCTAAGCCAGCAGAATATAATAATAAAAGACGGTCACACTGACTTCTAAGTTTGCAACGACAGCGAGCACACGTTTCGGGACAGACCCACAGTCCGTTTATTTTGTAAAAGCCATAATATTCAATTGTTACACTAACATCAATGCCAATAACGAAACCGGAATATAAATAAATACCACATTTCTTTACGGTATCTCCAATACCAATCTCGAGCTTTTCCAGTTAGGAGAATATGTAGATTCTTACAGACTACTGAAACTAAACTATCCATAGTTAATGCACGCACTCTGTACAAGAATTCTTGCACGGTACTGCCTTTTTGTGATCCCTCGAACTTTATACCCCAACTCTGGATAATCTGTGTAACCATTTCGCTCCTAATACTTGTAGAAATCGGCGAATTTCTGGGTGAAGATTGTGCTCTAGCCTGCGTATTTAATTCTTGTATGCTGGCTGCTGCTTCATTTGTCTGCAAACTCTCAAACTTCTGATTTATAAGATTCTCTATTCTTTCAAACAATCTTTCGTAGTCGATCGCTGGTGCCGATGTACTAGCTGCGGCGTTGACTCTTGTCTGATGTCTCTCAAAATTTTCTGGTTGAGCGCGTTGTACTCTTCGCTTAGGAGGTCTTCCCTGTCGCTGTTCGTAGTGGTTCTACCTCTTCTGATGAATTCATCACCGTATTTTGCGGTCCAGTGTCATCAGGTATTGCTGACTGTTCTGGACCAGATAAAAGGTATGCTTGCCTCTGCTGTCGCGTATTATGGACTTTAGGAACTGCTCCTCGTTTTTGACTGGCTGATAACTCAGTTCTAACTTGTACATCTCTAAGGTGGCATAAAGACTTGCACACCGGACACTCTTGATTTGTCGAAACATAAGTAATTATACAATTTCTATGAAATGAGTGCATACACTTTGTCTGAAATAACTTGTGAACAAATGCTACACACTTGTGATGAGGATGATCGTGGTGCCTCCTCGTAATCTCTATCACTATGTATTACTGACATTTTAAATTTGATAGCGTTATCAATACAACCAAATGTTATGCAAATTCTTTTTTTTTTTTTTCTTGAATAATAATTTAGAATAATTTTTCTTTTCGGGTTACTCTAAGTGTAATAATTGTAATGTGTAATAATTTACTTTATCACTAGGGACTACTCTTGAAATCTGCGTTAAGTTATATATATTTTTTTTGTATTTTGCTTAGGGACGCTATTTTCTTAGCAACAGGAAATAGAAATTTACATAGTTACACTCATATTTTGGGTAGTGTCTTTCTTTTCAAGCGGTTTGGTTAGGGTCACTTGCCTCTACATCCCATAGTTCCATTCTCAAAAAAAATCATCTTCCCTTCTTTTATTTGAGTTGCACATACATAAATGAATTTAAAAAGGGATTCGTTACCTGTCTTAATATAGTCTCTTGCTATGTCAATTATGATCTGGGGTTGGCTGATTAAACCATTAATGTTCTCACCAATGTCCTGACCACTCACAATTAAGCTGCTACGGGCTATACTAAAAGGGATAACAAAACTAGACTGACTTGTCTATGTACTCTCTACAATAATACTAGCGGTTGCATTATCCTTGGATGATGTTTCAGCCATGTGTCACAATCATAATTCCAGGTAATACGCATTCTATAGTAAAGCAAGAGGTACAGAGTCTAGACTACCATAACGCCTTCGTCTACTCAACACTTTTCAAACGAGAGTCTAGCTCTCGGTAACTTGCCAAAAGTTAGTAGTTTCTGCTATTTTGACAGTTATTGTTTGTCTTGGGTTCATGTTGGCAGTTATCTTTAAAATATTCGGAACAATTTGTAACCTAGTTGAATAACCGGACTAGATCTCTCGGCATTGCCGGAGACGGTATTTCCAATAATAGTTAACTTTACGACTTAAATTGTTGATAGTAAAGAATAAAAGATTAGAATGCACAAAGAAATTAAAAGAAGAAAAGGGGTCAATCTACCAAATGAATTATCTACCTAAAAAAACCTTAAAGAGATAATTATCTAATTAGAATGGGCCCCTCAGTTGGGCGCCAAAAATTAGTGTAACATACAAAGCCTTAACGTAGCCGTATCTAGTTAGAATGTGCCCCACTGTTGGGCTTCAACAATTTCTGTAACGTACAAAGCCTTAACGTAGCCGGTGGGCAACTAAATATCTATAAACACGAAACCACAAAGGCTTACCAACCATTGCAATCGGCAACTATACTTAACTTGGTTAAGTATAACTTGTTAACTTGGTGTTAACACGATTCATCTGCGGGACTCTTAATGCGGCTAGCAAGACAATCGGCTGGGGTGGTTCTTTGATGAATGTGTTTCACCCACTCACACGTCAGCAACTTTAAATAAAGTCCCTGTGCTGAAACTCGAAATAGAATAGAGAGAAAAGAATAGTGTTGGCTGTATAGGTGTATTTACAGCCGCGTTCTCTACCCACCCTTCCATGATTTTCCTTTCAGCGCTAGGGGAAAATCCCAAAACAAACATCTTTATTTACATTAGAGTGCCCAAAAAGAAAGGTCAGAAAATTACCTCATTATAAATATCATTATTATTCACTTAAATTAATGTTTTCCCACAATCATTCATTTCTTAGAATCCAATATTTCATTCAGTAGTATTCTGACAACCAAGTTAACTCACATTAAAAAAAAACCAAAACCATTCTATAATATATATAAGAAAATTTACAATTTCAAAAATGATCAACAAATTAATTTGTAATTACTAAAAAAAATATAGCTCGAAAATTTAACGCATATCGATTTATATTCAAAGATAACACAGGCCGACATTTTTGAGGTCATGAAAAAGTGTTTTAAGTTCAATAGGTGCCCTATAGTAATTGAGGGGTGCTGAATACTGCCCTGTACTTCGTTTTTGTCCATCACGTTAGGTTTTCGAGAAAAGTGTGTTCAACTTATTCAAATTGACCGCATTTGCAATATTTTATTGTATAATATATACATAATATTATGCTAAAACAGTTTTATTTTAACCTATTAATATATTAAGTATTATTTAATAGCAATTTACAAAATATCAATGCGGTACTTCTTTGTTATAAAGCATAATATCACACTTTGGATATGGTTCTATATTGATTTAATTTTGAAGCAAAAAGTATGTTATAGAGATTCCAAGAATTGTCTGCTTTTTAATTTTAAAGAATTATGGAACTCTTATCTTACCAATTGATTGTTAGTAATGTTTGCAAACAAGAGCTATTTTTCTTACACAGGATATTTCGAAAATTGATAAAAAAGTTAAAAATTTTGTTTTAAACTTTCTATAGTATACTTTTGTGTGCCCATTTTCCGACCCCAGATCCGCTGATTTCACAGAATCTGGACGTGATGGACAAAAACCAAGTATGCAGTGAGAATCAGCGTACCCGAATTAGTTAAGAACACTTCTCAAGTCAACGCCAGCGACATACCGGCCTGTGTAATTAAATCAAAATCAAAAAAATATTCTAAACACCGCATAATTTCATGAACATTAACCTATTTTTTTTTTATACTTTGACCCACTGTGCAAAAGCAAAACGCAACGCCTACATATGCAGCGTATAAAAATTAACTGTTCAATTTTTTCCAACTCTTCACATACAAAACGTTTCAATAAAACAATTATGACTATCTATTCACTCTTTCCTTTGTTCTTTTGATACTTTTCAGTTCATTCTTTTTTTCTTTTCTTTACGCATGATTTAATTTAAAACAACATTAGAAGTATAAAAAATATATAGCGGGGCAAACGGAGTGGAGATAAGCAACGACAATTGTTTTCGCTTTTGTCTTTGCATTGAATACTCTTGCTTAATGTCCCCGACTTCGCTTTATATACAATTTGGTAACAAAGAAATGTAGTAAAAAAAACTCACCCTTGTAGCGTCCGACGAACGCCTTCGAGGAACTGCTGTAGAGGCTATAGATTTAATTTAATTTTTATACCATACACCCATAGGGTGAAATGGTATATTTAAGTCGCCAAAATGCATGTAACAGGCAGAAGGAAGCTTTTCCGACCCCATAAAGTATATATATTCTTGATCAGTATCAACAGCCGAGTCGATCTAGCCATGTCCGTCTGTCCGTCCGTCTGTCCGTCCGTATGAACGCCTAGATCTCGGAGACTATAAGAGATAGAGCCACCAAATTTGGAATGTAGGCTCGTGTAGTATGTAGAGTGATCGAGTTTGTTTCAAATTTTTGCCACGCCCCTTTTCCGCCCCCGCAATTCAAAAAAACGTTTATCTCAAAAACTATTGCAGCTAGAGACACCATATTTGGTATGTATATTTGCTTAGTAAATGCGCTCATTTTGTAATTATAAAGATTTTGCCACGCCCCTTTCCGCCCCCGAAATTTGAAAAAACTCGATTATCTCCCGTAATTTTTTACCCTGTGGAATCAAATTTGGCACACTTGAAATTGATACTAATACCCAGAAAAATACCAAATTCGATCAAAATCGGACAAAAAATGGCCAAGTTATGCATATAAACGTTTTTCCATAAGGCCGGAGTTGGCCGTTGGCGGGTGGTGGCGCTAGGGTGCTTAGATGCATGAGTCAGTGAGATACTAAGATATGCTTGTAAAAAGCATGTGAACAGAATTTTTTTGAAATAGGCAAATATATCTAAGTCGCCAAGACGACTTACTTACTTCATTTTAATTAATTATGTTCACATTTTTTTGTTTTGTTTCCAAGTCTTGTAAAGCAATTGCTCATGCTTGTTTTTTAATTTTTTTTCTTTTATATTTTCACTTTCTTCTTTCTCTGTTATAGATTTTTTTGATCTTTCAATTTTGCATTAGATTTCATTCTTTTCCATTTTTTTTTTGTTTTTGCTTAAAATTGTTTAATTTATTGATGTCTTCATTTTTTTTCCATTTACAGTGTATGTTACCTCGCGACTTGACAAAAAAAATTTTGCTTTGCGTTTTCTTCCTTGAATACTTTTTTTCACTTGCTTCACTCCTTCTGCTTTTTTCTTTCTTATTACCAATTATTACTTGTACAATAACTTATTCTAACTTTCGACTATAGAATATTACCTAGATTTAAACAAAAAGAAGAAGTTAACATTTTTCGTTTTCACTCGTTTTCACTATTCTTCATCTGGCTTAAACCTTTTTACTTTCTTTTCACTCTGGCTATACTTTTTCCACATGGGTTGTTTTTTTATATCTTTTTTTCTTGCAAATTTTTCACTTTTTTAACTCGGATACATTTTTTTCTTTGGGCTGCGTGTTTTGCTGTTTTTCACTTCTCACCGCTTGCCCTAGCACTTGCCGGTGTCGTATCGAAATTTGACTGATCAGTTGGTCGCCAATGTAATTGCTTCATCCCCTTTGGTGAATAACTTCTTCGCTGCTTGCACTATCCATATGAATATCATATATAAATATGAATGACGTTAATGCGTTTTTTTTTTCTTTTCTCTAGAGCTGTATAATTACCTTCTGCTTAATCAAACAATATATTTTAATTTCCTTTTTTGGCATTATGAACGAACATACCGAGACTTAGAAAATCTGCGTGCAAAATTTTATTTGCAAAATTACCAAATTACCAACCGGATTTAAAATTTACTTGTCTTATTTTAACCACAAAAAAAAATGAAATATTAATTTTTTTCACTTCCTGCAAAGGACTGCAAAGGAGGAAAAGAATTTATCAAGATAGTTCGCTAATGCTCTATGCCTAGCTTTGATCTTCGTTTAGACCCGAAGTCAATTGTCAAAGTGACATTATCCGCTATTGGCATAATAGGAAAAAGAAATGTACCACTGTGGTGAACTTTCTTTTTGCAATCAAGCAGTGCAATCGGGGATCTTTTTAATGCTGCCTTCCTCTCTTTTTTATTTTTTTTCTTTTAATTTTTTTTTTCTTTTGAGCTGCAAGTTTTACTCAAGGCCACACAGCCACAGAAAAATTTTAGAGTTTTCTCGGGGAATTAGTCTGAAAACCTCATTGTTAAATATCCTTGGCATGATATGTTCCTTGTAATTTCCCTTGAAGGTCTTCTAAAACACAATAACAATTCCCTAAACGTTCCCTGACTCTAGATTTCACCCATTGAGGATTGAATTTCGCATTCGTATTTTTCTGAAAATTACTCTGGCTGAAGTTTCTTCTGAATACTTCTTGGCCTTTCCTAAAATGAATTTGCCGAGTGCGCAAGTTATACTGCTTGGCGTTTTTATCTGCTGCTGATGCAATTTGCTGTTTTAATTCTTTTCTCAACAACTGCAATTGATCGTCTTTCCTAAGGGGATTAAGTGATTCATCTAATAAATTGAACTTACTTAGTAGACTATAATGAGACCCATGTGTGATCATATCAAAGCCAAAAACTGCATGATGTGGAGAACAATTAATGCTCGCATGATGACCATTCCGTAGAGCACAACTAATTGCTGGAATATGTTCATCCCACTCTCTATGATCACCGTTAAGATAAGCTCTAATCGCTGCTATGATTGATCGATTCACCCGTTCTGAGACGTTGGCTTGAGGTGAATACAACGCTGTATATACATGCTTAATACCAAGCTTATTTAGCCACGCGTTAAATTCGACCGCTTTGAAATGTGCTCCGTTATCGCTCACTAGGATTTCCGGAATACCAAACATAAAGAAAATATGATCCTGAAGAAACTCCTGTATTAAACGAGATGTCAACTTCTTCAACGGACACAGCTAATAATTTTTGGAAAAGTGATCTAAAACTATTACCAACCCAATATGCCCTCGCTTACTGCGTGGATATAGACCGAGCAGGTCCGTGTACCTTTGAAAAGGACGCATTGAAACTGCTGGCTTTCCCAACGGCGGTTTTAAAATGTAATTCGGGGCTTTGGTAGACTTGCAAATATCACAGTTACGTACATAATCTCTCACTTGTGACAACATGCCTGGCCAATAAAAAAATCTCCTTATTAATTCTAGGGTCTTAGCCATTCCTCCATGTGCTGATATAACACTATTATGAGCACTGCCTATGACTTCAGTCGTCAAACCAGATGGAATCCACAGTTTCCATCTCAATTCTTGATTTTCTAAATTTCCATCATCATGTTCAGTTCGTATATAGACAAAACCATCTTCTACTCATATATCTGGATACTCTTCCAGACTAAAAACTTTTTTTTTCAAATTCTGATATTCACTATCACTAAAACAGTTGGAATTTAAATCAACACCGCATCAGGTACGACATTGTCCCGACCTCTTCTATGGCTTATCATGAACTTGTAACTTTGCAATTTCATGGCCCGTCTAGCCAACCGTCCCTTCAAATTAGGTTGCTTCATCAGCCACAAAAGGCTCGCATGATCCGTAATCAATTCAAACTCCTGCATCTCAATATAGCATCTAAACCTGTCGATTGCTTCTAATACTGCTAAACATTCCCGCTCCGTTACACTGTAGTTTCGTTGCTGAACTCAGTTTCTTGGACAAAAATACAATTGGTGTTTCTTCTCCTTCATCTGACATTTGAACTAACGTAGCGCCTATGCCGACATTGCTCTCATCGCAATGCACATAGAACTTCCGTTCAAAGTTCGGGTTCTGCAACACTGGAGCTGAAGTCAACGCAGACTTAAGCTTTTCAAAGGATTTCTGAGCTTGCTTGTTCCAGGCAAATTTCTTTTATGACGACAGAAGCTCGGTGATTGAAAAACTAATATCTGAAAAGTTAGGTATAAATCGTCTATACCATCCGACTACTCCCATAAACGCTCTTACTTGTTTAACTGTTCTCGGAATTGGCCATTACTGAATCGCGTCTGTTTGCGTGTGTCAGTTGAAATTCCTCCATTGCCTACTATATATCCTAAAAAAGCAACTTTTGTGACACAAAATTTGCTCTTTGCCACATTTAAAGTCACATTCGCCATTCGAAATTGCTCAGCTAGCTTGGCTAACACAATAAGATGCTCCTCAAAGCTTTCTGATACTACACATAAATCGTCTAAGTATCCAAAAGTACAATATTTTAATTCAGGGGGTATTATTTCATCCATTAGTCTACACATTGTTTACGCGGCATTACACAAACCAAATGGCATAACCACAAAATTATACAATGGACGACCGGGTACTGTAAATGCTGTGATTGCTTTTGATTCCTCACTCAAACCTATTTGCCAAAAAGCATCCTTCAAATCTATCTTCGAGATGATGTTAGCTTTTGGTAGTCTTGCGAAAATTCCATTGATGCTGGGCAGTGGGTATGCCTCTTTCTTTGTAACCTCGTTAATACGTCGTGCATCTAACCATAAACGAACTTTTCGGGGTTTAATCACCAAACGCATGGGCGAACTCCAAGGACATTCTATCGATCTCCTGAAACATAACTTTTCCACCCGCCGGTGAAACTGGGTAAAATCGCTGTTTAATCGGGGTGGCATTGCCTACCTCTATATGATGTTGCAGAAGCTTTGTTCTTCCGAGGCCTTGCCATTCAAAGTCTGGAAATAGACTAATGATTCCTCCTAAACGTTTTTCTTCTTCTGCTGTCAGCGGAAACTTTTCCTCACCGTCTTTCTCTGGTATTCTAGGCACGTTGCTATTTGAAGTTTCAATCGAGGAAATTACACCCGGGGCCAATTTGAAAGCTTTCCAAAAATCTGTTCCTAATACTACCCTATAACTGTTTGTGGCTGTCCATCAGCCGTTTTTACTGAAGAATTAATTTTGCGAAATTTTGAATTGTTCGACCAGTCTATTTTAGCCAGGTCTGCTCCAATGCAACTAATATTTGCCCCTGTGTCTAATAAGCCTAATTCTAAAAATTGTAAAAATGAAATTGAAGCATAAAATCGGCCATATACGGCTTCATTAATTACTGAACAAATTAACCTTCTTTTGGTATTTCGTACAGCTTTCCAAAAGCTGCAAGGTTGAGCGCTTTGGTGCTCTCTTGACGCATGCGACATTACTATCATCAGAAAATATTCTTTCGCGGGCTCTTGCATATTCTTTTAAACGTATGTGGTATGGTTTAATTGGATGTAACTTAATATTATTTCTATTTGTTTGTAAATCTGAAATGTTTTATTGCTTTTCTTGTTCTTGTTCTTTCTTAAGATTTATTCCTTTGTGAGCAACATTTACTAAGGGTCAGTCCGCTTGATGCCATACGGTGGTCCCTTCCGATAGTTTTCCGTCCGATTTGAACATTTTATGCACTGCGGCTTGTATATTCCTTTTGTCCCGCAGCCATAACAAAAGATAATCCGATCTTTTAGGCACATGTCGCAGCGATGTCCTTCTACGTCACAATTCCAACAAACCAAAGAATTCGCCACTCGCTAAACTGCATCTACATCTTTCACCGACAACTCGTCTTCTGACTGTTCTGTGGCGTCTAGTACTGCAGCAACGGATTTGTAAACGGGTTTAGAAAAATTTACACTCTTTATTGGACGCTTAACTAGTGTGTCTCCCAATAGATTTTCTCTTCTTTGTACTAACTGTCGTTGATGTGACACCGAAACAACTGATATATATAACAATGCTTCACGCACTTCCGGTATCAGGATACGCTGCAACTGCTGCACTAGTCTATCCTCTTCCAATGGAACCAAAAGCTTACTAACAATGGATATTACATCTTCATAAAAATTATCAAATGATTCTCCAATGTTTTGCTTCCTACTTCTTATTTCTTCAAAAATTAAATCTTCATCCTTGTTATCACGATATTGTCTTTTGAGTTTGTCACAAAAATCTGTCCATTCTACTTGAATAATTTCTGTAGCAACCGGTGATCAGGCACCGACAGACAATAAAAGAACCAGAAGCGGTCATCGTTTCTAAAGCCAGTTCATAGTGCTAAGCCAGCAGAATATAATAATAAAAGACGGTCACACTGACTTCTAAGTTGGCAACGACAGCGAGCACACGTTTCGGGACAGACCCACAGTCCGTTTATTTTGTAAAAGCCATAATATTCAATTGTTACACTAACATCAATGCCAATAACGAAACCGGAATATAAATAAATACCACATTTCTTTACGGTATCTCCAATACCAATCTCGAGCTTTTCCAGTTAGGAGAATATGTAGATTCTTACAGACTACTGAAACTAAACTATCCATAGTTAATGCACGCACTCTGTACAAGAATTCTTGCACGGTACTGCCTTTTTGTGATCCCTCGAACTTTATACCCCAACTCTGGATAATCTGTGTAACCATTTCGCTCCTAATACTTGTAGAAATCGGCGAATTTCTGGGTGAAGATTGTGATCTAGCCTGCGTATTTAATTCTTGTATGCTGGCTGCTGCTTCATTTGTCTGCAAACTCTCAAACTTCTGATTTATAAGATTCTCTATTCTTTCAAACAATCTTTCGTAGTCGATCGCTGGTGCCGATGTACTAGCTGCGGCGTTGACTCTTGTCTGATGTCTCTCAAAATTTTCTGGTTGAGCGCGTTGTACTCTTCGCTTAGGAGGTCTTCCCTGTCGCTGTTCGTAGTGGTTCTACCTCTTCTGATGAATTCATCACCGTATTTTGCGGTCCAGTGTCATCAGGTATTGCTGACTGTTCTGGACCAGATAAAAGGTATGCTTGCCTCTGCTGTCGCGTATTATGGACTTTAGGAACTGCTCCTCGTTTTTGACTGGCTGATAACTCAGTTCTAACTTGTACATCTCTAAGGTGGCATAAAGACTTGCACACCGGACACTCTTGATTTGTCGAAACATAAGTAATTATACAATTTCTATGAAATGAGTGCATACACTTTGTCTGAAATAACTTGTGAACAAATGCTACACACTTGTGATGAGGATGATCGTGGTGCCTCCTCGTAATCTCTATCACTATGTATTACTGACATTTTAAATTTGATAGCGTTATCAATACAACCAAATGTTATGCAAATTCTTTTTTTTTTTTTTTCTTGAATAATAATTTAGAATAATTTTTCTTTTCGGTTTACTCTAAGTGTAATAATTGTAATGTGTAATAATTTACTTTATCACTAGGGACTACTCTTGAAATCTGCGTTAAGTTATATATATTTTTTTTGTATTTTGCTTAGGGACGCTATTTTCTTAGCAACAGGAAATAGAAATTTACATAGTTACACTCATATTTTGGGTAGTGTCTTTCTTTTCAAGCGGTTTGGTTAGGGTCACTTGCCTCTACATCCCATAGTTCTATTCTCAAAAAAAAATCATCTTCCCTTCTTTTATTTGAGTTGCACATACATAAATGAATTTAAAAAGGGATTCGTTACCTGTCTTAATATAGTCTCTTGCTATGCCAATTATGATCTGGGGTTGGCTGATTAAACCATTAATGTTCTCACCAATGTCCTGACCACTCACAATTAAGCTGCTACGGGCTATACTAAAAGGGATAACAAAACTAGACTGACTTGTCTATGTACTCTCTACAATAATACTAGCGGTTGCATTATCCTTGGATGATGTTTCAGCCATGTGTCACAATCATAATTCCAGGTAATACGCATTCTATAGTAAAGCAAGAGGTACAGAGTCTAGACTACCATAACGCCTTCGTCTACTCAACACTTTTCAAACGAGAGTCTAGCTCTCGGTAACTTGCCAAAAGTTAGTAGTTTCTGCTATTTTGACAGTTATTGTTTGTCTTGGGTTCATGTTGGCAGTTATCTTTAAAATATTCGGAACAATTTGTAACCTAGTTGAATAACCGGACTAGATCTCTCGGCATTGCCGGAGACGGTATTTCCAATAATAGTTAACTTTACGACTTAAATTGTTGATAGTAAAGAATAAAAGATTAGAATGCACAAAGAAATTAAAAGAAGAAAAGGGGTCAATCTACCAAATGAATTATCTACCTAAAAAAACCTTAAAGAGATAATTATCTAATTAGAATGGGCCCCTCAGTTGGGCGCCAAAAATTAGTGTAACATACAAAGCCTTAACGTAGCCGTATCTAGTTAGAATGTGCCCCACTGTTGGGCTTCAACAATTTCTGTAACGTACAAAGCCTTAACGTAGCCGGTGGGCAACTAAATATCTATAAACACGAAACCACAAAGGCTTACCAACCATTGCAATCGGCAACTATACTTAACTTGGTTAAGTATAACTTGTTAACTTGGTGTTAACACGATTCATCTGCGGGACTCTTAATGCGGCTAGCAAGACAATCGGCTGGGGTGGTTCTTTGATGAATGTGTTTCACCCACTCACACGTCAGCAACTTTAAATAAAGTCCCTGTGCTGAAACTCGAAATAGAATAGAGAGAAAAGAATAGTGTTGGCTGTATAGGTGTATTTACAGCCGCGTTCTCTACCCGCCCTTCCATGATTTTCCTTTCAGCGCTAGGGGAAAATCCCAAAACAAACATCTTTATTTACATTAGAGTGCCCAAAAAGAAAGGTCAGAAAATTACCTCATTATAAATATCATTATTATTCACTTAAATTAATGTTTTCCCACAATCATTCATTTCTTAGAATCCAATATTTCATTCAGTAGTATTCTGACAACCAAGTTAACTCACATTAAAAAAAAACCAAAACCATTCTATAATATATATAAGAAAATTTACAATTTCAAAAATGATCAACAAATTAATTTGTAATTACTAAAAAAAATATAGCTCGAAAATTTAACGCATATCGATTTATATTCAAAGATAACACAGGCCGACATTTTTGAGGTCATGAAAAAGTGTTTTAAGTTCAATAGGTGCCCTATAGTAATTGAGGGGTGCTGAATTCGGCCCTGTACTTCGTTTTTGTCCATCACGTTAGGTTTTCGAGAAAAGTGTGTTCAACTTATTCAAATT
The DNA here is from genome assembly GCA_018152135.1 of Drosophila paulistorum. Lineage (NCBI taxonomy): Eukaryota > Metazoa > Arthropoda > Insecta > Diptera > Drosophilidae > Drosophila > Drosophila paulistorum. The sequence continues at coordinate 500,562 of JAECXG010000194.1, read as the reverse complement.
GACCGCATTTGCAATATTTTATTGTATAATATATACATAATATTATGCTAAAACAGTTTTATTTTAACCTATTAATATATTAAGTATTATTTAATAGCAATTTACAAAATATCAAATCGGTACTTCTTTGTTATAAAGCATAATATCACACTTTGGATATGGTTCTATATTGATTTAATTTTGAAGCAAAAAGTATGTTATAGAGATTCCAAGAATTGTCTGCTTTTTAATTTTAAAGAATTATGGAACTCTTATCTTACCAATTGATTGTTAGTAATGTTTGCAAACAAGAGCTATTTTTCTTACACAGGATATTTCGAAAATTGATAAAAAAGTTAAAAATTTTGTTTTAAACTTTCTATAGTATACTTTTGTGTGCCCATTTTCCGACCCCAGATCCGCTGATTTCACAGAATCTGGACGTGATGGACAAAAACCAAGTATGCAGTGAGAATCAGCGTACCCGAATTAGTTAAGAACACTTCTCAAGTCAACGCCAGCGACATGTCGGCCTGTGTAATTAAATCAAAATCAAAAAAATATTCTAAACACCGCATAATTTCATGAACATTAACCTATTTTTTTTTTATACTTTGACCCACTGTGCAAAAGCAAAACGCAACGCCTACATATGCAGCGTATAAAAATTAACTGTTCAATTTTTTCCAACTCTTCACATACAAAACGTTTCAATAAAACAATTATGACTATCTATTCACTCTTTCCTTTGTTCTTTTGATACTTTTCACTTTTCAGTTCATTCTTTTTTTCTTTTCTTTACGCATGATTTAATTTAAAACAACATTAGAAGTATAAAAAATATATAGCGGGGCAAACGGAGTGGAGATAAGCAACGACAATTGTTTTCGCTTTTGTCTTTGCATTGAATACTCTTGCTTAATGTCCCCGACTTCGCTTTATATACAATTTGGTAACAAAGAAATGTAGTAAAAAAAACTCACCCTTGTAGCGTCCGACGAACGCCTTCGAGGAACTGCTGTAGAGGCTATAGATTTAATTTAATTTTTATACCATACACCCATAGGGTGAAATGGTATATTTAAGTCGCCAAAATGCATGTAACAGGCAGAAGGAAGCTTTTCCGACCCCATAAAGTATATATATTCTTGATCAGTATCAACAGCCGAGTCGATCTAGCCATGTCCGTCTGTCCGTCCGTCTGTCCGTCCGTATGAACGCCTAGATCTCGGAGACTATAAGAGATAGAGCCACCAAATTTGGAATGTAGGCTCGTGTAGTATGTAGAGTGATCGAGTTTGTTTCAAATTTTTGCCACGCCCCTTTTTCGCCACCGCAATTCAAAAAAACGTTTATCTCAAAAACTATTGCAGCTAGAAACACCATATTTGGTATGTATATTTGCTTAGTAAATGCGCTCATTTTGTAATTATAAAGATTTTGCCACGCCCCTTTCCGCCCCCGAAATTTGAAAAACTCGATTATCTCCCGTAATTTTTTACCCTGTGGAATCAAATTTGGCACACTTGAAATTGATACTAATACCCAGAAAAATACCAAATTCGATCAAAATCGGACAAAAAATGGCCAAGTTATGCATATAAACGTTTTTCCATAAGGCCGGAGTTGGCCGTTGGCGGGTGGTGGCGCTAGGGTGCTTAGATGCATGAGTCAGTGAGATACTAAGATATGCTTGTAAAAAGCATGTGAACAGAATTTTTTTGAAATAGGCAAATATATCTAAGTCGCCAAGACGACTTACTTACTTCATTTTAATTAATTATGTTCACATTTTTTTGTTTTGTTTCCAAGTCTTGTAAAGCAATTGCTCATGCTTGTTTTTTAATTTTTTTTTCTTTTATATTTTCACTTTCTTCTTTCTCTGTTATAGATTTTTTTGATCTTTCAATTTTGCATTAGATTTCATTCTTTTCCATTTTTTTTTTGTTTTTGCTTAAAATTGTTTAATTTATTGATGTCTTCATTTTTTTTCCATTTACAGTGTATGTTACCTCGCGACTTGACAAAAAAAAATTTTGCTTTGCGTTTTCTTCCTTGAATACTTTTTTTTCACTTGCTTCACTCCTTCTGCTTTTTTCTTTCTTATTACCAATTATTACTTGTACAATAACTTATTCTAACTTTCGACTATAGAATATTACCTAGATTTAAACAAAAAGAAGAAGTTAACATTTTTCGTTTTCACTCGTTTTCACTATTCTTCATCTGGCTTAAACCTTTTTACTTTCTTTTCACTCTGGCTAGACTTTTTCCACATGGGTTGTTTTTTTATTTCTTTTTTTGGGCTGCGTGTTTTGCTGTTTTTCACTTCTTACCGCTTGCCCTAGCACTTGCCGGTGTCGTATTGAAATTTGACTTATCAGTTGTTCGCCAATGTAATTGCTTCATCCCCTTTGGTGAATAACTTCTTCGCTGCATGCACTATCCAACATGAATATCTTGGAATTCTGGCTTTGGAAATCATCGATACCAAAATTTGGGCTTTACATTTGTCTAACAAAAAAAAATTATTTACATATATATGATAAATATGAATGACGTTAATGCGTTTTTTTTTTCTTTTCTCTAGAGCTGTATAATTACCTTCTGCTTAATCAAAGCAATACATTTTAATTTCCTTTTTTGGCATTATGAACGAACATACCGAGACTTAGAAAATCTGCGTGCAAAATTTTATTTGCAAAATTACCAAATTACCAACCGGATTTAAAATTTACTTGTCTTATTTTAACCACAAAAAAAATGAAATATTATTTTTTTTTTCACTTCCAAGAAAAATTTTAGAGTTTTCTCGGGGAATTAGTCTGAAAACCTCATTGGCATGATATGTTCCTTGTAATTTCCCTTGAAGGTCTTCTAAAACATAATAACAATTCCCTAAACGTTCCCTGACTCTAGTTTTCACCCATTGAGGATTGAATTTCGCATTTGTATTTTTCTGAAAATTACTCTGGCTGAAGTTTCTTCTAAATACTTCTTGGCCTATCCTAAAATGAGTTTTCCGAGTGCGCAAGTTATACTGCTTGGCGTTTTTATCTTCTGCTGATGCAATTTGCTGTTTTATTTCTTTTCTCTTTTCTAAGGGGATTAAGTGATTCATCTAATAAATTGAACTTACTTAGTAGACTATAATGAGACCCATGTGTGATCATATCAAAGCCAAAAACTGCATGATGTGGAGAACAATTAATGCTCGCATGATGACCATTCCGCAGAACACAACTAATTGCTGGAATATGTTCATCGCACTCTCTATGATCACCGTTAAGATAAGCTCTAATCGCTGCTATGATTGATCGATTCACCCTTTCTGAGACGTTGGCTTGAGGTGAATACATCGCTGTATATATATGCTTAATACCAAGCTTCGTTAGCCACGCGTTAAATTCGACCGCTTTGAATTGTGCTCCGTTATCGCTCACTAGGATTTCCGGAATACCAAACATAAAGAAAATATGATCCTGAAGAAACTCCTGTATTAAACGAGATGTCAACTTCTTCAACGGACACAGCTAATAATATTTGGAAAAGTGATCTAAAACTATTACCAACCCAAAATGCCCTCGCTTACTGCGTGGATATGGACCGAGCAGGTCTATGTATAACCTTTGAAAAGGACGCATTGAAACTGCTGACTAACCCAACGGCGGTTTTAAAATGTAATTCGGGGCTTTGGTAGACTTGCAAATATCACAGTTACGTACATAATCTCTCACTTGTGACAACATGCCTGGCCAATAAAAAAATCTCCTTGTTAATTCTAGGGTCTTAGCCATTCCTCCATGTGCTGATATAACACCTGTCGATTGCTTCTAATGCTGCTAAACATTCCCGCTCCGTTACACAGTAGTTTCGTTGCTGAACTCAGTTTCTTGGACATAAATACAATTGGTGTTTCTTCTCCTTCATCTGACATTTGAACTAACGTAGCGCCTATGCCGACATCGCTCTCATCGCAATGCACATAGAACTTCCGTTCAAAGTTCGGGTTCTGCAACACTGGAGCTGAAGTCAACGCAGACTTAAACTTTTCAAAGGATTTCTGAGCTTGCTTGTTCCAGGCAAATTTCTTTTACGACGACAGAAGCTCGGTGATTGAAAAACTAATATCTGAAAAGTTAGGTATAAATCGTCTATACCATCCGACTACTCCCATAAACGCTCTTACTTGTTTAACTGTTCTCGGAATTGGCCATGACTGAATCGCGCCTGTTTTTGATGTGTCAGTTGAAATTCCTCCATTGCCTACTATATATCCTAAAAAAGCAACTTTTGTGACACAAAATTTGCTCTTTGCCACATTTAAAGTCACATTCGCCATTCGAAATTGCTCAGCTAGCTTGGCTAACACAATAAGATGCTCCTCAAAGCTTTCTGATACTACACATAAATCGTCTAAGTATCCAAAAGTACAATATTTTAATTCAGGGGGTATTATTTCATCCATTAGTCTACACATTGTTTACGCGGCATTACACAAACCAAATGGCATAACCACAAAATTATACAATGGACGACCGGGTACTGTAAATGCTGTGATTGCTTTTGATTCCTCACTCAAACCTATTTGCCAAAAAGCATCCTTCAAATCTATCTTCGAGATGATGTTAGCTTTTGGTAGTCTTGCGAAAATTCCATTGATGCTGGGCAGTGGGTATGCCTCTTTCTTTGTAACCTCGTTAATACGTCGTGCATCTAACCATAAACGAACTTTTCGGGGTTTAATCACCAAACGCATGGGCGAACTCCAAGGACATTCTATCGATCTCCTGAAACATAACTTTTCCACCCGCCGGTGAAACTGGGTAAAATCGCTGTTTAATCGGGGTGGCATTGCCTACCTCTATATGATGTTGCAGAAGCTTTGTTCTTCCGAGGCCTTGCCATTAAAAGTCTGGAAATAGACTAATGATTCCTCCTAAACGTTTTTCTTCTTCTGCTGTCAGCGGAAACCTTTCCTCACCGTCTTTCTCTGGTAATCTAGGCACGTTGCTATTTGAAGTTTCAATCGAGGAAATTACACCCGGGGCCAATTTGAAAGCTTTCCAAAAATCTGTTCCTAATACTACCATATGTTTAATCAAAGGGATTATAAAGAAATTAATGTCCTTCATCTGCTCCCTATATTTTACGTTCAGTTGTATGGATCCAATAACTGTTTGTGGTTGTCCATCAGCCGTTTTTACTGAAGAATTAATTTTGCGAAATTTTGAATTGTTTGACCAGTCTATTTTTTGGCCAGGTCTGCTCCAATGCAACTAATATTTGCCCCTGTGTCTAATAAGCCTAATTCTAAAAATTGTAAAAATGAAATTGAAGCATAAAATCGGCCATATACGGTTGAGCGCTTTGGTGCTCTCTATGTGGTATGGTTTAATTGGATGTAACTTAATATTCTTTCTATTTGTTTGTAAATCTGAAATGTTTTCTTGCTTTTCTTGTTCTTGTTCTTTCTGAAGATTTAATCCTTTGTGAGCAACATTTACTAAGGGTCCGTCCGCTTGATGCCATACGGTGGTCCCTTCCGATAGTTTTCCGTCCGATTTGAACATTTTATGCACTGCGGCTTGTATATTCCTTTTGTCCCGCAGCCGTAACAAAAGATAATCCGATCTTTTAGGAACATGTCGCAGCGATGTCCTTCTACGTCACAATTCCAACAAACCAAAGAATTCGACACTCGCTGAGCTGCATCTACCTCTTTCACCGACAACTCGTCTTCTGACTGTTCTGTGGCTTCTAGTACTGCAGCAACGGATTTGTAAACGGGTTTAGAAAAATTTACCCTCTTTATTGGACGCTTAATTAGTGTCTCTCCCAATAGATTTTCTCATCTTTGTACTAACTGTCGTTGATGTGACACCGAAACAACTGATATATATAACAATGCTTCACGCACTTCCGGTATCAGGATACGCTGCAACTGCTGCACTAGTCCATCCTCTTCCAATGGAACCGAAAGCTTACTAACAATGGATATTACATCTTCATAAAAATTATCAAATGATTCTCCAATCTTTTGCTTCCTACTTCTTATTTCTTCAAAAATTAAATCATCATCCTTGTTATCACGATATTGTCTTTTGAGTTTGTCACAAAAATCTGTCCATTCTACTTGAGTAATTTCTGTAGGAACCGGTGATCAGGCACCGACAGACAATAAAAGAACCAGAAGCGGTCATCGTTTCTAAAGCCAGTTCGTAGTGCTAAGCCAGCAGAATATAATAATAAAAGACGGTCACACTGACTTCTAAGTTGGCAACGACAGCGAGCACACGTTTCGGGACAGACCCACAGTCCGTTTATTTTGTAAAAGCCATAATATTCAATTGTTACACTAACATCAATGCCAATAACGAAACCGGAATATAAATAAATACAACAAATTGGGGGCTCGGTCCGGGATGGCAGCTTAAAAGTGAAACAATTAATATTGGCTATTGAATTTTACAAATTCGTTAAAACTTGTAAAATTCTAAGAAGGAGGGAGACAGCAAGTGGCGCTGCCTCGAAGAAACGTTCACGCGAGAGGAAGAGAGATAGCTGCAGTAAAAGCGCGGTATCGGCGAGCAACAAGAACTAGAAAATTTGGCCGACGAGGGAGACAGCAAGTGACGCTGACATAAGGAAACTGCAGAAGGAGTGAGAAAGCTGATCAGAAAGGTGGTTCTAAAATTTTCGCAGCACGTGACGAAATATTTGTGAGGTTTGGCCGAAGAAGGTACCATTGGGATATACTAACAATCAAAAGGCAAGGCAGGAACGGATCGAAGTGCACAATAGAGAGCGCTGGAGAAGTGTACGGCGCTAGAGAGGATTGTGGCTACAACGATTCCGGTTGCAAGATTGATTCAAGGTTGCAAAATCGATACAAGGCTGCCACAACGAAGGTTGTGTAAATTGCTGGAGAAGTGTACAGTAGTTTACCAGTGTTGGTGACAATTGAAAGCAAAAGCTTTCGAGGCTTTGTTAACTGTTGGAGAAGTGTACAGCGGTTAGCCAAGGCTGGACGCAACGAAACTTGAAGTCTACAGAAACTAGCGTTGAGTTCTAGGAGTGAACTGCGTTAGTAGTGGCGGTGGACAAAATCTAGTGGTGTTGGGGGACAAAATTTGGTGGCGACGGCTTGAACAATAGAGACTAGCGTTGAGTTCTGGGAGTCAACTGCGTTGGTGGCGACGGTGGACAAGAGAAACTAGCGTTGAGTTCTGGGAGTGAACTGCGTTGGTGGCGACGGTGGACAAGAGAAACTAGCGTTGAGTTCTAGGAGTGAACTGCGTTGGTGGCGACGGTGGACAACAGAAACTAGCGTTGAGTTCTAGGAGTGAACTGCGTTGGTGGTGGTGGTGTGATCAAAATCTGGTGGCGGCGGCGTGAGAAAGTTTTGGCAGTGGCAACAACTCGAAGGTTGGAGAGAAACTGCAGTATTGTTGCTGAGAGAGGATTTCGGATGGAATTTGGCGATAAGACGAATAACATCGATCAATCGAAGACGACGACAAAGCAGAGCGACGTGGGACCAACGAAAGACGGGAAAAGCGTATGTTATTCAGAACTAGCGAAAACTGATAACAATTTTCAAAGCTAGAAAATAATACTAACATAGTATTAGAAGAATTGTACGTAATTTTAAGTTTGGCAATTGAGATGGAGCTTGCAGAGATTCTGGGTCTAAGCGTGGTCGCTTTGCGATCGAAATTATCCGAACTAGGGCTTCCTACGACTGGCAGGAAACGGGATTTGCAGAATAGGTCACTCACCCATTATAGTTTGCAGGAGGAAGAGGAGGAATCAGACGATCAGTCAGTTATAACAGCGAATGGGGGACTAGAGATTGAAGCAGGAAACGTAGTTAGACCCGAGAGATCATGGTTTACTTTGAAAGATGTTGAGGACAGCGTGTCACAGTATTCTGGTTCAGATATTCCTAACATTGCTCAATGGATTGAAGAACTAGAAGAATGTGCAGCCACGGTACAGTGGAATGAATTACAGTTATTTGTGTATGGAAAACAGTTATTGTGTGGGGCGGCAAAATCTTTCATAAGGTGTCAGAGAAATATTAAAAACTGGAGCTCCTTGAAAACAGCTCTTCGTGCTGAGTTTAGTGTAAGAATATCTTCAGGTGCAGTCCAGCGCCAACAGAAGAAAGGCGAAACTCTATTTGAATATTTATATGCATTGATGAAAATTGCGAAGCCGGTAGACGTAGATGAGGAGAGTCTGATAGAGTACTTCGTTAAAGGTATTCCGGATACAAAAACTAACAAAATGATGTTATTCCAAGCTCGCAATGTTTCAGAGTTAAAGTTTCAAATCGAAGTTTATAAGAAGGGACGTGATTCATACAAGGCCGCAAACAGATTTGAAAGTGAGGCATATGGTTCAAGTGAAGCGTAGGCAGTACAGGCTCGAGAGAGAAAATGCTTTGGTGCGGAGAGGCGACTCATTTAAGAAAAGTTTGTCCTAAGTTCGATCGAAAGTGTTTCAAATGCGGTCAGCCAGGTCATCGTGCAGCTCAGTGTAGCATCGAAACACAGATTAAACGAGAGAAGCAAGTAAATGTTATTCAACATGACAAAGTTGAAGTTAGCTCGAGTACGTTCACCCCGTCTGGGTTAGAACTAAAGAAGGTTAGCTATGAGAATATCGAATTTAAAGGCCTCATAGATACAGGAGCAGATATGTGCTTGATTCGTCGAAGTGGTTTTTGGAAGCTAGGAGATAAACAACTAACAGGTTCTGGAAAGTGTTTGGTAGGAATAGGAGATGCGAAAATTTTAACGTTTGGTAGTTTCTCTTTAATGGTGATCATCGACAAAATTAAAATAGTAGTTGAGTTTCATGTACTTCCCGACGAGGACATGAGGTTTGACGCTATTTTGGGAAATTTGGAAGCAATTGAAGGTGTCTGCACAGTTTTGAAGGGAAGGACGAAATCGGTTTAGAGTTGTCTCATTTAAATCAAGAACAGGCTAGAGAGGTCGAAATGATAGTTCAGCGATACAAGCCAAAACGCAATCCTGATGCGAAGACTGAAATGAGAATTATTTTGAAAGATGATATTCCCGTATACCAACACCAAAGGCGGATAGAGATCGAGGAGATATCATTTGAATGATTGAAGGCAGCATTAACGAGTTACTCGGTATTGAAGTTATATAAACAGAGGTGCTGACGCGTCAAAATATGGTTATGGGGCAATTCTAATGCAGAAAGATACTGAGGATAATTTATTCCATCCAATTCAGTACATGAGTCGAAAAACGAAGGCATGTGAGCAGAATTATCATTCATACGAGCTAGAAGTTCTAGCCATAATTGAGGCTCTAAAGAAGTGGCGAGTTTACATTCTTGGCTTGCAGTTCACTATAGTTGCAGACTGTAATGCATTTACTATGACCATGAAAAAACAGGAAGTTCCCTTAAGAGTAGCCCGGTGGGCCATGTTCTTGCAGGATTTTAGTTAAAGTCTAGAGCATCGGTCAGGATCAAGGATGAGGCATGTAGATGCTTTGAGTCAAGTCGCCCGTTATTCAATATCGGATAGTATTATTCATCGTCTGAAAGAAGCTCAATTGGTTGATGATTGGACAAATGCTGTAAGGAGTCTAGTTGAAAAGGGCGTGTATGAGGATTTCTATATTTTGAATGAGGTCTTGTTCAAAGATGCCAATCAGCAGTTGATCGTAGTACCAGAGCAGATGGAGAATGAAATTATCTTACTTGCCCATAAACAAGGACATTTGTCAGCAAAGAAAACACAGTTATTGGTCGAAAAATCATACTTCATTCGAAAATTGAAAGGAAAAGTTATACGATTAGTTGAGAGTTGCTTACAGTGTATTATAACAAATGCGAAAATCGGTAGGAAAGAAGGGTATCTGACAGCGATTGATAAATGAGATCAACCTCTAATTACATATCATATTGACCATATGGGTATGATGGATAGTTGTTGATGGTTTTAGTAAGTTCGTATGGTTATATCCTACCCGAAGTACCGGGGCAGAGGAAGTCGTAAATCATTTGGAAAAACAAGCAAATATATTCGGTAACCCAGTGAGAGTAGTGACCGATAGGGGAACGGCGTTTACGTCACATTTGTTTGAACAGTATTATAAGGGCAATAACATACAACATTTATTAATTACAACTGGTGTTCCGCGGGGAAACGGGCAGGTCGAAAGAATGCACAAGATCATTGTACCCATGTTAACGAAATTGAGTTTGGAAAGTCCAGCAACCTGGTATAAGCATGTAGGCAAGGTACAACAACTGATAAACAACACTGAGCCAAGAAGCACCAAAGCGAATTCGTTTACGATACTAACAGGTTTGGATATGAGAGTTCCCGAAGATGCAGAGCTAAGAGAGCGTATTATGGAATGCATAGTAAACGAGTTGGATGAGTACAGTACGAAAATCGAAAGTTCAATGATGCAAAACGAAAGATCGAAAGGATATATAGACCTAACGATTTAGTAGCGATAAAGCGGACACAATACGGGGTAGGTCTTAAGCTTAAAGGATAATACTTTGGTATTTTACCATTTACCATACCATTTACTGCCACTTTGGTAGTGTATTTTATTGGTGTATTATCGCCTTTAAGGGCGTCGGTCAACTCAGTAATCTCCTTTGTGTATGAAACACAGTTATTGGGGTTTCTCTGCAGATTTTTAATTTTTGCTGTTAAAAGATCCACTGATTCACCCTTGAAGATTGTTGATAGTTTTCGTATTACTTTATGAATCGCTGTTTCAGAGCTTAGGGTATTACTCGTTTGACCTTTCAATTTTGATTTTATGATTTCGATGGCTACTGCTTCGTGCGTTTCTTTAATGGTGTTAAGTACGCGAAGCGCTCCAAGGAAACCCGGTAGATTTTTAATATCACCATCGAAGTATGGTAGCAGCCTGGTGGCTGTGTTTATGACTTCTACCACTGTTTGTGTTATTTTGTTGCTTCCTTTTGGAATTGCTGGTTTGTTAAGACTTATGATTGATTGATCAGAGCTCACTGATGGTTCTTCTTAACCTATTTCTTCATCAGCCACGTTACGTTTTTTCTTCCAGTACTATTGAAGTTTCCAAATCAGTTGTTTGTTTAAATTCAATATTGTGTCTGTTTAGCACAGTTATTGCTTTTTGTTTGCAATCACTGTAGAACGCATTTGCGGCTGTTTTTTGCCATGTCTTTAGCTTGCTATAGTGTTCAGTTAATACTGGTCTAATAGCTTGGAGATTCTCAGTTATTATTTTGGTGTGTTTGGGTACTGTGTCTTGGGATGTTTCTCTATTTTGCGAGAGGCACTTACAATATTTAGTTAATTCTTGTGCGTGTATTCTAGCTTTTCCTTTTATATCATCCCAAGTATCCATAGTTTGTTAAAAATAACAAAATTTTCGAAAATGTTTATGGTTTTATTATTCTATATATCGGGACATCAAGACTTTTGTTTATTTCACTTATGTTTTAATTTATTTTGTTCACTTTATACTTTTTAATTTCACTTGCACTTTTTACTGTAGGCTTAGTTCCCAGGGGTTTTGTTCATTGAGCTCTCTAGCCCGAGGCCCCCCTTTATATAGGACCTGACCTGATGACAGATTTGTTTCTAATCATGTTGCTAAGGCAAAGATGTTCGATCATCGTCTCTCCTAAACGGATAACCATCGTCTCTCCTAGACGGATAACCATCGTCTCTCCTAGACGGTTAACAAAACATCGTCTCTCCTAGACGGATAACCATCGTCTCTCCTAGACGGATACCAAAACATCGTCTTTCCTAGACGGATAACCATCGTCTGTCCTAGACGGATAACAAAACATCGCCTTCCTAGACGGATAACCATCATCTCTCCTAGACGGATAACAAAACATCGTCTTTCCTAGACGGATAACCATCGTCTCTCCTAGACGAATAACTAATCATCGGACGGATAACCATTCTGACATTCACTCGTCCTCGATAAAATATTCAGCTTCTTTCATACAAACATTTCTTTCACACAAAATTTTACATTTATTCTTTCTATAAACATTATCAATCTATGCAAGTTACAAAACTCAAATAATTTTTTTCAACATATTAATTTTACATTTCTTCTGACCAAAATGTCAAACTTAATTCATAATTTCAATTATCGTCTCACTATCCGACACGACCATCCTGACCTTTACACGTCCTCGTGTAACCCAGACCGTCAATGAACTAATATTACCGAAGTGTTATTGAAATAGCCATTTCTTATTTAGACCTAAATTAAACATCAATTCTTTCTTAATTTACACAATATTTTAGATCATCATAAATCAACCCATTTATACCATTCCAAATTTATTTCTGTACTAATAATACTTTTCAATACTTTTCGTACTAATTTATTTACATTATTCATCAAAAAAGCTTTACATTATTTATTTTTTCCACTTCGTTTCGCTCTTTTTTTATACTTTGTCAGTTTTTTATCAATTGCAACAAAAACAACTTCTCTTGGACCAGACCACAACGCAGCGATCGATAATCGTATATATCAATACGCACTTCATTTAACATTTCTTATTTTTCAACATTCATATTGTCTATTTCAACAGCTTCCATACCGTCTCTTTTAACGGTTTCCATACTGTCTATTTCAACAGCTTCCATACAATCTCTTTCAACGGTTTCTCTTGTTTCAATACTGTCTCTTTCAACAGTTTCTTTTTCAATTACTCAATCAGTTCCATATTAAGGATTCCAAATTCCACTGCAGTAATTCTCATTATGATTTGCTTTTGATTATGAATATCCAAATATCCAAATATCCAGTACAGAATACTTTCAGTGGTTACGCTGTAGATAATTAAAAAGTATAGCGCGAAGAGAAGTGACAGATAGATGAGGAGAAATAAGGTGAGAAAGGTTGTTAAAAGATTGGCAAAGAACACGAAGAGGTTCGTGAAGAGAGTAGTTAGTCAAACATCTACTAAGGTGAAGAGGAAAAAAGTTTCTGGTCCGACGTGAGGGAACACAAAAATATAGCGTATCTAGTAAATTGGTAGAACTGACTTCGCCGTTGACTACTTTATGTAGAAAGAGAATCCCAAATACGAGCCTACGGTTGTAAAGTGAAGGAAGATTAATAAGAAGAAGTCTGTCAGAATAAGAAGGTAGGCGAAGATTCGGGTCCCAATTAAGACCGCGTAACGCAAACTTAAGGAATTGCTTCTGTACCGATTCAATACTACGCTGGTGAACATCATATTGAGGGTTCCACACTGGTGAGCAATATTCTAGAGTAGGGCGAACTAACGAAGTTTATAAAACCTTTGTCACATATGGATTATCAAATTCTTTGGCCCAACGTTTAATGAAGCCAAGAAGACTGCATGCTCTATTAACAATTGAAGATATATGAATATTAAAAGAAAGTTTTGGGTCAAACATAACGCCTAAGTCTTTAAATGATGGTACACAATCTAACAGAACAGACTTAATAGAGTATTGAGCTAGGAACGGCGACAAACGACTGAAAGTCATAAAAGAGCATTTAGAGGCATTAAGGTGTAATTTATTAACGTGACACCAAACACAGAACGCATCGAGATCTGATAGCAAGTACTGTTGGAAAGAAGGATCATTATATGAATAGCAAATCTTCACGTCATCCGCAAACATGAGCACGCGTGAATGAGCCAAGGCCAAAGGCAAATCGTTTATAAACAAGGTAAATAACAGTGGGCCCAGATGACTGCCTTGGGGGACACCTGACGTAACTCGAACAGTTTTAGATATCGAGGAACGAAAAGACACCTTTTGGGTTCTGCCAATAAGATACGACTTTAACCAAGCCAATAGTTTCGGGGAAAAACCCATGATGTTAAGTTTCATGAGAAGCAAGGAATGATCAACCGTATCGAAAGCCTTACTAAAGTCAGTATAAATAACATCAGTTTGACACTTTTTACGGAAGCCATGGTGTACAAGGGTAGTCAATTCTAAAAGGTTGGTAAGCGACGAACGACCTTTCATGAAGCCATGCTGACAAGCAGAAATAGCGGATCTGGATAGGTGTTGAAGGGAAGACGTAATAATTTTCTCAAACAGCTTAGGTATTGCCGAAAGTTTGGCAATGCCACGGTAGTTAGAAATATCCGATTTGTTACCCTTTTTAAAAAGCGGAATAATAAAAGACTCCTTCCAAATATCAGGGAAGCGACAAGTCTCACTCGATATAAAGAATAACCGAGATAAAGGCTTAGATAGGGAAATCGAACACATTTTAAGGATGCAACTAGGTATATTATCAGGCCCGGGTACGAAGGAAGACGTCATAGATGACAAACTAGAGATAATACAGTCTTCAGTAATATTAGGAAAAAACATACAATTTAAATGTGGAATTGTGAAGGGATAAGGTGTGGGATCCGAAGCAGTAGAAGAATAAGTCGACTGAAAGAATTTAGCAAACAGATCTGCAATATCTGAATCACAATTAGCAGTCTGGTCATTAAGTCTGAAGGTGGAAGGTAGTAAATTAGAGCGTCCTTTGGAATTAACAAAGTTATAAAATCTTTTGGGGTTCTTATAAAATTCAACCTCACAGCGAACGATATAATTATTGTAGCATTGAGTATTTAAAAGGCAAAATTGAGATTTGGCTACACAATAATTTGCATAGTCAAGTCGCGAACCAGTTTTTTTAAATCTTTTAAAATATCTCGATTTAATGTTACGGAGATTAGAGAGCCTACGTGTGAACCAGACTGGCGCACTGGAGACGGTAGAGACATTCACATAAGGAACGCATTTATCAATTAGAGAATTAAGAGCAGAGTAGAAAAAATTTACTGCACAATCTATATCACAGCACTCAAATAGAAATGACCAATCAAAAGAGAAAATAAGGCTGTTAAGAAGATTGAAATTTGTTTTACGAAAACATCTGCGACGAGAATTTGAGATGTTATTGAATGAATTATTAACGGAATTGTAAGAAATAGTAATTTCAATGGTAGGGTGATAAGTATCTTCAGGCTTAACTAGGGGCTGCGTTTGTGATACAGCACTAACAGTGGGATCAGAGTCAAAAACAAGATCGAGGATTCTTTTAGAAGAGTTAAGAAAAGAATTCAACTCATATAGCGGACATTCAAGTAGGCTATCAAGAAAAACATGTTGAGATGAAGGAATTAAGAAAGATAGATTATCATCATATAGCTAAGCTACCTTAATGAATTAATTACTATTTGTATTTTAGCTTAAGCTTTTTCGTCGACTGCTGACTTAGTTGACGTAAATAAATAAATAAATAAATAAATAAATAAATAAATAAATAAATAAATAAATAAATAAATAAATAAATAAATAAATGAGCATGGTTCCGTCAAGAGCGCCACACGCCATGTTCCAACTTTCGTTTTTCACTTGTGCTTGCTCAATGACGCAGTCATCTGTAATCTCAAAACCATAGATCAAATATTACCATGCAACACAATATATTTACCATGTGGTTTCTTCATACCTCCCTATTCACAAAATTTCCATATCGAAGGTTATTCCAACACCATTGCAACTTACCAAACAACATATCCTCGAACCGGGATATCTTTCACGCGGGCGGAATATAACCATGTGGCAATTTTCTGTAATCCTCATGGCAATACGTTCTCCTAATATGCAATGACTTCAAAATGTATCTATCACCTTCTACTCTAAACTTTGCATTTTTTTTGTCGATATCAATCACTATCGCACGGCGAAATCAAGCTCAAAGGATGTGTCTTTTTTTATCGATAAGGACTTGCTTTGGTTACACTATTAACTGTGCAATTCAAATCAAGTTGTACCTCGCCATGAGCATCCTACCACGACCGGGGGCCAGATTCGACCGCGGACAAAGGAGTTTAAAAGGAACCCATTTGCATTTCTTATTTCTGCTCTTTACGTGTATGTGCGCCATGCGCTTCTCTTCTCTATGTTCTATCGTAAAGTCAAAATATTGTAAATGCGCCCACCAACGGAGTACCATTGGCCTTGGATCCATCTTTGCTCTTGATGCTTTCAGGGAATTATAATCCGTATACACAACGAATTCACGGCCAATCAAATACTGTCGAAAATGCTTAGCTGACCCAACAACAACTCTGCAGAAAAGGTTTTCTTACTAACGTATTCCACTACATGAGGATTGCCGTTAACGACGTATTAACATAGCACAATAATCTTGAGAACCATTGGAAATTGTGGATCATATATTTTCAGTACTGGCTTATTTGGGAGAATAGAATAGACATGAGTATCTTCCTAATTGTTTCCAAATGGTCATCCCAACCAAAGACGTTTTTGGTCGCAGTTAGCAAGTATATCGGTTTCATAACCTGAGAGAATTAGGCCTCGTACCTCAGATACTGCACCGTAGTCTTAAGGAACTCACACTTCGAAATGTTAAATGAAAATCCCGTCTCGGTTAGTAACCCAAAACAACCTTACTATAGTTGATGATACTATGATAATATCATCCATGTAGACCATCATAGGTATATGCTAAATTTTCCAAAGCATTTAATACGGCTCGCTGAAAAACGAAAGGAGCGTTCTTGAGGCAAAACGGCATTGTTACATACTCGTACTGCTCCTCATGTGTTACAAGCGCACTTTATTAGTCATATCCAAACATGTAGAATATTTTATAACCCTAAGTCTAGCAATTTGATAACTAATAAGGAGTAACGCAAATCTATCACAGACCGTGCTGGCATTTAACTCACGATTATCAATTAAGTCGAACGATATTACAACTTGGCAATTAATTTATAGGTTTGCGTACAAACACATTTTCATTTGGACTCAATCCATATGGACTCCTGTGCACCGCCCTTAGGCAAATACTTTGTTATTTTGTTGAAATCGCATAGTGCAAGCTCAATGATTAATTGTTTTGTTAAAATTTAAGTAAATTTTTGAATTTTGTTAAAAAAAAAAAAAAAGAAGAAGAAGAAGATACTCTGTATGGTA
This sequence comes from Drosophila paulistorum, assembly GCA_018152135.1. Lineage (NCBI taxonomy): Eukaryota > Metazoa > Arthropoda > Insecta > Diptera > Drosophilidae > Drosophila > Drosophila paulistorum. The sequence continues at coordinate 483,557 of JAECXG010000194.1, read as the reverse complement.
TGGTTAAGAATAAAACTTATTCAGTTTATGTTATGAAACTCAAAATGTGTCTCTGAACTTGATATTTGGTCATTACACGAGGATGTGTGAATGGCAGAATGGTTATCCGTCTAGGAAAGACGATGTTTTGTTATCCGTCTAGGAAAGACGATGTTTTTTTATCCGTCTAGGAGAGACGATGTTTGGTTATCCGTCTAGGAGAGACGATGGTTATCCGTCTAGGAAAGACGATGTTTTGTTATCCGTCTAGGAGAGACGATGTTTGGTTATCCGTCTAAGAGACGATGATCGAGTTCCGTTAGGTAAGTTTGAAGTTAAAAATTAAAATATTACACGAGGACGTGTAAAGGTCAGGATGACCGTGTCAATTAAGTGACTAATAAGTCAAAGCCTACTAGATAGTTGACAAGCATGTCAATTGTAGCCCTGGTATTACCTTTGCAGCGGCTGCAGACTGACGTCTGGAATGTTGCTGGGAATGCTGACTTTGCAGGATGACAATCATCTTTGCCTTGGCAACATGTTTAGAAACAAATTGGTCAATCTGTCATCAGGTCAGGTCCTATATAAAGGGGAGCCTCGGGCTAGAGAGCTCAGTGAAGAAACCCCCCTGGGCACTAGCCGTACAGAAAAAGGTATAAGTGAAAAGTAAAAGTGAAAAGTAAAAAGTCTAAAGTGAAAAGTAAAACTCTAAGTGAAATAAAAAGTACTAAGTGAACAATTCCAGTTGAAAATATGAGCGAGGCGAGCAAGAATCCTGACGTCCCGACATATACATATTTTAACTTATATGTTTATATATATTTCATTATTCATACTTCAAAATCCCCGCTTCACTAAAAAGTAAAATGAACGAACCAATTTAATTTCAAGTTTCAACATTTGAACTCTCAAATACAATATTACAACATTTATTAATTGTTCTGCCTGGTCGCTTGTGCTAGAACATTTGCCATTTTGCTGTTGCTTTTTTAATTAGCCACAAAAACTCGGAAACCAAAATCCACCCACTTCATTTGCTTAGGATTTAGATGTATGTATTTATGTATGGACCTATTATAAATCTGGCGAGCTTAATATATATACTAGTATCTGAAAATAAATAATAATTCTTTATCCAAATTAGGGGGACTATGAGGATTTCGAAATTCATTTTCCAAACAATTAAGTTGTTGCTGTTGGAAGTTTTCATTGTAGGCACAGCATTGACATTTTGCCAATTTGATTTAATGATCTCGGTGTATTTTATAAAAAAGACTTTCTTTAGGGCAAACCCCACACCTGATTTGTAAACTCTCTATATTGTTTTAGCTATTAATCTCTTGGGATTGTCTTTGTATTTTCGGATTTTATTCTTTTTTTAAATTAATTGCACATGTGGTCTTAATGCCTATATTTCGAAAGAGTGTGGCCGTACTCCGTATTGACCAAATTGGGTTATCGTGGGAATAATTCACTAAGGAGACGAACGGAATTATTTAAAATATTCCTAATGTTTACAGGTTAAAGATGTTTACCTACATATGTATTTACCTTAATAAAATATAGAATTTAAATCAAAAAAATAGGACAGGTTGTATATCTCGAATTCAGCCGTATCGGACCACTACATCATATAGCTCCTAAACAAACGTCAAAATCACGAAGAAGGACATTTCTCAAAACCTTCTCTGTTTTCTGAGCTAATGTCGTGAAATTTTATAATCGAGAGTTTGTAATACCTATTAACGACCAAATTTGATAATGATCGGGTGATCATATAGCTCCCATAGGAACGATCGATCGAAAACAGTGATTTTTTTACTTTTAGATAAAACTATTTTACTTTGATGGCTATAGCTAAGGAAAGAGTTACCAAAAAAGTTGCAAGGGTATACAAACATCGAAGGTGGTCCCGGCCCTCTAGTTTTTCATTCATTTGTTTACTAATATTGATATTACAGAGCTGCATGAATGAAGGAACAGTCAAAGTCAAATGAATCCATTCGAATTGAATTCGAATGAATGAGTGACAACTCCACAATGAAATGAATAAGTGTGAGTTAGTACTTGTCAAATCTCTAAAAATACGTAACTCTGTTTAATGAAGGCAATAAATTTAGTGTCAAAGCATCGAAATGTACTAACTCGAATTATCACAGTTTTACTGGGACGTCTTATAGCAACAACAACTAATTATTTCATCAAAAATACAACAACATTTTTGTAAACTAAGTAGTACTCCACTGAGCCACCGACCACTCTAATTTAGTCGTATAGTAATCACATATAGTTCAAAAATGTAAAATACAAATAAATACTAAATATGTACTAAAATCAGAATTGTCAGTCGTGTAAAAATGTAAAATACAAATAAATACTAAATATGTACTAAAATCAGAATTGGGATTCGAATGCATTCGAATCATAGCAACTCATTCAATTCGTTTTGTAACAAAAAAAAAACTTTTGTTTCGTTTGAATTGCATTGTGTAATTGACAACACTGTCGGGCGTGTACCTGAGATGTTGAGTTTACAGCAACATGTTGACTAATAAATGTTGCCAAAGTACGATAACTGTCATCATGTGAGGTCCTATATAAGATGGGACATTAGGCTCAGAGCCCCGGTCCGAAACTAACAAATACAGCATGATGGAGATGATTAAGGCAGTAAGAAATGAACACGTGGAAAAGAAAGGTACCGGTCCGATAGTCCTTCCAAAGTTTAATCCTGATGCCGCAGGATCAAGCGCCTTTGCCTGGTGCTCTACAGTGGATTTCATCTTAGAAGAGAACTCTTTAGAGGGCAGCGCACTTCTCATGGCTCTAAGCAAATCATTAGAAAGCAGTGCATCCAGCTGGCTTCCTCAAATATCCTTTGCTGGAATGATATGGCCCCATTTTTAGGAATTGCTTCTGCAGCAGAATATTCGCTGCAGCGCAGGCAGCAAGAAAATCAATGTAAAGCAGAAATGAAAGAATATCCGTTACAATTCAGAGATCAGATTATTCGAGATTAATAAGAAAGAGATAGACATACTGCGGTGCTTATATACATATTTTAACATATATGTTTATATATATTTCATTATTCATACTTCAAAATCCCCGCTTCACTAAAAGGTAAAATGAACGAACCAATTTAATTTCAAGTTTCAACATTTGAACTCTCAAATACAATATTATAACATTTATTAATTGTTCTGGTCGAACGATTGCTTTCAAATGAAACATTTGATAGTTAAATATACCTGTTAATGACTGTGCCGAATTTGGTAAAGATCGGGTAACTATATCATATAGTGCCCATAGAAACGATCGGTGGAAAACAGTGACTTTCATCAAAAAGGTTGTTAAATCGATCATCGCAGTGATCTCCTGTCTATTTGGCTTTGGGCTTTACGGGCCACACTCTAGACCGAGCAACGCAATTATTGCTCAGTTTAACATAGTAACATATTTCTTTTTTGCAAACAATTTTAATTTATGATGTATTTGATTGTTGTGCGCTCTTTGAAGGTTCTACTGCACTCCGGGTCTAGCTTGTCGCGTTGCCGGTGCTGGTCTTCGCACAGGCTCCGGGGTCTAGCTTGTCCGATACAGCTTTAATACTATTGCAAAAAGGGTATATTAATTTTGTTCATATAAAGTATATATATTCTTGATCAGCACGAGACGAATTCAAATAGCCATGTCCGTCCGTCCGTCGGTCCGTCCGTCCGTCTGGATGTAGGCTTGTATATACTGCAGGCGTTGTATATCTCGGATTCAGCCGGATCGGATCACTATTTCATATAGCTCCCATACAAATGGCAAAGTCACGAACAGCGACTTTTCTCAATAACTTCGTTATTTTCTCTGATATTGTCGTGAAATTTAATATTAGTGAGTTCATTATAGCTATAAACGAATGTGCCAAATTTGGTCAAATCGGGTGACTATATTAGATAGCTCCCATAGGAACGATCGATCGAAAACAGTGACTTTTGCCAATAACTTCGTTTTTCCTGTGTTAAGATTGTGTGCCGTTCTTTCGCAAACATTACTATTTTTTGATAAAACGTTTTTCCACTTTCACGGCAATAAGTGATGAAAGAGTACCAAACAACTTGCAAGGGTATACAAACTTCGGCGCGGTCGAAGTTAGCCCCGGCCCTCTGGTTTTTTGACGTTACTTTTCCTTACTTTACTTTTATTCAAGCTTTAATTAGTTTTAATTTTTGATATTAATTAGTATTAATTTAATTTAATGATTAATGGCAAGAGCGACCAACTGTAGTAGCTTCTCTTGCTCCCAATTTTTTAAGCTTAGCTTGCCGCCAATATCTCCAGAATTGTCCCCACGAGTTCTCACGACGACACTCCAACACATTTACAATAATTACGATATACCAGCCTCATTGCCACGACACGATCGTCAATCTGTTTGCGCTTCCAGAATCTTTGCCACACAAACTTCAGGGTTTTCCCTACACTGCTCACACCTCCACGATTCTCCCTCACTTGAACTTGGACGTTTCGCTATCTCTCTCCAACACACAAGCATGTATCAATTGGGGTGGGTTTTCACTGATCTTTGTAACATTGAGTTTAAATCAAAGGCACATTTTTTTTCGAACTTTCTTTGTCCTTGGCGACTCAATTTTAATGAATTTCTCGCCACTTGGAACTTATTTGTTTCAATTATTAGTGTTCTTTATTTAACAACATTGTTTTGCTGCACGCTAATTCGTCCGATATATAATTGCATCTCACTTCTGACACCAATTTGTGGGATTGCCTTTTATTTTTTCAAAAGAAAACAGTTTTATTGAATTTTATTAATACTTAGTATAACATTCTATATTTTTTCGAGTAGCCACGAGGAACCCAACGGTCGTCCAGACTTCACTATACTCTCTTTTTATATCGATTGTTTTTTCTTATCGATAACAATGTCCAAGTTCCAACTTATGGCCTTCAGCACTGGTTCAACAATCGACTGCTTCTTGTGACTTGTTCCATTCCCACATTTACAGCTGTCTGCAATTATTACTGCAGATTTATTTCATACTTCGCATATCATACACAATTTTCCAATAGACTATCAAGGCGTCTTTGACGCTACTAGGATCGATGAGCGTTAGCTCCGATCCCTCATCTAGAAATGCAAAAGTGTTAATAACTTTCGATTTATTAATGATTTGTATTGGAATGTCACGGAAATAGGTTGAAACAGACTCTCTGGGTCGTTGGATGTGCTTGTTCTCCGGCGTATGCACGTTGGCCTGTTTGGGCTGCTAGATTTTGCATATCGTGGATCAATGGGTGATGTTTGCTTCGGCAGCCTCGTATGCCGCAAACCTTTTCACGTTGACACTTTTGGTGATGACGGTGTAGGCATTGTTGACAGAGCTTATGGTTTTTCAGAAAAGACATTTTTCGTTGATGTGGAGTAGCTTTGAACGATGGGCAGCTGTGTATTTTGTGTCCCGTAATTGCCTGGCTTGCTGCTTCAGCTATTGATGGTGTCTTAGCGTCGTTGGGGAACAATGCCCACTGCAGCTTCAGTTGTGTAGGGAGTTTCTCTACTAGCTCTTGTACGAACATTGGGTTCTGCATGTAACCTGTGAGTCCACATTCTTCCATCGTTGAGTAGATGTTTCGTACACACAGTGCGTACTCGATAAGTGGTTTATCTTTTATTGCGGGTAGTTGCTGCGTTGTTTCCAGTAAGTTGAGCAAAATATGTTCTGGCCGACCGAAACACATACGTAATGTTTGCATGATCTCAGGGACCATTGTTGGCAAAAGCAGCTTGGATTGAACTAACTCACATGCTTTTCCATTTAGGTTAGCTTGCAGCCGCATAAGATTTTCCGCATTCGTATACCCAGCGATTTCCGTACATGTCTGAAAACTACTGTAGAACAGAGGCCAGTTTTGGGGATTGCCATCAAATGTCGGAAGTTCTTTCGGTATCGCTTGACGGGCTGGAAGTTGTTCCGCGTTTGGCATTGTTGTATTATATACGTGCATTTGCACTTTACTTTCTGGATAGTACGATGCAGCCCTGTTTTGAGTGTTGTTAAAATTTCATCTGCGTAGTATTTAGGAGTTGTTGTTCGCTTGTCGTAGCAAGCCTGATGTTTGAGGTTAGGAACGGCAGCTGCGGTGCCTCGTGATCGTTATGCCACGTGTCACGCACAGCTGAGTGTGACCATCGCTTTTTGTGTGGCACAAGTAAAAATAGGAACCTCTGTCCTAGCTGTGTCCGGGAATATTTTTGGCGGGCATAGTCCAAAGTCCCGATCCGGTTCCGGTAGCAGTCCCGTTGGTTTTGCTGGTGACAAAGTAGCCTGAGGTTCGCCTGCTCGTGTGGTATTTCCGAGGTTCTGCAGAGCGTTGCTCAATATGATTGTGATGACCTCCGTTGACACGTTGACGCAGTCGCAGTTCCAGCTGTTCTCAGATTTCTCGTCTATTGCTCGATTGAATTGCAACCTCGGGTCATTGTCTTCCCGCGTGCATTTCTTGCAGTGATATATTCCACTTGGTAGGTCTTTTGTTGCCATGGTTTACTAATGAGTTTATACTCTTATACCTATTTAGGTCGGTTGTAAACGGTTGACTTTTGATGTTATGTATCACAATTTAGCGATTGGTTCTGCAATCATCGAGGTTAACCACTATATGATTGGTGTGTAGAACCGTGGGTTAACCCGTTGAGTTGATTTAAATAATTAAACTTCTCTGCTCATTTAGTGGTTTAGTTTATAGAATTAATTTAAGGGCGATTAACTTATAGAATTGTTGTATTTGGCGCTAAGGTTCGATGTTTTAGCAGGCCTACAAAAAACACGTCACTTTTCACGTGATACTTCATATATTTCTTCCACGTGTATTTCTTATGATAATTTATGCGTATGCGAGTGTGTGTATGCGAGTCGTTCGTATGCGAGCCGCTATAAATTAATCGCCCTTACTCGCGGTTGTAACAAAACTGTTTTGTCGGCCGCTTAGTAACAAGCATAGAACCTAACATGTAATCTTAAAGCGCAAGAAGCAACGGTTAATTTCCCAGCACGTATGCTGGCGCTTAAATATAAGTATGAAAATGAAAGAGAATGAGTGATATGGGTTAACACATTGGTGGCTGTGTCGGGTCTGCTGGGCAGTTAGCGGATTTCGGCGGCAACATCACTTGTGCCATCTTTTTCATTAATAGCATCTAAAGGATCAGACACCTTATCCATCATACCATCTCTATTTTCACTTAAGTCTTCAGAGACCTGACCATTAAGTACTGCTCAATGTCAGTTGAACATCAGCCAACGCATCCTGCCACGATCTTTAACTGGTTTCTACAGCGGTCAACATATTTCGAAGTGTATTCATCACTATTTCAACTTGTCCATTTGCCATACAGGCACCTGTGGCAATTAAATCTAAAACAAGGATGGCCACGTAGTGGCCCTTTTGGCTCCCGTGGCTCTTTACCGGCAGAGGCTGGGCTGAGAAAAAGGTCATTTTTTGGTCGAACTTGTAGACAGAGGGACGGACAAATCCCGATTTTTGCGGGGAGGGGGAAAAAGGTCGCGATCTCGAGCTCGTAGCTTGTAGGCAGAGAGACGGACAAGTACCGAATTTTGCGGAGAGGGGGAAAAAGCTCGGGATCTCGAGCTCGTAGCTTGTAGGCAGAGAGACGGACAAGTACCGTCGCGATCGCGAGCTCCTTTTTTTCGAGCGACCTTTTTCCCCCTCTCCGCAAAATTCGGGACTTGTCCGTCCCTCTGTCTACAAGTTCGACCAAAAAATGACCTTTTTTTCTGCCCAGCCTCTGCCGGTGAAGAGCCACGGTAGCCAAAAGAGCCACTACGTGGCCATCCTTGGTCTAAATTAATCTTTTGAGACGAACAGAATTCCCGAAAACCTACACTCGCAAAACATCGACTTTGATCAGTTATTATCCGAGTAGGCAACCCAAACAAGGATATGATTGATTTTAGGGCCTTAATACAGCTTTCTGTATTTATTTTCAGTGTGTATTATTAAATTGTTTGTAACGCACAGAAGGAGACGTTGAGGAGAAGCTGAGTCGATATAGCTATATCCGTCTGTCTGCCTGACCGTCTGTCCGACGGAGCGTATGCGTTTTACTCAGCCATCTTAAGAGCTATCGAGATGAAATTTTTTTTGGGGTCTTTTTATTACACTGGTAAGAAAAAGTATGAAAATCTTTGGGAGCGGACTATTATATCATATAGGTCTGAAGCAAACAGAGCACAAAAATTGGAGTATCCCCATGAAATTTACCATTACGATAGAACTTAATATAAAATCTCAGATCCCAAAATTTGAATCTGATCGCAAAGTTACGCAAGTTACAGTCAATACAAATTGGCTCAAGCGCTGCCGGCAGCGCTGCTTGCAGCCCAGTACGTCATCATCAAATCAAACAGAGCACATGCATACACACAGACGCAACGCTACACGTACTGTATGCGTATGCGTGTTGTGTTGTGCTTTGCTTAGGGAATGATGGAAGAAGAAGAAAAATTGTAGAAAAATCAAAACTGGGTTTTAGCCGGCTTCAGGTCAATAAATCTTACTTACGAATTTATTTGTAAGATTTTAAAATCATAGGCAGCACAAAAGGTGAGCAGGTTGTCTGTATAGCTATTTCAAGAACCACAAAGTTCTATCATCAGCAGACTTTGCTAAAGAATCCACAGTTTTAATGGCCATACCATATCTTCAACGCTAGAAGTATTTGGGAATTCCAATTACATGAAGCGAGAAAAGAACGGCAAAGCTTGCAACTGCAGATTCCACCCCAAGAGTACAGTTAAATATATCTTAGTACGACTAGCCTTTAAAGAATTACAGTCCGTATATACTACGTATTTTCAGCCCTTGAGATAATGACGGATGTGTTTAATTGCGTTAACAACTGCCAACGTCTCCAACTCGTAGGAGTGGTACTTCGATTCGGCAGGAGACGTGCATTTGCTGTATTATTCCACAACATCGGGTTTGTTATCAATTCTATGCAGCATATTGCTCCATAGCCAACCAAACTATCATCTGTGTTCAACTCCATTACGTGTTTTGGATCAAATATAATTAAAAGTGGAGCATCCGTGAAAACAGTTATTATTTTTGATCGGATTTGCTCGTGCTCTGGTATCCAAACAAAATCAGTGTTTTTCTTTGACGTAAGGAGATACAAGGGTTTTAATATCTCTGAAAGTTTCGGTACAAACTGTCGGAAATAAGAGGCCAAACCTATAAATTGTCTCAATTGAGACACAGTTTGGGGAGGTAGTAGTCCCAACAACGCTTCAATGTTTCGTCTGTTTATTCTGATTTCTCCATTACTTATTTCATACCCCAGATACTCTACCCTAGTTTTAAACCAGAGGGCCGGGGTTAACTTTGACCACGTCGAAGTTTGTATACCCTTGCAACTGTTTTGGTAATTCTTTCCTTACCCATAGCCATCAATGTGTAAAAACGTTTTATCCTAAAAGTCTAATGTCTGCGAAAGAACGGCCTTCAATCTTAGCATAGGATATAACGAACTTTTTGATGAAAGTCACTGTTTTCCACCGATCGTTTCTATGGGAGCTATATGATATAGTCACCCGATCTTGATCATATTTGACACAATTATTAAAAATAGCACAAAACTGACTAATACAAACTTTTATGACAATAGCTATAAAATTAATGAAGTTATTGAGAAAGTCAGTTTGTGACTTTGCCGTTTGTATGGGAGCTATATGATATAGTCACCCGATCTTGATCAAATTTGGCACAATTATTAATAAGAACACAAAACTGACCAATACCAACTTTTATGACAATTGCTGATAAAATAACGAAGTTATTGAGAAAAGTCACTGTTCGTGACTTTGACGTTTGTATGGGAGCTATATGATATAGTGGTCCGATCCGGCTGAATCCGAGATATACAACGCCTGCAGTATATACAAGCATACGTGCAATGCTTCGTTCTATGCGTTGCACACTTCTGACCAAAATTAATATACCCTTTTTGCAAGGGTATAAAAAAGAACCCTTTGTGACGTTAAATGAGAATACCGCCTTACTCGAAGTATCTAGGTTTCGGCTATAATCAACACTTCATCGCTTTACACGACTGCGTAGGTGTGTACTAAAACACCTAATGCTTTCATTATCGCCCGCTGAAATACAGGTGCATTTTTTAGACCAAAAGGAATGGCCAAAAACTCATACTGCCCTTCATACGTAACAACAGCGGTTTACTCTATAGAATCTTCATTTATCGGAATTTGATAGAAGTCACTCGCCATGTCCAGACATGAGATATATTTAGCCCCGCGAAGCCTAGCCATCTGGTCTGAGATAAGTGGTAACGGATACCTATCAGCGATTGTATTTTCATTTAACATACAATAGTCTGCACAAAGACGGTCAGTGCCATTTTTCTTTTTAACTGACATCATAGGGCTGGCAAAAGGTGAGCAACTAGGACGAATAATATTTGACTTTAATAATTCATCTCTTTTACCCCGCACGTGGTTTTTCTCTTCCTCACTAAGGCTGTATGGACGCCATTGTTTGAAAGCTCTCAGCGTCCATTGTTTCGGCAAAACACATCGTATTGTAAAAATCTATCCATAATAACATGCATCAAAACCTCTAAATTGTATGGTTTTGCATTTATATTAGTTAAAACTGTGTACTACAAATGGGTTCGAGATGAGGCGAAATGCCATACTCCATCGCACTTTCTCTTCTGCTCTGGAGGAGAGGCAGCCTAACGCCTGGGGTTTTGTTGAAAGATTGCTTGTTTCCTGCCCTATGTCAGATTGTAGCCGTCCCGTCTCTTGCGAACAGAAAACGCCTTTAATTCGACTTGCATTTCCTTTCGCGTCTTGGGCACAACCTGAGCAACGTGAGGCAGAACCACTCACATAGCAGCTTGCTCCATAGTCATTCCATTCCATTTTGACAGAAGTGACGTTAACAATCGGCTTCCGTACAATAAAAAGCACTCTCCATCTTTTCGCCGACCATTAAAAATATTGAAAATTGCCGCAGCTGGAGTTTCGATGCATTTAAAATGCTGCAGAAGCAATTCCTAAAATTGGGGCCATATCATTCCAGCAAAGGATATTTGAGGAAGCCAGTTGGATGCACTGCTTTCTAATGATTTGCTTAGAGCCATGAGAAGTGCGCTGACCTCTAAAGAGTTCTCTTCTAAGATGAAATCCACTGTAGAGCACCAGGCAAAGGCGCTTGATCCTGCGGCATCAGGATTAAACTTTGGAAGGACTATCGGACCGGTACCTTTCTTTTCCACGTGTTCATTTATTACTGCCTTAATCATCTCCATCATGCTGTATTTGTTAGTTTCGGACCGGGGCTCTGAGCCTAATGTCCCATCTTATATAGGACCTCACATGATGACAGTTATCGTACTTTGGCAACATTTATTAGTCAACATGTTGCTGTAAACTCAACATCTTAGGTACACGCCCGACAGTGTTGTCAATTACACAATGCAATTGCCAGGTGTCTTTGTAGAGGAATATTAAGCAGTAATTATCAGCTGGTTGAAACACAGCTTACACAGAGGGAAATACAATATATAGACAGACAGAAGGAAAAAGGAAAAGGGACGTAGGAGATGTAGCACTTTCGCGTTTCTTTTCCGCATGAATGATAGAAAAATCATTCAAAACCAAATGAATGAATTGAATGACTTCGAAAATCGACTTTAACTGAATGAGTGTGTTGACATGGAACTCAGTCGCACAACATTCAAACGAAACAAAAGTTTTTTTTTTTGTTACAAAACGAATTGAATGAGTTGCTATGATTCGAATGCATTCGAATCCCAATTCTGATTTTAGTACATATTTAGTATTTATTTGTATTTTACATTTTTACACGACTGACAATTCTGATTTTAGTACATATTTAGTATTTATTTGTATTTTACATTTTTGAACTATATGTGATTACTATACGACTAAATTAGAATGGTCGGTGGCTCAGTGGAGTACTACTTAGTTTACAAAAATGTTGTTGTATTTTTGATGGCATAATTAGTTGTTGTTGCTATAAGACGTCCCAGTAAAACTGTGATAATTCGAATTAGTACATTTCGATGCTTTGACACTAAATTTATTGCCTTTCATTAAACAGAGTTACGTATTTTTAGAGATTTGACAAGTACTGTGGGCGGTAGATAAATTAACCAATGCCAGAATATTTAGGAGATTCGGGTTTTAGTTTCTTTAGATTAATAATAGTTTATTTATTTCTTAATTGTTTTTATTATTTATTATGGTTATTATTTATTAGATATAATTAATGTTTCCTCGATATTTGTCTTACACTCCTCAACGCTCAGCAACGACTGACTCACACGTCAGACCCGCTAAACTTTCCTCTCTCTCAGAGAGTCAATTAAAATACCGGGATCGAAGAGTAGCAAGAGAGCAAGTGTGACCATCTCTCCTGCTACAACTCGGCCGTCCTGACCGTAAGATCTCCTGATCCTTACATAATTAACGTTACAATAAGTTGAAATCTTATAACTACAAATTAGTTAAGGTACATTACATAAAAGTTTATTACAGTTTTCATTATTTTCATTTGTTTAATTCATAACTTTTAGTCACTTTTTCTTTTACCTATCCAATGTTTTATATTGTGGCTACTCCAAACACCTTGATAAGGGTTACGACTGAGCTGAAAACCTTCCACATCCTTAATTAAAAATCGGTCATTTTTGAGAACCTTGTCTATCACATAAGGCCATTTGTGTTTTGGAATGAGCTTTTTCGACGCTCCTATAGTTGAATCGAAATTCTTCACCATAATATAATCCCCTGCCTTGTATCCTGTGGGTGCTACCCTTTTGCTATTATACTGCTGTTCATTGTACTTCTGGCTTTGCTTCTGATGTATTTCCCCATCCTTTCTGATTGTATCCAAATTTTTTTGATCATTCACTATTCCTAACTGCTCTAGTCCTTCTCTTAACTCATCTGCGACTTTGCCTTTTTGCTCTACTCCAAAGAGCATTTTGCTCGGCAACTGCTTAATGCTCCTATGAAGTGTGTTATTTAAACAATGTTCAACATTCTCAACTATCAAATCCCAATATATACCCTTCTCTGGTTCCGATAATTTAGCAAGCATAGGTCCCAGTGTACGATTTACCCTCTCAATTTGGCCATTAGCTTGAGGGGAACCTGTGGCAATCTTAATGTGCTTAACGTTATTCTGAGTTACAAACATCTCGAACTCTGATGAGGTGAAACTGCTTCCTCTATCCGATACTATGGCAAAGGGTCGACTGTAGGCCCTAAAATAGTCTTTAAGAGCTAGCACCGCTTCTTTAGTATTCGTCGTCTTTGTTGGATATAGTCTGACGAATTTCGTAAAACCATCAATAATAACAAACAAGTGCTTTTTGCTTCTGCCTGATGCTATAGGACCACAATGATCAATGTGAATTAGCTCAAAGGGCCGATTCCCTTTAGGAATACTGTGCAACATTCCTTCCTCCTTTCCAGACTTTGGAGAATACGCAACACACTTTAAGCAATTGCTAATGTGTTTCACAACTTTCTCCTTAATGTTAGGAAACCAATACGCTTTCGAAATGGCATCCATTACTTTATCTCTGCCGATATGACCTAGTTCGTTATGATACTTGAAAAGGATTGACTCTTCCATTTCACTCGGTACACAAAACAACAACCTCCCGTCATTGGTTTTCCTGTAAATTATTCCGTTTCTCATTTCAAATAATTTATCCTCAGAAAATTCCAACTTTCTTTTTATTGTCTGCAACTTCTCGTCCCTGTTCTGGCATATAACAAGATTGTCTTCAAAACTATTTGTATCTACAACAAGTATGTTCGTACATCTACTAAGCGCATCTACATGTTGCATCTGTTTACCTGCCCTGTGCACTACTTCATAATCATAATTCTGTAGCTCAAGAGCCCATCTCGCAATTCTTGGGTTTAATTCAATTCGATTGAGAGTGAGAGTCAGTGAATTACAATCTGTAAGTACTTTAAAATATCTTCCCTGTAAATACACTCTGAACCTGCGGACTGCATATACTATTGCCAATGTCTCTAATTCGAAACTGTGGTACTTTGATTCTACATCAGACGTCCGTTTTGAGTAATAAAAAACAGGGTGCAGTTTTTTGTCTTCTTTCCTTTGCATTAACATTGCCCCAAAGCCTAACGCGCTCGCATCACAATGCAGCTCTACTTCGTCCTTGTGGTTATATATTGCCAACACCGGCGATTCTACTAATTTATCTTTGAGCAACGAAAAACAATCTAGCTCTTCCTTTCCAAATTTAAACATCCTATCTTTCTTCAATAGGTCATAGAGTGGTTTTGCAATTAACGAAAAATTTCTAATAAAACGACGAAAATAAGAAGCCAATCCCAAGAAACTTCTTACTGTGTGAACATTTGTTGGTATGGGAAAGTTCTTAACCGCCTCTAGGCCCTTGTCATCGGCTCTAATTCCCTCCTCTGATATGATAAATCCCAAGTATCTAATGCTGGACTGAAAAAACTCACACTTATCTATACGCAATTCCAGCTTGTTTCTGATTATCCTTCTAAAAACTTCTTTCAGTGTATCCAGGTGCTCTTCGGCAGTTCTACTGGCCACCATGATGTCGTCTTGATACACTATTACTTTATTATCTCTAATCATATCTGTAAAAATTTTGTTAACAAATCTTTGAAACACTGATGAGGAGTTTTTCAGACCCATTGGCATCCTGAGGAACTCAAACTGGCCTAACGGAGTGACGAAAGATGTATATTTAACTGAGTTTTCCTCCATGAACACGTGAAAATAGCCATCTTTTAGATCCAATTTAGAAAAAAATTGTTTGTCGCCAAGCTTGTCTAATAAATCGTCTATCAGAGGTATAGGGTAGTTATCTTTAACCAAAACTTTGTTCAATCTTCTAAAGTCAATGCACAACCTTAGTTCGCCAGCTTTTTTAGGCACTAACACAATGGGTGATGCATACTCCGACTCACTAGGGCGAATGATCTTCTTCTCCAAGTACCCGTCTAACATCGCCTGCAATTTCCCTTTCTCAGAATATGACAATCTTCTAGGCGCACAACTGAATGCCTTCGACCCTTCCACGTTGAGCTTCATTTCACATTTTACATCAGGCACTTCAGGCCTTTGTGCTACCAAATATGATCTCTCAAACAATTGCTCAAACCTTTCCCGGATTTTGAAATCTAATCTTTCACCTATTTTGCAATCAACTCCAGTGTTGAAACACTCGATATTTAATAATTCAAATTCTACTTCGCTTAGAGACTGGACATCAGCAGTTTCTTTTCTCTCTTCACATTTTCTATCAGATCTAAATTTTTCACTGACCAACTCAATAACAGCTTCATTCCTACTTTTCGTAACCATTTTGCTTCTATCTCCATTCTCTGTTTCACTAACAATCTTGCTATCAATTTCATTCACCATTTCGCTAACAATCTCGCTATCATCCCTCTTAACTATTTCACTAACAATTTCCTCGTCTTCCCCTTTGGGGTTACATTCTTTCGTGACTATTCTATTCTTACAATTTTTTGTTTTAACTATTTCATCAACTGTTCTCACAACATTTACATTTCTAGCTATTTGCAAATCTGTATGGCATGTCTGCAATGACAAGGACTCAAACTCCGACCGCTCTCCAAGTTCATTTTCGCCTTCTTTCCTTTCAATCGTAACCATTCTCAAGGCATTTAAGTCTAACTTAATATTACAAGCTTTCATAAAATCTCTTCCCAAAATTACATCATGGCTCATAGACTCATTATCGACTACTATTAAATGAAAGAATACTTTTATTGAATTTTTGAAAACAAAACATTTGACTTTTCCATATGACAAAAGTGGACTCTTATTTAATCCATAATACTTATGATTAAGTGAAATTAAATGTATCTTTTCTGGTAAACATGAGATTTTAATAAGTGAAACATCACTGCCTGAGTCTATGAAGCATGCTGTAATCAAGTAAGGATTAGTTGGTGTTTTAAAATATATCTTAACAAATCTTACGTCGTCGCATCCTTTAGCCAGCTTCTCCTTATTAAGTGGACACTTAGCCACCCAATGATCCAAGGCACCGCATCCGAAACAGGACCCTGGCACTCTGTCGGGTTTCCTACAGTCCTTGCTCATGTGGCCCTTCGAGTTGCAGTTGTAGCAACGGAAACCTTCTTTGGAACTTCTGCCCGTAGCGGCCACCTTTGTAGTTTCTCTTGCTGCTCGCTGTACCGGTAGCTGAATGCCTGAAAATGCACGGCGTAATTCTGCAATGCATTTGAATCCTTGAATCTGCGCTTGAATGCGGAGTCCCTCCACAGGAATCCCTTCAATGGCTTTGTCTACTCGCTCCTCTTCGCTGATGCAGATAGCATCTGACAACCTGGCCTTCTCATCGATGTAACTGACGAAACTCTCATTGGCGCTCCAAATTCGAGACTCGAATAAGCGCCTGGCATCTGCTTGAGACACAGTTTTCCCGAATGACTCGACGAGCTGCTCACAGATGTTGCCCACGGGTTCCAAAATGCGCGTACTATTGGCATGTAACCACTCATGAGCCCGTCCTTTAAGCTTGGAGACTAGAAGCATGTGCATTTGTACACCTTTGATTCCATATACACCGCTTATGTTTGTCAGCTGCGTGACCCATTTCTTTCCACACGAGTTCCCATTAAATTCCAACAACGCTTCTTTTGCTAATTGGAATTTTGCAGCCGACGAAAAACCGCTTTCCAACACCTCCTCCGAGCGTTGATTTACCAACACTGGTTCATGACGCTGGTTTTGCGCGCCAATCGGTTCTGCTGCCATCTCGTTTTCGCTGCCGCTGTCGTTGCTCGCCGGCACTGAATCGTGCGTTTCGTTTTCTGTCTGGCGTTGAGGCGCCACTATGTCGAACAATTGTGGACGCAGTAAATCGCACAATTTTTTTAGCAAGACATCAGTGTTGTTGTCTCCCTCTTTCTCATTTGTGGTCTCTGACAGTTGACGGTTACTTTCGTCTTCTGTACTTTCCTCGACAGTCTCAGTTCCAATAGATATGGAACAAGCTCCTCGTCGATCCACTGGAACATCGTTTAAGCGCGCCGCAAGCTCGGCCTTTGACCCTGTTGTAGGCAAGTCCAATAGCTTCAACCACTTCTTTAAAGTTGGCAAATTGTGAGCCTCAATGTTGATGTCCATTGCGTTAAAGTTCACCACTTCTGATATTGTGGGCGGTAGATAAATTAACCAATGCCAAAATATTTAGGAGATTCGGGTTTTAGTTTCTTTAGATTAATAATAGTTTATTTATTTCTTAATTGTTTTTATTATTTATTATGGTTATTATTTATTAGATATAATTAATGTTTCCTCGATATTTGTCTTGCACTCCTCAACGCTCAGCAACGACTGACTCACACGTCAGACCCGCTAAACTTTCCTCTCTCTCAGAGAGTCAATTAAAATACCGGGATCGAAGAGTAGCAAGAGAGCAAGTGTGACCATCTCTCCTGCTACAGTACTAACTCACACTTATTCATTTCATTGTGGAGTTGTCACTCATTCATTCGAATTCAATTCGAATGGATTCATTTGACTGACTTTTCCCTCATTCATGCAGCTCTGTAATATCAATATTAGTAAACAAATGAATGAAAAAATATCAAAGAAGCTAACTTCGGCTATGCAAAATTTATTTTCCTTGACTATGTTTTATGTTCAAATGTAATAAAAGACTATCACACAACATTGGGCAGAATCTTCTATAAAATTTTCAGTAACACTTTTAGAAGTGTTTTGAAATACTAGTTTTATTTGACCGGCTTCTCAATCAGTAATAACTGCACGCCGTCTATGATGATGAGAAGTCTTGAAAATACTTACAATGTATACTAGATATTCAAAAGTTTTTCTGAACTTAACCAACAAATTTTAAATATGATAACTTCGGCTATGCCGCAGTCCTTGGCAATAATATTTTTACATCTTCAATACTTATTTCTGGCATCGGAAAACACAATCCCTTCACACCAGTTCGGCTTCCAAGTCAACCGCAACATACGAAATTCGAACATCATTCGAACTAAAAATATCAAAGAAACTTTATCAAAGCCGAAGTTTTTATACCCTTGCAGTCCTTGGCAATAATATTTTTACATTTTGAAATTTCTTTCCCTGCAACTCAATTCATCAATACACAAACAAAACATTCAAATTATTTCTCTTTTTACTCCAAATTTTTCTTTCATCATTCCGTAAGCAAAGCACAACACGCATACCCATACATACTCGCGTAGCGCTACGTCTGTGTGTGTGTATGCATGTGCTCTGTTTGATTTGCTGATGACGTAGAACCGATTTGTATTGACTGTAACTTGTGTTCTATTTATCCGATCAAGTTCAAATTTTGGGATCTGAGATTTTATATCAAATTCTATTATATTGGTAAATTTCATGGGGATACTCCAATTTTTGCAAAAATTTTTGTTTCACCCGGGTAAAAATAGGCTCCCAAAAAAAATTTCATCCCGATAGCTCTTAAGATGGCTGAGTAAAACGCGTACGCACCGACGGACAGACGGACATGGCTATATCGACTCAGCTTCTCATGCTGATCAAGAATATATATACTTTATGGGGTCGGAAACGTCTCCTTCTGTGCGTTACAAACATCTGACCAATTTTATAATACCCTCTGCAAGGGTATAACTAGAGGGCCGGGACCACCTTCGATGTTTGTATACCCTTGCAACTTTTTTGGTAACTCTTTCCTTAGCTATAGCCATCAAAGTAAAAAAGTTTTATCTAAAAGTAAAAAAATCACTGTTTTCGATCGATCGTTCCTATGGGAGCTATATGATCACCCGATCATTATCAAATTTGGTCGTTAATAGGTATTACAAACTCTCGATTATTAAATTTCACGACAATAGCTCAGAAAACAGAGAAGGTTTTGAGAAATGTCCTTCTTCGTGATTTTGACGTTTGTTTAGGAGCTATATGATATAGTGGTCCGATACGGCTGAATTCGAGATATACAACCTGTCCTATTTTTTTGATTTAAATTCAATATTTTATTTAGGTAAATACATATGTAGGTAAACATCTTTAACCTGTAAACATTAAGAATATTTTAAATAATTCCGTTCGTCTCCTTAGCGGAACGATCGGAGGAAAACAGTGACTTTGATTAATAAATTCGTTATTTGCTATTCTAAGATTGTAGGCCGTTCTTACGCAGACATTTGCCTTTTTAGATAAAACATTTTTCCGCTTTGATGACTAGGGGTAAAGAAACATTTACAAAAAAAAAACTTTGACGCGGGCGAAGTTGGCCCTCTAGTTCTAGATTCTGTTCACATACTTTTTACAAGCATATCTTAGTATCTCGCTCACTCAAGCATTCCTGCACCCTAGCACCCCATATATACTTTATGGGGTCGAAAAAGCTTCCTTCTGCTTGTTTCATACATTTTGGCGACTTCAATTTACCATTTCACCCTATGGTTGGGTCAGGGTCATTTATAGAAATTTCAAATTGACGAATTTCAATTTTTATTTAAAACCCTGCAGTTTATAGAAGCCCACGTGCATATTTCAGCTCTGTATACGAAACACAAGTTACAGTCAGTATAAAGTTCTGCACAAACGCTGCCGGCAGCGCGGCCAGCCTACTACGTCATTGTTCACGATCAACAGAAGACACGCATTGGGAAGAAAAAAAGACTTTGAAGGTGCTATTTGTATACTGATGAATTGGGATACGGAAAAAGAATTTTAAACATTTTTAAAATTTTTTTTTTAACGTTTAACATATTTAGGTTCGTTAAATCTAATCTTAAATTAAAGCCTAACAACAACTTTGAGATAAAACCTGGAGATACTGCAGGCGGCTTTTTCATATTAAGACGGATTCTTTTATTATTTATTTATTTATTTACTTTACGTCAACTAACACAGCAGTCGAAGAAAAACTTAAGCTAAAGACAGATAAAAATAAATTGAAGAAAGTAGCTTAGCTTTATGCAGTACTCAACATCCCCGACCCGGTGGAGCGCTTATTGGGCGCAAACTTGTGGCCAAAAATTAGGGTCAACCATAGCTGAGAAATATGGAAAAAATGGGATCTGCAAGTGATTGAGAGCCAGCATGATGCTGTAATTGATCAGAGTTCCCGTGAGGGATAGATTGAGGTACAACTGGGCTTGTAATGGGTACTTCAATCTGAAAAGAAGACCATAAAGAAGGACAAGAAGATGGTGTAGGCGAAAGTAAAATGGGAGAAGATGTAATATAGATTGCTGGCGAAAGCTTATGAGGCAACTCAAGAGTACATTTCTTGGGCAACTTCAGAAGGTGGAACAAACTTGAATTACGACAATAAATGTACGCTCGAATCACACTCGTTCGACAGCTGTTGGGCCAGTTTGTTTAAAGAAAGAAACTTTAAACGAAGATCCCTGTATATACGGCTGAAATTAAGCTGCTGACTGGCACAAGATGGGCAAGTCCAGCGCATTAAGCCAAGCTCAGGCTTAGACACAGACAAACCAGAAAATTTGTCGTAGTCGCGGCCGTTGAGGCCAGCACATTTTAAGTGAATAAGATTATCACAGAGCCAACAAGATATTGCTCTCTACTGATCGTCAAAACGAATGCTTGCAAATAGGTAGACAACAAGCCATTGAAAAGCTAAAAGAAAAACAAGGCAAAAAAATATATACAAAAATATATAAGAATATATAGAATAATTTAAATAAACAGCACAAAGATAATTATCGATAAAAAGTCAATAATTACAAATAAAACAAAGGGACAGCAAGAGTGCACAGCACAAGAGAGAGTGCAAGAACAGTTATAAGCCGAGCATTGAGAGGCGGCCTTACAAAAGTGATTACGCGGGAGAGACGCTGAGCACAAGCGCAAAGCAGGCAGAACAACAAAAACAGTGGTATGATGGGGTTCGATGAAGGGGGCATCTGCAGAAGCAATAACAAGAGAGAAAAAAATATAATAATTAAATGCACCAAACACTAATCACGAAAAAGAAAAAACTGATTAATTTGGCGAATTAAAATAAATAAAACACAAGAGTGTCAAGCAAACAACACCAGCGAAAGCGAAAACGAACTAAGCACAATTAAAAATTGAGAGAATAACAATAAATATTAATTCAATGCACAATGTTCCGATGTGCTTGCGCCACGTTAGACTTAAGCCAAGGTGGATGTCAAGGTAAGTGACATCATCGGCTTGAGGGATTGGTACGCTGTATAGCATTATAGCTGGACAATTTCTTCTGTTAAGCGCAAATGTAACATGTTTGCATTTCTGCTCTTTGACTCGTATACGCCATGTTGCTAGCCATTCCTCTACCACATTTAGGTGGTCCTCTAATTTTGCAGAGGCATGTATTGGGCATTTGGATCTGCTGAAGATTGCAGTGTCATCGGCAAAAGTTGTCGTTGTTAGTCCTAAACTTGTTTGTGAGTCTGCAGTGTACAGCAGGTATAGCAATGAGCCGAGTACACTGCCAGCTTTGATTCCAAAATCAGCCGAGACGGAGCCATTACATCAAACACCGAATTTAGAATTGTAAAGGTAAGATTGCATGACTTTGTGGATGTACTCTGGTATTCTTTGCCGGATTTTGAACATCAGACTCTCCAGCCAAACTCTATCGAAAGCCTGGGCAACATCGATTAAAACAACCGCACAGTATTTTTATACGCTTGCAGAGGGTATTATAAAATTGGTCAGAGGTTTGTAACGCACAGAAGCCGACGTTTCCGACTCCATAAAGTATATATGTTCTTGATCAGCATTAGAAGCTGAGTCGATATAGCCATGTCCGTCCGTCCGTCCGTCCGTCTGTGACACATATATCATACAGCTCTAGAAGAAACATTTTTGCAAAAATTGGAGTATCCCCATGAAATTTACCAATACTATAGTATTGAATATAAAATCTCACAAGGGGAACTTCAGGTATGCGAATCACCGATTTGGATGAATTTTGGATATGTTGTAGAATACCCCGTCATTTGAAGCTGTGTGAAATATTTCGGCGCACTATTCTATATTTTCCTTATAAATCGTGTTTAAAGCTATAGCTTCGGTGACTTATGGGTAAAACGCCGGATGGACTTCAAGCAGCTCGGCAGTGTAAGGGGTAGAGGTCCCGATTAAAGTTGGAGAAACCCAGGTTCAAACCCCGCCAGAAACAAGTTAGTTTTGGATTTTCATTTTTTTTTTTTTTGCCTTTTTTAATAATTATTTTTGAAATAGCAAAATAGGTCATTTGATGATTTGTAATCGGAAACATTTTTTATATACATATGTTGAAGCTTGTACGCTTGAGGAAATACTAGCTATACGCACGCCATTATGAACTGTACTTTGCGGGCAGGTTAAAAATATGTTAAAGCGAATGCAAAACTCCTCAAATGCCTAAGAAAATCGAGAAATTTCATCAAGAGAAGACTGCATTCAATTAAAGTATAATCCCTTGTGCATTTCCACTTGTCATCCCTGATATTGAAGGGAATGCTCAAGTATGCATGGTTCGCTTCAAAGTTGATGATGAGATGTGATGAGATGACATGAGAGAGTAATTTTCCAAAAATTTTATTTGGTTTGTTTCTTTCAAAATGATTTAAAGTTGGTCTATTTTTGGACAAAAGCATAATTTTAGCATGATGATGTATGATGTATGTATGTATATCACAACAAAAAATGTGAAGACAGAAGTTAATTCGTGTATTTTACGTCTATATTCGTATATATTACATTTATGTTTTTGTAAAGGCATACAAAATTAATTTCATCAAAAATCATCAAAAGACCTACATATTTAGCTATTTAAAAAAATAATTATTAAGAAGGCAAAAAAATGAAAATCCAAAACTAACTAGTTTTGGGCGGGGTTTGAACCTGGGTTTCTCCAACTTTAGTCGGGACCTCTACCCCTTACACCGCCGAGCTGCTTGAAGTCCTTTCGGCGTTTTACCCATAAGTCACCGAAGCTATAGCTTTAAACACGATTTATAAGGAAAATATAGAATAGTGCGCCGAAATATTTCACACAGCTTCAAATGACGGGGTATTCTACAACATATCCGAAATTCATCCAAATCGGTGATTCGCATACCTGAAGTTCCCCTTGTCAGATCCCAAATTTGAATCTGATACGATAAATAGAAAACAAGTTACAGTCGATATAAATCGGTTCAACCGCTGCCTACTACGTCATCAGCAAATCAACCGAGCACATACATACACACATACGCAGCTCTGTATGTGTATGTGTACTGTGCGTACAGTGCTTTTCTGAGGGAACCCTTCAGTACCAAATTGTCGCCGCCGACAATTTCGCCCAATTGTCCAAGCCACTAACGTCGGCAGATAAAAATTCTGCCAGCGTATTTCATGCTGAGTTTAGCCGACGGCACCCGAACGAGCTTATGTTGTCATCGACTCTCGATCGGCTGCGGAAAAAAAACGTAGAAAAAAACTTCGTATATTTCTCATTTGAGAGAAAAAAAATTGGGCAAGAAGTAATCATGCAGCAGCAAAGAAGATTTTATGCTTCGATGATTATTGTATACCTTAATTAATTATGAGTAAAAATAAAATTGATGGCGGATTAAATCTTTATATACAACACTTATATAAATATAATTTATATATTATTTATATGTACCCTGATTATGCAATTAATGAATCCGGTGCGTTTAGTATTCTTATTGTATATCATATTTACATACAGTTTTGCATAGTCGGCTATGCTTAATTACACTCGTTGTTTTCGGCACGCGACATAGCGGAAGCATTCCAATTTCTTTCATTACTAATAATATTTTAAATTTTTTTATTCCAGAGGCAGTTCAAACAATATTTCCGGGGCCGCCAATAAGGCCAAAAACCGTAAATTAAAGCAGGAGGCCTAAATTCATTTTATATTTTCAAATTATTGTTATAAAAAAAAATTATTCCAAAAATTATTAAAAAAAAAAAAAATAAAATAAAATATTTTTTAGTTTAGCGATATTGTCCCTTTAGTCCATTGGACAATCTTGGGAAATTGTCCCTCCAGTCCATGGTACAATCTTGGGAAATTGTCCCTCTAGTCCATGGGACAATCTTGGGAAATTGTCCCTCTAGTCCATGGGACAATCTTGCGAAATTGTCCCTCTAGTCCCGGCGACTGGAGGGACAATTGTCGCTCAATGGTCTTGTGCACGGGACGATTGGGCGACAATTGTCCCTCTGGTCGCCGGGACTAGAGGGACAAAAGCCACAAAGCGGCGACACAAAGCTTGTTTGTCCCGGCGTTCGGCAAGACATTTGGCCATTTGTCTTGGCGACTGGAGCGACATCTGTCGCTAGGTTGTCGTTCCGGTCTTGAAAGCTATGACATGCAATGTTAAATGTCGCCGCAATTTTAATGGGAGTGTCGCCACGTTGTCCCCTCGGACATGCGACATGTCCGCGGGGAATCCCCGGCGATTCCCCGGCGACTGGTACTGAAGGGAATGTTGTAAAAAAAAGAAAAAATTGTAGTAAAAAGAGAAATAATGTTTTGTTTGTGTGTTGAT
Source organism: Drosophila paulistorum (assembly GCA_018152135.1). Classification (NCBI taxonomy): domain Eukaryota; kingdom Metazoa; phylum Arthropoda; class Insecta; order Diptera; family Drosophilidae; genus Drosophila; species Drosophila paulistorum. Next base: position 458,895 of record JAECXG010000194.1, on the reverse strand, counting down.
GAATTGAGTTGCAGGGAAAGAAATTTCAAAATATAAAAATATTATTGCCAAGGACTGCAAGGGTATAAAAACTTCGGCTTTGATAAAGTTTTTTTGATATTTTTAGTTCGAATGATGTTCGAATTTCGTATGTTATGCGGTTGACTTGGAAGCCGAACTGGTGTGAAGGGATTGTGTTTTCCGATGCCAGAAATAAGTATTGAAGATGTAAAAATATTATTGCCAAGGACTGCGGCATAGCCGAAGTTATCATATTTAAAATTTGTTGGTTAAGTTCAGAAAAACTTTTGAATATCTAGTATACATTGTAAGTATTTTCAAGACTTCTCATCATCATAGACGGCGTGCAGTTATTACTGATTGAGAAGCCGGTCAAATAAAACTAGTATTTCAAAACACTTCTAAAAGTGTTACTGAAAATTTGATAGAAGATTCTGCCCAATGTTGTGTGATAGTCTTTTATTACATTTGAACATAAAACATAGTCAAGGAAAAAAAATTAGATCCGTGTGCTTAAATAACTTTAATTTTAACGCATCCGATGGCGTTCTCAACACAAAAAGAGTTCTTTTATGTGCCGTTCATGAATCAATCCTTCGATTCTGAATGCCAAGAAGTTTGTGTCAAGCTGAAAAGCTACCCTTCGACTGTAGATGACAGATCTTGGGCAGCAGATGTACACAAGAAATCCCGATTTGTAGCAGATTTGGTTGCTTGCAATGCACCAAATGATGGTCGTCGTGTCCAGGGTATTGAACACGGAGGCATTACTTCAAGGGCTGGACCCAGAAAAGGCATTAACAATGTACCCCCTGTTGAAATTGCTAAAAATGGAGGTGAAGAAGTTTCATCTAGTAGTAGTAAACAATCAAGCGGATATAGTAACGAAGCTGTTAGTCATAATAGTGATTATCTTCTAGATGGTGACAGTCTAATAGCGGCAGCTGATGCCACAATTATCCGTATGCATGAATTAATGGTAAAAAATAATACCCTTCCTCACCAACTATTCAAGTCTGATGACAAAATTAAAACAAGGAATAATCCGAATGCCGATATCAAACGTATTTTATCCCAGCGTTGCGATCCAGAAAATATTGAGGCTATTCAGAAAAAGATTAAAAAGTTAGCTAATGCTAAAAGCATCTCTCCTGTTGACGTCATAGAGCTCAACGACTTGCAAGAGTTTATTGACGACATGGTCAGAGCCCACGACATTCTCAAGGCAGAAAATGCGATACTAAGGCAGCTTGTTGAGAAACAATCTAAGCGTTGCACGATGGAATCTTTGATAATAGACCCCGAAAAAAGCAATGACATTCCATTTCTCCAAAATAAGATAGATAACCTTGCCAAGGAATTAAATATGTTACGTAAGGCAGAAGAAGATCAGCTTAAGTCTACCCAATTAGGCGCGCACGTTAGTGCCTTTAATTCAGGCAGTAAGGGAAGTGGCAGATTCGACTCCTATGAGGACACGTATACTGCTGGCTTTAGATCCGGTGTTGACGGTGGCGGCACAAAGAAAAATATAGAAGGTAAAGAAAGTGAAAAGCGAGCAGAGAAGGTATTATCAATGGAAACAAGTCTAGATAACATTCATAAGATTATTGCAGAGCGAAACGCACTGCGTAAGAAGATTCAGGCGTTATCTGATCTTGAAATTAAAGTAAACGAACTGCAGCACAAGTCCAATCTGGCCGAAGGCGTCTCTGATGACCTATCTCGAAATTTAAACGAACAGGATCAGTATATAAATGATATGGAGAACGAGATGCAGGAAATGCAGAAATATTATGAATCTGAGGTGGACAAGTCTAAATGCAATGAGGCTCTTTTAAAGGTAAGTCGGCGGCATAAAATTTTCAATCCAGCAATTTAATAAACAATCTCGCTATTAGTGTCGCTGTGATGACATGAGACAACAGCTAATGACGGCCAAGTGTGCAGCTCAGCGGGCTGAATGTCAGCTTATGGAGATCGATGTGTTACGTGGTGAATTGCGTAAGCGAGATAATGCCTTAAATGCTTATGACTGCCAATACCAACAACTAATGGTAATTTAGTTTGTAAAAATTATATATTCTTATAGACTTATGCTTTAATTGAAGTAATTTGGAGATACGTGTTTTACCTAAATGTCATAACGTCAAACTGATTCAAACGTCTGATTGGACTTCACAGCTTGTACTTCCCCTTTGCCCCCATGTACTATGATAGTGTCCCTTTATCTTCAAAAGTTATTCTCGGTTACTATATATTCCTCGGTCTGATATATTCCTAACCACTTTCTTATTAAATTTCGTTAAAATATTGTTTGTGAACTCTAAAAACTTGTTTTTTTTTTTTAAATTTCATCAGAATATTGTTTGCGACCTCAACCAGAAGTTTACCATTCGGCCGGGTAATTGTGTTGGTTCGTCTTCCGAGTGTCCAGATGTTGGCGACGATTTAGCAGTTTACACAGGGGCAACACTCGATCACATTATGAACGAACTATGTAATCAGGCAGATTGCTTTAAACAAATTAATCTAAGGAAGTCACCAGATGCACCCCATATAAACTCGCTAGATGACTGCTCGAGAGAGTTGGATCGTCTTAAGGACATGCTTTATCAAAAGAATGGCCAGCTAGATAAGTTAATGGAAGAGAACGAATGTCTTTGTCAGGATGCCGCTGACAATAACAACCGCTTAAGTGAATTGGATCGAAAGGTTCAGCAATTGGACGAGGACACAAAATTTATGGAGGATGGTATGCGGGAGAGTATAGGCCTCATTCAGGACATTGGGCATGTGGCCAAAGAAAATGATATCTTAAAAGATCAGTTAAATAATTTCAAAGTCACGGAAGCAAATAAACTCTTAAAAAGTTATAAGGATGAACTCGACGACTGCCGATTAAAGATGAGTGTGCTGCAGGAAATGAATAAGAAACTAAGCGATGCTTTAGATAATATAGGCGGCGATCCTAAGTCAATACAGAAAGAATTTGATGAAAGGGAAAATCTGACAAAAATTGACGAAAAGGACAAAAAACAATGGGGAAAGATAGACGACGGGGGTCGTAGGCCACCAGATATTCAGGACACCTTAGAGATAAAAAAGGATGGTGAACTTGGAAACAAATCCGAAGAAAGGCGTAGTGATCGACCCGGAGAAACTCGTAGACTGGAAAAACTGCAACAAGATGAAAGCAAAGAACAAAGTGGTGTAACTCCAAAGGATAATCGAGAAATTTCAGAAGAGCGAGAGGTAAGCTTAATACAAAAGGTTCGACCTGAAACCAACGAAAAGCATGAGCCTAAATCATTTGCGAAACTTGATAATGTACTAGAAAAAGCGGAAAAAGATAGTACAGATATACCCAGAATACCACCAAAAGACAGAAAAGAAGATCTTGAGAATATCTTTTTAGGCAATGAAAAGTATCAGTATCAAGAAATGAATCAATATAATGCAAAGGCAAAGCCTGAAGACAAATCCGAAGCTAGTAGAAAAAACATGCCCGCAGTTAGTGGTAATGAAAAAGCAGGGGAAAGCTCACGAAATAATTATAAAGAAAATGAAAATGAAATGATTGAGCCCAACGAAGCGCATGGAGATAAAATTGCAATGAATGAGCATGAGACTTTAGTCGTTCCAGTAGGGATAAAGCCAAAGATATCGGACGCATCTAGAGAAACCAGTAAAAAGAATAATCTTAACGGAAGGTTAGGAAAAACTGAAATTGAGTCTGACGATGAATTTAAAAAAGGAAAAAATCGGCATTCTCAAGGTGAAAAGAAGGAATACAAAAGAGTTCCAATGCTACCTGGTAATACATCTAATTCCAAGTCCGGACAGAATCCAAAAATTGAAGGTTCAGAGATATACGATCAGCAGATATTAGGTTCCGGAAAAAGGAATGTAAAGGTACAAAAAGGGACTCATAAAGATGATGTGCCTGGCGACGGAAACGCAGCTAGTTTATATTACGGAAATGTTAGGGACCAAACTGGAGGACAAAGACGTCAGCAACATACGGCACGCGACCTAAAAGAAAGTACTTCTGTACAGTTTGACGAATTTGTAAAACATACTGTCCAGTCGTTGTCGGCTGGAGAAGTTGATGGAGCTGGATTAGAAAAAGAGCTTCGCAAAATTCTCGACATGTTCATCGAGGAGTGCGGTTTCTGCTTCTGTAAGTGCAATATACCAAAGAGTCGGTTCTACGCCATTTGTCATAAGCTCTACCATCATGGGTTGCACACTTTGGACTTTAAGGAACTTGGCTACATGCATAAACGAATTTTTGCTGCTGCCGAAAATATTCTTCCTGGATGTCTATTTAACACAATTCTAAAGGATATTAACAGTGGTAAATGTCCATCACAGCCAATACCTCTAACAATATCAAATCAACAGTGCTGTACTTGCAAGAGCACATTATGCTGTGATCCTAACGAGGAAAAACTTATGCTCAAAGGTAAGACCGGCTATACCCACAGCGGGTTTTTGGTTTTTTTTTTATTTATATTTTTGATTATCATGACAAGCTAAGTCCGTCCAATCTGAAAACTATTGAAATGAATCTTTGTATTTAATCTATTTGTCGCTATGGTATAGCGACATAGAAAGGGATAGAAAGGAGTGATTTGAAGTTTTGCTCGGTTCATTGGTGATTGTTATTGCAAATGTTTGTCTTTCCAGTTGTGCGCCTTGAGCAGGATATCGAAAACGCAAAAATTTGTCTCCAAAATTTAAAGAGTATCCCATCAAACCTGTCCGTTTCAAATTATAATATTGGACCAGGAGCTTGCACTACTGAGTAAGTCCATAGATATAAAAAAAATTAAATCAAAAAATCAAAAATGTTACCTTATTTAGAGACACTTCTCCCATTCGAAATACCCATCGGCACTCGAAGCAAATAAGACAACTCAAAGTAAGACGTAAAAGCCGACAATATTATATATTTTATATAATATTATATAATATATATAATTCTAATTATTTTAAACCCTTTATAACAGCAACGTTATGCCATCCATCAGAACTCATGTTAGTCTAATTAGTCTCTTGCACTCGCATATATTTTGGATATCACATGGCTAAGTATTTCATAGAAGCCGTATGAACTCAACCGTGAAAATTCTTTGTAAAATTTACTGTTCTTTAATTTACAAATAAATAATTTGAACATTTCTTTTATTTTTTTGTAAATTGATTTTCAAAACTTGGTGAGACTCAAAAACGATCTTTATTGAATGTTGCCACGGAGCCCCCTTGATTGATATTAAAACCTTCGACTGCGCCCTTTGTATAATGCCGACATTGCCATAGTACGGCATCGTAAGTCCAGATGGGCTTCAATACGGATTTGTATAGGACTTTATACTCCAGACGTAGAGGGGACCGAGCATTGATGATCCAATGTAAGCTACTCGCATTCAGTTTAAGCCGTGACTTTTTTGCTTCGATGTGCTTGCGCCAAGTTAGTCTTCTCTCTAGGTGGATGCCAAGGTAAGTGACATCCACGGCTTGAGGAATTGGTACGTTGTTTAGCATTAGATATGGGCAGTTTCTTCTGTTAAGCGTAAATGTAGCATGTTTGCATTTCTGCTCTAATTTTGCAGAGACTTGAATTGGGCATTTGGATCTGCTGAGGATTGCCGTGTCATCGGCAAAAGTAGACGTTGTAAGTCCTAAACTCGTTAGTAAGTGTTCAGTATAGAGCAGGTAGAGCACACTGGACCGAGTACACTGCCGGTACACCAGCTTTGATTTCAAAGTCAACCGAGACGGACCCATTACATCTTACAGTGAATTTCCTATTCTAAAGGTAGGATTCCATGTGTTCGTGGGTGTACTGTGGGAGTTTCTGCCGGATTGTGAACATCAGACCCTCCAGCCAAACTCTATCGAAAGCCTGGGCGACGTCGAGAAAGACAGCCGCAAGGCATTCTTTTAGTTCGAATGCTGTTCGTATTTCGGATGTTATGCGATTGACTTGTTCAATTGTCCGATTTTTTTCGCGGAAGCCGAACTGGTGTGAAGGGATTGTGTTTTCCGATGCCAGAAATGAGTTTAGTCGGATCTGCAGGACCTTTTCAAAAAGCTTCGAAAGACATGGCAGCAAACTAATTGGCCTTTAGGATGATGGCTGGGTTTTGTCCTTTCCCACTTTAGGAATCATGATGATAGTGGACCTTTTCCATGCTCTTGGGATGTAGTCAATTCTTATTATAGCGTCGAACAGTTTGTATTTTATGACGATGGTAGGGAGTTCTAGGATAATTTTCGGTGTGATTAGGTCATGGCCAGGGGCTTTGTTCGGCTTTATGTGGTTCGAAATAACTGCAGTGATCTCATCCGATTGGAGTTCCGAGTACTCACTATCCGCTAATGTGCTCGGAGGGGAAAGTACAAATGAGTTTCATGTTGAATTTGGCTGGATAACCATTTTAAGATGTGTAGCAAATACGGATGCCCTGTCTTCGTCACTGCGGGCCCATCCACCGGTTGGACCCCTTATCGGTGAAACTGTCTCTGTAGGAGCGCTTAAAGTTTAGTGCTGGTTGGACTGAGCTTTTCTATGTATTTCCTTTGTGCCCAGATTTCCTCTTGTCTTAACTCCTTGGAGAGGTTGCGGCTGGCATGCCTTAGGCGAAGTTTTGCTGCTGGTGATCGAGTAATCTGCCATTCTCTTCTTAGACGTCATTATTCCGTTACTAATTATTCTATCCGCCGGTTCGTAGGCCTGTCAACAGGATTAGCGTAAGTAGAGGCATATGGAGTAGATACTCTTGCTGCAACTCCCAGCATCGACTAAAGTGCAGATTCAATATCCTCTGCAGCATCCAGTTTCGGTGAACAGTCATGTACGTTTTAAACTTAAGTCAATTTGTCTTGTTGTTTGTAAGCCTATAAGGACGATCAAGTACTTGAGGTCTTGTTAATAGTATGAATAGCATCGGAGGTTAAATCTAGCAGTGTTTCCGCAGTGATCCGATTACGCGGGATCGTCTTGGTTACTGCGAAATCAATCTAGACAGGCACTTTCTGTTGATCTGTGGGCCAGTAAATAGGCCTACCCGGTGAGACGCAATCTATCTTATTGAGTGGTTTGACTATTGTGTTTTACAACTACTTGCCTTTAGGATTCCCAGTACGTATGTTTGGCGTTATAGTCCCCAGCTGCAATGAAGCGTTCTCCGAGTGTGATAAAGAACTCGGTAAATTCCTTTTCAGAGATTGAGAAGCGTGGCGGGCAGTACAGGGCAACCAATGTAGTGTTGCCGCAGCTTGTTTTGACGTTTATAGCAGTTGCTTGTAGGTGCTGTGTTTCAAATCTGTTGAGGAGCGAGTGTTTTATACGGTTTTTGATTAGGATACCAGTCCCGCCATGAGCTTTTCCTTCTGGATGGTTTGTTGCGTAGAAGGTATATTTTGGATGTAGATGGTGGAGTGACAGTTACTACATAGTCTTAGTAAAACGTTATTTCTGTCCTTGGTGCAAATACCATATTTATGATGTTCGCCGCAGCCAACACACACTGACCTAAGATTGCAATTGTTAGAGGTGTGGTTGTATTGTGGTTGGTATCTCTTATGGGGCTCCTCTGCGGTGATTCTTCTGTGGAAAAGGAGCTGAAGGTTGTAGATTGTGTGCACTTCATTTGGCTTTGACCGCTTCGCATCTGGTTGGAGCTCGATTTTAAAGAGCGGCTCGACGTGGACCTATTCAAATCATCTGGTCAGACAATGGCACAAATGGCAAGTATTAAAATAATTTGGAATTTCATTCCAGCAAATGCACCAAATTTCGGAGGCTGCTGGGAGCGACTAGTAGGCTGTTTTAAACGGGCAATTGAAGCAGTTTTAGCAGTAAACGCAAATCCCAGCGATGAAAGGTTGCAAACAATTTTTATGGAGGCAGAATATCTCGACAACAGTAGACCATATATTCTGGAATCTGAAGACCCTGACGACGAACTTGGTCTATGTCCAAACGATATTTGTATCCAACAAAGCTGCACACTCCATGGCCCAGGCAACTTTACTTCCAATACGATGGAAAAACGAGCTTGGAAAATCTCGCAGTACCAGATCGGCATTAAAGAATATCTTCCCACACTTATATATCGGGAGAAATGACATAAAGATGTGCCAAACTTGGAGGTCGACGACATAGTTGCTATGAAAGACAACACCCCGCGAGGCGAATGGCCGCTCGGTCGAGTTATGAAAGCTTTTCCAGGTGAAGATGGAGTTGTACGCGAAGTCGAATTGAAGACGGCAACAAACACGTATCGTCGCCCGGTCAACCGTCTATGCAAAATAGGAGTCAAGCGCTACGATGAGAAGGATCGTGCTCAAAAAAGGGATTCCGCACTAGCGGCCGCTATGTCGTAGCTTATTAGTATATCGGTATATCTAGTATTTTAGGATTTAATGTATTCTCAGTTTAGCAAGATACGGCCACACTTGAAAAAAGACCACGCCGACAATAAGAACATTGTAAAACATACTATTAAGAAAATATCCAAAATAAAGTCAATAAGCGTCTCAAAATATAAATAACAGGTAGGTATAAAAGTTGATGTTAGCATTAAGGAGGTACTTTACGGTGATTCAGAAATTGTCCTCAGTTTGGGTTTGACAAAGTTTTTTCCCCTACCGTTTCTAGCTGCTTCGAAATCAGGGCGCTGCAGTTCGCTCCACGAATGTATAAAGGGGGTGGTCTAGCCGATTAAACTTTATCTACAGAGCTTATCGAGAATAAATAATGGCAAGAATTATAAAACGATTCCCGCTTAGGATAGCTACTCGTTCATTAGGTTTTGTTATTTTCGTCGTTTTGCCACTTTTTTTTCTTTTGCGGCCTTAGCTTCCGCTTAGTTATTTTAATATATCTATCCATTCCAATTTGGACAGAAGGCTTTGGGTTTATTGTCATGGCTGACTCTGGGCGAATTGTGGTTGACGGCCTGAGACAGGTCAATACTTCGGCAGTCGTTACAGTAGTTGCTGTCAACGAGATGACGGTGCAATCAGTGACATAGTCGATAACTGGATATTAATGGAGAAGCAAACGCGGTCATTTTTATTTTTACATTTTTTATTTTGCGGAGTGCATTAAAAAACACGTCTGCACAAGGCGGCGGTTATAATTGTGAACTTGATTATTTTGTTGTAAGCAGTTTTTTGGGAAATGATTTGTTTAGCTTGGATATAAGAGATTGGTTCTAGTTGCATTACATTGTTGGTTACATAGATGTTTTGTAATGAGTAAACACATATTGATATTTTCTTTCCCTCTACGAATATTTTGATCTGTTCTAAGTTATGATAATATTGGGTTCTACATAACTCATTAAATTTGTTTTGAACATTTTGTGTATTTGCATTCTGCTGGTTTTTATGTAATAATGACAATAATACATCATTTGTTTTTTGGTTGATTTTGCATAAATTTTACTATCTTGAATGTAGTAAGTTTCTTGAATATTTTCTATCAAGGTGTTATTATTTTCATCCGGATAGGATATAATTTTGAATAGTGATGATATAGATATTTTTCTAGGTATATGTGAGATTATGAATATTTCATTCGTCTCTGATTTTAACCAAGTAGATGTTTATGTTTAAAATTTTTTCTGTATTTATGTTAAATATTTCTTGATGATTTAAAAGTTTTGGATTAAATATTGCTAGTCTTGTCAACTGGATTCCTAGTTCTATGTCTTCTTTGTATTCTGTAAAATACTCTAAATTAAACATTAGTAGATTTTATTTTTTGTCTGCATCTTGTTTAAGAGTAAGGTTATTCATGAGTTCTATAATTTTGTTGACTGCTTCAATAATATGATTAAGTTCATTATTTTGGGCGCTATTTGCTGATAGACTATCATTTTTTTGTTCTCTTCTTTATCGTTTTGATCTAAAGTGCCGAAAAGATTTTTATGAGATGCACCTATTATAACATAATAGGGGGGTTAATAAGTCCTCGCTTGTTTCTTGAATAGGGATTTCCGAAGAGAAACAAACAAAACATGCATCCACACTCTGATGAAAACACTTAAGATTATAACAGCGGCACAGTCTCAAGTAACCAGCGCTGTGCATGATATAAGTATGTATAAACAATTTCCAACCCCCGAAAACGTGGAGCATTAAAATAAGTATTTTTAAGAACAATTGTCGCCGCCTAGAGTTTAAGAGGTTTTAAATATAATCAGTTCAGGAATCCCTATTTAGATTGGAGGTTGGTTCTGAGTTGATTCTGAATCTGATAATTAAGCTGGAATTCCCAAATACTCTAAGCGTTGAAGATATGGTATGGCCATTATAACTGTGGATTCTTTAGCAAAGTCTGCTGATAATAGAACTTGGTGGTTCTTGAAATAGCTATACAGACAACCTGCTCACCTTTTGTACTGCCTATGATTTAAAATCATACAAATAAATTCGTAAGTAAGATTTATTGACCTGAAGCTAGCTAAAACTCAGTTTTTATTATAAGAAACATTAAATTAATCTAAACCTTACATTTTGGGGGGCTCCCCCGTGTCAAATACAGAGACGTAAATGCATATGTGATCGCGAAAAGTCGACTGTTGTTTTGTTAAAACCTGCTAAGTTGCTATATGCTGCTAAAAAGTTGTTAAAGTTGTTACAAGTGGCTAAAACTTTAAGTTATGCTGTCCAAAACAAAACATTCTCTGCAGACGCGTGATCTTAAAAATCAATGAGATGGCAGATGAAGAGTGTTCAAATGAATTTCATATGGAGGAAGCTGGACAGTCTGGAGAGCCCAAAATGAAACAAATAATACAGCTGCTGAGTCTAAAAATTGTTTCTGATGAGAAGCGAAATGGTCAAATGAAAATTTATGCGGACAATTTTGGAAAAGTTGTGGGCGAATATGATGGAAAATCTATACAAGTGGAAAACAAGAGAAAGAACAGTGAAACCCTGCATTTGACTTACTTCAAATGAAAAAGTTAGCTTTACTGGGTTATGTTGAAGATGCAGCTGTTATAAGCCACGTAGTCAATGGTCTGGATATAAAAAATGAATGTAAGTTTGCAATGTATCGTTGTAAGTCTTTCAAGGCTTTGAAAGAGGAGTTCGATATCTATGATCGTTTAAACATATCAGAAAAGAAGGTTAATAAAGAGCAACAAATATCACTTTACGAGCAGAATAACGGACAAATACCTAAAAAAGAGTATTGCTTCAATTGCGGATCGGGAAACCATAAGCGCAATAAATGTGACGCCGAAACGAAATGCTTCAAGTGCAACCAAAACGGACATATTTCCCGTGACTGTCCTCAGACTGCTGATAAAGTTCGTGTTATTTCCAATCGCAGTCGTTTGAAGAAAATCCGTATAAATGGTGTTGAAGTCGAATGTCTGGTAGATACAGGATCAGAAGTCACAGTGATCAAGTAGAGTATTTTCAAAAAATTAAAAAACGTGGCGCTCGTTGAGGATATACGTATTTTGCACGGTCTAGGAAATGGTACAGCGAAGCCTATTGGATGTGGTCGTGGAAAAGTTAGATTGCAGATGTGGTCGTGGAAAAGTTGAACACAAACCAAAAGTTCATAGTACTTCCGAATAGCCAGATTGATTACGTTGGACTGCTGGGGGAAGATTCGATGGGCAGTTCCGTTTGGTGGGCAGTAAGCAAGGATATACGTTACTGGAGGAGCACTCAGATGAAATGCCATTGAACGAGTTGGCAATATATATAATGTCACAGAAGAATCTTCTTTTATAGCTCCGCCAGAATATCGCAAAGAGGTTGAACGGATGATTGAAACCAGTTACCAGAGTCATCAGAGGTTGTAAAGCAGTGCCCGATTCAATTGAAGATTATTCCTGATTCAGTAATCAAGCCATTTCATCACTCACCGAGTCGCCCAGCAGCAGATGAAGCCAGTGAGGTAAAGAAGCAAGTCGAGCAACGGATCGTTGGAAAGTCATCTTGAAATGTCGCCAGCAAAGTAGTCGACGTGAAGAAAAAAGATGGAACACTTTGAGTTTGCGTGGACTATAGAAAGCTGAACAATATGGAAGACTACACTTTTAATGCAGGCCGGGTGTTTAGATGAGACACGAGGACTTCCTCAGGCGTTTTCCGCTCACAAGCATGGTCGTAACAACGGAATTGACTACTCGTATAAGGAAGGCCAAGCTAGAAGACAACTTCATCAAGGCAGTATTGGAAATACTATTCAATTTTAAGGGTGGTCTCCTTTTTAATGTCGTAAATGACAATGATTTGATGGCTGTTCCAAAACTGATGGAACGAGACGTGATTCAAGGGTCTCAGGAAGTGGGGCATTTCTCGACGGCGAAGACGATGCACTCAATCGAGCAGCAATATTGGATCCCACATCTTGAAAAGATGTTGTAGCTAATGTGATTGCTAATTGTATAAGTTGTATTATTTTCAGTAAAAAGTTAAGCAAACAAGAGGGCTATCTTCACTGCATAGAGGAAGGGGATACGCCACTGCATACGTATCCCAAAGCCAAAGGTAACGGCCAAGTTGAAAGAGTAAACCGTTCGATCCTGAGTATCACCGCAAAGCTGTCGGCTCATGTCTCGTCAAAATGGTATAAGTTTGTGCCACAGGTCCAGAAAGCGATTAATTCCCATGTGCATGCATCGCTGAAGTCATCACCGTTTGAAATAATGTTGTTTGGGACCAAAATGAACAGCAACGCGGATGGAAGATTACCAGAGGTCCTCAATGAAGAGCTTATTACGCAGTTTAACAACGAGCGCGAAGTGCTTAATCGAGCAAAAGAGAATATTGAAAACGCTCAACAAGCTTATAAAAAGAACTTGGATCTGAGTACGGCTATAGAGTGGGAGATATGGTAGCGGTCTGATAGGCCTCTGACGCAAATGTTCGCTGCGTAATCGGTTGAATGTTGGCACGCGCTCTCTTTGGTAGTCAGTTGAAGTGCAAAGTTGTATCGAAGTTGTGTAAAAAGTCGATTTAAATTTATTATTTGTATCATGTATATTTACTGTGTATTATCATGACCTATTAAATAACTATTATAATAAATATTTAATTAATCTAAATTTTACATACATATGTATGTATATGCATCCATACATATGTAAAATTTTTTACACCCACACGTATATATATTTTCCACAGCTGTTTGCCAAGTCCGCGTAAAGTTTAAAAATTATAAAAGTGTTCTACAAAAAAATTAAATTAACTGAAAATTAAAGCGTCCACCGCTACATTTAGATTCTTGTGTGTCAAAACAATTTAAGTGGCCCAATCATTACTGTTAACCGTTTTTATTCTTGCAGTCTGTATGCGAGAATAACCGAAACAAGCATGTACGCTCGCACTCTCTTTTTGAACATCAGATTTCGTTTCTTTTTGTTTTCGGTTTCTGTCGAGTACCGATTCAGTTGAACAAAAAATCAACGCAAACGGTCTTTTTATTTACTTTTCATCTTTTCGATGCACAGTGGTATCTTTATACCCTTGCAAAAAGGGTATATTAATTTTGGTGAGAAGTGTGCAACGCATAGAACGAAGCATCTCATACCATATAAAGTATATATATTCTTGATCAGCACGACGAGACGAGTTCAAATAGCCATGTCCGTCCGTCCGTCCGTCTGGATCAACGCGCTGAAATTTTGCACGTAGGCTTGTATATACTGCAGGCGTTGTATATCTCGGATTCAGCCGGATCGGACCACTATATCATATAGCTCCCATACAAACGGCAAAGTCACGAACTGTGACTTTTCTCAATTACTTCGTTATTTTATCAGCACTTGTCATAAAAGTTGGTTTTGGTCAGTTTTGTGTTCTTATTAATAATTGTGTTAAATTTGATCAAGATCGAGTGACTATATCATATAGCTCCCATACAAACGGCAAAGTCACGAACAGTCACTTTCTCAATAACTTCATTCATTTTATCGCTATTGCCATAAAAGTTGGTATTGGTCAGTTTTGTGTTCTTATTAATAACTGTGCCAAATTTGATCAAGATCGGGTGACTATATCATATAGCTCCCATACAAACGGCAAGGTCACGACCAGTGACTTTCTGAATAACTTCATTAATTTTATAGCTATTGTCATAAAAGTTGGTATTGGTCAGTTTTGTGTTCTTATTAATAATTGTGCCAAATTTGATCAAGATCGGGTGACTATATCATATAGCTCCCATGCAAACGTCAAAGTCACGAACAGTTACTTTTCTCAATAACTTCGTTACTTTTTAAGCAATTGTCGTGAAATTTAATATAAGTTAGTTTATAGCTATAAACGACTGTGCCAAATTTGGTCAAGATCGGGTGACTATATCATATCTCTCCCATAGAACGATCCGTCGAAAACAGTGACTTTTGTCAATAACTTCGTTACTTTTAATGCGATTGCTTTCAAATTAAACATTTGATAGTTAAATATATCTGTTAATGACTGTGCCGAATTTGGTAAAGATCGGGTAACTATATCAAATAGCTCTCATAGAAACGATCGGTGGAAAACAGTGACTTTCATCAAAAAGTTCGTTATATCCTTTGCTAAGATTGAAGGCCGTTCTTTCGCAAACATTAGATTTTTTAGATAAAACGTTTTTACACTTTGATGGCTATGGGTAAGGAAAGAATTACCAAAACAGTTGCAAGGTTGCAACAGTCGACACGGTCGAAGTTAACCCCGGCCCTCTGGTTTTTTTAACTTGTAGAACATTGTGAATTAAAACAAAGAATTACAAATTCATATTTTTGTTAATTAATTACGGGGGTATTCGAGTCACAACGAAAAGCGAAGCGTACAACTTAGAGAATTTCACATACACACATACATGCGCAAAAGACTTTTTGCATCGTTGTTCAGCATCAAACGGTCTGTGAACGAGACGAGCAATAGAGATCGAAGAAAAACGGTCTTCAGCTGAGAGCGAGCAAAAAACGAGGCTAAGAAAATAATTCATTCTGGCACAGACTACCGAACGACGCAGGCAGCCCCCATATCACTTGTCATTTCGTTCTGTCTATGTATGTGTACACTCGTCGGTACATGCTCAGGCTTCGTAGTGTGTGTGTGACGTGAAGTTGTACAACACCGCATTTCAATAGCTCGCTCGACAAAAATGTTTCATTTTCGACAAAACAGCGACTAAGCGAATAGGACATGCCCCTGTGGAAAGAATATCAAGAAATATTGCCATCAGTTTTGAACGTAGCTCGGTGGCTGTGTCCATAGAGTGCACGCTTATTTTTTTAATAAAAAAAAGATTTAAAAAAGAAAAATAAACAAAAAATTAGGAAAAAAAATTATAGAGCAAGAAAACTTAAATACTTAAAGGAAAAAAAGAAAATGGTAATATAGAAAGATTACTTGACAAAATGTGTCATTCAAAAAATTCAAACACTGTTTGCAAAATGTTATTGAAGAACAAGCCGTCGTGGGAAGATGAAGAAAAAATAATTGCTCAAAGCATTAATTTTTATTCTTCTAAGGCCTATATATTTTTTTTTTTGCTAATTTTGCACAGCACAAGAATTTGTAAAAGTGACGCGTTGCCATGCGTGAGCCGAAAGTTACACACACATGCAATTATGCACTTGTATTTACACACATTAACACTGCTCACACAAAAGGAATAGGTATAGACAAAGAAACCGAATGATGGAAAAACGCGTGCCACGCACAAAACGAAAAGTGCAAAACGGAATTCGGGAGACGTCACAACGTCGAAAATCGTTTGATGGTTAGAGGGGAAGGGGCATTAAAAAACGAAGTTGAATACGGCTCGGTGCTTTCGTCCAAGCAGTCGTTTTTATTTTGTGCATTACAAATGCGCTGGAAAAAAATTTCATAGGGAATGCATTACATATCGGCCACATAGAATCCATTATTTCGACCAACCACATTTAGCTCTCCGCCACTGGGCGTTTGTAATCAAAAAATCTTGAGTTTAACGCATCTATGTACATCTATGTATGTATTCTATGGTTAGTGCTCTTATATTGCGACCGCACGAAACGGTTAACAGTTATTTGCGAGCTCTGCTTACACGCGTATTCATGTACTTATGCATGTTGTACATGTTGATTAGAGAGCTGCATGAATGATAGAAAAATTAATTCGAGTTAACAACATTCAAAACCAAATGAATGACTTTGACAATCAACTTTAAGTAAATGAGTGTGCGTCGTAAAAATCAGTCGTACAACATTCAAACGAAACAAAACGAATTGAATGAGTTAGAAAGTGAGACAATGAATTCCTATGATTCGAATGTATTCGATTTTCAGTTCTGATTTTATTATTTAGTATTTATTTTAAATTTTATTTGTGTATTTTTTAGCTATATGTGATCACTATACGGCAAAACTAGTGTGGTCGGTGGTTCAGTGGGGACCTATCCAACTACTGAATATTAATATTAATAATATGAAAAGGTATATCCATCGTGTATATGATGGATTAGCGAATATTATTTTGTATAATATATTAGATAGTCTTGTTTATGTTTCTCGTTTCGTGGCAAAATTAGATCTTACCAGATTTGTCCCAAATTGTCCAATCCATAACTGCGCACCAAAGTTTTTTGGTGTATAGCATATTTTAATTTTAATAGCCCTCATTTTGGATAAAATAATTAGTTTTTGTAGCTTTCAAACGTCCCAATACAAATGAGACAATTCTAATTCGAGTGCCTTAGTACAATTCGATGCTTTGACACTCAAACCATTGCCTTTCATTAAACAGAGTTACGTATTTTTAGAGATTTGACAAGTACTAACATTCACACTCATTCATTTCATTGTATAGTTGTCACTCCTTCATTTGAATTCAATTCGAATGGATTTATTTGACTTTTCTCTCATTCATGCAGCTCTCTAAAGTTAATGTACGTAGATACATAAGTATCTGTACGTATACACAGATGATCAATTTCGGTGCCGCGCACTTAAATATAATAATCCGATAACAAGAGTGAAATTTCATACATCAACAGCATAAGTTGTCTTATTATGAAAATGCTCAAATATTTTACAAACTACTATATTGATATTCAAACTATTTATAATGACTGTAACCTGTGTTCTATTTATCCGATCAGATTCAAATTGGGATCCGAGTTTTTACATCCAAATCTATCATATTGGTAAATTTTATGGGGATACTCCAATTTTTGCAAAAATGTTTGTTCTAGAGCTATATGATATAGTATGTATCTCTTAGAGCAATATGATATTGTAATCCGATCCCGATGATTTTCATACTTTATCTTAGTTGGGTAATAAAAAGCAGTCGGAAACGGCTCCTTCTGTGCGTTACAAACCTCTGACCAATTTTATAATATCGTCCGCAAGGGTATATAAACTCAAAGAGTTAATTGAATTCTATTTACCACTACGCATGTACATATATAAAAACACTTGTCCATATGCACTCATCGTTTTCTTCCATTATTTTATATCACACATTGTTTTTTCGATTTCACTCTCGCACAAAACACTCGCGGAATTTGGAATGCGGGTTTCTTGTTCTCCGCACATAAATAAATAAAACAATTAATCAACAAAAAATATATATAAAAACATTGGCCAGCAGCTGTTTCGGAGTAGTGGTGACACGTGAGTCGAGTCGAGTGCGCAAAATTCAAATCACAACTTATCGGAAATAGTCTTGTGTTTTTCCCACATACATGTCTATCCGTCCATACATAATAAATATATGTCGGGACGTCAGGACTTTTGTTTGTCTCACTCATGTTTTTAACTTGTAATGTCCACTTTATACTTTTTAATTTCACTTGGACTTTTTACTTTCACTTATACTTTTTACTTTCACTTATACTTAGTTCTCAGGGGGTTTGTTCACTGAGCTCTTTAGCCCGAGGCCCCCTTTATATAGGACCTGACCTGATGACAGATTTGTTTCTAAACATGTTGCTAAGCTTGTTGCTTGTCATCCTGCAAAGTCAACATTCCCAGCAACATTCCATATGTCTGTCTGTAGCCGCTGCAAAGGTAATGCCAGGGCTACATGCCTGTGAACTATCTAGTAGGCTTTGACTTATTAGTCACTTAATCGACACGGCCATCCCGACCTTTACACGTCCTCGTGTAATATTTTAATTTTTAATTTCAAACTTACCAAACTTTATTCATCGTCTACCTTACGGAATTCGATCATCGTCTTTCCTAGACGGATAACCATCGTCTCTCCTAGACGGATAACCATCGTCTCTCCTAGAGGAATAACCAATAATCGTCTCTCCTGGACGGATAACCATCGTCTCTCCTAGTCCGATAACCAAACATCGTGTCTCCTAGACGGATAACCAAACATCGTCTTTCCTAGACAGATAACCATCGGCTCTCCTAGACGGATAACCAATCATCGTCTCTCCTGGACGGAGAACCATCGTCTCTCCTAGACGGATAACCAAACATCGTCTCTCCTAGACGGATAACCAAACATCGTCTTTCCTCGTTTTTAAGAAGGACAAAATCACTAACATTGTGTCTAATAACGGCAGCCCTTGACTTGTCAAAACGATTTTTATCGTAGGAAGCTAAATATTTCATGGTGCTACTGGCTTTAGCTCGTGTAAATTCCAAATCCACTTCCAGTTCTGTGTGTAATGGGGGTACCAACCCAAGAGGTCGGGCTTCTTTTTCTATTAACATCTCTAAGGGACTTGCCTCAGTTGCTCGATTAGTTGTGAAATTTAGCGCTAACTGTATTTCGCCTAGAGCTTCTTGCCAGGACCTCTGACTGAATTCAACTGCGGATAACAAATTCTTGAGCGTACTCATTTCGCGTTCAACTTGACCATTTTCACGACTTGCCCCAGTCGCAATTAGATGAAGTTTTATATTGTTTGAACAACAAAATTCTGAAAACTGTTTGCTTGAAAAGCATCTACCCTGATCGACTATCATGCGCGTTGGTACACCAAACAGTGAAATTGATACAGCTCTTTGTATCTATTTTGAGGGTGTGATATAGGTGTACGAATTTTGTAAAGCTATCAATTTGGACGATAATATATTATTTTATATCACTTTTATCACTCAACTTGCCAGTAGTATCCATGTGGACAGTGTGCCAGGGTATGCTAACTTTTGGGATAGGGTGTAGTTCTGCTTGAATTTTGCCAGAGTGTGACTTAGCTGTCTTACAGGTTATGCAATTGTTGACAAATTTACAGACATATTTATTCATTTTATCAAACCAATAGAATTGATATACTTTGTCAAGGGTCTTTTGCCATCCTAGGTGCATGATTGATTCATGTACCTGGTTCACCACTGACCATCTAAAAGTTCGAGGCACAACTGGTAAACATCGCGTTTTAACCTTTTTTTTGTATTTTGCGAATCAACATGCCTTTTCTTAAATCATATGTTTTAACTATATCGTCTGGCAGCTCGTTGGATTTCAGCTTATTTACAATGTCAACAATATCTGGGTCCCGATGCTGTTCGGCCAACAGCCAATTGTTTGATATTTCAGCTATATTAACTCGCTTTTCAGGTATTTTATCCAAAACCAACGATGGTGTTGGAGGCATTGGGTTTTCCTTCTCTATATTGTATTGTATTTACAATTGTAAATAGGAGTTAGGTCTATTTTAGTGCGTGATGCCTTCAATGAGTTGCAATCAGTGTAATCCACAAATTCTCTACCAAGCAAATAGTGACGGAAATGTTTGACGGATAAAAACACGGCCAAAGTTTCGAGCCCATATGAGTGGTATCTAGATTCGGCGGCGGAGGTTGTTTTGCTGAAATATTCTACACCGTGAAGTTGATTGTTGATACGATGTACCAAATCCGATCGAGCTAGCATCAGTGTGTAATTCTATAGGGTGTTGTGGGTCAAATATTACTAGAACCGGCTCATTGGTAAGGATGGTGACTATTTTTTTACGAATACCTTCGAGCTCAGGATCCCAGGTGAAACTGTCTCTTCTTGACGTTAGAGCGTATAATGGTTTCATTATTTGTGAGAAGCCAGGTATAAACTTGCGGAAATAGGACGCTAAGCCGATGAACTTCCGTACACTAAAAACTGTTTGTGGCGGTGGCAATGAAATCAAAGCAGAAATTTTTAAGATGTTTGGTCGAATTTCTCCGGACCTTATCTCGTATCCCAGATCTTTTTGACGAGCAATATGAGACTTGCGAAGGGAGAACAACTGGGTCGAATAATATTAGATTTTTGCAGCTCACTCAACTTTTTTCTAACAATATCTCTTTCTTTAGGGCTAAGTCTATAGGGCCGGCGTTGGACAGTTTTAGTATGGTCAATCAACCGAATTTTCATTTCACCTGTACTAACACGTGTAGATGGTGCCCCCTTAATAAGAGCAGTGGAATAACTTTCAAGTAATTTTATGAACTTATTTTTTCGGGCTCACCCAAGTCGGTGTCAAGATTGGAAAGGTCAACTGGATACACATCTACTGAACAAATATTTGCAGTTTTGGCTTTTCCAGTTTCAAACTTGTTTGGGGATATTATAACATCAAATCCCTGATTAAGGATTTCGCGACCAATTACAATGTTGATCTTGTACTACGTGGAACAATATTTGAAGGGAGTTTTCATTTATAGTAACCTGGCTTAAAATCTGCAAGACGCTGATGTTTAAAAACATCGCTGACGGCATCTCGTTGTTTTTATAACGGTGAAGAAATAGTTCCTTGAACTCGTGCCACTTAATTCCGGGATATGATATTTGGGTTAGCCACTGGGAAACACTGCCTTCCATAGCCTCGATTAACGTCATGATTAATTTGCTTCCTTCAAGGGGCTGCTCCTTTAATATTATATCTGCGGTGGTGCACCATTTTGAAGCATCGGCGTCAGCGTTATTTGGTAAAGTGACGCCACGTATTTGCTGCTGTTCACGTGTTGTGGTTTGTATAGATTTTACCAGCTCCACTAGGTTTTGGCTTTACATCTGCAGGATTATGCGCCATTGTTCCTCTGAGAATGCAGGACGTGATGCCGATCCCACTTCTATCGTCGGGACGTCAGGACTTTTGTTTGTCTCACTCATGTTTTTAACTTGTAATGTTCACTTTATACTTTTTAATTTCACTTGGACTTTTTACTTTCACTTATACTTTTTAGTTTCACTTAAACCTTTTACTGTAGGGTTAGTTCCCAAGGGGTTTGTTCACTGAGCTCTCAGCCCGAGGCCCCCCTTTATATAGGACCTGACCTGATGACAGACATGTTGCTAAGGCAAAGATGCTTGTCATCCCGCAAAGTCAACATTCCCAGCTAGACATGAATGTCAAAAAAGTGACATGCGGATATACTACTCTCAAATTGAGTTGAGTGAATATGAGTGCGAAACGGAATAAGTATGAGTGAGTGGATAGGCTTGCTTTATACTCGCCCGTACAATGTTAAAACAGAGAGTATAAGTGAGTATAAGTGTTTCGAATGTATCCGAATGACAGTTGCCGACACAGCATTTTTGTTGTTTTTTTGTTGTGCGTACAGAATCTGTAAAACCCATAAAAACGAACGAACAAATACATAGATAGATTACATTTTAATATTCATTTCATATACTTATTTACATATATACTACATTTAATTCAAGTTTGAGTTCAAGAACATTATTTTATTAATATTATCTGCATTTGCAGCAATTAAGCAGCGTTTTTCAGTAATTAAATTTCTTGCGTTTGAAAAGGTTCTTTCAGACGCCGCGCTGCTTGCCGGTATACAAAAAATATTGCAACTTGCTTTGTGCAATAAAGGAAAAAATTTTTGGTGCATGTCCCACCAAGCCAGTGCATCGAAATTTGTGCTGTACGGTACATTTATATTGGAGTACCCTTTTATTTCTTGGTCAATTTGGTTATTATTCGGGTCAACTTGCTGAACCTCTACAAAATCAGCAAATTCGTCATTTGCTATTGGTATTTGTAAAGTTTTAGACCCACTGTTTTTTAAAAAAGTTCCATAATTAGTTTGCACTCGTCAATTACGGTTTCCTTTTCATGCGGAGAAAATTGTACCAATTTGTTTGTGGAAATAGAAATAGGGCTATTTTGTGATATTTTGATAAATTTGGTTCAATTGTCGATAAAATTTGAGTATACAATGCGGACTTTAGAGCTTGAATAATTACAATATCATTGGAATCGGACAGACAGATTTTCTTTAATTTGTTTAAATTTTGGAATAATTAAATGTGTTGTTGGACTTTTGGTTGCCTCCAATTTTTTTGAGACGGTTTCGAACTCTTTTAGAATTTGAACAACGGAACCTAAGTGGTTGACGTTAATACCTTCGATTCTATTGGTCTGGTTCTTATCTTTTAATATTGTTGTCAGTTCTATCCAATTAATTTCAACTGATTTAAGCAGGTAGTAAACTGTGTTCCAACGAGTGGGGCAAAAACTTTTCAGCGTAAATCCCAAAGATGAATTCTTTCCCGATTTTTTAAAAAATTTCACCAGCTTGGTGCACGTATAGCCCAGCTCAGGTACGGCAATAATACCTTTTTCAACAGTATTATTGAGGAGATGGTTGACGCAATGAATTTTTTGCAAATCGTGGAAAGCTTTTACCATATTTGACCCACGGTCTGTAACGATTACGGGGTTGTCCAATTGAAGATCACATTGAACGTTTTTTAAGATATTTAAAATAAGTGTTTCCCCAGATCTTTTTGGGCAAATATGTCATAAAGACTTTTGGCCGGAACACCTCATTGTAAAAGAGTATACAATAAAAAAGAAGAATCGGCCTCCGATTAGCCTGCTACCTGCCTCTGTGAATAACGTTCCTTCCGGCTCGTCTGCACCTGTTGGCGAGTCAAAAAACTAATTTCGTCCCTAACTCTGGCCTATCAGAACGTACGGGGACTAAAGTCTAAACTCTCTAGACTCTATGTAGATAGTTTAGCTTTTGACTTTCAAATTCTTGCCTTTACTGAGACTTGGCTGAAGCCTGATATTGCCGATGCTTCAATTCTCCCCTCAAAATATTTAATATATAGACATGATCGAACTATCCGTAATGGTGGTGGCGTTTTGATCGCTGTTGATTCGGCGTTCTCATCTGAAATTGTACAGTCTTCCAATCAGGAGATTGAATTTGTTTGTGTTAAAATATCTCTTAATTCTTTTTCTGCCTATATTACTTGTTCGTATATTCCACCACAGTCCGACTTGGCAGTATACATTCACCATTTGGAAGCTATTCAACTTGTTTCCTCATATATCTCTGACAAAGACTTGTTCGTAGTTCTGGGAGATTTTAATTTACCTGAGATTGCCTGGACCATCTCATATGATTCCTTATTACTGTTGCCCTCCTCGTCACACTGTTTCATAGATGGTCTGTTTGAGTTGTCCCTAACTCAAATAAATCCTGTCCGGAATAGTCGTAACAGATCATTAGATCTTCCAACTGTGATATTTCCAGGACGGATCCCTTAGTTATCCCTGAAGACAACTTTCATCCAACTCTGGATGTAACCATTGACCTTCCTTTTGGGTTTATGCCTCGATATAATAATTCGATGCCTCCAACCCGATGTTTTCGCAAGACAAACTTTATTAAACTTAAAAACCTCTTATTAACTAATGATTGGACATATCTGTATACTTGCACGGATATGGACTCTGCCATTTCTGTCTTCTATAAAACTCTTGAGTCGTTCTTTGATGTTTGTGTCCCGCGTGTGACTCAAGGATGGTCTGATAAACCTCCTTGGTTCTCACGTGAGTTATGTAACTTGAAGAACGTAAAATCGAGATACTATAAAGATTTAAAAATCCGGTAAAGCATCGGATTTTTCCCTATACGTAGTTGCTCGATCAAATTTTATGGTGCTGAATTCACAATGCTATAAGGATTATCTTCAGAGATGTAAACTTAGGTTTTCTCGCGATCCTAAGCTATTTTATAAATTCGTCAATGGAAAACGTAAGACATCAGTGCACCCGTCTTACTTGTCTTTCGAAAACAATAAAGCTGACAATGATCAGGCAATTGCAAATATGCTTGCTGACTTTTTCAAAACAACTTATTCCTCTTCGATTTATCAAGCAAATCCTCCCTATCCTTATCACTTGCAATCGTCTAATTGCATTTTAGACCCTGTGTTTGAAGAAAGTTCGATTTTTAGCGTTCTTTGTTCCGTCAAACCAATATATGCACCTGGCCCTGATGGAATACCAGGCTGCGTATTAAGGTTTTGCGCAGAGGCCCTATGTAAGCCAATACTTAAGTTGTTTACACTGTCCGTTACATATTCCGCCTTCCCGTCCATCTGGAAGGAATCATATATTATTCCTCTTCATAAAAAGGGGAAAAAGTACGAAGCCTCCAATTATAGGGGTATTTCTAAATTGTCTGCCATACCCAAAGCATTTGAGAAAATAATAACGTCTCAATTGCAGCATTTTTGTAGCTCAATCATTTCGTCATCCCAACATGGGTTTAAAAAACGTAGATCGACAACTACTAACCTATTAGAATTTACATATTACTCAATCAAAGGGTTCAAGACTGCCGTGCAAACCGATGTCATTTATACTGACTTCAGCAAGGCCTTTGACTCTGTTAATCACACTCTACTTTTATATAAGTTAAATGCACTTGGCATCCCCAGCCTTTTGCTAGATTGGATTCTTCAATATCTTTCTAAGCGTACACAAAAGGTCCTCTTTAAGTCTTCATTTTCTAAGACCATCCAAGTGACTTCTGGAGTACCTCAGGGTAGTCATTTGGGTCTATTGCTATTCACTCTTTTTATAAATGATCTTCCATTGGTAGTGTCACATTCTCGGGTGCTTATGTACGCGGATGATGTTAAGCTTTACCTCAGTTTTAAAGACATATCGTCTTCTTGCCTACTTCAATCGGATCTTAATGATCTTCAGAGTTGGTGTGAAACCAACCTATTAAACCTTAACGGCTCTAAATGTAAAGTTATGTCTTTTTATAGGTGCACTCCACACTTAGCAACTTATTATCTTAACGACACTGCCTTAGAGCGGTTAGATATTGTCAATGACTTAGGTGTTCTTATGGACCATAAATTAACCTTTAATCCTCATATTTCTGCTAAAGTTAGTAAAGCTATGAATGTTCTTGGTTTTGTGAAACGATGGTCAAAAGATTTTGACGATCCGTACACAACCAAACTTCTGTATACTTCATTAATCCGTCCTATCTTAGAGTACGGATCTTGCATATGGTCACCTCAATATGAGACGCACCAAAGTAAAATTGAATCTGTTCAAAAGCAATTTCTGCTATTTGCTCTTCGTGGTCTAAATTGGGATCGCAATGTCAATTTGCCATCATACTCCAGTAGGCTTCTTTTAATCAATCTTTCTTCATTAATTAATCGTAGAGTAATGCTTGGTGCTATCTTTATTCATAAACTTTTAATAGGTGAAATAGACTCTCCTGAGCTATTGAACCAGTTAAACCTATCTGTACCCCGTAGACCTACTAGAAATTTTATTCCTCTATCTTTAAAACATTGTAGTTCTAACTATTCTTTGCATGAACCTTTTCGAGTCCTATGTTCTGATTACAATCTTCTGTATCCCGTAATCAGTTCAGAAGCCTCTCTTTCTCTTGTGAAAACCTCTATTTTAGCACATTTAGCTCGTAATTAGCTGTAGTTAATCTAATTTTTAATTGTTTGTCCGTTATACTTGTATTTGTCCACGCGATCGTGCCGTCCGATATACGGCTGCGCCCCACGGTCGGTCGGGCGGGAGGTGGACAGCGCTCTGCTTGGGCTCGCGCGAAACAGGCTATGTCCTGGTGTCGTATGGGCCACTTGAACGTACTTCGCATTGTACGCGTCAACGTCCAGACAATATATCGCCTATTTTTGCCCGAATATTTGCACCTAGTTATGGAAAAATTTATTAAAATCATGTACACTCGTTCATTAAGTTAACACACCTGTGCAGGACATTCCTTTCATTGGATTCATGGCCATGAGTCTATCAACAAGTACTCCTTCCTTTACATAATGCACAGTGCACGATAAATATGAATCTTTTAAAAAGTTATCTGTCCATATATCGCTAGTGATTGCGTATCCAAAAACTTTGTATTTAACAATTTCCTCTTTTATTGGAACAAAGTGCGAGTCAAATATCGCTGCTATTTTCCGGGAAACTGTTGTTGGATGTGGTAACAATTTATCCACGTCTACATTTGGACCATAAGTTGCACCAACATTAATTAAAAATGATGCAAATTTGTTTAGTTCGGAATCTGCTATAATTTTTAATGGGCGGCAGTTCTTGACAACCCATTCAGTGGCAACAGCTACGCCTTCCTGTTTAGTTTCTGAACTCACATCAACCGGGGAAGATTTTTGAGTTTTGCTGGCATTGACTATGTAGCATTTATGCTTCGTTAAATTTGAAGTGCTACCTGTGAATTTCCAGACTGACACACACATCTTGCAGGCTACAAGTTCAACTAGCTCATCTCCATTTTCATTTTTTATTCTTGAGAAAAATTGCCACACTTCGCTTCGACCCCTCTTTTCTATTAAGCTATACAATCCAGAATGCAGATTCTCCTTTATTTCCTGTGCAAGGATCTCTCTTGTTCTCGCCGCTCTTTTAACAACCTGTATATTTTAATTGAACTAAATTAAATCTGAAAGAAATTACACAAAAAACATTTATGGACAGGTCACAAGCTAAGCAGAAAGATATATGCAATATTTGACTACAGCAATAACAAAACAAACGAAAACAAAAACAACAAAATACGCTTTAAATTACATACTTTCTTACTTTGGGTAGTTTTTCGACTGCTGTGTTTCAACGATGCAAAGAAAATAAATTCACAAAATATGTACCCTGATACTTGGATAACTCGAATGTTTTTAGATGCGTCAAATTTGACACTCCGTTTTACTGAGTACTCAGTCAGTACTTAGTGTCATTCAATTTGCTTTGTATGAGTACCAAAATATACTAATACTCATACACACTCACTCATTGTGCGTCTGTCACTCACTCTATTCAATTCTATCCGAGTATACTCTATTTTACTTATTAAGTGAATGAAGTCATGCAGCTGTCTATTCCCAGCAACATTCCAGATGTCAGTCTGTAGCCGCTGCAAAGGTAATGCCAGGGCTACAATTGACTAGTAGGCTTTGACTTACTAGTCACTTAGTCGACATACATACATACATACAGAGATCCGCACGAGTACATTCGAAACACAAAACGAAACCCATCTACACTTTCTAAGCTCGGTCTCACATTTACTCGTATTTTCAAATCGAGTGTGCCAAGCATCTCATACGAACGAATGAGTTTAAACGAGCAGGGCATACCAAAAAATCCGGTAAAGCAAATCCGAGAAATATCGAGAAGCAAGTACCGAAAACCGAACCGAGTACTTGGTACTGTTCAAATGTCTTGCTCGTTCTCGATATATCGAATTGTGAAGCAAATACCTGACAGCAGACTCAATGTAAATGATATGAATGACATTTAAAAATAAATTGATTTTATAAAAATATTTACAGTTTGTCATGATTTTGTTAAACATTTAACAACAATGATATCTTAACAAAAGCTATTGACACATTTTTATACATTTTTTGTGAAGATATGAATAATCTGAGACATTTCATAAGTATGACCATACTCGCAAGTACTTGGAAGTACCAAGTAACTTGAAAGAAGTATTCGTTTGTATTCATTTGTTTCGTTTACCGTTCTCATTTGTTTCGGCTTGCTTTGATTTTGTATTTGTTTGTTTGGCTTGAATTACGAAACAAAATACTTCGAGACTTTTCATCTCGTTTCATTCGTTCCGAAGCAATATTTCCAAACCAAATATAGGAAAATTTGTAAGTATTTGAAAGACTGAGCCAAATGAGTGTACTCGTGCAGGACTCTAATACTTACATACATATATATTTTTTTGCATCCATTTTTTCCAGCTATTTATATATCCTTCCTAATTATAAATAAAGATACATATTTATATCCATATCTGGTTAGATTACGACCTATTGAAATTTAAATCAAACCTTGCAGTTTAGCCGGCTCGAGGTCAATCTTCTAAAAGAAGATTATTTCAAAGGCAACACAATAAGGTGAGCAGGTTGTCTGTATAGCTATTTGAAGAACTACCAAGTTCTATCATCAGCAGACTTTGCTAAAGAACTCCGGAATTGCAATAGCCATACCATGTCTTCAACGCTAGAATTGGTTGGGAATTGTAACAACCAAATGAAGCGAAAAAAGTTGCTAAAGCCTACAAAACCGAAGACCACCTTTTTGTGCATACCCTTAGGCGCTATGAAAAATTAGTGTAAGAGCTTCGCCTTACCAAACTAATATCACGACCTGTTATTTCATATACGGTATATTGTACCACATAGAAAAAGGGTTTTTTTTGGAATAAAAATTCCAAAGTAACGGCGTGCCTTCCGTTGGTGTTATCTGATTAGATTACGACCTATTGAAATTTAAATCAAACCTTGCAGTTTAGCCGGCTCGAGGTCAATCTTCCAAAAGAAGATTATTTCAAAGGCAACACAAAAAAGGTGAGCAGGTTGTCTGTATAGCTATTTGAAGAACTACCAAGTTCTATCATCAGCAGTCTTTGCTAAAGAACTCCGTAATTGCAATAGCCAAACCATGTCTTCAACGCTAGAATTGGTTGGGAATTGTAACAACCAAATGAAGCGAAAAAAGTTGGTAAAGCCTACAAAACCGAAGACCACCTTTTTGTGCGTACCCTTAGGCGCTATGAAAAATTAGTGTAAGAGCTTCGCCTTACCAAACTAATATCACGACCTGTTATTTCAAATACGGTATATTGTACCACATAGAAAAAGGGTTTTTTTTTTGGAATAAAAATTCCAAAGTAACGGCGTGCCTTCCGTTGGTGTTATCTGGTTAGATTACGACCTATTGAAATTTAAATCAAACCTTGCAGTTTAGCCGGCTCGAGGTCAATCTTCCAAAAGAAGATTATTTCAAAGGCAACACAAAAAGGTGAGCAGGTTGTCTGTATAGCTATTTCAAGAACTACCAAGTTCTATCATCAGCAGACTTTGCTAAAGAACTCCGGCATTGCAATAGCCATACCATGTCTTCAACGCTAGAATTGGTTGGGAATTGTAACAACCAAATGAAGCGAAAAAAGTTGGTAAAGCCTACAAAACCGAAGACCACCTTTTTGTGCATACCCTTAGGCGCTATGAAAAATTAGTGTAAGAGCTTCGCCTTACCAAACTAATATCTCGACCTGTTATTTCATATACGGTATATTGTACCACATAGAAAAAGGGTTTTTTTTGGAATAAAAATTTCAAAGTAACGGCGTGCCTTCCGTTGGTTAGATTACGACCTATTGAAATTTAAATCAAACCTTGCAGTTTAGCCGGCTCGAGGTCAATCTTCCAAAAGAAGATTATTTCAAAGGCAACACAAAAAGGTGAGAAGGTTGTCTGTATAGCTATTTCAAGAACTACCAAGTTCTATCATCAGCAGACTTTGCTAAAGAACTCCGGAATTGCAATAGCCATACCATGTCTTCAACGCTAGAATTGGTTGGAAATTGTAACAACCAAATGAAGCGAAAAAAGTTGGTATATATATATATATATGTAGATTATTGTGTAGTTTTATTATATTATGTTTATATATAGCTTAGGATATTTATATTTTACGACTTTTAATATGCAACTTAATCAACTTTAGGCAACTTAAACAACTGACGACTTGCAACTTGATTCGACATCCGACAACCTCCGACCGAAAACCTGCCTTCCTTAGAGATGCCACACAGTTGGTGCATGCGTTATTGCCACCTTACATATACATATAAATATCTGAGGTTAACATTATATTTATGATAGTTTATTGTATATAATATTAACTGAAATGTTTAAATTTCTTCAAAAACAATGATTAGTTTCACAACTGCCGAACGCTCTCGTGACTTCTTCTTAATTGCCCGATCTCGACGACGTCTGCTCTTCAACCCTTTACTTGCGTCCCTCTCGCGTAGAAGCCTCTCACTCTCAGCTGCTTCACTGCTCGTCAAAATAGGGGTAATCTGAGAATAGTGTGCCCATCTCGTCTTTACACTCGGCCCTCCTGATAATCGTCTTCTGACTCAGAAGACAGCAACTCGTCATTCTCAGCCACATATCGCCAAAGTCTCATATAGTCCACGCTCGTAGTTGTCATCATTGGCCCTTCACCATTGGTCGCTTTCTTTACATCATACCGGCCGTTGCGCTTAGCTTTTATTACTTCATTCGGTCCCAAAAACTGACTTGCTAGTTTACGACCCGCTACAAATTCTCTTTATAGCTACCATATCGCCAACTTGGTAAGTTGCTTCGCCTTTTCTGTTCTTATCATAGTTCCGCTTGTAAGTCGCCTGCGCCTTTTCTATATTAATCTTAGCCTCTTGTCGCAGCTTTTGCCGCTCGTCATTGAACTACAGAGCTCGTCATTCTACTTGTTCCTCCTGTAATATATCCAGCAAACGGTCATCTATATTGTTACGCATTCGCGTTCCAAACAGGACTTCAAACGGTGACATTTTCGTTGAGGAACGCATCGTTGTGTTAATCGCCTTCTGTACTCGCGAAACTCCCTTATACCATTTCGTGGGTTCATCTGCTGATATTTTTCTGATAATAGACAGGATACAACGATTAACTCGTTCGACTTGGCCATTGCCCCTTGCTACTCCTGTGGTTGACAGTACATACTCAACATCATTTGATCGAAGGAATTCTTTAAAAGCGTTTGATGTGAAGGCCACCCCTCTGTCACTTATGATCCTCTCGGGAAATCCAAAAATGTCTGTCCATTCTTTGAGCCTTTTAATTACTTCTTCTTGACCTGTGGACTTCGTTGGAAACAACCATACAAATTTCGAAAAACCATCTACCATTGCCAAAATGAATTTGTACTGCTTGGAGGTGCTGTCCATGGGTCCTAAATGATCCAAATGTAAAGTATGCAGCGGTGTGTCTCCTTTGGTTATACAATGCAAATATCCTTCTTTTTTGCCCAGATGTTTATTATGAACTATACATTTTATGCAGTTTGCAATCAATCTTGATACTTTACTTTCCAAATGCGGTATCCAGTACTGTTGTTGGATAGCGTGCATTGTCTTCCGCGTCGAAAAATGTCCAACCTCGTGCGATCGTTGTATAATTTCGCGTTTCATTAGCTTGGGACTACCAGCAACTCATTACCTTCATTACCTTGAAGTTCTTATATTGTTGCTGCTTTAGTACCTCTATAATTGCGATAATATGATCATCTGTCTGCTGTGCCTTCTTTAAACGCGCTGTTATTTCATCTTTTACTACTAAGCACGACTGTGGGTAACGGCTTAGACAGTCCACGTGCTGCATCTTAACTGCTGATCGGTGCTCCACGTTCAAATTGAAATCCTGTAGATACAGTATCCATTGCGCAACTTCCCTTGGGATGTCCAGCTTTGTTGTAGTTTGCTTAAATTCAATGCAGTCTGTCACCAATTTCACCAATTTCACCGGGATCCCTGGCAAATAATGTCGAAATTTTTTGAACGCCATATATGCTGCCTTGACTTCAAGAATGTAGCTATGTCTTTTCGAATCCGCTTATGATGCTTTCTTACTCCAAAAATAGATCGGATGCAAGTTGTTGTCAAATAGCTGAAGTAGTACCGCTCCAAAACCGTCTTTTGAAGCATCCGTGTGCAGCTCGGTTGGTGCCTCGCGAGAATAGAGGTGTAACACTGGTTCACTTATTATCGCCGTTTTCAATTGCTGCAACGCCTGAAGCTCGCTTTGACCCATAATAAATTTGACATCTTTTTTCAGCAACTTGGTAAGGGGTCGTGCTATCTGCGCATACTGAGGAATAAACTTTCTAAAGAATCCGGTTAAACCAAGAAATGCCTGAATCGATTTGACATTTGTGGGTATTCCGAAACGACTGATTGCCATCGTCTTATCTTTACCGGGCCAAATCTTTCCATCTTCAATTTCGTGACGTAGAAAGCTTATGCGTTTTTGCAAAAAATTACATTTTCCCCATTTTATTTTCTAATCATACTTTGCAGTTTCTAATACGAATTTGGTTTTGTTTAGACAATCGTTTGCTGACTTTGCATATACTATAATATCATTCATATATAATTGCATTATATCCTGGTTAATCAGATCCTGAAATATGTGGTTAACGAAACGAATGAATGAAGCAGGAGAATTACGAAATCCAAATGGCGCTCTATTAAACTCATATAATCCTTCTCTAGTAACAAACGCTGTATATGATTTGCTAGATCCTCTATGGGCACATGGAAGAATCCATTTTCTAAATTCATAATCGTATAAAAGCTTGCTGCCTGTAATCTCTCCAGCACTTCATCCATTAAAGGAACTGGAAAGCAGTCTTCCAAGACCATGCTATTTAGCTTCCTGTAGTCTACACAAATCCGCAAAGTATTGTCTTTCTTCTTTACAACTACAACTCTGCTAGCAACATTCGAAGTGGATTTGCGCACTATTCCTTTTTCTTCCCACTCATCAACTTGATTTTTAACCGCTTCCGCTTCTGGTGGTGACAAACGACTGGGTGACTGCCTAAATGGGATTATTGCGCCATCTGGTACAATTTTTAACTCAATAGGGCAATGTACCTTCTCTGTATCATTCGGCTGATAGCTATCCTCTATCAACGCTTCGACTTGCTTTTGATATTGCGGAGGAGCCGAATAACCACATGAGATGTCAAAAACATTGTACCAATTGTCAACATATTCTTCTTGCGATTTGGTGTCTTCAACCAGGCTCATAAATGTATATCCACGCTCATCGATCGATACTCTAAACTTCTCCACGAAGTCGTATCCCAAAATAATGTCACAGTCCATAGTGTTGCTCTCCACTACCAAGAATTTTTGCTGCGTCTTTAGGTTGTCTACGATGACCTCTGTCTCGAAAAAGCTTTTTGCTTTTGTTTGGCTTTTGCCTAGGCCGCAGAGCATTAAGCAACTTTCTTTCAAATCAATCTTACCCAAGTGTTTTAGAAAAGAGTTTTTACAATAGTGACATCTGAGCCCGTATCAATCAAACCGTCAACATTTACGCCATTCAGCGACACCGACTTGACCCGTTTTTGTATATTTATTTTACGAACAGCTGATAACTTTCTGGGGCAATTAGTTGAAATATGTCCACTTTCATTGCAACTAAAACATTTTCTATCCGCACTATTACAATCTTTACGCTTGTGCTCACTGGAACCGCAATTAAAACAATATTCTTTCTTTTTAATATTTTCCACTTTTGCAATAGACGTGATTTTACGATTGTTTTTCTCAATATTATCAAATTTTTTTACATGTTCAAATACACCATATTGCTCTTTTAACTCTTTTAGCGATTTACAGTTGTACATTGAGAACTTGAACTCGCTTTTAATATTAAGGCCATCAACTATGTACCTTAAACTGCCGCGTCTTCGATTTTTCCAGCACTTGCAATTTTTCTCATATTGAGCATATATTCGTGAAACGATTCACCACTGTGCATTTTACGATCCCGTAACTGTTGATGTAGGTCAGCGCTACTCAAATTCGACTCGAACTCACAACATAACATTTGTCTCAAACTCTGAAAATCACTCACTGTTTCTGACTCGAGATATAACTGTGCCGCACCACTCATTTTATTTCTCGCTTGCACATACATCTGTTTGTCTGTGAGCTCGTAAGCTTCAGCATTCTGCTCAAAGTTCTCAAACCATTTCTCTGCCGGTACATTGTAACCGTCGAACACACATACAACTTTTTCTAACTGCTCAGGGTTTAATTTGACTTCTGCAGACTTCCTCTCATCCGCTTCGATTTTAAGAGAAAACATTTGTATAAACTGTTGCATCTTTATATCTAGATCCCTGGGATCAGTTTTTTCTACGTCACGAACTTCTTTCACTTCCATATTATTTTTTATCGATTCTTCTTCTTCCACTAGACCGAACGTTTCGTTCAAGGTCTTATTTTCAACGATCTTCTTTTCGTTCTTCTTTTCGTTTTTCGACTTTGCTGGTGTGCGCAATGGTGGCGACATTTCGGTTATTCGCGACTTCGTGGCGCCGACTAACCGACTGTTCGAGAACAATTTCTTAGAAAAGCTACCGCGCACTACTGGAATTTTCACAACTGTACAACTTTTGTTATTTGGATGTTTTGTACCAACTTTTACAAAATCAACCAACTGCAACTTTACAACTTAACTGTTTTTTTTTTAAATTCCAGCACAACCACATCTAAACTTTTCTAAGAACTTTCTACACATTATACATGCACTAACACACACAAAACCGGCGAGCCCCCAAATGTGAGGTTAACATTATATTTATGATAGTTTATTGTATATAATATTAACTGAAATGTTTAAAATTGAGGTGTAGTACATATATGTATTTCTTCAAAAACAATGATTAATTTCACAACTGCCGAACGCTCTCGTGACTTCTTCTTAATTGCCCGTTCTCGACGACGTCTGCTCTTCAACCCTTTACTTGCGTCCCTCTCGCGTAGAAGCCTCTCACTCTCAGCTGCTTCACTGCTCGTCAAAATAGGGGTAATCTGAGAGTAGTGTGCCCATCTCGTCTTTACATATATGTATGGTCAATTGTTGTTATTGTTGGTGGCGACGACCGCGATATTTATCTTACAGAACGTTTTTTTTTTCGTTTCTTTTCCTAGACGCGGGGGTGGTTGTCCCCGAACTAGGTGCGAAAGTTAATGAGGCGGTCACGGCCTGGTCAACTTTCTTAAAAAAGAAAATAAAAATTTAAATTAGCCTCCGTCCCTCCCTTCCTCCGAAACCAAAAAGACAAAAGGCGAATAAAAAAATCTATGCTCATGTGGTGCCAGTCAGCATATGGAACTACAAACATACATATAACTGGGTGCTTCCGAAAGATAACAAAAACACAGAAACAAAACCCAAATAAGAAACTAACTGAAATTATAATTTAAGCGTGTGAACAAAAAATTAAAAAAAAAAAAATAAATAACACAACCCATTGAATTGTGTGAAAAATATACGTTTTTTTATTGTAATTGTTGATGGTGTTCACATTTGAGCAAAAGGCAAGCATTGTAGGATTATGAAGAGTATGTGGAATGAGTGTGTGTGTGTATCTGTATGAGGGTGTGTGTGCCCTAACTTTATGTGTAATGATTGGGTTTGCCTAAAAAAGTGTTACTTCAGTTAACAACTAAACACGACTCTCTTCCTCTTGTGAAGGATATTCAAAAAGATATTCCCATCTCTATATATATATATATGTAGGAACCGGTGATCAGGCACCTACAGACAGTAAAAGAACCAGAAGCGGTCATCGTTTCTAAAGCCAGTTCGTAGTGCTAAGCCAGCAGAATATAATAATAAAAGACGGTCACACTGACTTCTAAGTTTGCAACGACAGCGAGCACACGTTTCGGGACAGACCTACAGTCCGTTTATTTTGTAAAAGCCGTAATATTTAATTGTAACACTAACTTCAATGCCAATAAAGAAACCGGAATATAAATAAATACCACAAATTGGGGGCTCGGTCCGGGATGGCAGCTTAAAAGTGAAACAATTAATATTGGCTATTGAATTTTACAAATTCGTTAAAACTTGTAAAATTCTAGGAAGGAGGGAGACAGCAAGTGACGCTGGCTCGAAGAAACGTTCACGTGAGAGGAACAGAGATAGCTGCAGTAAAAGCGCGGTATCGGCGAGCAACAAGAACAAAAAAAAAAAAAAAATTTGGATCTGGTGGTGTTGGTGGACAAAATCTGGTGGCGACGGCTTGAACAACGGAGACTAGCGTTGAGTTCTAGGAGTGAACTGCGTTGGTGGCGACGGTGGACAACAGGTTGGCGAGAAAGTATTGGCAGTATTGTTGCTAAGAGGGGATTTCGGATGGAATTTGGCGATAAGACGAATAACATCGATCAATCGAAGACGACGACAAAGCACAGCGACGTGGGACCAACGAAAGACGGGAAAAGCGTATGTTATTCAGAACTAGCGAAAACTGATAACAATTTTCAATGCTAGAAAATAATACTAACATAGTATTAGAAGAATTGTACGTAATTTTAAGTTTGGCAATTGAGATGGAGCTTGTAGACATTCTGGCTCTAAGCGTGGTGGCTTTGCGATCGAAATTATCCGAACTAGGGCTCCCTACGACTGGCAGGAAACGAGATTTGCAGAATAGGTTACTCACCCACTATGGTTTGCAGGAGGAAGATGAGGAATCAGACGATCAGTCCAGCGAATGGAGGACTAGAGATTGCAGCAGGAAACGTAGTTAGACCCGAGAGATCATGGTTTACTTTGAAAGATGTTGAGGACAGCGTGTCACAGTATTCTGGTTCAGATATTCCTAACATTGCTCAATGGATTGAAGAACTAGAAGAATGTGCAGCCACGGTACAGTGGAATGAATTACAGTTATTTGTGTATGGAAAACAGTTATTGTGTGGGGCGGCAAAATCTTTCATAAGGAGTCAGAGAAATATTAAAAACTGGAGTTCCTTGAAAACAGCTCTTCGTGCTGAGTTTAGTGTAAGAATATCTTCAGCTGCAGTCCATAAGAAGTTGAATCAGTGCCAACAGAAGAAAGGCGAAACTCTAAATGAATATTTATATGCATTGATGGAAATTGCGAAGCCGGTAGACGTAGATGAGGAGAGTCTGATAGAGTACTTCGTTAAAGGTATTCCGGATACAAAAACTACAAAAAGATGTTATTCCAAGCTCGTAAGATTTCAGAGTTAAAGTTTCAAATCGAACTTTATAAGAAGGGACGTGATTCATACAAGGCAGCAAACAGATTTGAAAGTAAGGCATATGGTTTAGAGAGTTTTTTTTAAATGCGGTCAGCCAGGTCATCGTGCAGCTCAGTGTAGCATCGAAACACAGATTAAACGAGAGAAGCAAGTAAATGTTATTCAACATGACAAAGTTGAAGTTAGCTCGAGTACGTTCACCCCGTCTGGGTTAGAACTAAAGAAGGTTAGCTACGAGAATATTGAATTTAAAGGGCTCATAGATATAGGAGCAGATATGTGCTTGATTCGTCGAAGTGGTTTTTGGAAGCTAGGAGTTAAACAACTAACAGGTTCTGGAAAGTGTTTGGTAGGAATAGAAGATGCGAAAATTTTAACATTTGATAGTTTCTCTTTAATGGTGATCATCGACAAAATTAAAATAGTAGTTGAGTTTCATGTAGTTCCCGATGAGGACATGGGGTTTGACGCTATTTTGGGAAGAACGATTCTTGATAGTGTTGACATGAAGGTAACAAAAAATGGCACTCAGTTTTTATTAGCAATGAGCAAAAGGTAGTAGAAGAAAAGTCTGAATCTGTTGAGGATTGGATGAAGCAATTTGAAGATGTCTGCACAGTTTTTGAAGGGAAGGACGAAATCGGTTTAGAGTTGTCTCATTTTAATCAAGAACAGGCTAAAGAGGTTGAAATGATAGTTCAGCGATACAAGCCAAAACGCAATCCTGATGCGAAGACTGAAATGAGAATTATTTTGAAAGATGATATTCCCGTATACCAACACCCAAGACGGTTGGCCTACTGCGATCAGCAGATTGTAGACAATCAGATACAAGAATGGCTTAAGGAAGGAATTATTCGAGATAGTACATCGATGTATGCATCCCCTATAGTATTGGTAGCAAAGTCAAACGGAGCTAAAAGGTTGTGCTGCGATTAGAAAATTGAATGAAAAGATAATTCGCGATAATTTTCCGATAGTTTTGATGGACAGTGTAATTGATCAATTACAAGGAAAAAAAAGTTTTTACTACACTGGACTTGAAAAATGGATATTTTCATGTACCAGTAGAAGCAAGTTCGCAAAAGTTCACTGCATTTGTTACTCACAAAGGACAGTACGAATTCTTATATGTATCGTTTGGTATCTCAAACTCTCCAGCGGTCTTTACGAGATTCACGATGGCAGCAATGCAGGAGTTGATTCAGAAAGGTATAGCGATCGTATATATGGATGACATAATCATTCCAAGCAAGGACATTGAAGAGGGAATGTCAAGAATTAAATTAGTTTTGGGGGTAGCCAAGAAGAATGGATTACAGCTAAACTGGAAAAAGTGTCAGATTCTTAAAAATCAAGTCAATTTTCTAGGATACGTGATTAGTGAAGGGATAATAAAACCGAGTGAAGAGAAAATTTCGTCGGTACACAATTTCCCAAGACCGCAGGATAAGAAAGCAGTGCAAAGGTTTCTCGGTTTAACATCGTATTTCCGAAAATTCATTGAGGGATATGCTTTAATGGCGAAGCCACTTTCCGATTTGCTAAGGAAGGATAGTAAATTTGTGTTCAGCGAGATCGAGGAGATATCATTTGAACGATTGAAGGCAGCATTAACGAGTGAGTCGGTATTGAAGTTATACAATCCGAAAGCGCAAACAGAGGTCCATGCTGACGCGTCAAAATATGGTTATGGGGCAATTCTAATGCAGAAAGATACTGAGGATAATTTGTTCCATCCAATTCAGTACATGAGTCGAAAAACGAAGGCATGTGAGCAGAATTATCATTCATACGAGCTAGAAGTTCTAGCCATAATTGAGGCTCTAAAGAAGTGGCGAGTTTACATTCTTGGCTTGCAGTTCACTATAGTTACAGACTGTAATGCATTTACTATGACCATGAAAAAACAGGAAGTTCCCTTGAGAGTAGCCCGGTGGGCCATGTTCTTGCAGGATTTTAGTTACAGTCTAGAGCATCGGTCAGGATCAAGGATGAGGCATGTAGATGCTTTGAGTCGAGTCGCCTGTTATGCAATATCGGATAGTATTATTCATCGTCTGAAAGAAGCTCAATTGGTTGATGATTGGACAAATGCTGTAAGAAGTCTAGTTGAAAAGGGCGTGTATGAGGATTTCTATATTTTGAATGAGGTCTTGTTCAAAGATGCCAATAAGCAGTTGATCGTAGTACCCGAGCAGATGGAGAATGAAATTATCTTACTTGCCCATAAACAAGGACATTTCTCAGCAAAGAAAACACAGTTATTGGTCGAAAAATCATACTTCATTCGAAAATTGAAAAGAAAAGTTACACGATTAGTTGAGAGTTGCGTACAGTGTATAATAACAAATGCGAAAATGGGTAGAAAAGAAGGGAGATCAGCCGCTAGTTACATATCATATTGACCATGTGGGGCCGATGGACCTCACTAAGAAGAGGTACAATCATTTGTTAGTAGTTGTCGATGGTTTTAGTAAGTTCGTATGGTTATATCCCACCCGAAGTACCGGGGCAGACGAAGTCGTAAATGATTTGGAAAAACAAGCAAATATATTCGGTAACCCAATGAGAGTAGTGACCGATAGGGGAACGGCGTTTACGTCACATTTGTTTGAACAGTATTGTAAGGACAATAACATACAACATTTATTAATTACAACTGGTGTTCCGCGGGGAAACGGGCAGGTCGAAAGAATGCACAAGATCATTGTACCCATGTTAACGAAATTGAGTTTGGAAAGCCCAGCAACCTGGTATAAGCATGTAGGCAAGGTACAACAAATGATAAACAACACTGAGCCAAGAAGCACAAAAGTGAGTTCCTTTAAGATACTAACAGGTTTAGATATGAGAGTTCCCGAAGATGCAGAGCTAAGAGAGCGTATTTTAGAATGCATAGTGAACGAGTTGGATGAGGAACGAAAAGAGATCCGAGATAGGGCGATTGAAAATATTAAAGTCCTACAGGACGAAAATCGAAAGTCTTATGATGCAAAACGGAAGATCGAAAGAATATAGAGACCTAACGATTTAGTAGCGATAAAGCGGACACAGTACGGGGTAGGTCTAAAGCTTAAAGGAAAATACTTTGGGCCGTACAAGGTAGTATCAGTCCAGAACCATGGAAGATATGAGGTTGAAAAAATAGGAGATACGGAAGGACCAACTAAAACATCCACTGTGGCCGAGTTCATGAAACCTTGGGAAACTTCATTCGAGTCGAATGAAACGTCAGGAGGGCCGAATGTAGGAACCGGTGATCAGGCACCTACAGACAGTAAAAGAACCAGAAGCGGTCATCGTTTCTAAAGCCAGTTCGTAGTGCTAAGC
Organism: Drosophila paulistorum; assembly: GCA_018152135.1. NCBI lineage: Eukaryota > Metazoa > Arthropoda > Insecta > Diptera > Drosophilidae > Drosophila > Drosophila paulistorum. Next base: position 418,684 of record JAECXG010000194.1, on the reverse strand, counting down.
CAGCAGAATATAATAATAAAAGACGGTCACACTGACTTCTAAGTTTGCAACGACAGCGAGCACACGTTTCGGGACAGACCTACAGTCCGTTTATTTTGTAAAAGCTGTAATATTTAATTGTAACACTAACATCAATGCCAATAAAGAAACCGGAATATAAATAAATACCACATATATAAATCCATTTCCTTTATAAATGAAAACCAGAAAGCCGGGATTAACTTCGGCGGTGCCGAAGTTTGTATACCCTTGCAAATTTATTAGGTCTGTAAAAACTGAACACAAAACTGACTAATACCAACTTTCGTGACAATAGCTATGCAAATAATGAAGTTATTAAGAAAGTCACTCTTCGTGACTTTGCCGTTTGTATGGGAGCTATATGATATAGTCAGCCGATCTTGATCAAATTTGGCAAAATTATTAATAAGAACACTAAACTGACCAATACTAACTTTTATGACAATTGCTGATAAAATAACGAAGTTAATGAGAAAAGTCACTGTTCGTGACTTTGACGTTTGTATGGGAGCTATATGATATAGCGGTCCGATCCGGCTGATTCCAAGATATACAACGCCATCAGTATATACAACTTCAACTCTTTAGCTCTTACGGTCTCGGAGGAGTTTGCGTTGATCCAGACGGACGGACGGACGGACGGACATGGCTATTGAACTATTTGAACTCGTCTCGTCGTGCTGATCAAAAATATATATACTTTATATGGTCTGAGTTGCTTCGTTCTATGCGTTGCACACTTCTGACCAAAATTAATATATTTTTGTAAGGGCATAAAAATTTAACCTATCATTATTCATAAAATTTGAAAGATCGGTTAGAAAGCTTTGTATGTTAGTAGTGGGAGCTTTTGATAGGATGACATCTTGATCTGGAATTTGATTGGCTTATTGATTTCGCCTACTAAGTGTTCACACGTTCAAAAATTGGAGTATCCCCATGAAATTTACCAATATAATAGAATTTGGTATAAAATTTCAGATCCCAAAATTTGAATTTGATCGGATAAATAGAACACAAGTTACAGTCAATACAAATCGGTTCTACGTCATCAGCAAATCAAACAGATCACATACATACACACACAGACGCAAAGCTACACGAACTGTATGTGTATGCATGCGATGCTTTGGATGGTAGAAGAAGAAAAATTGTAGTAAGAAGAGTAATAATTTGAATGTTTTGTTTGTGTATTGATGAATTGAGTTGCAGGGAAAGAAATTTCAAAATGTAAAAATATTTTTGCCAAGGATTGCAAGGGTATATAAACTTTGGCATAGCCGAAGTTAGCTTCTTCGATATTTTATTTTTTTGTTGATTTTGCATAAATTTTATTGTCTTGAATATAGTAACTTTCTTGAATATTTTCGTCTGGATAGGCTATAATTTATGTGAAATTATGAATATTTCATTCGTGTCTGATTTTAACCAAGTATATGTTTTTATATTTAAAAGTTGTTAAGTTAAAAATCTTGTCAACTGCATTCCTAGTTCTATGTCTTCTGTAAAATGCTCTAAGGGGCTGTCCATAAATTACGTAACGCGATTTTTGACAATTTTTGACCCCCCCACCCCTTTGGCAAAGATTGTCACATTGGTGACATTTACAGTTAATTCAATCATTATACCCTTGCAGAGGGTATTATAAAATTGGTCAGATGTTTGTAACGCACAGAAGGAGACGTTTCCGACCCCATAAAGTATATATATTCTTGATCAGCATGAGAAGCTGAGTCGATATAGCCATGTCCGTCTGTCCGTCGGTGCGTACGCGTTTTATTCAGCCATCTTAAGAGCTATCGGGATTTTTTTGGGGGCTTATTTTTAGCTGGGTGAGATAAAGTATGAAAATCATCGGGATCGGACTACTATATCATATAGCTCTGGAACAAAAATTTTTGCAAAAATTGGAGTATCCCCATGAAATTTACCAATATAATAGAATTTGATATAAACTCTCTGATCCCAAAATTTGAATTTGATCGGATAAATAGAACACAAGTTACAGTCAATACAAATCGGTTGTACGTCATCAGCAAATCAAACAGAGCAATGCATACACACACACAGACGTAGCGCTACGCGAGTATGTATGTGTATGCGTGTTGTGCTTTGCTTACGGAATGATGGAAGAAAAAAAAGAGAAATAATTTGAATGTTTTGTTTGTGTATTGATGAATTGAGTTGCAGGGAAAGAAATTTCAAAATGTAAAAATATTATTGCCAAGGACTGCAAGGGTATATAAACTTTGGCATAGCCGAAGTTAGCTTCTTTGATATTTTTCCTATGGAATTGTTAACGGTCATTTTCTGTCTTGAAAGGTTATAAAAAAATATGTTACGTCACAAGCTTTCCGATCCCCTTCCCCCCTATGTCACACACACAGAGACCCCCCCCCTGAATGCGTTACGTAATTTATGGACAGCCCCTAAGTTGAATATTAGTAGATTTAATTTTTTGTCTGCATCTTGTTTAAGAGTAAGGTTATTCAGGAGTTCTATATTTTTGTTGACTGCTTCGATAATATGATTAAGTTCATTATTTTGGGCGCTATTTGCTGATAGACTATCAATTTTTTTGTTCAAGCTCTTCTTTATCATTTTGATCTAAAGTGCCGAAAAGATATTTATCCGAAAAGATATACCTATTATGTTAATAAGTCCTCACTTATTTCTCTTTATTATTTTTATGCCGTTCATTTCGCGATTTAATTTTTCAACTAAATAGTAAATGTGGACCTTGTTCTTATATGGTTCTGACCGCTCTACCAGGTTGTTGTAGGTGTTTTGTAAGTTGGTTAAATTTACAGTAAGGTTCTGATATTCGAAATCTGAGGGTAAATCCATGGTTCCTGTTTTGAATACGAGATATCCATTAGGTGCCTTTATGGGATTAATTTCAATACTTTGATTATACGTTGAGTGTACCATTGATAAGAGTAGAAATAGTAATGTTGAGATTTCTGAAATTAATTAGTATTTTTACTTTGATCAGTTTTCTTTTTCTTATTAAATTTTGACAAAAAGGTGCTCTGTGAACCACAATCAATAAGGGCTCTTAGAGTCCTATATACTCCGTTTACATTTTTTACTTGTATTACAGCTGTGGCCAACAGTGTTGGTTGTGCGGTTTCACAAATATTAACTCTCTCCTGTGTTTCTTCAAAATGGGGTAAGGTATGGTATTCCTTACTGCACAATGAACAGACCATTTTATTAGTGCACACTTTATTGCTTGAATGATTCAAACATATTATGCAAAGCTGTCCTTTTTTGGCTGTTTAATACCTTTAAACTTATAGCACTTATACGCTTTGTGCCCGGAAATTTTGCAAATCTGACATTTATCTTCGAATTCCGCATATTTTAAAACAGTTTGTAGCTGTTTTTTCTCTTTTTTGCTCATGACACTTAGCGAGCAATATCATTGCATTCCATGACATCAGATAGAATTTGAATTTGCCTTGTTTTTCTAATCTGACTCTCATACAATTGTAGAGCCTCTCTGTCAAATTTCTCTACTAGGAGTTGAGCGACTATGACGTCAACTTCATCGGACAAATTTGCTTTTATTTTAATTAAGTAAACTAACTCATTAACTATGTCAATCACTCCTTTATTACTTTTTGCGGATTCAATGTCGATAAATCAACGATCCGACTTAATTGTTCGAAAATACTCTACGATTATTTTCATACCGCTTGGTTTACAGTTCCCAATCAGCACTATAGTTATCAGCTGAACCTGACAATAGATGAGCTAACATGCTACTAGCTTCCCCCTTTAAATAATTAACTTAAGCACAAGACTTGAATCCTTTTTTTTTTCAGTCAGTGCCGAAAATAATTCTACAAACAGGTCCCTACGTTCTCCAGAAATGTGAATACCTGTATTTTCGGCAATACCGGTAAACTACCGGTGGCAAACGCCACTCCCGGTTACATTCTCATTACAATTTTCCTTATTGTTCTTTTTCATTTCTAGCATTGATAATGAATTTTGGACGTCGAATTCTAAATCCTCCATAGAATTCTTAAATTTTGCATCACTTATTATTACTTGGCGTACTTTCTCCCATAAGTAATTTATTTTATTAATATACGTCCCATTGCCTGTTGATTTCAACTCTACTACCTCCAAATATTCCTGAAGCTGTCGGACTCTATCGATAAATATCTCCTGGTTGCCACTACCGTTTTCATGACTGGAGGTCGCCATTCCCCGCGACTCTCCGTTGCTATCATCAAACATTTCTGACATATCTGCTTCTGCTTCAACTAACACTGACTTACTAGTGCCTGGTTTTTCTGACTCTCCTGTAGCTATTATTTTGCCAACTATCTTTAAAACCTCTTCATGTACTTTATCTCCGTAGTACTGATGGTCGAAAACCCCCTGCTGGAGCAATTTCTCATGGTTAGGCATCCATCGGCTACTAATCACTTTTACTTCCTCAATCACCTTGCCAGTAATGTTTCTGGGATCTAGTGCTTCCAACTGCCTTAACCTGGTATGCAACTCTACCTGCTTCTCTAACAATTTTACAGTCTTATTAGTGAACATTTTATCTTGTGTGAATATTAGAATATCAATATAAATATATAATAATAAAAATAGATAGATGTACTTATAACTATCTTAATTTATATCTTATCTGATGATCCTGTTGACACCGTTCGCCACTGTTGTCCGCCAAGTAGAGTTTGCCAAGTAGGTCTTTAGTTGCCGACTGGCAACTGTATATAGTCATAGTCATATCCAACTTCAATACACAAAACCTTATAAACTTTTCGCCCCCTAAAATCAAACTTTAAAGTAAACATCCGTTTTTTATAATAAACAGTTGGACACTTGCAATAACAATTGTCCCCCTCAAAATCAAAGCGTGTGAACGCTAACTCATAATTAAAGCACAAGCAATAAAATCCGTTTTATTCATAAACAATTGAACACTTGCAATAATAATTGTCCCCCTAAAATCAAAATCGTGAGAACGCTAATTCAGCATTAAAATTCGGGCCAATCAATCCGCATCAATATCGATCACGCCACTGAAGGGCTCACAAATTTAGCCTATAAATATAGCTGTAAGACATTTTGTACTTTAGTTTTTAAGTATTCATCCAACGAATAAAGTCCCCGGTTTTAACTCAAATAAAACAATATCTTTTTTTTTTCTTTTGGAAAGACAAGATATATAATTTGCGCAGTCGGTAGGATCGGTAAAAGTGAACTTGTTATTCTATCCGTGTGACACATAAAATTATTATCCGTTCGTTACATAGAATTAGTGAATAATCACTATAAAACTCCGATCCGACTTCATGAACTTACGGGAACGCTCAGAAGTCTACAACCGTGAAAAAAATTTACGCCAACTGTGTGCGGAAATATCAACTGTGTGTGTTACAACCATAAACTCCAATTGTGGAACAAAACGCCACCTTGTGTGCGAATAAAATAAAACACATACAAAACATCACAAACAAAACTAAAAACCAAAAATGGCCGAACTCACCGAAGCCCATCTCAATCAAGCAGTCTTCATTAAGACAGGTGGAAAACTATGATGGAGCACCAGAGAATCTGACATCATTCATAAGGAGGATAGATTTCATCATGCACCTGTATCCAACCCATGACCTAAGGCAACATAACATATTGTTCAGCGCAATCGAGATGCAGCTCACTGGAGAGGCACAACGACTTTCGCAAATTGGACAAGCCAACAACTGGCCGGAACTAAGAACATTCCTCATCAATGAATTTCAACAAAAATTAAATATTGACAGGGCTCAGAATCCAATGAATAATCAACAACCAAATAATTATCCATAAAAATAAGTAGCAAACCAGCCTACAAAAAGACCAAGAGAAAGTAATAGTGGAATTAGCAAAATGGACACATCCGAAAATTTTCATCAGAATGCCTCGGATCAATCGGAAGAAGAGATAGAGACAAGTCCTTCATCAGAATCACAATGAACAATAAACCTTTGAGATGTGTAGTCGACTCAGGCTCTTCAATAAATATAATGTCCGAAAACTTTTTTAATTTCAAAACCTATTTAGGAGATTCCAAAATTCACATGATTGAAGGAGCAGTAGAATTAAAAGAAATAATTTTCCTTGCACCTAGCAAACTTTGTCCGACAGAACAAAAGTTTTATATCCATAAATTTTTAAATAAATATGACATGTTGATAGGCAGAACTTTCTTAAAAGCATGCAAAGCCCAAATAAATTATGAAGAAGAATATGCAAAGCTGGAAACTATACATTTTATTTCAGAGATATTGAAGAAATAGAAGAAGAACATAACATAGAATGTCTAGACCCACCTACAGAGAGGGACCCAGACACAAATTTTGCTATTGAAAATGAAATAATAGAAAGTAATCAGTATAGACTCGACCATTTAAATAACGAGGAAATACAAAAACTAAAAAAGGTCTTGTACGAATTCAGTAATATTCAGTACCGCGAAGGTGAAAATTTGACTTTCACGAGTACTATAAAGCACTCTATTTGTACAAAACATGAGGACCCAATTTATCTATAGAAAAATCCCCAAACGTTTGATATAGAAATCAACAAACAAATAAATGAAATGATCGAACAGGGTATCATTCGAAAATCGAATTCACCCTACTGTTCACCCATTTGGATCGGCCCAAAAAAGGAGATGCTTCCAACAAACAAAAATTCAGGTTAGTCATTGACTACCGAAATTTAAATGAAGTCACAATAGATGACAAATTCCCAATTCCAGTCATGGGTGAAATTCTTGACAAACTGGGAAAATGCCAATACTTTACCACCATTGATTTAGCTAAGGGATTTCATCAAATTCAAATGGATCCTGAATCTATTGCAAAAACAGCTTTCTCAACTAAACATGGCCATTACGAATACACACGTATGCCATTTGGTCTTAAAAATGCCCCGGCAACATTCCAAAGATGCATGAATAATCTTTTGGAAGACCTTATTTACAAGGATTGTCTTGTTTATCTGGATGACATTATAGTGTACTCCACTTCATTGGAGGAACACATACTATCACTCAGAAAGGAATTTAAAAAACTAAGAGACGCTAATCTTAAACTCCAACTCGACAAATGCGAATTCATGAAAAAATAAACAGAATTCATTGGTCATATAATTACAACAGAAGGTATAAAACCTAACCCAAATAAAATCAAAGCAATTCAAAATTTTCCGATCCCTAAAACCCCAAAAGAAATTAAATCATTCTTAGGATTATGCGGATTCTTCCGAAAATTCATACCAAACTTTGCACATATTGCAAAACCTTTAACTCTGGGATTAAAGAAAGGAGCTAAAATTAACATATACGACCCAGATTATATTTCATCCTTTGAAAAATTAAAATATCTTCTTATTAACGACCCCATACTTGCATACACCGATTTTAAAAAACCATTCTTTCTAACCGCAGATGCTATCAATATAGCTTTAGGTGCGTTCATCTCACAGGACCATAGACCTATCTCTTACGCAAGCAGAACGTTAGCGATAGTTTGGGCAACAAAGTATTTCAGACCGTACCTTTTCGGTAGAAAGTTCGAAATTCTAAGTAACCATAGGCCTTTAGTATGGCTCAACAATATAAAAGAACCAAACATGAAACTTCAACGATGTAGAATAAAACTAAATGAGTTTGATTATAAAATTAAATATTTACCCGGCAAAGAAAATCACGTAGCAGATGCCCTTTCCAGAATTAAAATAGATAAAAACTTTTTACGATCAACAGTCAGCACCGTAGCTACAATACATAGTGCTCATGAGGATAATGGAAATTACATTCGAATAATAGAAAAACCCATTAATTATTCTAACAGGCAAATAGAATTCATTAGAGGTTCAGAAGACAAAACAGAAACATCAATCTATTTTTATAAATCACATACAAAGAAATGACCAATGCTTACGCAAGGGATATACTTAAAAGATATCTTTGCGGTAAGAAAACTGTACTATATTTTCATAACGAACAAGATTATCCCATATTTCAACAAGCCTTTATTGAAATACGCAAACCTAAAAACCTCGAAATCAAGCATTAAGTTAGAGGACATTCAAACATTTGCACAATTCAAAGAAATAATTCTAAAACAACATAAAGAATTATTACATCCAGGAATCGAAAAAACGATTAATTTGTTTAAAGAAAAATATTATTTCCCCGATTTTCAAAACCTGATTCAAAACATTATTAACGAATGCTCAGTATGCAATATCGCAAAGACAGAAAATGGGAGTACAAGACTAACTTTTGAAATAACACCAGAAACTTTTAATGCCAGAATTATAAATACTGAAAATGAAATGAAAATGAAGATAAATTACTTAAATTTGAAAAAATTCTCTACATATACAACCACAAGACGAGACACAAAACAACTAACCAACCCACCAGCGGACATTTTCATCTATGCAGGATCACCCACCTATAATACCCAAACGAATAAAATACATAAAATAAACAATTTAAATAAAGATAGACACGACTTCGAAATCGATACTAGATTTAAACAAGCACCACTAGTAAAGTCAAAAACAACAAATCCATTCAAAAAGACAGGAGAGATAAATCAGTTAGATTATTAACTTTCTTTTTCTTTTTGAATTTTGATTTGTAGTGTGTGACTCTTTGTCCTCTATTTTGTTCTTCAAAATGTTTCTGATGACAGAATATTCATACGATAAATACTATTTTAACAATAACACTTTGTTTAATAAAAATACAAAACAAATAGAAACTAATGAATGTATAATAGGCATTTTAAATCAAATACCAACCACTTGTAAATACACTAAAACATATAAGAATTTTCAAACTAATGTTTTTATTATTTCTTGAGGAATGTTTGAAATGATAAATATCTCGTTTGAATTTGGTTTAAGCCAGGTGGATGACGTAGAACCGATTTGTATTGACTGTAACTTGTGTTCTATTTATCCGATCAAGTTCAAATTTTGGGATCTGAGATTTTATATCAAATTCTATTATATTGGTAAATTTCATGGGGATACTCCAATTTTTGCAAAAATTTTTGTTCCAGAGCTATATGATATAGTAGTCCGATCCCGATGATTTTCATACTTTCTCTCACCCAGCTAAAAATAAGCTCCCAAAAAATTTCATCCCGATAGCTCTTAAGATGGCTGAGTAAAACGCGTACGCACCGACGGACAGACGGACATGGCTAGATCGACTCAGCTTCTCATGCTGATCAAGAATATATATACTTTATGGGGTCGGAAACGTCTCCTTCTGTGCATTACAAACATCTGACCAATTTTATAATACCCTCTGCAAGGGTATAAAAAACGGATGTTTACTTTTAAGTTTGATTTTAGGGGGCGAAAAGTTTATAAGGTTTTGTGTATTGAAGTTGGACATATGACTTCCCCATCCTAAAAAAATTAGCCTGTCCTCAGGCGGATACATTGGGATATAGCGAGGGGTTTTTCTCAGCTGTAAATATTGGGGTACCAATTTTGTTTATAATTTGGGACTCAATTTTTTCAACAATTGGGGTTTCGGTTTCTGTGGGACCACGATTGTTATTTGATCGAAAATGCTTAATTATTAATTCTTGTGGCATTGTCTTAAACTTATAGATTAAGTATGTAATCAAACTTATTATAGTAAGTATAAAAGTGGTTAATGTAATAGTTTGAAATGCAGTATAATATTTCGTATGTTCGTTAATTATTTCTTTTGTTTGGATAAAGGAAATAGGTTCTAGCCTGGTGATATTGTTTGTTACATAAATGCTTTGGCTATAAGCAATGAATTTATTATTGATATTTCGTTTAGTTGTAAGGCACAATCGTAAATTTTTATTATGTTATTGCCTTCTATTATTAATTCGTTGTTTACGCAATTTTGATTAAGTTAAGTTTTTGGTAAATTCCATGTTACAATTATGTTTGGGTCAATATAATTAGTTTGAAAATTCTTATATGTTTTAGTGTATTTACAAGTGGTTGGTATTTGATTTAAAATGCCTATTATACATTCATTAGTTTCTATTTGTTTTGTATTTTTATTAAACAAAGTGTTATTGTTAAAATAGTATTTATCGTATGAATATTCTGTCAAAATATTTTTATTTTCATCTGGATAAGGATCTGGATCTCAAAGATAGGGGTTTTGTATCATTTCAAACATTGCCATAGCGTTGATAATTTTCTGAACTTTTCCTACGTATTTATACCATTGTTGGCTAACGGCTGCGCCTTGCGGAGCCCCAATCTGCTCGCTTTGTATGATGCGGCCTTCGGATGATTTCCACCGAGGCGGCCTTGAGGCACTTGCGATTTGGCAGGAATAAAATTATCAGGGGAACTTCAAGTTGCTTTATTTTCTTAACCTAAAACTAAGTAGTACAATTTTCGGTGGGCAAAATGCAACCACATCGAACGAGATTAATTTCCACGCTGTCTTTTACAAAATTCAAAGTTCTGGAAATTTCCATAGAAGAAGTAAGCAAGAAAAGAATTAAAGTAACGGAACTCCAAGTTTGTCTCTTCAAAGTAATTTGCGCTGTTCTTGGTCTCTCTCTCTCTCTTCGGTCGTTTTCTCTCTTCAGCAAAGAGTGTATTGATTCAGTTATAGCCCAAACATTCTCCCCCTTTGATGATAACGATCCTTATCATCAAATTCACGTCCGGAAGACTCCTGCGAAAAGAATAAACTGAAACGAGAAAGTAACAATTTAACGCTTAGGTGTAGGGTTGGTGTCATTCTCCATCCAATTCTCCTGAATAGGCAATGGACAGAGTTTGGCTACCGGTCGTTTCATGAGCCCATTGACTGTCTTCAAAGTCACCACTCTCACTAGTCCATCGGGTCCTGCATGTGTCTCCATAACCCGATCTAGAGGCCATTGATGAGAGGGGAATCGCTCGTCCCTGATGAGCACTATGCATCCAACTGTTAGATTTTCCTTGGTCTGCAGCCATTTTGGTCTCCTTTGTAATCGTGATAAATATTCCGAATTCCATCTTCTCCAAAACTGTTGTGCATAATATTGACAATTTTTCCATCGATCAATCAGAGTAACCTTAGCCAATTCCGGAGTAGGAGGTGCTAAAGGCGCTTCACCGATCAGAAAGTGACCGGGTGTTAATACCATTAAATCGTCGGGATCATTTGATAGGGGACATAAAGGTCTTGAATTTAAACAAGACTCAATTTGCGCCAACGTAGTTGCCATTTCCTCAAATGTTAAAACTTGTTCTCCGAGAGTTCTCTTCAGATTATACTTCATGGACTTCACTCCAGCCTCCCACAATCCACCAAAGTGTGGAGCTGATGGTGGGTTGAAATGCCAGGTGATTCCCTTTCTCAACAATGTTGGTGCAATAAGTTTCGTAATGTACGAACAATATGCCAGTTTGTCCATTTGCAATTTTTTGTTGGCTCCAATAAAATTAGTACCGCAGTCACTATAAACGTCTGTGCATAGGCCACGTCTGCCAATGAAACGGTTAAATGCTCCTATAAACGCATCTGAGGTCAGATCTCCAACTGATTCCAAATGAATGGCCTTCGTCACTAGACATACGAACACAGCAATGTATCCCTTCTGGGATATACGTCCTCTTCCTTTGCGGGGCGAAATATTTACTGGTCCAGCGTAATCCACTCCAACGGATGAGAATGCCCTAGAAGGGCGTACCCGTACTGCTGGTAACATTCCCATTTTCTGACCTGCAAATTGAGGCTTCATCTTAAAACATGTGATACATTTATGAATTTTAAAACGAACTGCATTGCGTCCATTAACAATCCAGAATTTCTTCCTTATAAAATTCAGAGTTAGTGAGGTTCCACCATGCAAGGTGCAAATATGACTGTAAGATATGACCAGATCTGTGAAAGGATGTTTATACGGTAGTATATAAGGATATTTTTCATTTATGGGCAACAGGGAATCTCGAAGCCTGCCTCCGAGACGTAAAACACGTTCGTTCGAATCATAATACGGATTAAGAGACAGTAGTATGCTGTCCTTTGCTATTACCCTTCCTTCCGATAGCGCCTTCCATTCAGAGTTAAAACAATCCTTCTGCACCATCCTAATCAATTCACGTAGGCCCTCTTCTAATTCCACAATTGAGAGTCCTAATCCTCTTCGTTCTGCCACAGATGTACGACAATTAGATACGAAACGTTTTATATATGATATAATCCATACGAGTCGTGTATACTATGAATACTTGCTGATAAATGCTACACTTGGCATTTCTTTTACTGCTATGTTATGACAGGTCACCTTTCTGACTTCAGTGTCAACAACCGACAGCGAATCCTGATCAATAGCATTACAAGGCCATTCGATGTCCGATCCTTGTAACCATGATGGCCCATGCCACCATAATTCACACGATGCCAACTTGATTGCACTCATGCCACGGCTTAGATAATCTGCAGGGTTATCTTTCGATGCGACGTGTCTCCATTGCCTTTCGTCTGAGATTTCCAGGATTTTGTTTATTCGATTGGACACAAATACTTTCCAGTTGGCAGCTCCACCACGGATCCAACTGATGGTTATCATAGAATCTGACCAAAAAATAGTGTTCGAATAATTAATGTTAATTCTTAGATTCTCCCTTAGATACTTATAGATTTTGGCTGCTTCAAGCGCAGCACATAACTCTGCCCTAGGTATGGTTAGTTGTTGTTTAGTTGGCGATACTTTCCCTTTTGACAATAACAACTCTGTGTGATACTTATCCTCTCCAATTGGGAAGCGTAAGTAGGCTGCAGCTCCATATGCCCGTGACGACGCATCGCAAAACAGGTGCAGTTCAGCCACACCACCCGGTAGCCCCCATGTAACATGCCGTGGTATTCGTATAGTTACTATGTTTGGTAACTCCTTCACGAATTTCTCCCATTCTCTCTTAATAGTGTCCGGTAGTGTGCTATCCCAGCCAACTTTCTCCTTCCATAGATGCTGCATGAGAATTTTGGCAGTAATAATTATCGGACTAAGCCATCCCATGGGATCAAACAGTCGTGCAATTGCTGATAGTATTTTCCTCTTTGTAGGTGAGGTCGTTGGTGGAACGACATTCAAAGCAAAACGGAACTCATCTTCCTTAGGACTCCAGTAGAGACCTAAAGTGCGAATAGTATCATTACCTTCTACGTGTAACAATCCGCTTGATTCTCGATGCTCAACTGGTATGTTCTCTAATAGCTTTGGGCAATTACTCGCCCACTTCCTTAGTTCAAATGTACCACTACGAAGCATTCCAATCACTTGGTTCTTGACATCCTCCGTCTCTGCAATACTTTCGCCACCAGACAGTATGTCATCTACATACATTTGATGATTCACAACATTCACCGCCAGTGGATACTTCTCGCTTTCATCCATAGCTAATTGTTTCATAACTCTCATGGCTAAATAAGGGGCGGAGCTAGTTCCAAACATTACCGTTGTGCAGGCATATTCAGCCACATGATCACTAGTGTCCGGATTCCATAGAATACGTTGGTACTGCGCGTCGTCGGGTGGAACATTAATACATCTGTACATTTTTTCAACATCCGCCATAAATACCCATTTTAGCCCTCGCCAATTGAGAATGATTCCTTGAAGATGTACGTGCAATTTTGGAGCAATTGCTAGAATCTCATTAAGTGATTTCCCATTACTCGTCTTGCTCGATCCATCGAAGACAACTCGTACCTTCGTAGTTGATGACGATTCCTTTATGACTGGGTGATGCAGTAGGTAACAATGATCGACTCCTCCCAATGCAGGATTGCTCATCGTACTAGCCCGTGACGTCGCACGTTCCATTTGACCCAGCTCCAGATACTCATTTATCGTGCCAACATAAGCGTTCTTCAAACTCGCATCGCTCCGCAACCGTCTGTCCAAAGAATGTAATCGTTTTAACGCGCCCTTATATGATTCTCCAATTACCATTGATTTGTCCAAGTAAGTAAGAAAAGGAAGACGAACAACATATTTCCCAGACGGCATTCGGCTATGTGTCTTAACGAAGAAATCTTCGCACCAGTTATCCTCTACTGAAAGCCCACGTGGCTCTTCGTCGAATTGTTCTAGCTCCCAGAACTTACATAACAATTGTTCAATTATCTCATCAGCTTCCTTCTTACGGACAATTATGGTGTAGGACGATCTGCTACCAGCTTCTTGATTCGTCTTCGCTGATACAATGTATCCCAAATGCGTATTTTGCGCCAGAGGCATACCACGTATTCCTCGATGCACTTCTCCTAACATCAGCTCATCGTAGATATCATTTCCCAGCAAAATATCAACTCCTTGTGGACTGAAGAAGTTCGGATCGGCCAACGGTAAGTCCTTCAGATGAGTCCACTCTTCAAATGGCAGTCGTTTGATTGGCATGCGCTTACTCACTATAGGTATTACTGACGCGAGCAGCTTGTATTTCGCATGTGGGTTGTAGATTGATCCTATGACAAGCTCCACCTGTGCTCTCGCATCTGTAATTTTGGTATCTGCTAATCCAGTAATCGTGATGTGAGCCCGTTTGCGCCGTAAACGTAGCTGCTGAACTGCATTCTCTGAAATGAACGAAACTTGTGAACCTTGATCCAAAAACTCTCTAAATTGTAACGGATAGCCTTCTATCGACTCTACCCACACCGTTGCTGTTGGTAATAAAACCTCGTCTTTATGCCTTACCGCAATTTCTGTTGTACACTTTCCATTTAAAGCATTCGCAGATGCTGTTGGGATAACTCCCTTCTTTAGTGTGCCAAGTGATCTCTCGCCTCCTGACTTGTCTACATGAAGTAGTGTATGATGCCGTCCTTGACATTTTTCACAATTTACCGCACTGTCACATGCATCTATTCGGTGATTTGGTCTAAGGCATCTAAAACACAGTCGATGCCTCACCACACATGCCTTTCGTTCCGATAGCCTCATCTCCTGGAATATCTTGCATACTCCGATAAGGTGTCCATCCCCTTGACAGACAATGCATAGGTCTGTCTCTCGAGTAACAAATGAAGTCTTTGTGTAGTTCTGGTTAACTCGTAACCCATGTACACCTGGTCTTGCATTCCGATGTCTATCCCGTGATAGAATTCCCTCGATATTACCTGCTGACGCCGTAATCATTGTTCTGTACTGTGTTTCAAGATACTGACTGAGCTCCTCAAAGCTCGGCAGATTCTGTGTTAAAGATATTGACCGCTCCCAATCCACTCTTAATTGATTCGGTAATCTTTTCATCATGTAGTACACTAAAATTTCAGACTGTTGTCGCACATTCACACCAGTCTTCTCCAATGAATTCACACATGAGCGGGAAGCTTGCACAAATCTTCTCAAACTTTCCGCATCTCCATATTTAATTGGTAACTGCTGGTCGAACACATCCATGTAATGTAAAAACAACACTCGCTTGTTATCATACAAATTCATCAACATTCTCCAAGCCACTTCATAGTTCGCCGCTATTAGCGTTAGATGTTCAATATCCTTAGCTGCGTCTCCAACCAATGAATCCTTCAAATAATGAAAACGATGTAAGTCCGTCAGCTTCTCACAGTGGTGTACTCTTGTTAAAAACACCTCCTTAAACGCCGGCCACTCAATGAATTTCCCGCTGAAGGTAGGCAGTTTAACTGTTGGAAGTTTCACTTCCTCCAAAATTGATCCCATTTGTTCATGCACCGTCTGATGCAAACAAGACTCATCAAATGCAGTCGACGCCGGGATTCTTCGATCCTTATGTCTCTGCAACTCATTTCGAATCTCAGCTACTCCCATGATGTAGGTTTCTTCGAAACAGTCTCTGATGTCTTTGTCAAAATATCGACCCTTTATCTCCACATTATCTCGTTCTTGCACCAGTTGGTGATGATTGCGCTGAAAATCTGCGTGAAGGTGGGCCAGCGAGTCTAATCTGGCTTCCAGATGACTCTCGGTATGTACCGATTCCTCCGATTTATACCGCGCCAATGACTTCTCCAGCGAAGTAAGTAATGTGATTTGCTCCGTAGTCAACGGTAACAGTTTTTCAGCCATAAAGGAACACCTACCCAAACACATCAACGTTAAATTGTACTCACCCAAATCAGTCTATTCACTGGTAATTACACTCCAAATCCAATCGCCAAGATTAATCCTCCCGGGTTTCGGCACCAAAAATATGTTGGCTAACGGCTGCGCCTTGCGGAGCCCCAATCTGCTCGCTTTGTATGATGCGGCCTTCGGATGATTTCCACCGAGGCGGCCTTGAGGCACTTGCGATTTGGCAGGAATAAAATTATCAGGGTAACTTCAAGTTGCTTAAACTAAGTAGTACAATTTTCGGTGGGCAAAATGCAACCACATCGAACGAGATTAATTTCAAGAGTAAAATTCAAGTACAGCAGACCACGCTGTCTTTTACAAAATTCAAAGTTCTGGAAATTTCCATAGAAGAAGTAAGCAAGAAAAGAATTAAAGTAACGGAACTCCAAGTTTGTCTCTTCAAAGTAATTTGCGCTGTTCTTGGTCTCTCTCTCTCTCTTCGGTCGTTTTCTCTCTTCAGCAAAGAGTGTATTGATTCAGTTGTAGCCCAAACAACCATAAAGGTGGATTATCTAAACTTATTTTAGCTAAAATTGGAATAACAATCTTGTGAAACCTTTGAACCTGCCAATTTTCTCACGGTACTCCGGTGGTAATCAATAAAAGCACGATGTCGTGATCGTCGCAATATTTTTTGAAGATGTGCGATGTTATAGCCGCACCTTTATCAAATATCAATCGCAATGGGTTCCCAAAATTTGTTGCTTGAACTTCTAAACACCGTATTTCTTCATCTACGCCTGTGCTCCTAGTGGTACACAACCAGAAGTACTTAGAAAAACCATCTATAATAACCAACAAGAAATTATACCCTTTATTGGTTAGTTCCATTGGTCCGACGTGATCAATATGATAAGAACAAAGTGGTTGTGACCTTTTTCTATTGAAGTTAGATATCCCTTTTTTTTTGCCAGCCTTTGCGTTAACAACAATACACTCCCCACAACTATGCACCACTCGAATAACCTTATCTCTCAATTCGGGAATGATTTCTCGACCAAATCTTGAATTTTTTTGACGGAAAAATGACAATGGGTATGCGCAAGTTTAATAATCTCATATTCCATTGCCGAAGGCACTACAAATCAACTCACAGATAGAGTCTTCAAAAAGAATCTCGTTGTCTATATAAAAGTTATTATAATTTTCTTTTTCGACTAGCGTCCTTACTGCCTCCACTCATCATGCAACTGAGCTTCTATTAATCGATGTTTAATAGTTTCCTCAAAAAGCATAAAACATGCAAAACGACTCAACTCATCGACGTGCCTCACTTGAGTACCTGATTGATGTACAATAACATAATCCAAATCTTAAAGATACATAGCCCAATGAGCAACTCTCAAAGGAACATCTTTCTTCATCGATTCAATCATATTTTGAATAGCAATCACTTTACACAATTTTGTCTTACGACTCATATATTCAACGGGATGAAATGAATTATCCTCTGATGCTTTTGTAACAAAGCTGCCCCAAATCCGTATTTTGAAGCGGTCGCTTGTATTTCAGTTTGCAATTTCGGATTAAACAATTTAAGGATGGGTTCTTTAATCAACGCAACAGTTCTTCGAAGGCGTGTTTGTGTTTATCATTGAATTCAAACATCGAATCCTTACACATTACCTTTCAATAAACTTTCTAAAATAGGAAGTTAGAGCCAAAAATTTTGTAACCCCCTTTTTGCTACTTGGGATGGGAAGATTGGAAGCAGCTCTAATCTTTTCTTTGCTCGGCGTTATGGCACCATATTCTACATCATACTCTAAAAATAGGACTTTTCGTTGCAGCATCTGATATTTACTAAAATTAATTCGTAAACCGTTTTTGGCTGACACGTCTAGTACGCGTTTTAGCTTGGACAAACCATCATTGGTACCTGCACTTATTAATGATGATGTCGTCCATATAGACTACACAATCGTTTTCTTTAATGAAATCTCGTAACACAACCAATATGAATCGTGTAAATGCAGCTGGTGTATTAGAAATAGCGAAGAAGAAACAACAGGAATTCATACTAACTACTCTGAGTAAGAAAAGAAGTGTATTTCTGAGAGCTTTCGACTACCGGTACATGGAAAAATCCGTTTGTTAAGTGTAAAGTTGAAAACATATTGGCACCTTGCAACTTTTCTAAAACGCTGTCCATATGAACCATGGGAAAGTTATCACGAAGTATCTTTTTATTTAATTTCCTGTAGCCACAGCATTAACGCTTCTGACCATTCTTCGAGACTAAGACAACTGAAAGTACTGGTTTTAATTATTTTCTCTGCTAGCCATTCTTGAATTTGTTTGTCCACGATTTCCTGGTCACAAAGGGCTAACGTCTCGGGTGCTGATAGACAGGTATTTCGTCGCTCACAATAATTTTCAAGCTTACTGGTGCGTTTGCATTTCTTTTTGGTTGGTAGTTTCGAATTAATATCTCTACTTCCCCTTTTATCAAATGGCTCAAATGCGAAAGATTTATGTCTGGACTCTTATCCCTCTCTTCAATATTTGTAATGAAGATATTTCCAATCTCTCCTGCCCACTATCTGACTCATTTTGTTCTCTCTTTGGTATACTATGGGTGTGACAAACTTCTATATCGTTGCGAATAGCAAATTTAGATCCATTTGCTGTTACACTTATATTGACAGTGTTTAATATCGTTCGACCCAGTATAGCATCAAAACTTATGTCCTGATCTGGCACTACATGGAATTCTATGTTCATAACTAAACCATCCACTTCCACTGGTATTATAAAACTACCGAAAGTCAACACCTTACTGTCGCCAATTCCTGTTAAGTGTATGCGCTTGCTTGTGTGCGTAACCTGCTTTAGACTGCGCAAATCGTATGTGAAGAAACGAATAAAAAATTAAAACAGTACAGTTATGAGCCTTGGGTTCCTTTTACCTAAATGTCATAAAAATGAATGCACATATTGTATCGGCTATTAGGCATTTTTTCATACTATATATATATGTGCACATGTAAGAAAATGAAGCATTAATTTTTCTGCGCGTAGCTGCGTAACAAAGCGACATAGAACTGCTTTCGTCATAAGTCTGTGCGACACTAGTTTTTTTTTAAGTTCTCAACTTGTACTTCGTGCCCACATCGGCATGCACCAAACTCTTTGGGCAATGCTGCTTTTAATATCTCCCAATTGTGTATACTTTGTTGACTCCGAATAACTCATTTAGCTACCGTAGCTAACAACTGTTTGGCGTATATAAAGGTCTGTAACTTGTCCCATTCTAGTGTAATAGCACACTCTTTTATATTTTGCACCCACGAATCAATGTCGGGACTACCTGAGATGGAAAAATAGGACACACTGCCCTCAACATCTTTTAAGGTATACCAATATCGACTAAAATTATTTTTAGGCAATTCGCTTCTTACTGTAACTATGAATTCTACTTCTTCTTCCTCGCTATCCTGGTCTTAAATATTGTAATGAGTAAGAAGTCTATTCTGTAAAGTTTTCTTCTCACTGTGCTTACGTTCAATTCGGCCAACTTATTTCGCAAATCTGCGACTCGCAATGCCATAACCTCGTCAAACTCCATATTAGAATATTTTCCTTTGTTCAATACCAATACTTAATGCTAAGGTTAGTTTTAGTGAATTCAATTATATTAGAACTATCTACAGCCCCCAAAATTTTACCCAAGTCCGCTCCTGTCCCACGAAGTCTTCGTTTAGTTTCTGGCAGCGCGCTGGCTGTCTGGCCTCTTCTAACGTTTTGTCTCTTGCCGCCTCCGTTTTGCCTCTTGCTTTGTTATATGTATGTTAATTTCTTTAAACACCATCCCGGTTGAGTTGTTTTTTTGATCGTTACTATATTTATTTATTTATTAATATTTGAATTGTTTAATGACAATCGAGTTCAATATATTGTCAAGATATTATTAACATAATTATAAATATAACACTGGAATACGAATGATTTACGGCCTCTTTAACAAGCACTCTCACAACTTATATAATGATCCTATGCTTTCTATCCCCTGCTCTCTCTCCTACTACTAGAATGTTCGGCAATGTTGTTTCTTTTCTTCTCTTTAGATTCTGCTCTCTCAATGCCATTTCCCACACGTATAAAATTGTTTCAAAGTAGAAAAGGCTCACATACCTGAACTCATTGCTGAGGATGTTCAGGACCGCAACGTGCTCTTCAATTTCCATTCAAATGGTGAAAAAATGGCAAACCCTTATTGAGGCCATCGTGGAGGCTAAGACAGTTGACGGTTATTTGTTGCGTGTGTTCTGCATTGGATTCACCGCCAAGGATCAACAGTCGCAGTGTAAAACTTACGCACAACAATCACAAGTGCACAAAATTCGTGCCCGCATGACTGACATTATTACCAACGAATTCACTGGCGCCGACTTAAAGCAGTTGGTCAACAAACTGGCTCTGCACTCGACATTGGCTCTGCCAAGCACATTCAAAAAAGCTGACTGCGCATTTTTCCATTACATGACGTCTACATCCGCAAGCTTAAGGTTCTAAAGAAGGCCCGCTTTGACATCTCAATTGTTTCGAAGGATATGAACCACCTGAGGACGTTTAAGTAGGTCTTGAGTAGTGGAAAAAAGTTTCGACAATTAAATTATAATTTGTATTGCATTCGAATAGCAAGTCCCATAATACATTATTCTACAAATGGAAGAAAAAATACTAGGTTATATCCAGGGTTTGATATTACTACGAAACTCCGTAGTATTTATACCATAGACCCATAGGGTGAAATGGTATATTAAAGTCGCCAAAATGTATGTAACAGGCAGAAGGAAGCTTTTCCGATCCCATAAAGTATATATATTCTTGATCAGTATCAACAGCCGAGTCGATCTAGCCATGTCCGTCCGTCTGTCCGTCTGTCCGTCTGTCCGTCCGTATGAACGCCTAGATCTCGGAGACTATAAGAGATAGAGCCACCAAATTTGGTATGTAGGCTCGTGTATTATGTAGAGTGATCGAGTTTGTTTCAAATTTTTGCAATTCAAAAAAAACGTTTATCTCAAAAACTATTGCAGCTAGAGACACCATATGTATGTATATTTGCTTAGTAAATGCGCTCATTTTGTAATTATAAAGATTTTGCCACGCCGCTTTCCGCCCCGAAATTTGAAAAACTCAATTATCTCCCGTAATTTTTTACCCTGTGGAATCAAATTCGGCATACTTGAAATTGATACTAATATAGGTAGTATGGTAGAGTTGACTTCGAGTGAGAATCGGTATCGATAGAATATCTATAAGCAACGATATACGGTGCATGAGAAGTGAGTGCAGTACAGTCGAGAAGAGTCAGTCTGAAGAGCAGAGTGGAATAGAGTGAGCCGGTTGTGTCTCGAAGTGTGTGCAGTGCAAGAGAAATATTGTGAAGTAATTAATAAGTTGATCAAAAGCTAATAAACTAACAAAATACGTACAATAAAGCTGATAAAATTAAAACCCAGTGTGTGGAAATCGAATCTCTTCATCTCGGGGACTCGTTAAGGAAATTCCAGGACAAAGTTGAAACTCCACACTAATACCCAGCAAAATACCAAATTTGATCAAAATAGCCAAGTTACGCATATAAACGTTTTTCCATAAGGCCGGAGTTGGCCGTTGGCGGGTAGTGCCGCTAGGGTGCTCAGATGCATGAGTGAGTGAGATACTAAGATATGCTTGTAAAAAGCATGTGAACAGAATTTTTTTGAAATAGGCAAATGAATTTGTTATTACAAATTTGAAATATTTGTTTTGCTGGTGTATGGTATACCTAAGTCGGCGATACGACTTACTTACTTCATTATACCATACACCCATAGGGTGAAATGGTATATTAAAGTCGCCAAAATGTATGTAACAGGCAGAAGGAAGCTTTTCCGACCCCATAAAGTATATATATTCTTGATCAGTATCAACAGCCGAGTCGATCTAGCCATGTCCGTCTGTCCGTCCGTCTGTCCGTCCGTCCGTCCGTCTGTCCGTCCGTCCGTCCGTCCGTCCGTCCGTCCGTCCGTCCGTCCGTCTGTCCGTCCGTATGAACGCCTAGATCTCGGAGACTATAAGAGATAGAGCCACCAAATTTAGAATGTAGGCTCGTGTAGTATGTAGAGTGATCGAGTTTGTTTCAAATTTTTGCCACGCCCCTTTCCGCCCCCGCAATTAAAAAAAAACGTTTATCTCAAAAACTATTGCAGCTAGAGACACCATATTTAGTATGTATATTTGCTTAGTAAATGCGCTCATTTTGTAATTATACAGATTTTGCCACGCCCCTTTCCGCCTCCGCAATTTAAAAAAAACGTTTTTCTCAAAAACTATTGCAGCTAGAGACACCATATTTAGTATGTATATTTGCTTAGTAAATGCGCTCAATTTGTAATTATACAGATTTTGCCACGCCCCTATCCGCCCCCGAAATTTTAAAAACTCGATTATCTCCCGTAATTTTTCACCTTGTGGAATCAAATTTGGCACACTTGAAATTGATACTAATATCCAGCAAAATACCAAATTTGATCAAAATCGGACAAAAAATAGCCAAGTTATGCATAAAACCGTTTTTCCATAAGGCCGGAGTTGGCCGTTGCCGGGTGGGGCGCTAGGGTGCTCAAATGCATGAGTGAGTGAGATACTAAGATATGCTTGTAAAAAGCATGTGAACAGAACTTTTTTAAAATAGGCAAATGCATTTGTTATAACAAATTTGAAATATTTGTTTTACTGGTGTATGGTATACCTAAGTCGGCGAGACGACTTACTTACTTCATTTTTTTTTGCTCTCGCTACCGCACGAGAGCAGGAGCAAAGTCAAACTGCCCAAAATAAATGCTGTGCTCTGCTATAGTTTTTGACGTTTTAAAAAGCTAAAGCAATAGCAGAAAATGAAGCGAGATGAGAGCAAATGAAATTTTTTTTTTTTTTTTTTGTACCGCTCTCATTATATTCATTTTTATACCCTTGCAAAAAGGGTATATTAATTTTGGTCAGAAGTGTGCAACGCATAGAAGGAAGCATCTCCGACCATATAAAGTACATATATTCTTGATCAGCACGACGAGACGAGTTCAAATAACCATGTCCGTCCGTCCGTCCGTCCGTCCGTCCGTCTGGATCGATGCGAACTATTCCTAGACCGTAAGAGCTACAGAGCTGAAATTTTGCACGTTGGCTTGTATATACTGCAGGGTTTGTATATCTCGGATTCAGTCGGATCGGACCACTATATCATATAGCTCCCATACAAACGGCAAAGTCACGAACAGTGACTTTTCTCAATAACTTCGTTATCTTATAAGCAATTGCCATAAAAGTTGTTATTGGTCAGTTTTGTGTTCTTGTTAATAATTATGCCAAATTTGATCAAGATCAGGTGACTATATCATATAGCTCCCATACAAACGGCAAAGTCACGAACAGTGACTTTTCTCAATAACTTCGTTACTTTTTAAGCTATTGTCGTGAAATGTAATATAAGTAAGTTTATTGTAACTATAAACCACTGTGCCAAATTTGATCAAGATCGGGTGACTATATCATATAGCTCCTATAGGAACGATCGGTCAAAAACAGTGACTTTTGTCAATAACTTCGTTACTTTTGATGCGATTGCTTTCAAATTTAACATTTGTCAGTTTAATATATCTGTTAATGACTGTGCCGAATTTGGTAAAGATCGGGTAACTATATCATATAGCTCCCATAGGAAGGATCGGTGGAAAACAGTGACTTTCATCAGAGAGTTCGTTATATCCTATGCTAAGATTGAAGGCCGTTCTTTCGCAAACATTACCCTTTTTAGATAAAACAATTAGTTTAGATAAAAGAGTTACTAACAAACTTGCAAGGGTATACAAACTTTGACGCGGTCGAAGTTAGCCCCGGCCCTCTGGTTTATATTACTATGTATTACGTTCAAATTAACATTTTTATACCCTTGCAAGAAGGGTATATTAATTTTGGTCAGAAGAGTGCAACGCATAGAAGGAAGCATCTCCGACCATATAAAGTATATATATCCTTGATCAGCACGACAAAACGAATTCAAATAGCCATATCCGTCCGTCCGTCCGTCTGCCCGTCTGTCCGTCCGTCTGGATCGATGCGAACTCCTGCTAGACCGTTCGAGCTGCAGAGCTGAAATTTTGCACGTAGGCTTGGATATACTGCAGGGTTTGTATATCTCGGATTCAGCCGGATCAGACCACTTTATCATATAGCTCCCATATAAACGTCAAAGTCACGAACAGTGACTTTTCTGACGGCTTTAAGTGAGGAAAGAATACCAAACAACTGGCAAGGGTATACAAACTTTGGCGCGGACGAAGTTAGCCCCGGCTCTCTGGTTTATTTTAAAATTGATTAAACTAATAAGAAAATATGTAAAAAGAACCTCTAGAATTTATTTTCATTACTTAGATTAAGACACAGTAATTATTTATTAAGTTACTGAATTCGTAAATACCCTGCAACTGAAAACAACGCTGAAAATCGTCATGATATTATTTACACGTTTTCAAAGTTCAAGCGGCTATCGTGATTAATTCGAATTACGAAAATATACAATTCCCCAATTGGATTGTCCTACAACATTTAAAATGATTGACCAACTAAATTGGGCGAAATGTATATTGAGCCTTGTTAAAACGCTAAAAGTAAAACAGAGGAGTAAAATATATGGAATTTTATAGAGTCCTTTAACTTTTATGGCTCCACTACAAAAATCTATTGTACAGTTCCGAGTAGAACAGTTACATTATTTGGAAATTTGTATGCCTTGTGGCTAACATGCAAACTAGCTACTAACCAGATTTTAGAAACTAAATCTGGGAATAAAGATTCAATTATATATGTCATTGGAAAGAAGTTAAGCATTGATGCAAGAAGTAAAACATTGGTCTCAAACGTTGGATTTGACGCTTGTTTATATTCGGACCCCAGATTTCATAATTTGATTGAATTTAAGCAAAAAGAAAGAGCTGTACATTTTTTGATGACATTGTGGGAACAAATGACAATTCACGGACCTATCCTTAAATCAGCAACGTCGATTAACGCACTGGAGACGCACTCTGAAGACTTCAAAGACAATAATTATGAGCTATTGGACAACTTCTTAAGTGCGAACATGATGGTTCCGAAGGAATCTACTCCATTTAAAACTTTCTTCCATCAAAGCCAATACAAATGTCTTAAATTTTTGGAAGCATAGAAAAAAAAGCTTCTGCTCTCTGACGTGACGGTCTTGTTTTTGTATAGCTCCTGAGTTTTTATAAATATATATTTTTTTCTCTCAATTTTTAATTGTACTTAGTCTGTTTTCGCTTTCGCTGGTGTCGTTTGCTTGACACCCTTGTGTTTTATTTGCATTATTCACTAAATAAGGAAGTTTTTCTTGATTAGTGTTTGGTGCATTTAAATTTTTATTTATTGTTCTCTCTCGTCATAGCTTCTGCAGTTGCTCCCCTCATCGGCCCCATCATACCATCAGTGCTAGTGGTTTTGTTGTTCTCTCTGCTTCGTGCTTGTGCTCAGCTTCTCTCCCACGTAATCACTTTTGTAAGGCCGCCTCTCAAAGCTCGTCTTATAACTGTTCTTGCACTCTCTCTTGTGCTGTGTACTCTAGCTGTCTCTTTGTTTTATTTGTAATTATTGATTTTTTATCGATAATTATCTTTGTGCTGTGTATTTAAATTTTTCTATATATTTTTTTTTTGTTTTTTGCCCTGTGTTTTTTGGCTTTTCAATGGCTTGTTGTCTACCTACTTGCAAGCATTCTGATCGTTTTGACGATCAGTATAGAGCAATATTTTGTTGGCTCTGCGATAATCTTATTCACTTAAAATGTGCTGGCCTCAACGGCCGCGACTACGACAAATTTTCTGGTTTGTCGGTGTCTAAACAGTTTATTTGCGTCGAAGTTACATGTTCTAACTTTAGCTTATTATCTCTTGTTCATACATTCCTCCAGCTTCTGATATGATGATCTACATGCACTGAATAGGGAATCCCGGAGAGAAGGAAAAAACCCAATATTCATTCGTTGAATTCAAAATATGAACTGATTTTATTAACAAAAGTACGGAGTTTATATAGCATTATCTTAGGCTCTAGTAGGTAACAATTGTTCTTAGAAGATCTTATTTTAGACTCACACCCACGTATTCGGGGGTTGAAAAATTATTATTTTGGGCACATCTTCGGCCACTTGACATCCTGTCGTTGTGATCTTTTGAGTTAGTTTAGAATTACAAGTATTTTTCCCACACCGCGTGTGGCAGATTGTATTTTTAGTCTACAAATTTACAGTTGTATTGTATTTTATTTAGTGCATCTGATTTGGTGAAGCCAGTTCAGATGAACACCATGTTTATTCTTAAACATGCACCATGCTGATGCTTTGCGATCTATTTTTAGTCGTCTTAAAGATCGTGATTTTCTTATAGTTTTAGGTGATTTTAATTTGCCTAATGTTTCTTGGCTTGCTGATGATAATCTATCTTTCTTAATTCCTTCATCTCAACATGTTTTTCTTGATAGCCTACTTGAATGTCCGCTATATCAGTTGAATTCTTTTCTTAACTCTTCTAAAAGAATCCTCGATCTTGTTTTTGTCTCGGATCCCACTGTTAGTGCTGTATCACAAACACATCCTCTAGTGAAGCCTGAAGATTCTTATCACCCTACCATTAAAGTTACCATTTCTTACAATTCCGCTAATAATTCATTTAATAACATCTCAAATTCTCGTCGTAGATGTTTTCGTAAAACAAATTTCAATCTTCTTAACAGCCTTATTTTCTCTTTTGATTGGTCATTTCTATTTGAGTGCTGTGATATAGATTGTGCAGTGAATTTTTTCTACTCTGCTCTTAATTCTCTAATTGATAAATGCGTTCCTTATGTGAATGTCTCTACCGTCTCCAGTGCGCCAGTCTGGTCTCTAATCTCCATAACATTAAATTGAGATATTTTAAAAGATTTAAAAATACTGGTTCGCGACTTGACTTTGCAAATTATTGTTTAGCCAAATCTCAGTTTTGTCTTTTAAATACTCAATGCTACAATAATTATATCGTTCGCTGTAAGGTTGAATTTTATAAGAACCCCAAAAGGTTTTACAACTTTGTTAATTCCAAAAGACGCTCTAATTTACTACCTTCCACCTTCAGACTTAATGACCAGACTGCTAATAATGATTCAGTTATTGCAGATCTGTTTGCTAAATTCTTTCAGTCGACTTATTCTACTACTGCTTCGGATCCCATACCTTATCCCTTCTCAATTCCACATTTAAATTGTATGTTTTTTCCTAGCATTACTCTAGAGTCTAGACTGTAATATCTCTAGCTTGTCATCTATGACGTCTTCCTTCGTACCCGGGCCTGATAATATACATAGTTGCATCCTTAAAATGTGTTCTATTTCCCTATCTAATCCTATTCTCGGTTATTCTTAATATCGAGTGAGACTTGTAGTTTTCCTGACATTTGGAAGGAGTCTTTTATTATTCCGCTTTTTAAAAAGGGTAACAAATCGGATATTTCTAACTACTGTGGCATTGCCAAACTTTCGGCAATACCTAAGCTGTTTGACAAAATTATTACGTCTTCCCTTCAACACCTATCCAGATCCGTTATTTCTCCTTGTCAGCATGGCTTCATGAAAGGTGGTTCGTCGCTTACCAACCTTTTAGAATTGACTACCCTTGTACACCATGGCTTCCGTAAAAAGTGTCAAACTGATGTTATATATACTGACTTTAGTAAGGATTTCGATACGGTTGATCATTCTATGCTTCTAATGAAACTTAACATCATGGGTTTTTCCCCGAAACTATTGGCTTGGTTAATGTCGTATCTAATTGGCAGAACCCAAAAGGTGTCTTTTCGTTCCTCGATATCTAAAACTGTTCGAGTTACGTCAGGTGTCCCCCAAGGCAGTCATCTGGGCCCACTGTTATTTACCTTGTTTATAAATGATTTGCCTTTGGCCTTGGCTCATTCACGCGTGCTCATGTTTGCTGATGACGTCAAGATTTGTTATTCATATAATGATCCTTCTTTCCAACAGTACTTGCAATCAGATCTCGATGCGTTCTGTAATTGATGTCACGATAATAAATTACACCTTAATGCCTCTAAATGCTCTTTTATGACTTTCAGTCGTTTGTCGCCGTTCCTAGCTCATTACTCTATTAAGTCTGTTCTGTTAGATTGTGTACCATCATTCAAAGACTTATATATCTTCAATTGTCAATAGAGCATGCAGTCTTCTTGGCTTCATTAAACGTTGGGCCAAAGAATTTGATGATCCATATGTGAATATTGCTCGCCAGTGTGGAACCCTCAATATGATGTTCACCAGCGTAGTATTGAATCGGTACAGAAGCAATTCCCTAAGTTCGCGTTAGGCGGTCTTAATTGGGACTCGAGTCTTCGCCTACCTTCTTATTCTGACAGACTTCTTTTTATTAATCTTCCTTCACTTTACAACCGTAGGCTCGTATTTGGCATTCTCTTTCTCCATAAACTAGTCAACGGCGAAGTCATATCTACCAATTTACTAGATACGCTATATTTTTGTGTTCCCTCACGTCGGACCAGAAACTTTTTTCCTCTTCACCTTAGTAGATGTTTGACTAACTACTCTCTTCACGAACCTTTTCGTGTTCTTTGCCAACTTTTTAACAACCTTTCTCACCTTATTTCTCCTCATCTATCTGTCACTTCTCTTCGCTCTATACTTTTTAATTATCTACAGCGAAACCACTGAAAATATTCTGGACTGGATATTCGATTGGCTGCAACTCATCCCTGACCACATTGGCTGTGAATCGGGCTTAGCTGGCACCTTGTTGCAAATAAAACACCTCCACCGGGTCGTGGATGTTTAGTTGTGCAGAAAGCTAAGCTACCTTCGTGAATTAATTATTATATGCATTTTAGCTTAAGCTTTTTCGTAGACTGATGATTTAGTTGACGTAAATAAATAAATAAATAAAATAAATAAATAAATCAGGCGATCCAGAGCTTTATGCCCTAAGAAAAATATGTTTTGCTATTTTCCCAACTCAGGTAAGTTTTCTTGTTTAATTAACAATATTATTTTATTAAAGATAAACATACATAAACATTCAGGTTACTATAGAGCGGGCGTTTTCATCAATGAAGTTGGTTTTGTCGGATAACCGCAATAGATTGAGCCACGAAACGCTGGAAAATATACTTCTCATTAAACCAAATTCGACACATTTGGGCAGTGCCATCGATAATTTGACTTTGTTTGAGGATGAGTAAAAGGTGATTTTGGAAATACTAATACTTAAACATACATACATTTACATATTTTCCTATTAGTTTAAGTAATGTTAAAATAAAAAAAAAAGTTAATTTGAACATAATAGTAATATCAAACATGAATATAATAAGAGTGGTAGCAAACAAAAACCAGAGGGTCGGGGTGAACTTCGACCGCGTCGATGTTTGTATACCCTTGCAACTGTTTTGGTAATTCTTTCCTTACCCATAGCCATCAAAGTGTAAAAACGTTTTATCCAAAAAGTCTAATGTTTGCGAAAGAACGGCCTTCATTCTTAGCATAGAATATAACGAACTTTTTTATGAAAGTCACTGTTTTCCACCGCCCGTTTCTATTGGAGCTATATTATATAGTTACTCGATCTTGAACAAATTTGGCACAATTATTAATATTTATGACATTAGCTATAAAATTAATGAAGTTATTGAGAAAGTCACTGTTCGTGACTTTGCCGTTTGTATGGGAGCTATATGATATAGTCACCCGATCTTGATCAAATTTGCCACAAATATTAATAAGAACACAAAACTGACCAATACCAACTTTTATGAAAATAGCTTTAAAATTAATGAAGTTATTCAGAAAAGTCACTGTTCGTGACTTTGACGTTTTTATGGGAGCTATATGATATAGTGGTCCGATCCGGCTGAATGAGATATACAAACACTGCAGTATATACAAGCCTACATGCAAAATTTCAACTCTGAAGCTCCAACGGTCTCGGAGGAGTTTGCATCGATCCAGACGGACTGACAGACGGACGGACGGCTATTTGAACTCGTCTCGTCGTGCTGATGAAGAATACATATACTTTATATGGTAGGAGATGCTTCATTCTATGCTTTGCACACTTCTGACCAAAATTAATATACCCTTTTTGCAATGGTATAAAAACCGTGGATCGCAGAATAAATAAAACAATATCAAAGAAGCTAACTTTAGAAATGCCGAAGTTTTTATACCCTTGCCGTCCTTGGCAATAATTTTTTTACATTTTGAAATTTGTTTCCCTGCAACTCAATTCATCAACACACAAACAAAACATTTAAATTATTTCTCTCTTAACTACAAATTTTTCTTCCATCATTCCGTAAGCAAAGCACAACACGCATACACATACAGTACCGTACAATACCGATCTTTGGGATCTGAGATTTTATATCAAATTCTATTATATTGGTAAATTTCATGGGGATACTCCAATTTTTGCAAAATTGTTCTAGAGCTATATGATGTAGTAGTCCGATCCTGACAATTTTCATACTTTATCATCTTCAGGCTAAAAGTAGCTCAAATATTAAATTTCATTTCGATAGCTCTTAAGATGCCAGCGTGAAGTTGATTTACACAGACGGACGGACGGACGAACGGACGGACGGACAGGCGGACATGGCTAGATCGACTCAGCTTCTCATGCTGATCAAGAATATATATACTTTATGGAGTCGGAAACGTCTCCTTCTGTGCGTTACAAACATCTGACAAATTTTATAATACCCTCTGCAAGGGTTTAATAAACATTTTGAAATAAAGTTTGCTTTATGTTGGTATTTAGATTATATAAAATAAGATAACAATAAGACCTAACACTATGTCGAACTATGCACTGGTGAGCTCTCTATTTTTACTATAAAAGAAATGCATTATTCTTTGTAAGATCAGATACCAATTGTAGCTACATCGGGTGTGCATCGCTGTGTCTTTGGCCCCTACCTGTTCCTTTTTAATCTCGCTCCGAAGTCCACCCAATTTATGTATTGGTTGCGTCGACTAGTTGCTAGTGCATATTTGATTAAAAAATAAACAAAAAATTAATAAATTCAATAAATACTAACGTCTTTCATTGAACATTTTGGTGATCCCGACATTGGCGGCTCTAAATTGAAAGATTTACAGACTTGTTAAAACCGTCATCAAGTGAGAAGAATTGGTCAACTCAGGCGACCAATCTCTCAACAAAAAGGAAACTGGTCAACTAGGCGACTACTTTCTTTGCACGCTTTGGACAAAGTACACTCCTAAGCGAGAGCTCAAATTGGTGAACATTCCACATCAATCTGTGGTCCCGACTGAAAAATTTCAATTGATTAACTTGGCGATCATTGCGTAGCATATACATACATGTCAACTTGCCGACTAAAACAATTTATGGGAAAACTAGTAGTTGGTTTTCCGCAACAGGGTATCAGTGCATACCCATTGAATATAAGTTGATCAACTAGGCGATCACTTTATCAAAAACATTTAACAACGATTTGTGTCAATAGGGCGATCAAATCATAAAAGGTTATTGTTATGTAAAATAAAGTTTGTTCAACTTTGTTGCATTCCCATAAAACAAAAAAAAAAAAAAACCCAGGTGTCAGCAAGCTCCGACCTAGTTAACTCGGTCAGTAACCAAGGTAGTACGCACAAGTACTATAGTTTTGGTATTGGTCAGCAATTTTTGAAAAGATTTAACAAATAAAAGAAACACAAAAATTGGTTTCAATGTCGTGGCGTTTATTAGCGTAAAAAGAATACGAATATTGGAAAAAAAAATTAACTATTGTTAAACACTAAACACAAAGGCGACTTCTGTTTATTTCTTATTCCAATTTGTGCTACACTTGGCCAATTTAAGGAACGAGCGTTCCCTGTCTTTGACAAAACAAATACACTCCCATCGGGACAAGTACAAGTACAAATAAGCAAGTACATAAGAAATATAAAAGTACATGGAGGAGTTTTATAAGCATCAGACACAACGAGGAGAGGCAACCGCTGGATCGCAAACAAAGTGCGCTGCTGGATTCATTGTACAGGACCTTAAGACAAATAGTGCTTGAAGAAAAAATGCATTATAAATCTGTAGTCGACAAATTATGAATGCAAATTTAAGAAATTCATTATGAGATTCATCGGCCAGCGGAAAATCCAGACGAAGCTGGATATAATATAAATACGATTGTTGCCGAAGAAAATACAATGCTGAAATTCAGTGTGGCACCAGCAGAAAATATAGTGGTACAATCACGTCCTGTAATGCAATCAATTCAATCATTGCAACTGCCCAAAATTTGATGGGGATTATCAGAAGTGGTAACAATTTCATGACCTATGAAAAAGTGGTTCATTAATCAAATACATCCACAATAGAGAAAATGTGCTACTTAAAATCAAATCTTTCTGAAGAAGCAGAGAGATTCTATAAAGAACATGATAACATTTTTGAATCATTGCAAGCATTAAGCGTCAATATGGAATCGTCAGATGCTGTCGTAATGTTTCATATGACAAGGAAATTGTAAAGGATTTCCTATCGCTCTTGGAACAGCGCTTCCTAACGTTAGAGGCGATTGGAAAACCAGGAAACGAAAATCGCAGCATTGAAAAACTAAACCCAAGGAAGACATGCGCAGCAGCATCTGGGACAAACAGTACCTTGTGAGCTTTCTGCGAGAAGGCAAAGCAGAAACTTCCAATGTGAAAAGTCTAAAATGAAATCCGCAAAGCAGCTTAATTGAGTGCAGAGACACACATTGTGTGTCAATTGCTTCAAGCCGGACCAGATGGCAAGCACTCCTGGATAGCGGCTTACAAGTAAATCTCATGTCATAGATACTGGTAAAGAAGTAATCGTCAAAAAAATTAACGAGACTTATGTGCACATAAATGGAGTGGGTGGTCAACCACAGATAAGCAAGGTGCGAGTAAGCTTGGTTGTAAGGTCAAGATACAACAAGTTCGCAATGCTAGTTGAGGCATTTGTAATGACACACATTGTTTAAGAATAAACATCGTGTTCATCTGAGATGGCTTCACCAAATCAGATGCACCAATGAGATATATAAAACGAAACAAAAACATAAGTAAATCATAAAATTCATATGACAATTATTGCTTAATACCAAACAAAACATGCATCCACACGGTATCAAGTAACCAGCGCTGAGCATGAAATATAAACAATTTTCAACCCCCGAACGTGGGGGGCATTAGAATAAGTATTTTTAATAACGATTGTTGCGTCTTAGAGTTTAAGAGTTTTTAAATAAAATTAGTTCATATTTTGAATTCAACGAATGAAGATTGGGTTATTTTCCTTCTCTCCGGGATTCCCTATTCATTTTGGTCCTTCGAAAAAAAGGAACTCTGTAGTTTTCCCCCACCAGTGGTAAGAGACTCAGAGGGTGAATCAGCGCCTGTAAGTCTGAATTCTTATGCAAGTGTAAATGGTAAGATCAGCTAAAGGTAGCAAAAATAAAATAACTCTGTTCTCCCCCACCAGTGGTAAGAGACAGAGTATAAAAACAAAAAGCGAAATATTGCTTAATATATAAAAAGTGCGTGTGACCGAGTTAAATAAGGCAGTTTGGCTAGTCGAGCAACTGCAATAATTTCGGCGGCGGTAAAAAAATAATTACAGAATTGGTGTGTGGCGTATTCGAAGCCCTAATATCGAAAAGAAAAAAAAGTCAAAAGTATATATGTAGTTGCAAGTCGGCAACTACAAACAGCAGCAAAGCAACAAAATAGTTGCAAAGAAGAGGCTGCTAATACGAGAAAATCTGGTGCGATGACCGGCACCGGTACCGCCTGAGCTCATAGGCCCTGGACAAGCAGCAGCAGACTATCGGAAAACATACTTGGCAAACTCTACTTGGCGGACAACAGTGGCGAACGGTGTCAACAGGATCATCAGATAAGATATAAATTAAGATTGTTATAAGTACATCTATCTATTTTTACTATTATATACTTATATCGATATCCTAATATTCGCACAAGATAAAATGTTCACTAATAAGACTGCAAAATTGTTAGAGAAGCAGGTAGAGTTGCATAACAGGTAAAGCCAGTTGGAAGCACTAGATCCCAAAAACATTAATAGCAAGGTGATTGAGGAAGTAAAAGTGATTAGTAGCCGATGGATGCCTAACCATGAGAAATTGCTCCAGCAGGGGGTTTTCGATCATCAGTACTACAGAGATAAAGTACATGAAGAGGTTTTAAAGATAGTTTCCAAAATATTAGCTAAAGGAGAGTCAAGCAGGCAGGGCACTGTTGATTCGGAAAACAGTGAAGCAGATGCAACGATGTTTGAAAAGTTGGATGATAGCAAAGGAGAGTCGCGCGGGAACGCGATCTCTAGTAATGAGAACGCTAATGTTAGCCAGGAAAAATTTCAAGAAAAATTCCGTCAGCTCCAGGTATATTTGGACATGGTGGGCAAAGATTTACGTACGATAGACAATAGAACAAGCGAAATGTATATTAAAAAAATAGAATTCTTGTTCAAGAAGATACAGATGTGCCAAGCTTATACAGATGAACTTATATGTAATGAAACGCTTAAAGAAGTCATAGAAGAACTAGAGTTCGACGTTCAGAATATCTTGTCAGCACTAGAAGAAAAAATAAACGATCAGAGAAATTTGAAAGCTGAGAATGTTACCGTTAGTGGCGAACTACCGGTGTTGCCAAAAATTCAGGTACCCACATTTTCTGGAGAGCCTAGAGAATGGGACCTGGTTGTGGAATTATTTGCGGAACTGATTGAAAAAAGAGAGGATCTAAGTCCTGCTCTTAAATTCAATTATTTAAAATCCGCGTTAAAGGGCGAAGCAAGGAGCATGGTAGCCCATCTATTGTCAGGTTCAGCTGACAATTATAGTGCTGCTTGGGAATTGTTAAACAAGCGGTATGAAAATAATCCGAGAGTATTTTCCGAACAGTTAAGTCGGATCGTTGATTTACCGATGATCAACAATGATTCCGCAAAAAATGTAAAGGGAGTGACATAGTTAATGAGTCAGTTTATTTAATTAAAATAAAAGCAAATTTGTCCGATGAAGTTGACGTTATATTCGCACAAATCCTACTAAGGAAATTTGACAGAGAGGCTCTACAATTGTATGAGAGTCAGATTAGAACATAGCAAATTCAAATGCTATCTGATGTCATGGAATACTTGGAGCAAAGATATTGCTCGCTAAGTGCCATGAGCAAAGAAGAGAAAAAACCGATAAAAACTGTTTTAAATTATACGGAAGTTGAGGATAAATGTACTGAAAGGTATGAGACAGCCAAAAAAGTGCAGCTCTGCATAAGATGCTTGAACCATTCAAGCAATAAGTTATGCACTAATGAAATGGTCTGTTCATTTTGAAGAAAAACAGGAGGGAGTTAATACTTGTGTAACGGCACAACCAACACTTTTGGCCACAGCTGTAATACAAGTAAAAAATGTAAATGGAGGATATAAGACACTAAAAGCCCTTATTGATTGTCGTTCACAGAGCACCATTTTGTCTGAGGAGGCCGCTCAAATATTAAAATTACCTAAAATTAAACAATATACAGAAATAAGTGGCGTGTCCTCAATAAAATCTAATAAATCAAAATATAAGGTAAAAATACATGTAAAGACGCTAAATCCTT
The DNA here is from genome assembly GCA_018152135.1 of Drosophila paulistorum. Classification (NCBI taxonomy): domain Eukaryota; kingdom Metazoa; phylum Arthropoda; class Insecta; order Diptera; family Drosophilidae; genus Drosophila; species Drosophila paulistorum. The sequence continues at coordinate 382,781 of JAECXG010000194.1, read as the reverse complement.
GGAAAGGACATTTAAAGGTTGAGGCAATTGTGTTGCCAAATTTAATTAAATTTAAGCTCTTCCATTAAAAATAGCAAACGTGGATATGTCGAAATGGCAAACTTACGTGCTAGCTGATCCTACCTTTAATAAACCTGGTAGGATTGATATAATAATGGGAGTAAACGTATATACCCAAATCTTAAAATGGGGAATTACAAAGATTGATGGCCTACTAGGTCAAAATACTCACTTTGGTTGGATCGTCTCGGGATGCACCAAATCAAATCAGAATAAATCTGTAGTGGCAGCAACAATAGATGTCACAGGTTTTGAACAACGTTGGGAGAGGAAAGGTAAATTTCAAAATAAAAATAACACAATTCGAAAGAAATACAACAGCAAAACTCAAAAAATAAATCTATGGCCCCCGGCAGGACCTCACATTGGAGGTAAAGTGAAAATAGGGGAACAAAAAGTATATATCCCAGAGCCAGTACAAAATGAAAATATTCCAAAGGCAATGGGTCAATTAGATAATGATTATCTAAAAAATAATATCAAAATAGATTCCGGTAACAAATTGTCAGAAACTATAGTGCCAAAAAGGCAGATATGGCAAAATTTTTATAAAAGGACAACATTTAATGGTAACCAGAATAACCATTGAAATTTTGGCAATCAGCGAGATTTAAAAATAGTGGAGCGATCACATTGGAACAATTCAAAAAGTGAAGGTAGTTATTTTTTAAATTCTCCATCTTATAAAAGGCTAGAAGTCAGCACAGTAATACACATCAGGAATGGGTAGATATCCCGAAACATAAATCATTAGGTAAATTGCCAAATATTATAAAAACCAGTAGAAGCCAACTCAGTAATACATACGGGAAAATTGGTAAGAATATGAAGTCAGTTACAATGGGTAAAGGAACATCAGATTGACTAGGTTAAATATCAGTCATGTAACTGGTCATGCTTCTTTAACAATAGTTATCTTACTAATGATAATATTAATAATAATTTGTATAAGACAACTAACTATAAAAATAAAATCCAGAACGTCGCATTTGGCGGCCCTTTGCAGAATGTTTAAGAATAAACATCGTGTTCATCTGAGATGGCTTCACCAAATCAGATGCACCAATGAGATATATAAAACGAAACAAAAACATAAGTAAATCATAAAATTCATATGACAATTATTGCTTAATACCAAACAAAACATGCATCCACACTCTGTGGAAAACACTTGAGATTATAACAGCGGCGCGGTATCAAGTAACCAGCGCTGAGCATGAAATATAAACAATTTTCAACCCCCGAACGTGGGGGGCATTAGAATAAGTATTTTTAATAACGATTGTTGCGTCTTAGAGTTTAAGAGTTTTTAAATAAAATTAGTTCATATTTTGAATTCAACGAATGAAGATTCCTTCTCTCCGGGATTCCCTATTCACACATAATAATAGGTGAAAAAACTACAGAACAAATAACGCAGAAAGTCACATTGCCAGAAAACATTCAATTAGCAGATCCAACATTTGATAAACCAGGAAAAATTGATATGCTGTTGATGATCACTATGTTATACTGCTACCAGAAAGAAGAAGGGGCAATCGAAACCGTCCAACATTACAAAATTCAGAGTTTGGATGGATTGTTGCTGGCAGAATTAATATGTCAACGTCAGCTTCAATCACATATATGGAAGGCATTAGCAATCCAGAGGAATCTCTAGAAAGATTCTGGCTGCTAGACGAACTAGAGCCAATGAAAATGTACAGTAGTCCGTAGGAAGAGTATTATGAAAAATTATTCCTCGATAACCTACACACATTCGACTAATTGTAAAGCTTCCATTTGCTGAAGAGGCTTTATCCCTTGGAGAATCTCGGGAAGTAGCCATAAAAAGATTCATGTCGTTAGAGCGGCGAATGAGCCCTGACATAAAAAAGAAGTATGTGTAATTTATGTCAGAATATGAAGCAGTAGAGCAAATTCCCAAGAACCATTACTGTTGTGTCCACAGTAGAGAGGTACGCGCGTTCTTCTTGAGAGCTTATGCTAGACTGACCGTTTATTGATGTGTAAAGACAATGTTACAATATCTAAGGAATACTAGGTTTAACAACGTTGGGAAATGCTTATTTTAGACTTTAAATGATACATAACACATCTCCCCCTTTAAATTATAAACGGTAACTAATTTTTAGATTTTCGGAAATCGTGTGGCTTGAACCGATTGACTTCCTGGCGAGCTCTTGTACTTTGTCGAACAGGTCTACCAGAACGTCGTCGCGAAGATTGGTTTCGATTTGGAGTTTCATTCGACGTTGCTGCATTTTCACCAGGATCAGGAACAGTTTCTTGAAGGGTATTGGGAAGATCGTGATGTGTTTCTGGCTGGTCTTCTTGTAATTGTGGTGTTGAACAAGGAGTTGGTTGTGGTATTTCAGGAACGAACCAATACTTAGTCGGTTTGTGCTCGGACGTGTTGTCTGACATTCGTGGTTTGATTTGGTTGAAATGACTCTTGATAAAGCCCTTTGATGTACGAACGACGTACAGCATTCGTCCAATTGGTCGATCGATAGTGCCTTCGATCCACTTTTCTCCCTCGAGAAATTTCTGGAAAATACCTTTTGATTTGTGCTGTATTTTGTCAGCTCTTGCTTAGTTTCGACAGGCTTTTCGAAAAGTTGACTTAATACGGTGCGAACTGAACGACCGTGAATTAACTCAGCAGGCGATTTACCTTGTGCATTGGGGGTGAATCTGTAAGAAGCAAGATATTTCGTTACTGCTGTTCGTACAGGCAAACCTTCCTGAATATTTTTCTTCACAGAAATTTTAAAAGAGTGTACAAATCGCTCAGCCAATCTATTAGAGGCTGGGTGAAATGGTGCTGTTGTTATATGCTTGATTCCATGGAGGATGCAAAACTCTTTGAATGCTTCAGACGTAAGCTGCGGTCCATTATCGCTGACCATAGTCTTAGGATATCCTTCGATTGCAAAAATTGAAGACAAAGATGAGATTGTTTGGGCGGTTGTTACCGATGTCATTTGAACAGTAACCGGGAACTGCGAGTATGCGTCTACACAAATTAACCACATGGCATCGAATATTGGGCCAGCGAAGTCGATGTGGATTCGCTCCCAAGCTGTGGTTGCTGTAGGCCAACTCTGGTATTGTCGTGGTGGCGCTGGATTGTTGCTCTTGCAGATGTTGCATGACTGAGCTAACTTTTTTATGTCTTCATCAATGGCAGGCCACCAAACATGTTTCCTTGCAATTTGCTTCATGCGAACAATGCCCCAATGTCCCTCATGTAATAGTTTAAGGACTTTTGGACGTAGACTGGTTGGAATCACCATACGATTTGCATCTGACTGTACACATAGTCAGTGATCATTAATTGTTAAAGCAAACTTACGATTAAAGTATGGCAATAAGTCTTCGTTGCCACTTTTTAACTTTTCTGGCCATCCTACAGAAACGTAGTGCAGGACCTGTTTGAGGATTTTATCGTTATTCAAATGCTTGAGAATGGTTTCTGCATTAACCGGTGGATTGATTTGCCTTATTAAGTTGCAAGCTTCCTCCTCTTTATCGAATTCTATATCAGTTCCAATTGGTAGTCGGGAAAGAGCATCAGCATTGTCATGTGCAGATGTCGCCCGATACTGGATATCAAAATTATACGCCATTAGAATGATACCAAAACGTTGTAGTCTATTTGAAGTCATCAATGGAAGATGTTTCCCTGGATTGAAGATTGATACAAGCGGCTTGTGATCGGTTAACAGTATGAACTTCCTCCCATACAGATATTGGTGAAATCGTTTAACTCCGAAAATTATTGACAATCCCTCTTTTTCTATTTGACTGTATTTCTCTTGATGTTTGTCGAGTGTTTTCGAAGCAAAAACAATGGGTCTCTCTTGACCATCGTGTTGAATATGAGAAAGGGCTACTCCGAGACCAAAAGATGATGCGTCTGCTGCGAGCACGATCGGTAAATTTTCATCAAAATGCGCCCTTTGCGATGCGTTAATAATGTGAGACTTCAGAGCTAAAAAGGCTTGTAGTTGATTCGGACCAAAATAAAATTTTACATTTTTTCTACGAAGTTGGTTTAAAGGTGCTGCTAACTGTGAAAAGTTTGGTATAAAGTTGCAATAGTAATTTACTTTACCCATAAATGCTTCCAATTGCTTCAAATTTGAGGGCGGTATTAATAGTCGTACAGCTTCTAATCCGGATGTGTCTGGCAAAATTCCAGCAGCACTAATCCTTCTTCCCAAGTATTCGATTTCGTCTTTGAAAAAGAAGCACTTTTCCTCTTTGCATTTGATTCCATTTTCTTGAAGTATGTTTGAAACTTGTTCGATTCGTTTTAGACGTTCTTGGCTTGTTGGAGCTGAGATGATGATGTCATCTAGGTAGTTGCCACAACCTTCTATTCCCTTTAGAAGTTGCTCAAGATATCTCTGGAAGATTGCCGGTGCGCTGGCAATTCCATACGGAAGGCGCTGATATTGAAATACGCCCAATGGCGTGTTGACGACCATGAATTGCTTGGTTGCCTCATCTAGTTCCATCTGAAGATAGGCGTCTTTTAGGTCTATTTTGCTGAATTGCTTACCATGACGAATTATGTGAAATAGGGACTCTTTTGTTGGTAATGGATACTGCTCTATGTCGATTTGTGCGTTAACTGCTTGCTTAAAGTCACCACAAATCCTAATGTCTCCACCTGGCTTAGGTGCTAACACAATGGGGGATGCCCAGTTGCTAAATTTGATCGGTTTCCAAATATTTGCTTCCGTGAGACGATTTGCTTCGGCTTTGAAATGTTCCAATTGAGCAAATGGAATTTGACGGCTTTTGCAAAATTTGGGTGTTGCTGTAGGTTTTAAAAATACGCTGGCTTTGAAATCTTTTATGGTACCCATTTTTTAAATAAATCTGTTCCGAAAAGATTGGATTCGTCTCTTTTACTAGTAACAATGATTACAATATTTTCGACTTTTTTCCACACTTTGCGACAGTGTGCAATTCGCCTAAAATTGGTATTGGAATGTGTGTATATGCGAAAAATTGTCTGGAACATTCTTGCAATTTTGGTTTATTCAGTAATAAATATGTTTCAAAATTTATCACTGAAGCTGTTGACCCTGAGTCCATTTGAAAAGTAATAACTTGATTCAATATTTCGACATCAATTAGCTTTTTACGATTTTCGTTTTTGACTTGACCCGTTATAGTGTTTACTTCTTCCATTAAATTTGCTTCTTCTCTTTTTTGTGTCTGCGAATTACTTTTGTCTTGCTTTGATATACACACGACAGATATATGGCCTTTTCTACCACATTTGTAACATACGGCGTCACGATACTTGCACATCTCTCTAGTGTGAGACGTTCCACACCCAGAACACGACTTCCACGAGTTTCTGCACTGTTTCTCTTTGTTCGGTTTATTCTGATACTTTTTGAATGTATGGATCGCGTTGAGTGAAACTTGACTCACTCTCTTGTCTTTAAGGGTTGCAACGGTTTTTGTCGTTGTCTCATAGGTCTCCGCAACCATGAGCACATCTTCAAGAGTCGGCTGGTGCTTTTGAAGAGCAGCTGCCCGTACTGCATCATACGGGGTATGTACGATGATCTGATCCCGGATCATTTCATCTACGTAGTTGGACAAACAACCTTGTGCAGAACACACAAATTGACATTCACGAGCGATCCCGCGCAAATCGGCTACCCACTCCTTGTGTGTTTGACCATGTGCCATCTCTTTCTTAAAAAATTCGTAGCGCGCTGCTACAATATGACGCTTAGTTGTGAAAGGTACAGTAAGTTTGTCTGTGAGCTCTTTATATGTATGAGTGTTTAAGTTGCTACTTCCGAAGAGATTTTTAAGAAGCTCGAACAAACTGACGCCACACCAAGAAAGAAAATATGCTTTTTTGTTTTTCGTCTGCACTGACCGAATATGCATTAAAATGTTGCGATAACTGTTCTAGATAAGACTCCCAATTTTGATTGTCTTTGTCAAATTTGTGAAATGGAGGACACATAGCTAATTCACCCGCGTGGCTTGAATTAGTAGCACTAGATGAGGAATTATTCCCAAGAATTTCTCTCATCCATTGTCGTTGTTGTTCTAGAATGTTCGTTGTGAATTGCTGTTGCTGGGAAAGCAATTCTTGAAATTCCGCGCTTTCTATTGGCATCTCGATGAGAATTAATGACTGACCAACTAGATTTTACACAATTATTGTAGCTAAACGTTTTAATTTGTTTTTTGCCTCGACGCCATTTATGTTGTGTCCACAGTAGAGAGGTACGCGCGTTCTTCTTGAGAGCTTATGCTAGACTGACCGTTTATTGATGTGTAAAGACAATGTTACAATATCTAAGGAATACTAGGTTTAACAATGTTGGGAAATGCTTATTTTAGACTTTAAATGATACATAACACATCTCCCCCTTTAAATTATAAACGGTAACTAATTTTTAGATTTTCGGAAATCGTGTGGCTTGAACCGATTGACTTCCTGGCGAGCTCTTGTACTTTGTCGAACAGGTCTACCAGAACGTCGTCGCGAAGATTGGTTTCGATTTGGAGTTTCATTCGACGTTGCTGCATTTTCACCAGGATCAGGAACAGTTTCTTGAAGGGTATTGGGAAGATCGTGATGTGTTTCTGGCTGGTCTTCTTGTAATTGTGGTGTTGAACAAGGAGCTGGTTGTGGTATTTCAGGAACGAACCAATACTTAGTCGGTTTGTGCTCGGACGTGTTGTCGGACATTCGTGGTTTGATTTGGTTGAAATGACGCTTGATAAAGCCCTTTGATGTACGAACGACGTACAGCATTCGTCCAATTGGTCGATCGATAGTGCCTTCGATCCACTTTTCTCCCCTCGAGAAATTTCTGGAAAATACCTTTTGATTTGTGCTGTATTTTGTCAGCTCTTGCTTAGTTTCGACAGGCTTTTCGAAAAGTTGACTTAATACGGTGCGAACTGAACGACCGTGAATTAACTCAGCAGGCGATTTACCTTGTGCATTGGGGGTGAATCTGTAAGAAGCAAGATATTTCGTTACTGCTGTTCGTACAGGCAAACCTTCCTGAATATTTTTCTTCACAGAAATTTTAAAAGAGTGTACAAATCGCTCAGCCAATCTATTAGAGGCTGGGTGAAATGGTGCTGTTGTTATATGCTTGATTCCATGGAGTATGCAAAACTCTTTGAATGCTTCAGACGTAAGCTGCGGTCCATTATCGCTGACCATAGTCTTAGGATATCCTTCGATTGCAAAAATTGAAGACAAAGATGAGATTGTTTGGGCGGTTGTTACCGATGTCATTTGAACAGTAACCGGGAACTGCGAGTATGCGTCTACACAAATTAACCACATGGCATCGAATATTGGGCCAGCGAAGTCGATGTGGATTCGCTCCCAAGCTGTGGTTGCTGTAGGCCAACTCTGGTATTGTCGTGGTGGCGCTGGATTGTTGCTCTTGCAGATGTTGCATGACTGAGCTAACTTTTTTATGTCTTCATCAATGGCAGGCCACCAAACATGTTTCCTTGCAATTTGCTTCATGCGAACAATGCCCCAATGTCCCTCATGTAATAGTTTAAGGACTTTTGGACGTAGACTGGTTGGAATCACCATACGATTTGCATCTGACTGTACACATAGTCAGTGATCATTAATTGTTAAAGCAAACTTACGATTAAAGTATGGCAATAAGTCTTCGTTGCCACTTTCTAACTTTTCTGGCCATCCTACAGAAACGTAGTGCAGGACCTGTTTGAGGATTTTATCGTTATTCAAATGCTTGAGAATGGTTTCTGCATTAACCGGTGGATTGATTTCCCTTATTAAGTTGCAAGCTTCCTCCTCTTTATCGAATTCTATATCAGTTCCAATTGGTAGTCGGGAAAGAGCATCAGCATTGTCATGTGCAGATGTCGCCCGATACTGGATATCAAAATTATACGCCATTAGAATGATACCAAAACGTTGTAGTCTATTTGAAGTCATCAATGGAAGATGTTTCCCTGGATTGAAGATTGATACAAGCGGCTTGTGATCGGTTAACAGTATGAACTTCCTCCCATACAGATATTGGTGAAATCGTTTAACTCCGAAAATTATTGACAATCCCTCTTTTTCTATTTGACTGTATTTCTCTTGATGTTTGTCGAGTGTTTTCGAAGCAAAAACAATGGGTCTCTCTTGACCATCGTGTTGAATATGAGAAAGGGCTACTCCGAGACCAAAAGATGATGCGTCTGCTGCGAGCACGATCGGTAAATTTTCATCAAAATGCGCCCTTTGCGTTGCGTTAATAATGTGAGACTTCAGAGCTAAAAAGGCTTGTAGTTGATTCGGACCAAAATAAAATTTTACATTTTTTCTACGAAGTTGGTTTAAAGGTGCTGCTAACTGTGAAAAGTTTGGTATAAAGTTGCAATAGTAATTTACTTTACCCATAAATGCTTCCAATTGCTTCAAATTTGAGGGCGGTATTAATAGTCGTACAGCTTCTAATCCGGATGTGTCTGGCAAAATTCCAGCAGCACTAATCCTTCTTCCCAAGTATTCGATTTCGTCTTTGAAAAAGAAGCACTTTTCCTCTTTGCATTTGATTCCATTTTCTTGAAGTATGTTTGAAACTTGTTCGATTCGTTTTAGACGTTCTTCGCTTGTTGGAGCTGAGATGATGATGTCATCTAGGTAGTTGCCACAACCTTCTATTCCCTTTAGAAGTTGCTTAAGATATCTCTGGAAGATTGCCGGTGCGCTGGCAATTCCATAAGGAAGGCGCTGATATTGAAATACGCCCAATGGCGTGTTGACGACCATGAATTGCTTGGTTGCCTCATCTAGTTCCATCTGAAGATAGGCGTCTTTTAGGTCTATTTTGCTGAATTGCTTACCATGACGAATTATGTGAAATAGGGACTCTTTTGTTGGTAATGGATACTGCTCTATGTCGATTTGTGCGTTAACTGCTTGCTTAAAGTCACCACAAATCCTAATGTCTCCACCTGGCTTAGGTGCTAACACAATGGGGGATGCCCAGTTGCTAAATTTGATCGGTTTCCAAATATTTGCTTCCGTGAGACGATTTGCTTCGGCTTTGAAATGTTCCAATTGAGCAAATGGAATTTGACGTCTTTTGCAAAATTTGGGTGTTGCTGTAGGTTTTAAAAATACGCTGGCTTTGAAATCTTTTATGGTACCCATTTTTTAAATAAATCTGTTCCGAAAAGATTGGATTCGTCTCTTTTACTAGTAACAATGATTACAATATTTTCGACTTTTTTTCCACACTTTGCGACAGTGTGCAATTCGCCTAAAATTGGTATTGGAATGTGTGTATATGCGAAAAATTGTCTGGAACATTCTTGCAATTTTGGTTTATTCAGTAATAAATATGTTTCAAAATTTATCACTGAAGCTGTTGACCCTGAGTCCATTTGAAAAGTAATAACTTGATTCAATATTTCGACATCAATTAGCTTTTTACGATTTTCGTTTTTGACTTGACCCGTTATAGTGTTTACTTCTTCCATTAAATTTGCTTCTTCTCTTTTTTGTGTCTGCGAATTACTTTTGTCTTGCTTTGATATACACACGACAGATATATGGCCTTTTCTACCACATTTGTAACATACGGCGTCCCGATACTTGCACATCTCTCTAGTGTGAGACGTTCCACACCCAGAACACGACTTCCACGAGTTTCTGCACTGTTTCTCTTTGTTCGGTTTATTCTGATACTTTTTGAATGTATGGATCGCGTTGAGTGGAGCTTGACTCTCTCTCTTGTCTTTAAGGGTTGCAACGGTTTTTGTCGTTGTCTCATAGGTCTCCGCAACCATGAGCACATCTTCAAGAGTCGGCTGGTGCTTTTGAAGAGCAGCTGCCCGTACTGCATCATACGGGGTATGTACGATGATCTGATCCCGGATCATTTCATCTACGTAGTTGGACAAACAACCTTGTGCAGAACACACAAATTGACATTCACGAGCGATCCCGCGCAAATCGGCTACCCACTCCTTGTGTGTTTGACCATGTGCCATCTCTTTCTTAAAAAATTCGTAGCGCGCTGCTACAATATGACGCTTAGTTGTGAAAGGTACAGTAAGTTTGTCTGTGAGCTCTTTATATGTATGAGTGTTTAAGTTGCTACTTCCGAAGAGATTTTTAAGAAGCTCGAACAAACTGACGCCACACCAAGGAAGAAAATATGCTTTTTTGTTTTTCGTCTGCACTGACCGAATATGCATTAAAATGTTGCGATAACTGTTCTAGATAAGACTCCCAATTTTGATTGTCTTTGTCAAACTTGTGAAATGGAGGACACATAGCTAATTCACCCGCGTGGCTTGAATTACTAGCACTAGATGAGGAATTATTCCCAAGAATTTCTCTCATCCATTGTCGTTGTTGTTCTAGAATGTTCGTTGTGAATTGCTGTTGCTGGGAAAGCAATTCTTGAAATTCCGCGCTTTCTATTGGCATCTCGATGAGAATTAATGACTGACCAACTAGATTTTACACAATTATTGTAGCTAAACGTTTTAATTTGTTTTTTGCCTCGACGCCATTTATGTTGTGTCCACAGTAGAGAGGTACGCGCGTTCTTCTTGAGAGCTTATGCTAGACTGACCGTTTATTGATGTGTAAAGACAATGTTACAATATCTAAGGAATACTATGTTTAACAATGTTGGGAAATGCTTATTTTAGACTTTAAATGATACATAACAATTACTTTATACCGCATCACTATGTACTAAAGCCAGAAAGTACCACCACCAAGATAAGGGTGGTATTTGATGCATCATGCAAAACGTAATCTGGAAAATGACTAAACGACATTTTATATCCTGGACCAGTTGTACAGAGTCAACTCTTCTCTATTCTACTGTTGTTCAAGACACACAGATATGTGTTCACTGAGCATATTGAAAAAATGTATCGTCAAGTTTGGATAAATCCTGCCTATCAATTCAATTAGATGATTCTTTATCGTTTAAAACCGGTGCAGAACGGTCTGAAACTATGTGCAGCTGTACTTGGAGCTGAACTCACGGATAGAGTTCGACAGGAACAGAAAGTGTCTCTGGTCAGACTCAACAGGAGTACTCTCTTGGATTATTTCACGGGCATCATATTTCCATACCTTTGTGGCTAATCGGTTGACCAAAATACATGCAGTACCACTCCAAGGCAATGGCGTCATGTGTCATCAGCGCTCAACGCAGCAGATGTTCTGTCTCGAGGCATTTCAGCCAACCCAACTTAGCACACAAAAGCACCATTTAAGCCTACAGAGCACACGATGGATACCGCTGAGAAGAAAACCAAGGTATTGAGCATGGTGACTGTCACTGCCAATTCAGTGGATATATACGGTTAATCACAGAAATTCATTGTACCAGTTACAGCGAGTAGTGGCGTAAGTGCTACGGTTTTGTCACAAGCAGAACAGGAAACCAAATACTCACTTAGAGTTGGAAGAGTTAGATCAAGCACGAAGAATAATCATCAAACAAATTCATGACACAGGATTTGCATATAAATTACGGCCCTTAAAGAAATGACATGATCAACCGTTGGATCTCAAAAGAACGGTGGCAACATTACCACTAATACTTGATGAGCAATCAATTATACGAGTAGCAACTCGGCTACAACAAGCACCAGTATCAACTGTGGTAAAATTGATACTACGGAAACTTCATAAGGGGAATCTTCATTGTGGACATGAGGCACTACGCGGAATACCTCGGCAGCAGTACCACATCATTGAAGTAAAGCGATAGTCCAAAATGTAATCCATGGCTGCGTAGCATGACCCAAGTACCGGTCTCAGTTCTTTAATCAAGTCATGGGCGACTTCCCTGAGCACCGGGTATCTCAGAATAGACCGTTTCTCAACGCCAGAGTAGACTATTGTGGACCATTTTGGATCCACCATAAGGTTCGAGGAAAATGACCTGACAAAGCTTACATTGGAGTTTTTGTAGGTTTTGCAACCAAGGCAGTCCACCTGGAGTTGGACGGAGACCTGTCCACCTCCTGATTTGTAGGTGCTCTTCAGCGTTTCATTGGTCGCAACAATGCTGCAACAATGCAACAAACTTTGTTGGAACAAACAACCAACTGAAGGAGCTGACCGATACAATACACTCAGAAAAGGCAGCAGGTACTATCAAAGAGTTTTGCAATCAAAAAGTAGTGTATTTTAAGTTTATTCCACATTTCGGAGGATTATGGGAAGCTCCGGTAAAGTCCGCTAAGCATTTACTGTTGAAAACCGTATCGACAGCAATGTGGAATGTGAAAGCAGTGCTGAACTCTCTTCCCAAAACCAAACTCAGACGATCCCAACGACTTGCCAGCTTCAACCCCAGGCCATCTATTGATCGGAGAACCATTGGTAGCCTAACCAGATGCAGAGCCAGTAACATAACGATTGATGCATACATTCTGGACACAATGGTCTCAGGAATACCTACAAGAATTGCAGGGTACATCCAAATGGAAGAAACCATATATCAATGCCAAAGAAGGCATGATGGTTATTCTTAAGGAGGCTTATGTGCCAATATTGCAGTGGCCGATTAAACGAATTGTTAAATTATATCCAGGTCTGGATGAATACGTCCGTGTAGAAGACGTCTGATTTGATTATCGTGGCATTTTACGATATCGAACTATATTGGGCCGACCTGAAGACATTTTCAGACAGAGTAGTAAAGGTTGGAGAAATATGCGTGTTGATGAAGGTTCTGCAGGAATGAACAGCAATGCAGAGGCACTTCGAGCATGTGAATTCAGAGCTACGAACAAGAAATGATCTCCTTCAAATAGAACGCCAACGACGATCGCCTTTAGATGAAATTGGAAACATTGCGAACGGCTTATTTGTTGTTCTGGACTCAAAGTATGCAACAGAGATGTCAGGCACCATACGAAAAGTTAAATCAAAGACTGCTTATTGACCTTGCTACAAAACTCATTAAGCGAGACAAACCCCCCAATTAAAAATCAGAATCAAACTAATGGAATAACAAATGAACGACATAACCAAGGTCCAGAACAATGCGGTAAAGGCAATGGTATATCACGCTAACTACTCAGATGACAGTTATTGCAGGGAATTTGCAACGAATTCAAACCGAGATCTCCCGAGTATTTACAGATGCCCATAATAGCAAAATAAGCCCGTTACTACTGTCACCAGGCCAGCTTCGGGAACATCTGAACCAACTTAAAAGATATCTTCCGTTTGGTTTGGAGTTACCAGTTCCAGAACAACGACTTGTAATTATATGCCTTAATGAAGGCACAAGGCACAATCGCAAATAATCATGTGATATTTAAAGTCACGTTTCCATTAGTGACAAAGCAGGCAGTGCAGTGTACAACCTGGTACCCATTCCAGCAATTGGAACTCATGGGATTGTAATCATGAACATTAAAATTCCCATTATTGGTGTCAACAAAGAACAGAATCAATACATTGGGCTCTCAAGAGCGGATTTGGAGCAATAAATTTGTTTTGATAAACAAACGACGTTTTCGGCTAATAGCAACTGCGACTTCCAACTATTCAAAAACACAAAATCATCAACTTGTCAGATACAATACACAAAAAAGGTCATTCGTATGGTACGACATGTATCACAAATATCAGTGGATTTTTGCCACCGCCAGACCAATTGAGCTCGCAGTGACCTGGGACAATAATATACAAGGTGTCACTATCAAGCGGACTGGATTGTTAACTCTAGACCCGACGTGTTCAGCGAGGAGTTCTGCTATCCGAATAACAGGTCACCGTATAGCTACGACAGACACAATGAAATTGTCATATGTGCGGTCAGCATTGGTCTAACAAAAACAGCGCCAACAACTACACAATTCGCTAACTAAGCAACATTCAAGGTAAATTGGAAACTAAGCAAAACTGGAAGTTACCAGAAGACACCAGCCAGCCGGCACACCATGTGATCGTCTTCTAAGTAGCGCTAACAATAGAATTGGTTCTTGTAATGGTATTTGGAATAAAGAGATGCTCCCAAACCTCAAGGCACAATGGTCCAGAGCAGACAACGGCCGGGAGTATGCTGGTGTTTAGATTATATAAAAATATCAAAGAAGCTAACTTTGATAATGCCGAAGTTTTTATACCCTTGCAGTCCTTGGCAATAAAATTTTTACATTTTAACATTCATCAATTCATCAATGCACAAACAAAAGATTCAAACTATTACTCTTTTTACTAAAATTTTTTTTTCTTCCATCATTCCCTAAGCAAAGCACAACACGCATACACATACAGTTCGTGTAGCACCGCGTCTGTGTGTGTGTGTATGCATATGCTCTGTTTGATTTCATGATGACGTAGTAATCAGCAAGCAGTGCTCCCTGCAGCGCTTGAACCGATATATATTGACTGTAACTTGTGTTCTATTTATCCGATCAGATTCAAATTTTGGGATCTGAGATTTTATCTCCAATACTAACATATTGCTAAATTTCATGGGGATACTGCAATTTTTGCAAAAATTTTTGTTCCAGAGATATATGATATAGTAGTCCGATCCTGACAATTTTCATACTTTATCATCTCCGGGCTAAAAGTAGTTCAAATATCAAATTTCATTTCGATAGCTGTTAAGATGCCAGCGTGAAGATGATTTGCACAGACGTACGGACGGACAGACGGACATGGCTATATCGACTCAGCTTCTCATGCTGATCAAGAATGTATATACTTTATGGTGTCGGAAACGTCTCCTTCTGTGCGTTGCAAACATCTGACCAATTTTATAATACCCTCTGCAAGGGTATAATAATGTATGTGAAACAAAGTTAATTGTCACAACAATTGTTAAATGTTTCTTGAACTTTATTGTAGTTGCCCTGAAGACGATTGCCGCTGCGCAAACGAAAAATTTCGGTAGAAAAATAAATTAGAAACTGCGGTTTTTTATTTTTATTTGAATTAATTGACCTGAAGCCTGATGACATCAAAATATAAAATATATAAGAATTTTTTTACATTTTGAAATTTCTTTCCTTGCAACACAATTCATCAACACACAAACAAAACATTCAAATTATTTCTCTTTTTACTACAAATTTTTAAGCAAAGTACAACACGCATACACATACATACATACGTGTAGCGCTACGTCTGTGTGTGCGTATGCATGTGCTCTATTTGATTTGCTGATGACGTAGAACCGATTTGTATTGACTGTAACTTGTGTTCTATTTATCCGATCAAACTCAAATTTTGGGATCTGAGATTTTATATCAAATTCTATTATATTGGTAAATTTCATGGGGATACTCCAATTTTTGAAAAAATTTTTGTTCTAGAGCTATATGATATAGTAGTCCGATCCTGACAATTTTCATACTTTATTATCTCCCGGCTAAAAGTAGATCAAATATGAAATTTCATTCCGATAGCTTTTAAGATGACAGCGTGAAGTTGACTTGCACAGACGGACGGACGGACGGACGGACGGACGGACGAACGGACAGACGGACATTGCTATATCGACTCAGCTTCTCATGCTGATCAAGAATATATATACTTTATGGGGTCGGAAACGTCTCCTTCTGTGCGTTACAAACATCTGACCAATTTTATAAGGCAAGGGTATAAAAAAGAAAGAACGGCACAATCTTATCATATAAAAAAACCAAGATATTGGCAAAAGGCGCTGTTATAGTCACACAAGCTTTAGCAAATTCGGCACAGTCAATAACAGATATATTAAGATATCAAATGTTTAATTTGAAAGCAATCGCATAAAAAGAAATGAAGTTTTTGACAAAAGTCACTGTTTTTGAACGATCGTTCCTATGGAAGCTATATGATATAGTCACGCAATCTTTATAAAATTTGGCACAGTTGTTTATATGTGAAATAAACTCACCGAAATTAAATTTCACGATAATAGCTGAGAAAATAACTAAGTTATTGAGAAAAGTCACTGTTCACTGTTTGGCGTTTGTATGGGAGCTACATGATATTGTGGTCCGCTCCGGCTGAATCCGAGATATACAAACTGTGCATATACAAGCCTACATGCAAAATTTCAGCTCTATAGCTCTAACGGTCTAGGAAGAGTTCGCGTCGATCCAGACGGACGAAGCTAGTGGTTACTGACGTCAAAGATGTAGATGGACCTGACCAGTTCTATACTATCTCTACCAAGAATCTTTGTTGTTCTTTGTAAAGATTCCCATTAAAACTGAAAAATATCAAATCATGTACCCATGTCACTAGGAAAACCAGAGGGTCGAGGTTAGCTTCGACCGCGTCGATGTTTGAATACCCTTGCAACTATTTTGGTAAGTCTTTCTTTACCTATAGCCATCAAAGAGTAAAAATGTTTCATCCAAAAACTGTAATGTCTGCGAAAGAACCGCCCACAATCTTAGCATTGGAAATAGCGAAGTTATTGATCAAAATCTCTGTTTTCCACCGATCGTTCCTATTGGTGCTATAAATTATAGTCACCCGATCTTTATTAAATTCGGCATAGTTGTTAAGAGATAAATTAAAGTAATAATATATGTGTAAAATACTCACCACTAATTTTGGTCAGAAGTGTGCAACGCATAGAAGGAAGCATCTCCGACCATATAAAGTATATATATTCTTGATCAGCACGACGTGACGAGTTCATATAGCCATGTCCGTCTGTCCGTCCAACTGTCCGTCTGTCCGTCCGTCTGGATCAACGCAAATTCCTTCTAGACCGTTGGAGCTACAGAGCTGAAATTTTGCATGTAGGCTTGTATATACTGCAGGGGTTGTATATCTCGGATTCAGTCGGATCGGATCAATAACTTCGTTATTTTCTCAGACATGAAATTTAATATTAGTCAGTCTATTACACCTATAAACCACTGTGACAAATTTGATCAAGATCGGGTGACTATATCAAATAGCTCCCTTAGGAACGATCGGTGGAAAACAGTGACTTTGATCAATGCATTAATTATTTCCGAAGATTGTAGGCCGTTCTTTCGTAAACATTAGCCTTTTTAGATAAAACGTTTTTTCCTTTGATGGCTATAGGTAAGGAAAGAGTTACTGAAAAAGTTGCAAGGGTATACAAACTTTGACGCGGTTAAAGTTAGCCCCGGCCCACTGGTTTTATACTTGATTAGGGCTTGGAAACTGTTGGAAAACTAGATAAAGCTATTCAATAAAGAATACTGTAGTTTATTTTATGTTTTATATTATGATGTCTTTTATTTTCTTTGATTATATTTTCGTTGCAACACCACACCACTTGTTTACACTAAGACGGTTTTCACAAGAAGAAAAAATTTAGTGGGACCAGATGTAGTTACTTGATAAATAATCTCAATGTTAAATCACCACGTTAGAAGTGTTGCATAATGTTATTATTGAAATAAGGGTATTCCAATAGGCAACCCTCAAAAATAACATTATCATTAAGTTTACAAATATAAAAATATTGAATTCTTATTCTGACGTGGTTGGTGTGCATTCTGGGGAATATTGAATGATCCAGCGTTTGCTGCAAGGATACAGGGAAACCCAGAGAAAACCTGATCAGATCATTGTTATATACATAAAATATAGGGTTATAACATAAATTTAGTGTATGAGTATCCATTTTAGCAATTCAGTATGCGTTTTTAGAGTAACATTAAGTCAAATTAGATTTGGTTTAAATTCAACAATTCAGTTTGTTTCTTAAAAATTACATTAAGTCAAATCAAAAATTTGGTATTAATCCAGCAATTCAGTATGGGTTTTTTTTTTTAAAGTAACATTAAGTCAAATTAAATTTCTTTAGCAATTCATAAAAAGATTAATTGTTGATTCTAGTCGATGTGTAGTCCCAACATATCTCGTAATTCTGCAAATCGTCCAGCAGGTAGAGGCTTAGTAAAGATGTCCGCCAGTTGATTATCTGTCGATATATACTCATTACAAATTTCGTTATTCTCTATCTGTTCTCTAGAGAAATGATATTTTATATCATTTATGACATGAGGGATTATTTGCTATACTAATACAGTCTTGGTTAACTTCATAAATTTTAATGGGCTTTTTGAGTTTAATGTTTACACTACTAAGAAGAGATTTCAACCATAGAGCCTCTCTTACGGCTTCAAAAAGAGCCATGTACTCAGCTTCAGTTGACGAGGCTGCAACTGAGTTCTGTTTTTTTGTATTCCAACAAATTAGATTGGAATCAAACATTTTAAATAAATAGCCCGTTGTACTTTTCCTATCTAGTTCATTTCCACCCCAATCTGAGTCTACAAATCCAACTAGTGTGTTTTCAAATGATGTATTTTTCTTATAATGAAGTTTCATGTCAATGGTTCCCTTTAAATATCTAATAACTCTTTTCAAACACTGCCATAATTCTGAATTATTTTTACTACTATATCTACTCAGGATATTAACAGCTGTAGTTAAATCTGGACGCGTACAAAGCATTATATACATTAGACATCCAATAAGATTACGACGTGGGGCTTTGCAATCCTCATCTGAGTTAAGCAGGTCGTAATTAAGTTTACTTGGCAAAGGGGTACTAACTGATTTACAGTTGTCCATGTTAAATTTATTTAAAATTTTCTTTATATGTGCAGCTTGACTCAAATATATTATATCTTGATCCATTTCTATCCTTATTCCAATAAAATGACGTATCTCATTCAAATCAGTCATTTTGAATTTTGTAATTAAAAAAAATTTTAAAATTATTCATTCATTCTAAGTCTCTTGTTGCTATTACTACGTCATCAACATATAATAATACATATATTTTATCATTTACGTCACCTTTGTCCAGGATATAAATGCAGCGATCTACTGGAGAGTTTACAAAACTACATTCTTTTAATGCTTGCTCAAACACTTGAAACCAGCATCGAGCTGCTTGTTTAAGGCCGTAAATCGCTTTATTTAACTTACAAGCATTTCCAGCATCGCATGATATACTTTGAGGAGGCTGCATATATATTTCTTCATTTAAAACACCATTAAGGAATGCTGTTTTAACATCCATCTGATGGACTATTAAATCATATTGAACAGCTAGTCCCATTATGAATCTAAAACTAGCAATTGTAGCAACAGGTGCAAAAGTCTCCTCATAATCAACTTGATATTTTTGAGTAAATCCTCTTGCAACTAGTCTAGCTTTATATTTTATTGGTATTCCTAATTCATTATGTTTAATAGAAAATACCCATCTACTACCAACGATATTCTTGTTTTCTGGCATTTTTGTAAGTGTCCAAGTGTTATTAATTTCATGGGCCTTTAACTCCGTCTTTATTGCATCCTCCCAAGCAGATTTATCATCTGTAAATTTTATCTCATCAAATGAGCTTGGAATTTCATCGAAAAATATATGGGCATTTAAAATATATTTGTTCAAACTCTCATCATCTTCACTATAAGATGTTTATGGTTTGGCGTTAAGTCTTTCACTTTTTCTTTGCGTTATTTTAGTATCAGTATTCTTTTGCACGCCATCTTTTGATTGATCATCTTTCTCACAATCCATACTCTCATTCGGGATATATATTTCTTTATTTTCATTCAAGAAATCAGTTTGTTTCCTTTTTTTATTTTCATTCGAAAAATTAAGCTGATCACATTCCTTACTGTCGTATAGGAGTTCTGATCTAACGCATTCCGTACTATCGTTCCGGATATTTAGATGATCACATTCCTTACTTTCATTCAGGAATTTTGTTCTAACACACTCCGTACTATCGTTCCGGATATTCAGATGATCACATTCCTTATTTTCATTCAGGAATTTTTCATAGTTTCTTTCCCTACTCTCATTCGGGACTTCTTCTTCAGGCTTAGATGCTCTAGAATAAACCATATTTGTCTCATCGGCAACAACGTCCCTAGCAACAAAATATTTTTCTTTCACGACATCCCATAATTTATAGCCATTTGGATCATACCCTACAAGAATGGCTTTAAATGATTTCTCATCAAATTTGCCTTTCTTTACTTTATTATGTACATAGACAGTTGACCCAAATACTTTTAAAGATTTTAAATTTGGCTTCCTATTGTGCCACATTTCATATGGGGTCATTTTATTTTCACCAAGTGCTCTGCTTGGAATTCTGTTTATTAAATATGTTGCAGTGAGTGCAGCTTCACCCCAAAAACTTTTGTTTAATTTTGCTCCATTTACTATGGTGCGAGCTTTTTCTGTAATGGTTCTAATCATTCTTTCCGAGACACCATTCAACTGAGGTGTATGTGGCACGGTTAAATGATAGCTTATTCCATTTTTAACACAAAACTCACGCATTTCATTTGACAGGTATTCTCTACCGTTGTCAATATACAAGTTAACAATTTTAAGATTAAAGTGAGCTTGACTTTTTGCAGCAAAATCTGTGAAAGCATTGAAAACGTCAGACTTGTATTTTAATAAGTAAGTTACACAGTAATGTGTAAATTGATCTACAAAAATCACAAAGTAATTTTTATCGTCTATTGTTGTTGGTGTAATTGGGACGCAAACGTCTGAATGGACAACAAATAAGGGACGCTTGATGTGACTTTTGTCTTTAGATTGATTGAATGGCAACCTAGCTTGCTTTCCATTTAAGCAGGACTCACAAATTTCATTCGAAATTTTTAAATTATTTAGAAGACTGCTATCAATAAACAAATTATTATTCTTTATTTCCAATAGTTTTGCTTTGCTAACATGACCTAATCTCTCATGCCATAATCGATAATTATTATTTCCCGCATTTATACTGTATGCTTGGAATTTTAGTATTTGTATGTTGTTGAACTTACCCGAACTTTCAACAACAGTGATGCCATTTTTCTTAATTGACACACCGTCTTGGTCAAAATGGATTGACATTCCGGCTTCTTGCAGACGCTTCACTGACATCAAGTTTTCTGCTGCCTCCTCGCAGTATAAAACATCCTCCAAGGTGATGTTGTGGCCATTGTAAATTCGAACGATTCCACATTTTGTAGCGAATATGTATTGGCCTTCCTTCGCCACAGCAATTTTTTATTGGTTGCTCCAATTCCACGCAATCAATAAACAGCGATTCATCATTGATTAGGTGATCAGTTGCACCCGAATCAATAATAAAACCAAGTTGTTTAGGTTTATCAACTTGGTTTAAATTTTTTATCATAAAAGCAAAACCGTGGTTATTTGTGGATGTTGCAAGCTGAACTTGTTTATTGTTATTGTTATTGTTTTCTTTATTAGTTTTATTTTCTATATTTTTAATTTCTTTTAAAAAATGAAAACAATCCTTTTTTATGTGCCCTAGTCTACCACAATGGTGGCATTTAATGTTGAATTTTTGCTTTCCTTTAAATACCCTTTTCTTTTGTATTGTGCCTCTATTTTTAAACACGTGATTTATATTAGAATTGTGATTATATTTAACAACTGCCTTCATGACCTTTTTGCTAGTGTCATTGCTATCACTTCTTAGTTTAGTTTCATAGTCTAATAATTTATTTTTTACAAAGGTAAGTGAAAGTGTTTCATCGGACAATGTTTCTATTGCTGTTATCACACCATCGTAAGTAGAAGGCAACGTATGCAGCAAGTACATAACTCTTTCCATTTCGGCTAACTTGCCACCCGCCGCTAATATCTCACTGACAATATCATCAAATTTAACGAAATGACTGGAAAGAGTTGTTTCACTTAATAATTTGAGTGTCACTAAGCGCTTATGCGCAGCTAATTGTGAAGAAAGACTTCTGCGTTCATATATGGCATCTAATTTTTGCATAGGACCACGTGCGGAAAATTTTACTGCCGCGAAGTGTAAAAAAGAGTCACTCAAATGTTGAACTAATATGCTTTTTGCACTTCTTTCTGCCTTATTCCAAGTTTCGTCCACTTCATTTGGCATTAGTTCATCAACAACTTTGAGAACGTCTAATTCGGCAAACAACTCCCTAATTCTGAACTTCCACACACCATATTTTTCTCCATCGAACGGTTTAATGTTGTACTTATTCTTTTCCATTTCTTTACGGACAAATATCACGAAAAAGAAAGAGAAAGAAAATTTTTAAGTGCACAGTTGGAATTTCACAATATATTGAAATAATAAAACTTCTTCAAAAATAGGCATGGACTGGGCCCATAACCTGTTGGAAAACTAGATAAAGCTATTCAATAAAGAATACTGTAGTTTATTTTATGTTTTATATTATGATGTCTTTTATTTTCTTTGATTATATTTTCGTTGCAACACCACACCACTTGTTTACACTAAGACGGTTTTCACAAGAAGAAAAAATTTAGAGGGACCAGATGTAGTTACTTGATAAATAATCTCTATGTTAAATCACCACGTTAGAAGTGTTGGATAATGTTATTATTGAAATAAGGGTATTCCAATTGTCAGGATTGGACCACTATATCAAATAGAAAAAATATTTTTGCAAAAATTGAAGTATCCCCATGAAATTTACCAATATGATAATTTGAATATAAAACCTCAGATCCCAAAATTTGAATTTGATCGGATAATTAAAACACAAGTTACAGTCATTAAAAATCGGTTCAAGCGCTGCCGGCAGCGCTGCTTGCTGCCTACTACGTCATCGGCAATCAAACAGAGCACATGCATACACACACAGACGCAACGCTACATGAACTGTACGTGAATGAGTGCCGTGCTTTGCTTAGGGAATGATGGAAGAAGAAGAAAAAAGTAATAATTTGAATGTTTTGTTGTGTATTGTTGAATTGAGTTGCAGGGAAACAAATTTCAAAATGTGAAAATAATAATTTGAATGTTTTGTTGTGTATTGTTGAATTGAGTTGCAGGGAAACAAATTACAAATTGTGAAAAAATTAGGACTGCAAGGGTATAAAAACTTCGGCATTGACGAAGTTAGCTTCTTTGATATTTTTAAAAGAAATTGTAGAAGTTTTCGAAATGGTCACATGTATTGCGCTAACTCTGGTGGCAGCAAACAGTATTCAGAAATTGTCTAAAAGACAAGCTTTAACTGGGTCCGCAGCGGCAGAAGGTTAGATAAGGTTTCCAATCTCTGATATAGAGTTAGATGCAGATTGCGACGTGGTAAAAATTTTAAATAGCCTACATACCTGCTAGAATCTATACTCAAATTTTGGGACACAGCTTTTATTCTCACAACTTTTCTCCTCCGTGGTAAAATGAAATGACGCCTAGCAAAAAAACAAAGCGCATTGCCACCTCAAAAACACGATAGATGGCTTATCGCTATTCTAATTATTATTCTTTTTTCGATTGATCGATACCAAAATTATTTATTTATCGATTTATCGCTATTAGAAAAGAGGTGCATAAAGTCATTAAGTTTAAAAATTTGAAATTTTAACTAGCGCACGCTACACCACCTGATAATATGCAACGTTAGACAGCATATTAGTGGGAATAAGCTTCGTATATCCTTAGTGTGAAATGTTCCGACTTCTTGACCTTGCATATTTTCAAACAAATAAAAGCAGTTTCCCAGTCTCTTTAGGGGCTATTTGTGAGAAAAACTTCTTGGCCTTCTTTAAAAGAGACAGAGTTACTGCGAAGATTATACTGTGCTCCATTCGATCTTATGGTTTCTTGATGTTTTCTCTTATATCCTGTCGCAAAAGGTTTAACTGGTCAGTCTGATTGAAAGGTGTTATGGGCTCTTGTAACAACTTGAATTCTTTTAATAGCTTATAATCTGAACCATGTCCAGTCTAAACAATGCTTTATAGGGTGAGCAACCTAAAGATTGATGTAACAATGATCGAAATGCGCAACATATAATCGATAAATGTTGATCCCAAAGCGTTTGATCCTGATTTTTTAAATACGAATGGATCGCCGCTAACAGAGAACAATTAACACGTTCAGCTGCGTTGCTTTGTGGAGAATATAAAGCGGTATACTGCTATTTTATGCCCAGTTCAGTAAGAAAAGAATTAAACGAATTAGCCATAGCTTGAACACCATTATCACTGGGACTCCAAAACAATGATATATTTGTTTTAACAAGAATTCCTGTGTATCTTCTGAGCGAAACTTGTTCAAAGGTTGTAACCAATGATATTTATGAAATGGCCAGGCCAAAAAAGAGTTCTACGTATCTTGTCAATAGTTTTCTGCATACCTGAATGTGAAGACGCATGGTTATCGTGAGCTTGTTTTAGAACATCAAATCTCCATTTTTATGTTCGGTTCGAATATACAAATGTTTATCTACAATTTTGATATCCGGAAATTTCTTCTTCATATGTATATAGCTAACGTTCAAAAATGCTTCGGAGTCCAGATCTATAATCGGACTTATTTCTATGGCGTCTATCGAAAGGTTGGGCAATCTTGATAACTCGTCAGGAATCAAGTGTTCTTTTCCTTTCCTATGTGACACATTAAACTTCAATTGTAGCAAGCGAAAAATCCATCGATCTAATCTTCCAGAAACGTTTTGTTGACGCATTAGCCACAATAAACTAGAGTGATCAGTAACTACTTAAAATTCTTGTAGGTCCAAATAACACCTAAATTTTTCGATAGCCAGTATAACAGATAAACATTTACGTTAAGTAATACTATAATTGCGGTGAGCACGACTCAACTTTTTGCGTCTGATAATAGGAGCTTCTGGAGTCCAAACAAAATTCCATTTTGTTGACAACAGTTCCGTTTTAGGATAAGTGAGATCACCCAAATTTGGTATGAAACGGCGGTACCAACCGCAAACTCCAAGGAATCCTCTAGTTTGTTTCAAATTCTGAGGTGGTAGCCAATTTTTTATACATGCAATCTTTAAGGGTTCGGTGCAGATGCCCTTACTGTCTATTAAATATCTTAAATAACTAATGCTTGTCACACAAAAATGACTTTTCTCTATGCTAATGGACAGTTTAGCTTTCCGAAACTACTCCGCGATTTCTTTCTAACACAGAAAGATGAGATGAGAAATCCTCTGAAATTATACACAGATCATCCAAATATCAAAAAACACAATGACGAAAATCAGCAGGGACTACTTCATCCATTAGACGACTCATAGTGCAAAGGCCGAAAGGCATAACTTTGAATTGATATAACGGTCTCCCTGGTACTGTAAATGCAGTAAAAGGTTTGGATGCTTCAGTTAATTCTATTTGCCAGTAGTCGTCCTTTAAATCGATTTTGGAAATTATGTTTGCCTTGGGAAATCTTGAAAAAATACTTTCAATGCTGGGCAAAGGATAAGCATCCTTCATTGTGACTGCATTTAACTTGCGGGCATCTAAACACAGTCGCCCTTTATTAGGCTTTATCACCGGACGTAAAGGAGAGCTCCAGGCGCTTACCTCTGGTTCAATAACTCCCACTCATACGTTCAATTTCCGTGTATACAAGTTTTTCAACCGCTGGACTAATAGCGTAAAAACGTTGTTTTACAGGTTTGGCTTCGCCAATCTCGATATGATGTTATATTAAGGACGTACGCCCGAAATGATGAATGCCATTGGGAAACATTTGCTTGACGGCTTCAAGCTGTCTTAATTGCGAATACGTGAAAGAATAAGAACTAGGGTCAGCATCTAACTTCTTCTCGGAGCCGGTCTCGATCAAACTAATTATATAGATTATAGGAGCAAGTTCGAAAATTCTCCAAAAGACATGACCTAATATTACTATTGAACGATTCAATTACAGATAATTTCAACATTCTTTCAAATCTACCGTAACGTACCATCACTTCTAACATACCAACCACAGTTTAGTTTTTCCGAATTGGTGAAAATTGTGAAAAATCTGTTTGTGCTAAATCTTAGTCAAGCAACTTATGCAGGCACCGGTATGCAATAAACTTAATTCTGTGAATGTAAAAAATGAGACTTTTGCGTAGCTCCTATTATCGTTGTCGTTTCTAAAATTTGTTTCAACAAAAAGTTTCCTGGTTTGTCTTGCGTGATCATAATATTTCCTTAGTCTTAACTTGAGCGTTTACAACACGCTCAGTATATGACAAAAATCTTAGTGGAAACTATTGCGGGAGCATCTGACGTTGCCTGGCTGCACCCTTCAGTCGGTTTTGGCTAACCTACTTACGCAATCTTGACATTCGGGATTGTAAATATTGGCCGTGCCACAACCGTAATAAAAAATGGTGCGTTCTTCTAGGCAGTTTTGATATGTGTGACCCGCTTCGCGACAATTCCAACAAACGAACTTCCCTTGCACCGCAGCAACTTCATACTCCTCGTCCCAGACGAGGACTATTTTATTATCATAGCTTTCCTCTTCTTGAATTTGAAAAATTTACCTGCGTCCATTCAATTTCGCATTACAAATTACTTTTGCTTGAGGGCTGAGCTCTTGTGTTAAATTTTGTTGCATCTTGTAGATAGATTGATATAGTAACTTTTGTCGTATCTCTGGCCACAGGTTGTTTTTGCAAAATTTCAATCATCTCCTCTTCCTCAAACTTTATACCAAACTTGTCAATCAAAAAAGCTACCTCATCATAAAAACAAACAGAAGATTCTCCAGCTTTTTTGCTTTCTCGCACGAATCATTTCTTTGCTCATACTTGAGAAACAACAGAAATCAAAGTAACTTAATGCTAGTAGTATAAAAGAGAGCTTACTAGTTATAGATGATCAATTATTATAGAAGGTAAAAGAATAAAAAAATTATCGAAGGAATATCAGTAAGTAGAAGAGGGAACTGCAGCAGCACTTCATTAAAAAAGTAATGCGGAGGTAGAGAGCAACAGCTTTACCTCTGTCACAGTTAGAGGCAGCAACTCAACTCAACACAAAAATACAAGGAGAAATCCCGCTCCAACTTAACTCTCTTCCATGTTGACTCCCACTTAACAGAAAGTCTGCAGTGAGATCGAATGTCTTTCCCTTCAAATTTGAGTGATGTAATGTGCCTAACAAGGAATCGTCACCCACTGTTACTCTTTGACTTAGCCATTGTTATGCTCTTGTTGACATAACCTTAACACTTATGGCCCACTGTGCCGCCAGTGGACATTCCCCAAATTTTGACGAAGTAAACATAATAGACCAAGAACAACATTACAACAAACGTTACACTTTGGAGATGCTGCACATAATAAATACCCCGACAAATATAAGACTTAATTATAAGGTAGATACGGACAACTGCGAGCATTTATACAGGCATTTATTAGGGACAAGTCAGTGTGTAGCTCCACGTCACAGTGTGCGGACGTGTAAAACTAAGTAGGTGTTTTCTTGTTGTTAAATTAATATTATGTCAATCACAATTCAATGTTATTTATAGTTGCCCTGAAGACGACCACCGATGAGTGGTCGAAATATATCGGAACGAAATTAAGAACAAACTGTGTTTTTTATTTTTGTTTTTATTCCCACAACATCTGACCTCGAGCCGGCAAAACATTAATATTAATTAATATATATTAATTTTGGTCAGAAGTGTGCAACGCATAGAACGAAGGATGTCATACCATATAAAGTATATATATTCTTGATCAGCACGACGAGACGAGTTCAAATAGCCATGTCCGTCCGTCCGTCAGCCCGTCTGTCCGTTCGTTCCGTCCGTCCGTCCGTCCGTAGGAGCTACAGAGCTGAAATTTTGCACGTAGGCAAATATATACAGGCGTTGTATATCCCGGATTCAGCCGGATCGGACCACTATATCATATAGCTCCCATACAAACGTCAAAATCACGAACAGTGACTTTTCTCATTTACTTCGTTATTGTATCAGCAATTGTCATAAAAGTTGGTATTGGTCACTTTTGTGTTTTTATTAATAATTGTGCCAAATTTGATCAAAATCGGGTGACTATATCATATAGCTCCCATACAAACGGCAAAGTCACGAACAGTGACTTTTCTCAATTACTGTGTCAGTTTATCAGCAATTGTCATAAAAGTTGGTATTGGTCAGTTTTGTGTTCTTAATAATAGTTGTGCCAAATTTGATCAAGATCAGGTGACTATATCATATAGCTCCCATACAAACGGCAAAGTCACGAACAGTGACTTTTCTCAATTACTTTGTTAGTTTATCAGCAATTGTCATAAAAGTTGGTATTGGTCAGTTTTGTGTTCTTATTAATAATTGTGCGAAATTTGATCAAGATCAGGTGACTATATCATATAGCTCCCATACAAACGGCAAAGTCACGAACAATCACTTTCTCAGTAACTTCATTAATTTTATAGCTATTGCCATAAAAGTTGGTATTTGTCAGTTTTGTGTTCTTATTAATTATTTGTTCCAAATTTGATCAAGATCGGGTGACTATATCATATAGCTCCCATACAAACGGCAAAGTCACGAACAGTGACTTTTCTCAATAACTTCGTTACTTTTTAAGCTATTGTCATGAAATTTAGTACAAGTAAGTTTATTATAACTGTAAACCACTGTGCCAAATTTGGTCAAGTTCGGGTGACTATATCATATAGCTCCCATAGGAACGATCAGTCAAAAACAGTGACTTTTGTCAATAACTTTGTTACTTTTGATGCGATTGCTTTCAAATTTAACATTTGTCAGTTTAATATATCTGTTAATGACTATATCGAATTTTATGAAGATCGGGTGATCGGGTATATCATATAGCTCCCATAGAAATGATCGGTGGAATACAGTGACTTTCATAAAAAAGTTCGTTATATCCTATGCTAAGATTGAAGGCCGTTCTTTCGCAAACATTAGACTTCTTGGATCAAACGTTGTTACACTTTGATGGCTATGGGTAAGGAAAGAATTACCAAAACAGTTGCAAGGGTACCCAAACTTCGACGCGGTCAAAGTTAACCACGGCCCTCTGGTTTTTTTTTTTTTTTTTAATATGTAAGGGTTATTTTAAATTTTCAAGCTTGGAAATATTTACTCATAACTTTTCATTTCACTTCGATTCAAACATTATTTAAGTAAATCGTATTTTTATGTTTTGTCATTTTGTTGATCATAAAGCGCTGTAAAAGAAATTACATCAACAAATCAGAGTATCAATTGATTACTATCACCCCATAGATCGCAAAAACTTGGTTGCCGAATTGATACCGCTTAAAACACAAGATATTTACCCCATAGTTTAGTCGCTGAACGGCCTTCCATCGATGCACTATGGGAGGGTGTTTTAGATGATTTCGCCTTTGCGCTTATGACCACGATTAAACTCCGTTTCTCTCACTTTATTTAACATTTACTCTATTTACCGTTACTCTTGACTTGAATTAATTAAAATAACCTTAACGTGACTTTAAATTGATTTTACATTTGACTTAATTCCATTTTTCTTTAACTTGATTAGGGCTTTCAAACAAAATCAGATCAGATATTACAATTATTTTCATCTAATGATTTAGCACAAAACGACGCTTTTTTTATACCCTTGCATTAAAAAATTGGTCAGATGTTTGTAACGCACAGTAGCAGATGTCCGCCTGTCCGTCTGTGCGAATCAACTTCACGCAACGCTACATGAACTGTATGTGTATGCGCGCCGTGCTTTGCTTAAGGAATGATGTAAGAAGAAGAAAAAGGAGTAATAATTTGAATGTTTTGTTGTGTATTGATGAATTGAGTTGCAGGGAAACAAATTTGAAAATGTGAAAAAATTAGGACTGCAAGGGTATAAAAACTTCGGCATTGCCGAAGTTAGCTTCTTTGATATATTTAAAAGAGATTGTAGAAGTTTTCGAAATGGTGACATGTATTGCGCTAACTCTGTTGGAGCAGACAGTATTCAGAAATTGGCTACAAGACAAGCTTTGTCTGTGTCCGCAGCGGCAAAGGATAGATGAGGCCAGTCGCCTTTAAAAAGTAGCCATTCGACAAATCCGGTTCACCGAAAGTTAGGGCAATTTTCGGGAAATGCGACACTTGTGGACGCAACGTAAGCCTCCACACAAAAACGTTGTCGCTCTGCCGGTGTTTAGTTGGCAGTGTCTTCTCGAAGTCCGATTGTCAATTGAAAACTCACCAGAAAAATAATCCTCCCAAACGAAAGCTTCCAGAAATATTGGCCAGAAAATGTGGGGTTTCCAATCTAAGATATAGAGTAAGATGCAGATTGCGGCGGGGTAAAAATTTTTAGATAACCTACATACCTACTAGAATCTATACTCAAATTTTGGGACACAGCTTTTATTCTCACAACTTTTATCCTCCGTGGTAAAATGAAATGACTCATAGCTAAAAAAACGAAGCGCGTTGCCACCTCAAAAAAACGATGGTTCGCTTGTAGCTATCCTAATATTATTCTATTATCGATTGATGGATACCAATATTATTTATTTATCGACTGATCGTCTAAGGAAGCTCTGGCTGGAGTACGGTTCTCGGAACATTTATTTGACCTGAAGACCTTGAAAGGTATTTTGAGATGAAATGGAGACCACA
This sequence comes from Drosophila paulistorum, assembly GCA_018152135.1. Taxonomy (NCBI): domain Eukaryota; kingdom Metazoa; phylum Arthropoda; class Insecta; order Diptera; family Drosophilidae; genus Drosophila; species Drosophila paulistorum. The sequence continues at coordinate 352,310 of JAECXG010000194.1, read as the reverse complement.
TGAGCGGTGAAAAGGGAAGGGAAAGGGGTAGGAGGAGAGTCCAAGAGAAGCTGCAACGACTGATCTTGTCTGCCAAGCGAAGCCCGCTTGGCCAAGATCCGTTGCCTCTTGGACTGGTAAAGGGAGGCGCGAAGGGAAACGTTAGTGGGGTTATTGGAAAGGGACGGTGAAGAGGAACTGCAACGACTGATCTTGTCTGCCAAGCGAAGCCCGCTTGGCCAAGATCCGTTGCCTCTTCACCTTGAGTGACTGAGCCTTGAGATCAGCGACTGACTTCGTGTGCAGGAGATTAACTCATCCTGCCGAAGTGCGCTGATCCTTCAGCTCCACACAAAAGGTTAAGTGACTAAGGAAAAGTGAGGGGAAAGGGTAGACTTAATTTAATAACAAAAGAAATAATGCTGTGTGGGTTAAGTGGTAATAGTATAGATTTTATTAATACTTAACTAACTTCTAAACATAGGTTATTCATGGGGCTAAAGTGTCCCTAGCTAGCTTGAATTCAAAATATGAACTGATTTAATTTACAAAAGTACGGAGTTTATATAGGATTATCTTAGGCTCTAGTAGGTAACAATTGTTCTTGGAAGATCTTATTTTAGACTCACACCCACGTATTCGGGGGTTGAAAAATTATTATTTTGGGCACGGAGTCGCCAATTGACATCCTGTCGTTGTGATCTTTTGGTTTAGTTTAGAATTACAAGTGTTTTTTCCCACACCGAGTGTGGCAGATTGTAATTCTAGTCATATGCTAGGTTAGTTGTTTGGTACAAAGGTACAGTTGTATTGTGTTTTCTTTAGTGCATCTGATTTGGTGAAGCCAGTTCAGATGAACACGATGTTTATTCTTAAACAACCACCATTAAAATCCGTTTCTCTCACTTTATTTTACATTTACTCTATTTACCGTTACTCTTGACTTGAATTAATTAAAATAACCTTAACGTGACTTTTAATTGATTTTACATTTGACTTAATTACATTTTTCTTTAATTTGATTAGGGCTTTGAAACAAAATCAGATCAGAAAGGACAATTATTTTCATCTAATGATTTAGCACAAAACGACGCTTTTTTTATACCCTTGCATTAAAAAATTGGTCAGATGTTTGTAACGCACAGTAGCAGATGTCCGCCTGTCCGTCTGTGCGAATCAACTTCACGCAACGCTACATGAACTGTATGTGTATGCGCGCCGTGCTTTGCTTAAGGAATGATGTAAGAAGAAGAAAAAGGAGTAATAATTTGAATGTTTTGTTGTGTATTGATGAATTGAGTTGCAGGGAAACAAATTTGAAAATGTGGAAAAATTAGGACTGCAAGGGTATAAAAACTTCGGCATTGCCGAAGTTAGCTTCTTTGATATATTTAAAAGAGATTGTAGAAGTTTTCGAAATGGTGACATGTATTGCGCTAACTCTGTTGGAGCAGACAGTATTCAGAAATTGGCTACAAGACAAGCTTTGTCTGTGTCCGCAGCGGCAAAAGGATAGATGAGGCCAGTCGCCTTTAAAAAGTAGCCATTCGACAAATCCGGTTCACCGAAAGTTAGGGCAATTTTCGGGAAATGCGACACTTGTGGACGCAACGTAAGCCTCCACCCAAAAACGTTGTCGCTCTGCCGGTGTTTAGTTGGCAGTGTCTTCTCGAAGTCCGATTGTCAATTGAAAACTCACCAGAAAAATAATCCTCCCAAACGAAAGCTTTCTGAAATATTGGCCAGAAAATGTGGGGTTTCCAATCTAAAATATAGAGTAAGATGCAGATTGCGACGGGGTAAAAATTTTTAGATAACCTACATACCTACTAGAATCTATACTCAAATTTTGGGACACAGCTTTTATTCTCACAACTTTTATCCTCCGTGGAAAATGAAATGACTCATAGCTAAAAAAACGAAGCGCGTTGCCACCTCAAAAAAACGATGGTTCGCTTGTAGCTATCCTAATATTATACTATTATCGATTGATGGATACCAATATTATTTATTTATCGACTGATCGTCTAAGGAAGCTCTGGCTGGAGTACGGTTCTCAGCCTCCAGAGTCCCGTCTACAGAACATTTATTTGATCTGAAGACCTTGAAGAGTATTTTGAGATGAAATGGAGACCACAGGAGCGGTGAAAAGGGAAGGGAAAGGGGTAGGAGGAGAGTCCAAGAGAAGCTGCAACGACTGATCTTGTCTGCCAAGCGAAGCCCGCTTGGCCAAGATCCGTTGCCTCTTGGACTGGTAAAGGGCGGCGCGAAGGGAAACGTTAGTGGGGTTATTGGAAAGGGACGGTGAAGAGGAACTGCAACGACTGATCTTGTCTGCCAAGCGAAGCCCGCTTGGCCAAGATCCGTTGCCTCTTCACCTTGAGTGACTGAGCCTTGAGATCAGCGACTGACTTCGTCTGCAGGAGAATAACTCATCCTGCCGAAGTGCGCTGATCCTTCAGCTCCACACAAAAGGTTAAGTGACTAAGGAAAAGTGAGGGGAAAGGGTAGACTTAATTTAATAACAAAAGAAATAATGCTGTGTGGGTTAAGTGGTAATAGTATAGATTTTATTAATACTTAACTAACTTCTAAACATAGGTTATTCATGGGGCTAAAGTGTCCCTAGCTAGCTTGAATTCAAAATATGAACTGATTTAATTTACAAAAATACAGAGTTTATATAGGATTATCTTAGGCTCTAGTAGGTAACAATTGTTCTTGGAAGATCTTATTTTAGACTCACACCCACGTATTCGGGGGTTGAAAAATTATTATTTTGGGCACGGAGTCGCCAATTGACATCCTGTCGTTGTGATCTTTTGGGTTAGTTTAGAATTACAAGTGTTTTTTCCCACACCGAGTGTGGCAGATTGTAATTCTAGTCATATGCTAGGTTAGTTGTTTGGTACAAAGGTACAGTTGTATTGTGTTTTCTTTAGTGCATCTGATTTGGTGAAGCCAGTTCAGATGAACACGATGTTTATTCTTAAACAACCACCATTAAAATCCGTTTCTCTCACTTTATTTTACATTTACTCTATTTACCGTTACTCTTGACTTGAATTAATTAAAATAACCTTAACGTGACTTTGAATTGATTTTACATTTGACTTAATTACATTTTTCTTTAATTTGATTAGGGCTTTGAAACAAAATCAGATCAGAAAGGACAATTATTTTCATCTAATGATTTAGCACAAAACGACGCTTTTTTTTATACCCTTGCATTAAAAAATTGGTCAGATGTTTGTAACGCACAGTAGCAGATGTCCGCCTGTCCGTCTGTGCGAATCAACTTCACGCAACGCTACATGAACTGTATGTGTATGCGCGCCGTGCTTTGCTTAAGGAATGATGTAAGAAGAAGAAAAAGGAGTAATAATTTGAATGTTTTGTTGTGTATTGATGAATTGAGTTGCAGGGAAACAAATTTGAAAATGTGAAAAAATTAGGACTGCAAGGGTATAAAAACTTCGGCATTGCCGAAGTTAGCTTCTTTGATATATTTAAAAGAGATTGTAGAAGTTTTCGAAATGGTGACATGTATTGCGCTAACTCTGTTGGAGCAGACAGTATTCAGAAATTGGCTACAAGACAAGCTTTGTCTGTGTCCGCAGCGGCAAAAGGATAGATGAGGCCAGTCGCCTTTAAAAAGTAGCCATTCGACAAATCCGGTTCACCGAAAGTTAGGGCAATTTTCGGGAAATGCGACACTTGTGGACGCAACGTAAGCCTCCACACAAAAACGTTGTCGCTCTGCCGGTGTTTAGTTGGCAGTGTCTTCTCGAAGTCCGATTGTCAATTGAAAACTCACCAGAAAAATAATCCTCCCAAACGAAAGCTTCCAGAAATATTGGCCAGAAAATGTGGGGTTTCCAATCTAAGATATAGAGTAAGATGCAGATTGCGGCGGGGTAAAAATTTTTAGATAACCTACATACCTACTAGAATCTATACTCAAATTTTGGGACACAGCTTTTATTCTCACAACTTTTATCCTCCGTGGTAAAATGAAATGACTCATAGCTAAAAAAACGAAGCGCGTTGCCACCTCAAAAAAACGATGGTTCGCTTGTAGCTATCCTAATATTATTCTATTATCGATTGATGGATACCAATATTATTTATTTATCGACTGATCGTCTAAGGAAGCTCTGGCTGGAGTACGGTTCTCAGCCTCCAGAGTCCCGTCTACAGAACATTTATTTGATCTGAAGACCTTGAAAAGTATTTTGAGATGAAATGGAGACCACAGGAGCGGTGAAAAGGGAGGGGAAAGGGGTAGGAGGAGAGTCCAAGAGAAGCTGCAACGACTGATCTTGTCCGCCAAGCGAAGCCCGCTTGGCCAAGATCCGTTGCCTCTTGGACTGGTAAAGGGAGGCGTGAAGGGAAACGTTAGTGGGGTTATTGGAAAGGGACGGTGAAGAGGAACTGCAACGACTGATCTTGTCTGCCAAGCGAAGCCCGCTTGGCCAAGATCCGTTGCCTCTTCACCTTGAGTGACTGAGCCTTGAGATCAGCGACTGACTTCGTCTGCAGGAGAATAACTCATCCTGCCGAAGTGCGCTGATCCTTCAGCTCCACACAAAAGGTTAAGTGACTAAGGAAAAGTGAGGGGAAAGGGTAGACTTAATTTAATAACAAAAGAAATAATGCTGTGTGGGTTAAGTGGTAATAGTATAGATTTTATTAATACTTAACTAACTTCTAAACATAGGTTATTCATGGGGCTAAAGTGTCCCTAGCTAGCTTGAATTCAAAATATGAACTGATTTAATTTACAAAAGTACAGAGTTTATATAGGATTATCTTAGGCTCTAGTAGGTAACAATTGTTCTTGGAAGATCTTATTTTAGACTCACACCCACGTATTCGGGGGTTGAAAAATTATTATTTTGGGCACGGAGTCGCCAATTGACATCCTGTCGTTGTGATCTTTTGGGTTAGTTTAGAATTACAAGTGTTTTTTCCCACACCGAGTGTGGCAGATTGTAATTCTAGTCATATGCTAGGTTAGTTGTTTGGTACAAAGGTACAGTTGTATTGTGTTTTCTTTAGTGCATCTGATTTGGTGAAGCCAGTTCAGATGAACACGATGTTTATTCTTAAACAACCACCATTAAAATCCGTTTCTCTCACTTTATTTTACATTTACTCTATTTACCGTTACTCTTGACTTGAATTAATTAAAATAACCTTAACGTGACTTTTAATTGATTTTACATTTGACTTAATTACATTTTTCTTTAATTTGATTAGGGCTTTGAAACAAAATCAGATCAGAAAGGACAATTATTTTCATCTAATGATTTAGCACAAAACGACGCTTTTTTTATACCCTTGCATTAAAAAATTGGTCAGATGTTTGTAACGCACAGTAGCAGATGTCCGCCTGTCCGTCTGTGCGAATCAACTTCACGCAACGCTACATGAACTGTATGTGTATGCGCGCCGTGCTTTGCTTAAGGAATGATGTAAGAAGAAGAAAAAGGAGTAATAATTTGAATGTTTTCTTGTGTATTGATGAATTGAGTTGCAGGGAAACAAATTTGAAAATGTGAAAAAATTAGGACTGCAAGGGTATAAAAACTTCGGCATTGCCGAAGTTAGCTTCTTTGATATATTTAAAAGAGATTGTAGAAGTTTTCGAAATGGTGACATGTATTGCGCTAACTCTGTTGGAGCAGACAGTATTCAGAAATTGGCTACAAGACAAGCTTTGTCTGTGTCCGCAGCGGCAAAAGGATAGATGAGGCCAGTCGCCTTTAAAAAGTAGCCATTCGACAAATCCGGTTCACCGAAAGTTAGGGCAATTTTCGGGAAATGCGACACTTGTGGACGCAACGTAAGCCTCCACCCAAAAACGTTGTCGCTCTGCCGGTGTTTAGTTGGCAGTGTCTTCTCGAAGTCCGATTGTCAATTGAAAACTCACCAGAAAAATAATCCTCCCAAACGAAAGCTTTCTGAAATATTGGCCAGAAAATGTGGGGTTTCCAATCTAAAATATAGAGTAAGATGCAGATTGCGACGGGGTAAAAATTTTTAGATAACCTACATACCTACTAGAATCTATACTCAAATTTTGGGACACAGCTTTTATTCTCACAACTTTTATCCTCCGTGGAAAATGAAATGACTCATAGCTAAAAAAACGAAGCGCGTTGCCACCTCAAAAAAACGATGGTTCGCTTGTAGCTATCCTAATATTATACTATTATCGATTGATGGATACCAATATTATTTATTTATCGACTGATCGTCTAAGGAAGCTCTGGCTGGAGTACGGTTCTCAGCCTCCAGAGTCCCGTCTACAGAACATTTATTTGATCTGAAGACCTTGAAGAGTATTTTGAGATGAAATGGAGACCACAGGAGCGGTGAAAAGGGAAGGGAAAGGGGTAGGAGGAGAGTCCAAGAGAAGCTGCAACGACTGATCTTGTCTGCCAAGCGAAGCCCGCTTGGCCAAGATCCGTTGCCTCTTGGACTGGTAAAGGGCGGCGCGAAGGGAAACGTTAGTGGGGTTATTGGAAAGGGACGGTGAAGAGGAACTGCAACGACTGATCTTGTCTGCCAAGCGAAGCCCGCTTGGCCAAGATCCGTTGCCTCTTCACCTTGAGTGACTGAGCCTTGAGATCAGCGACTGACTTCGTCTGCAGGAGAATAACTCATCCTGCCGAAGTGCGCTGATCCTTCAGCTCCACACAAAAGGTTAAGTGACTAAGGAAAAGTGAGGGGAAAGGGTAGACTTAATTTAATAACAAAAGAAATAATGCTGTGTGGGTTAAGTGGTAATAGTATAGATTTTATTAATACTTAACTAACTTCTAAACATAGGTTATTCATGGGGCTAAAGTGTCCCTAGCTAGCTTGAATTCAAAATATGAACTGATTTAATTTACAAAAATACAGAGTTTATATAGGATTATCTTAGGCTCTAGTAGGTAACAATTGTTCTTGGAAGATCTTATTTTAGACTCACACCCACGTATTCGGGGGTTGAAAAATTATTATTTTGGGCACGGAGTCGCCAATTGACATCCTGTCGTTGTGATCTTTTGGGTTAGTTTAGAATTACAAGTGTTTTTTCCCACACCGAGTGTGGCAGATTGTAATTCTAGTCATATGCTAGGTTAGTTGTTTGGTACAAAGGTACAGTTGTATTGTGTTTTCTTTAGTGCATCTGATTTGGTGAAGCCAGTTCAGATGAACACGATGTTTATTCTTAAACAACCACCATTAAAATCCGTTTCTCTCACTTTATTTTACATTTACTCTATTTACCGTTACTCTTGACTTGAATTAATTAAAATAACCTTAACGTGACTTTGAATTGATTTTACATTTGACTTAATTACATTTTTCTTTAATTTGATTAGGGCTTTGAAACAAAATCAGATCAGAAAGGACAATTATTTTCATCTAATGATTTAGCACAAAACGACGCTTTTTTTATACCCTTGCATTAAAAAATTGGTCAGATGTTTGTAACGCACAGTAGCAGATGTCCGCCTGTCCGTCTGTGCGAATCAACTTCACGCAACGCTACATGAACTGTATGTGTATGCGCGCCGTGCTTTGCTTAAGGAATGATGTAAGAAGAAGAAAAAGGAGTAATAATTTGAATGTTTTGTTGTGTATTGATGAATTGAGTTGCAGGGAAACAAATTTGAAAATGTGAAAAAATTAGGACTGCAAGGGTATAAAAACTTCGGCATTGCCGAAGTTAGCTTCTTTGATATATTTAAAAGAGATTGTAGAAGTTTTCGAAATGGTGACATGTATTGCGCTAACTCTGTTGGAGCAGACAGTATTCAGAAATTGGCTACAAGACAAGCTTTGTCTGTGTCCGCAGCGGCAAAAGGATAGATGAGGCCAGTCGCCTTTAAAAAGTAGCCATTCGACAAATCCGGTTCACCGAAAGTTAGGGCAATTTTCGGGAAATGCGACACTTGTGGACGCAACGTAAGCCTCCACACAAAAACGTTGTCGCTCTGCCGGTGTTTAGTTGGCAGTGTCTTCTCGAAGTCCGATTGTCAATTGAAAACTCACCAGAAAAATAATCCTCCCAAACGAAAGCTTCCAGAAATATTGGCCAGAAAATGTGGGGTTTCCAATCTAAGATATAGAGTAAGATGCAGATTGCGGCGGGGTAAAAATTTTTAGATAACCTACATACCTACTAGAATCTATACTCAAATTTTGGGACACAGCTTTTATTCTCACAACTTTTATCCTCCGTGGTAAAATGAAATGACTCATAGCTAAAAAAACGAAGCGCGTTGCCACCTCAAAAAAACGATGGTTCGCTTGTAGCTATCCTAATATTATTCTATTATCGATTGATGGATACCAATATTATTTATTTATCGACTGATCGTCTAAGGAAGCTCTGGCTGGAGTACGGTTCTCAGCCTCCAGAGTCCCGTCTACAGAACATTTATTTGATCTGAAGACCTTGAAAAGTATTTTGAGATGAAATGGAGACCACAGGAGCGGTGAAAAGGGAGGGGAAAGGGGTAGGAGGAGAGTCCAAGAGAAGCTGCAACGACTGATCTTGTCCGCCAAGCGAAGCCCGCTTGGCCAAGATCCGTTGCCTCTTGGACTGGTAAAGGGAGGCGTGAAGGGAAACGTTAGTGGGGTTATTGGAAAGGGACGGTGAAGAGGAACTGCAACGACTGATCTTGTCTGCCAAGCGAAGCCCGCTTGGCCAAGATCCGTTGCCTCTTCACCTTGAGTGACTGAGCCTTGAGATCAGCGACTGACTTCGTCTGCAGGAGAATAACTCATCCTGCCGAAGTGCGCTGATCCTTCAGCTCCACACAAAAGGTTAAGTGACTAAGGAAAAGTGAGGGGAAAGGGTAGACTTAATTTAATAACAAAAGAAATAATGCTGTGTGGGTTAAGTGGTAATAGTATAGATTTTATTAATACTTAACTAACTTCTAAACATAGGTTATTCATGGGGCTAAAGTGTCCCTAGCTAGCTTGAATTCAAAATATGAACTGATTTAATTTACAAAAGTACAGAGTTTATATAGGATTATCTTAGGCTCTAGTAGGTAACAATTGTTCTTGGAAGATCTTATTTTAGACTCACACCCACGTATTCGGGGGTTGAAAAATTATTATTTTGGGCACGGAGTCGCCAATTGACATCCTGTCGTTGTGATCTTTTGGGTTAGTTTAGAATTACAAGTGTTTTTTCCCACACCGAGTGTGGCAGATTGTAATTCTAGTCATATGCTAGGTTAGTTGTTTGGTACAAAGGTACAGTTGTATTGTGTTTTCTTTAGTGCATCTGATTTGGTGAAGCCAGTTCAGATGAACACGATGTTTATTCTTAAACAACCACCATTAAAATCCGTTTCTCTCACTTTATTTTACATTTACTCTATTTACCGTTACTCTTGACTTGAATTAATTAAAATAACCTTAACGTGACTTTTAATTGATTTTACATTTGACTTAATTACATTTTTCTTTAATTTGATTAGGGCTTTGAAACAAAATCAGATCAGAAAGGACAATTATTTTCATCTAATGATTTAGCACAAAACGACGCTTTTTTTATACCCTTGCATTAAAAAATTGGTCAGATGTTTGTAACGCACAGTAGCAGATGTCCGCCTGTCCGTCTGTGCGAATCAACTTCACGCAACGCTACATGAACTGTATGTGTATGCGCGCCGTGCTTTGCTTAAGGAATGATGTAAGAAGAAGAAAAAGGAGTAATAATTTGAATGTTTTGTTGTGTATTGATGAATTGAGTTGCAGGGAAACAAATTTGAAAATGTGAAAAAATTAGGACTGCAAGGGTATAAAAACTTCGGCATTGCCGAAGTTAGCTTCTTTGATATATTTAAAAGAGATTGTAGAAGTTTTCGAAATGGTGACATGTATTGCGCTAACTCTGTTGGAGCAGACAGTATTCAGAAATTGGCTACAAGACAAGCTTTGTCTGTGTCCGCAGCGGCAAAAGGATAGATGAGGCCAGTCGCCTTTAAAAAGTAGCCATTCGACAAATCCGGTTCACCGAAAGTTAGGGCAATTTTCGGGAAATGCGACACTTGTGGACGCAACGTAAGCCTCCACACAAAAACGTTGTCGCTCTGCCGGTGTTTAGTTGGCAGTGTCTTCTCGAAGTCCGATTGTCAATTGAAAACTCACCAGAAAAATAATCCTCCCAAACGAAAGCTTCCAGAAATATTGGCCAGAAAATGTGGGGTTTCCAATCTAAGATATAGAGTAAAATGCAGATTGCGGCGGGGTAAAAATTTTTAGATAACCTACATACCTACTAGAATCTATACTCAAATTTTGGGACACAGCTTTTATTCTCACAACTTTTATCCTCCGTGGTAAAATGAAATGACTCATAGCTAAAAAAACGAAGCGCGTTGCCACCTCAAAAAAACGATGGTTCGCTTGTAGCTATCCTAATATTATTCTATTATCGATTGATGGATACCAATATTATTTATTTATCGACTGATCGTCTAAGGAAGCTCTGGCTGGAGTACGGTTCTCAGCCTCCAGAGTCCCGTCTACAGAACATTTATTTGATCTAAAGACCTTGAAGAGTATTTTGAGATGAAATGGAGACCACAGGAGCGGTGAAAAGGGAGGGGAAAGGGGTAGGAGGAGAGTCCAAGAGAAGCTGCAACGACTGATCTTGTCCGCCAAGCGAAGCCCGCTTGGCCAAGATCCGTGCCTCTTGGACTGGTAAAGGGAGGCGTGAAGGGAAACGTTAGTGGGGTTATTGGAAAGGGACGGTGAAGAGGAACTGCAACGACTGATCTTGTCTGCCAAGCGAAGCCCGCTTGGCCAAGATCCGTTGCCTCTTCACCTTGAGTGACTGAGCCTTGAGATCAGCGACTGACTTCGTCTGCAGGAGAATAACTCATCCTGCCGAAGTGCGCTGATCCTTCAGCTCCACACAAAAGGTTAAGTGACTAAGGAAAAGTGAGGGGAATAGGGCTTAATTTAATAACACAAGAAATAATGCTGTGTGAGTTAAGTGGTAATAGTATAGATTTTATTAATACTTAACTAACTTCTAAACATAGGTTATTCATGGGGCTAAAGGGTCCCTTCCGCACTCAAGCTAAAAGGATTTCTGAATATTGAGCTCACTTGATGTAATTCTTACTTCGCGAAAGAAAAAACCTGTCCTTGAACTCTACCTTTGCTGTTTCTTTGTTCTTATCACTGCGATGGTCACTGGCTAAGTGATTTTTCTCTAATTCTAGCACTCTGTTCAAACCCACCCTTGCTCTGCCTACTTATCCTAACGGTGAACTACACTACACTGCACTTCTGTTTGAGGTTGGCGTGACTATGTCTTCGCGATATTAATCTAGTGCCATATCCGGTGGGCACACGGGTACTGGAGCCGTCTCTTCCGGGCAGGTTTACCCCACAGAACCAGTGGACACTGTTCGATCCTCCAGATGGATAGTGCCGCCGAGAGTGTGACCACTGACAGGATCTCGGCGCGCTCCGGTCGGGTCATATCTGTGGCTAGTTGAGCCTCGTCAGGTGGTTTTTTTGTTCGTCTCTCGATCATTACTCTCTGAAGGACGACCGGCCGGTGTATCGGTCGGGGACAGTTCTACGCAGCAAAGCCGGACCGGGCATGACAGGGCCATGTTCCCTGTGAAATATAAAGTGTGTTAAAACTACCCTGAATTCTGAGTGTACTAACGGGGCCCTATGAGTGCGGTTTACAAAAGTGCTATGATTAAAGCTAAGATACAATGTTTTAGATAATTCCTGCTGAGTATCGGTGCGAAGTATCCTCTTTAGGAGGGAGGGGGACGTTGGGCAGGCGCACCCACCAACAAGTGGTCCCCATTGAAAAATCTTTAGTCAGTGGCCTGGCGCGGGCCATGGGTACGATTTGTTTCTAGGCCGATGTCTTCAGAAGGACATGGTTCAGGGGGTTCGTTGTTGTCACTATTGAAGACCTTTAAGTCAGCCAGACCTGCGGTACGTCGCTCACGCCCCTGGACTTCTTGTAGTCTAACAACGTTGCTGGAAAAAAACTTGATTATTTTATACGGCCTTTTATACTTAGGCGCCAGTTTGGCGTTGAACCCTTCATTAGCATTAGACAACACATGTTGCTTGAGCATGACCATGCTCCCGATGCTCGGACGCCAGTCGCGTCGCCTCAGATCGTAGTATTTCTTTTGATTCTGGGTAACGTTGAGTTGATTCTCATGTACAAGCTTGAAAATATCTTCCATTCTTCGGACGATCTCATCAGGACTAGAGGGTTCGTTACCGGAGACATCTGTTAGTTGGTCATAAAGGGCGCCGGGCATACGGGGTTCCCGACCTAATATGATGTAAGCTGGACTGAATCCGGTGGTGTCGTTGACGCTTGAGTTGATCGCTAGTGTTAGTTCTGGAAGCCATTGCTCCGAAGAGTTCTGCCCATTCTCCAAGTATTGCGCAATCATGGTCTTGATGGTTCGGTTTGCTCGTTCGGTAGGATTCTGCTGTGGAGAACATGGGGCGGTTTGCTGGAGTGTAATTCCGGACGTTTTGCAAAAGTTTTTGAAAACCTTGCTAGTGAACTGGGTACCATTATCGCTCACGAGGGTGCGAGGGTTGCCGAATCGGGCCCAGATCCTTTCACGAAATGCCTTCTCCAAAGCGGCCGAAGTGGAATTACGAAGTGCTACCATCTCAACCCATTTACTATATAAATCCAGGAAAACTAGTAGCATCAAATTGCCTTGCTTAGAACGTGGCAAAGGCCCTATAAAATCAGTACACACGGTTTCGAAAGACTTCGTGACTTGACGGGTGAGCATTTTGCCCGCTAGTTTCTTTTGCACCGGTTTAAACTGCAAGCAGGTGAGGCAGCATTTAATGTAACGGGCTACGTCGCGGAAGAGGCTAGGCCAATAGTACCTCTGTGTCACTCGCAAGGTAGTTTTCCTGATTCCCAAGTTGCCGGCCGTGACTGCATTGCGACATTCCTTGAGTACTTGACTCTTTCCACACCGTCGATACTCTGAGTGAGCATTGCGCCCGGGCCAACGTCGCTGGCATCAGTCTGTAGAAAGAACTTTACAGCAAAATCCGGACAAGCTCTTGAATGCATCGAACGCCTGTTGTTGTTCCAGGTTCCAAAACCAGCTCAATCCCTTTTTTAATAAACTTCGTGATAGGTTGCACCGTGTGAGAGAAGTTGGGTACGAACCGACGATACCAAGAGGCAATACCGAGACATCGACGTAACTCCTTGACATTGGTTGAAGGCGGAAGGTTCCGGATAGCTGCTACTTTTTCGGGGTCAGTATGGATACCATCCTCGCTGACAACGTGACCTAGAAATTGGATCCGTTTTTTGAAGAAACGACACTTGTCCCGGTTGATTCTTAAATTGGCTTCTCGTAGACGTCGAAAGACTTCCTCGAGCGTCTTTCCGATTACGATAATATCGTCTAGATAAGCGCAGGCATGTGGTTCCATTTCAGTACTTGACTCTTTTCACACCGTCGATACTCTGAGTGAGCATTGCGCCGGGGCCAACGTCGCTGGCATCAGTCTGTAGAAAGAACTTTACAGCAAAATCCGGACAAGCTCTTGAATGCATCGAACGCCTGTTGTTGTTCCAGGTTCCAAAACCAGCTCAATCCCTTTTTTAATAAACTTCGTGATAGGTTGCACCGTGTGAGAGAAGTTGGGTACGAACCGACGATACCAAGAGGCAATACCGAGACATCGACGTAACTCCTTGACATTGGTGGCGGAAGGTTCCGGATAGCTGCTACCTTTTTCGGGGTCAGTATGGATACCATCCTCGCTGACAACGTGACCTAGAAATTGGATCCGTTTTTTGAAGAAACGACATTTGTCCCGGTTGATTCTTAAATTGGCTTCTCGTAGACGTCGAAAGACTTCCTCGAGCGTCTTTCCGATTACGATAATATCGTCTAGATAAGCGAAGGCATGTCGTTCCATTTTGGGTCCAATCACGCTATCTAAAGCCCTCTAGAAAGTGGCGGATGCGGAGTGTAGGCCGAAGGGCATGACTTTCCAATGGAATAACCCGCGTCCGGGCACTGTGAAAGCTGTACAGTCTCTACTGTTGACCTCTAGGGGCATTTGCCAATACCCACTCTTTAAATCTAGAGTAGAGATGTATTTCGCGTTCCTCAATTTCTCTAGAATATGGTGTATATGAGGCAAGGGCGTTCAGCTGTCGAAAGTCTATACATATGCGAGTATCACCAGTTTTCTTACCTACCAACACGATTGGTGCGCTGTGAGGGCTTTTGGATGGTTCGATACGGTCTTACTTCAGCAGCGTCTATCGTTTCGTTGATAATCTGTTGCTGGGCCGGATTACGGGGGTAATACCTTTGCTTAATGGTTCGATCGTGCTTCAAAACAATGACATGTTGTGCTATTTGGGTAACACCGTTGAGTCCATCGAATTTAGTGATTTCTGGATCAAGAATAGCTTGGAGTTCCGACTCTAGTGTCTCCTGTGCCATACTGGATGATTGTTCTGATTTTAAGTCCTCGTCACCTTCTACTGAGGCTAATCGGGCGTCCATCTCGGTTACCGGTTCCTTTTTGCTGCCAGGCTGGCGGAATGAGTTTTTAAGGAAAGCGTCAGGTGTTGGAGGCGACAAGACTGTGCCCGTCTGAGACACTGGTTTGTTACTATGCTGAGAGTCAGAAGTATCCTTGGGCTTAGCGGGCGTTTCGGCAGGATCCAGTCGATTTATAAGAGCAATAGGCTGTGTGTGGTCATCCGCCACTAGCGATGGCTGAATTGTAGAATTGACGGGACTGTGGGGCTTATCGAAAGGGGAATTAGGAGTAGGGGTTTACTGGGCTGGGGTCCTGGTCTGGTCCCTCCGCCTGGCCCAGATTGAGACGGAGGTTTTGCCCATTTCCCGAACGGCGGCAACATTTGATAGTAGGTACCCCCCTTTGTCCGCATTTCCAACAGAACAACACACGTGGCTTCATACATTCTCGTGCGAAGTGACCAGCTCCCGCACACTTGTGGCAAGCTGTGCTGGTATCCACGAGTGCTTCGGAGAGTTGAGAGAGGTCGGAAGTTATATGATCCATGGACTTATTTTGAACGGCGTTGCTCCTTTTCCGAGAATGCGCTGGGTCATCGCTACCTTGCTCCGATCGGATAGTCTCATAATTTACCACCAACTTAGTCAAGCAGGGTAACGTTTGGAAATCATTTCGTCGGGTATACAGCTTGTAGTCTGGTAATATGTTTCCGTTGTGTCTAATCCGAATTCGTCACAAATGACTTCCAACTCGGCCTTGCGACGATGGTTGCTAGTTTGTTAGTAAGGCTCGGGGTCGTAATATGAGCGATAATCGGCCAAAGGATTTCGAAGTTCGCCCAGTAGGCTATGCAATACTATGTAAAGATGGCTACGGTAAACCGATTGACAATGGTATTTGGATGTGCAAGTTGCGTATATATATAAATGTTATTGTTATTCTTTGAAATTTTTTTTTTAATAAATTCTGCAATGGTCAGAAAATATAAAAATATATATATGTTTGTTCCAAGAAAAGTAAGTAACGGTGACTCGTAAATGAGAGTCCCCGCGATTGGAAACTTTTGAGATGGTTTCCGGTTTAAATACTAAAAAGAATATTTGCAATGGTTCTAATCTATATAATAAAGATCTTGCCTGGTGATAGAATTAGATCCCGTTTGTTTATTTGATTTGGGATAGTCCTTGAATGTAGAATGTAGTTATTGGAGAAGTGATTAAATCTCCCTCGATGTTGCCGAAAGAAAATAAAAGTTTACTCCGATTGGAAAAGTAATGGTTCTTGCTGCCGAATTGCCTGATGTCCTTTGCACTAATCTCCTTGGGTGCTGAGGTATCCCTGAAGCTTAGTTCACTCTAGCGGTTGTAAATCCTTGTATTGATGAGTAGTCCTGTTGATGATTCTTGTCAAGCTGTTATCCTTCCGGATTGAAGCACTTTTATTCCTCGATGTTATCTTGCTGAGTTCCAAACACTGACTGCCCTTCACAGTGCATATGCTTGGACTTAAATAGCCCCTCGTGCTTTATTCTTCTGTCTCTTTCACCATGCTGCTTTCGGTGAGA
The DNA here is from genome assembly GCA_018152135.1 of Drosophila paulistorum. NCBI lineage: Eukaryota > Metazoa > Arthropoda > Insecta > Diptera > Drosophilidae > Drosophila > Drosophila paulistorum. Next base: position 336,208 of record JAECXG010000194.1, on the reverse strand, counting down.
GTGGTGGATTTCTAGGTTACCCATACCCAGGTCCCGTTCAACTCGAAGTGCGGTTGGTTATAGCCTCACAATTGACTCTCTGAGAGAAGCACCTTGATTCGCTCTATCTGCTTCTGGTAACTTTCACTCTTTTTCTTCTCTCTTGTAAATTTTGTTTTAGTAAAGCTAATTTCGATGTGCAGCTCTGTCGATGGCTCCGTATATGAATCTATCGTTAGCTCTGTCGGTAACTCTGTAGCTGACTTCATTAATAATTCTCTCCGACCTATGTTGTTGATGATATTATTAATCCTGTCGAAAACTTTGTTGATGACTCTGCTGATGATTCTGTCGAAACCCTGCCGGAGACTCTGCCGATTTTCTTACCTAGCATGGCATGACCTTGTACGTGTTATCTATATATTTTAGGAAAGAAGCTTCTCCGACCATATAAAGTATATATATTCTTGATCAGCACGACGATACGAGTTCAAATAGCCATGTCCGTCCGTCGAAAACAGTGACTTTTGTCAATAACGTCGTTACTTTTAATGCGATTGCTTTCAAATTAAACATTTGATAGTTAATTATACCTGTGCCGAATTTGGTAAAGATCGGGTAACTATATCATATAGCTCCCATAGAAATGATCGGAATACAGTGACTTTCATAAAAAAGTTCGTTAAATCCTATGCAAAGATTGAAGGCAGTTCTTTCGCAGACATTAGACTTTTTGGGATAAAACGTTTTTACACTTTGATGGCTATGTGTAAGGAAAGAATTACCAAACTAGTTGCAAGGGTATACAAACTTCGAAGTTAACCCCGGACCTCTGGTTTTTTTTTTTTTTTTTTGTTTAACTTGTTGCTCTTATTTCACTGTACTCATCATAAAAAGGTAATCATACGACTCCGCATAAAAAAAAACCCAATGGTTTCCTTTCGACCATGTGTGTGTTTAACCTAGGCGATATACCCATGCATATCCTTCCATACGGATACCCATGCGAATGTATCCAATGTCCAAGAATCGCCTCTTCGCACATATGCACGTCACAAATGAACCGGAAATTTTTCTGCCTTGGAGGAAATGTGTGACGTAAGCGTAAGCATTTTCAGGCTAATCTCTACAAGTCGTATCGTGAGCGCACACATACACGAGAGTCAGCGATCGGATTCGGCATCACACATGTGAGGGCCAATGCACACGAGCATCACCGTTTCTTTTCTTTTCCACGCACACGCACTTTGGAAACTTTTTTTTTCTCAGACACAAAAAAAAAATACAATAACACGAAACCCAATGCGCGACTGTACTTGCAAATCGGTGTGAATGAGGGAACGACAAAAAAACGGTTGAACCAAAGCTGTGTGTAAATGCACTAAGAGCGAGAGGGAGATGGCAAGAGAATGCTCGTAGCCCGCGCACACACACACGCCCCGAATCAAACGGTGAACTGTCTATTCTCATTTTTACCGGCCGCTCGTGTGTCCCCGTCTCTTTCTCTCATGTAACTGTCGCTTGCAAAGAAAACTAAAAGCCGCGTGGCACATCGACAAAGTATATGCGACCTTTAAATAACCTAACCACAAATATATACATATATATAAATATTAAAATGTTTTCTACTGTGCTGACTCCGATATATATATCAATAAATATGCCTACATATAAAAATTTTCACTCCTGTGTGGACTCCAATATATATACATATATATATGTCAGTAATTGTACATATGTACATATGTATATATTTTAACATTTCCCTCGTAATACTCATCAAGGTCCCTGCTCGGGCGCCATCTGTAAGGAAGCTCTGGCTGGGGTACGGTTCTCAGTCTCCAGAGTCCCGTCTACAGAACATTAATTTGATCCGAAGACCTTGAAGAGTATTATGAGATGAAATGGAGACCACATAAAGTGAGAAAAGGGAAGGGAAAGGGGTAGGAGGAGAGTCAAAGAGAAGCTGTAACGACTGATCTTGTCTGCCAAGCGCAGCCCGCTTGGCCAAGATCCGTTGCCTCTTGGACTGGGAAGGGAGGCGTGAAGGGAAATGTTAGTGGGGTTATTGGAAAGGGACGGTGAAGAGGAACTGCAACGACTGATCTTGTCTGCCAAGCGAAGCCCGCTTGGCCAAGATCCGTTGCCTCTTCACCTTGAGTGACTGAGCCATGAGACCAGCGACTGACTTCGTCTGCAGGAAAGTAACTCATCCTGCCGAAGTCCGCTGATCCTTCAGCTCCACTCAAAAGGTTAAGTGACTAAGGAAAAGGGAGGGGAAAGGGTAGACTTACTTTAATAACAAAAGAAATAATGCTGTGTGGGTTAAGTGGTAAGAGTACAGATTTTATTAATACTTAACTAACTTCTAAACATTGGTTATTCATGGGGCTAAAGGGTCCCTACCGCACTCAAGCTAAAAGTATTGAGCTCACCTGATGTAATCCTTGCTTCGCGAAAGAGAAAGGCCTGTCCTTGAACTCTGCTGCTGCTGTTTCTTTGTTCTTATCACTGCGATGTTCACTAGCTAAGTGATTTTTCTCTAATTCTAGCTCTTCCCACCCTTGATCTGCCTACTTATCCTAACGGTGAAAACATACGATGCGTCTTGTGCTTTGGCACGTGTCGCGATTTTCTTATTCTCTCCTTGGTGTCGGCATTCAGCGTGGCGACCGCTGTCGAGAGATTGCCCTCTCAGCGACGCGTCGACGCTACGGCCACACCAAGACGGTGGTTAGAAAGAGATAGACGTTGATCGTCACCATTGGCTGTCAGAAACAAAAGATCTGCAGTTAGCTTTGAGAGTATATTTTAATGGGCCCTCCATGGGCGTATTAAATAAAGATTAACAAATAAATGGGTCCCTCCATGGGCTTAGTTAGGTTATAGAAGTAATGTGATTCGTCACAATCGCTATTAGAAAAGAGGCGCGTAAAGTCGTTAAGTTTAAAAGATCGCAATTTAGACCGTGAAGATAAAAAAGCACAAAATGCTATTGAACAGATTCAATTTTACTTTGGTGCGTCTCATATTGAGGTGACCGTATGCAAGATCCGAACTATAAGCTAGGACGGATCAATGAAGTATACAGAATTTTGGTTGTGTACGGATCGTCAAACTCTTTTTAACATCGTTTCACAAACCCAAGGACATTCATAGCTTTACTAACTGTAGCAGAAATATGAGGATTAAAAGTTAATTTATAGTCATTGATAATATCTAACCGCTCTAGAGCATTAACATAATAAGTTGCATCTATAAAAAGACATAACTTTACATTTAGAGCCCTTGAAGTTTAATAGCACAAACCTTTTTTTAACAACTTCGTAAGAGGTTGCACCGTGTCAGAAAAATTGGGTACGAACCGACGATCGACGTAACTCCTTGACATTGGTTGGTGGCGGAAGATTACGGATAGCTGCTACCTTTTTCGGCGTCAGTATGGATACCATCCTCGCTGGCAACGTGACCTAGAAATTGGATCCGTTTTTTGGAGAAACGACATTTGTCCCGGTTGATTCTTAAATTGGCTTCTCGTAGACGTCGAAAGACTTCCTCGAGCGTCTTTCCGATTACGATAATATCGTCTAGATAAGCGCAGGCATGTGGTTCCATTTTGGGTCCAATCACGCTATCTAAAGCCCTCTAGAAAGTGGCGGATGCGGAGTGTAGGCCGAAGGGCATGACTTTCCAATGGAATAACCCGCGTCCGGGCACTGTGAAAGCTGTACAGTCTCTACTGTTGACCTCTAGGGGTATTTGCCAATACCCACTCTTTAAATCTATAGTAGTGATGTATTTCGCGTTCCTCAATTTCTCTAGAATATGGTGTATATGAGGCAAGGGGTATGCGTTGCGAACTGACTGAGCGTTCAGTTGTCGAAAATCTCTACACATGCGAGTATCACCAGTTTTCTTACCTACCAACACGATTGGTGCGCTGTGAGGGCTTTTGGATGGTTCGATACGGTCTTCCTTCAGCAGCGCGTCTATCGTTTTGTTGATAATCTGTTGCTGCGCCGGGGTAATACCTCTACTTCATGGGTCGATCGTGCTGTAGTAGGCCCACTGTCCAAAGCATAAGAAACAGTGGTATTGCAACCACTGTGTAAACACCATTATAATTATTGACATAGATTCCTAACTCTCTGATTTCATTTCCAAAGCGATCCAATCAAATAAACAAAGCGACGAGCAATTAGTAAAGGGCAAGACATATTATTTATACCACCAAAATATCAGAAGTGGTTCAAAAATCCACAAAATGTCGGAAGATATAAACAAAACTTCTACGGCAAGCCAAAAAAGTTGGCTGGTGGCTTTGGGAATGGACACCAAGGGTTCCAAGACGGAGCTAATAGGCAGACTACTGGAAATTCCGGAGGATGTACATGGAGGTATTCCATTAGCTCGAACACTAGATCCCGATGTCATCCCGTCGAGATATAAAAAAACATAACTTTACATTTAGAGCCCTTGAAGTTTAATAGCACAAACCTTTTTTAACAACTTCGTGAGAGGTTGCACCGTGTCAGTAAAGTTGGGTACGAACCGACGATTGACGTAACTCCTTGACATTGGTTGGTGGCGGAAGATTACGGATAGCTGCTACCTTTTTCGGCGTCAGTATGGATACCATCCTCGCTGGCAACGTGACCTAGAAATTGGATCCGTTTTTTGAAGAAACGACATTTGTCTCGGTTGATTCTTAAATTGGCTTTCGTAGACGTCGAAAGACTTCAAGCAGGTGTGAGAGATGTTCTTCGAGCGTCTTTCCGATTACGATAATATCGTCTAGATAAGCGAAGGCATGTCGTTCCATTTTGGGTCCAATCACGCTATCTAAAGCCCTCTAGAAAGTGGCGGATGCGGAGTGTAGGCCGAAGGGCATGACTTTCCAATGGAATAACCCGCGTCCGGGCACTGTGAAAGCTGTACAGTCTCTACTGTTGACCTCTAGGGGTATTTGCCAATTCCCACTCTTTAAATCTATAGTAGAGATGTATTTCGCGTTCCTCAATTTCTCTAGAATATGGTGTATATGAGGCAAGGGGTATGCGTCGCGTACTGACTGAGCGTTCAGTTGTCGAAAGTCTCTACTCATGCGAGTATCACCAGTTTTCTTACCTACCAACACGATTGGTGCGCTGTGAGGGCTTTTGGATGGTTCGATACGGTCTTCCTTTAGCAGCGCGTCTATCGTTTCGTTGATAATCTGTTGCTGCGCCTCAGATCAGATCAAATAAACAAAGCGACGAGCAATTAATAAAGGCCAAGACATATTATTTATACTACCAAAATATCAGAAGTGGTTCAAAAATCCATTAAATGTCGGAAGATTTAAACAAAACTTCCATTACAAATTTTTGGAAAAATACAATGTTATGTTTTGAAAAATTCAATAAAAAATTATTTTGAAGTAATGGTTGTGCATGACGAATCTATGAGTAGCGATTTAGTATCGGGTATAGATTTTATGAAAAAATGTAATTTAGAAATTAATCCAGACGCGTTGAAAATGATTACGTTGGAAAAAAGTGAACGAAATTTGTTAGAAAGTTAGGAAAATTATTTAGATAAAAGGCTGAAAAATGAAAACGGAATAGAAAGTCAAGTTGTTAGAAAAGATGAGAGAAAAATTGTTAGTAATGTAGATAAAGGAGAAAAAACAAAAGATGTAGAAATAAATATTAGAAATGTTTTGGTCGAAAATTTTGAGAAAGAAATGTTAGAGGTCAATTTATTAAACAATGCAAAAGAAGAACTTGTATACAACATCGGTGAAAGTGTTGATTTTAGGACTCGATGTAAGTTTTTCAAACTTTTAGAAGAATGCTATATTGGGCAGAATAGACCAGAAAACCCAGATTTTAAATGTGAAATGAAGATAACTCTTGAAAATAAGAAACCATTAGTTGTTCACTTAGAAGTTTGTCATATACGGAAAAAGAGAAATTACAGATATTAATAGATGATTATATAAAAGATGGGATTATACAACCCAGTAATTCGGCATATGCATCGCCGATAGTTTTGGTCAAAAAAAAAAAAAACAGGAGATTTGCGTCTAGACTAGACTTTAAAAAATTGAATAAAAATATGGCTAAAGATAACTATCCATTAACATTAATAGACGATCTCCTGGATCGCTTAGCACAAAAGAAAGTATTCACAAAACTGGATTTAAAAATGGATATTTTCATGTGTTCATGGACAAGGAGTCGGTTAAATTTACATCGTTTGTAACACCATTAGGCCAGTATGAATTTCTTAGGATGCCAATGGGATTAAGAAATGCACCGAATGTGTTTCAACATAAATAGCATCTTTAATGACATGATTAGGGAAAACAAAATTATTTTGTTTATGGATGATATAATGATTGCTAGCAAAAATATTGAGGAACATTTAGAAACGTTATATGAAGTATTCAAGAGACAAATTAGAGCTCAGAATAGACAAATGCAAGTTTATGCAGGCTAGTGTAAAATATTTAGGATATTTAATCACAGAGAAGAAATAAAAAATTATCCAGTGCCAGACAAGATGCAAGCAGTTCACAGTTTTTTAGTCTTGTGTTCCTATTTTGGGAGATTCATTAAAGATTTTCAATAGAAGCCAAACCGTTATATGATTTATTAAAGAAGGATAAAGAAGGATAAAATTTGGGGAGAATGAGTTAAATTGTTTTTTAAATTTAAAAAAGAAATTGATGAAAGCACCTGTGATTTTGTAGGGTGGTCGAACTTCCTTCTGGGTTGGGCAGCTAGGTGAATTTTCCCTTTTTTTCCTTTTGTTCCTCCTAGTAAAGTCTTTGACACGCACAGAGGTTTCACTTCACTTGTATGTATTCAGGTATAAACTTCAACTAAAACTAGCTTACTTAAGAGCAGGGCACCAAGCCCCGCTTGGAGCGGAGTGTGGGGAGTTCTTTCGTGGGGAGAGCGATGAGCATCATCGGGAGAGCGGCGCGAGGTGAAAGCTTCCGCCTCCTTTAACCTTTGTGTTGCCCGGTTGGGCATAAACATGCTCCCCCCCTTGCAGGAGTGCAAGACCCAGGCAGTCTAATGGCACGCTCCGGACAGGGTCCAGCCAAAAACTGTGCGCATCGCAATTGGCCGCCCGCCAACCCCAGGTAGACTCCCTTCTAGCATAACCTCCGTGATCACATCCGCGCCCAGGACCAAAGACACTGACGACGGTCGGTAGAACGTCTCATCCGCCAGGACGATGCCCTCGAACCTTTTGGCGATCTGCGGGTCCACCGGAGCGCTTGAAGTGCGGCAGCACAAGCCATCGACCACCTTCAGGATCGCCTCCAATCGCCATCCTTCACTGATTGGGGACCGGATCACTGCTGCCACCGCTTTCTCTGCCCCTATATTGACGGCTGTCAACTTAAAGGCCGTGGCCAGTGACGTCGCCATCGACGATACCGCAGAACAAGGGTCCACCAGGGCCTTCACGTCGAAGGTTTTTCCCCCCGTCTCAAGACGCACCATCGCCGTGGGCATCAGATGCGGATTGTGGTGCTGCAGCAGTGTGGTCAAGGTCAGTTTTGGATCGGAGGCTGGCGTTGGTGCGACCCTTCGTCTGGAGGACTCGGGGGTGACTCGGCGTACGACGGAGCTTGGAGTGCGTCGACGTGGCTGTTCATGAAAGTGAAGCAGCGTGTGGTGATCCTCCTCACAGATTCGGCACTTATCACCGCTTAAGCAGCTTCCTCCGGAATGTTGGTGGGCCAGGCAATTGGCGCAGTACTTATTCGCAAGCACTGCCCTCATCCTCTTCTCCACGTTCAGCCGCAGGAAGCGACGGCATCGCTTCAGAGGATGGATTCCGCGACAGACTCGGCAACGGAAGGACTCAGTTCCTCGCGAACATCTGCGCTCCTCTTTCGATGCCTGTACTGAACGCGGTCTCGGAGCCATGGAAACGGGATCTAGGTTGACGAATATCAGGAAGCTGCCGGGACAAATAATGAAGAAAGCGGATTAATGTAGGACGATAGAACACATATTACTACTGGCAGCTCGGCCCTTCTTAATTGGGAGGAAGGACCAAGTGCTGGACGCTACTGTAGTTTTACGTAATGGGTTTGAATTCTTTCTTCTGGAGGAAGAAAGATCAACTTTGCGACGGGACGCTTCACAATATCGCGAGCGGTAAGCAGTTCGACGATGCGGACATTGCCGTCACTGCCAGGGTGTGTCTGGTGGATTCGCCCGAGACGCCATTCATTAAATGGAAGATTGTCGTCTTTGAGTACCACCAGATCGCCCACTTCAAGATTTTTAGAAGGGAATCGCCACTTATTGCGCTTATGTAGCTCCTTCAGATACTCGTCTTTCCATCGGGTGCAGAAATGCTGACTCACGGTCTTTAGACTCTGCCACCGGTTAATGATAGACGGTACTTGATCCTTGATTTCAGGTTCCGTCACGGATAGCAATGGACCGCCAACTAGGAAATGGCCTGGGGTCAAAGCTAAAGAGTCGGTGGGGTCTTCAGACATAGGAGAAATCGGCCGCGAGTTCAAACACGCCTCTACCTTAGCCAGCAGCGTAGAGAACTCTTCAAAAGTATACCTTTGGTTGGAGGTGGCCTTGTAGAACAGAGTTTTAAAGCTCTTAACTCCAGCCTCCCACAACCCTCCCATGTGTGGTGCCCCGGGAGGGATGAAATGCCAGGACAGATTCTGATGGCTGTAGTGGGATACTATTTTCTGCTGGGTAGAACTTAGGAAATCTTTTTCAAGTACTCTGGATGCACCTACGAAGTTTTTTCCGTTGTCGGACTGCACTTGCTGGGGACACCCTCGCCTCGATACAAAGCGAGCGAATGCTGCCAGAAATGCTTCGGTACTCAAATCCGAAGTTGCCTCAAGGTGAGTTGGTGGGAAAGCAAACAAAGACACACACATATCCCTTTGATATGCGGCAAGCGCGGCCGGTGAAACTCTTGATGTCGAAAGGACCTGCGAAATCTATCCCGGTGGTCGTGAAAGGACGTGCGAAAGTAGTTCGCTGGGCCGGAAGGGTGCAAATTAGCTGTGATTGCAGCTTTCTTTTATAAACCACACAGACTTTGCATGAATTGACCATCGATTTTACTAGATTCCGCAGTCTTGGATCCAGTATCTCTGTCGGATGAGACGGACTACCAGTTGGCCATGGAGAGAGATCTGATGCGTGAAAAGCATCAACAGCCGGGACAATGGACTTACTACTGGCAACAGAATGGGGTTACGCTCATCGTAACTAAGGGCCGCTGCTTGTTGCACGCGCCCACATGCTCGGATCACACCTGATGCGTCAATGAAAGGATTCAAATTGAGAAAGGTGCTAGACGTGGGCAGAGATTTCTTCTGCTGTAGACACCGATGTTCCGTCGGAAAGTAATCACGCTGAGTGACTCGGATCAACGCCTGGAGTACTTGATTGATCTCGCTAGGGGTCACCTCCCCGGAGTAATCGTTTGGAAGTTTACGACACCTTCTGCCGAAACGGATCACATATGCTATCACTCGTAAGGCACGTGCCAGATTGGAAAAACGAGATAATATCTCGTTGGCTGGCTTAGCGATCGCGACGTGGACCTTCACTACTCGCTTCTCCAAGGTAGTCTCTAGTGGGAGTGGTGTCGCTCGCTGTCAGGACTCTTGTGGTTCCCGTAGCCATGGTGGGCCGTGCCACCACAAATCCGTCACAATTTTTGCTACCCGATTTGCGACAAACGTTGTCCATGTGCAGGGTGGCTTATTTAACCACGACAGTACGACGGTGGAATCTGACCAATAAAAAGCCTCCGCATTATCAACTGGAAGTTGCGGAAGAACTGCAGCTGCCAGTTCCGCTAAAAGTGTGGCTCCGCATAATTCAAGGCGGGGCAATGAAACCGTTTTAACCGGGGCGACTCTAGATTTCGCTGCAAGAAGGCAGCATGATATGCCTTGGTCATTGCTAACGCGCACGTAAATTGCGGCACCATAAGCCCGCTGTGACGCATCGCAAAAACAATGGAATTGGATGTCGGAATTTGGGTCATGAAGAACCCATCGTGGAATTCGGATCTGGTCAAGGAAGAAGTAGCTCTTTGTAAAATCCTGCCACCTGTGATGGAGTTCACTGGGCAATTGATCATCCCACCCTAGCTCTTGTAGCCAGAGTTCTTGCATAAACACCTTGGCTTGAATCACAAAGGGAGCCAGCCAGCCAGCGGGATCGAATAACTTGGCGATCTGCCCGAGGACTTCTCGCTTAGTATAAGCTGACTTGACATCTTGGGGTGAGATGACAAAATAAAACTCATCCGTAGTCGCTTTTCATCGGATTCCCAGTGTTTTCGCTGTGCTAGCCTCTTCGATATCGAGGAAATCAGCATTCAGTAAATGACTCTTTGGAATACAACTGAGCACGCTCTTCACATTCGATGTCCACTTGCGCAAAGGAAAGCCAGCTGAACCAAGAGCGTCTTGAAGTTCATTGACCATTGCGATTGCCGTTGTTTCATTATGAGCCCCTGCCAGGACATCATCGACATACATATAGGACTTGATAATATCGCTAGCCAAAGGAAATTTGGATTGTACATCACTTGCGAGTTGCTGAAGTACTCGGATGGCTAAGAACGGAGCACAGTTAATGCCAAACGTGACGGTATTCAGCTCGTAATCACCAAGTTGCCCCTCTTTATTTCGGAACAGGATCCTCTGAAATGGCGTATGGATTGGATCGACCATAATTGGGCGGTACATTTTTGTGATGTCGGCATTGAAAACTACTCGAAAAAAACGCCACTTGAGAATCTGAGTAGTGAGATCGGACTGAAGTACCTGACCAGGGTAAAGTATGTCGTTGAGACTTACTCCGTTGGTGGACTTGCTAGAGGCGTTAAAAACTACCCGTACCTTTGTTGTGGTGCTGTCGGGCTTGAAAACCGCATGGTGTGGTAAATAAAAATTGTTATTAGTGCCGTCAAATGGAACCTGACGCATGTGGCCCAAGTCCAAATATTCTTGGATGACGGCGTCATACTCAGTTTTTGCCGGAATATTTTTAAGGAGTCGGCTTTCGTTTTTTAGGAACTGAGCCAATGCCCCTGGTCTGGAATGACCAAGGTTGATGTTGGTTGGATCTCGACACGGAAGTAATACCGTATATCTCCCCGAAACATCTCTTCTTGTGGTCTCCTGGAAATTGACCTCGCAAACAGAGTCAGAATCTTCTACCGGTTTGCCCGGTAGATCCTCCACCTCCCAAAACCTTGTGAGAAGAGTTTCAAGTCCCTCCTCTCTGCTAACAGCGACCGTCGTGGTGAACGCGGCACACGAACTAACGGGGACCCCTTGCAACGGGCCTGAAATGACCCAACCGAATCTCGTCTCTTGAGCCATTAAAGATCCGCACACTTCGGTCTGGATGCCGGAAAGAGTCACCGCTGGTATGACATCAATGCCAAGAAGTAGGTCGATCTTTGCCTTTAATCTGAAGGAGGGGTCGGCTAGAGGAATATTGGGCATTCCTTACAGTGTGGCTTGGGCTATCGTACATGACGGCAAATCATCAGCAACTTGGGACAAGACAAAGGCTTCTATCTCTATCTGGACTGGAGGTCCATGCGATGACCGAATGCTTATGTGAAAGACCTTCAAGGTTCTATTGACCTTTCCGTTAATGCCTGTCACTTCGGCCCTGACAGTTTGGAATGGTAACTTCATGAGTCGGAACATTCTTTCGGATATGAAATTGGCTTCCGAAGCCGGGTCTAATAGCGCCCGTGAAGCATAAGTAGTGCCCTTGTGCCAAAAGTCCACGATGGCTGTACGTAGCAACTTATCTCGTGAGGACCTTGCCTCAGAGGTAAAGTAAGTCCGGACAATATTGTGCGAACTGGGCCCCTTGCACGTGAAGCAATTGTGCTGACTCGGACAATCTTTTACTTGATGTCCTCTTGCGAAACAGTTCAGACAAAGGGACTTTTTCTTTGTGTATGCCACCCTCTCTGGCACCGTCATCTGAAGGAAGCGGGAACATCGACGCACCGGGTGTTTCTCCTTCATACAGAGATCACATGATTTTGGTTTGGTGGTCACCTTGGCTTCAAATGTATTAGCCTTTCGGGTGGCTGGAAGCGGATTTCGCGGAGGTTTCGCTGTGGGAACCGAAATAGCCATTGCAGTTGTATTTTCCACTGCTTCGAGCGTACGGAACCGCTAAGTGAGGAAATCGTCCATCATTTGCCACTCTGGAATGGCAGTCTTGTCTCCCAGAGATTGTTCCCATAATGAAAGGGTATTCTTTGGCAAATAAGCGACTTATCGTGAACAGCCAATTCCGAGCAATTGGCAATTTGATGGAACAGAAAAATACGAACATGCCTCCCCAAGTGGTTACTGGCAGGCCACAGTGCTCAAAAGCGCGAATGGATGCCTGCAGAGCATTCTGATGATCCTGTAATGCTTTTCCGGACTCATGGGAAATTTGAGCCAAGTCAAGAAGTGCTCGGAATTGGCTGTTCACGATAAGTCGCTTATTTTCGAAACGCTGTTTGAGTGCGTTCCATGCCGTTTCAAAACCATCATTTGTAAGCGGGAATTTTGCTACAATGAGGTTGGCTTCACCCCTCGTTTTCGCTTTTCAACGGGGGAAATTCGCGAATCGCTTATGTAAATGGCTGTAAACAAGTCACGGAACGTGGGCCGTTTTTAGTAATCTCCCGTAAAGACTTCTGTGTCAATGGGTGACAATCGACAGCCTCGTTCTGCTGGTGCAGAGGTAGGCGCATGACGGTTCGGAGGAGTAGGAGCAGACGCTTCATGGATAAGCTCGTTTAATCGAGCCATGCATCGCTCGTAAACTTGATAGCATTTGTCATATTTAGCTTGGATAGCTAAATCTTCGGAGTTATCGTCTTTACCATCTGTGAGTGCCTCGCATTTCTCATATTCCTGCTCGACCTTCTCCCACAACGCTTGAACTCGATCACGACGGACTTGGAGCGTAAATACGCTGACCTCGGACAGTGAAGTGACGTGGGTGTCGACTTCAAACTGAATTAGTTTATCGCAAATGGAAACAAACTTCCTCAAAGCCATGGTGGAAGCAGCTAAAACCCTTTTGGTTTCGGACCGAGTGACTCTTGGGGCGGTTACCAAAATCTGTGGAAGTGGTACCAATGATTTGACCTCTTTTTGGCTTGCTCGTCGTGGCTCTGACGTGGCTTGCTGAAAGGTCGTGCTCGATGGTGCGGACGTGAGAGTTAATGGACTAGAGAGGGTCTGAAATGCTCGGGAAGGAGGAGTAGTAGGGCTGGTACTCCTCTGACGCTGACCTGGAGCAGCAATTGAGGATTTGCTCGGGGCTGCAGTGTTCTCAGCTGCTTTCTCATCCTTTGACGGGCTCGTGCTCATAACCCCAGCGAGTGGCGGTTATAAAGTGGTGAGCTGGTTTGGCACGGCTTGAAATTTAGCCAAAAAGACCAACTGGAACGTTTGGGAAATACTGGAACACTACCAAACCACTTAAAGAACGGCTTTGAAACGCCTTGAAATAGATTGAAAATCCAGAAAACGAGCTGGTACGTTTGGAATGACTTGGAACACTGCCAAAAAACCCTAGGAGCGGCTTGGAACACCTTGGAATTCAAAGATAACTACAAAGATGCGACTTGGAAGTGGTGGAAACACTTTGGAATTGAAATAGAACCAAAGATACGACTTGATACGAGTGGAAACACTTTGGAATTGGAATCTAACTCCAAACATACGACTTGGAACGTGTGGGAATACTTTGGATTCGCAATATAACTCCAAAGATGCGACTTGGAACGGGTTGAAACACTTTGGAATTGAAATAGACCCAAAGATACGACTTGAAACGCGTAGAAACACTTTGGAATTGAAATATAACTCCAAAGATACGACTTCGAACGTGTGGGAATAGTTTGGAATTGAAATATAACTCCCAAGATACGACTTGGAACGTGTGGGAATAGTTTGGAATTGAAATAGAACCAAAGTTACGACTTGAAACGAGTGGAAACACTTTGGAATTGGAATCTAACTCCAAAGATACGACTTGGAACGCGTGGAAATACTTTGGAATTGAAATATAACTCCAAAGATGCGACTTGGAACGGGTGGAAACACTTTGGAATTGAAATAGAACCAAAGATACGACTTGAAACGCGTGGAAACACTTTGGAATTGGAATCTAACTCCAAAGATACGACTTGAAACGCGTGGGAATACTTTGGAATTGAAATATAACTCCAAAGGTGCGACTTGGAACGGGTGGAAACACTTTGGAATTGAAATAGAACCAAAGATACGACTTGAAACGCGTGGAAACACTTTGGAATTGGAATCTAACTCCAAAGATACGACTTGAAACGCGTGGAAACACTTTGGAATTGGAATCCAACTCCAAAGATACGACTTGAGACGCGTGGAATTCAATATTAAAAACCCAAGATACAACTTGGAAACGATTTGGAATCAGAATAAACAAAAGCGCGGAACGCAAATTTTTAATAATTAAATATTATTCGATTTTTCCTCAACGTGACCCTTCAACATATATACCCCACAAAGTGCCTGCCGACCTAGGGTATACAGCACAGCTACTTTTGGTCGTTTGCTTTGTGCTCGAAGGACCAATGATTATGTAGGGGGGTCGAACTTCCTTCTGGGTTGGGCAGCTAGGTGAATTTTCCCTTTTTTTTCCTTTTGTTCCTCCCAGTAAAGTCTTTGACACGCACAGAGGTTTCACTTCACTTGTATGTATTCAGGTATAAACTTCAACTAAAACTAGCTTACTTAAGAGCAGGGCACCAAGCCCCGCTTGGAGCGGAGTGTGGGTAGTTCTTTCGTGGGGAGAGCGATGGGCATCATCGGGAGAGCGGTGCGAGGTGAAAGCTTCCACCTCCTTTAACCTTTGTGTTGCTCGGTTGGGCAGGTTGTTTATCCTGTATTGGCTATCTATAATCCTAAAGATGAAACTGAATTACACTGTGATGCCAGGGCTTTAGGGTTTGGAGCAGTTCTGCTTCAAAGAAAAGAGGCTACACCCAATTTCTTATTTTTCCAAACGCACTACAGTAACTGAGACGAAATGCCACAGTTTTGAGCTAGAAAATATCCGTTACGCTGGTTTAGAATTTATGTCCAAGGAAAACTTTTTAAAATACTAACGGATTGTAATTCTTTGGCTTTGACTGGTACTGGTTTCCGAATATGAAGGAGAAGACAATAAAACATATAAGAAATTGTTTAAAATTTATAGCTGATGATGAATAAACCACTATGTTTAGTATCTCATAAGAACTTAACTTTATTTTCACTGTAACTGTACTGAACTGTGTCACGTCTTGATCGTTCGTTTGCTTGCTTATTACCAAATTTTCAGTTCTTACGCATCTACTTAGGTTATATCGGCTGTATAAGAGATACAGAGGATATCAGGGCGAGTGACTTCTCCTGATTTGGTGCGAATGTACACCGCTCGAACGAGGCCATCATCTCCTGCGAACACCTGAGTTACGCGTCCTAAGAGCCATGCTGATGGAGGCGCATTAGAGTCCTTGATCAGTATAAGGTTACCGATTGCAATATTTTGTAACTTGGTGGTACATTTCGGGCGCTACTGCAGCGATGTCAAATATTCTTGATGCCAACGCTTCCAAAATCCTTGAAGCATTGTTTAAGTATGCTGCCAGTAGCGCAATCGATTGGTCAGAATCTGCAAATAGCTGTCTTCAGGAACTGCTGTATGAGTTCTGCCAATTAAGAAGTGTGCCGGTGACAGGTAGGCCATCTCAGTATCCGATGTTGTGCACAATGGTCGCGAATTAACGACTGATTCTATTTGCGAGAGCAGGGTGTGCATCTGCTCAAAGGTGAGGACGGTGGTTCCTATTACTCGTCGTAAGTGCAGCTTAACCGAGTGTACTGCAGACTCCCACATACCACCCCAGTGTGGTGAATATGGGGGAAAGAAATTCCATTTAATGCCTTGATCTGCAAGGGCTTCCGAAACAACGTCATTGTGCTCGCGTGAAGCGAGAAGCTGTAACATTTCGTCTAGTGCGCGTTTTGCGCCAAAAAAGTTGCGAGTGTTATCGCTATACATTTGGGAGCATTTCCCACGACGAGCCATAAAACGTTTTAATGTCGCCAGGAATGTGTCGGTGCTGAGATCAATGGCTATCTCCAGATGAAGAGCTGAAGTAACCATACATACAACTGTTTGTAAATGTAGCCCATTTCCTTCCTAGGATTTCGTCCCTTGTGAACCTTCAGCAAAATAGGCCCAGCATAGTCGCATGCAGTATGCTCAAATGAAAAGGCTTGTCGCACTCGAACCGCCGGCAAATTGGCAATAAATTGTTGTGCAGTGTGGTGGCGCTGTCTGAAACAGTTTAAACATCCAATATTTCTGGCGAATTATAACAAACATGGCTGAAACTCTAGGATGAAGATTGACTTGGTGCCCATGTTTCAACTGCAATTCTACAAGGCGATGGTGCTTCGGCAAAACTACTGGGTGCTTGGCGTCTGCAGGCAGTTGCGACCTTTCTAAACGTCCACCCACACGTATAATTCCATCTTCCTCAACGAAGGAAGATAGTTTGCCTAAAGTTGATCGGCGCTCCAAAGGCTGCTTCCTCAAGAGTAGCTGTCTATCGTAGGCAAAACTTCCTTGCTTTGGTAATTTTTTCAAACGTTAGAGGTCCAGAATATTTAGGCTGGCTTGCTTTGATTCGATGAACAAAGCGAAGTACATATGCGACCACTCGAATCAGTCTGGTCCAAGATGATATTCTTTTGAGTAGTACATGAAATGGGGAATCTTCAATATCCTTGGAAATAGTTGTCAAGATCTTGGTTTTGAACTCAAGTTCTGCTGCTGGCTTTACAATTGAGCAGCAAGTTTGTGGTCTATTCATTGTCTCTGTGTATAGTGTACAGTCGTGCAGCCAAGATGGTCCCTTCCACCATAAATCAAAGTTCAATAACTCACTCGCTAGCATGCCTCTTGATGCACAATCCGCAGGATTTTCCTTAGTGCTGACGTGTCTCCAAGCGCTACGTGGTATGGTCTCTAGTATTTCTGCCGTTCGTTTGGCAACAAATATTTTCAGTTTACAGGGTTGAAAGCCATGACAAAACGATTGTCGAATCTGTCCATGCGTATATCTTAGCATCCTTCTGGCGCAGACCAGATTTAACTGCTTGGAACAAACGAGCTAACAGTAGAGCTCCGCAAAGTTCCAATCGTGTTTTTAGCTGCAATGAGTGCCACTCCGATGCTTCCATCTTGGTGTGTAACACGGTTGTAAATGACAGCAGAGTAAGCCTTTAACGAAGCATCTGAAAATCCATGCAGTTCGATGTCATCGGGTTGATTGTCTACAAATCGTGGTATTCTCAGGTCCCTTAACGTAAAAATGTCTGCTGCAATAAGTGCGCTTGCTTTGTTGGCAGTTCCGAGTCCCAATCCAGATTAAGCAGCCATAATTCCTGAAGCAGGATTTTAAACTTGATCACCAGTGGCGCCAAAATACCGAGTGGGTCAAATATGCGTGCCGTGTCAGACAGCACTTGTCGTTTAGTACAACTCATATGTTCCGATAATGAAACCTTGTATGTTGGGACATCTTCTCCAAGACGTCAATGCAGTCCAAGCACCTTTGCTGCCATCCTTGAGAAATCAATTTCATTGCCCTCGTTTCTGGCAATCCGTTTACTATTCGAGACCCACTTGCTTAGCTCCAATTGTGCCCGTGACATAAGAAGTACCAGCTCTTCCTTAATTTCGGGCAATTCATGTTCGTCCATGGCTCCTGTCAATACGTCATCGACGTAGAAATCATCCAAAAGTATCCTAGCAGCCCTTGGAAACTCGTGTTCGTGATCAGCTGCCAGTTGTTCCAGCACTCTAACTGCCAGAAACGGTGCACATGCCGTGCCATAGGTGACTGTGGTCAATTTGTAATGCTTCAATGGTGCCACAGGGTATTCTCTCCAAAGGATTCGTTGAAAATCTTGATGTTTAGGCGCGACTGAAATCTGTCTAAACATTTTGACGATGTCCGCAGAAAATACGAATCTGTGCATTCGAAAACGCAGACAAACGTTGAACAGGTTGCGTTGTATACATGGGCCAATATGAAGTGCATCGTTAAGAGATTGTCCATCTCGATCTTGAAATGAACCGTCGAACACCACCCGCAGCTTGGCACCTATGACTGGATGGTGTGGCAAATAGAATGACATCTTAGAGACGTTTGTGGTTTTGTCTGTAGCTACTTCCTGCATGTGACCCAGCTGGATATACTCTCTCATGAACTGAGTATATTTTAACTTCAGGCTGGCATCCTTCGTTAGACGACGCTCGACTGCGAGAAAGCGCGATCTCGCTCCTTGAAATGTATCCGCAAATTGTGGGTTTTGTTCCTTGAACGGCAAATCGACAATGTATCTTCCATTCGAGTTGCGAGTGTGAGTGCATCGGAAGTGCGTCTCGACCTTTTCATCCTCTTCGTTTACAGCTGTGCGTGACGGAACTTCCTCTAGTTCCCAGAATCTTTGCAGTAGTCCATCTGTATTGACCGTAGTCAGCAATGACGTAGATGGTGTTGGCAATCTTGAAGTGTACACCGATGTGATTACCCATCCAAATATGCAATAGGGTGTCCTTGACCATCGCATAACTTCTCTCCAGTGAGAACTACCAGATGTAATCATTGCCCAGCAAAATGTCGATTGAAGCGTTAGTTCTGAAGTCAGCCTGTCAGCCATTCGGTATCCATTAAATACCGCCAGTGATGAAGCATCAATGATATTTCCTAAAACACACGAGACATCATCTGAAGAAAGCAGAAACCTCTGGTTATTCCCGCCTTGACGTCTGTGATGCAAGATGTGGCAACTCGAAATGGCGAACGTGCAAGCCCCAACGTCTGTACGCATCGTTCCGAAGTGAATGATAAGTCTGAGGCGCTATCCAGTAAAATACGGCACGAATGCAAGGCTCCTTGGGAATTTCGCACGTGTACCAATGCAGTTGGTAGCGTACTTCTTCTTTGCCCATTTGGCTTACGGGGTCTGGTAACATTCATCATAGTTACTGCTGATGCGGCTGGTGCTTCCTCAGAAGTCTGGCTTGATTTGCCTTGGTGCTGCTCTGCGTTCTTATGCCCTCAGGATGCAGCATAGAATGATGGCGGCGCTTGCAATGCTTGCAAGAAGACTTCGATTCACAAGCGGTTACTCCATGTCCAGACCTCAAACAATTAAAGCACAGATGCTTCTCCTTCGCAAAGGTGTAACGTTGCTTGGCAGTCAAGCTCTTGAGGACAAGCCGACAGTATGTGCTCAGTGCTATGACATATTATACAATTACCTGTAATGGCAAGCCAACAGTCACGGCCCGATTATCCAGAACCTTCAAAAGCCCGAATAACATCACTGGCTCCGCACGTCAGAGCGCGTAGCGATGCTGAGTTTTGCCCAACAGCCTTAGGCAAGGCGGTGAATGTATCCATAAGCAAGTTCACCAAATAACGGGGCTTTTCGTAGCCATCACTCAATGATTTCCATGCCACCTCGTAATTAGCATCTACGACAGGCAAATGCCGGATGAGTATCGCTGCTTCTCCTATGACACATAACTTCAGGTGATGAAACTTCTCTATATTCGTTAGTGTTGCCTTTCCATGAATGGTACTCTCAAACAGGTCCTTGAAAGCATGCCATTCCTTATAGTCTCACCAAAGGGCTTGATGTGGATTTTGGGTAACTCACAATCTCTTGTTGTCGGCACTGCTACCGACTGTGAGCCTGACGATGACGTAGATTGCTGTGGCGAGAGCAATCTCTCAACCATTTGTTCCATTTGACGTTGCATCTGCAGTTGCATTTGTTGGTGTTCGTAGCGGGGCGGAAGGATCCAAATAAGTCCCAAGTGGTTGGCGGGTGCCAATTTCTGCAGGGGGTCTGGTGAGTGCGGGATAAATTGAAACGCGCGAAAACTTCGTTTAAAATTAATTATGGTTTTATTTCTCTTGAAGTGAGATGACCCAACCGAACACGGTGCTCTGGGCTGCGGGAATTCCGCTATGACCGGGCACACAGCCTGGTTGGATGACCTCAGGATAGAGGTCTGCCCCGATACCGACGCTGGACGATGGAAGTTGGGGTCGGCCAGGATCAGGGTGGCGAACTTCTCTTGGACCAGGGTCGACACTTCCCGGATGGGAGTGTGGATGTGCAGGTCCTCTTCGACCCGGAAGATAACATTTCGCCGGAATGTATGGTCGGTCCTCGACTCGAGGACGGCCGTGCAGGCTTGGTCGACCCCGAGTTTGGTCACAGCCAACCCCAGGGACCGGGCAAATGACGCATTGATGCGGCTCCCAGCCGCGCATGCGTCGAGGAGGACGCGGGTCTCGAACGATTTCGAGCCATTGCCCAACCGGAAGACCGCTGTTGGCATGATGGTCGTCGTCCTGGCTTGGAGCAGAGAAGAGAGGGAGATCTCGGGTGCGCCCTCCAGAGAAGCGGAGCGGTCGGACGAGGACCGGGAACGGGATGGTGATGCTGGTGCAGCACAGCACGTTCGTCCCGTGTGGAACCGAACGCTTGCTGCTGCGGTGCGGCAGACGCTTGGGGGCCATGTTGCTGTGGCGGTGCGGGTTGAATGGACTGTAACGAAAAAGATTACGTAGGGAGGAGTGGATTAGTCGATGCACGGGAACGGACAACATGCACGGAAACGAGGACATTCGAACGGAACATAGAAGGATTGGACATCACGAGAGGTCTTTAGACTCATGACTACTGTTGTCTGGCAACAAGATGAGCTTCGCGACGGGTCTTCGGATAGACCCACGTGCTGTTTTGACATCAGCCACTCGGACGAGGCCGTCTGCCCCGGGCAGAGTGCGCTCAATTCGCCCTAGGCGCCACTCGTTGTAGGGGAGATTGTCTTCGGAGACGATCACGAGGTCGCCGGTTTGGAGACTACGAGCCGGTGCCTTCCACTTATTACGCTTGTGGAGCTCCTTGAGGTATTCACTCTTCCAGCGGCGGCAGAAAGTCTGCTGGATTGCCTTTAGTCGCTGCCAGCGATTGATCAGCGACATAGGCTCGACTAGGATCTCCGGTTCCGCGATGGACACGAGCGGTCCTCCAATCAGGAAATGTCCAGGGCTTAGTGCCAGCAGATCCTCTGGGTCCTCGCTCATGGGAGAAATTGGCCTGGAATTTAGGCACGCTTCGATCCGACACAGGAGAGTGGATAGTTCCTCGAACGTGTACTTGACAGCCGACGAGGACTTGTAAAACAAGGTCTTAAAACTCTTGAGCCCGGCTTCCCATAGTCCTCCCATATGGGGCGCGCTCGGCGGAATGAACTGCCAGGATAGAATGTGCTGGGGAAAGGCCTTCATGATACCAAGCTTGGTGGCGTTCAGGAAGTCTCTTTCGAGCGCCTTTGAGGCCCCTACGAAGGTTTTGCCATTGTCGGAGTAAATGCGCTGGGGGCATTGTCTTCGGGCGACAAACCGGGAGAAGGCTCCGAGAAATCGTTCCGTGGTGAGGTCGGAGGTCGCCTCGAGGTGGATCGCCTTCGTGCTGAAACACACAAAGACGCAGACATAACCCTTCGTAATGAGATACGCGCGCCCGGTGTAGTTCTTGATCTCGAACGGTCCTGCGAAGTCAATGCCCGTGTGGGTGAAGGGCCGGGAGTATGTGATGCGCTCTCGAGGGAGATCACCCATCATCTGAGTCTGCAGTCGCCGACGATGCACGATGCAGACTTTACACCCCTTGATGTGGGCGAATTCAACAAGCAGGCGCGTGAAATGCGTATTGTACCGGAGGGACTCAGCGGCCCGGAGTCGTCCGCAGGCACGGAGTATCCCATGCTGGTCGAGGAAGGGGTTTAAGTTGAGAAGCGTGCTGGATGTCGAAAGGAGTCGCCCTTCACCCAGGGCCCGTATCTCCGCGATGTATTCTCGACGCTGGGAGGTCCGGATCAAAGCGCGCTCAGCGGAGAGCAGTTCCTCCTTGATGAGGTGGGCTGTGGAAGGCGTCGACGTCCCTTTGGCGGCGAAGCGTAGGATGTACGCGATGACTCGCAATGCTTTACCGTAGTCCGAGAACCGTTCGCTTATGTCATCGAGTAAGGTGGTCGCGGCGGTGTGGCACTGGACTCGTTGCTCCAGTTGGGTGTCTGGAAGTTCATTATGGAGAGTTGGCCAGTACTCGCGGTCCCTCTGGAGCCAGTCCGGCCCATGCCACCAAAGGCTACTGGCCGATAACTCGGCCGCGGGGGGTTCCGCGGCTTGCCAGATCAGCAGGGTTGTCCTCGGAACGTACATGTGACCAGCTTTGGCCACCGGTGCTTTTGGAGATGCTGGATACCCGATTGGCCACGAAAGTGGACCAACTACATGGGGGTTTGTTGAGCCAGGCCAACACAATGGTGGAGTCGGTCCAAAACTGGGAGGTTGCAGGTGGGATCGGGAGTTCAGGAACGATCGACGCCCAGAGATCGGCTAGCAGAACCGCTCCGCACAACTCCAGCCGAGGCAGCGAGACTGTTTTGACTGGGGCCACGCGGGTCTTCGCCGTTAATAAATGGACGCTTACTTGATCGCGACACCGAACCCGCACGTATAGGGCTGCTCCATACGCTTTCTGGGATGCGTCACAGAAGCCATGAAGCTCCCACGAGAGCGTATCGCGGGTATTCAGCCACCGGGGAATGCGGAGTTGACTGAGGCCTGGGTAATCCTGCAGGAATTCATGCCATTGCTGCAGCAGGAGAGGTGGCAGGGCGTCATCCCAGCCCAGTTCGGTTAGCCAGATTTGCTGCACAAATATGTTCGCTCGGATAACAAATGGGGCTAGCCAGCCAGCGGGGTCGAAGAGTTTGGCGATATGGGACAGAACCTGCCTCTTCCGCTACGGTGAAGAAAAAGACGTCCTCGGCGGCTTGCCAGCGGATTCCCAAGGTTTTTGCCGTGCTCGCATCTTCCAGCTCGAGAAAGTCCTCTCGCAGCAGATGCTCTTTTGGGATAGCTTGAAGTACTTCCTTCTTATTGGAAGTCCACTTCCGAAGCGGGAGGCCCGCGGATTGGAGGGCAGCTCGTATGGCGAGACGAGCGTCGTCTTCAGTGTGAGCGCCGGCAAGGACATCATCAACATACATGTAGTTCCGAAGGATTTCGCTCGCCCGAGGGTACATCACTTGCACGTCTTGGGCTAGTTGTAACAGAACTCGGATCGCCAGGAATGGGGCGCAGTTAATTCCAAACGTGACGGTTTGTAGCTCATAGTCTTGAATATTGCCGCAGCGATCCCGGTAGAGGATCCGCTGAAAGGGGGTATGCCTGGAGTCGACTCGGATTTGTCGATACATCTGTGTTATGTCAGCGTTGAAAACGAATTGAAAGAAACGCCATTTCAGTACCTGAAGCGTGAGATCTGCCTGAAGCGTAGGCCCGGTGTGCAAGACGTCATTAAGGCTGACGCCTCGTGTGGAGGGGCTTGACGCGTTAAATACCACGCGTACCTTGGTGGTGGTGCTATCGGACTTAAACACAGCGTGATGGGGGAGATAGAAGTTTTTCTCATCTTTCGGCGGCGTCACCCGACTCATATGGCCCAATTCCTCGTATTCATGAATGATGGCATCGTATTGTGTTTTTAGGACGGTATCCTTGAGAAGGCGTGCTTCATTCCGCAAGAATTGAGCTAGCGCGATCGGTCTTGAATGACCTAAATCGACGCTATTCTGACATTTGAACGGAAGGGACACAATATATCGGCCGTCCTTCCCTCTTCGGGTGGTCTCCTGAAAATTCCGCTCGTAGAATACATCATCCTCCTTTTCCGGCTTTGCAGGAAGGTCTTTCACCTCCCAAAACTTGGTGAGAAGTACATCAAGTTTTACTTCTGGATTGACTCGCGTCTGTGTTGCGAGACCTAATCGAGTTACCGGAGTGTCAGGCATGTTCGCTCCACACAGAACCCATCCAAAGATGGTTTCCAGTCCGACGAAATCTGCTCTCCGAGGATGTGTGAAAACAGGTCTACACCAATAATCATGTCAATAGGCGCGGGCTTGTTGTAATACGGGTCCGCCAGGGGGCGGTCTAGGGACTGCGATGGAACCGTGTTAAGGAATGGAGCCGTCGGGATGGCACCCGATAATTTGGATACGACCAGGGCAGAGACCTCAATCTTGTTCAGCCTGTCACACGGAAGAGACAGCATCAGCAGACACACCTTGTCGGCGCATCCTCCATCACTCTGGCCCATGCCAGTAACTGCGGCGTCTACTGGATAAAAGGGGGGCTGGACCATGTTGAAGACACGTTCTGATAGGAAGGTTGAATCGGCTCCCGAGTCGATCAACGCCCGAATATGGTGTTCCACTCCGCGATGGTGCAGAGTGACAATCGCAGTGCCTAAAAGTCCTCTGCCTGGGGTAGACGCAAAATAGCTTTGAGCATTTGTGAGCTGATTGCCCGTTGTCGGACGTTCTGTGGTACCGGATGGTGTGGGTTGCGCGGCGGACGACGACACGTCACTAGGATGCAGCAGGGTATGATGACGTTCCTTGCACGTATGGCAATTATGCGCACTGGAGCAGCCCTTCACTTGATGACCGCGGGCAAAACAATTCAAGCAGAGTCCCTGTTGTCTAATGGTTTCCACACGCCTCTGAATAGGCATATCAAGAAAACTGGGGCAGAGTCGTATTGGGTGATTCTCCCGATGACAAAGCTAGCAAGACGCTGGTTTGAGCTGAGCTTTCGCGGGAAACGCTTGAACCTTCATCGTCGCAGGGGATTTGCGGGGCCCACTGGGGATGGCTTGAACACTCGGAACCGACTTATGTTCTTCGGTGGCATCCAGAACTCGATACCGATCGGTGAGAAAATGTTTCAGATCGTACCAAGTGGAGACGGCAGTCTTATTTGGCACTGATTGTTCCCACAGGAGGATTGTAGCCTTCGGCAATTTGCTAGTGCATATGGCGATGAGTAATACATCCCAATTCTCAGTGCTAACACCCGAACGCTCAAGAGCGGTAAGACCCCCTTGGAACGCAGTCTGCAGTTCTCGCAATGCCTTGCCCGATTCTAGCGTCACCGCGGGAATCTGAAGGAGTTGTCTGGCTTGAGTCATGACAAGCAGACGGCTATTTTCGTACGTTACGCCGCGTAAGCGGATTCGTGCTTCGCTTTGATGTGGCTTATGTTGGCTAGGCTGTCCTCGTCTGGTTGGGTCGACAGGGCCTTGTGACACCCGGAGTATTCCATCTCGACAGTTGACCAAAGGGATTTGAGCTGCTCTAAGTGCATTTTAATGGAAAATAAGGGCACTTCAGACGTTAGGGCTTCACTCTCACGAGCTTCGAACACAGTCAAAG
Source organism: Drosophila paulistorum (assembly GCA_018152135.1). NCBI lineage: Eukaryota > Metazoa > Arthropoda > Insecta > Diptera > Drosophilidae > Drosophila > Drosophila paulistorum. The sequence continues at coordinate 310,778 of JAECXG010000194.1, read as the reverse complement.
CGTCGCATGCCAGAACGAAATCGGAGAGCGACATTCTGGATCGTTCTCTACGCTGTTGGGATACGGATCGGGTGACGGGAACGTCAGAACAGTGCGTCACAATAACGTGCGGAATCTGCGCCTCTACTGAAAGCTTGGAACGCCCTTTGAGATCGCTGGCGTCCTTAGCCGCGACTATGCGCCCTTTGGGTAGGCTGGACGAAGACGGACGAGACTTTGGGGATTCGCTAAGGCTGCGAGCAGATGTGGACTTGCGGGGAATGTATGCTTCGTGACCACCGGAGTATTCGGAGGCCGAACCTTCTCCGGAGTTACAGAGGGAGACGAAAGACTGTTAGACTTCGGCGTAGTCTTGGACGGCTCCGTGGACATACTCAGGGGGCGTCCTTACCGATGAAGACCGCGCTGGTGCGCTTTTTGATTTCGGAAAGACAACGAAAAAAAGGAGAAGTGGACTGTATGAGGGCGCAGGAATTTTCTCACTGTGCCCGCAGGATTGCGTGAGAATTCTCTTACGCGTGGCTTGGAAACGGAGTTCATTTAATGGGGATATATGCGGAACAATGTACGAACGCACGAATGCAGATCGAATATTACACGTAGCTACAGAGGAGTGATTACAACACAAGTTTAGCTAGATTCGTAAGGAACGAGGGGAGTACGTATACGACAAACACGCGAACGATGTATAGGCCAACAGACAAATATGTGTTTTTATATAGATCTGGGTCGGGATATATATATATGCGCAAAATACAGGCCGAAAAAATTATATATATAGTTTATAAATATGGACGGATATATAAATATGGGCCCGATAGTGCTGGAAAAAATATATATGTATTTATTTATAAATATGGGCGGTTATATAGATGCGCGCAAAATACTGGCCGGAAAAATCATATATGATTTATAAATATGGGTGGATATATAAATATGGGCACAATAGTGCTGGAAAAAACATATGTGTATTATTTATATATATATATATATATATAGATATATATATATATATAGGCGAAAAAACCGGCGTCGGAAATAATGTGGTTTGAATTTGGCGCGCTTGAGCCGCCTATCGATATCACGACTCGACTCACGTGCCACCACTACTCCGAAAACAGCTGTCGGTCGCTTTATAAATTTGGTTTTTGTTTTGTTTTTTTTTTGGCGTATTAATTGTTGTTAATTATTTTTTTGTGGTTGTGCGAGGGGTAAAGAATTATAAAAAAGAACACACGAAACGCGTTTACACACCGCGAGTGTTGTGCGCGAAAGAAATTACAAAAGAACCGATCAGTGCATATGGACGGATGCTTTGATGTATGGATGTACGCACATGCGTAAGTACACAGGTAAGTATGTATGGATGTATGCAGGCGCTGATTTGTTAAATCAATGTGCGTCACCGAAATGGATTATGTGTTGTGGATATGTACATATGTGCGGCATCAATATGACGATGTATGTATGAAAGCAAGTGCACCGGTTTGTGGAGACGCGCGTGAGAAAATTAAATTTGCAATTAAACCAATTCAAACCCACATGAAATCGCGGTGCATACGTTAAATGCTATTTCAAATTTGTTTGGTTTTGTGGTGAAATGCGAATGAATTATGTACGTGGATATATACATATGCGCGTACATCAACAGATGACGATGTATGTATGTATGTACGTGGATATGCCGGTGGGCGAATACGCGCGTGAGAAAATTAATTGGGCACTGGAAATAATACGAACACATAAGAAATCGCGGTGAACACTTGGATTACTATTTCCTTTTTTTTTTTTTTTAACACTTTAATAATTTCTTTGCCTTTTTTTTGCTTTACGCGGACTTGGCGAACAGCTGTGGAAAATACATGTACATGTGAGGCCACGAGTTTTACATATGTATGTACGTATGAAACAATTAGACAAGTGCGGCTGATAAGGAAAACATAAAGAAATTCCTGTGGTGGAATGGAAACCGAACGTTGGACAAACACGTTATGGATTGGGAACTACCATGTACCCTAGTAGGTCAGGTATGTACATACAATATATATAAAAATGTGCAGGTCGCTATGGAAGAGCGGGAAACCTCACACTTTTATTAGTATGTAGTGGCAAATGAAATGAATAATGAAAGTTTGTACTTATCAGGAATTCCACCGATGCAAGCTGGAGGAGCGGAAGGATATCCGGCTCGAAGGACCAATGTTCGTAGCGGGGCGGAAGGATCCAAATAAGTCCCAAGTGGTTGGCGGGTGCCAATTTCTGCAGGGGGTCTGGTGAGTGCGTGATAAATTGAAACGCGCGAAAACTTCGTTTAAAATTAATTATGGTTTTATTTCTCTTGAAGTTACACAATGTCCCGACACACACGAGAAATGGTTCGGGTTGCAAAAAGTACAATATCGAAAGGCAAAAATATTCACTGGAGTAAACGAACGGGTGTTCGGGGTGAAAAATCGTACTTGAGTGAAATGGCGGCGCCCATCAGAAAATCAAGTCACCCCTCCTGGTGTGACCGTAGGCGCCGAGGATCAAAAAACCCTCCTCACTCCTCACTGCTCTGTGAGTTGGTTGGGTGTAACATTTCGGCCCATGCCCACCTCTAGTACAGATCTGCTATGAGAGCGACTACGAAGTTGCTACTAGAGCGACTACGAAGTTGCTACGAGAGCAACAGAAAAGGAAATGCTCTGTAGCAGTAGCACAAAAATTTATTTTGTTTGCTCCGCTCTCACCTCGCTTTTAATGCTTGTGCTATTGCTACAACTACAAATAGCATATCACAAGTTTTTTGCTCTTGCTATTGCTCTGTGCTCCGACGATGAATGCTATGGAGCAGAGCAGAAGAGCAACCGTTTTCGGTTTGTGCTCTCTGCTATGCTACGTAGCCCTTCGAAATCAGAGCAGTAGCGGGAGCAAAAAAAAATACTCCGACGTAGCATAGCATTTTCAATCCCTGTTTTGAAAGAAAAGATAGACGAAATGACAAAATTAGATGAAGTCTGTGACAGATATGTAAAAAATATTGAAGGCCGAATTAAATCAACGGTTAGCTCAGGCCGATAATGAAAAATACTATAACAATAAAAAGAAAGTTACACCGGAATATAAAGAGGGCGATTATATAATGGTTAAAAATTTTGATAGGACCGCAGGAATAACGAGGAAGTTAATACCGAAAAATAAAACAAAAATGATAGCAAAAATTTTGAAAAATGACAGGATTTTAATAAAAGATGTGGATGGATTTCAATTATCGCGCAATCCTTATTAAGGCGTCTGGAGTGCTCAGCATATAAGACATTGGATAAATAAGTAAATGGTGAAAATTGTTAGCAAACTATATATATATATACATCGGAACTAGGTTTAAGAATATAATTAAATTGTAAAGATTTCACTATAGAATGAGAAAATAATCAAATTGTAAATTTATGTTAACATTAAGTGACAATGTTCATCAAAACAATAAAGTAGAGCAGAGATTGCGGACAATCTTAAAGTCAGGACGGCCGAGTTGTAGTAGGCCCAGTGTCCAAAGCATAAGAAACAGTGGTATTGCAACCACTGTTTAAACACCATTATAACTATTGATATAGATTCCTCACTCTCTGATTTCATCAGGTGGCTATCATCGGGGGCAGTGTCTCCAAACGCAAACGGTAAATTGGGCTTCGATTTCGGCAAGTCGACTCAATACCTCAGGATGATGATCCTCCCTTGAGGCGAACTCGCGGAAACGATTCCTTAGGTCATCCACTGTTCCACCGGTGTCTAATCCGAATTCGTCACAAATGACTTCTAACTCGGTCTTGCGTCGATGGATTATCTAATGACCGCCCATTGCTAGTATGTTAGTAAGGACTCGTGGTCGTAATATAAGCGATAAGCAACCAAAGGATATCGAAGTTTGCCAGTAGGCTACACGATACTATGTAAAGATGGCTACGGTAAATCGACCAATGCGTATATATATATATGTTATTGTTATTCTTTGAAATTTTTTTTTTTAAATAAACTCTGCAAGGGGGGGTCAGAAAATATAAAAATATGTATATGTTTCTTCCAAGAAAATAGTTTACGGTGACACGTAAATGAGAGTTATCCCCGCGATTGGAAACTTTTGAGATGGTTTCCGGTTTAAATTTTAAAAAGAATCTTTGCAATGGTTCGAATACATATAAGAAAGATCTTGCTGGTGATAGAATTAGATCCCGTTTGTTTATTTGAATTGGCATAATCCTTGAATGTAGAATGTAGTTATTGGAGAAATGATTAAATATCCCTCGATGTTGCCCAAAGAAAATAAGAGTTTACTCCGATTAAAGTTTAGGATATCCTTGGAGAAGTAATGGTCCTTGCTGCCGAATTTCCTGTGTCCTTCGCATTAATCTTTTTGGGTGCTGAGGTATCCCTGAAGCTTAGTTCACTCTAGCGGTGAATGTCCTTGTCCTATGTCCTTGTTGATCCTTCCGTTGTAAATCCTTGTATTGATGAGTAGTCCTGTTGATGATCCTTGTCAAGTTGTTATCCTTCCGGATTGAAGCACTTTTATTCCTCGATGTTATCTTGCTGAGTTCCAAACACTGACTGCCCTTCCCAGTGCATATGCTTGGACTTAAATAGCCCCTTGTGCTTTATTCTTCTGTCTCTTTCACCATGCTGCTTTGGGTGAGAGTGGTGGATTTCTAGGTTACCCATACCCAGGTCCCGTTCAACTCGAAGTGCTGTAGGTTATAGCCTCACAATTGACTCTCTGAGAGAGGCACCTTGATTCGCTCTATCTGCTTCTGGTAACTTTCACTCTTTTTCTTCTCTCTCGCAAATTTTGTTTTAGTGAAGCTAATTTCCATGTGCGGCTCTATCGATGGCTCCGTATATGAATCTATCGTAAGCTCTGTCGGTAACTCTGTAGCTGACTTCATTAATAATTCTCTCCGAACTATGTTGTTGATGATATTATTAATCCTGTCGAAAACTCTGTTGATGACTCTGCTGATGATTCTGTCGAAACCCTGCCGGAGAATCTGCCGATTTTCTTACCTAGCATGGCATGACTTTGTACGTGCTATCTCTATATTTTTATTTTATATATATATTTTTTTTTTAAAGTTGCTCTCATTTCACTGTACTCATCATAAAAGGCAATCATACGAATCCGCAAAAAAAAAAAACCCAATGGTTTCCTTTCGCTTATGTGTGTGTTTAACCTAGGCGATATACCTATGCATACCCTTCCATACGGATACCCATACGATATGTCAAATGTCCATGAATCGCCTCTTCTCACATATGCACGTCACAAATGAACCGGAAATTTTTCTGCGTCACACACTCACATTTTCAGGCTAATCTCTACAATTCGTATCGTGAGCGCACACATACACGAGCGACGGTCATACACACTCACATGATCGGATCCGGAAAAAAAATACAATAACACGAAACAAAATGCGCGACTGTGCTTGCAAATCGGGGTGAATGAGAGAAAGGGAGGTGGCAAGAGAATGCTCGTAGCTCGCGCACACACACACGCCCCGAATCCAACGGTGAACTGTCTATTCTCATTCTTATTGGCCGCTCATGCTCATGTAACTGTCGCTTGCAAAGAAAACTAAAAGCCGCGTGGCCCATCGACAAAGTATATGCGACCTTTAAATACCCTAACCACAAATATATACATATATATATATATATAAATGTTTTCTACTGTGTTGACTCCGATATATATATCAATAAATATGCTTACATATAAAAATTTTCACTCCTGTGTGGACTCCAATATATATATATATTTATATATATATGTCAGTAATTGTACATACATATATATATATTTTAATATTTCCCTCGTAATACTCATCAAGGTCCCTGCTCGGGCGCCATCTGTAAGGAAGTTCTGGCTGTGGTACGGTTTTCAGTCTCCAGAGTCCCGTCTACAGAACATTAATTTGATCTGAAGACCTTGAAGAGTATTATGAGATGAAATGGAGACCACATAAAGGGAGAAAAGGGAAGGGAAAGGGGTAGGAGGACAGTCCAAGAGAAGCTGCAACGACTGATCTTGTCTGCCAAGCGACGCACGCTTGGCCAAGATCCGTTGCCTCTTAGACTGGTAAAGGGAGGCGTGAAGGGAAACATTAGTGGGCTTATTGGAAAGGGACGGTGAAGAGGAACTGCAACGACAAATCTTGTCTGCCAAGCGAAGCCCGCTTGGCCAAGATCCGTTGCCTATTCACCTTGAGTGACTGAGCCTTGAAATTAGCGACTGACTTCGTCTGCAGGAGAATAATTCATCCTGCCGAAGTCCGCTAATCCTTCAGCTCCACTAAAAGTGAAAAGTGACTAAGGAAAGGGAAAAGTGTAGACTTACTTTAATAACAAAAAAACTAATGCTGTGTGGGTTAAGTGGTAATAGTACAGATTTTATTAATACTTAACTAACTTCTAAACATAGGTTATTCATGGGGCACTCAAGCTAAAAGAATTTCTGAGTATTGAGCTCACCTGATGTAATCCTTGCTTCGCGAAAGAGAAAAACCTGTCCTTAAACTCTGCTGCTGCTGTCACTGATCATATGGCTCTGAAGTGGCTAAACTACCGCACTCAAGCTAAAAGAATTTCTGAGTATTGAGCTCACGTCACCTGATGTAATTCCTACCGCACTCAAGCTAAAAGAATTTCTGAGTATTGAGCTCACCTGATGTAATCCTTGCTTCGCGAAAGAGAAAAACCTGTCCTTAAACTCTGCTGCTGCTGTCACTGACCATATGGCTCTGAAGTGGCTAAATTACCGCACTCAAGCTAAAAGAATTTCTGAGTATTGAGCTCACCTGATGTAATCCTTGCTTCGCGAAAGAGAAAAACCTGTCCTTAAACTCTGCTGCTGCTGTCACTGACCATATGGCTCTGAAGTGGCTAAACTCAATAGATAATCCCACGGGGCGTGCGGCCAGATGGGCGCTAGAGTTGCAACAATACGAGTTCAAGGTACATTATCGACGAGGTAAGCTGATCGTGATTGCCGATGCCTTATCGCGACAACCTTTGGATGTTCTGCACTTGGCGCGAAAAGAGGATCTGGAATGCAAATGGTGGCTAAAGCTCCGACAGCAGGTAATGGACTATTCAGGATATGTAATCGAGAACGGGCAGATATATCGGCGACTAGACCAACACCCGGATGACTACGATTCTACGCCTTGGAAATTATGCGTTCCCCTGGAACATCGAGAGCAAGTACTCAAGGAATGTCACAATGCAGTCACGGCCGGCCACTTGACAATCAGGAAAACTACCTTGCGAGTGACACAGAGGTACTATTGGCCTGGCCTCTGCTGCTGCTTTGGAGAAGGCATTTCGTGAAAGGATCTGGGCCCACTTCGGCAACCCTCGTAACCTCGTGAGCGATAATGGTACCCAGTTCACTAGCAAGGTTTTCAAAAACTTTTGCAAAACGTCCGAAATTACACTCCAGCATACCGCCCCATATTCTCCACAGCAGAATCCTAACGAGCGGGCAAATCGAACCATCAAGACCATGATTGCGCAATACTTGGAGAATGGGCAGAACTCTTGGGACCAATGGCTTCCACAACTAACACTAGCCATCAACTCAAGCATCAACGACACCACCGGATTCAGTCCAGCTTACATCATGTTAGGTCGGGAACCCCGTATGCCCGGCGCCCTCTACGACCAAGTAACAGATGTCTCCGGTAACGAAGCCCCTAGTCCTGACGAGATCGTCCGAAGAATGTAAGATATTTTCAAGCTTGTACAGGTGTATCAGACATCCCTCTGCGGACCGTGCACGACCGACCTAAGACCCACGTAGACCCAATTCCGTTCACACCAGATACCCATCCGCGGCCCGTGCGTGAGTGTCTTGAGAGACGCCAACCTCAAACAGTAGTGCAGTGTAGTGTAGTTCACCGTTAGGATAAGTAGGCAGAGCAAGGGTGGGTTTGAACAGAGTACTAGAATTAGAGAAAAATCACTTAGCCAGTGACCATCGCAGTGATAAGAACAAAGAAACAGCAACAGTAGAGTTCAAGGACAGGGTTTTCTCTTTCGCGAAGCAAGGATTACATCAGGTGAGCTCAATATTCAGAAATCCTTTTTGCTTGAGTGCGGTAGCGACCCGTTAGCACCATGAATAACCTATGTTTAGAAGTTAGTTAAGTATTAATAAAATCTATACTATTACCACTTATCCCCACAGCATTATTTTTTTTATTATTAAAGTAAGTCTACCCTTTTCCCTCCCTTTTCCTTAGTCACCTAACCTTTTGAGTGGAGCTGAAGGATCAGCGGACTTCGGCAGGATGAGTTATTCTCCTGCAGACGAAGTCAGTCGCTGATCTCAAGGCTCAGTCACTCAAGGTGAAGAGGCAACGGATCTTGGCCAAGCGGGCTTCGCTTGGCAGACAAGATTAGTCGTTGCAGTTCCTCTTCACCGTCTCTTTCCAATAACCCCACTAACGTTTCCCTTCACGCCTCCCTTTACCAGTCCAAGAAGCAACGGATCTTGGCCAAGCGGGCTTCGCTTGGCAGACAAGATCAGTCGTTGCAGCTTCTCTTGGACTCTCCTCCTACCCCTTTCCCTTCCCTTTTCACCGCTCATGTGGTCTCCATTTCATCTCAAAATACTCTTCAAGGTCTTCAGATCAAATAAATGTTCTGTAGACGGGATTCTGGAGACAGAACCGTACCCCAGCCAGAGCTTCCTTACAGATGGCTCCCGAGCAGGGACCATGATGAGTAATACGTTTTGTGTTATTGTATTTTTTTTTTATTATGTCTAAGAAAACAAAAGTGTCCAAAGCGCGTGTGCGTGGAAAAGAAAAGAAACGGTGATGCTTGTGTGCATTGGCCCTCACAAGTGTGATGCCGAATCCGATCGTGTGAGTGTGGTTGAGCGTCGCTGACTCTCGTGTATATGTGCGCTCATGATACGAATTGTAGAGATTAGCCTGAAAATGTGAGTTTGTGACGCTTAAGTCACACATTTCCTCCAAGGCAGAAAAATTTCCCGTTCATTTGTGACGTGCATATGTGCGAAGAGGCGATTCATGGACAATGGACACATTCGTATGGGTATCCGTATGGAAGGGTATGCATGGGTATATCGCCTAGGTTAAACACACACATGAGCGAAAGGAAACCATTGGATTTTTTTTTGAGGAGTCGTATGATTACCTTTTTATGATGAGTACAGGGAAATGAGAGCAACAAGTTAAAAAAAAACAAAAAAAACAAAAAAAAACAAGAGGGCCGGGGTTAACTTTGACCACGTCGAAGTTTGTATACCCTTTTTATCCAAAAAGTCTAATGTTTGCGAAAGAACGGCCTTCAAACTTAGCATAAGTTATAACGAACTTTTTGATGAAAGTCACTGTTTTCCACCGATCGTTTCTATGGCAGCTATATGATATAAATACCCGATCCTTACCAAATTCGGCACAGTCATTAACAGGTTTATTTAACTATCAAATGTTTAATTCGAAAGCAATCGCATTAAAAGTAACGACGTTTTTGACAAAAGTCACTGTTTTCGACCGATCGTTCCTAACGGTCTAGGAGGAGTTCGCATCGATCCAGACGGACGGACAGACGGACTTACGGCGGACGGACGGACAGACGGACGGACGGACGGACGGACGGACGGACGGACGGACATAGCTATTTGAACTCGTCTGGTCGTGCTGATCTATACTTTATATGGTCGGAGAAGCTTCCTTCTATGGGTTGCACACTTCTGACTAAAATTAATATACGCTTTTTGCAAGGGTATAAAAATAATAATGAAGTAAGTAAGTCGTCTCCCCGACTTAGGTATACCATACACCAGGCAAGCAAATATTTTAAATTTATTAAACAAATGCATTTTCACATGCTTTTTATTATAAGCATATCTTAGTATCTCCCTCATTCAAGCATATGAGCACCCTAGCGCCCCCACCAGACAACGGCTAACTACGGCCTGATGGAAAAACGTTTATATGCATAACTTGGCTATTTTTAGTCCGAATTTGATCAAATTTGGTTTTTTGCTGGATATTAGTATCAAATTTCAGTGTGCCAAATCTGATTCCACAATGTTGAAAATTACGGGATATAATCGAATTTTTCAAATTTCGGGGGCGGAAAGGGGCGTGGCAAAGTCTTTATACATACAAAATGTGCGCATTTACTAAGCAAATATACATACTAAATATGGTGTCTCTAGCTATAATAAATTTTTGAGATAAACGTTTTTTTTTGAATTGCGGGGGCGGAAAGGGGCGTGGCAAAAATTTGAAATTAACTTGATCACTCTACATACTGCATTAGCCTACATACCAAATTTGGTGGCTCTAGCTTTTATAGTCTCCGAGATCTAGGTGTTCATACGGACGGACGGACGGACGGACGGACGGACGGACAGACGGACGGACAGACGGACATGGCTATATCGACTAGGCTGTTGATACTGATCAAGAATATATATACTTTATGGGGTCGGAAAAGCTTTCTTCTGCCTGTTACATACATATTGGCGACTTTAATATAACATTTCAACCTATGGGTATATGGTATAAAAATATATAGATAACACGTACAAAGTCATGCCATGCTAGGTAAGAAAATCGGCAGAGTCTCCGGCAGGGTTTCGACAGAATCATCAGCAGAGTCATCAACAAAGTTTTCGACAGGATTAATAATATCATCAACAACATATTTCGGAGAGAATTATTAATGAAGTCAGCTACAGAGTTACCCACAGAGCTAACGATAGATTCATACACGGAGCCATCGACAGAGCCGCACATGGAAATTAGCTTTACTAAAACAAAATTTACAAGAGAGAAGAAAAAGAGTGAAAGTTACCAGAAGCAGATAGAGCGAATCAAGGTGCCTCTCTCAGAGAGTCAATTGTGAGGCTATAACCTACCGCACTTCGAGTTGAACGGGACCTGGGTATGGATAACCTAGAAATCCACCACTCTCACCCAAAGCAGCAGGGTGAAAGAGACAGAAGAATAATGCTTTATGCTCAAGGGGCCATTTAAGTCCAATTATATGCACTGGGAAGGGCAGTCAGTGTTTGGAACACAGCACGATAACATCGAGGAATAAAAGTGATTCAATCCGGAAGGATAACAACTTTACAAGGATCATCAACAGGACTACTCAAGGATTTTCAAAGGAAGGATCAACAAAGGACAAGGACATTCACCGCTAGAGTGAACTAAGCTTCAGGGATACCTCAGCACCCAAAAAGATTAATGCGAAGGACACAGGAAATTCGGCAGCAAGGACCATTACTTCTCCAAGGATATCCTACACTTTAATCGGAGTAAACTCTTATTTTCTTTGGGCAACATCGAGGGATATTTAATCACTTCTCCAATAACTACATTCTACATTCAAGGATTATGCCAATTCAAATAAACAAACGGGATCTAATTTTATCACCAGCAAGATCTTTCTTATATGTATTCGAACCATTCTTTTTAAATTTAACCCGGAAACCATCTCAAAAGTTTCCAATCGCGGGGATAACTCTCATTTACGCGTCACCGTTACTTAATTTTCTTGGAACAAATATATTTTTATATTTATTAAAAAGCAGAGGGCCGGGGCTAACTTCGACCGCGTCGAAGTTTGTATCCCCTGCACCTGTTTTGGTAATTCTTTTCTTACCCATAGCCATCAAAGTGTAAAAACGTTTTATCCAAAAAGTCTAATGTTTGCGAAAGAACGGCCTTCAATCTTAGCATAGGATATAACGAACTTTTTTATAAAAGTCACTGCTTTCCACAGATCATTCCTATGGGAGCTATATGATATAGTCACCCGATCTCTACCAAATTCGTCACAGTCATTAACAGGTATATTTAACTATCAAATGTTTAATTTGAAAGCAATCGCATTAAAAGTAAAGAAGTGGCGGATGACCACACACAGCCTAATGCTCTTATTAATGGACTGGATCCTACCGAAACGCCCGCTAAGCCCAAGGATACTTCTGACTCTCAACGGTGTTACCCAAATAGCACAACACGTCATTGTTTTGAAGCACGATCGACCCATGAAGCAGAGGTATTACCCCCGTAATCCGGCCCAGCAACAGATTATCAACGAAAAGATAGACGCTGCTGAAGTAAGACCGTATCGAACCATCCAAAAGCCCTCACAGCGCACCAATCGTGTTGGTAGGTAAGAAAACTGGTGATACTCGCATATGTATAGACTTTCGACAGCTGAACGCCCTTGCCTCATATACACCATATTCTAGAGAAATTGAGGAACGCGAAATACATCTCTACTCTAGATTTAAAGAGTGGGTATTGGCAAATACCCCTAAAGGTCAACAGAGACTGTACAGCTTTCACAGTGCCCTGACGCGGGTTATTCCATTGGAAAGTCATGCCCTTCGGCCTACACTCCGCATCCGCCACTTTCTAGAGGGCTTTAGATAGCGTGATTGGACCCAAAATGGAACCACATGACTTCGCTTATCTAGACGATATTATCGTAATCGGAAATACGCTCGAGGAACATCTCTCACACCTGCATCAAGTCTTTCGACGTCTACGAAAAGCCAATTTAAGAATAAACCGAGACAAATGTCGTTTCTTCAAAAAAACGGATCCAATTTCTAGGTCACGTTGTCAGCGAGGATGGTATCCATCCTGACCCCGAAAAGGTAGCAACCAATGTCAAGGAGTTACGTCGATGTCTCGGTATTGCCTCTTGGTATCGTCGGTTCGTACCCAGCTTCTCTGACACGGTGCAACCTATCACGAAGTTGTTAAAAAAGGGTTTGAGCTGGTTTTGGAAACTGGAACAACAACAGGCGTTCGATGCTCTCAAGAGCTTGTCCGGATTTTGCTGTAAAGACTGATGCCAGCGACGTTGGCCCCAGCGCAATGCTCACTCAGAGTATCGACGGTGTGGAAAGAGTCATTGCTTACGCTAGTCGACGTCTCTTGGAGGCGGAGGAAAATTATTCGACTACTGAGAAAGAATGCCTAGCAATAGTCTGGGCAATCAGGAAATATCGTTGCTATTTGTAAGGCTATCGCTTTGATGTAATCATTGACAATATGGTTTTGAAGTGGCTAAACTCAATAGAAAATCCCACGGGGCGTGTGGCCAGATGAGCGCTAAAGTTGCAACAATACGAGTTCGAGGTACATTATAGAGGAGGTAAGCTGAACGTTTGGATGTTCTGCACTTGGCGCGACAAGAGGATCCGGAATGTAAATGGTGGCTAAAGCTCCGACAGCAGGTAATAGAACGCACGGTGGACTTTTCAGGATATGTAATCGAGAACGGGCAGATTTATCGGCGACGAGACCCACACCCGAATGACTACGTGACACAGAGGTACTATTGGCCTAGCCTCTTCCGCGACGTAGCCCATTACATTAGATGCTGCCTCACCTGCTTGCAGTTTAAACCGGCGCAAATGAAACCAGCTGGCAAAATGCTCACCCGTCAAGTCACGAAGTCTTTCGAAACCGTGTGTACTGATTTTATAGGGCCTTTGCCACGTTCTAAGCAAGGTAATACGATGCTACTAGTTTTCCTGGATTTATATAGTAAATGGGTTGAGATGGTAGCACTTCGTAATTCCACTTCGGCCGCTTTGGAGAAGGCATTTCGTGAGAGGATCTGGGCCCGATTCGGCAACCCTCGCACTCTCGTGAGCGATAATGGTACCCAGTTCAGTAGCAAGGTTTTCAAAAACTTTTGCAAAACGTCTGGAATTACACTCCAGCAAACCGCCCCATGTTCTCCACAGCAGAATCCTACCGAACGAGCAAACCGAACCATCAAGACCATGATTGCGCAATACTTGGAGAATGGGCAGAACTCTTCGGAGCAATGGCTTCCAGAACTAACACTAGCGATCAACTCAAGCGTCAACGACACCACCGGATTCAGTCCAGCTTACATCATATTAGGTCGGGAACCCCGTATGCCCGGCGCCCTTTATGACCAACTAACAGATGTCTCCGGTAACGAACCCTCTAGTCCTGACGAGATCGTCCGAAGAATGGAAAATATTTTCAAGCTTGTACATGAGAATCAACTCAACGCTACCCAGAATCAAAAGAAATACTACGATCTGAGGCGACGCGGCTGGCGTCCGAGCATCGGGAGCATGGTCATGCTCAAGCAACATGTGCTGTCTAATGCTAATGAAGGGTTCAACGCCAAACTGGCGCCTAAGTATAAAGGGCCGTATAAAATAATCAAGTTTCGTTCCAGCAAGGCGGTAGCCCACCAAAAGACCCGGTCCGGCTTTGCCACGTAGAGCTGGAGAACTGGACCACCCGATTTGTGTTCGCTTAGAAAGACATTGAAGAATCTAATATGGGGATTATTACATATATCACAGCAGAGTATGATTAACAGAGTCAAAGGTGACGTCAGTGAATACGGATTCCCGGAGAGAAGGAAAATAACCCAGTCTTCATTCGTTGAATTCAAAATATGAACTGATTTTATTTAAAAACTCTTAAACTCTAAGAAGCAACAATTGTTCTTAAAAATACTTATCCTAATGTCCCACATTTTCGGGGGTTGAAAATTGTTTATATTTCATGCTCAGCGCTGGTTACTTGATACTGCGCCGCTGTTAAATCTCAAGTGTTTTCCACAGAGTGTGGATGCATGTTTTGTTTGGTATTAAGCAATAATTGTCATATGAATTTTATGATTTACTTATGTTTTTGTTTCGTTTTGTATATTTCATTGGTGCATCTGATTTGGTGAAGCCATCTCAGATGAACACGATGTTTATTCTTAAACATTCTGCAAAGGGCCACCAAATGCGGCGTTTTGGACTTCATTATACCCTTGCAAAAAGGTATATTAATTTTGGTCAGAAGTGTGCAACGCATAGAAGGAAGCATCTCCGACCATATAAAGTATATATATTCTTGATCAGCACGACGAGACGAGTTCAAATAACCATGTCCGTCCGTGCGTCCGTCCGTCCGTCTGTCCGTCCGTCTGGATCGAACCACTATATCATATAGCTCCCATACAGACGGCAAAGTCACGAACAGTGACTTTTCTCAATAAGTACCATAAAGTTGGTATTGGTCAGTTTTGTGTTCTTATTAATAATTCTGCCAAATTTGATTAAGATCGGGTGACTATATCATATAGCTCCCATACAAACGGCAAAGTCACGAACAGTGACTTTTCTCAATAACTTCGTTAATTTTTAAGCTCTTGTCGTGAAATTTAATATAAGTAAGTTTATTGTAACTATAAACCACTGTGCCAAATTTGATCAAGATCGGGTGACTATATCATATAGCTTCCATAGGAACGATCTGTCAAAAACAGTGACTTGTGTCAATAACGTCGTTACGGTACGCGTGGGAATAGAATAAACAAAAACGCGGAACACAAATTTTTACCAATTAAATATTATTCGATTTTTTCCTCAACGTGACCCTTCAACATATATACCCCACAAAGTGCCTGCCAACCTAGGGTATACAGAACAGCTACTTTTGGTCGTTTGCTTTGTGACGGTCTTTGGCACATGAGCTTGCAGCTGTGCTGGTATACTGCAGTTAAGCGGTACTTATGTATGCACGTATGTATGTATGTATATAGGCTGAAGGGGTAGCGGGTTTTGTTCGCGGTGATGGAAAAGTTGAATGTTTTTGCCGGCTCGAGGTGGAGCTACACGTCACAGTGTGCGGACGTGTAAAACTAATTGCCCTGAAGACGACCACCGATGAGTGGTCGAAATATATCGGAACGAAATTAAGAACAAACTGTGTTTTTTATTTTTGTTTTTATTCCCACAACATCTGACCTCGAGCCGGCAAAAACATTCAACTTTAAACAACAAAAAGGTCGCAAAAATCAACATATAAGGTGATGGAAAAATATATTTTTGTGCGAAAAAATTAGAAATTTTTGTGCAATATATGTATGGATATGTATATAAGATACGTTTACTCCCATTATTATATCAACCCTACCAGGTTTATTGAAGGTAGGATCAGCTAGCACGTAAGTTTGCCATTTTGACATATCCACATTTGCTATTTTTAATGGAAGATCTTTCATTAACTTTGGCAAGACAATTGCCTCAATCTTTAGATGTCCTTTCCAAGGATTTCGCGTCTTTACATCTATTTTTACCTTATATTTTGATTTATTAGATTTTATTGAGGACACGCCACTTATTTCTGTATATTGTTTAATTTTAGGAGTTTTATTATTTGAGCGGCCTTTTCAGACAAAATGGTGCTCTGTGAACCACAATTAATAAGGGCTTTTAGAGTTTTATATCCTCCATTTACATTTTTTACTTGTATTAAAGATGTGGCCAACAGTGTTGGTTGTGCGGTTACACAAGTATTTACTCTCTCCTGTTCTTCTTCAAAATGGAGTAAGGTATGGTGTTCCTTACTGCACAATGAACAGACCATTTCATTAGTGCACACCTTATTGCTTGAATGGTTCAAGCATCTTATGCAAAGCTGCACTTTTTTGGCTGCCTCATACCGTTCAATAGGTGTCAAACCTTTAAACTCATAGCACTTATACGCATTGTGCCCGGCAATTTTGCAAATCGGACATTTATCTTCGACTTCCGCATAATTTAAAAACGTTTGTAGCGGTTTTTTCTCTTCTTTACTCATGGCACTTAGCAAGCAATATCTTTGCTCCAAGTATTCCATGACATCAGATAGCATTTGAATTTGTCTTGTTTTTCTAATCTGACTCTCATACAATTGTAGAGCCTCTCTGTCAAATTTCCTTAGTAGTATTAGTAGTGCGAATATGACGTCAACTTCATCGGACAAACTTGCTTTTATTTTAATTAAGTAAACTGACTCATAAACTATGTCAATCACTCCTTTAACACTTTTTGCGGAATCATTGTTGATTATCGGTAAATCAACGATCCGACTTAATTGTTCCGAAAATACCCTCCGATTATTTTCATACCGCTTGTTTAACAATGCCCAAGCGGCACTATAATTGTCAGCTGAACCTGACAATAGATGGGCTACCATGCTCCTTGCTTCGCCCTTTAACGCGGATTTTAAATAATTGAATTTAAAAGCAGGACTTATGGATACAAGTCCTGCTGTAGGATTCCCTTTTTTCAATCAGTTCCGCAAATAATTCCACAACCTGGTCCCATTCTCTAGGATCTCCAGAAAATGTGGGTACCTGTATTTTCGGCAACACCGGTAGTTGGCCTCTCACCGTTACATTCTCAATCTTACTTTCCTTATTGTTTATTTTCATTTCTAACACTGATACAGAATTCCGAACATCGAATTCTAAATCCTCCATAGTACTTTTAAATTTTGCATCTTTCAACACAATCTGGCACGCCTGTACTTTCTCCCATAAATAATTGATCTTATGTTATGCATGCCTCATTATCTATACTGCGTAAATCTTTGGTTACCCTATCCAAATATTCCTGGAGCTATCTCGTGGTTACCACTAGCGTTTTCATTACTGGAGGTCTCATTCCCTGCTTCAACTAACACCGTCTTACTGACTCTGCTGCAGCTATTATTTTTATGTAAGTATGTTTGACAATCAATTGATTTTTTTATATTTATCCGCTTTTTTTTTTGAGAAAGAGAGAAAAAAAATATCTCAAATGTGTCTTGCACAGTGAGCCAGAGACGAAATATATATCAGATATACATTTCATTTTTCAATGAAAGAAGTTTTTTTTTTAATCTCCAACCACATTGTTAGTAAAAGCCTATCAAGGAGTTAGTAATTCGGAAGTTGCACTTTCCTGCTTCAACTTGCTTATAGAGGCTTATATTTAAATTATTTAATAAGGCAAGTTAAGGCTTGCGCATTTCTGCGGCCCCCTTGCGTTTCTTCGCTCTTCGGCGAAGTTCAGCTTTCAGTTGGTCAGCACGCTCTATACAGCGTTGTCGGTCCTCTTAGCACTGGGTCTACTCGCTATAGGGTGAGTCAAATGGTCCAGGGCAGTCCTTCACCGGTGTGTTCTTTTTTTTTGCTGTGTCGTTGCTCAGCTGCTGTTGCCCAGGGCCTATGAGCTCAGGTGGTCCCGGTGCCGGTCATCGCACCAGATTTTCTCGTCTTAGCAGCCTCTTTTTTGTAACTATCTTGCTGCTCTGCTGCTGTTTGTAGTTGCCGACTAGCAACTACATATACACTTTTAACTTTTTTTTTTCGATATTAGGGCTTCGAATACGCCACACACCAATTCTGTAATTATTTTTTTGACGCCGCCGAAATTATTGGAGTTGCTCGACTAGCCAAACTGCCTTATTTAACTCGGTCGCACGCACTTTTTATATATTAAGCAATATTTTGCTTTTTGTTTTTATACTCTGTCTCTTACCACTGGTGGGGGAGAATAGAGTTATTTTAATTTTGCAACCTTTATCTGATTTTAGCATTTACACTTACATAAGAATTCAGACTCAAGGCACTGATTCACCCTATGAGTCTGAGTCTGAGTCTGATTCACCCCCACCACTGGTGGGGGAAAACTACAGAGTTCCTTTTTTCGAAGGACCAAAATGGATCCGGCTCGAATGAATAGGGATTCCCGGAGAGAAGAAAAAGAATCAGTCTTCATTCGTTGAATTCAAAATATGAACTGATTTTATTTGAAAACTCTTAAACTCTAAGAAGCAACAATTGTTCTTAAAAATACTTATTCTAATGTCCCAAGTTTTCGGGGGTTGAAAATTGTTTATATTTCATGCTCAGCGCTGGTTACTTGATACCGCGCCGCTGTTATAATCTTAAGTGTTTTCCACAGAGTGTGGATGCATGTTTTGCATGGTATTAAGCAATAATTGTCATATGAATTTTATGATTTACTTTTGTTTTTGTTTCGTTTTGAATATTTCATTGGTGCATCTGATTTGTTGAAGCCATCTCAGATGAACACGATGTTTATTCTTAAACATTCTGCAAAGGGCCGCCAAATGCGACGTTTTGGATTTTATTTTTATAGTTAGTTAGTTATCTTATGCATGACCAGTTACATGATGGACGTTCAACCTAGGCAATCTGATATACCAATTCTGCCGTATGTGTTACTGAGTTGGCTTCTACTTGTTTTTTATAATATTTGGCATATTACCTAATGATTTCTGATGTGTATTACTGTGCTGACTTCTAGCCTTTTTATAAGCTGGAAAATTTAAAAAAGAACTATCTTTCCTTTTTGAATTGTACCAATGTGATCTTCGCTTCACCATTTTTAAATATCGCTGACTGCCAAAACTTGAGTGGTTATTCTGGCTATCATTAAATGTCTTTTTATAAATATTTTGCCATATCTTTCTTTTTGGTTCTATAGTTTCGGACAATTTGTTACCGGAATCTATTTTGATATTATTTTTTAGATAATCATTATCTAATTGCCTTCTGAATATTCTCATTTTGTACTGGCTCTGGGATATATACTTTTGCTCATCCAATTTTCACTTTACCTCCAATGTGAGGTCCTGCCGGGGGCCATAAATTTATTTTTTGAGTTTTGCTGTTGCATTTTTTTGGAATTGTGTTATTTTTATTTTGTAATTTATCTTTCCTCTCCCAACGTTGTTCACTACAGATTTATTCTGATTTGATTTGGTGCATCCCGAGACGATCCAACCAAATTGAGTATTTCGGCCTAGCAGGCCATCAATCTTTGTAATACCCCTTTTTAAGATTTGGGTATATACGTTTACTCCCATTATTATATCAACCCTACCAGGTTTATTGAAGGTAGGATCAGCTAGCACGTAAGTTTGCCATTTTGACATATCCACATTTGCTATTTTTAATGGAAGATCTTTCATTAACTTTGGCAAGACAATTGCCTCAATCTTTAGATGTCCTTTCCAAGGATTTCGCGTCTTTACATCTATTTTTACCTTCTATTTTGATTTATTAGATTTTATTGAGGACACGCCACTTATTTCTGTATATTGTTTCATTTTAGGTAGTTTTATTATTTAAGCGGCCTCTTCAGACAAAATGGTGCTCTGTGAACCACAATCAATAAGGGCTTTTAGAGTTTTATATCCTCCATTTACATTTTTTACTTGTATTAAAGATGTGGCCATCAGTGTTGGTTGTGCGGTTACACAAGTATTTACTCTCTCCTGTTCTTCTTCAAAATGGAGTAAGGTATGGTGTTCCTTACTGCACAATGAACAGACCATTTCATTAGTGCACACCTTATTGCTTGAATGGTTCAAGCATCTTATGCAAAGCTGCACTTTTTTGGCTGCCTCATACCGTTCAATAGGTGTCAAACCTTTAAACTCATAGCACTTATAATTATTATTATAATTTACAACAGTTTGTAGCGGTTTTTTCTCTTCTTTGCCCATGGCACTTAGCGAGCAATATCTTTGCGCCAAGTATTCCATGACATCAGATAGCATTTGAATTTTTCTTGTTTTTCTAATCTGACTCTCATACAATTGTAGAGCCTCTCTGTCAAATTTCCTTAGTAGTATTTGTGCGAATATGACGTCAACTTCATCGGACAAAATTGCTTTTATTTTAATTAAGTAAACTGACTCATTAACTATGTCAATCACTCCTTTAACACTTTTTGCGGAATCATTGTTGATTATCGGTAAATCAACGATCCGACTTAATTGTTCCGAAAATACCCTCCGATTATTTTCATACCGCTTGTTTAACAATGCCCAAGCGGCACTATAATTGTCAGCTGAACCTGACAATAGATGGGCTACCATACTCCTTGCTTCGCCCTTTAACGCGGATTTTAAATAATTGAATTTAAAAGCAGGACTTATATCCTCCCTTTTTTCAATCAGTTCCGCAAATAATTCCACAAACAGGTCCCATTCTCTAGGGTCTCCAGAAAATGTGTGTACCTGTATTTTCGGCAACACCGGTAGTTCGCCTCTCACGGTTACATTCTCAATCTTACTTTCCTTATTGTTTATTTTCATTTCTAACACTGATACAGAATTCCGAAAATCGAATTCTAAATCCTCCATAGTATTTTTAAATTTTGCATCTTTCAACACAATCTGGCACGCCTGTACTTTCTCTCATAAATAATTGATCTTATTAATATATGTTATGCATGCCCCATTGCCTGTTGAATTATTTATAGTGCGTAAATCTTTGGCTACCCTATCCAAATATTCCTGGAGCTGTCGGACTCTATCCATAAATATCTCGTGATTACCACTAGCGTTTTCATTACTGGAGGTCGCATTCCCACGCGACTCTCCTTTGCTATCATCAAACATTTCTGACATATTCGCTTCTGCTTCAACTAACACCGACTTACTAGTGCCTGGTTTTTCTGACTCTCCTGCAGCTATTATTTTTATGTAAGTATGTTTGACAATCAATTGATTTTTATACCCTTGCAAAAAGGGTATATTAATTTTGGTCAGAAGTGTGCAACGCATAGAAGGAAGCATCTCCGACCATATAAAGTATATATATTCTTGATCAGCACGACGAGACGAGTTCAAATAGCCATGTCCGTCCGTCCGTCTGTCCGTCCGTCTGTCCATCCGTCTGGATCGATGCGAACTCCTCTTAGACCCTTAGAGCTACAGAGCTGATGCATGTAGGCTTGCATATACTGCAGGGTTTGTATATCTCAGATTCAGCCGGATCGGACCACTATATAATATAGCTCCCATACAAACGTCAAAGTCACGAACAGTGACTTTTCTCAATAACTTCGTTATTTTCTGAGCTATCGTCATGAAATTTAATAATGGTAAGTTTATTGCACCTATAAACAACTGTGCCAAATTTGATCAAGATCGGGTGACTATGTCATATACCTCACATAGGAACGATCGGTCGAAAACAGTGACTTTTGTCAATAACTTCGTTACTTTTAATGGGATTGCTTTCAAATTCAACACATTGCTCACATTTCAGATATACATTTCATTTTTTAATAAAAGAAGTTTTTTTTTTAATCTCCAACCACATTGTTAGTAAAAGCCTATCAAGGAGTTAGTAATTCGCAAGTTGCACTTTCCTGCTTCAACTTGCTTATTTAATAAGGCAAGTTAAGGCTTACGCATTTCTGGGGCCCCCTTGCGTTTCTTCGCTCTTCAGCTTTCAGTTGGTCAGCACGCTCTATGCAGCGTTGTCGGTCCTCTTAGCACTGGGTCTACTCGCAAATGGTCCAGGGCAGTCCTTTTTTTTTTTTTTGCTGTGTCGTTGCTCAGCTGCTGTTGTCCAGGGCCTATGAGCTCAGGTGGTCCCGGTGCCGGTCATCGCACCAGATTTTCTCGTCTTAGCAGCCTCTTTTTTGCAACTATCTTATTGCTCTGCTGCTGTTTGTAGTTGCCGACTTGCAACTACATATACACTTTTAACTTTTTTTTTTCGATATTAGGGCTTCGAATACGCCACACACCAATTCTGTAATTATTTTTTTGACGCCGCCGAAATTATTGGAGTTGCTCGACTAGCCAAACTGCCTTATTTAACTCGGTCGCACGCACTTTTTATATATTAAGCAATATTTTGCTTTTTGTTTTTATACTCTGTCTCTTACCACTGGTGGGGGAGAACAGAGTTATTTTATTTTTGCAACCTTTAGCTGATCTTAGCATTTACACTTACATAAGAATTCAGACTTAAAGGCACTGATTCACCCTCTGAGTCTCTTACCACTGGTGGGGGAAAACTACAGAGTTCCTTTTTTCGAAGGACCAAAATGGATCCGGCTCGAATGAATAGGGATTCCCGGAGAGAAGAAAAAGAATCAGTCTTCATTCGTTGAATTCAAAATATGAACTGATTTTATTTGAAAACTCTAAAACTCTAAGAAGCAACAATTGTTCTTAAAAATACTTATTCTAATGTCCCAAGTTTTCGGGGGTTGAAAATTGTTTATATTTCATGCTCAGCGCTGGTTACTTGATACCGCGCCGCTGTTATAATCTTAAGTGTTTTCCACAGAGTGTGGATGCATGTTTTGTATGGTATTAAGCAATAATTGTCATATGAATTTTATGATTTACTTTTGTTTTTGTTTGTTTTGAATATTTCATTGGTGCATCAGATTTGGTGAAGCCATCTCAGATGAACACGATGTTTATTCTTAAACATTCTGCAAAGGGCCGCCAAATGCGACGTTTTGGATTTTATTTTTATAGTTAGTTAGTTATCTTATGCAAATTATTATTAATATTATTATTAGTAAGATAACTATTGTTAAAGAAGCATGACCAGTTACATGATGGACGTTCAACCTAGTCAATCTGATATTCCTTTACTATTGTCACTGACTTCTCATTCTTACCAATTCTGCCGTATGTATTACTGAGTTGGCTTCTACTTGTTGTTTATAATATTTGGCATATTACCTAATGATTTCTGTTTCGGGATATTTACCCACTCCTGATGTGTATTACTGTGCTGACTTCTAGCCTTTTTATAAGCTGGAGAATTTAAAAAAGAACTATCTTTCCTTTTTGAATTGTACCAATGTGATCTTCGCTCCCCCATTTTTAAATATCGCTGACTGCCAAAACTTGAGTGGTTATTCTGGCTATTATTAAATGTCTTTTATAAATTGCCATATCTTTCATTTTGGTACTATAGTTTCGGACAATTTGTTACCGGAATCTATTTTGATATTATTTTTTAGATCTTGTTTTTGTCTCTGATCCCACTGTTAGTGCTGTATCACAAACACAGCCCCTAGTGAAGCCTGAAGATACTTATCACCCTACCATTGAAATTACTATTTCTTACAATTCCGTTAATAATTCATTCAATAACATCTCAAATTCTCGTCGCAGATGTTTTCGTAAAACAAATTTCAATCTTCTTAACAGCCTTATTTTCTCTTTTGATTGGTCATTTCTATTTGAGTGCTGTGATATAGATTGTGCAGTAAATTTTTTCTACTCTGCTCTTAATTCTCTAATTGATAAATGCGTTCCTTATGTGAATGTCTCTACCGTCTCCAGTGCGCCAGTCTGGTTCACACGTAGGCTCTCTAATCTCCGTAACATTAAATCGAGATATTTTAAAAGATTTAAAAAAACTGGTTCGCGACTTGACTATGCAAATTATTGTGTAGCCAAATCTCAATTTTGCCTTTTAAATACTCAATGCTACAATAATTATATCGTTCGCTGTAAGGTTGAATTTTATAAGAACCCCAAAAGATTTTATAACTTTGTTAATTCCAAAAGACGAAGAAATTTACTACCTTCCACCTTCAGACTTAATGACCAGACTGCTAATTGTGATTCAGATATTGCAGATCTGTTTGCTAAATTCTTTCAGTCGACTTATTCTTCTACTGCTTCGGATCCCACACCTTATCCCTTCACAATTCCACATTTAAATTGTATGTTTTTTCCTAATATTACTGAAGACTGTATTATCTCTAGCTTGTCATCTATGACGTCTTCCTTCGTACCCGGGCCTGATAATATACCTAGTTGCATCCCTAAAATGTGTTCGATTTCCCTATCTAAGCCTTTATCTCGGTTATTCTTTATATCGAGTGAGACTTGTCGCTTCCCTGATATTTGGAAGGAGTCTTTTATTATTCCGCTTTTTAAAAAGGGTAACAAATCGGATATTTCTAACTACTGTGGCATTGCCAAACTTTCGGCAATCCTAAGCTGTTTGACAAAATTATTACGTCTTCCCTTCAACACCTATCCAGATCCATTATTTCTCCTTGTCAGCATGGCTTCATGAAAGGTGGTTCGTCGCTTACCAACCTTTTAGAATTGACTACCCTTGTACACCATGGCTTCCGTAAAAAGTGTCAAACTAATGTTATTTATACTGACTTTAGTAAGGCTTTCGATACGGTTGATCATTCCTTGCTTCTCATGAAACTTAACATCATGGGTTTTTCCCCGAAACTATTGGCTTGGTTAAAGTCGTATCTTATTGGCAGAACCCAAAAGGTGTCTTTTCGTTCCTCGATATCTAAAACTGTTCGAGTTACGTCAGGTGTCCCCCAAGGCAGTCATCTGGGCCCACTGTTATTTACCTTGTTTATAAACGATTTGCCTTTGGCCTTGGCTCATTCACGCGTGCTCATGTTTGCGGATGACGTGAAGATTTGCTATTCATATAATGATCCTTCTTTCCAACAGTACTTGCAATCAGATCTCGATGCGTTCTGTGTTTGGTGTCACGTTAATAAATTACACCTTAATGCCTCTAAATGCTCTTTTATGACTTTCAGTCGTTTGTCGCCGTTCCTAGCTCAATACTCTATTAAGTCTGTTCTGTTAGATTGTGTACCATCATTTAAAGACTTAGGCGTTATGTTTGACCCAAAACTTTCTTTTAATATTCATATATCTTCAATTGTTAATAGAGCATGCAGTCTTCTTGGCTTCATTAAACGTTGGGCCAAAGAATTTGATGATCCATATGTGACAAAGGTTTTATACACTTCGTTAGTTCGCCCTACTCTAGAATATTGCTCACCAGTGTGGAACCCTCAATATGATGTTCACCAGCGTAGTATTGAATCGGTACAGAAGCAATTCCTTAAGTTTGCGTTACGCGGTCTTAATTGGGACCCGAATCTTCGCCTACCTTCTTATTCTGACAGACTTCTTCTTATTAATCTTCGTTCACTTTACAACCGTAGGCTCGTATTTGGGATTCTCTTTCTACATAAAGTAGTCAACGGCGAAGTCAGTTCTACCAATTTACTAGATACGCTATATTTTTGTGTTCCCTCACGTCGGACCAGAAACTTTTTTCCTCTTCACCTTAGTAGATGTTTGACTAACTACTCTCTTCACGAACCTCTTCGTGTTCTTTGCCAATCTTTTAACAACCTTTCTCACCTTATTTCTCCTCATCTATCTGTCACTTCTCTTCGCGCTATACTTTTTAATTATCTACAGCGTAACCGCTGAAAGTATTCTGGACTGGATATTTGATTGGCTGCAACTCATCCCTGACCACATTGGCTGTGAATCGGGGCATAGCTGGCACCTTGTTGCAAATAAAACACCTCCATCGGGTCGGGGATGTTGTGCATATAGCTAAGCTACCTTAATGAATTAATTACTATTTGTATTTTAGCTTAAGCTTTTTCGTCGACTGCTGACTTAGTTGAAATAAATAAATAAATAAATAAAATAAAAAAAACAGATAATCATTATCTAATTGCCTTCTGAATATTCTCATTTTGTACTGGCTCTGGGATATATACTTTTGCTCCGCCAATTTTCACTTTACCTCCAATATGAGGTCCTGCCGGGGGCCATAAATTTATTTTTTGAGTTTTGCTGTTGCATTTCTTTGGAATTGTGTTATTTTTATTTTGTAATTTACCTTTCCTCTCCCAACGTTGTTCAAAACCTGTGACATCTATTGCAGTTGCCACTACAGATTTATTCTGATTTGATTTGGTGCATCCCGAGACGATCCAACCAAATTGAGTATTTCGGCCTAGCATGCCATCAATCTTTGTAATTCCCTTTTTTAAGATTTGGGTATATACGTTTATTCCCATTATTATATCAACCCTACCAGGTTTATTGAAGGTAGGATCAGCTAGCACGTAAGTTTGCCATTTCGACATATCCACATTTGCTATTTTTAATGGAAGAGCTTTCATTAACTTTGGCAACACAATTGCCTCAACCCTTAGATGTCCTTTCCAAGGATTTCGCGTCTTTACATCTATTTTTACCTTATATTTTGATTTATTAGATTTTATTGAGGACACGCCACTTATTTCTGTATACTGTTTAATTTTAGGTAGTTTTAATATTTGAGCGCCCTCTTCAGACAAAATGGTGCTCTGTGAACCACAATCAATAAGGGCTCTTAGAGTCTTATATCCTCCATTTACATTTTTTACTTGTATTAAAGCTGTAGCTGTGTTGGTTGTGCGGTTACACAAGTATTTACTCTCTCCTGTTCTTCTTCAAAATGGAGTAAGGTATGGTGTTCCTTACTGCACAATGAACAGACCATTTCATTAGTGCACACCTTATTGCTTGAATGGCTCCTTTAACACTTTTTGCGGATTCATTGTTGATCCTCGGTAAATCAACGATCCGACTTAATTGTTCGGAAAATACCCTCCGATTACTTTCATATCGCTTGTTTAATAATTCCCAAGCGGGAACCTGACAATTGATGGGCTTCGCCTCTCACGGTTACATTCTCATCTTTCAAATTTTTCTGATCGTTCATTTTCATTTCTAGCATTGATAATGAATTTTGGACGTCGAATTCTAAACCCTCCATAGTATTCTTAAATTTTGCATCACTTGTTAATACTTGGCATGCCCGTACCTTCTCCCATAAATAATTTATTTTATTAGTATACATTATCCATGTCCCATTTCCTGTTGATTTCAACTCGGTACCACCTCCAAATATTCCTGAAGCTGTCAGACGCTATCCATAAATATCTCCTGTTTATCACTTCCGTTTTCATGACTAGAGGTCGCATTCCCGCGCGACTCTCCTTTGCTATCATCAAACATTTCTGACATATCTGCTTCTGCTTCAACTAACACTGACTTACTAGTGCCTGGTTTTTCTGACTCTCCTGTAGCTATTATTTTGCCAACTATCTTTAAAACCTCTTCATGTACTTTATCTCCGTAGTACTGATGGTCGAAACCCCCTGTTGGAGCAATTTCTCATGGTTAGGCATCCATCGGCTACTAATAACATTTACTTCCTCAATCACCTTGCTAGTAATGTTTCTGGGATCTAGTGCTTCCAACTACCTTCACATGGTATGCAACTCTACCTGCTTCTCTAGCAATTTCACAGTCTTATTAGTGAACATTTTATCTTGTGCGAATATTAGGATATCGATATAAATATATAATAATACAAATAGATAGATGTACTTATAACTATCTTAATTTATATCTTATCTGATGATCCTGTTGACAACGTTCGCCACTGTTGTCCGTTAAGTAGGGTTTGCCAAGTATGTTTTGCCGATATTCTGCTGCTGCTTGTCTGCCAATGGGTAGGGTTTGATGATAGTTTGCTGGTGTTGCTCAGCTCCTGTTGTCCAGGGCCTATGGGCTCAGGCGGTACCGGCGCCGGTCATCGCACCAGATTTTCTCGTATTAGCAGCCTCTTCTTTGCAACTATCTTGTTTTCTGCTGCTGTTTGTAGTTGCCGACTTGTAACTACATATACACTTTTTACTTTAACTTTTTTTTCAATATTAGGGCTTCGAATACGCCACACACCAATTCTGTAACTAATTTTTTTTTGCCGCCGCCGAAATTATTGGAGTTGCTCGACTAGCCAAACTGCCTTATTTAACTCGGTCGCACGCACTTTTTATTTATTAAGCAATATTTTGCTTTTTGTTTTTATACTCTGTCTCTTACTGAATAGGGAATCCCGGAGAGAAGGAAAATAACCCAGCCTTCATTCGTTAAATTCAAAATATGAACTGATTTTATTTAAAAACTCTTAAACTCTAAGAAGCAACAATTGTTCTTAAAAATACTTATTCTAATGTCCCACTTTTTCGGGGGTTGAAAATTGTTTATATTTCATGCTCAGCGCTGGTTACTTGATACCGCGCCGCTGTTAAATCTCAAGTGTTTTCCACAGAGTGTGGATGCATGTTTTTTTTGGTATTAAGCAATAATTGTCATATGAATTTTATGATTTACTTATGTTTTTGTTTCGTTTTGTATATTTCATTGGTGCATCTGATTAGGTGAAGCCAGTTCAGATGAACACGATGTTTATTCTTAAACACTTATTACTGGTGGGGGAAAAAAAGAGTTATTTTATTTTTGCTGATCAAGAATATATATACTTTTTATGGTCGGAGATGCTTCCTTCTATGCGTTGCACACTTCTGGTCAAAAATAATATACCCTTTTTGCAAGGGTATAAAAACACCTAAATGCATTTGTTATTATAAATTTGTAATATTTGTTTTACTGGTGTATGGTATACCTAAGTCGTCGGGGCGACTTACTTATTTCATTTATACTTATGTTGGGATGACGAAATAATTAAGGTACAATAATGCTGCAATTGAGATGTTATTATTTTGTCAAATGCTTTGGGTATGGCAGACAATTTAGAAATGCCCCTATAATTGGAGGCAATTTATTGGAAACCTAAGAGTTGGTTTTCCGCGACGGGGTAGCAGTGCATACCCATTGAATAAAAAGTTGATCAACTAGGCGATCACTTTGTCAAAAACATTTAACATCGATTTGTGTCAACGAGGCGAGCAAATCATAAAATTCTTTCCTTGCCCATAGCCATCAAAGTGTAAAAACGTTTTATCCAAAAAGTCTAATTTTTGCGAAAGAACGGTCTTCAATATTACCATAGGATATAACGAACTTTTTGATGAAAGTGACTATATTCCACCGATCATTTCTATGGGAGCTATATGATATAGTTACCCGATCTATACCAAATTCGGCACAGTCATTAACAGGTATATTTAACTATCATATGTTTAATTTAAAAGCAATCCCATTAAAAGTAACGAAGTTATTGACAAAAGTCACTGTTTTCGACCGATCGTTCCTATGGGAGGTATATGAAATAGTCGCCCGATCTTGCTCAAATTTTTGCGCCGTTGTTTATAGGTGTAATCGACTGACCAATATTAAATTTCATGACGATAGCTCAGAAAATAGCAAAGTTATTGAGAAAAGTCACTGTTCGTGACTTTGACGTTTGTATGATATAGTGGTCCGATCCGGCTGAATCTGAAATATGCAATTTCTCTCTGTAGCTCTAACGGTCTAGGAGGAGTTCGCATCGATCCAGACGGACGGACGGACCGTCCGTGACCAAAATTAATATACCCTTTTTGCAAGGGTATAAAAACTGGTTTCACTGTTGTGGCATGTATCAGTGTAGAAGAATAGGTATATTGGAAATAAAATATAACTATTGTTAAAACACTAATCAAAAGACGACTTCGATTTGTTTCTTATTCTTATTTGTGCTACACTTGACCAATATTAGGAACGAGTCGGAGCGTTCCATGTCTTTGACGGAATAAATAAACTCTCATCGGGTCAAGTACTAGAACAAATAAGCAATTACATAAGAATAAAAAAAAAACAATGAGGAGTTTTATAAGCAGCAGACAGAACGAGGAGAAGCAATTCAGGCTTTCATTCGGAATACCAAAAAGGATTCCTTCGCCAGAAAAATGGAGCCATCTTATTTCGAGGAGAAACTTGAGCTCCTCGAATACATTTGGGAGAACTTCGAGAAAAGTCAGCAGGAGTTAATGGAAAAATTAAACAACGTTGCAACAGAAGATGAATACTTTGTAACGGACTATTTCAGCAAAATGAAGGCGGTTATAACTAATATAGTGGAAGATTGGAAGGACCATTTGGCAAAAATAAAATTAGAGAGACAAGCTCGCTAACGAGAGGAAGAGCGAGTAGGGATCAAACCACTGGTTCGCAAACAAAGTGCGCTGCTGGATTCATTGTCCAGGACATTAAGTCAAATTGTGCCTGAACAAAAAATTAATTACAAATCGGTAGTCGACAAATTATGGAGACAAATTAAAGAAATCCATTATGAGACTCATCGGCTAGCAGAAAATCTAGCCGAAGACGGATATAATATAGCTACGTTTGTGGCCGCAGAAAATACAATGCTAAAATTCTGTGTGGCACCAGCAGAAAATGCAGTGATACAATCACCGCCTGTATTGCAATCGATACAATAAATGCAACTACCCAAAATTCCCATTCCAAATTTGATGGGGATTATCTGAAATGCCAACAATTTCATGACATCTATAAAAAGGTGGTTCATGACTCAAATGTATCCACAATAGAGAAAATGCGGTACTTAAAATCAAACCTTTCTGGAGAAGCAGAGAGATTGATACGGAACCTGGAATTAACAGAAGCCAATTACAACACTGACTGGTCGGTGTTGCAGGAATGATTTAATAACAAAAGAGTTCTAGTAACAGCCATACTGGCAAAGCTGTTTGATCAACCAAATGTGAGATATGACGCAGCTTCTATAAAGAATTAGCATGATAACATTTTTGAATCATTGCAAACCTTAAAAAATGTAGGCGTCAATATGGATTCGTCAGATGCTGTCATAATGTTCCATATGACAAGGAAATTGGATAGATTCAACCACGAAGTAAAGGATTTCCTATCATTCTTGGAACAGCGCTTTCTAACATTAGAGACGAAAATCGCAGTATTGAAAAACTAAATCCAAGGAAGACATGCGCAACAGCATCTGGGACAAATAGTTCCCTGTGTCCTTTCTCCGAGAAGGCAAAGGACAAACTATTCCAATGTGAAAAATTTAAAAAAAAAATCCGTAGCAGAGCGGCTTAATTGGGTGCAGAGACACAAATTGTGTGTCAATTGCTTCGAACCGGACCACATGACAAAATATTGCTCTTGGAGGGGATGCTTCAAATGCGATAAAAAACGTAAAACAATGTTGCACTTGGAAACAGTCAACCAAGTTGCTACATCTGCTTCTGCAGCTTCTGCTTATGGAATTAGCAGAAAATACACTCAAGGCCAAGGTAGTGGTAAAAGGGATCAATGAAAGAAAAGGAGAGTTTCGAGCACTCTTAGTTAGCGGCTCACAAGTAAACCTCGTCTCAGAGAGGCTGGTAAAGAAGTTGTCGTTAAAAATTAACAAGACTCATGTGCACATAAATGGAGTGGGTGGTCAACCACAGATAACCAAAGCACGAGTAAGCTTGGTTGTAAGGTCACGATACAACGATACATTACCAGACAACATTCAATTAACAACATTTGATAAACCAGGAAAAATTGATATGCTGTTGGGAGCTTATGATCACAATGCTATACTGCTCCCAGAAAGAAGACGGGGTAATCGAAACTGTCCAACATTACAAAATTCAGAGTTTGGATGGATTATTGCTGGCAGAATTAATATGTCAACGTCAGCTTCAATCACATGTATGGTAGGCATGACGAATCCAGAGGAATCTCTAGAAAGATTCTGGCAGCTAGACACACTAGAGCCAATGAAACGGTACAGGAGTCCGGAGGAAGAGTATTGTGAAAACTTACACACGGCGGCGGAGGATCGACTAATTGTAAAGCTTTCATTTGCTGAAGAGGCTTCATCTCTTGGAGAATCTCGGAAAGTAGCCATAAGAAGATTAATGTCGTTAGAGAGGCGAATGAGCCCTGGCATAAAAAAGGAGTATGTAAAATTTATGTCAGAATATGAACAGCTCGGACATATAAAGCAGGTATTGGTAGAACAAATTCCCAAGAACCATTACATTATACCGCATCACTGTGTACTAAAGCCAGAAAGTACCACCACCAAGTTAAGAGTGGTATTTGATGCATCATGCAAAACGTCATCAAGAAAATCGCTTAACGACATTTTATATCCTGGACTAGTTGTACAGAGTTAACTCTTCTCAATTCTTCTGTCCGATCAACCTATAAAAATGGCCAAATATCGGTCAGATTGTTGTCGAGAGTGGCTCCCCTTGAAAAGCAGACACTGCCCCGGCTGGAACTATGTGCAGCTGTACTTGGAGCTGAACTCACGGATAGAATACGACAGAATCTACAATTAGAATCGGAAAGTGTTGAATCATTTCTCTGGTCAGACTCAACAGTAGTACTCTCTTGGATTAATTCACGGGCATCACATTTCACATTTCACATTTGTGGCGAATCGGTTGACCAAAATACATGCAGTATCACATCCAAGGCAATGGTGTCATGTGTCATCAGCGCTCAACGCAGCAGATGTTCTGTCTCGAGGCATATCAGCAGCCCAGCCTAGCACACATACCTTAAGATTTATGGACCACTATTTTTGCATGGACCACAACGTGGCTGTCAGCACCATTTAAGCCTACAGCATGGTGACTGCCAATGCCAACAACACGAGTGAATGGATATATACGGTAAATCACAGAAATTCATTTTACCGGCTAACATTTCAGGCTACCTACCATTTTCAGGCGGACTAGTAAAGGTTGGAGAAATATGCGTTTTAATGAAGGTTCCAAAGGCATGCACTGCAATGCACAGGCACTTCGAGCATGTCAACTCAGAGCTCCGGATCTTCTTTACATTAGATATAATTGGGAACATTGCGAACGGATTATTTGGTGTGCTGGACTCAAAATATGCAACAGAGATGTCAGGCACCATAAGGAAAGTTAAATCAAATGAAGACAACTCATTGAACTTGCTGCAAAATCAGACATCTGTAATTGACTCAACGATAAATATCATTAAGCGAGATGAAGCCACGATTGAGAATCAGATGAAACTAATGGAGCAACAAATGAACGACGGTAAAACGGTAAAAGCATTGCAATGGTACATCACGCTAACTACTCAGATGACAGTTATTGCAGGGACTTTGCAACGAATTCAAACCGAAATTTCCCGAGTATTTACAGATGCCCATCATGGCAAATATATTTGCAAGCAACTGTAAGTTCCAGCTATTCAAAACCGCAAAATCATCAACTTGCCAAAAACAACACAAAAACAGGTCATTCTTGTGGTACGACATGTATCACAAAAACCAGTGGATTTTTGCCACCACCAGACCAATTGAACTCGCAGTGACTTGCAACGATAATATACAAAGTGTCACTATGAAGAAGACTGGCTTGTTAACTCTAGACCCGACGTGTACAGCAAGGATTCCGCTATACGAATAACAGGACACAGTATCACTACGACAGACGCAATGAAATTGTCATATGTTCGATTTGGCAACTTCAGCACTGGCCCAACAAAAGTAGCGCCAACAACAACACAATTCACGAAGATGCAGCTAAATTACGACGAACTAAGCAACATTCAAGGAAAACTAGAAACTAAGCAAAACTGGAAGTTACAAGAAGACCCCAGCCAGCCGGCACATCATATTATCGTCGCCTAAGCGTCTCCACGACCGACTTCGATATGTTATATGATGAGCTTGAGTTGTCCACTACTGATTTGCTTTAAGTGAATTGATTTCATTTGAGTACGTCGCTGATTGGGCCTACCTGTATTAAAGAGAGATATGTATGTTTTCGGAGCTTAGAGTTTGTGGTAAAGGTTTTCCCGAACACTTAACACGGCCTTTGGGCATACAGCAGGGCCCGGCACAAAGAGAGCACTAAAAAGATGTAGTTGTATGTGTGCGCTTGCTTGTGTGCGTATGTTGCTTTACACTGCAAAAAATTAAAATTCATCAAATTCTATCACAAATCAACAAAACGAGCGCTGCCGATAATCTGATGCAAGAAAAAGATAGAAAGAACAAAGCAGCGATCAATTTTGTTATGTGTGTTTTGTCAACAAAGCGACATAGACCTGCCTGCGTCGAAATGCTGTAGAACAGGCATAAAGAGAGCACTAAAAAGATGTAGTAAACCAATAATTTTGAATTCATATTTTTTTTTGAAACTTAACTATTTTACTTAGTTCTATATTATTTGGATAACTTTTTATCCGAAGGAGATTTCAT
Source organism: Drosophila paulistorum (assembly GCA_018152135.1). Classification (NCBI taxonomy): domain Eukaryota; kingdom Metazoa; phylum Arthropoda; class Insecta; order Diptera; family Drosophilidae; genus Drosophila; species Drosophila paulistorum. The sequence goes on along the minus strand of JAECXG010000194.1, from coordinate 276,290 downwards.
TTCCTTTTTTTATAGGATTCATTTTTAAACAACGACAAGTGCAAGAAACCGCAAGTGCAGGTAGAATTCTCTGAAATTGCACCCTTTCCAAGTAGGTAATATATATAATAATTACTTACAACGTTGCAAGTTGCAGTTCTCTGAAAATCCTAAAGAGTTCTATAGTTTCGTTAACTCAAAGCGACATTCTATCTCCCTTCCATCATTTGCAGTTTTTAATAATGTTTCGGCATCTTCTGATCAATCTATTTCTAATTTATTTGCTAACTTCTTCTCGACTACGTACTCATCCACTAAGTACAACTCTAGTCAGATATATCATTGTTTTTTCCCAATTTTTAATTGTGCCTAGTTTGTTTTCGTTTTCGCTGGTGTCATTTGCTTGAAACCCTTGTGTTTTATTTGCATAATTCGCCAAATTAAACAGTTTTGTTTTTTTCTTTTTTGTGATTAGTGTTTGGTGCATCTAAATTGTTTTTATTTTTTTCTTATTGTTCTCTCCCGTCATTGCTTCTGTAGTTGCTCCCCTCATCGCCCCCATCATACCATCAGTGCTAGTGGTTTTGTTGTTCTCTCTGCTTTGTGCTTGTGCTCAGCTTCCCTCCCGCGTAATTACTTTTCTAAGGCCGTCTTATAACTGTTCTTGCACTCTCTCTTGTGCTGTGTACTCTAGCTGTCTCTTTGTTTTATTTGTAATTATTGATTTTTTATCGATAATTATCTTTGTGCTGTTTATTTAAATTTTTATATATATTTTTTTTGTTGTTTTTTTTGCCTTGTGTTTATTTTGGCTTTTCAATGGCTTGTTGTCTACCCAATTGCAAGCATTCTGATCGTTTTGACGATCAGTATAGAGCAATATCGTGTTGGCTTTGCGACAATCTTATTCACTTAAAATGTGCCGGCCTCAACGGCCGTGATTACGACAAATTTTCTGGTTTGTCTGTGTCTAAGCCTGAGCTTGGCTTAATACGCTGGACTTGCCCATCTTGTGCCAGCCAGCAGCTTGATTTTAGCCGAATGTACAGGGATCTTCGTTTAAAGTTTCTTTCTCTAAATAAAATGGCCAAAAAGCTGTCTAATGAGTGTAACTCTAGCATAAATTTATTGTCGCAATTCAAGTTTGATCCACCTTCTAAGGAATTGCCCAAGAAATGTACCCTTGAGTTGCCTCATAAGCAGTCGCCCGCACTTTCTATTACATCTTCTCCCATTTTACTTTCGCCTACACCATCTTCTTGTCCCTCTTTATGCTCTTCTTTTCAGATTGATGTACCCACTACAAGCCCTGGTGTACCTCAATCTATCCCTCACGGGAACTCTGATCAATTACTGGATCATGCTGGCTTTCAATCACTTGCGGATCCCAATGCTCCTCCGCCTCCACTAACTGTAGTGCCTCATCGTAAACAATTATTTATCTCTAGGCTTGCTCCAGATACTTCTGAATCGTCTGTGGCAGCTTACATTGGTAATATATGCCCTGCTAAGGTTTTAATTCAAAAGTTTAAGTTTTCTAGGCCTCGCGAAATCTCCTCTTTTAAAATTACTGTACCAAATGAGTATTTCTCAGCTATGGTTGACCCTAACTTTTGGCCAGAGGGCCTAGTTGTACACGAATTTGCGCCTAATAAGCGCTCCCGCCCTTTGCCTGTCCACCTTCCTAATGTATCTTCTGCTTCAAAAAACTAATAACGTCTAGTCTTTGCATTCACTATCAAAATGTAAGAGGACTTCTTACCAAGCTCTCGAAACTATTCTGCGATAGCCAAACCTTTTCGGCTGACATATTAGCTTTCTCTGAAACTTGGCTTAACTCCTCTGTTTTGGATAATGAAATTCTTTCTAATAACTTTATTTCTTATAGGCTTGATCGTGTTGGTCGTCGTGGCGGCGGAGTACTCATTGCAGTCAACTCGAATCTGCGCTCAAGTGTTGTGCCGATTGATCTCCCCTTAGGTGTTGAGGTTATTTGCGTCGAAGTTACATGTTCTAACTTTAGCTTATATATCTCTTGTTCATACATTCCTCCAGCTTCTGATATGATGATCTACATGCACCATGCTGATGCTTTGCGAACTATTTTTAGTCGTCTTAAAGATCGTGATTTTTTTATAGCTTTAGGTGATTTTAACTTGCCTAGTGTTTCTTGGCTTGCTGATGATAATCTATCTTTCTTAATTCCTTCATCTCAACATGTTTTTCTTGATAGCCTACTTGAATGTCCGCTATATCAGTTGAATTCTTTTCTTAACTCTTCTAAAAGAATCCTCGATCTTGTTTTTGTCTCTGATCCCACTGTTAGTGCTGTATCACAAACACAGCCCCTAGTGAAGCCTGAAGATACTTATCACCCTACCATTGAAATTACTATTTCTTACAATTCCGTTAATAATTCATTTAATAACATCTCAAATTCTCGTCGCAGATGTTTTCGTAAAACAAATTTCAATCTTCTTAACAGTCTTATTTTCTCTTTTGATTGGTCATTTCTATTTGAGTGCTGTGATATAGATTGTGCAGTAAATTTTTTCAACTCTGCTCTTAATTCTCTAATTGATAAATGCGTTCCTTATGTGAATGTCTCTACCGTCTCCAGTGCGCCAGTCTGGTTCACACGTAGGCTCTCTAATCTCCGTAACATTAAATCGAGATATTTTAAAAGATTTAAAAAAACTGGTTCGCGACTTGACTATGCAAATTATTGTGTAGCCAAATCTCAATTTTGCCTTTTAAATACTCAATGCTACAATAATTATATCGTTCGCTGTAAGGTTGAATTTTATAAGAACCCCAAAAGATTTTATAACTTTGTTAATTCCAAAAGACGCTCTAATTTACTACCTTCCACCTTCAGACTTAATGACCAGACTGCTAATTGTGATTCAGATATTGCAGATCTGTTTGCTAAATTCTTTCAGTCGACTTATTCTTCTACTGCTTCGGATCCCACACCTTATCCCTTCACAATTCCACATTTAAATTGTATGTTTTTTCCTAATATTACTGAAGACTGTATTATCTCTAGCTTGTCATCTATGACGTCTTCCTTCGTACCCGGGCCTGATAATATACCTAGTTGCATCCTTAAAATGTGTTCGATTTCCCTATCTAAACCTTTATCTCGGTTGTTCTTTATATCGAGTGAGACTTGTCGCTTCCCTGATATTTGGAAGGAGTCTTTTATTATTCCGCTTTTTAAAAGGGGTAACAAATCGGATATTTCTAACTACCGTGGCATTGCCAAACTTTCGGCAATACCTAAGCTGTTTGAGAAAATTATTACGTCTTCCCTTCAACACCTATCCAGATCCGCTATTTCTGCTTGTCAGCATGGCTTCATGAAAGGTCGTTCGTCGCTTACCAACCTTTTAGAATTGACTACCCTTGTACACCATGGCTTCCGTAAAAAGTGTCAAACTGATGTTATTTATACTGACTTTAGTAAGGCTTTCGATACGGTTTATCATTCTATGCTTCTCATGAAACTTAACATCATGGGTTTTTCCCCGAAACTATTGGCTTGGTTAAAGTCGTATCTTATTGGCAGAACCCAAAAGGTGTCTTTTCGTTCCTCGATATCTAAAACTGTTCGAGTTACGTCAGGTGTCCCCCAAGGCAGTCATCTGGGCCCACTGTTATTTACCTTGTTTATAAACGATTTGCCTTTGGCCTTGGCTCATTCACGCGTGCTCATGTTTGCGGATGACGTGAAGATTTGCTATTCATATAATGATCCTTCTTTCCAACAGTACTTGCAATCAGATCTCGATGCGTTCTGTGTTTGGTGTCACGTTAATAAATTATACCTTAATGCCTCTAAATGCTCTTTTATGACTTTCAGTCGTTTGTCGCCGTTCCTAGCTCAATACTCTATTAAGTCTGTTCTGTTAGATTGTGTACCATCATTTAAAGACTTAGGCGTTATGTTTGACCCAAAACTTTCTTTTTAATATTCATATATCTTCAATTGTTAATAGAGCATGCAGTCTTCTTGGCTTCATTAAACGTTGGGCCAAAGAATTTGATGATCCATATGTGACAAAGGTTTTATACACTTCGTTAGTTCGCCCTACTCTAGAATATTGCTCACCAGTGTGGAACCCTCAATATGATGTTCACCAGCGTAGTATTGAATCGGTACAGAAGCAATTCCTTAAGTTTGCGTTACGCGGTCTTAATTGGGACCCGAATCTTCGCCTACCTTCTTATTCTGACAGACTTCTTCTTATTAATCTTCCTTCACTTTACAACCGTAGGCTCGTATTTGGGATTCTCTTTCTACATAAAGTAGTCAACGGCGAAGTCAGTTCTACCAATTTACTAGATACGCTATACTTTTGTGTTCCCTCACGTCGGACCAGAAACTTTTTTCCTCTTCACCTTAGTAGATGTTTGACTAACTACTCTCTTCACGAACCTCTTCGTGTTCTTTGCCAATCTTTTAACAACCTTTCTCACCTTATTTCTCCTCATCTATCTGTCACTTCTCTTCGCGCTATACTTTTTAATTATCTACAGCGTAACCACTGAAAGTATTCTGGACTGGATATTTGATTGGCTGCAACTCATCCCTGACCACATTGGCTGTGAATCGGGGCATAGCTGGCACCTTGTTGCAAATAAAACACCTCCATCGGGTCGGGGATGTTGTGCATATAGCTAAGCTACCTTAATGAATTAATTACTATTTGTATTTTAGCTTAAGCTTTTTCGTCGACTGCTGACTTAGTTGACGTAAATAAATAAATAAATAAATAAATAAATAAATATCCATATCCTATAACGAAATCCAACTGCATTCTTAATCCTATTATAACGGAAAGTTCGGTAGCTAAGGAACTAATGACGATTAAGCCGGTATACTCACCGGGTCCAGACGGTATTCCCGCTTGTGTCCTGATGTTCTGTGCGGAGTCATTGTGCTCGCCTTTACTTAAGCTTTTTGAGTTGTCCGTTACACTGTCCGACTATATGGAAGGATTAGTTTATTTTACCTCTTCACAAATGTGGCAATAAATCCGACGTCACTAATCACAGAGGAATTTCTAAATTGTCAGCGATACCTAAACTGTTTGAGAAAATTATGACGTCTCAAATACAGCATTTATGTAAATCTATTTTTTCGCCATACCAGCATTGGTTTGTCAAGAATAGGTCTACCACAACTAACCTTCTACAGTTTACATCTTTTGTAATCCAAGGTTTTAAGAAACAAAAGCAAACTGATGTTATATATACGGATTTCAGTAAGGCTTTCGATTCAGTAAACCATGCCTTACTATTACATATGCTGAATTTAGTTGGCTTTCCGGATGCTCTGCTTGCTTGGATATCACAATATCTAAGCAATAGGAGGCAGAGGGTTCTTTTTAAGTACTCTCTTTCTAAGATCATTTGTGTTGAATCGGGAGTCCCACAGGGCAGTCACCTTGGCCCATTACTATTCACCATTTTTAATAATGATCTCCCTACCGTTCTTTTAAATTCTAGAGTTCTTATGTATGCCGATGATGTAAAAATCGCTAATCGCATCGTAGACTCTCTCTCATGTCATACCTTGCAAGCTAACCTGAATGCTTTTCAGGGGTGGTGTAGGGCTAACTTGTTATCGTTAAACTGTTCTAAGTGCAAAATTATGTCTTTTTATAGAGGTTCTCCCCAATTAACGAGTTACTTTTTAAATAATTTCCCGTTAGAAAGAATTAATAATACTTCTTTGGTTGTAAAAGATTTGGGGATCTTAATAGACCACAAACTTAGTTTTAAGCAGCATATATCGACTACTGTTAGTAGGGCTAAAAGTGTTCTTGGCTTTATAAAGCGCTGGTCGAAGGAGTTCAAGGATCCATATACTACCAAAATACTTTATACTTCTTTAGTCCGTCCCATATTGGAGTATGGATCTTGTGTTTGGTCTCATCAATGTGAGTTTTATCAAAACAAATTAGAATCTGTACAAAAACAGTTTTTACTCTTTGCCTTTCGTGATTTGCGCTGCGATCCAACTGTACAACTTCCATATTATTCTAGTCGACTTCAGTTAATTAACCTTCCTTCTTTAGCTAATCGTAGAACTATGCTTAGTGTAACTTTTCTTTACAAACTTTTGAATGGTGAGATTGACTCTTCGGAGCTGTTGAGCCAAATTAACATTTCTGTTCCATCTAGAAGGACCCGCAATTTCACACCGCTTTTACTTCCCACTTGCACAACTAACTTTTCTCTGCATGAACCTTTTCGTATACTATGTAGTGACTACAACAGACTTTGGCACGTTATCGGTTCCGAAACATCGCTTCCCGGTATAAAAACTGCGATCTTGTCCTTCCTCGCTCGTAACTAGTTGTAATCATCTTTATCTTAACCTATCCTGTTTTCTTTTTATATTACATTTAATATTTTCTATTTCTTTAGTTTAATTTTATGTTTATATATGTATTACGCCTATGCCCTTAGGTCGGAGTGGGTAGAGGTTGTAACATTAATTTTACTTAGGGTCATTCGTAACAGGCCTGGGCCTGGTATCATACGACTACGTGTAATATAATACTTCTGCCGATGCTCGAAGATTCGATGATGCATTTTAGCACATGTTTTCTGTGTAATCTTTGACAAGAAAATGTCTAAGTGGAATATTTGCATAATATATGCATAAATACATAGGTAGATATGTATGTGTACATTTTTCAATTTTTTTGTGCTTTGAATTGAAAATATTAGATCATAATATTTTTGCAAGAGTTGCCAGTTACATAAAAAGAATGAAGGCGTTAATTTTTTCATGTGTAGCGAATCGCTACTAGCGATCGAGCAAAGCGGCATAGATGTGCTTGCGTCGAAATTCTGAGGGCAACAAAATCCACCCTCATGCTCTGTGTGAGGACTTCGGCAGCCGTTTGGTTTCACGCATACGAGGTGCCGAACGTGTTCGTCCCCCGGGGCATATGAGTGCCGCGCCCTGGCATACAGCCACTGCAATTGCTCCCCTCATCATACCATCAGTGCTAGTGTTTTTGTTGTTCTCTCTGCTTTGTGCTTGTGCTCAGCTTCCCTCCCGCGTAATTACTTTTCTTAGGCCGCCTCTCAAAGCTCGTCTTATAACTGTTCTTGCACTCTCTCTTGTGCTGTGTACTCTAGCTGTCTCTTTGTTTTATTTGTAATTATTGATTTTTTATCGATAATTATCTTTGTGCTGTTTATTTAAATTTTTATATATATTTTTTTTGTTGTTTTTTTTTGCCTTGTGTTTATTTTGGCTTTTCAATGGCTTGTTGTCTACCCAATTGCAAGCATTCTGATCGTCTTGACGATCAGTATAGAGCAATATCGTGTTGGCTTTGCGACAATCTTATTCACTTAAAATGTGCTGGCCTCAACGGCCGTGATTACGACAAATTTTCTGGTTTGTCTGTGTCTAAGCCTGAGCTTGGCTTAATGCGCTGGACTTGCCCATCTTGTGCCAGCCAGCAGCTTGATTTTAGCCGAATGTACAGGGATCTTCGTTTAAAGTTTCTTTCTCTAAATAAAATGGCCAAACAGCTGTCTAATGAGTGTGACTCTAGCATAAAATTATTGTCGCAATTCAAGTTTGATCCACCTTCTAAGGAATTGCCCAAGAAATGTACCCTTGAGTTGCCTCATAAGCAGTCGCCCGCACTTTCTATTACATCTTCTCCCATTTTACTTTCGCCTACACCATCTTCTTGTCCCTCTTTATGCTCTTCTTTTCAGATTGATGTACCCACTACAAGCCCTGGTGTACCTCAATCTATCCCTCACGGGAACTCTGATCAATTACTGGATCATGCTGGCTTTCAATCACTTGCGGATCCCAATGCTCCTCCGCCTCCACTAACTGTAGTGCCTCATCGTAAACAATTATTTATCTCTAGGCTTGCTCCAGATACTTCTGAATCGTCTGTGGCAGCTTACATTGGTAATATATGCCCTGCTAAGGTTTTAATTCAAAAGTTTAAGTTTTCTAGGCCTCGCGAAATCTTTTAAAATTACTGTACCAAATGAGTATTTCTCAGCTATGGTTGACCCTAACTTTTGGCCAGAGGGCCTAGTTGTACACGAATTTGCGCCCAATAAGCGCTCCCGCCCTTTGCCTGTCCACCTTCCTAATGTATCTTCTGCTTCAAAAAACTAATAACGTCTAGTCTTTGCATTCACTATCAAAATGTAAGAGGACTTCTTACCAAGCTCTCGAAACTATTCTGCGATAGCCAAACCTTTTCGGCTGACATATTAGCTTTCTCTGAAACTTGGCTTAACTCCTCTGTTTTGGATAATGAAATTCTTTCTAATAACTTTATTTCTTATAGGCTTGATCGTGTTGGTCGTCGTGGCGGCGGAGTACTCATTGCAGTCAACTCGAATCTGTGCTCAAGTGTTGTGCCGATTGATCTCCCCTTAGGTGTTGAGTTTATTTGCGTCGAAGTTACATGTTCTAACTTTAGCTTATATATCTCTTGTTCATACATTCCTCCAGCTTCTGATATGATGATCTACATGCACCATGCTGATGCTTTGCGAACTATTTTTAGTCGTCTTAAAGATCGTGATTTTTTTATAGCTTTAGGTGATTTTAACTTGCCTAATGTTTCTTGGCTTGCTGATGATAATCTATCTTTCTTAATTCCTTCATCTCAACATGTTTTTCTTGATAGCCTACTTGAATGTCCGCTATATCAGTTGAATTCTTTTCTTAACTCTTCTAAAAGAATCCTCGATCTTGTTTTTGTCTCTGATCCCACTGTTAGTGCTGTATCACAAACACAGCCCCTAGTGAAGCCTGAAGATACTTATCACCCTACCATTGAAATTACTATTTCTTACAATTCCGTTAATAATTCATTTAATAACATCTCAAATTCTCGTCGCAGATGTTTTCGTAAAACAAATTTCAATCTTCTTAACAGTCTTATTTTCTCTTTTGATTGGTCATTTCTATTTGAGTGCTGTGATATAGATTGTGAAGTAAATTTTTTCTACTCTGCTCTTAATTCTCTAATTGATAAATGCGTTCCTTATGTGAATGTCTCTACCGTCTCCAGTGCGCCAGTCTGGTTCACACGTAGGCTCTCTAATCTCCGTAACATTAAATCGAGATATTTTAAAAGATTTAAAAAAACTGGTTCGCGACTTGACTATGCAAATTATTGTGTAGCCAAATCTCAATTTTGCCTTTTAAATACTCAATGCTACAATAATTATATCGTTCGCTGTAAGGTTGAATTTTATAAGAACCCCAAAAGATTTTATAACTTTGTTAATTCCAAAAGACGCTCTAATTTACTACCTTCCACCTTCAGACTTAATGACCAGACTGCTAATTGTGATTCAGATATTGCAGATCTGTTTGCTAAATTCTTTCAGTCGACTTATTCTTCTACTGCTTCGGATCCCACACCTTATCCCTTCACAATTCCACATTTAAATTGTATGTTTTTTCCTAATATTACTGAAGACTGTATTATCTCTAGCTTGTCATCTATGACGTCTTCCTTCGTACCCGGGCCTGATAATATACCTAGTTGCATCCTTAAAATGTGTTCGATTTCCCTATCTAAACCTTTATCTCGGTTGTTCTTTATATCGAGTGAGACTTGTCGCTTCCCTGATATTTGGAAGGAGTCTTTTATTATTCCGCTTTTTAAAAAGGGTAACAAATCGGATATTTCTAACTACCGTGGCATTGCCAAACTTTCGGCAATACCTAAGCTGTTTGAGAAAATTATTACGTCTTCCCTTCAACACCTATCCAGATCCGCTATTTCTGCTTGTCAGCATGGCTTCATGAAAGGTCGTTCGTCGCTTACCAACCTTTTAGAATTGACTACCCTTGTACACCATGGCTTCCGTAAAAAGTGTCAAACTGATGTTATTTATACTGACTTTAGTAAGGCTTTCGATACGGTTTATCATTCTATGCTTCTCATGAAACTTAACATCATGGGTTTTTCCCCGAAACTATTGGCTTGGTTAAAGTCGTATCTTATTGGCAGAACCCAAAAGGTGTCTTTTCGTTCCTCGATATCTAAAACTGTTCGAGTTACGTCAGGTGTCCCCCAAGGCAGTCATCTGGGCCCACTGTTATTTACCTTGTTTATAAACGATTTGCCTTTGGCCTTGGCTCATTCACGCGTGCTCATGTTTGCGGATGACGTGAAGATTTGCTATTCATATAATGATCCTTCTTTCCAACAGTACTTGCAATCAGATCTCGATGCGTTCTGTGTTTGGTGTCACGTTAATAAATTACACCTTAATGCCTCTAAATGCTCTTTTATGACTTTCAGTCGTTTGTCGCCGTTCCTAGCTCAATACTCTATTAAGTCTGTTCTGTTAGATTGTGTACCATCATTTAAAGACTTAGGCGTTATGTTTGACCCAAAACTTTCTTTTAATATTCATATATCTTCAATTGTTAATAGAGCATGCAGTCTTCTTGGCTTCATTAAACGTTGGGCCAAAGAATTTGATGATCCATATGTGACAAAGGTTTTATACACTTCGTTAGTTCGCCCTACTCTAGAATATTGCTCACCAGTGTGGAACCCTCAATATGATGTTCACCAGCGTAGTATTGAATCGGTACAGAAGCAATTCCTTAAGTTTGCGTTACGCGGTCTTAATTGGGACCCGAATCTTCGCCTACCTTCTTATTCTGACAGACTTCTTCTTATTAATCTTCCTTCACTTTACAACCGTAGGCTCGTATTTGGAATTCTCTTTCTACATAAAGTAGTCAACGGCGAAGTCAGTTCTACCAATTTACTAGATACGCTATACTTTTGTGTTCCCTCACGTCGGACCAGAAACTTTTTTCCTCTTCACCTTAGTAGATGTTTGACTAACTACTCTCTTCACGAACCTCTTCGTGTTCTTTGCCAATCTTTTAACAACCTTTCTCACCTTATTTCTCCTCATCTATCTGTCACTTCTCTTCGCGCTATACTTTTTAATTATCTACAGCGTAACCACTGAAAGTATTCTGGACTGGATATTTGATTGGCTGCAACTCATCCCTGACCACATTGGCTGTGAATCGGGGCATAGCTGGCACCTTGTTGCAAATAAAACACCTCCATCGGGTCGGGGATGTTGTGCATATAGCTAAGCTACCTTAATGAATTAATTACTATTTGTATTTTAGCTTAAGCTTTTTCGTCGACTGCTGACTTAGTTGACGTAAATAAATAAATAAATAAATAAATAAATAAATATCCATATCCTATAACGAAATCCAACTGCATTCTTAATCCTATTATAACGGAAAGTTCGGTAGCTAAGGAACTAATGACGATTAAGCCGGTATACTCACCGGGTCCAGACGGTATTCCCGCTTGTGTCCTGATGTTCTGTGCGGAGTCATTGTGCTCGCCTTTACTTAAGCTTTTTGAGTTGTCCGTTACACTGTCCGACTATATGGAAGGATTAGTTTATTTTACCTCTTCACAAATGTGGCAATAAATCCGACGTCACTAATCACAGAGGAATTTCTAAATTGTCAGCGATACCTAAACTGTTTGAGAAAATTATGACGTCTCAAATACAGCATTTATGTAAATCTATTTTTTCGCCATACCAGCATTGGTTTGTCAAGAATAGGTCTACCACAACTAACCTTCTACAGTTTACATCTTTTGTAATCCAAGGTTTTAAGAAACAAAAGCAAACTGATGTTATATATACGGATTTCAGTAAGGCTTTCGATTCAGTAAACCATGCCTTACTATTACATATGCTGAATTTAGTTGGCTTTCCGGATGCTCTGCTTGCTTGGATATCACAATATCTAAGCAATAGGAGGCAGAGGGTTCTTTTTAAGTACTCTCTTTCTAAGATCATTTGTGTTGAATCGGGAGTCCCACAGGGCAGTCACCTTGGCCCATTACTATTCACCATTTTTAATAATGATCTCCCTACCGTTCTTTTAAATTCTAGAGTTCTTATGTATGCCGATGATGTAAAAATCGCTAATCGCATCGTAGACTCTCTCTCATGTCATACCTTGCAAGCTAACCTGAATGCTTTTCAGGGGTGGTGTAGGGCTAACTTGTTATCGTTAAACTGTTCTAAGTGCAAAATTATGTCTTTTTATAGAGGTTCTCCCCAATTAACGAGTTACTTTTTAAATAATTTCCCGTTAGAAAGAATTAATAATACTTCTTTGGTTGTAAAAGATTTGGGGATCTTAATAGACCACAAACTTAGTTTTAATCAGCATATATCGACTACTGTTAGTAGGGCTAAAAGTGTTCTTGGCTTTATAAAGCGCTGGTCGAAGGAGTTCAAGGATCCATATACTACCAAAATACTTTATACTTCTTTAGTCCGTCCCATATTGGAGTATGGATCTTGTGTTTGGTCTCATCAATGTGAGTTTTATCAAAACAAATTAGAATCTGTACAAAAACAGTTTTTACTCTTTGCCTTTCGTGATTTGCGCTGCGATCCAACTGTACAACTTCCATATTATTCTAGTCGACTTCAGTTAATTAACCTTCCTTCTTTAGCTAATCGTAGAACTATGCTTAGTGTAACTTTTCTTTACAAACTTTTGAATGGTGAGATTGACTCTTCGGAGCTGTTGAGCCAAATTAACATTTCTGTTCCATCTAGAAGGACCCGCAATTTCACACCGCTTTTACTTCCCACTTGCACAACTAACTTTTCTCTGCATGAACCTTTTCGTATACTATGTAGTGACTACAACAGACTTTGGCACGTTATCGGTTCCGAAACATCGCTTCCCGGTATAAAAACTGCGATCTTGTCCTTCCTCGCTCGTAACTAGTTGTAATCATCTTTATCTTAACCTATCCTGTTTTCTTTTTATATTACATTTAATATTTTCTATTTCTTTAGTTTAATTTTATGTTTATATATGTATTACGCCTATGCCCTTAGGTCGGAGTGGGTAGAGGTTGTAACATTAATTTTACTTAGGGTCATTCGTAACAGGCCTGGGCCTGGTATCATACGACTACGTGTAATATAATACTTCTGCCGATGCTCGAAGATTCGATGATGCATTTTAGCACATGTTTTCTGTGTAATCTTTGACAAGAAAATGTCTAAGTGGAATATTTGCATAATATATGCATAAATACATAGGTACATATGTATGTGTACATTTTTCAATTTTTTTGTGCTTTGAATTGAAAATATTAGATCATAATATTTTTGCAAGAGTTGCCAGTTACATAAAAAGAATGAAGGCGTTAATTTTTTCATGTGTAGCGAATCGCTACTAGCGATCGAGCAAAGCGGCATAGATGTGCTTGCGTCGAAATTCTGAGGGCAACAAAATCCACCCTCATGCTCTGTGTGAGGACTTCGGCAGCCGTTTGGTTTCACGCATACGAGGTGCCGAACGTGTTCGTCCCCCGGGGCATATGAGTGCCGGGCCCTGGCATACAGCCACTGCAATTGCTCCCCTCATCATACCATCAGTGCTAGTGTTTTTGTTGTTCTCTCTGCTTTGTGCTTGTGCTCAGCTTCTCTCCCGCGTAATCACTTTTGTAAGGCCGCTCGGCTTACTGTTCTTGCACTCTCTCTTGTGCTGTGCACTCTATCTGTCTCTTTGTTTTATTTGTAATTATTGATTTTTTATCGATAATTATCTTTGTGCTGTGTATTTATATTTTTCTATATACTCTTATATATATATATTTATTTTTGCCTTGTGTTTCTTTTGGCTTTTCAATGGCTTGTTGTCTACCTACTTGCAAGCATTCTGATCGTTTTGATGATTAGTATAGAGCAATATCTTTTTGGCTCTGCGATAATCTTAATCACTTAAAATGTACTGGCCACAACGGCAGCGACTTCGACAAATTTTCTGCTTTGACTGTGTCTTAGCCTGAGCTTCGCTCAATGCGCTGGACTTGAACATCTTGTGCCAGTCAGCAGCTTAATTTCAGCCGTATGTACAGAGATCTTCGTTCAAAGTTTCTTTCTTTAAACAAACTGGCCAAACAGCTAGCGTACATTTATTGTCGCACTTCAAGTTTGTTCCACCTTCTGAGAAGTTGCCCAAGACATGTTCTCTTGAGTTGCCTCATAAGCATTCGCCAGCAATCCAGAGACATAAAGCGTTTATCGGTCGGTCTGCCACCGTTAGCAATGACGATCTGCCTAATGCTGTTGTTACTTCCTTTAGCATTTGCTCAAAGGACGAACATAACTCGATTCAACCCCAAACCAGGCGTATACTATGAAAATATTGGCACGGGAAGGATGGCAACGTCTGACTGGACTATTGTGGAATTTTACGATCTCGAACCATATTGGACCGACCTGAAGACATTTTCAGGCGGACTAGTAAAGGTTGGAGAAATATGCGTTTTAATGAAGGTTCCAAAGGCATGCACTGCAATGCACAGGCACTTCGAGCATGTCAACTCAGAGCTCCGGATCTTCTTCACATTAGATATAATTGGGAACATTGCGAACGGATTATTTGGTGTGCTGGACTCAAAATATGCAACAGAGATGTCAGGCACCATAAGGAAAGTTAAATCAAATGAAGACAACTCATTGAACTTGCTGCAAAATCAGACATCTGTAATTGACTCAACGATAAATATCATTAAGCGAGATGAAGCCACGATTGAGAATCAGATGAAACTAATGGAGCAACAAATGAACGACGGTAAAACGGTAAAAGCATTGCAATGGTACATCACGCTAACTACTCAGATGACAGTTATTGCAGGGACTTTGCAACGAATTCAAACCGAAATTTCCCAGTATTTACAGATGCCCATCATGGCAAATATATTTGCAAGCAACTGTAAGTTCCAGCTATTCAAAACCGCAAAATCATCAACTTGCCAAAAACAACACAAAAACAGGTCATTCTTGTGGTACGACATGTATCACAAAAACCAGTGGATTTTTGCCACCACCAGACCAATTGAACTCGCAGTGACTTGCAACGATAATATACAAAGTGTCACTATGAAGAAGACTGGCTTGTTAACTCTAGACCCGACGTGTACAGCAAGGATTCCGCTATACGAATAACAGGACACAGTATCACTACGACAGACGCAATGAAATTGTCATATGTTCGATTTGGCAACTTCAGCACTGGCCCAACAAAAGTAGCGCCAACAACAACACAATTCACGAAGATGCAGCTAAATTACGACGAACTAAGCAACATTCAAGGAAAACTAGAAACTAAGCAAAACTGGAAGTTACAAGAAGACCCCAGCCAGCCGGCACATCATATTATCGTCGCCTAAGCGTCTCCACGACCGACTTCGATATGTTATATGATGAGCTTGAGTTGTCCACTACTGATTTGCTTTAAGTGAATTGATTTCATTTGAGTACGTCGCTGATTGGGCCTACCTGTATTAAAGAGAGATATGTATGTTTTCGGAGCTTAGAGTTTGTGGTAAAGGTTTTCCCGAACACTTAACACGGCCTTTGGGCATACAGCAGGGCCCGGCACAAAGAGAGCACTAGAAAGATGTAGTTGTATGTGTGCGGTTGCTTGTGTGCGTATAAAGAACAAAGCAGCGATCAATTTTGTTATGTGTGTTTTGTCAACAAAGCGACATAGACCTGCCTGCGTCGAAATGCTGTAGAACAGGCATAAAGAGAGCACTAAAAAGATGTAGTTGTATGTGTGCGCTTGATTGTGTGCGTAAGTTTGTTTACACTGCGCAAATTGCATGTGACGAAAGCAAGAAATATGAAAAATGCGATGGAAAACCAATAATTTTGAATTCATATTTTTTTTTTGAAACTTAACTATTTTATTTACTTCTATATTATTTGGATAACTTTTTATCCGAAGGAGATTTTTTGTCCCATTTTCTTTTTTTATAGGATTCATTTTTAAACAACGACAAGTGCAAGAAACCGCAAGTGAAATTGCACCCTTTCCAAGTAGGTAATACTTCGGCCGATGCTCGAAGATTCGATGATGCATTTTTGCACATGTTTTCTGTGTAATCTTTGACAAGAAATTGTTTAAGTGTAATATTTGCATAATATATGCATAAATACATAGGTACATATGTATGTATACATTTTTCAATTTTTTTGTGCTTTGAATTGAAAATATTAGATCATAATATTTTTGCAAGAGTTGCCAGTTACATAAAAAGAATGAAGGCGTTAATTTTTTCATGTGTGCTTGCGTCGAAATTCTGAGGGCAACTAAATCCACCCTCATGCTCTGTGTGAGGACTTCGGCAGCCGTTCGGTTTCACGCATACGAGGTGCCGAACGTGTTTGTCCCCCGGGGCATATGAGTGCCGGGCCCCGGCATACAGCCACTGCAGTTGCTCCCCTCATCATACCATCAGTGCTAGTGTTTTTGTTGTTCTCTCTGCTTTGTGCTTGTGCTTGTGTGTTCTTTTGGCTTTTCAATGGCTTGTTGTCTACCTACTTGCAAGCATTCTGATCGTTTTGATGATTAGTATAGAGCAATATCTTTTTGGCTCTGCGATAATCTTAATCACTTAAAATGTGCTGGCCACAACGGCAGCGACTTCGACAAATTTTCTGCTTTGACTGTGTCTAAGCCTGAGCTTCGCTCAATGCGCTGGACTTGAACATCTTGTGCCAGTCAGCAGCTTAATTTCAGCCGTATGTACAGGGATCTTCGTTTAAAGTTTCTTTCTTTAAACAAACTGGCCAAACAGCTAGCGTACATTTATTGTCGCACTTCAAGTTTGTTACACCTTCTGAGAAGTTGCCCAAGACATGTTCTCTTGAGTTGCCTCATAAGCATTCGCCTGCAATCTCTATTACATCTTCTCCCATTTTACTTTCGCCTACACCATCTTCTTGTACCTCTTTATGCTCTTCTTTTCAGATTGAAGTACCCATTACAAGCCATGATGTACTTCAATCTATCCCTCACGGGAACTCTTATCAATTACAGGTTTATGCTGGCTCTCAATCACTTGCGGATCCCAATTATTTATCTCTAGGCTTGCTCCAGATACTTCTGAGTCATCTGTGGTAGCTTACAATGGTAATATATGCCCTGCTAAGGTTTTAATTCAAAAGTTTATGTTTTCTAGGCCTCGCGAAATCTCCTCTTTCAAAATTACAGAACCAAATGAGTATTTCTCAGTTATGGTTGACCCTAATTTTTGCCCAGAGGGCCTAGTTGTAAAAGAGTTTGCGCCCCATAAGCGCTCCCGTCCACCTTCCTAATTTATCTTCTGCTTCAAAAAACTAATAACGTCTAGTCTTTGCATTCATTATCAAAATGTTAGAGGACTTCTTACCAAGCTCTTAAAACTGTTCTGTGATATCCAAACCTTTTCGGCTGACATATTAGCTTTCTCTGAAACTTGGCTTAACTCCTCTGTTTTGGATAATGAAATTCTTTCTAATAACTTTATTTCTTATACGCTTGATCGTGTTGGTCTTCGTAGCGGTGGAGTACTCATTGCTGTCAACTCGAATCTGTGTTGAGTTTATTTGCGACGAAGTTACATGTTCTAACTTTAGCTTATATATCTCTTGTTCATTTCACATTTTTCACATTCCTCCAGCTTCTGATATGATGATCTACATGCACCATGCTGATGATTTGCGATCTATTTTTAGTCGTCTTAAAGATCGTGATTTTCTTATAGCTTTAGGTGATTTTAACTTGCCCAATGTTTCTTGGCTTGTTGATGATAATCTATCTTTCTTAATTCCTTCATCTCAACATGTTTTTCTTGATAGCCTACTTGAATGTCCGCTATATCAGTTGAATTCTTTCTTAACTCTTCTAAAAGAATCCTTGATCTTGTTTTTGTCTCGGATCCCACTGTTAGTGCTGTATCACAAACACAGCCCCTATTGAAGACTAAAGATCCTTATTACCCTACCATTCAAGTTACTATTTCTTACAATTCCGTTACTAATTCATTTAATAACATCTCAATTTCTCGACGTAGATGTTTTTGTAAAACAAATTTCAATCTTCTTAGCAGCCTTATTTTCTCTTTTGATTGGTCATTTCTGTTTGTGTGCTGTGATATAGACTGTGCAGTGAAGTTTTTCTACTCTGCTCTTAATTCTCTCATTGATAAATGAGTTCCTTATGTGAATGTCTCTACCGTCTCAAGTACGTCACTCTAGTTCACACGTAGGCTCTCTAATCTCTGTAATATTAAATCGAGATATTTTAAAAGATTTAAAAAAACTGGTTCGCGACTTGACTATGCAAATTATTGTGTAGCCAAATCTCAATTTTGTCTTTTAAGGTTTCTTTCTTTCGCTGTAAGGTTGAATATTATAAGAACCCCAAAAGATTTTACAACTTTGTTAATTCCAAAAGACGCTCCAATTTACTACCTTCCACCTTCAGACTTATTGACCAGACTGCTAATAATGATTCAGAAATTGCAGATCGGTTTGCTAAATTCTTTCAGTCGACTTATTCTACTACTGTTTCGGATCCCACACCCCATGTTTTTTCCTAGTATTACACTGTAAAACTGTTTTATCTCTAGCTTGTCATCTATGACGTCTTTCTTTGTACCCGGGCCTGATAATATAACTAGTTGCAGCCTTAAAATGTGTTTGATTTCCCTATCTAAGCCTTTATCTCGGTTATTCTATTCTCGGTTATCGAGTGAAACTTGTAGCGTTCCTGATATTAAGAAGGAGTATTTTACTATTCCGCTTTTTAAAAAAAAGTAGCAAATCGAATATTTCTAACTAACGTGGCATTGCTAAACTTTGGGCAATACCTAAGCTAAAACTGGTTCGCGACTTGACTATGCAAATTATTGTGTAGCCAAATCTCAATGTTGTCTTTTAAATACTCAATGGTACAATAATTATATCGTTCTCTGTAAGGTTGAATTTTATAAGAAAGATTTTACAACTTTGTTAATTCCAAAAGACGCTCTAATTTACTACCTTCCACCTCCAGTCTTGATGAACAGACTGCTTATAATGATTCGGTTTTTGCAGATCTGTTTGCTAAATTCTTTCAGTCAAGTTATTCTACTACTGTTTCGGATCCCACAACCTATCCCTTCTCAATCCCACATTTAAATTGTATGTTTGACAAAATTATTACATCTTCCCTTTTACACCTATCCAGATCCACTATTTCTTCTTGACAGCATGGCTTCATGAAAGTCGTTCGTCGCTTACCGACCTTTTACACCATGGCTTCCGTAAAAAGTGTCAAACTGATGTTATTTATACTGACTTTAGTAAGGCTTTCGATACGGTTTATCATTCTATGCTTCTAACGAAACTTAACATCATGGGTTTTTCTTCGAAACTATTGGCTTGGTTAAAGTCGTATCTTATTGGCAGAACTCAAAAGGTGTCTTTTCGTTCCTCGATATCTAAAACTGTTCGAGTTACGTCAGGTGTACCCCAAGGCAGTCATCTGGACCTTTGGCCTTGGCTCATTTACGCGTGCTCATGTTTGCGGATCAGGTTAAGATTTGTTATTCATATAGTGGTCCTTCTTTCCAACAGTACGTGGAATCAGATCTCGATGCGTTCTGTGATTGGTACACCTTAATGCCTCTAAGTGCTCTTTTATGACTTTCAACCGTTTGTATTCGTTCCTAGCTCATTACTCTATTAAGTCTGTTCTGTTAGATTGCGTACCATCATTTAAAGACCTTGGCGTTATGTTTGACCCAAACCTTTCATTTAATGTTTGAATAGGGATTCCCGGAGAGAAGGAAAATGACCCAGTCTATATTCGTTGAATTCAAAATATAAACTGATTTTATTTACAAAAGTACAGTGGTTATATAGGATTTTCTTAGACTCTAGTAGGTAACAATTGTTTTTAATAATACTTATCCTAATGCCCCACATTTTCGGGGGTTGAAAATTAATTATATTTCATGCTCAGCGCTGGTTACTTGATACCGCGCTGCTGTTATCATCTTAAGTGTTTTGTTCACTGAGTGTGGATGCATGTTTTGTTTGGTATTAGGCAATAATTCTCATATGAATCTTTACGACTTCTTCTTGGTTTATGTTTTTGTTTCGAATTGTATATTTCATTGGTGCATCTGATTTAGTGAAGCCAGTTCAGATGAACACGATGTTTATTCTTAAACATTCTGCAAAGGGCCGCCAAATGCGACGTTTTGGACGTTATTTTTATAGTTAGTTTGTTGCCTTATACAAATTATTAATAATATTATCATTAGTAGGATAACTATTGTTAAAGAAGCATGACCAGTTACATGATGGACGTTGAACCTAGTCAATCTGTTGATCGTTTACCATTGTCACTGACTTCCTATTCTTACCAATTCTCCCGTATGTATCACTGAGTTGGCTTCTACTGATTTTTCTACTATAGTTGGCATTTTACCCAACAATTTCTATTTCGGGATATCTGATGTGTACTCCACTCCTGATGTGTATTACTGTGTTGACTTCTAGCCTTTTTATAAGGTGAAGAATTTAAAAATTAACTACCTTCACTTTTTGACTTGTTCCAATGTGATCGATCCACTATTTTTAAATATCGCTAATTGCCAATATTTGATTGGTTATTCTGGTTAGCATTATATGTTGTCCTTTTATAATCATTTTGCCATATCTGCTTTTTTGGTACTATAGTTTCTGACAATTTGTTAGCGGAATCTATTTTCATATTATTTTTTAGATAATCATTATCTAATTGACCAATTGCCTTTTGAATATACTTATTATGTACTGGTTCTGGGATATATACTTTTTGTTCCCCAATTTTCACTTTACCTCCAATGTGAAGTCCTGCCGGGGGCCATAAATCTATGTTTTGAGTTTTGTTGTTGCCTTTCTTTGGAATTGTGTTGTTTTTATTTTGAAATTTACCTTTCCTCTCCCAACGTTGTTCAAACCTGTGACATCTATTGTTGTTGCCACTACAGATTTATTTTGATTTGATTTGGTGCATCCCGAGACAATCCAACCTAATTGAGTATTTTGGCCTAGCAAGCCATCAATCTTTGTAATTCTTCATTTTAACATTTGGGTATTTACGTTTACTCCCATTATTATATCAACCCTATCAGGTTTATTGAAGGTAGGATCAGCTAGCACGTAAGTTTGCCATTTTGACACATCCATGTTTGCAATTTTTAATGGAAGAGCTTTCAATAACTTTGGCAACACCATTGCCTCAACCATTAGATGTCCTTTCCAACGATTTCACGTCTTTACATCTATTTTTACCTTATAGTTTGATTTATTGGATTTTATTGAAGACGCCACGTCTTTCTATATATTGTTTAATTTCAGGTAATTTTAATATTTAAGCGGCCTCTTCAGACAAAATGGTGCTCTGTGAACCACAATCAATAAGGGCTCTTAGAGACTTATATCCTCCATTTACATTTTTTACTTGTATTACAGCTGTGGCCAACAGTGTTGGTTGTGCGGTTACACAAGTATTAACTCTCTCCTGTGTTTCTTCAAATTGGAGTAAGGTATGGTGTTCCTTACAGCACAATGAACAGACCATTTCATTAGTGCACACTTTATTGCTTGAATGGTTTAAGCTCTTATGCAAAGCTGTACTTTTTTGGCTGTTTCATACCGTTCAATGGGTGTCAAACCTTTAAACTCATAGCACTTATACGCTTTGTGTCCGGCAATTTTGCAAATTGGGCATTTATCTTCGACTTCCGCATTATTTAAAACAGTTTGTAGCGGTTTTTTCTCTTCTTTCCTCATGGCACTTAGCGAGCAATATCTTTGTTCCAAGTATTCCATGACATCAGATAGCATTTGAATTTCCCTTGTGTTTCTAATCTGACTCTCCTACTATTGTAGAGCCTCTCTATCAAATTTCCTTACTAGGAGTTGAGCGACTATTTCGTCAACTTCATCGGACAAATTTGCTTTAATTTTAATTAAGTGTATTGACTCATTAATTATGTCAATCACTTCTTTTACAGTTTTTGCGGATTCATTGTTGATCATCGGTAAATCAACGATCCGACTTAATTGTTCGGAAAATACCCTCCGATTATTTTTATACCGCTTGGTTAACAATTCCCAAGCGGCACTATAATTGTCAGCTGAACCGGACAATAGATGGGCTACCACGCTCCTTGCTTCGCCCTTTAACGCGGATTTTAAATAATTGAATTTAAGAGTAAGACTTAGATCCTCTCTTTTTTCAATCAGTTCCGCGTATAATTCTACAAACAGGTCCCATTCTCTAGGTTCCCCAGAAAATGTGGGTACCTGTATTTTCGGCAAAACCGGTAGTTCGCCTCTCACGGTAACATTCTCAACTTTCAAATTTTTCTGATCATTTATTTTCTCTTCTAATGCTACCAAGGTATTCTGAAGGTTGAATTCCAATTCTTCTATGACCTCTTTAAACGTTCCATTATGTATAAGTTCACCTGTATAAGCTTGGCACATCTGTACCTTCTTGAACAAGAATTTAATTTTTTTAATATACATTTCGCCTTTTCTATTGTCTACCTGGAGCTGTTGGACTTTTTCTTGAAATTTATCCTGGCTAACATTAGCGTTCATAATACTATAGGTCGCGTTTCCCCGCGACTCTCCAATGCTGACTTCACCATTTTCTGACATCGTTGCTTCTGCTTCAAATAACACCGACTTACTAGTGCCTGGTTTTTCCGACTCTCCTGTAGCTATTATTTTGGCAACTATCTTTAAAACCTCTTCATGTACTTTGTCTCTGGACTACTGATGATCGAAAATCCCCTGCTGGGGCAATTTATTATGATTAGGCATCCATCTGCTACTAATCTCTTTGACTTCCTCGATCACCTTGCTAGTAATGTTTCTGGGATCTAGTGCTTCCAACTGCCTTAACCTGGTATGCAACTCTACCTGCTTCTCTAACAATTTTGCAGTCTTATTAGTGAACATTTTGTATGGTCTATTTTGACAATAAATTGCTTTCCTTTTTTTTCAATATTTATTTACTAATATGAATTTATTTCTTGTACATTTATTTTTATATTATTATTGACCCGGCAACTTGCTTAGAATTATATATATATATTATTTTTTTAAAATAAATTTTATATATTTTTTTTACTTTCCTACTCGATTATCCCAGTGATCTTCCTACCTAATGTTTCGCATAGCTTTACAGGCTATACTTTAGTATGTTCAAAGTTATATTATTCCATTTAATATTATTTTTGAGGGTTTTGAAAGAAAGGCACAAACAGTTGTTTTCAGTTTGAGTTTGGTTTATTGAATCATTCTTAATTCTATAACAATTGTCGACTATAGCTAAGACCGCGTAGCTGCGCTGCTAGTCATGCAGGCAGAGGAGCGGTATGCTTATGTATAAACATACTTATGTATAAATGTATATATGTTTACATAAAAGTATGTATGTTTATATACCGTCGCAGCGGTAGAGTGAGGATGTATGATATTGCATATTGGGCCAAAGCGGCCGCGCGTGTTATGTTTGCCGACACAGCAATTGTCCAGCACCATGCACTCATGGGTGGTCATGTTACTTAAGAGGCAAATGCACTTGAATGTTGCGCACATAAATATTGTAACTAATTGCTACAATATATTTGTATTGTTGTTAATATGTTATTCCAAAACATGCTACATCCCCCCTCTTTAGAAAAATAACGTAATTATATGGAGTTATTTTCTAATTTTTATTATATAGAAATTTATTTACTTATTATTGTTTATTTTTCTTTTTTTTTTAATTTTTTTTTCTTTTGAATGATCGACTGTTTGTTTAATGATATATGTGGTAAAATTATATTTGTATATGTATAGTGTCATTAAATGTAGGTAATTTATTTGTTTAAATTTATTTCTTTTGTTTTATTGTTATTATTATTATTTTATATATATATATATATATTAATTGGTTGAAATTTTAAACCTATCCGTATGCACTAATTGTTTCTTATTCTTTGTATTTTTAATTTAAATGTTATCCCTATCTTTTATTTCTTCTATGATGTATGGGCCTAAATACTTAGATTCTAGCTTTTGACCTGTATCATTACGTAATAAAACCTTATCTCCTATTTGTAATTCAATATTTTTTACCTTTCTATCATATATTTCCTTATTCTTCGCTTTGTGCTGTTCTAACATAATTCTTTCTCTTTTATAAGCCTGTTCTAATCTAAATTTTGATTCCTTAGCATAATCTTCTATGTTACATAGTGGATTTATCTTATCAACACTATTAAATTGTTGTGGTAAATTCGAAGTTTTACCAAATACCAACTCATATGGACAATAATCATGTGCCATAGAGGGTGTTGTATTAAAACAATATGCGAAGTATCTTATCCATACATCCCAGTCAGTTTTGTCAACTGAAATGTATGATCGTAAAAATTCATTAATTGTTCGGTGGCTTCGCTCCACAGTGCCTACAGTCTGGTGATGATGTGCAGTTGAAGTTATCTTTTTTATTTGCAAGTTTTTGCATAAATCTTCAATTATTGAGTTTCTATATTCTGTTCCCATGTCCGTAATGAACGTCTTCATTGGACCGTACCGCAGAATGAAATCTTCAAATATAGCTTTCGCTACTGTTTTTGCACTTTTGTCTTTAATTGGTATTATTACAAGGTATTTTGTTAGGTCGCAGCTTAAAGTTACTGCGTATTCATTTCCGTGTTCTGATTTTGGGAGTGGACCGATCGTATCCACAATAACCCTATCGAAAGCCTGTTGTGGCGTTTCAGTTATGATTAACGGGGTTTTTGTATGCTTTGTTATCTTTGCTTTTTGACACTTATTATTTCTCCAATAGTAATGCCTTTTTATTTTGGCCATAGTTCTCAATATTCCAGTATGACCTCCTTGTATGGGGTCATCGTGGAACGTAAACAGTATTGCTTCTTTTTCTTTATCATTATTTGATAATAGGGTCACCGGCTTGAGTAGCGCTACTCTTAAAAATTTCTATATTTTATAGCCCATATTTTTGAAAGATTCTATTGAAATATGTCAATATATATGCAAATGTCAATTCTTGCTATAATTTTCTTGCCATGTTTGAATGTGCTTAAAGAATTAGTTATTCGCAAGGTCACTACTTTTCGTACTTCGTCATTTACAATGACGTCATATACGTTGGGCTTAGAAGCATTAAGAGATTGCTTTTGCAACTCTTTTATATTATTTTCTTTTTCTTTTCCTGCGCAGGAATTTGACTGTTTACTTTGATTTCTGGTAGTGACTCTCAGAATTTTGTTACTAGTTTGTATATTTTGTAAGTCCTGTATTGTTATTCTTGATAGCGCGTCGGCTACGAAATTATCTTTCCCCTTTAGATACTCTACTGTAAAATTATATTCCTCGAGTTCAAGTCGCATTCTAGTTAGCTTGGAACTTGGATTTGTCATTGAAAACAAATAAGTTAATGCTCTGTTATCTGTTTTGACAGTAAAATATCTACCATAAATGTATGGTCTGAAGTGCGTGATTGCCCAGTGAATCGCTGCTAACTCTTGTTCAGATGTACTCTTATTACTCTCACCTTTTGTAAAGGATCTAGACGCGTATGCTACTGGAAGCTGTCCATTTTTATTTTGCGTTAGGACTGCTCCACATGCATATTTACTTGCGTCGGTGATTATGCAAAATTCTTTGCTAAAATCTGGGTACTGTAATAGAATTGGGTTCATTAATGCTGATTTTAAATGCTCGAACGCATTTTGACAATCGCTTGTCCATTCGAATTTAACATTTTTCTTACATAAATTTGACAATCGCTTGTCCATTCGAATTTAACATTTTTCTTACATAAATTTGTTATGTGACGGGAATATTCTGCGAAGTTTTGTATAAATCTTCGATAATAGTTGCAAAATGCAATGAATCTTCTAGCGCTGTCCGCATCATGTGAGACTGGATAATTTTGAATGACATCATACTTTGTGTCATCAGGCAAGATTCCTTTGTCTGTGCATTTATGTCCCAAAAAGGTGACCTCATGCATAAAAAATTAACATTTTTCAGGATGTAACTTTAGGTTATGTTGCCAACACTTCTCAAAATCATCTGTTAGATTATTGATCATGTGTTTTTCGGAACAACCTATGACTATTAAGTCATCCATGTAAAGAAATGCTTGCGAAGGTTCAAGGCCAGAGAATGCTATAGTCATCATTCTCTGGAACGAATTTGGCGCTATTTTTAAACCGAAGGGTAGTCGCGTGAAGCGGTATGAGCCATTACATGTGGAAATGGATGTCATGTCTCGTGACTCTTCTTCGAGTTCAATTTGATGAAAACCTGTCATTAGGTCGAGGCATGAAAAATACTTGCTCTTGTTGGTCTAAAACGTCGTCAATTCTAGGTAGCGGAAATTTATAGGACAACAATTTTTTTATTAATTTGACGATAGTCAATTACTAATCGCCATTTTTTATTTTCAGCGCTCGGTAACGATTTTTTCGGTATAATAAAAGTGGGCTATTGTATGGAGATACAGAAGGCTCAACTATTTCGTCTTTTATAAGCTTTTGCATAATTTTCTATAATTTTTAATGTAAATAGGTTCGTCGTTCACCAGTCATAATTTTTGTTTGTAGAAATTGTTTGTTGTTATTGATTCGGTTTCTAGTCCGAATACATCACTATATTTCTTGCACAACTTCGTAAGTTGGCTGTGAAACTGTGGGGGAAAATTTTTTGATAATGTAGTTTGTACTGCGTTTTCACGCTGCTCATTATTTGCTTCGATTATGTCGTAGCAGGAAAGTGGTTCATACTTCAAACGTGATGTGTTTACTATTTGATCTTTATTTGTAGTATTTAGCAGTCGTATGACTGCGTTTTTGGGTTTAGTTATGGTATTTGCTAAATAAATACCATGTTGAATTTCTTGGTTTGGAATTAATACACTGTCTTCTTGTGAAGTTATTTAAATTTTTCGGACAACTTGGGATCTTGCTGGTAAAACTATTGAATTATTACCAGCACTGTACGATATTGGTACGTATATCGGATATTTTAGGTTATTTGGTCGAATTATTAACCAGTCTTCGGACGGATTGAAATCTATTTGACAGTTATATTTTCTTGTGAAGTCGATTCCTAGTATTCCATCACATGGAGTAGCGAATCGGTTATTAACAATGTGAAAATCGTGTAGGATTATATATTTTGAAGATTGTATTTCGACAAAAGTGAACCCTATGGATTTAGTTACTTCTTGACTAATTCCTTGTATATTTATTATTTTATTGGTTTGGACACCTTGAAACCTGTCTGAATTTTCTTTTACGATCGATATTTCCGATCCTGTGTCTATTAAAAATACTAACTTTTTCCCTGTTGCTACATTCGTGAAGGTAACGAACGTATTTTGATTAAGACTGATAGCGTGAATCTTATTATTCGATACTGCTGGGATCTAAAGGTGCTTGGGAGTTTCCCGAAGCATTCTGAGCTATTCTTACGTTATTGTTATTATAACCGTTTTGTCGGTTATTTCCTCGGTTACCTCTATTATTCCTGTTGTAACCTCTGTTGTTTCCTCTGTAACTATTGTTTCTGTTTTGTTAAAAATTTTGGCCGTTATTGTTATTGTTATAGTTGTCGTAATAACCACGACCATTGCCTCTACCACGATAATTATATTTGTTATTGTAATTACCACGGTTTCTTTGAGCAAACAGAACCGTATTTGGATTGCCTGATATCTCAGTACTTTTTGTAAGTACTTTGCTATAGCTTCGTCCATGGTTTTGAAATTGCCAGAGTCGAGTATAGTTTTAATTCTGTTGTGTTCGCAATTTGCAATCATTGATTCTATAGCATCGTCTGTGCTATTCTTAAGAGCAAGTGCTGCAGGCATACCTTCATCGATATATGCAGATTGAAGTGTTTTGCGTAAGTTATCTATCTCCGAAGTAAATTTGTCAGCGGTTTTACCTTTCAGAGTTGTATTCTTCAACTTGGCTTTTATAACTTTTGGATGTTTTTGTATTATTGTTTCTATTGAAGTTTCTTCACTTCATATAGTGTTGGGCCAATAATTTTTGATTTTATTACCTCAACTGCTATATTTTCGTAGTCGCCTTTTATCATATCTACCAACTTCAGAGCTGTTACGAATCTTTTGAGTTGCATTTTCGTGCCGTTAAATTCAGGTATGGCTATGTTTATATCTTTCATATATGCCCTTCGGGCATTTAATTCTGCCATCCTGTCAGTTGTGTTTATTACACTTGTATTGATGTCTAAATCTGATTCGTTGTCTTGTTCAGACAACGCTTCTATATCAGGTAATGTTAATAGCGCAGGAATTGTTAGATCGTTTAGATCTTTCTCTTCTATTTCTTCCTCGCTTGTTTCAGATTCTTCACCTTCTTGTTCTGTTTCCTTTTTACAGGTGTCTATGCTCAGAGGTGAATTAAGTACG
Organism: Drosophila paulistorum; assembly: GCA_018152135.1. Classification (NCBI taxonomy): domain Eukaryota; kingdom Metazoa; phylum Arthropoda; class Insecta; order Diptera; family Drosophilidae; genus Drosophila; species Drosophila paulistorum. The sequence goes on along the minus strand of JAECXG010000194.1, from coordinate 247,915 downwards.
GTAGGTACGAATATATCAAGATTGTATTTTGTCTTTATAGAGATTAGGTTTGCTCGTAACTTGATCAATAGATTGGAAATCTTTGACCAATTTGCTTTACCTATGCTCTCTCTATTAACATGCACTAAATTTTGTGGAGGTGCCTTGAGTAAAACTTGCAGCTCACAAGAAAAAAAAAAAAAAAGTAAAACGAGCTATGGAAGTTAACTTCGGCCTTGCCGAAGTTTATATACCCTTGCAGTTCTTTATTATATTTAATTCGATAAGAAAAGTGAAATTTCATACATCAACAGCATTAGTTGTCGTATTATGAATATGCTCAAATATTTTTCAAACTAATGAATTCAAAACACATTTAATGATTATTAAACAATATATGATATAGTAGTCCGATGATTTTCATACTTTATCTCACACAGGTAATAAAGAGTCTCCAAAAAAAATTTCAACCCGATATCTCTTAAGATGGCTGAGTAAAACGCATACGCACAGACGGACGGACAAACGGACAGACGGACAGACGGACAGACGGACATGGCTATATCGACTCAGCTTCTCAAGCTGATCAAGAATATATATACTTTATGGGGTCGGAAACGTCTCCTTCTGTGCGTTACAAACATCTGACCAATTTTATAATACCCTCTGCAAGGGTATAAAAAGAAAGGAAAGCAGCATTTAAAAGACCCGCGAATGCACTGCTTGATTGCAGAAAGAAAGTTCACCACAGTGGTACATTTCTTTTTCCCATTATGCCAATAGCGGATAATGTCACTTTGACAATTGACTTCGGGTCTAAACGAAGATCAAAGTTAGGCACAGAGCATAGGCGAACTATCTTGATGAATTCTTTTTATACCCTTGCAGAGGGTATTATAAAATTGGTCAGATGTTTGTAACGCACAGAAGGAGACGTTTCCGACCCCGGTATGTCTCGGTATGTTCGTTCATAATGCCAAAAAAAAAAAAGGAAATTAAAATGTATTGCTTTGATTAAGCAGAAGGTAATTATACAGCTCTAAAGAAAAGAAAAAAAAAAAAACCCATTAACGACATTCATATTTTATCATGTATATGTATACAATTTTTTCTGTTAGACAAATGTAAGGCATAAATTTTGGTGGTGATGATTTCCAAAGCCAGAATTCCAAGACATTTATGTTGGATAGTGCAAGCAGCGAAGAAGTTATTCACCAAAGGGGACGAAGCAATTACATTGGCGCCCATCAGATCAGTCAAATTTCGATACGACACCGGTGCGAGGGCAAGCGGTGAGAAGTGAAAACGGCGAAAGCACGCAGCCCAAAGAATAAATTGTATCCGAGTTAAAAAGTGAAAAAGTTGCAAGAAGAAAAAAAAAATCAAAAAATAAAACAACCCAGGTGAAAAGAAAAGTCTAGCCAGAGTGAAAATCAAGTAAAAAAAGGGTTTGAGCCAGAAAGCCATAGTGAAAACGAATGAAAACGAAAATTTTTAACTTCTTCTTTTTGTTTAAATCTAGGTAATATTCTATAATCGAAAGCTAGCATAAGTTAGTGTACAAGTAATAATTGGTAAAAAGAAAGAAAAAGCAAAAGGAGTGAAGCAAGTGAAAAAAAAAGTATACAAAGAAGAAAACGCAAAAGCAAAATTTCGAGCCACATGTGCAAAACAAAATTTTTTTGAAGTCGCGAGGTAACATACATTAAAAATGGGGGAAAAAAAAATGAGCAAAAAAGGAAAAAATGAAATCTAATGCAAAATTGAAAAGTCAAAAAAATCGATAACAGATAAAGAAGAAAGTGAAAATATAAAAGAAAACGAAGAAAATTAAGAACAACAAAGACAAGCATGAGCAATTGCTTTACTTGGTAACGAAACAAAAAAAAAATGTGAACATAATTAATAAAAAAATGAAATTAAATCTATAGCCTCTACAGCAAGAAGAGAGTTGGAAAAAATTGAACGGTTAATTTTTATACGCTGCATATGTAAGCGTTGCGTTTTGCTTTTGCACAGTGGGTCGAAATTTAGAAAAACGAGCTATGGAAGTTAACTTCGGCAAGGCCGAACCCTTGCAGTTCTTTATAATATTTAATTCGATAAGAAAAGTGAAATTTCATACATCAACAGCATTAGTTGTCGTATTATGAATATGCTCAAATATTTTTCAAACTACTGAATTCAAAACACATTTAATGATTATTAAACAATATATGATATAGTAGTCCGATCCCGATGATTTTCATACTTTATCTCACACAGGTAATAGAGAGTCTCCAAAAAAAATTTCAACCCGACATCTCTTAAGATGGCTGAGTAAAACGCATACGCACAGACGGACGGACAGACGGACAGACGGACATGGCTATATTTTTCAAACTACTGAATTCAAAACACATTTAATGATTATTAAACAATATATGATATAGTAGTCCGATCCCGATGATTTTCATACTTTATCTCACACAGGTAATAGAGAGTCTCCAAAAAAAATTTCAACCCGACATCTCTTAAGATGGCTGAGTAAAACGCATACGCACAGACGGACGGACCGACGGACAGACGGACAGACGGACATGGCTATATCGACTCAGCTTCTCAAGCTAATCAAGAATATATATACTTTATGGGGTCGGAAACGTCTCCTTCTGTGCGTTACAAACATCTGACCAATTTTATAATACCCTCTGCAAGGGTATAAAAAAGAGAAGTTAATGTTCATGAAGTTATGCCGATGTTTAGAATATTTTTTTTGATTTTGATTTAATTATCTTTGAATATAAATCAATATGCGTTAAAGTTTCGAGCTATATATTATTCTTAGTAATTACAAATTAATTTGGTGATCATTTATGAAATTGTAAATTTTCTTATATATATTATAGAATGGTTTTGGTTTTTTTTTAATGTGAGTTAACTTTGTTCTCAGAGTTCTACTGAATGAAATATTAGATTCTAAGAAATGAATGATTGTGAGAATACATTAGTTTAAGTGAATAATAATGATTTTTGTAATGAGGTAATTTTCTGAACTTTCTTTTTGGGCAATCTAATGTGAATAAGGATGTTTGTATTGTGATTTTCCCCTAGCGCTGAAAGGAAAATCATGGTAGGGTGGGTAGAGAGCGCGGCTGTAAATACACCTATACAGCCAACACTAGGACTATTTTCTTCTATTCTTTTCTCTCTATTCTATTTCGAGTTTCAGCACAGGGACTTTATTTAAAGTTGCTGACGTGTGAGTGGGTGAAACACATTCATCAAAGAACCACCCCAGCCGATTGTCTTGCTAGCCGCATTAAGAGTCCCGCAGATGAATCGTGTTAACACCAAGATAAGCCTCACACAATAACGTATACTTGCTGATTGCAATGGTTGGTAAGCCTTTATGGTTTCGCATTTATAGATATCTACGTTACAGAAATTTTTGCAGCCCAACCGTGAGGCAAATTCTAATTAGATACAGCAATTTTTGCTGCCCATCAGCTACGTTAAGGCTTTGTACGTTACAGTAATTTTTGGCGCCCAACTGAGGGGCCCGATTCTAATTAGATGATTATCTCTTTAAGGTTTTCTCAGGTAGATAATTCATTTGGTAGTTTTACCCCTTTTCTTCTTTTAATTTCTTTGTGCATTCTAATCTTTTATTCTATACTATCAACAATTTAAATCGTAAAGTTGACTATTATTGGAAATACCGTCTCCGGCAATGCCCAGAGATCCGGTCCGGATATTCAACTAGCTTACTAATTGTTCCGAATATTTTAAAGCTAACTGTCAACATGAACCCAAGTCAAACAATATCTGTCAAAACAGCAGAAACTACTAACTTTTGGCAAGTGACCGAGAGCTAGACTCTGGTTTGAAAAGTGTTGAGTAGACGAAGGCATGATGGTAGCCTAGACTCTGTACCTCTTGCTTTAATAGACTACGTATTACCTGGAATTATGATTGTGACAAAAGGCTGAAACATCATCCAAGGATTATGCAACCGCTAGTAATATTATAGAGAGTACATAGACTAGTCAGTCTAGTTTTGTTATCCCTTTTAGTATAGCCCGTAGCAGCTTAATTGTGAGTGGTCAGGACATTGGTGAGAACATTAATGGTTTAATCAGCCAACCCCAGATCATAATGGGCATAGCAAGAGACTATATTAAGACAGGTAACGAATCCCTTTTAAATTCAGTTATGTAGGTGCAACTCAAATATAAGAGGGAAGATGATTTTTTGTTGAGAATGGAACTATGGGATGTAGAGGCAAGTGACCCTAACCCAACCGCTCAAAAAGAAAGACACTACCCAAAATATGAGGTACTTATGTAAATTTCTATTTCCTGTTGCTAAGAAAATAGCATCCCTAACGCAGATTTCAAGAGTAGTCCCTAGTGATAAAGTAAATAATTACACCTGAATTCACTTAGAGTAACCCGAAAAGAAAAATTATTCAAAATTATTATTCAAGAAAAAAAAAAATATAAGAATATGATTAACATTTGGTTGAATTGATAACGCAATCGAATATTTAAAAATGTCAGTAATACACAGTGATAGAGATTACGAGGAGGCACCACGATCATCCTCATCACAAGTGTGTAGCATTTGTTCACAAGTTATTTCAGACGTACACGAAAGGGCAACGACAAAGTGTATGCACTCATTTCATAGAAATTGTATAATTACTTATGTTTCGACAAATCAAGAGTGTCCGGTATGCAAGTCTTTATGCCACCTTAGAGATGTACAAGTTAGAACTGAGTTATCAGCCAGTCAAAAACGAGGAGCAGTTCCTAAAGTCCATAATACGCGACAGCAGAGGCAAGCAAACCTTTTATCTGGTCCAGAACAGTCAGCAATACCTGATGACATTAGTCCGCAAAATACGGTGATGAATTCATCAGAAGAGGTAGAACCACTACGAACAGCGAAAAGACAGGGAAGACCTCCTAAGCGAAGAGTACAACGCGCTCAACCAGAAAATTTTGAGAGACATCAGACAAGAGTCAACGCCGCACTTAGTACATCGGAACCAGCGGTCGACTACGAAAGATTGTTTGAAAGAATAGAGAATCTTATAAATCAGAAGTTTGAGAGTTTGCAGACGAATGAAGCAGCAGCCAGCATACAAGAATTAAATACGCAGGCTAGAGCACAATCTTCACCCAGAAATTCGCCAATTTCTACATCAAGCATTAGGAGCGAAAAGGTTACACAGATTATCCAGAGTTGGGGTATAAAGTTCGAGGGATCACAAAAAGGCAGTACCGTGCAAGAATTCTTGTACAGAGTGCGTGCATTAACTATGGATAGTTTAGATGGAGACTTTTCAGTAGTCTGTAAGAACCTACATATTCTCCTAACTGGAAAAGCCCGAGATTGGTATTGGAGATACCGTAAAGAGATCACGCAAGTAGAATGGACAGATTTTTGTGACAAACTCAAAAGACAATATCGTGATAACAAGGATGATGATTTAATTTTTGAAGAAATAAGAAGTAGGAAGCAAAAGATTGGAGAATCATTTGATAATTTTTATGAAGATGTAATATCCATTGTTAGTAGGCTTTCGGTTCCATTGGAAGAGGATAGACTAGTGCAGCAGTTGCAGCGTAACCTGATACCGGAAGTGCGTGAAGCATTGTTATATATATCAGTTGTTTCGGTGTCACATCTACGACAGTTAGTACAAAGAAGAGAAAATCTATTGGGAGAGACACTAATTAAGCGTCCGATCAAGAGTGTAAATTTTTCTAAGCCCGTTTACAAATCCGTAGCTGCAGTATTAGACGCCACAGAACAGTCAGAAGACGAGTTGTCGGTGAAAGAGGTAGATGCAGTTCAGCGAGTGGCGAATTCTTTGGTTTGTTGGAATTGTGACGTAGAAGGACATCGCTGGGACATGTGCCTAGAAGATCGGATTATCTTTTGTTACGGCTGCGGAACAAAAGGAGTATACAAGCCGCAGTGCATAAAATGTTCAAATCGGACGGAAAACTATCGGAAGGGACCACCGTATGGCAACAAGCGGACGGACCCTTAGTAAATGTTGCTCACAAAAGATTAAATCTTAATCTCACTGAACAAGAAAAGCAAGAAAACATTTCAGATTTACAAACAAATAGAAAGAATATTAAGTTACATCCAGTTAAACCATACCACATACGTTTAAAAGAATATGCAAGAGCCCGCGAAAGAATATTTTCTGATGATAGTAATGTCGCATGCGTCAAGAGAGCACCAAAGCGCTCAACCGTGCGTATGCGTAACTTTTGGAAAGCGGTACGAAATACCAAAAGAAGGTTAATTTGTTCAGTAATTAATGAAGCCGTAGATGGCCGATTTTATGCTTCAATTTCATTTTTACAATTTTTAGAATTAGGCTTATTAGACACAGGGGCAAATATTAGTTGCATTGGAGCAGACCTGGCTAAAATAGACTGGTCGCACAATTCAAAATTTCGCAAAATTAATTCTTTAGTAAAAACGGCTGATGGACAGCCACAAATAGTTATTGGATCCATACAACTGAACGTAAAATATAGGGAACAGATGAAGGACATTAATTTCTTTATAATCCCTTCGATTAAGCATAGGGTAGTATTAGGAACAGATTTTTGGAAAGCTTTCAAATTGGCCCCGGGTGTAATTTCCTCGATTGAAACTTCAAATAGCAACGAGCCTAGATTACCAGAGAAAGACGGTGAGGAAAAGTTTCCGCTGACAGCAGAAGAAGAAAAACGTTTAGGCGGAATCATTAGTCTCTTTCCAGACTTTGAAATGCAAGGCCTCGGAAGAACAAAGCTTCTGCAACATCATATAGAGGTAGGCAATGCCACCCCGATTAAACAGCGATTTTAGCCAGTTTCACCGGCGGTTGAAAAAGTTATGTTTCAGGAGATCGATAGAATGTTAGAGCTAGGAGTTATTGAGAAGTCAAATAGTCCTTGGAGTTCGCCCATGCGTTTGGTGATTAAACCCGGAAAAATTCGTTTATGCTTAGATGCACGACGGATTAACGAGGTTACAAAGAAAGACGCATACCCGCTGCCCAGCATCAATGGAATTTTCGCAAGACTACCAAAAGCTAACATCATCTCGAAGATAGATTTGAAGGATGCTTTTTGGCAAATAGGTTTGAGTGAGGAATCAAAAGCAATCACAGCATTTACAGTACCCGGTCGTCCATTGTATCATTTTGTGGTTATGCCATTTGGTTTGTGTAATGCCGCGCAAACAATGTGTAGACTAATGGACGAAATAATACCCCCTGAATTAAAATATTGTACTTTTGGATACTTAGACGATTTATGTGTAGTATCAGAAAGCTTTGAGGAACATCTTATTGTGTTAGCTAAGCTAGCTGAGCAATTTCGAATAGCGAATGTGACTTTAAATGTGGAAAAGATCAGATTTTGTGTCACAAAAGTTGCATTTTTAGGATATATAGTAGGCAATGGAGGAATTTCAACTGACACATCAAAAACAGACGCGATTCAGTCATGGCCAATTCCGAAAACAGTTAAACAAGTAAGAGCGTTTATGGGAGTAGTCGGATGGTATAGACGATTTATACCTAACTTTTCAGATATTAGTTTTTCAATCACCGAGCTTCTGTCGTCGAAAAAGAAATTTGTCTGGAACGAGCAAGCTCAGAAATCCTTTGAAAAGCTTAAGTCTGCGTTGACTTCAGCTCCAGTTTTGCAGAAACCGAATTTTGAACGGAAGTTCTATGTGCATTGCGATGCGAGCGATGTCGGCATAGGCGCTACGTTAGTTCAAATGTCAGATGAAGGAGAAGAAAAACCAATTGTATTTATGTCCAAGAAACTGAGTTCAGCTCAACGAAACTGCAGTGTAACGGAGCGGGAATGTTTAGCAGCCTTAGAAGCAATCGACAGGTTTAGATGCTATATTGAGATGCAGGAGTTTGAATTGATTACGGATCATGCGAGCCTTTTGTGGCTAATGAAGCAACCTAATTTGAAGGGACGGTTGGCTAGATGGGCCATGACATTGCAAAGTTACAAGTTCACGATAAGCCATAGAAGAGGTCGGGACAATGTCGTACCTGATGCGCTTTCGAGAATGTTTTCAGATGAAATAGGTGCACTAGAAGAAGTTTATCCTGGTATTGATTTAAATTCCAACTGTTTTAGTGATAGTGAATATCAGAATTTGAAAAATTTAGATAGTCTGGGAGAGTATCCAGATATACGAGTAGAAGATGGTTTTGTCTATATACGAACTGAACATGATGATGGAAATTTAGAAAATCAAGAATCGAGATGGAAACTGTTGATTCCATCTGGTTTGACGACTGAAGTCATAGGCAGTGCTCATAATAGTGTTATATCAGCACATGGAGGAATGGCTAAAACCCTAGAATTAATAAGGAGACCTTTTTATTGGCCAGGCATGGTGTCACAAGTGAGAGATTATGTACGTAACTGTGATATTTGCAAGTGTACCAAAGCCCCGAATTATATTTTAAAACCGCCGTTGGGAAAGCCAGCAGTTTCAATGCGTCCTTTTCAAAGGTTATACATAGATCTGCTCGGTCCATATCCACGCAGTAAGCGAGGGCATATTGGGTTGGTAATAGTTTTGGATCACTTTTCCAAATTTCATTGGCTTTGTCCGTTGAAGAAGTTGACATCTCGTTTAATACAGGAGTTTCTTCAGGATCATATTTTCTTTATGTTTGGTATTCCGGAAATCCTAGTGAGCGATAACGGAGCACAATTCAAAGCGGTCGAATTTAACGCGTGGCTAACGAAGCTTGGTATTAAGCATGTATATACAGCGTTGTATTCACCTCAAGCCAACGCGTCAGAACGGGTGAATCGATCAATCATAGCAGCGATTAGAGCTTATCTTAACGGTGATCATAGAGAGTGGGATGAACATATTCCAGCAATTAGTTGTGCTCTGCGGAATGGTCATCATGCGAGCATTAATTGTTCTCCATATCATGCAGTTTTTGGCTTTGATATGATCACACATGGGTCTCATTATAGTCTACTAAGTAAGTTCAATTTATTAGATGAATCACTTAATCCCCTTAGGAAAGACGATCAATTGCAGTTGTTGAGAAAAGAAATAAAACAGCAAATTGCATCAGCAGCAGATAAAAACGCCAAGCAGTGTAACTTGCGCACTCGGCAAATTCATTTTAGGATAGGGCAAGAAGTATTCAGAAGAAACTTCAGCCAGAGTAATTTTCAGAAGAATACGAATGCGAAATTCAATCCTCAATGGGTGAAATCGAGAGTCAGGGAATGTTTAGGTAATTGTTATTATGTTTAAGAAGACCTTCAAGGAAAATTACAAGGAACATATCATGCCAAGGATATTAAACAATGAGGTTTTCAGACTAATTCCCCGAGAAATCTCTAGAATTCGTCTGTGGTTGTGGAGGTGCATTGAGTAAAACTTGCAGCTCAAAAGAAAAAAAAAAAAAAAAAGTAAAAAAAGAAAGGAAAGCAGCATTTAAAAGACCCGCGAATGCACTGCTTGATTGCAGAAAGAAAGTTCACCACAGTGGTACATTTCTTTTTCCCATTATGCCAATAGCGGATAATGTCACTTTGACAATTGACTTCGGGTCTAAACGAAGATCAAAGTTAGGCATAGAGCATAGGCGAACTATCTTGATGAATTCTTTTCAAATTGGCAACCGAGCGGAACAGTCCTTTGCAGGAAGTGGAAAAAAATTAATATTTCATTTTTTTTGTGGTTAAAATAACCCAAGTAAATTTTTAAATCCGAATGAATACAAGCCATCCTGCATGGGCTTGAATCGATAATAAAAACAAACAAATGAAGTTGGTGTTCTCTATTTCAAGAGATACTTCTTGAGTAAGTGCTAAATTTTCTTTAAATTATTACAATTTGGTAATTTCGCGTCTCGGTATGTTCGTTCATAATGCCAAAAAAAAAAAAAAAGGAAATTAAAATGTATTGCTTTGATTAAGCAGAAGGTAATTATACAGCTCTAAAGAAAAGAAAAAAAAAAAACCCATTAACGACATTCATATTTTATCATGTATATGTATACAATTTTTTCTGTTAGACAAATGTAAGGCATAAATTTTGGTGGTGATGATTTCCAAAGCCAGAATTCCAAGACATTTATGTTGGATAGTGCAAGCAGCGAAGAAGTTATTTACCAAAGGGGACGAAGCAATTACATTGGCGACCATCAGATCAGTCAAATTTCGATACGACACCGGTGCGAGGGCAAGCGGTGAGAAGTGAAAACGGCGAAAGCACGCAGCCCAAAGAATAAATTGTATCCGAGTTAAAAAGTGAAAAAGTTGCAAGAAGAAAAAAAAAAATCAAAAAATAAAACAACCCAGGTGAAAAGAAAAGTCTAGCCAGAGTGAAAATCAAGTAAAAAAAGGGTTTGAGCCAGAAAGCCATAGTGAAAACGAATGAAAACGAAAATTTTTAACTTCTTCTTTTTGTTTAAATCTAGGTAATATTCTATAATCGAAAGCTAGCATAAGTTAGTGTACAAGTAATAATTGGTAAAAAGAAAGAAAAGGCAAAAGGAGTGAAGCAAGTGAAAAAAAAAAGTATACAAAGAAGAAAACGCAAAAGCAAAATTTCGAGCCACATGTGCAAAACAAAATTTTTTTGAAGTCGCGAGGTAACATACATTAAAAATGGGGGAAAAAAAAATGAGCAATAAAGGAAAAAATGAAATCTAATGCAAAATTGAAAAGTCAAAAAAATCGATAACAGATAAAGAAGAAAGTGAAAATATAAAAGAAAACGAAGAAAATTAAGAACAACAAAGACAAGCATGAGCAATTGCTTTACTTGGTAACGAAACAAAAAAAAAAGTGAACATAATTAATAAAAAAATGAAATTAAATCTATAGCCTCTACAGCAATTCCTCGAAAGCCTTCGTCGGACGCTACAAGGGTGAGTTTTTCTACTACATTTTTTTGTTACCAAATTGTATAAATATAAAGCGAAGTCGGAGACATTAAGCAAGAGTATTCAATGCAAAGACAATAGCGAAAACAATTGACGTTGCTTATCTCCACTCCGTTTGCCCCTCTATATATTTTTATATACTTCTAATGTGTTTCAAATAAAATCATGCGTAAAGAAAAAAAAAAGAAAGAGAATGAACTGAAAAGTGAAAAGTATCAAAAGAAAAAGGAAAGAACGAATAAATATGCATAATTGTTTTATTAAAACATTTTGTATGTGAAGAGTTGGAAAAAATTGAACGGTTAATTTTTATACGCTGCATATGTAAGCGTTGCGTTTTGCTTTTGCACAGTGGGTCGAAATTTAGAAAAAAAAAGAGAAGTTAATGTTCATGAAGTTATGCCGATGTTTAGAATATTTTTTTTTGATTTTGATTTAATTATCTTTGAATATAAATCAATATGCGTTAAAGTTTCGAGCTATATATTATTCTTAGTAATTACAAATTAATTTGGTGATCATTTATGAAATTGTAAATTTTCTTATATATATTATAGAATGGTTTTGGTTTTTTTTTAATGTGAGTTAACTTTGTTCTCAGAGCTCTACTGAATGAAATATTAGATTCTAAGAAATGAATGATTGTGAGAATACATTAGTTTAAGTGAATAATAATGATTTTTATAATGAGGTAATTTTCTGAACTTTCTTTTTGGGCAATCTAATGTGAATAAGGATGTTTGTATTGGGATTTTCCCCTAGCGCTGAAAGGAAAATCATGGTAGGGTAAGTAGAGAGCGCGGCTGTAAATACACCTATACAGCCAACACTAGGACTATTTTCTTCTATTCTTTTCTCTCTATTCTATTTCGAGTTTCAGCACAGGGACTTTATTTAAAGTTGCTGACGTGTGAGTGGGTGAAACACATTCATCAAAGAACCACCCCAGCCGATTGTCTTGCTAGCCGCATTAAGAGTCCCGCAGATGAATCGTGTTAACACCAAGATAGGCCTCACACAATAACGTATACTTGCTGATTGCAATGGTTGGTAAGCCTTTATGGTTTCGCATTTATAGATATCTACGTTACAGAAATTTTTACAGCCCAACCGCGAGGCAAATTCTAATTAGATACAGCAATTTTTGCTGCCCATCAGCTACGTTAAGGCTTTGTACGTTACAATTTCTTGCTTCGTTGAAAGAATCAACTATAATTTTTGCGTGCTTGTTTATTGTTTCCTTTTGGATGTTTCTATTCTGTATAACGTATTTATATGATTTTTTGAAATTTTCTTTAATATTTTGGATATGGAGAAGTAATTCTTCCCATTCCATGCTTAAAGTTTATTTTTGTTTTTCTCTCTTTTTTTTTATTTATCTATTACTTGGACATCCTCATCTGATTCTCCTACATTAATCGTTTCTATGTCTGCTTTAAAAATATTATGTACCCATGCAGGCACATCCTTATTCTTAGGTCTTTCTAGTAATTGTCTGCTAAATGTTATTTTTATGGATTTTTCCATAAGTTCTACAATATTTCTTTTAAATTTGTAGTTTTTTTGTATCCAAAATTTTATTTCCTTGTATTTTTTATTTACTGGTCCTGAATGTATCAGGAAATCAAGAAAAGGAATATATTTTTGCAGATGTTTAGTTTCAACTTTGTTCATACTTATTTAATTTGTATTTAAAGTCGGTAATTTTATGACAACTTATTGTTGTTGGGCTTCATCCATCAGGTAGAAGCGAAATCTACCTGTTGAATTTGAGAAACAACATCTATTTGGCACTGTAATAAGAAAACACATCTGTTCCATTGCACTTCCTTGAACTGGGAATTCTTCTCCAGTCAAATCAAGGTATGCTGTTCTGATCTGTAATAAATTTATTGAATTCTGTGCCGAATCAATATTATCTATTCTAAAAACCTCAAGTATATCTGCTGCAATGCTAGGATTCCTATCTACTATCTTCCTAAAATAATCGTCTAATGTAATCATTTTATTCAATTGATATATATATAGTAATATATCCGCCTCTCCATCCACCCACATAACTTCGCCCCTTTTTTTAGTCTACAAAACGGATGTTTACTGCAACCGAGACTAAACAAAACTTTATAAACAACCCTGTCCCCAAAAAATCTTCCACCGTGAGAACTCAACATTATAAACAAATCTGTCCCCAAAAAATCTTCCAAGCGTGAGAACGCTTAGTAGGCGAAATCAATAAGCCAATCAAATTCCAGATCAAGATATCATCCGATCAAAAGCTCCCACTACTAACATAAAAAGCTTTCTAACCGAACTTTCAACATAATTGTAAACATCAAAAGCTTTCTAACCAAACTGTAAACATAATTGTATCAATAATGATAAGTTAGTTCCTAAGACGCATTCTTTAAATAAAGACCGGTTTCTTTGAGTTCGATAGATCCAATATTTTCTTTTTTCACTTATAAAGGAAATGGATTTATAATTGGCGCAGTCGGTAGGATAAAACGAAATATATTTAATGAGTGCAAAACCTGTGTATAAGCGACCGTTACGGATATCTAATCTAAGGTTGCCTAATAAACCAGACCTTGTGTGTATCATTAAATAAGTAAATGTGCGAAACTTGTGTCAAGCCACCGTTACAGATATCAAATCTGAGGTTGGCCCGTGATCGAGACTTTTTGTGCTAAAAATTAAAATAATAAGGAGCAGTAAGCAATTAGGGCCCAAAGCCCCCGAATTTTTTTTTTTTCGTTTTATCCGCAAAAGAACCTTTCGTGTAGTCAAAAGCGCGACATCGAATCCTAGAGTTTAAATACAGTGTTGGAGGAAATAATAAAAACAACAACCTTCTTTGATTTTGAACTCTTTGTTTTCCAACGTTGGATAAATTATCCGAGATGTCCCTAGAAGAAACACACCTGAATCAGGCACTCACTATGCTTAGACAGTTGCCCAATTTCGATGGTGACGCTTCGACCTTGAGCACGTTTATACGGAGAGATGATTATATTTTACAACTCTACCCAACGAGGGACGTCCGCCAACACAGTTTGATGTTCGGCACTATAGAGATGCAACTCACTGGAGAAGCACAGCGGACATCACAAATTTCGCCAACAATTGGAGCGAGCGGCTATACCACACTTTTTTTGGAGGAAACCTTCGTAGTTTATTGAAGATTTAGAACATCAGTCATTCATAATAGTAAATAAGTTAGCATTAGAAGGCAACGCGGCCAACACCGTAAAATACACAAATGCCATGAATAACACAATCAAAGATGTTATTATCAAAAGATTACCAGACAAGCTTTACATGACATTAGCAAAATTTGATATTTCTACAGTGTCTAATTTAAAGCAAGTAGCTCAGAGAGAAGGCCAATATGAAAATAGTTCCACCGAGAAACCCAAAACTAATAATCAGAGTACTTCAGGAAACTCAAACTACAGATCAAACCAAAATAATTCAGGGCAAACCTATTATAGGCAAAGAAACCAATACCATAATTCAAATCCTACTCCCCAAAACAATCAACAGCTTCGAGAAGAATTTAACAAAATCTTAATCAGGGCAGACAGGGAAGTCCACTTAATTATCAGATTCAGAATCAACCCCAGAATCAAAATCCCGTGGTAAATCAACCTACTAAAAGGCAAAGAGAAAGTACCAGTGGTCAGAATAGAATGGACTGGTCCGAAAATTTTCATCAATCAGCCTCGGATCAGACAGTTCAAACAGAACCAATGAACCAAACAGATCAACCGAGTACGTCCAATCAAACCCCTATATCCAACTGAAAATCAATAACATCCCCTTAAAGTGCGTTATAGATACAGGCTCTTCAATAAATATTATCAACAAAAATTATTTCAATTTTCCAGAAACCTCAGAAAATTTGAATGTCAAAACAATAAAAGGAATAATAGAGCTTAATAAAAGCGTATCTTTTGCACCAAGCAAACTTTGCCCCAACCATCAAAAATTTTATTGCCATACATTTTCATCAACATACGACATACTATTAGGTAGAAAATATCTCAAAGCATGTCAAGCCGTTATAAACTATGAAGAAAATAGTGTGACATTATCAAATCGTAAATTTTATTTCAAATTCACTAATAAAGAAGAAGAAAACGAAAAATCAGTACCTTATCCTCCCCCAGAGTTCAAATATGAAGCGTTCACAGAAGAAATAAATAACAGTATCGAGGAAAAAAACGAATTTAGACTCGATTACTTAAATTCAGAAGAAGTAGAAAAGTTAAAGAAAATATTGCATGAATATAGCGATATCCAGTATAGGAAAGGTAAAAATTTGACCTTTACTAGTACAATAAAGCATAACATCAGAACCAAGCACGAGGACCCAATATACAAACACCCATACAAATACCCACAAATCTTTGACGAAGAAGTCAATAAACAAATTAATGAAATGATAGAACAAGGAATCATACGAAAATCGAAATTGCCCTATTGTTCTATTGACGCATCCAAGGAACAAAAGTTCCGTTTAGTAATCGACTATCGTAGTCTAAATGAGATCACTATCGATGACAAGTTCCTAATACCGGTAATGGATGAAATATTAGACAAACTTGAAAAATGTCAATATTTCACAACCATTGACCTCGCCAAAGGATTCCATCAAATCCAAATGGATCCCAAATCAATCGAAAAAACCGCATTTTCCACTAAACATGGTCATTACGAGTACACACGAATGCCATTTGGGCTAAAAAATGCACCAGCCACGTTCCAAAGGTGTATGAATAATTTACTAGAAGATCTCATCTATAAAGATTGTTTAGTCTACTTAGACGATATAATTGTTTATTCCACCTCATTAGAAGAACATTTGGCATCACTAAAAAGAGTCTTTGCAAAATTGCGCAACGCTAATCTAAAACTACAATTAGATAAATGCGAATTCTTGAAAAAGGAAACAGAATTTTTAGGTCACGTCATAACTACAGAAGGCATCAAACCAAACCCAGATAAAGTCAAAGCAATTCAAAAATTTCCGATTCCTAAAACCCCAAAAGAAATAAAATCATTCTTAGGATTATGCGGATTCTTTCAGAGATTCATACCAAACTTTGCACATATTGCAAAACATTTAACTCGGGTTAAAGAAAGCAGCTAAAATAAACATAGACGACCCAGATTATATTTCATCCTTTGAAAAATTAAAATGTCTCCTTATGAACGATCCCATACTTGCATATCCCGATTTCAAAAAACCATTCTTTCTAACCACAGACGCTAGCAATATAGCTTTAGGTGCGTTCATCTCACAGGACCATAGACCTATTTCTTATGCTAGTAGAACATTCAATAAACATGAACTTTATTATTCAGCCATAGAAAAGGAATGGGCAACCAAATATTTTAGACCATACCTCTTCGGCAGACCTTTTGAGATCCTAAGTGATCATAAACCCCTTGTATGGTTGGAAAATATCAAAGAACCTAACATGAAACTACAGACATGGAAAATAAAATTGAACGAATTCGATTATAAAATAAAATACTTACCAGGAAAAGAGAATTACGTGGCAGACGCACTTTCTAGAATAAAACTAGATAAAAATCTTTTAGGTGAAGAAACAAGTAGTTCTAGAGCCACAGTACATAGTGCTCAAGAAGATAATGAAAACCTAATAGCCATTTCAGAAAAAGCTCTAAATTTCTACCGTCAAATAGAATTCACTAAATGCAACGAAAATAAAATCAACGTTACTCACTATTTTCACAAAACTAAGATAGAAATATCATATGTAGAAATGACCAATCAGTTTGCTAAAGAAATTATCAAAAAATATTTATGCTCAAAAAATAATGCACTTTACATAGAAAACGACTTAGATTTTCAAACACTCCAAGAAGCTTATCTTGAAATAATAAGTCCGGACAGCCAAACAAAAACTTTAAGAACCACTTACAAATTAAAAGACATTCCCACTTATGCAGAATTCAAAGAAATTATACTAAAGAACCATAAATCACTACTTCATCCAGGTATCACTAAAACTCAAAACTGGTTTAAAGAGAAATACTATTATCCAGACTATCAAAAACTAATTCAAAACTTCATTAATGAATGCTATATATGCAATTTATCGAAATCAGAAAGTCGAAATACTAAATTAACCTTTGAAACCACCCCAGAGATATTTAACACTAGAGAAAAATACGTGATGGATTTATATCTAATCGACAACCAACAATTTTTATCTTGCATAGATATTTTCTCAAAGTACGCGACTTTAGTTGAAGTTAAAAGTCGAGATTGGCTTGAAACAAAAAGGGCAATCATAAAAATTTTTAACAATATGGGTAAACCCGCAGAAATCAAAGCAGAAAGGACTCAGCTTTTATTTGCACTTCAAAATTGGCTACAATCAGAAAACGTTAATATAAGTATAACATCGAGCAAAAATGGCGTTTCAGATGTGGAAAGATGTCACAGAACCGTAAACGAAAAACTAAGAATTATTAATACAGAATCTAGCATAGAAGACAAACAAACTAAATTTGAAACTATCCTTTACACATTTAAACAATAGGACTAAACATCTAACGACAAACAGAACACCAGCGGATATCTTTATTTACGCAGGCACACCTCTTTATAATACGCAAGCTAATAAGAACTAAATGAAATTAGGCACGATTTTGAAATAAATACAAAATATAAACAAGCCCCCTTAGTTAGATCAAAAACGACAACACCCTTTAAGAAAACAGGAGAAGTTACCCAAGTTGACGACAAACATTATATTGAAACAAACCGAGGTAGACAAACAACACACTACAAATCAAAATTTAAAAAGAAAAAGAAAACTCATCAAAGTAAATATACTAATTAATTTCAGAAATCCCAACATTACTATTTCTACTCTTATCAATGGTACACTCAACGTATAATCAAAGTATTGAAATTAATCCCATAAAGGCACCTAATGGATATCTTGTATTCAAAAAAGGAACCATGGATTTACCCTTAGATTTCGAATATCATTACCTATCTGTAAATTTAACCAACTTACAAAACACTTACAACAACCTGATAGAGCAGTCAGAACCATTTAAGAACAAGGTCCACATTCACTATTTAGTTGAAAAACTAAATCGCGAAATGAACGGCATAAAAATAATAAAGAGAAATAAGCGAGGACTTATTAACATAATAGGTAGAGCACATAAATATCTTTTCGGCACTTTAGATCAAAATGAAGTAAGTAAGTCGTCTCGCCGACTTAGGTATACCATACACCAGTAAAACAAATATTTCAAATTTGTTATAACAAATGCATTTGCCTATTTTAAAAAAGTTCTGTTCACATGCTTTTTACAAGCATATCTTAGTATCTCACTCACTCATGCATTTGAGCACCCTAGCGCCCCACCCGGCAACGGCCAACTCCGGCCTTATGGAAAAAGGTTTTATGCATAACTTGGCTATTTTTTGTCCGATTTTGATCAAATTTGGTATTTTGCTGGATATTAGTATCAATTTCAAGTGTGCCAAATTTGATTCCACAAGGTGAAAAATTACGGGAGATAATCGAGTTTTTAAAATTTCGGGGGCGGATAGGGGCGTGGCAAAATCTGTATAATTACAAATTGAGCGCATTTACTAAGCAAATATACATACTAAATATGGTGTCTCTAGCTGCAATAGTTTTTGAGAAAAACGTTTTTTTTAAATTGCGGAGGCGGAAAGGGGCGTGGCAAAATCTGTATAATTACAAAATGAGCGCATTTACTAAGCAAATATACATACTAAATATGGTGTCTCTAGCTGCAATAGTTTTTGAGATAAACGTTTTTTTTTAATTGCGGGGGCGGAAAGGGGCGTGGCAAAAATTTGAAACAAACTCGATCACTCTACATACTACACGAGCCTACATTCTAAATTTGGTGGCTCTATCTCTTATAGTCTCCGAGATCTAGGCGTTCATACGGACGGACAGACGGACGGACGGACGGACGGACGGACGGACGGACAGACGGACGGACAGACGGACATGGCTAGATCGACTCGGCTGTTGATACTGATCAAGAATATATATACTTTATGGGGTCGGAAAAGCTTCCTTCTGCCTGTTACATACATTTTGGCGACTTTAATATACCATTTCACCCTATGGGTGTATGGTATAATGATAAAGAAGAGCTTGAACAAAAAATTGATAGTCTATCAGCAAATAGCGCCCAAAATAATGAACTTAATCATATTATCGAAGCAGTCAACAAAAATATAGAACTCCTGAATAACCTTACTCTTAAACAAGATGCAGACAAAAAATAAAATCTACTAATGTTCAATTTAGAGCTGAATAGGGATTCCCGGAGTGAAGGAAAATAACCCAGTCTTCATTCGTTGAATTCAAAATATGAACTCATTTTATTTACAAAAGTACGGAGTTTATATAGGATTATCTTAGGCTCTAGAAGGTAACAATTGTTCCTAGAAGATCTTATTTTAGACTCACACCCTCGTATTTGGGGGTTGATAAATAATTATTTTGGGCACGGCGTCGGCCACTTGACATCCTGTCGTTATGATCTTTTGGGTTAGGTTAGATTTTCAAGTGTTTTTTCCCACACCACGTGTGGCAGATTGTATTTCTAGTCATATGCTAGGTTAGTTGTTTGGTACAAAGGTACAGTTGTATTGTATTTTCTTTAGTGCATCTGATTTGGTGAAGCCAGTTCAGATGAACACGATGTTTATTCTTAAACAAGAGCATTTTACAGAATACATAGAAGACATAGAACTAGGAATGTAGTTGACAAGATTAGGTATATTTAATCCAAAACTTTTAAATCATCAAGAAATATTTAACATAAATACAGAAAAACTTTTAAACATAAAAACATCTACTTGGTTAAAATCAGACACGAATGAAATATTCATAATTTCACATATACCTAGGAAAATATCTAACACATCACTATTTAATATTATAGCCTATCCAGACGAAAATAATAACACCTTGACAGAAAATATACAAGAAACTTACTATATTCAAGACAATAAAATTTATGCAAAATCAACCAAAAAACAAGAAATAAATGAATGTATAATTGGCATTATTACACAAAAACCAGCAGAATGCAAATACACAAAAATATTTAAGACAAACCTAATTAGTTATGTAGAACCCAATATTATCGTAACTTGGAACTTGCCCAAGACAAATTTAAAACAAAATTGTAACCAGAACAAAATATTCGTAGAAGGAAATAATATAATAAAAATATACGACTGTATTATGCAGCTAAATGAAATATCAATAGTAAACACATTACACAAAACATTTACGTAACCAACAATGTAACGAAACTAGAACCAATCTCTTACATCCACACTAAACAAATCATTTCTGAAAAAACTGCTCATAACAAAATATTTAACATAATAACTACAACAACATTTGTAATTACACTAATAAGTTTAACCTTATATCTTATCTATAAATTTAAGTCAATATCAAAAAAAATAATTATTACACAAATTAAGAATGAAACTTTTGTACAACCAAGTGACTCATCTTTTAACAATCCCGTTTTGCATGAACTTTCACCATCCCAAGAAATCTCACTTGCAACACCGCAAGCACTGCCAAGTCTATACCCTGTATTTCCCGCCTGAGCACAGGCTATTTTCTACGTGTTGGGGGAGTAATATATCCGCCTCTCCATCCACCCACATAACTTCGCCCCTTTTTTTAGTCTACAAAACGGATGTTTACTGCAACCGAGACTAGACAAAACTTTATAAACCAAGATTATTAACGAAATATGTAGATGATATTTTTTCAATAATACACCAAGATGACATCGATAAAACACGGGACACCCTAAATTCATTTGACAGGAATATTAAATTTACCATGGAGCTGGAAGACAATGGAAAACTGGCGTATTTGGACTCTATGATTATCAGACGAGGAAACGAATTAAAACTAAAATGGTATAAGAAGCCAACAGCATCAGGACGAATCATAAATTTCAACTCAAAACAACCCAAGACAATGATAATAGATACAGCAAGGAGCTGTATCCAACGGATTCTAAACATTTCAGATAAAATATACCATGAAGAAACGAAGAAGGAAATAATAAATATTTTAAAGGACAACGATTTTCCGGATAATATAATCAAGACATTGTTCAAAAAACATAAATCCCCCATTGACAAATCTAAGAATGAGAAAACCTACTTATCTGTCACTTATGTACCTAAATTATCAGAAAGACTATCACATTCGGATTGTTATGACAAAGCTGGAATAAAAATAGCACACAAACCTGACAATACCCTTAAACATATATTCAACAAAACAAAATCCAAGATAGAGATGACAAATAGAAGCAATGTAATATACAAATTCCATGCAATGGACAAGGAAACATACCGTGGAATAAAATATACATAGGGACGACAAAATCAAAGTTAAAAACTAGGATTTCCCAACACAAATCTGACTATAAAATGAGACATTATACAGATACACCAAAAACAGCACTAATGACACACTGTGCAACTAGTGGCCATGCACCGAATTTCGAAGACACAACAATATTAGATGAAGAGCGGCATTACAATAAAAGGTTCACCATGGAGATGCTACATATTATCAACACTCCGATCGCCACACGACTTAACTTCAAGACGGATACCGACAACTGCGCTCACATATACAGACATTTACTTGACAATAATTAGTTTTTAACTCCACGTCGAACGGTGCTGACGTGTTAAACAATGTATGTTAAAAGATGTTAAGTGTCATATAATTGTTAAATGTTTCTTGTATTCTATTGTAGTTGCCCTGAAGACGGTTGCCGCTGCGCAACCGAAATATATCGGAAAGAGGAAGAAATTAAAAACTATAATTGGTTTTATTTTATTTGGAACAAATGACCTGAAGCCTGAAAAAATCGGAATTTCTTTTTTTAAAAAACATTTTTTTTTTTTGTTTCAAATGCACTGTTACAATAATTGATGCATATGTTATTTATTGATGCATATGTTATTTAGATCTTATCAAGATCATTAGCATGGCTTAGGGCTCTTTTTGTTACACATTTGTTGTGGAATTTATATGCTTTGTATAACACATATGCGCTCATTATTACCACAATTATTAATAAAAGTGCATTTGTTGGCTTTAAATCTACATTTGATGACTCTATTTTGTTAATTACATTTGCAGGGGAGTCCACTGTTTTAGTATCTCTTTAACCTCATATTGGGTTTATCAAATGTATCATCAAACTTGCTTATTTTGTTATCAAACATTCCATTTAAAGAAAAATTTTGAATTAAAAAATTTTTTTCTTATTTGTTTTTAATGTTTTGGATGTAGTTTAGTAGAGTAGTAATTTAATAATGTTTCGAGCTGAAGGTTCTTTTTTTTTACATATATTCCTGCCTACTTTTTCGTATGGTTTTAAGGCCACACTCTAATTGGACAGCTTTTAATGCTGCACAATTGTACATTGATTATTTTAATTCTATAAAAAAAATGTGCATCGCAGTACACTCAAAAAAAAAAAAAGAGCGACGTAGCGCATAATTTGATCATTTATATATTTCTGTTGTCTTCAGCTAGCCTCTAGCATCAGCTGGTCGTCGCCGGTTGGCACGCTGATGCTCTATCGATGGCGTAAAAAGCGGCCTGCTTTTAACGCTTGTAGTCTCAGCTGCTGATGTCCGTGGCCTCTGAGCTCAGGCGGTTTTGGTGACGGTCATCGCACCAGATTTGTTGATTCTTTGTTTTATTTTTCTTTTCACTTCCTTCGCTTGGGGACTGGCTTTTCCTTTGCAATATCTGCATGTATACTCGCAGTATGCTGAGTATAGTGGGCCCTCGCAGTCGTTTGGGCAGACCTTCTTTAATTTCAGTGGTTCCTTCACAGTTTGTGGACTTATTTTTATTTTTGGTTTTGCCACGTTTTGAATCGTAGAGTATGGGATTCTGGTTGTTGTGGTTTTATTTTTTCTTTCTTCTAATTGGTTTTTTATAAACTCTACCTCGGCGTGTAATTTTACCGAGGTATTTCAATTATTCTGTGGGCTATTTAGTAGCCTCAATATCTGAGCCTTTCTGGCTTTTAACTTTTTCACCATACCAGATTTTTTTCCCATCACTCTACTTACTGTGATTGTATTTTCCTTCCTTTTTTATCCTCCAGTGTAGCTGAATTTTCCTTCTGTAGTTTGCTTTGCTGGTCACTCCTTTTGGTCACGCCTATTGTTTAGTGACCACTGTCACGGTCGCCATGTAGTATGTTCAAAAAAACTCCCGCCGGCGAGATTACTATTCAAGTTACTATTTCTTACAATTCCGCTACTAATTCATTTAATAACATCTCATTTTCTCGACGTATATGTTTTCGTAAAACAAATTTCAATCTTCTTAACAGCCTTATTTTCTCTTTTGATTGGTCATTTCTGTTTGTATGCTGTGATATAGACTGTGCAGCGAAGTTTTTCTACTCTGCTCTTAATTCCCTCATTGATAAATGAGTTCCTTATGTGAATGTCTCTACCGTCTCCAGTACGTCAGTCTAGTTCACACGTAGGCTCTCTAATCTCCGTAATATTAAATCGAGATATTTTAAAAGATTTAAAAAAACTGGTTCGCGACTTGACTATGCAAATTATTGTGTAGCCAAATCTCAATTTTGTCTTTTAAATACGTAATGCTACAATAATTATATCGTTCGCTGTAAGGTTGAATTTTATAAGAACCCCAAAAGATTTTACAACTTTGTTAATTCCAAAAGACGCTCCATACTACCTTCCATTTACTACCTTCCACCTTCAGACTTATTGACCAGACTGCTAATAATGATTCAGAAATTGCAGATCGGTTTGCTAAATTCTTTCAGTCGACTTATTCTACTACTGTTTCGGATCCCACTCCCTATGTTTTTTCCTAGTATTACACTGTAAAACAGTATTATCTCTAGCTTGTCATCTATGACGTCTTTCTTCGTACCCGGGCCTGATAAAATAACTAGTTGCATCCTTAAAATGTGTTTGATTTCCCTATCTAAGCCTTTATCTCGGTTATTCTATTCTCGTTTATCGAGTGAAACTTGTAGAACTGATATTAAGAAGGAGACTTTTATTATTCCGCTTTTTAAAAAAAGTAGCAAATCGAATATTTCTAACTACCGTGGCATTGCTAAACTTTCGGCAATACCTTCCCTTTTACACCTATCCAGATTCACTATTTCTTCTTGACAGCATGGCTTCATGAAAGTCGTTCGTCGCTTACCAACCTTTTACACCATGGCTTCCGTAAAAAGTGTCAAACTGATGTTATTTATACTGACTTTAGTAAGGCTTTCGATACGGTTTATCATTCTATGCTTCTAACGAAACTTAACATCATGGGTTTTTCCCCGAAACTATTGGCTTGGTTAAAGTCGTATCTTATTGGCAGAACTCAAAAGGTGTCCCGGAGAGAAGGAAAATAACCCAGTATATATTCGTTGAATTCAAAATATGAACTGATTTTATTTACAAAAGTACAGTGTTTATATAGGATTTTCTTAGGCTCTAGTAGGTAACAATTGTTTTTAATAATACTTATCCTAATGCCCCACATTTTCGGGGGTTGAAAATTATTTATATTTCATGCTCAGCGCTGGTTACTTGATACCGCGCTGCTGTTATAATCTTAAGTGTTTTCTTTCGCTGAGTGTGGATGCATGTTTTGTTTGGTATTAGGCAATAATTGTCATATGAATCTTTACGACTTCTTCTTGGTTTATGTTTTTGTTTCGAATTGTATATTTCATTGGTGCATCTGATTTGGTGAAGCCAGTTCAGACGAACACGATGTTTATTCTAAAACAATGTTCAAAAACAGGTATCATTTAGCAAAGCGGCTAACATTAAATAAAAATCGAATGAAATCAGAATTTGAGGTAAAAAAAAATGTCTCAAATTCATTGCCGCCACTGTATATCTTCAATTGTCTATAGAGCACGCAGTCTTCTTGGCTTCATTAAACGTTGCACTATGGTCTGGATGTTGATTTTTTTGGCATAAAGTCCAAATTTTCATGAGAAGATTCGGTGGTTTTGGTAATTGATTATGAAAGTATATACCCTGAGCACAAAATATCGATAAAAAAAAAAATTGTAATGGCATCCCTGGGTTCGTACCAGGGCCTCAAAGTCAGACGCGTGCTTTGTGCTTAATCGACATTTGGAAAGTGAAACCTAAAGTTTAAAGATCCACCCTTTGTGGAATTTTGCACATAAGAATAATTTAAAATATGGAAAATATATATCAAGGTAAGTTTGTTTTTAATGTATATATTTATTTTATGTGTAGTTTTAGAATTTAAGTGTTGTGTAATGTCCAAAAATTAGAAAATTGTTTTGCGTTCTCTGTGTTTCGTGGAATAGAACTAACGAGCTGACACAGTAATTTTGAATCATTCATTAAAAAAAACCTATTCAAATGCAACCAAATGTTGGAACGATTTATGGACATGCTTGGACAAGCATTCTAAACGGCTGGAATCTAAAATATCAATACTTGTTAATGAAAATTGTAAGACACCAAAGACAACAGGATGTCCACCTTTATCTTATGCAAATGCAGGGGCAAGATTAAAAAGGAAACTGGCTTGTGAGCTTGCAAATGAGACTAATCTCAACACGAATCTTCTTGTGCATGCTGCAGCAATTTCTGCTACCAAAGAATGCAGAAAGGATGCGGCGTTTTTTCTAAAAAAACCTTTAACAACACCTGCTACAATGCCGGCCCGTGGGTATAGAAGTAATGGACACTACTGCTGAAGTGTCCATAAAAAACCTTTTAAATCATACTGCTTATCGAATAATTAAATTGCAGTCCGATGTTTTCCAGCAGTTTCCTGTTAGTTCCCAAATCAAATTAATTTGCATTTGATGTTTCAACTGGTCATAGTATATACAAGCAGAAGTTTGGAAATGAAGCAAATGGCGAACAGCTATCAGATCATTACTTTTTGTAACTTCTGTTATTCCCTTAAAAATTATTGACTCCTGTTATCGGAACATCTGGATAAACAGGACACCTCAGTCCATCAGATATTGCAGACCGCTCAAAATTGAACTAGTAAAAGAAACTTCTGCTCACATACTTATGCAAAAAAATAATTTAGATTTTCAAATTGATAACCTCAAACCGTTTGTTTTTAAATTGGATGAGAACTTCGACATGTCAGTTACCTATGAAGTGCATATGACACTTATTGATGGCAAAGTTCTCAACGTACTAACTGGAAATAAATCTACTCAATGTTGTCCAATATGTGGTGTCACCCCAACTAAAATATTGGAAATTACTGATATCAGTTCAGAAACCTTCACCCCAAAGCTTAATGCATTGAAATTTGGGGTAATGAAATTTGGTGCATGGATCCGGTTTCTAAAATTTGTCCTGAGCGTATCATACAGATTAGAGATTAAAAAATGGCATATGAAAGGTGACGATAAGATTAAAATGAACTTACGGAAAAAATACATTCAGGAAAAGATTTGCAATGAAATGGGTCTACGAATAAGTCTGCCAAAGACGAATGGGTGCAACAACAGCAATGATGGTAATACCGCAAGAAGAGCTTTTAAGAATAGTTAAATACTATCATCCATAACCAGTTTTAGCGATGCCCTTTTAAATAATTTTCACATTATTTTAATAGCAATTTCATGTAATTTTAATTTAAGTTCGGATAAATTTCGTTTCTTTTGTGAGAGAACTTTTTGCTTATATATGCATATTTATCCGTGGTATCCAATGTCACCAACGATTCATAAAGTGTTAGTTCACGGTTTTCAAATAAATAATTCGACGTTAATTCCACTTGGATCCTTGGGCCAAGAAGGTTCAGAAGCCCGGAATAAACGATCACATTCAAGGAAAGATAGTCGAACCATACAATGAGTGACATTTTTCATAGAGCAATGGATTCCTCGGATCCATTACTATCGAGTGTCTATTTAAAGAAGAGGGAAAGGAAAAACCCGAATAAACCTCTTCCCAAAGAAGTTTTAAGTCTTCTGGAGTTTACTGAAGATAAATATTTATCTGGAAATGAATCGGACTTACAATCTGATTGTGATTCTAATTCTGAGGATGACATTCACGACATAGAGCTAGAAAAAGAAGACGATGCCAATTAAACACAACAAAAATTTTTGTAATCTATTTTCTTCATACCACTTTTCAAACTGTACTTTATGCCAAAAAATCGACAACCAGACCATAGTGCGTTGGGCCAAAAATTTAATGATCAATAAGTAACAAAGATTTTATACACTTCGCTAGTTCGCCCTACTCTGAAGTTTTGACCTTGTTTGATGCAAAGATAGGTTACTGCAGTGTATATGACGGTTCTCGTCAACCCTAAGAGTCAGCATGACAGCTGATTTATTCACCTCCAAACTGCGCTCTTTTTCCGAGAGTTGTACATGCTGGTTGGAAGGCCACTCACATTGAGACTTACTAAGAAACTCTGGACCCTTTAACCAAATCGAGTCAACTAATTCGTCAACATCACAACCTCGTGCTACTATAAGAGCTGGGTTTTGTTTTGTTGCCACATGACGCCAAACTACATTCTCTGACTACTCTTGAATTTCAGCCACCCTGTTCGAAACGAATGTAGCCAGTGTCGATGGGTGTGACTGTATCCAATGTATTTTCGAATCCGACCATAGGAATGTCCGCTTAATTGGTGGCTTTATGGTATTACTGATTCGGCGACAGAGATCTGCGAGAAGGTGAGCGGCTCAACTCTAGGGAATGTTTGAAACCTTCCGCAGTTTTGACTCGAACGTAGATACAAAATCCAAATAATATGTATTTAATGTTAGGGCCCTGGCAAACTAACAAACTGTGCTAACACCTGCTGACCAATAAAGCTGCTTTGTGTGTGATGTACAAAAGCAAAAACGACATAGAAACTTTTCTGCCAGTTGGCAAGAGTGAAATAAAATTAAGCACATTAAAATTGCTTCACAAATTTACAAATCTCTGGGGACAAAATAATCAGAGACAAGATAGAGTAGAAAAAGGTCGTCAGATATGAGGCAATGTCTTATTGATCGTTACACACATATTAAATGAAGTAAGTAAGTCGTCTCGCCGACTTAGGTATACCATACACCAGTAAAACAAATATTTCAAATTTGTAATAACAAATGCATTTGCCTGTTTCAAAAAAATTCTGTTCACATGCTTTTTACAAGCATATCTTAGTATCTCACTCAACCATGCATATGAGCACCCTAGCGCCCCACCCGGCAACGGCCAACTCCGGCCTTATGGAAAAACGTTTATATGCATAACTTGGCTGTTTTTTGTCCGATTTTGATCCAATTTGGCATTTTGCTGGGTATTAGTATTAAATTTAAGTGTGCCAAATTTGATTCCATAAAGTAAAAAATTACAAGAGATAATCGAGTTTTTCAAATTTCGGGGGCGGAAAGGGGCGTGGCAAAATCTTTATACATACAAAATGAGCGCATTTACTAAGCAAAGATACATACCAAATATGGTGTTATTATAGTTTTTGAGAAAAACGTTTTTTTTTTGAATTGCGGGGGCGGAAAGGGGCGTGGCAAAAATTTGAAACAAACTTGATCACTCTACATACTACACGAGCCTACATTCCAAATTTGGTGACTCTATCTCTTATAGTCTCCGAGATCTGGGCGTTCATACGGACGGACGGACGGACAGACGGACAGACGGACGGACAGACGGACATGGCTAGATCGACTCGGCAAGAATACAAAGAAGAATATATATACAAGAATATATATACTTTATGGGGTCGGAAAAGCTTCCTTCTGCCTGTTACATATATTTTGGCGACTTTAATATACCATTTCACCCTATGGGTGTATGGTATAAAAAGAGTTTCCGAATATTGTTACTTTTAGCGAAATTTCTTACATAATAGAGAAATGGAAGATACCCTTTACATCCTAAGTGGCATTAAACTGATGCTTGTCTTAATAAGTTAAAGACTTTATTTCTAACTTATTCACTATATCACATATATAATATATCAAAGTTTATAACTGCGTTGTTTTTTACTTGATTGTCGCTTAAATTATTATTAGTATAGATGTTAATTTCATCAAGCTCTAATGGTCACGATTGGCCGGAAAATATTGTTTTTATGAAAAACTTGTTTGCTTTATGTGCAAATAACAACGAATTAGGTAATTAACTTATGCGCGTACAATTTTCGGAACTTTGTTCAAATTAAGATAACTATGTTTATTATTTATCTGTTATTTAAACATACGATAAAATAGCATGCTATACACCAGACCAAGTTTGCAGGCCATTCTCTAACGAAAGAGTAAGAGAAAAACTTGCAAGGATAACTTAATCAGTTCCGAAAACAAATTGACAAAACTTAAGAAGGACTCTAAATACTAATTTGAATACTGCTTATTTTAGATAATGTTCTAATAATTTTTAGTTTGGAGCAAATACATCTACTTATTTCTAATGTAACATACAAAATATAACAGACAAAATCTCAAGAAATCGGCTACAATTATAAACTCTTTTCTTGGACCAATTACCACTCACAAGCTCATTCTGACCTGCAAAAAAAAATTTTTCATCCCATAATATTCTTTAAGGTCTTCAGATCAAATAAATATTTCTGTAGACGGGACTCTGGAGATTGAGAACTATACCCCAGCCAGAGCTTCCTTGCAATACGTTTTAAATTACTGAAAGTTTCAATTTAGAGGAAATTTAGAATATTTAGAAAGAGAAGAGAAAGCTTAAGCTAAAACAAACAGATAACATTTAATTATAGAATCACAAAATGCCAGCTATGGCCCGTTTCACAGCCAGAGTGGTCGGGGAAGAGTGGCAAGCAATGCAATGGGATGACCAAAATGGAATCAGCGGTTTTGTTGCACATTATTGAAAAGTGGAGATCGAAGTGGAGTGACAGAAAGATAGGGAGAGATAAAGTGAGAAATGTTTTTAAAAGATTGGCAAAGAACGCGGAAAGGTTCGTGTAAAGAGTAGTTAGTGAGACATCCACCAAGATGAATAAGAAAAAGCTTCTGGTTCAATATCAGGGAACAGAAAAATATAGAGTATCGAGTAAATTGTAGTAGAAATATAGAATAGTAGAAATTACTTCACCATTGATTAGTGTATGGAGAATGAGAATTCGAAATATATCCCTACGATAGTTAGTGAGACATCTACTAAGATGAATAAAGAAAGCTTCTGGTCCTATATCAGGGAACAGAAAAATATAGAGTATCGAGTAAATTGTAGTAGAAATGTAGAAAAATAGAAATGACTTCACCATTAGTGTATGGAGAATGAGAATGCGAAATACAAGCCTACGATTGTAAAGAGAAGGAAGATTAATAAGAAGTCTGTTTAAATAAGAAGGTAGGCGAAGACTCGAATCCCAATTAGGACCTCTTAACACGAACCTGAGGAATCGCTTCTGTACCGGTTCAATACTATGCTGCTGAACATCATATTGAGTGTCCCACACTGGCGAGCAATATTCTAGAGTAGGGCGAACTAACGAAGTGTATAACACCTTTGTTACATAGGCATCATCAAATTCTTTGGCCCAAAGTTTAATGAAGCCAAGAAGACTGCGTGCTCTATTGACAATCGAAGATATATGAACATTAAATGTTTTAGATATCCAGGAACGAAAAGACACATTTTGAGTTCTGCAAATAAGATACGACTTTTACCAAGCCAATAGTTTTGGGAAAAACCCATGATGTTAAGTTTCGTGAGAAGCATACAATGATCAACCGTATCGAAAGCCTTACTAAAGTCTGGACGTTGACGCGTACAATGCGAAGTACGTTCAAGTGGCCCGTTCAAGAGAGGCTTCTGATCTGATTACGAGATACAGAAGATTGTAATCCGAACATATGATTCGAAAAGGTTCATGCAAAGAATAGTTAGAACTACAATGTTTTAAGTATAGAGGAATAAAATTTCTAGTAGGTCTACGGGGTACAGATAGGTTTAACTGGTTCAATAGCTCAGGAGAGTCTATTTCACCTATTGAAAGTTTATGAATAAAGATAGCACTAAGCATTACTCTACGATCAATTAATGAAGGAAGATTGATTAACAGAAGCCTACTGGAGTATGATGGCAAATTGACATTGCGATCCCAATTTAGACCGCGAAGAGCAAATAGCAGAAATTGCTTTTGAACAGATTCAATTTTTTTTTTTTTTTTAATATTGTCTGGACGTTGACGCGTACAATGCGAAGTACGTTCAAGTGGCCCTTACGACACCAGGACATAGCCTGTTTCGCGCGAGCCCAAGCAGAGCGCTGTCCACCTCCCGCCCGACCGACCGTGGGGCGCAGCCGTATATCGGACGACACGATCGCGTGGACAAATATAAGTATAACGGACAAACAATTAAAAATTAGATTAACTACACCTAATTACGAGCTAAATGTGCTAAAATAGAGGTTTTCACAAGAGAAAGAGAGGCTTCTGAACTGATTACGGGATACAGAAGATTGTAATCAGAACATAGGACTCGAAAAGGTTCATGCAAAGAATAGTTAGAACTACAATGTTTTAAAGATAGAGGAATAAAATTTCTAGTAGGTCTACGGGGTACAGATAGGTTTAACTGGTTCAATAGCTCAGGAGAGTCTATTTCACCTATTGAAAGTTTATGAATAAAGATAGCACTAAGCATTACTCTACGATCAATTAATGAAGGAAGATTGATTAACAGAAGCCTACTGGAGTATGATGGCAAATTGACATTGCGATCCCAATTTAGACCGCGAAGAGCAAATAGCAGAAATTGCTTTTGAACAGATTCAATTTTTTTTTTTTTTTTAATATTGTCTGGACGTTGACGCGTACAATGCGAAGTACGTTCAAGTGGCCCTTACGACACCAGGACATAGCCTGTTTCGCGCGAGCCCAAGCAGAGCGCTGTCCACCTCCCGCCCGACCGACCGTGGGGCGCAGCCGTATATCGGACGGCACGATCGCGTGGACAAATACAAGTATAACGGACAAACAATTAAAAATTAGATTAACTACACCTAATTACGAGCTAAATGTGCTAAAATAGAGGTTTTCACAAGAGAAAGAGAGGCTTCTGAACTGATTACGGGATACAGAAGATTGTAATCAGAACATAGGACTCGAAAAGGTTCATGCAAAGAATAGTTAGAACTACAATGTTTTAAAGATAGAGGAATAAAATTTCTAGTAGGTCTACGGGGTACAGATAGGTTTAACTGGTTCAATAGCTCAGGAGAGTCTATTTCACCTATTAAAAGTTTATGAATAAAGATAGCACCAAGAATTACTCTACGATTAATTAATGAAGGAATATTGATTAAAAGAAGCCTACTGGAGTATGATGGCAAATTGACATTGCGATCCCAATTTAGACCACGAAGAGCAAATAGCAGAAATTGCTTTTGAACAGATTCAATTTTACTTTGGTGCGTCTCATATTGAGGTGACCATATGCAAGATCCGTACTCTAAGATAGGACGGATTAATGAAGTATACAGAAGTTTGGTTGTGTACGGATCGTCAAACTCTTTTGACCATCGTTTCACAAACCCAAGAACATTCATAGCTTTACTAACTGTAGCAGAAATATGAGGATTAAAGGTTAATTTATGGTCCATAAGAACACCTAAGTCATTGACAATATCTAACCGCTCTAAGGCAGTGTCGTTAAGATAATAAGTTGCTAAGTGTGGAGTGCATCTATAAAAAGACATAACTTTACAATTAGAGCCGTTAAGGTTTAATAGGTTGGTTTCACACCAACTCTGAAGATCATTAAGATCCGATTGAAGTAGGCAAGAAGACGATATGTCTTTAAAACTGAGGTAAAGCTTAACATCATCCGCGTACATAAGCACCCGAGAATGTGACACTACCAATGGAAGATCTCCAGAAGTCACTTGGATGGTCTTAGAAAATGAAGACTTAAAGAGGACCTTTTGTGTACGCTTAGAAAGATATTGAAGAATCCAATCTAGCAAAAGGCTGGGGATGCCAAGTGCATTTAACTTAAATAAAAGTAGAGTGTGATTAACAGAGTCAATGGCCTTGCTGAAGTCAGTATAAATGACATCAGTTTGCACGGCAGCCTTAAACCCTTTGATTGAGTGAGATGTAAATTCTAATAGGTTAGTAGTTGTCGATCTACGTTTTTTAAACCCGTGTTGGGATGACGAAATGATTGAGCTACAAAAATGCTGCAATTGAGACGTTATTATTTTCTCAAATGCTTTGGGTATGGCAGACAATTTAGAAATACCCCTATAATTGGAGGCTTCGTACTTTTTCCCCTTTTTATGAAGAGGAATAATATATGATTCCTACCAGATGGACGGGAAGGCGGAATATGTAACGGACAGTGTAAACAACTTAAGTATTGGCTTACATAGGGCCTCTGCGCAAAACCTTAATCAAATCGAACTTTCTTCAAACACAGGGTCTAAAATGCAATTAGACGATTGCAAGTGATAAGGATAGGGAGGATTTGCTTGATAAATCGAAGAGGAATAAGTTGTTTTGAAATATCCGTGCAAGTATACAGATATGTCCAATCATTAGTTAATACGAGTTTTTTAAGTTTAGTAAAGTTTGTCTTGCGAAAACATCGGGTTGGAGGCATCGAATTATTATATCGAGTCATAACCCCAAAAGGAAGGTCAATGGTTACATCCAGAGTTGGATGAAAGTTGTCTTCAGGGATAACTAAGGGATCAGTCCTGGAAATATCGCAGTTGGAAGAATCCAACACAAATACCAGATCTAGTGATCTGTTACGACTATTCCGGACAGGATTTATTTGAGTTAGGGACAACTCAAACACACCATCTATGAAACAGTGTGACGAGGAGGGCAACAGTAATAAGGAATCATATGAGAGGGTCCAGGCAATCTCAGGTAAATTAAAATCTCTCAGAACTACGAACAAGTCTTTGTCAGAGATATATGAGGAAACAAGTTGAATAGCTTCCAAATGGTGAATGTATACTGCCAAGTCGGACTGTGGTGGAATATACGAACAAGTAATATAGGCAGAAAAAGAATTAAGAGATATTTTAACACAAACAAATTCAATCTCCTGATTGGAAGACTGCACAATTTCAGATGAGAACGCCGAATCAACAGCGATCAAAACGCCACCACCATTACGGATAGTCCGATCATGTCTATATATTAAATATTTTGAGGGGAGAATTGAAGCGTCGGCAATATCAGGCTTCAACCAAGTCTCAGTAAAGGCAAGAATTTGAAAGTCAAAAGCTAAACTATCTACATAAAGTCCAGAGAGTTTCGACTTTAGTCCCCGTACGTTCTGATAGGCCAGAGTTAGGGACAAAATTAGTTTTTTGACTCGCCAACAGGTGCAGACGAGCCGGAAGGAACGTTATTCACAGAGGCAGGTAGCAGGCTAATCGGAGGCCGATTCTTCTTTTTTATTGTATACTCTTTTACAATGAGGTGTTCCGGCCAAAAGTCTTTATGACATATTTGCCCAAAAAGATCTGGGGAAACACTTATTTTAAAGGACGATATGTCCCGAGTATATGAAAAGCGGAACTTTTCCACAGCAATGTTTGGTGCTTGAACTTTGCCCTGGATGTAGGCTGTGACTTCTTCAGAAGTAGTATTGGGATCAAGCCGCGAAATAAAAATTTGCTTTTGGGTGGAACTACAACAAGGGAACTAGAAGTGTCAGGCACAGCAGTAGCAGAAGCAGCAGATGCAGCAGCAGCTGAAGCAGCCAACACTTTACTAGCTCCTCTTGTAACTACTTTATTGGCAATATTCCTGGAAACGGATGTTTGCCCGGACGGTTCGGAAACTACAACCGATATCGTGTTAGTAGGTGGGATACTGTCTCCAGGGAAATGGGAAGAGACTCCACACCTTCCAAAGCCGGACTCCTAAACGATATCAGCTGCTGTGCATTTGGTGACGTAGGGTCATTGTCGGGAGCCGGAACTGGTAGACAACGATGTGCCGACGGACTGAGGGACGCGCCCTGAAACCTGGCCCTCTTTCGGGTCGGAGATTCAATCAAAAGTTTAGAACTTCTGAATTGAACTTCCATCGCCAAAAGCTCTTCTTGGAGCTTATGAACGCCAGCTGACAGAGTTTTAAACGCATCCCCAGTCCGTTTCATAAAACTTCGCATCTCGAGCTCCAAGCCACGACACGAATCACAGCCCCATTTAAGGCCGCCACCCTGTGCAATACTATTCCGCACCTTGACTGTGTAACCAGCACATTTAAAGTGCATTACATTGTCACACAGCCAACAGTAAAGAAAGTCTTCACTGGTCTTGCTGGGATTATTATTTTATTATTTAACTTTGGTGCGTCTCATATTGAGGTGACCATATGCAAGATCTGTACTCTAAGATAGGACGGATTAATGAAGTATACAGAAGTTTGGTTGTGTACGGATCGTTAAACTCTTTTGACCATCGTTTCACAAACCCAAAAACATTCATAGCTTTACTAACTGTAGCTGAAATATGAGGATTAAAGGTTAATTTATGGTCCATAAGAACACCTAAGTCATTGATAATATCTAACCATTCTAAGGCAGTGTCGTTAAGATAATAAGTTGCTAAGTATGGCGTGCATCTATAAAAAGACATAACCTTACATTTAGAGCCGTTAAGGTTTAGTAGGTTGGTTTCACACCAATTTAGAAGATCATTAAGATCCGATTGAAGTAGGCAAGAAGACGATATGTCTTTAAAACTGAGGTAAAGCTTAACATCATCCGCGTACATGAGCACCCGAGAATGTGACACTACCAATGGAAGATCATTTATAAAAAGAGTGAATAGCAATGGACCCAAATGACTACCGTGAGGTACTCCAGAAGTCACTTGGATGGTCTTAGAAAATGAAGACTTAAAGAGGACCTTTTGTGTACGCTTCGAAAGATATTGCAGAATCCAATCTAGCAAAAGGCTGGGGATGCCAAGTACATTTAACTTATATAAAAGCAGAGTGTGATTAACAGAGTCAAAGGCCTTGCTGAAGTCAGTATAAATGACATCAGTTTGCACGGCAGTCTTGAACCCTTTGATTGAGTGAGATGCAGTTAGATGTAGATGTAGGTTAGTAGTTGTCGATCTAAGTTTTTTAAACCCATGCTGGGATGACGAAATGATTGAGCTACAAAAATGCTGCAATTGAGACGTTATTATTTTCTCAAATGCTTTGGGTATTGAAACGATCCTTTCTCGTCCCTTGGGATATCTATGCTATCTCTGTTCGGCACAACAAAATTTATTTTGTGCCCCGGTGAAATTAGAACAGGTTCGTTTATTGATTTGTTTTGGTGGTATGTTTATTTGCGATTGTTTATGGGCTTGGTTGGATATGACAAGTTTCTCTACTGTAGTTCTGGACTTGGACAGCGTTGGTGAATCACTTCGAATCCCTCGTCGTCCCTTCTTGCCTTCCTTTTTGCTCCTGTAGCCGTTGATGGTTGTTGTCTCGGCCTGTATCGCGTGCTTGGTTTGTGCTCCACACCTCTGCACCCCTTTCGCTATGCTTGTTGAGATGGCTTTTGCTCTATGGCTTTGGGACGAATCCCGTAGCTATTATCACGAAGCAGGATGTTCCTCAGCAATTGGTAATCGTCAGGATATATAGATCCTGGAATTTCGGCAGTAGGATATATCCTCGTGCCTACCACTGACTTTGGATACTCCTGGAAATGCTTGGCCTCTCTCCAATTCACTATAGCTTGGGTACGGTGTTTGTTATCCTTATTTAAGGACTTGTTGCTATTGGATGAACTGTACAGGTTACTCGTAAGGCCTGTATAGTTTTTCCTTCCTAGTTTTTCTGCTGCTCCTTGTGTTTCCTTGATAAGTTCTTAAGGTTACTCGTAAGGCCTTAATTACTTGTTACTTGATCACGACTTGATGACTTGATGATTTTTGATTGATGGGCGTTGCCTTTATATAGGCAGCTCCCAC
This sequence comes from Drosophila paulistorum, assembly GCA_018152135.1. Classification (NCBI taxonomy): domain Eukaryota; kingdom Metazoa; phylum Arthropoda; class Insecta; order Diptera; family Drosophilidae; genus Drosophila; species Drosophila paulistorum. Next base: position 210,911 of record JAECXG010000194.1, on the reverse strand, counting down.
GCCCTCAGCAATAGATTGGTGTAGTACCGCTATACAGCTGGTACATTTCCCTCGGCCCTCTGCTTTCACCCACGCATCCACTTGTTGCTATGCGTGCTGAAAGTCCCGTAAATCCTTGGCGCATATGTCCACTTTCTCTGTGGCTGCGCGCCCATTTATTCCTTGTCCTTGTCTCTCTTGCTTGTACATATTGACTTGCATCACTTTCTCATGTTGGCGTCGCCTTCCTATTGGCCGCCCATCGTATCCCGTTGACTTTCTCTGCTTTCTTTCTCTGTCAGCGCTGCCGTCGCCCGTCTCTCCCTTTGATCCACTCGTCATACCCAATTTCGCCCATATTCTCTTCATATTATATTTATATACATATATACTAATTGTATTAATTTAAACTATTCTTTAATAATAATTAGCATTGATTAATTTAATATACAACATCGTTTGATTTCCCATGCAATGCACTTTCATACGCATATCGTATCTATTAAATAGAGGGCTTCCCCATTGTTCATCCCTCCCCCTTCGGTTCGCACATTCCCCTATCCAATCCACAAACCATTATCGTTTCATATAATGCATGCATGCCCCGCACCCGTCTCACGGGCTTGCTTGGCCCTCACTTTTATTCTCTTTCGCTCACAAGATTTTTGGCTGCTCGAAATCTAACTGCTTTCGTTCTCATGAGCGTGACGTAGGCAGAGAGCACCCTATTGGCCACCGGTATTCTCCCTTGCTGTCACTCACGCATAGTGTACGTGTGACGTGCGTGTATGCTTATTCAGCGTATACTCGTAAGCCCAGTATGCTAATGCATGCATCTCTATATTTGCCTCTCTGTGCTCTTGATTTATCTAATGAGGCCAATGCCCCCTTTTTGCATGCAATTATGCCCTCAAGCCTGGTTTCATTTACTCTTATACAGCCGATATTATGCATTATGCCTCCCACGCATCTTCCCGCTTGTACGAAATTGCCAGCGGTCGCATGCGGTCCGATCGGTTATGCTTGATCGTAAGTCATGGGTTCGAGTTGGTTCGATCGAGCCATGTTGGACTTGGTTGCCCATCGCATGTGGGTGCATATCGGTTTTTGCATTATGCTTCCCACGCATCTTCCCGCTTGTACGAAATCGCCGGCGGTTGCATGTGGTTCGACTGGCCACGTTTGATCGTAGACCACTTATATCGTATATCGTACGTTTGGTTTGTGTCTCGGCTGTATCTTGTATCTGGTGCATCCTTTGCACCGTTTGATTGTGTTGCTGCTGGCTTGTTGTGTGGGATATTATAGTTAATTTTAATGTTCCTCACACTGCCCCCCTTGGGGGATTTGCCCTCCCCTGTCCCTTGTACCTTGTGTTTGTTTTTTGTATGTGTATTTCTTTCATTTCCGTATTTGTGAATTTTTTTTTTTTTGTAATACCTTTGTTTCTTTTTTTTTTTAGTTTTGGCATGTGTTTTACTTGTTTTTGTTTTTGGGACTCAGCTCGCATCTTCTATTGGCCATTTGGCATCTTCTATTGTTGGCGATTACTGAGTATCTTTTCGTTAATGTTGGCGGATTAGGGCATCTTTTCATGGTTTTTTTTTTTTTTTTGGCCCGTTCCGCATCTTTTCTTACTTACTAGTATTACTCTAACTTATTTCTAATTTGTGTTTTGTATTATTACTGCCTCTCCCTGAACACCCTAATCACCCCCTGTGCAATTCTAATTCTATACCTAATTCTATCCGCCCACGCTATTCTTACTACCCTTGTCCCCTCATGTTGCGCCATTTGCCCCACTATTTCCGACACCATCTCCGGCCATTCACTCTCCTCCACTGCCTCATATCTTTCATGCCCGTATGGCACTGGGCATGAGGATTGCCTGGCCAATATGGGCCGAGCACTGTCGTTGTGCCCCGTGGGTGCAGACATTTATCTACTTAATACCGGTCTTGGCCACACCCACGGGCACTCTTGGCATTCGAGCTGTAGTTGTTGATGTTGCTGATGCTGCTGTTGCTGAGAATGCTGTTGCTGCTCTTGATGTTGCAGTTGTCGCTGTTGCTGTTGTTGCTGTTGCTGCAATTGTTGCTGCCGTTGTTGCAGTTGTTGCTGTTGCTGCAATTGTTGCTGCTGTCGCTGCTGTTGTTGCAGTTGTTGCTTCTGTTGCTGTTGCCTTGTTGTCTCCGCCAGCCGCTCCCTGGCCTCTGCCAGCCGCTCCTCCTTATGACGGCCCTGCTCCCACTCCAGCAGATCGATTTCGGCTTGCATTTGCTGCTGGATCTGCCGCCGCCACCAACTCATCCACTGATGGTTCTCTCTCTCAGCACGTTCTCCCGCCCAGTCCGCCTCCTCCGGCTCGAGTGGAGGTGGGCTGGCTACTCCATCAGCCGCACCTTCATCAGTCACGGCCATCCAATCCGTTTCGCTGGCATCTGACGTTAAGTCCACCATACGAAACGGCGTTGGTGGCCGCGCTGGCTCCCATATTCTTGCCGGAGGCTCGTGCACCTCCTACTGCAACCATGGCGCATATTCTGGGCTGTTCCTGTCTGCTCTCATCGACACGACACTCTCGTCATCCTCACTCTCCACCCGATCCATCATCCTGTTCACATCGTCTAATTCCCACCACACCGACTCCTCGTCAGTGTCCACTTCACGGAGCTGGTCTGACATTTCTGACTCCGCTCCACTCTCCTCCTCCGTCAAGAATCCGCTGTCTTCTTCACTGTTGGATATGCCACCACGGAGCCGATCTGCCACTGCCGACTCCGTGTCGCTCTCATCCACTGTGGTAAATCCACTGTCGTACACCTCGTCCTCATCGAACTCCTCATCCGAAGAGGCAACGATGTCTGGATTTATTATGTCCAGATCATCGTCGTCGGACTCCCCTTCGGACCCGTGCCAGTCACCGCGTTCCATATTGGCCCTCGGTGCCGCACCTCGTCGATCTACGCCTTCATCCTGGCCATTGATTGCATTAAATGCGTTCATAGTGGGGGTTTTTTATACCCTTGCAAAAAGGGTATATTAATTTTGGTCAGAAGTGTGCAACGCATAGAAGGAAGCATATAAAGTATACATATTCTTGATCAGCACGACGAGACGAGTTTAAATAACCATGTCCGTCCGTCCGTCCGTCCGTCTGGATCGATGCGAACTCCTCCTAGACCGTAAGTGCTACAGAGCTGAAATTTTGCACGTTGGCTTGTATATACTGCAGGGTTTGTATATCTCGGATTCAGTCGGATCGGACCACTATATCATATAGCTCCCATACAAACGGCAAAGTCACGAACAGTGACTTTTCTCAATAACTTCATTATTTTATCAACAATTGCCATAAAAGTTGGTATTGGTCAGTTTTGTGTTCTTATTAATAATTGTGCCACATTTGATCAAGATCGGGATACTATATCATATTGCTCCCATACAAATCGCAAAGTCACGAACAGTGACTTTTCTCAATAACTACGTTACTTTTTAAGCTATTGTCGTGAAATTTAATATATGTAAGTTTATTGTAACTATAAACCACTGTGCCAAATTTGATCAAGATCGGGTGACTATATCATATAGGTCCCATAGGAACGATCGGTCAAAAACAGTGACTTTTGTCAATAACTTCGTTACTTTTGATGCGATTGCTTTCAAATTTAACATTTGTCAGTTTAATATATCTGTTAATGACTGTGCCGAATTTGGTAAAGATCGGGTAACTATATCATATAGCTCCCATAGGAAGGATCGGTGGAAAACAGTGACTTTCATCAGAAAGTTCGTTATATCCTATGCTAAGATTAAAGGCCGTTCTTTCGCAAACATTACCCTTTTTAGATAAAACAATTAGTTTAGATAAAAGAGTTAATAACAAACTTGCAAGGGTATACAAACTTTGACGCGGTCGAAGTTAGCCCCGGCCCTCAGGTTTTTTTTTATTTTATTGTGTACTCGCCGAGTGATAAACTTTGAGTGTTTCTTGATTATGACAATTGCACGCATGAAACCTTTAGCATTCGGTCATTTCTTTGATATTTACCGATATTTAGGATTTCTCCACCTTGCCCTTGCTCTCTTGGCATAGTTGTATATTTTAAAGCGCCGTGATGCTCCACCATTACATGCATCATAGCATGCGCATGTGTATGTGCATTGCGTGACTCACTAATACATACGTAATATTGTGCGTATGTGTGGGTGCGTAATATCATGCGCCTGTGTGGGTGCGTTTCCCCTCCCTTTTTGCGGCGTATGTGCATATGTGTTGGTGTTGTCTCTCGTTGATTGTCCCCAATCGTTCTTTCTCGGGTATTTTTTTTTTTTTTTTTGTTGCTGCCCGTTTCTAATGTTCTATTTTGCTTGCATATTATATGCATCGTTACGATATTCGAGTATCCGCTGCCAGTTTCTAAGTTCGTTTTCGCATGCTTGTATACGTGTCGTTACGATATTCGCATATCTTCATTTTGCTCTGCGACGTGGTTTGTGACTTTGCTATAATTTGTTTCTGATACGATGTGCTTTGAGATTTTCAGCTCTATGTCATGTTTTTGAGTTCTCTGTCCAGCCGGCCGGTCTGTGCAGATTTCTCGCCGCCATGTCATTAGAGTCGTCCATACTCATTGCCCATCAATTTTCGTGCCATCTGCTTCCTCGCATATTTGTTGCTTCAATTGGCTGATATGTGCTTGTCTGTTTTTTTTTGTTTCTTTGTGCCGTAATTTGCATATGACCGGAGATGCAAAGCCTATCACTTCATACGGGCCTCCAAACTTTGGTGCCAGCTTTGCTGCGAATCCTTCTGCAGCATTTGAAAGGTTTGCCCATACTGTTGCTCCAATTACTGGTCTCCATTCTCTTCGTCTCAGATTGTAATGCCGAGCCTGATCCTGTGCAGCCGTTTCCAGATTTCGCCGTATTAGTTCGAACAGCTCTTGCATTTGTTTTACCTTCGCTTCTGGTGATATCATTTGCTTCCCTGTGCCTATCGTGACATTATCGTATAGTGCACCCGGCATTCTTGGTTCACGCCCCTGTATTACATACGCTGGCGTAAATCCTGTTGCCTCTGATTGTCTTGTATTTACCGCTAGTGTTATTTCTGGCCAACTTTCATCCCAGTTGCGTTGATTTTCCCCCGTAAACTGAGCAATCATTGTTCTATTTGCTCTCTCGGTTGGATTTTCTTGTGGTGTGTACGGTGCTGTCAGTTGGTGTTGGCATCCCCATTCCTCTAACATTTTTTTGAATATTCTGCTAGTGAATTGAACTCCATTGTCCGATATCACCACTTTCCGAATCTAGATAGTATCCTCTCTCGAAAGGCCTTAACTAGATTCTCTGCTGTTGCCTTCCGCATCGGTATCAGTTCCGTCCATTTCGAAAACCTGTCAATGATTACTAGTAGCATCGAATTTCCGTGTTTCGATCTTGGCAATGGTCCCACAAAATCAGCGCATACTGTGGCCCATGGTTCTTCCGGTATTTGTGTTAGCATCTTTCCCGCTGCCTGCTGTTGGCTGGGTTTATATTGTTGGCATATCGTACACTTTCCTACAAATGTCCTGATATCTCGTTGGATTCCTGGCCAGTAATACCTTGCTGCGGTCCTGGCAGTAGTTCGCCTGCTCCCTGTATGCCCAGTGTGGTTTTCGGCCATTACTTGATTACGTAGGGTTTTTGGAACACATAGTTTCCATGACACCACTTTTTCTTGGCCTGCTCTGTGCGGAATGTTCCTGTATACCTGGCTATTTTCTATAATGTAATCCGGATATTTCTGTGGTTGTTGTTTTATTTTTCCCATTATGTCTTGAATCCACCCACACTCTTTGTTTGCTTGTCTTAATCTGGCACCATTGTCTACTATTCTTTTGCACCCTTCCATTGGTTGTCTTTCTATACTATTCAACCACTTCAACGCCATGTGATCTGGTACCACTTTAAATCGGTATCCTTCAAGGTATGGTTTTAGTTTGCGTATTGCCCATACTATCGCCAGACATTCTTTTTCTGTTGCCGAATAGTTCTTTTCCGCTGGGTTTAATTCTCTTGACAGGTATGATAGCACTCTCTCTCCATCCTCAGTGTTTTGTACCAATATGGCTTCTAATCCCATGTTACTTGCATCCGACTGGACATTTTTGTGAAGTCTGGACATGCCAATACCGGGCCACTCGACAGCCTTTCCTTTACAGCATCGAATGCTGCCATCAGTGCCAGTGCCACTTTGTTCTTTTCTTTAGCAGTTCGTTTAATGGGTGTGTTAGTGCTGCAAAACCCGGTACGAACCGTCTGTACCAAGATGCCACTCCTAAGTACTGGCGTAATTCCTTTGTGCACGTTGGTGGTTCTAATTGGGCTATTGCGGCCACCTTTTCTGGGTCCGTTGCAATACCGTTTTCTGTCACCAAGTGGCCTAGAAACTTTAACTCTTTTCTAAAGAATTGGCACTTCTCGGCATTAATTCTCAAGTTTGCTTCTTTCAATCTCCTGAACACTTCTTGTAGATGATTCATGTGTTCCTCGATTGTTTTGCTCACTATCACAATGTCATCTTGGTATGCGAATGCGTTTGGTATCATTTCTGGGCCAATGACTTGGTCCAGTGCGCGCTGGAAAGTTGCTGATGCTGAGTGTAAACCGAATGGCATCACTTTCCATTGGAATAACCCTTTCCCTGGGACTGTGAATGCCGTCATTGGTCTACTTTTCTCTTCTAACGGAATCTGCCAGTATCCGTCCTTCAGATCTAAGCTGCTTATGAATTTTGCTTCGCGTAGTTGATTCAAGATGTAATCGATTTGTGGCATTGGGTATGCATCCTTTATAGATTTTGCGTTAATCTGTCTAAAATCTACACATAAACTCCATTTGCCTGTCTGTTTCTTTCTCACCATCACTATGAGCTATATGGGCTTTGCGATGGTTCTATGCATCCCATTGTCAACAGTTCGTCGACCTTTGCGTTGATTTCTCCTTGTATTTTCGGATTTTTCGGGTAATACCTTTGTTTTATTGGTCGATCCTTCATAGTTATGCGATGTATCCCCACCTTTGACAGTCCCTTAACTTTCCCTAATTCCTTCAATTCCTGACTCAGAAAGCTTTGTATTTCTTGCTGATCACTCTTCTGAGTGACCATGATGGATATTCTTTCTACGCGCCTGCCCTGCATTCGCCTTACTGTCGGTATTCGCACTTTGTGGCCTCCACACAATATTTCTGTGTTCATAATCCGGAGGAAATTCCACCCCAATATTAGCGCATCCATTCCTTCTGGCATGACCAGAAATGGCATGTGGATTTCCTTGTGTCCGAATCTCACGCATCCTGTCCATTGCTCTTCAATGTCTCGCACCTTTCCGTCTGCCATGTATACCTGTTTGTGTGTGTTCTCCCATTTTCCCTTATTCCTCACTGTTTCCAATATCTGCTTGATGATGAAGCTACTCGTGGCTCCGGAGTCAATTATCGCTTTCATCTGGACTCCTGCTACTTTGATAATCGCTGACAATTGATCCTCTTCTTCTACTAGTTGACCTATTAGTGGTGAGGAGCTTGTTGGCTGGGTCCCTGCTCGCCCCGGATAGGCTGGATCCGCCTTTCGTTTCCCGAACTCCAGCCACATTCTTTTGTCCTTTTCCCAACCTTTCCACACTGCCAGCAGAAATTTAGTCTCTGATTGTTGCATTCCCTGGCCCAGTGTCCGGCTCCCCCGCATCTGCGGCACGCCTGATTCGGGTACAAGACTTTTCCGTCTTGGATGTTCTTGTTTTCTTGGTTTGGTCTCGAATGATTCTCTATGCTGTTGTCCTGGCATCTTCGGCACTGTGTGACTGGTGGTCCGTGATTATTTCCTCCTCTGTGGTTTGATTGGTTGTTATGTGTTCTTTGAGCATTGTTTTCGCGATGGAAATCGAATCACTCCTGTTCGAGCATCTCGTGTTCTTCCGCAAACTGCATCAGTTCATCTAGGTTTCTGACCCTGTGCGGCCGAACGAATATTTTTAAATCTGGAGTGCAATTCTCCAATATGACCTCCAATTGTTCGTACTCTGGTCTTTTAAGGGGTCTCATCAATGTTTGCATGTCCACCATATAGTCCTTGAAGTACTCATTTCTGTTTTGTTTGCGATTTTTCACTTGATCAGCCAATTTGTTGAAGAATCCCCTCGGCAAGAAATATTTCTTGAAGCCCTCAACAAATTCCTTTTATGTTCGCCACTGCTTATTGTTTGCGACGTACCATTTGAGTGCTCTGTCTTTCAGTAGTTCTGGCATTGCTCTCGGGATCATGTCCAGCTCAATGCCATACATGTCTGCTGACCACTCGTTCTGTTCTATGAACTCTAGTGGTCTGGAATTGCCATCGAATCTGAATGTCCACTCCCTCAATTGTTTTGCCACCTTGGCGTATTCGGTGGTCCTGTTTGTTGTGTGTGGTGCCGTTTTCTTGGGGTCTATCGTTTGTCTCCTTATGTCCCTCTTTGTCTCTGCGCTATCTAGGGCTCCTTCGCTTCCCCATCTTGGTGGTACATATGGAGGAATTGCTAGTGTGGCGATGTTTATTTTCTGTAATTCCTCAGCCTCCTTGTTTTGATGAGCTTGCTATTGTTTTCATTTTTAGATTTTTCGAGTACTTTGTTTCCAATCTATTATTTTCCTTCTTCCAGTCTGGGTCCGTTTCATTTCTTTCTACTCACTCGCCTAGCTGTTTCCTCATTTCCACCACTGTGCCGGTTATCTCGATCCCGATCCTTTGGCCTGTCTGTACCAAATCCTCCTTCTTTATGTGGTAAATCCATCCTTTTCCCATTTTGATCTTTTTATAATTTATAAACTGTAATTTTTTTTTTATAATTTTACCAGTATAGCACGTTGGGCGCCAGTTGTAACGATCCTTTCTCGTCCCTTCGGATATCTATGCTATCTCTGTTCGGCACAACAAAATTTATTTTGTGCCCCGGTGAAATTAGAACAGGTTCGTTTATTGATTTGTTTTGGTGGTATGTTTATTTGCGATTGTTTATGGGCTTGGTTGGATATGACAAGTTTCTCTACTGTAGTTCTGGACTTGGACAGCGTTGGTGAGTCACTTCGAATCCCTCGTCGTCCCTACTTGCTTTCCTTTTTGCTCCTGTAGCCGTTGCTGGTTGTTGTCTCGGCCTGTATCGCGTGCTTGGTTTGTGCTCCACACCTCTGCACTCCTTTCGCTATGCTTGTTGAGATGGCTTTTGCTCTATGGCTTTGGGACGAATCCCGTAGCTATTATCACGAAGCAGGATGTTCCTCAGCAATTGGTAATCGTCAGGATATATAGATCCTGGAATTTCGGCAGTAGGATATATCCTCGTGCCTACCACTGACTTTGGATACTCCTGGAAATGCTTGGCCTTTCTCCAATTCACTATAGCTTGGGTACGGTGTTTGTTATCCTTATTTAAGGACTTAGTGTTATTGGATGAACTGTACAGGTTACTCGTAAGGCCTGTATAGTTCCTAGTTTTTCTGCTGCTCCTTGTGTTTCCTTGATAAGTTCTTAAGGTTACTTTTAAGGCCTTAATTACTTGTTACTTGATCACGACTTGATGACTTGATGATTTTTGATTGATGGGCGTTGGCTTTTATTTAGGCAGCTCCCACGGCCTCAGGAATAGATTGGTGTAGTACCGTTATACAGCTGGTACATTTCCCTCGGCCCTCTGCTTTCACCCACGCATCCACTTGTTGCTATGCGTGCTGAAAGTCCCGTAAATCCTTGGCGCATATGTCCACTTTCTCTGTGGCTGCGCGCCCATTTATTCCTTGTCCTTGTCTTTCTTGCTTGTACATATTGACTTGCATCACTTTCTCATGTTGGAGTCGCCTTCCTATTGGCCGCCCATCGTATCCCGTTGACTTTCTCTGCTTTCTTTCGCTCTCAGCGCTGCCGTCGCCCGTCGCTCCCTTTGATCCACTCGTCATACCCAATTTCGCCCATATTCTCTTCATATTATTTTTATATACATATATACTAATTGTATTAATTTAAACTATTGTTTAATAATAATTAGCCTGATTAATTTAATATACAACATCGTTTGATTTCCCATGCAATGCACTTTCATACGCATATCGTATCTATTAGATAGAGGGCTTCCCCATTGTTCATCCCTCCCCCTTCGGTTCGCACATTCCCCTATCCAATCCACAAACCATTATCGTTTCATATAATGCATGCATGCCCCGCACCCGTCTCACGGGCTTGCTTGGCCCTCACTTTTATTCTCTTTCGCTCACAAGATTTTTGGCTGCTCGCAATCTAACTGCTTTCGTTCTCATGAGCGTGACGTAGGCAGAGAGCACCCTATTGGCCACCGGTATTCTCCCTTGCTGTCACTCACGCATAGTGTACGTGTGACGTGCGTGTATGCTTATTCAGCGTATACTCGTAAGCCCAGTATGCTAATGCATACATCTCTATATTTGCCTCTCTGTGCTCTTGATTTATCTAATGAGGCCAATGCCCCCTTTTTGCATGCAATTATGCCCTCAAGCCTGGTTTCATTTACTCTTATACAGCCGATATTATGCATTATGCCTCCCACGCATCTTCCCGCTTGTACGAAATTGCCAGCGGTCGCATGCGGTCCGATCGGTTATGCTTGATCGTACGTCATGGGTTCGAGTTGGTCCGATCGAGCCATGTTGGACTTGGTTGCCCATAGCATGTGTGTGCATATCGGTTTTTGCATTATGCTTCCCACGCATCTTCCCGCTTGTACGAAATCGCCGGCGGTTGCGTGTGGTTCGACTGGCCACGTTTGATCGTAGACCACTTATATCGAATCGGTTCGATCCATCAGCAGCGGGTTCGGTCGTATATCGTACGTTTGGTTTGTGTCTCGGCTGTATCTTCTATCTGGTGCATCCTTTGCACCGTTTGATTGTGTTGCTGCCGGCTTGTTGTGTGGGATATTATAGATAATAATAATGTTCCTCACAGTATGGCAGACAATTTAGAAATACCCCTATAATTGGAGGCTTCGGACTTTTTCCCCTTTTTATGAAGAGGAATAATATATGACTCCTTCCAGATGGACGGGAAGGCGGAATAAGTAACGGACAGTGTAAAAAACTTAAGTATTGGCTTACATAGGGCCTCAGCGCAAAACCATAAAATTTGATCGAGCAACTACGTATAGGGAAAAATCCGATGCTTTACCGTATTTTTTAAATCTTTTATCTTAGCATTTTTTTATTTTAGCATCTCGATTTTACGTTCTTCAAGTTACATAACTCATGTGAGGAGGTCTATCGGACCATGCTTAAGTCAGATGCGGGGCACAAACATGAAAGAACGACTCAAGAGTTTTATAGAAGACAGAAATGGCAGAGTCCATATCCGTGCAAGTGTACAGATATGTCCAATCATTAGTTAACAAGAGTTTTTTAAGTTTAGTAAAGTTTGTCTTGCGAAAACATCAGGTTGGAGGCATCGAATTATTATATCGAGTCAAAACCCCAAAAGGAAGGTCAATGGTTACATCCAGAGTTGGATGAAAGTTGTCTTCAGGGATAACTAAGGGATCAGTCCTGGAAATATCGCAGTTGGAAGAATCCAACACAAATACCAGATCTAGTGATCTGTTACGACTATTCCGGACAGGATTTATTTGAGTTAGGGACAACTCAAACAGACCATCTATGAAACAATGTGACGAGGAGGGCAACAGTAATAAAGAATCATATGAGAGTGTCCAGGCAATCTCAGGTAAATTAAAATCACCCAGAACAACGAACAAGTCTTTGTCAGAGAGATATGAGAAACAAGTTGAATAGCTTCCAAATGGTGAATGTATACTGCCAAATCGGACTGTGGTGGAATATACGAACAAGTAATATAGGCAGAAAAAGAATTAAGAAAAATTTTAACACAAACAAATTTAATCTCCTGATTAAAAGACTGTACAATTTCAGACGAGAACGCCGAATCAACAGCGATCAAAGCAGCGATCAAAGCAGCATCACCATTACGGATAGTCCGATCATGTCTATATATTAAATATTTTGAGGGAAGAATTGAAGCATCGGCAATATCAGGCTTCAGCCAAGCCTCAGCAAGAATATGAAAGTCAAAAGCTAAACTATCTACATAGAGTCTAGAGAGTTTAGACTTTAGTCCCCGTACGTTCTGATAGGCCAGAGTTAGGGACGAATTTAGTTTTTTGACTCGCCAGCAGGTGCAGACGAGGCGGAAGGAACGTTATTCACAGAGGCAGGAAGCAGGCTAATCGGAGGCCGATTCTTCTTTTTTATTGTATACTCTTTTACAATGAGGTGTTCCGGCCAAAAGTCTTTATGACATATTTGCCCAAAAAGATCTGGGGAGACACTTATTTTAAAGGACGAAATGTCCCGAGTATATGAAAAACGGAACTTTTCCACAGCAATGTTTGGTGCTTGAACTTTGCCCTGGATGTAGGCTATGACTTCTTCAGAAGTAGTATTGGGATCAAGCCGCGAAATAAAAATTTGCTTTTTGGGTGGAACTTCAACAAGGGAACTAGAAGTGTCAGGCACAGCAGTAGCAGAAGCAGCAGATGCAGCAGCAGCTGAAGCAGCCAACACTTTACTAGCTCCTCTTGTAACTACTTTATTGGCAATATTCCTGGAAACGGATGTTTGCCCGGACGGTTCGGAAACTACAACCGATATCGTGTTAGTAGGTGGGATACTGTCTCCAGGGGAAATGGGAAGAGACTCCACACCTTCCAAAGCCGGACTCCTAAACGATATCAGCTGCTGAGCATTTGGTGACATGGGGTCATTGTCGGAAGCCGGAACTGGTAGAGAACGATGTGCCGATGGACTGAGGGACGCGCCCTGAAACCTGGCCCTCTTTCGGGTCGGAGATTCAATCAAAAGTTTAGAACTTTTGAATTGATCCTCCATCGCCAAAAGCTCTTCTTGGAGCTTATGAACGCCAGCTGACAGGGTTTTAAACGCATCCCCAGTGCGTTTCATAAAACTAGTCAGTATAAATAACATCATTTTGACACTTTTTACGGAAGCCATGGTGTACAAGGGCAGTCAATTCTAAAACGTTGGTAAGCGACGAACGACCTTTCATGAAGCCATGCTGACAAGAAGAAATAGTGGATCTGGATAGGTGTTGAAGGGAAGACGTAATAATTTTGTCAAACATACAATTTAAATATCCCTTTTAGAGTGTGGGATCCGAAATAGTAGTAGAATAACTCGAGTGAAAGAATTTAGCAAACAGATCTGCAAAAACCGAATCATTATTAGCAGTCTGGTCATTAAGTCTGAAGGTGAAAGGTAGTAAATTAGAGCGTCTTTTGGAATTAACAAAGTTGTGAAATCTTTCTTATAAAATTCAACCTTACAGAGAACGATATAATTATTGAAGCATTGAGTATTTAAAACACAAAATTGAGATTTGGCTACACAATAATTTGCCTAGTGAAGTCCCGAACCAGTTTTTTTTTAAATCTTTTAAAATATCTCGATTTAATATTACGGAAATCAGAGAGCCTACGTGTGAAGCAGACTGGCACACTGGAGACGGTAGAGACATTCACATAAGGAACGTATTAATTAATTAGAGAATCAAATTATTGAATGGCGAATATCAAAACTGAGCGGCAAATTGCCTTTGCCTATGCAGTTTTCTCGAAAACCTTTAACACATTCTGAATAAAACTCTACGCACATATTCTGTAATATTTTTCGAGGTACCCATATATTTTTAAATATTTTTCGAAAACCTTTCACACATTCTGAATGATACTCCGAACACAAATTCTAGAAAATCCAAATTAGAAAATTAGAAATGTAAAAAACTTAACAGCGGGTTAACAGACGGTTTTGAATAACTCTTAATTAACAGTGTGGCTAACCTTACGCACATGCAACTTCAGAGGAAATTGATAGCTTGGCAGATTAAAAAAAAATCAATAATTAGTTCAAAGAGCTAGGAAAGTTCATTCAAACATTTTTCATATTTATCGAATAAATTGCTGATGGACTTAAAAAAAAACGAACGAAACATTAAATTCTAATGGCTGAAAATATTAACGACTGACATTTAAAAAATGCATAATATTTCATACAAGTTAGTCGAATGCTAGTTATTAAGTTAATTTTCCATAGTTTATAGCATAGCTCGTAAATAACAATTGAGTGTTTTTTCTTAACGCTCAATCTCTGAGCAGAAGCAAAACAATTGAAAAAATTTGCTCCCACTCTGTTTAAGATTAAACATCGTGGTCAGCTGAAATGGCTTCACCAAATCAGATTGACCAAAGAAACATACACAAACGAAACATAAACAAAATTATGTCATAAAGATTCATATTGCAAGTATTGCTCAAAAACAAACAAACATGCATCCGCACTCTGTCGACACTTAACACTTAAGACCAAAACGACGCATTATCAAGTCGCCAAGCGCTGAGCATGATATATAAACAAATTCCAAACCCCGAAGACGTGGGGCATTAGAATAAGTATTTTTTAAGAACAATTGTCGCTTCTTAGAGTTTAAGAGTTTTCCAATAAAATCAGTTCATATTTTGAATTCAACGAATGATGATTGGGTTATTTTCCTTCTCTCCGGGAATCCCTATTCATTTTGGTCCTTCGAAAGGAACTCTGTAGTTTTCCCCCACCAGTGGTAAGAGACTCAGTGCCTTTAAGTCTGAATTCTTATGCAAGTGTGAGTGCTAAGATCAGCTAAAGGTTACAAAAATAAAATAATTCTGTTCTCCCCCACCAGTGGTAAGAGACAGAGTATAAAACAAAAAAGCAAAATATTGCTTAATAAATAAAGAAAAAAATAAAAAGTGCGTGCGACCGAGTTAAATAAAGGCAGTTTGGCTAGTCGAGCAACTGCAATAATTTCGTCAGCGTGGTGTGTGGCGTATTCGAACCCCTAATATCGAAAAAAAAGTTAGAGTTAAAAGTGTATATGTATGTAGTTGCAAGTCGGCAACTACACCGGTACCGCCTGAGACCATAGGCCCTGGACAACAACAGCTGAGCAGTGATAAAAAAAAAGAAGTAGAATAATCACATGGCGGAATGGACAAACATGGTCTGGAAAAAAAAAAATGAAATCTGAGTGAGTAGAGGTGAGCAATGCCAAGACGTAGCGGAATTAAGAATCGCCTAAAACAAAGGAAAGCCGAACTCCTTAAGCTACTGTTTGCCACCAACACAACAATTAGTTAGGCAAAGGCAAATAAATTGCAAGCTGAACTAGACAACATCGAGCTGATTCAGCAAAAAGGCTCAACCTCTACAGAAATTACGCCTAAAAATATAAAAGTAATTAATACATATGAATCTCAAAAAGCAGAACCCAAGAAGAAAATCCAGACCACACCAGAGAAGAAGTGCCCGGCAGACTGCCCTGGACCATTATATTCGCCATATTGCGAGTACACTTGTGTCAAGAGGACCAGCATCAGCGCCCCAACAGCCTGTGCGAAGACCAGCACCGGCACCGTCTAGCGTGACAAGCTAGACCCGGAGCCAAGAGATCTGAGAAGCCAGCATCGGCGCCCCAACAGCCAGTGCGAAGACCAGCACCGGCACCGTCTAGCGCGACAAGCTAGACCCCGAATGCAGTAGGACCGGTAGCGCTACAAAGAGCGCCCAACAATCATATACATCATAAATAAAAATTGTTTGCAAAAAAGAAATATGTTACTCTGTTAAACTGAGCAATAATTGCGTTGCTCGGTCTAGAGTGTGGCCCGTAAAGCCATACGCCAAATAGACAGGAGATCACTGCGATGATCGAGTAGGAAAAATAATTTTTTTAAATTGATTAAAAAAAAAAATTCAATTTATTTATAAGCAAGTTGCCCGTTGAAGGGTCAATAATGATATAAAAATATATACAAAAAATACATAAGTAAATACATAAAAAGAAAATAAAAAAAAATCAATTTATTGTCAAACATATTTACATACACTATACAAAATGTTTCTTAACAAAACTGAAAAGTTGTTAGGGAAGCAGTTAGAGTTGCATACCAGGATAAGGCAGTTAGATCCCAGAAGCATAACTAGCAAGGTGATCGAGGAAGTAAAAGAGACTAGGAATCGATGGTTACCTAATCATAACAAATTGCTACAGCAAGAGAATTTTGATCATCAGTATTTCACAGGGAAAATACATGAAGGAATGTTAAAGATAGTTGCCAAAACAATAGCTGCAGGAGAGTCAGAAAAACCAGGCACTAGTAAGTCAGCGTTACTTGAAGCAGAAGCGAATATAACAGAAATGTTAGAGGATAGCAAAGGAGAGTCGCGCGGGAATGCGACCTCCAGTAATGAAAAAGCTAATGTTAGCCAGGAAAAATTTCAAGGAAAGGTCCGTCAGATCCAGCAATATTTGGACATGGTGAGCAAAGATTTACGTATGATAGACAATAGAACAGGCGAAATGTATATTAAAAAAATAGAATTCTTGTTCAAGAAGATACAGATGTGCCAAGCTTATACAGATGAACTTATAGGTAATGAAACGTTTAAAGAAGTCATAGAAGAACTAGAGTTCGACGTTCAGAAAACCTTGTCAGCACTAGAAGAAAAAATGAACGATCAGAAAAATTTGAAAGCTGAGAATGTTACCGTAAGAGGCGAACTACGGCGTTAAAGGGCGGACATTCACTTTCACTCGTTGCAGACGACGGACGTGTTTTTTTTGCGCTTATCAAATTTTATTTGTTTCTCGTGATTAATAACTTTTCTTTAACTTTTCAACTCATTATCGGTTTAATTTTAACATTCGAATTGCATTTTCATTCCGTGATTTCTTTCTGTCGCTTTTGTGCTTTTTGTTTCAATATATGTACATAAATTTAACTTACAACAATTACTTGCATTAGCGGTGTTGTTGTTTTGCTAATCTCTTTTGCTTTTGTGTCTTTACCGTTGTAACTAACTATCGCGCTCTTGCGTACAAATTGTTGTTGCATGTGTTCAATTTGATGCGCTCTCCCGCTCTTTCCTATTCTTGTTTGATTTGCGCTCTCGTCTTTTGCCTACCCGCGACTCTGTGATACGTGTTTTTGTTTTTGTGTATTTTGGTAATTTCTTTAGTTATGAAGGCTTACTCTGCACATTAACCCTTGTGTCAGTACTGGTCAGTATATTCTTATACACAGATTTTTAACCTTTAGAATTTTTATTTTTTTGTATTTCCTTTTTTAATTAAATTAATTAATTTTTGATAAAATGGTTGTCTGCTCAAAAAATAATTGCATAGTTGCCACTAATGCGGTTGACTCCCATGATTATATTCTTTGTTGGCTGTGTGACAATGCGGTTCACGTTAAGTGTGCAGGTTACACAGGCAGAATCAAGGAGTCTATTGCTAAAGGCGGTGGCTTAAAATATGGATGTGATGCTTGCCGGGAGGTCGAGAATGAGATGCGCTCTTTCATGAGGCGGACTAGAGATAGTTTTGACACTTTAAGGGCAGGTTTTAATAAACTCCAAGCGGAGTTTACTGCGGTGGAGACTCAGTTCAGGAGTTTATCGCTTATGAATGAGTCTCCGAAACGTAAAAGAACCAGTCCTTGGGGTGTTTCAGTATCTGTAGATCCGCCAGCGTCTCTTATCGTCCCCGACCGGTCTCATGCACCGTCCACTCCTAATGCACAGCAGTTGATATCGTTTAAGAGCCCGGTTGTGAATGCTATTAGTAAGAAATTACCGGTATCACCTGGGAATGATCTCTTAAAATCGATGCCTATTGTAGTGTCCGATGTGTCCGGGCAATTACCCATTCCAATGGAAATTGCCGATAGTTCTAAAAGTACCGAGGGCCCCGTAAACAAGTTGACTGCTGCAGTGGGTGACTCGTCCAACGTTACTGCTACGGCTGACGCTTCGGAACCGCGGCCTCTCGTTGGCATACCACCAAAGAAACATATATTTGTTTCTAGGCTAGACCCTGTTGTCACATCTGATGATGTAATAGCCTATATTCGGAAGAAAGTTAACGTCTCGAATATTGCGGTGGAGAAGTTTAAATTTTCTTATTCTCGGGACATTTCGTCCTTTAAAATTAGTGTTTCTGCCAATATCTTCGACACTATATGTCGAGATGATTTTGGCCGAAACATATAATAGTTAAGGAATATACTGTAAGAAAGACACATCGGCAACCGATTCGATTGCCAACAACAACAACTAATACCATTCCTGCCACATCAGCATCTGCTGGTGTGTCAAAAAACTAGCTTCATCCCTTAACCTGGGTTACCAGAACGTTAGAGGACTGAAATCCAAACTTCCTAATCTCTATGTAGATAGTCTTTCTTTTGAGCATAACATTCTAGCTTTTACAGAGACGTGGCTAAAACCTGATATTGCTGATGCATCGGTGTTTTCCACAAACTTTTCCATATTCAGACGTGACCGGATTTCTCGCATAGGTGGTGGCGTTCTGATAGCTGTTGATGCTGATTCAATTTTCTAGTACATTTCATCTGAAATGATTCAATTTTCTAGTACACAGGAGATTGAGTTTGTCGGTGTTAAAGTAAATTTTAAATCTTTTAATGCTTTCATTACTTGTTCCTATATTCCACCATTGTCAGACATGGTGGTATATTTAAATCATTTAGAGGCAATTCAGTTTGTCTCCTCTTTAGTTTCCAGTCAAGACATGCTCATAGTTGTAGGTGATTTTAATGACTTTATTGATGGCCTTCTAGGCTTATCTTTATCCCAAGTCAATCCTGTCTTAAATTCTAATGGAAAATCGTTAGATCTTATTTTTGTATTGAATTCTTCTTATTGTGAGGTTTCTAGGATCGAACCATTTGTTCTTCCAGAAGACAAATTTCATCCTACATTAAATTTAAAAATTGATCTGCCCTTGCTTTCACCATTACTTGGTTCAAATCAGTTACCTCTAACTAGGTGCTTTCGTAAGACTGACTTTGTCAGCCTTAATGAAAACATTACTACTACCGATTGGTCTTATCTGTACAATTGTAGAGATATGAACTCAGCTATTCGCTTCTTTTATGATACTCTGAATTCACTCTTTGATATTTGTGTGCCTCTTGGTAGGCAGGAGCGGCTTAACAAACCTCCCTGGTTCTCTCGTGAGTTATCCAATTTGAAAAATTTGAAGACACGATATTATAAGAAGTTTCAAAAAACACGTCGTTCATCAGATTATGCTCTTTATACAGTCGCTCGTTCAAAGTTCATGATGCTTAATACACAATGCTATAAGAATTATCTTCAGCGGTGTAAGCTTCAGTTTTCTTCTGACCCTAAACAATTTTATAATTTTGTCAATTCTAAACGTAAGACCTCTGTGCACCCATCTTTTTTGTCTTTTCAAAATAAAAAAGCCAGCACGGTTCAGGCAATTGCCGATATGTTTGCGAGTTTTTTCAAAACAACTTAGTCCTCAACGGAATACCGAGCAAGTCCATATCCTTATCATTTAGAAAAGGCTAATTGCATTTTCAATCCAGTGTTTGATGAAAGTTCTATTCTTAGCGAACTTAAATTAGTTAAACCTGTTTATTCTCCGGGGCCAGATGGTCTTCCTGGATGTGTACTCAGGTTCTGTGCAAACGCATTATGTAAACCCATTTTAAAATTGTTTCTACTGTCTGTCGAATCTTCCTCTTTTCCATCTATTTGGAAGGAGTCGTATATCATTCCTCTGCATAAAAATGGCAAAAAGTCCGAAGCCTCTAACTATAGGCGTATCTCAAAATTGTCCGCTATTCCGAAAGCTTTTGAGAAAATTATAACTTCTCAATTGCAACATTTTTGCAGCTCTATTATTTCGCCATCCCAACATGGGTTTGTGAAACATAGATCTACAACCACTAACCTTTTAGAATTTACATCAATAATTATCAAGGGGTTCAAAAATGGTAAACAAACTGATGTCATATACACTGACTTCAGCAACGCCTTTGATTCCGTTAATCATACCCTATTACTTTCTAAGCTGAGCGACATTGGGTTTCCACCCCTTTTCCTTTCTTGGGTTCGAGAATATTTAACAAATAGAAAACAGAAGGTACTTTTTAAATCTTTTTTTTCAGATTCCATTCCTGTGACTTCTGGTGTACCTCAAGGTAGTCATCTTGGCCCTCTGCTTTTCACACTGTTCATTAACGATCTTCCCTCAGTCATTGTTCATTCGCGTGTGCTTATGTATGCTGACGATGTCAAACTTTGTCTTACTTATAAAGATATAGATTCATTTAGTCGGCTACAAGCTGATCTTAAAAACTTTCAATCCTGGTGCCAGTTTAATTTACTAAATCTTAACACTACCAAATGTAAGGTAATGACTTTTTTTCGTAACTCTCCTCAACTGGTCACTTATTTTCTAAACAACAGTCCTTTAGAACGTCTAAATAATATGAATGATTTGGGCGTACTTATGGACCATAAGTTAAATTTTAACACTCATATTTCCACCACGGTCGCAAAGGCCATGAGTGTCCTGGGTTTCATTAAAAGATGGTCAAAAGAATTTGATGACCCCTATACAACTAAAGTTCTTTTTACTACGCTTGTCCGTCCTATTTTAGAGTATGGATCTTGCATTTGGTCACCTCCATATGAGTCGCACCAGATTCGACTTGAATCCGTTCAAAAGCAGTTCTTGCTATTTGCTCTTCGTGGCTTAAGCTGGGATCGCAATGTCAATTTGCCTTCGTATTCTAGCAGACTTCTCTTGATTAACCTTCCTTCCCTAACTAACCGTAGGGATTCCTTTATCCCTAAGTCGTTGTTCTTCTAACTATGCCCTGCATGAACCTTTTAGGGTCCTCTGCTCTGATTACAACCTTCTATTCCCTGTAATCGGTTCAGAGTTTTCTATTAACATGATTAAAACTTCTATCCTATCCCATTTAGTTAATAGATAGCTATAGTATTATTTAGTTATTTGTTTGTCTGTTTTTTCTATTGTGTATTTGTCCACGCGATTCGTGCCGTGCGTTATACGGCTGCACCCCTCGGTCGGTCGGGTGGGAGGTGGGCAGTCATCTGCTTGGGCTCGCGCGTAACATGCTTTGTCCTGGTGTCGTAGGAGCCACTTGAACGTACTGCGCATAGTATCGTCAACGTCCGCTAAAAAGGGCGAAGCAAAGAGCATGGTAGCCCATCTATTGTCAGGTTCAGCTGACAATTATAGTGCTGCTTGGGAATTATTAAACAAGCGATATGAAAATAATCGGAGGGTATTTTCCGAGCAATTAAGTCGGATCGTTGATTTACCGATGATCAACAATGAATCCGCAAATAGTGTAAAAGGAGTGATTGGCATAATTAATGAATCAATACATTTAATGAAAATTAAAACAAATTTGTCCGATGAAGTTGAAATAATATTTGCACAACTCATACTTCGGAAATTTGACAGAGAGGCTCTGCCAATGTATGAGAGTCAGATTAGAAAAACCAGGCAAGTTCATATGTTATCTGATGTCATGGAATACTTAGAGCAAAGATATTGCTCGCTAAGTGCCATGAGAAAGGAAGAGAAAAAACCGCTACAAACTGTTTAAAATTATGCGGAAGTCGAAAATAAATGTCCGATTTGCAAAATTGCCGGGCACAAAGCCTACAAGTGCTATAGGTTTAAAGGTTTGACACCTATTGAACGGTATGAGACAGCCAAAAAAGTGCAGCTTTGCATAAGATGCTTGAACCATTCAAGCAATAAGGTGTACACTAATAAAATTGTCTGTTCATTGTGCAGTAAGGAACACCATATTTTACTCCATTTTGAAGAAACACATGAGGGAGTTAATACTTGTGTAACCGCACAACCAACACTGTTGGCCACAGCTGTAACACAAGTAAGAAATGCAAATGGAGGATATAAGACTCTAAGAGCCCTTATTGATTGTGGTTCACAGAGCACCATGTTGTCTGAAGAGGCCGCTCAAATATTAAAACTACCTAAAATTAAACAATATACAGAAATAAGTGGCGTGTCCTCAATAAAATCTAATAAATCAAAATATAAGATAAAAATAGATGTAAAGACGCGAAATCCTTGGAAAGGACATCTAAGGGTTGAGGCAATTGTGTTGCCAAAGTTAATGAAAGCTCTTCCATTAAAAATAGCAAACGTGGATATGTCAAAATGGCAAACTTACGTGCTAGCTGATCCTACCTTTAATAAACCTGGTAGGGTTGATAATGAGAGTAAACGTATATACCCAAATCTTAAAAAGGGGAATTACAAAGGTTGATGGCCTGCTGGGCCAAAATACTCAATTTGGTTGGATCGTCTCGGGATGCACCAAATCAAATCAGACTAAGTCTGTAGAGGCAGCAACAGTAGATGTCACCGATTTTGAACAACGTTGGGAGAGAAAAGGTAAATTTCAAAATAAAAACAACACAATTCCAAAGAAATACAAAAGGAAAACGCAAGAAATAAATTTATTGCCCCCGGCAGGACCTCACACTGGAGGTAAAGTGAATATTGGGGAACAAAAAGTATATATCCCAGAGCCTGTACAAAATGAAAATATTCCAAAGGCAATTAGATAATGATTATCTAAAAAATAATATCAAAATAGATTCCGGTAACAAATTGTCACAAACTATAGTGCCAAAAAGGCAGATATGGCAAAATAATTATAAAAAGACAACAATTAATGGTAACCAGAATAACCAATCATATTTTAGCAATCAGCGACATTTAAAAATGGTGGAGCGAAGATCATATTGTAACAATAGGAAAAGTGAAGGTAGTTATTTTTAAAATTCTTCATCTTATAAAAAGGCTAGACGTCAGCACAGTAATGCACATCAGGAATGGGTAGATATCCCGAAACAGAAACTGGTAGGTAATAATGCCAAATATTACAAAAAGAAGAGAAGTCAGTGACAATCGTAAAGGAACATTAGATTGACTAGGTTGAACGTCCATTATGTAACTGGTCATGCTTCTCTAACAATAGTTACCTTACTAATGATAATATTAATAATAATTTGCATAATAAGATAACTAACTAACTATAAAAATAAAATCCAAAACGTCGCATTTGGCGGCCCTTTGCAGAATGTTTAAGATTAAACATCGTGGTCAGCTGAAATGGCTTCACCAAATCAGATTGACCAAAGAAATATACACAAACGAAACATAAACAAAAATATGTCATAAAGATTCATATTGCAAGTATTGCTGAAAAACAAACAAACATGTATCCGCACTCTGTCGACACTTAACACTTAAGACCAAAACGACGCATTATCAAGTCGCCAAGCGCTGAGCATGAAATATAAACAAATTCCAAACCCCGAAGACGTGGGGCATTAGAATAAGTATTTTTTAAGAACAATTGTCGCTTCTTAGAGTTTAAGAGTTTTCCAATAAAATCAGTTCATATTCAAATTCAACGAATGAAGACTGGGTTCATTTCTTTCGCATCGGAAATCCCTATTCACACTCTGAGCAAGAGAGTTTTTTCTATTTTGCTTCGGTCTTTGCTTGAGCGTTGTTGTTGAGTTCTTCCTGTTGAACTCTTTTAACGATTCTCTTTTCGGGAGTAAAATAATAGTCGCTCGCGTGTTGAGACTCAGTGAGTGAGTGAATGACTGAATAAGTCAATTCAAAAAGTCTTGCAAACACTCTTTAAGGTTTTTTTTTAATAAATAATATTTACTTTATTTTTATTTTGCTTTTTTTTTTTATTTTTAACCTGCCCGAAAAATACAGTTCATAATGTCGTGCTTATTGCCAGTATTACCTCAAGCGTACAAGCTTTAACATATGTACATATGTACAAAAAAATCTTTCCAATGACAAATCATCACCAAACGTATTTTGCTGTTTAAAAAAATAATTATTAAAAAGGCAAAAAAATAAAAATCCAAAACTAACCAATTTTGGGCAGGGCTTGAACCAGGGTTTCGCCAGCCTTAGGCAGGACCTCTACCTCTTACATCGCCGAGCTGCTTGAAGTCCGCTCAGCGTTTTACCTATAAGTCACCGAACTTTCGGATAATAACGATGTTTTTTTGGCAATTTAATAAGCATCACTCGATTAAAGACGTTTTGCTTCATTTCACTAATGCAAATACTCTCAATCTAAGTGAGACGCAAAATAAACGAAAAAAACGATTGTAGTCCGAGTGCGTGTGTGATAAACCAAGTGATTGTCAATACTCTGCTCGGGAGTATTATTTTCATATACTCAGTAAAGAGACTTATTTGAAGACGTCGCAAAATACTCAATTGTTATTTACGAGCTATGGTTTATAGACATTTTATTTGGTATCGCCTGTTTGTTTCCAAGTTAGGTGGAAAATGATTTTCGTTTTAGTATTCGGCTTATTAAGTATCTATTGGTATAACTATGATTGTTTTTCTTGCAATGCAAATGAGGTAGATGCATATTTGGATACCTTGTATCGGAATAATTAATTTTGTTGGTCAAATTAATTTTTGTTGGTGGTTGCTGATGATGGAGGGCATGTGGTGTTGGCGTTTGCTGCAGCAAAGGCGGCGAGTCTGGTAACGAACAATTTGAAGATCCACCATCGGAAGGACAATGTTGCACCTCGGCAAAATTCAATCGCACCATGATTCCCTTCAAGAACTTGATTGCAGCTTAACTAGTTTGTTATCAACATTAGTGCTGCAACTTTGTTGCCAACTTGGAAAACTGTTTTGTATTAGGTCACAACGTTTGCGATTGCTTTTTTTTTCCCTTTGCCTCGAGATAAGAGAAAAATGTGTTCCCCTTTTTTTTTACTGATTGCCTCGGCCCTTGTCAAGGTATCTATACAATGTTGAATGCTTTTTCTCTTTTTTTTTTTCGTATGTTGGCTTTAATTAGAGAATAGGTTTATACATATATACCACAACTGAGTCAATTTCGTGCAATCCCAAGATTGTCTTATCTATTGAGATGTACAAATATTCATTTTTTTCGCTTTCATACGAAATACATACATGAGTAAAGTTAAACCTCAAGCTAAAGTCAGAAATGGGTGAAAGGTCAAAAGTTAACCCATTTCTTAATATAAAAGCAAGATCCTGGCAGAATTGAAATAAAATTCAAAAGGAAAATGACCTTCTTTGAAAAAAATGCAGGAAAAATCAACAGCACATGATTGATAAAGAATTTTTTCTCACAATTAAATAAACAAACATTTGTGCGTCACAAATTGAAATATGACAGCACTGAAATGAAGAGGTTCAACAAGAATTGTTGAACAGCTGACTGAACAACAGATCAGCTGAGGCGAATACCCCAATTCCCTTTTTTTACATAAGAAATTGAAGTGATCCACATATGTTTATACAGATTACACATTTCTCTGTAATTTATTTAAAATTCTTTAATAATCCTGTTGCTAACAAAAATTTGTCAAATGTTTAAAGAAAACCAATTCAAGTGCATCAGATTGGGTTTTTTTGGGTTTTTTTTGTTGGAACTTTCGTGCATTTTACCCGTCTCTCCACAATTTATCGCACCTCCAACACACACACACATATGCAGACAGAGAAACTGCAGAGAAAGCATGGATCAGTAAATTTCTACCTAACCCAGATACTAAGCGGTCATGGATGCTTTAGGCAATATCTCCAACTCTTTGGGCACAGTCTGCAGCGATAATAGCGTAGAAGACGCACAACACATTCTTTTCAGGTGTCGGCGCTATGAGTCCCAAAGAAGGCGCCTAGAACACATTGCAGGGGCTGGATTAACGGTGAACAACTTCAATGGTTGGCAGCCCACAAACCTGGGAAGCGGTAAACAGCTTTGCAGCATACGTTATGAGTTGAGAGCTGGAGCGTCGTAGAGAGAGCCACCGACCCTAGGAAGCAATTCCCACGAGGACGTCCCCTAGGATCAAGCTCCCTTTATGACATCTATTTCATCTTTTTCCTCTGTATATACTTTTCTATCTATACCTATTATAATAGGAATTAAAAAAAAGAGAAACTGCAGAGAAATGCGCTGATTGGTCAAGCATTTTGACAAAGGTGTTGCTTAGTTGCATTCAGTCAGAAGGTGAGACATGTGTATGTATTTAGGCACAACAGGCGGAAAGAGAGAGTTGACAGAAGCAGCGAAAGATTGGGAAAGAGAGTGAGATAGAATGAGTAGTTCATTGAACCAGCATAAAAAAGAAAAAGCATGAGCTTTCATTTTTGGAGTACAGGAAGGAATGCAAAATATGTTTTTTTTCCCACAAATTTCATTTCATAACGACGAAAACTGATCTCTGATAGTCTCATATTGATCGATACACACAAAATGCTTATAGAACATTAATATTGCTTGTGGATTTCTGAAGTGTCATTTGTGTGTGTGTGCCTGTGTGTGTCTCTACTGCTAATGAAATGCTGGCATAGCTTAAAACCAAAAATATCTTTTAATGCACTAAATGTGCAAATTTCTTTAGTCTCAGGAAATAAGACATTGTAGTAATCATTTAATACAAAGAGCTCAATTTGTAACACTTTGTTGCAAGTATAAACAATTAAACGTATAAGCATTAAAATATAATTGTTCACTTGAATATGTTTATATGTATATGTTCTTAGTTGTATGGGGAAAAAAAAGTATCAATATTTTTTAAGTGCCGGCCATTTTTTTTTTCTTTTAGTCTAAAAAAAATCTCAAAAAAATTTGTGATCTTTTTTTCTAAATCTTTAAAAATAACAGCTGGTCAGAACTTCGTTTCTTCTGGAAAGTTCTAATCGTACAAATAATTATAAAAAAGTAGATTACACACGTAAAAATCACATGTGCAAGGGCATATGTTTTGATCATCTGTTATTTTTGCATGACATTTGTTACTGAAAGTTCATTTTGCATTTTAAGTGGTATCGTGTATTTTCGTATGTTGGCTTTAATTAGAGAATCGGTTTATATATACCACAACTGAGTCAATTTCGTGCAATCCCAAGATTGTCTTATCTATTGAGATGTACAAATATTCATTTTTTTGCGCTTTCATACGAAATACATACATGAGTAAAGTCAAACCTCAAGCTAAAGTCAGAAATGGGTGAAAGGTCAAAAGTTAACCCATTCCTTAATATAAAAGCAAGATCCTGGCAGAATTTAAATAAAATTCAAAAGGAAAATGACCTTCTTTGAAAAAAATGCAGGAAAAATCAACAGCAACATTTTTTGACACATGTTTGATAAAGATTTTTTCTCACAATTAAATAAACAAACATCTGTGCGTCACAATGTGAAAAATGACAGCACTGAAATGAAGAGGTTCAACAAGAATTGTTGAACAACTGACTGAACAACAGATCAGCTGACGCGAATACCCCAATTTTCTTTTTTTACGTAAGAAATTGAAGTGATCCACATATGTTTATACAGTTTACACATTTCTCTGTAATTTATTTAAAATTCTTTAATAATCCTGTTGCTAACAAAAATTTGTCAAATGTTTAAAGAAACGCAATTCAAGTGCATCAATGTTTGATCTCTGACTGTTTATAGACCACCCACTCGCCTACTTGGGTGTGTGGGGTGGAAGAAAGTGTGCTCGTCGCAAAGACTTCCGGCGTAAATTTGCAGCAAATAATGAAGAAAAACAAAAAATAAACATTTTTTAAAATGTGTGGCAAAAAATTTAGGAAAAAATGTGCCAACTAAATTTAGAGATAATCCATAAATCACATGGAAAATTATCACTAAATATTGACACAGGCATCAACGCTGTCTGAGCAGAGTAGTTGTTGTTGTTGTTACTATTGATCAGGCCCCGAACAATTGCAAATTGTGAACATAGCCAGCAGAAAATGGCGCATTGTGTCAATTTGACAAATAATTGAAATATTTGCAAATAGCAAACAAAAAACAACTCAAAACAAAAATAAAACGTAAACTTTACGTAAACGTAAAGGTAAACGTAAACAAAATTAAAACGTAAACGTGTCTTTATCTTTCGATTTGGTATTCGGTGTCGGCTATCTGTGCAGTGGCTTTGCAAGAAGGAATGATCTATTGTCGGTGGGAGGAAGGGAGAAAAAGAGAAGGTTTGAGGGTTTGAGTATTGGCTTGCTCTGTCTGTCATGGCGTTGGCATGTTGTTGTTACTTTCGACTATTGTTGGTTGGGTGTTTTCATTTAGTTGTTAACGCAGCTTTAAGGGGTTTGTTTTTTGGAACTTTCGTGCAATTTACCCGTCTGTCCACAATATCGCACCTTCAACACACACACACACACATGCAGATAGAGAAACTGCAGAGAAATGCGCTGATTGGTCAAGTATTTTGACAAAGGTGTTGCTTAGTTGCATTCAGTCAGAAGGTGAAACATACACTCTACATACACATGAGATTTGTTACTGAGAGTTCATTTTGCATTTTAAGTGGTATCGTGTGTTTTCGTATGTTGGCTTTAATTAGAGAATCGGTTTATATATACCACAACTGTGTTAATTTCGTGCATCCCAAGATTGTCTTATCTATTGAGATGTACAAATATTCTTTTTTTTTCGCTTTCATACAAAATACATACATGAGTAAAGTTAAACCTCAAGCTAAAGTCAGAAATGGCTGAAAGGTCAAAAGTTAACACATTTCTTAATATAAAATCAAGATCCTGGCAGAATTTAAATAAAATTCAAAAGGAAAATGACCTTCTTTGAAAAAAATGCAGGAAAAATCAACAGCAACATTTTTTGACACATGTTTGATAAAGAATTTTTTCTCACAATTAAATAAACAAACATTTGTGCGTCACAAATTGAAATATGACAGCACTGAAATGAAGAGGTTCAACAAGAATTGTTGAACAGCTGACTGAACAACAGATCAGCTGAGGCGAATACCCCAATTCCCTTTTTTTACATAAGAAATTGAAGTGATCCACATATGTTTATACAGATTACACATTTCTCTGTAATTTATTTAAATTTCTTTAATAATCCTGTTGCTAACAAAAATTTGTCAAATGTTTAAAGAAACCCAATTCAAGTGCATCAGATTGGGTTTTTTTGGGTTTTTTTTGTTGGAACTTTCGTGCATTTTACCCGTCTCTCCACAATTTATCGCACCTCCAACACACACACACATATGCAGACAGAGAAACTGCAGAGAAAGCATGGATCAGTAAATTTCTACCTAACCCAGATACTAAGCGGTCATGGATGCTTTAGGCAATATCTCCAACTCTTTGGGCACAGTCTGCAGCGATAATAGCGTAGAAGACGCACAACACATTCTTCTCAGGTGTCGGCGCTATGAGTCCCAAAGAAGGCGCCTAGAACACATTGCAGGGGCTGGATTAACGGTGAACAACTTGGTAGATTCAATGGTTGGCAGCCCACAAACCTGGGAAGCGGTAAACAGCTTTGCAGCATACGTTATGCGGGATCTGCGACAATCCGAACGTATGAGAGCTGGAGCGTCGTAGGGACCGTAACCACCGACCCTAGGAAGCAATTCCCACGAGGACGTCCCCTAGGATCAAGCTCCCTTTATGACATCTATTTCATCTTTTTCCTCTGTATATACTTTTCTATCTATACCTATTATAATCAATAAAGGAATTAAAAAAAAGAGAAACTGCAGAGAAATGCGCTGATTGGTCAAGCATTTTGACAAAGGTGTTGCTTAGTTGCATTCAGTCAGAAGGTGAGACATGTGTATGTATTTAAGCACAACAGGCGGAAAGAGAGAGTTGACAGAAGCAGCAAAAGATTGGGAAAGAGAGTGAGATAGAATGAGTAGTTCATTGAACCAGCATAAAAAAGAAAAAGCATGAGCTTTCATTTTTGGAGTACAGGAAGGAATGCAAAATATGTTTTTTTTCCACCAAATTTCATTTCATAACGACGAAAACTGATCTCTGATAGTCTTATATTGATCGATACACACAAAATGCTTATAGAACATTAATATTGCTTGTAGTTTTCTGAAGTGTCATTTGTGTGTGTGTGCCTGTGTGTGTCTCTACTGCTAATGAAATGCTGGCATAGCTTAAAACCAAAAATATCTTTTAATGCACTAAATGTGCAAATTTCTTTAGTCTCAGGAAATAAGACATTGTAGTAATCATTTAATACAAAGAGCTCAATTTGTAACACTTTGTTGCAAGTATAAACAATTAAACGTATAAGCATTAAAATATAATTGTTCACTTGAATATGTTTATATGTATATGTTCTTAGTTGTATGGGGAAAAAAAAAGTATCAATATTTTTTAAGTGCCGGCCATTTTTTTTTTCTTTTAGTCTAAAAAAAATCTCAAAAAAATTTGTGATCTTTTTTTCTAAATCTTTAAAAATAACAGCTGGTCAGAACTTCGTTTCTTCTGGAAAGTTCTAATCGTACAAATAATTATAAAAAAAGTAGATTACACACGTAAAAATCACATGTGCAAGGGCATATGTTTTGATCATCTGTTATTTTTGCATGACATTTGTTACTGAAAGTTCATTTTGCATTTTAAGTGGTATCGTGTATTTTCGTATGTTGGCTTTAATTAGAGAATCGGTTTATATATACCACAACTGAGTCAATTTCGTGCAATCCCAAGATTGTCTTATCTATTGAGATGTACAAATATTCATTTTTTTGCGCTTTCATACGAAATACATACATGAGTAAAGTCAAACCTCAAGCTAAAGTCAGAAATGGGTGAAAGGTCAAAAGTTAACCCATTCCTTAATATAAAAGCAAGATCCTGGCAGAATTTAAATAAAATTCAAAAGGAAAATGACCTTCTTTGAAAAAAATGCAGGAAAAATCAACAGCAACATTTTTTGACACATGTTTGATAAAGATTTTTTCTCACAATTAAATAAACAAACATCTGTGCGTCACAATGTGAAAAATGACAGCACTGAAATGAAGAGGTTCAACAAGAATTGTTGAACAACTGACTGAACAACAGATCAGCTGACGCGAATACCCCAATTCCCTTTTTTTACATAAGAAATTGAAGTGATCCACATATGTTTATACAGTTTACACATTTCTCTGTAATTTATTTAAAATTCTTTAATAATCCTGTTGCTAACAAAAATTTGTCAAATGTTTAAAGAAACCCAATTCAAGTGCATCAATGTTTGATCTCTGACTGTTTATAGACCACCCACTCGCCTCCTTGGATGTGTGTGGTGGAAGAGGGTGTGCTCGTCGCAAAGAGTTCCGGCGTAAATTTGCAGCAAATAATGAAGAAAAACAAAAAATAAACATTTTTTAAAATGTGTGGCAAAAAATTTAGGAAAAAATGTGCCAACTAAATTTAGAGATAATCCATAAATCATAGGAACGATCGGTCAAAAACAGTGACTTTTGTCAATAACTTCGTTACTTTTGATGCGATTGCTTTCAAATTTAACATTTGTCAGTTTAATATATCTGTTAATGCCTATGCCGAATTTGATGAAGATCAGGTGACTATATCATATAGCTCCCATAGGAACGATCGGTAGAAAACAGTGACTTTGATTAATATCTTCGTTATTTCCGAAGATTGTAGTCCGTTCTTTCGCAAACATTAGCCTTTTTAGATAAAATGTTTTTTCCTGTGATGGCTATAGAGTTACTAAAAAAGATGCAAGGGTATACAAACTTTGACGCGGTCGAAGTTAGCCCCGGCCCTCTGGTTTTTGCATGACATTTGTTACTGAGAGTTCATTTTGCATTTTAAGTGGTATCGTGTGTTTTCGTATGTTGGCTTTAATTAGAGAATCGGTTTATATATACCACAACTGTGTCAATTTCGTGCATCCCAAGATTGTCGTATCTATTGAGATGTACAAATATTCTTTTTTTTTCGCTTTCATACGAAATACATACATGAGTGTTTTCGTAGGGGGGTTGAATTTCCTAAGTAGGCAGCTAAATGAATTTTTCCTTAAAATGTCTTCCTTCAAGAAATTGGGTACTGCAGCAATCTCACTTCAATGTTCTGTTTTATTCACTTGTAAGTTTGACACTAAACCTAGCTTAATTAAGAGCAGGGCACCAAGCCCCGCTTGGAGCGAAGTGTGGGGAGTTCTTTCGTGGGGAGAGCGATGGGCACCATCGGGAGAGCGGCGCGAGGTGAAAGCTTCCGCCTCCTTTAACCCTTGTGTTGCCCGGTTGGGCATAAACATGCTCCCCCCCTTGCAGGAGTGCAAGACCCAGGCAGTTTAATGGCACGCTCCGGACAGGGTCCAGCCAAAAACTGTGCGCATCGCAATCGGCCGCCCGCCAACCCCAGGTAGACTCCCCTTCTAGCATGACCTCCGTGATCACATCCGCGCCCAAGACCAGAGACACTGACGACGGTCGGTAGAACGTCTCATCCGCCAGGACGATGCCCTCAAACTTTTTGGCGATTTGTGGGTCCACCGGAGCGCTTGGAGTGCGGCAGCACAAGCCATCGACCACCTTCAGGATCGCCTCCAATCGCCATCCTTCACTGATTGGGGACCGGATCACTGCTGCCACCGCTTTCTCTGCCCCTATATTGACGGCTGTCAACTTGAAGGCCGTGGCCAATGACGTCGCCATCGACGATACCGCAGAACAAGGGTCCACCAGGGCCTTCACGTCGAAGGTTTTTCCCTCCGTCTCAATACGCACCATCGCCGTGGGCATCAGATGCGGATTGCGGTGCTGCAGCAGTGTGGTCAAGGTCAGTTTCGGGTCGGAGGCTGGCGTTGGCGCGACCCTTCGTCTGGAGGACTCGGGGGTGACTCGGCGTACGACGGAGCTTGGAGTGCGTCGACGTGGCTGTTCATGGAAGTGAAGCAGCGTGTGGTGATCCTCCTCACAGATTCGGCACTTATCACCGCTTAAGCAGCTTCCTCCGGAATGTTGGTGGGCCAGGCAATTGGCGCAGTACTTATTCGCCAGCACTGCCCTCATCCTCTTCTCCACGTTCAGCCGCAGGAAGCGACGGCATCGCTTCAGAGGATGGATTCCGCGACAGACTCGGCAACGGAAGGACTCAGTTCCTCGCGAACATCTGCGCTCCTCTTTCGATGCCTGTACTGAACGCGGTCTCGGAGCCATGGAAACGGGATCTAGGTTGACGAATATCAGGAAGCTGCCGGGACAAATAATGAAGAAAGCGGATTAATGTAGGACGATAGAACACATATTACTACTGGCAGCTCGGCCCTTCTTACTTGGGAGGAAGGACCAAGTGCTGGACGCTACTGTAGTTTTACGTAATGGGTTTGAATTCTTTCTTCTGGAGGAAGAAAGATCAACTTTGCGACGGGACGCTTCACAATACCGCGAGCGGTAAGCAGTTCGACGACGCGGACATTGCCGTCACTGCCAGGGTGTGTCTGGTGGATTCGCCCGAGACGCCATTCATTAAATGGAAGATTGTCGTCTTTGAGTACCACCAGATCGCCCACTTCAAGATTTTTAGAAGGGAATCGCCACTTATTGCGCTTATGTAGCTCCTTCAGATACTCGTCTTTCCATCGGGTGCAGAAATGCTGACTCACGGCCTTCAGACGCTGCCACCGGTTAATGATAGACGGTACCTGATCCTTGATTTCAGGTTCCGTCACGGATAGCAATGGACCGCCAACTAGGAAATGGCCTGGGGTCAAAGCTAAAGAGTCGGTGGGGTCTTCAGACATAGGAGAAATCGGCCGCGAGTTCAAACACGCCTCTACCTTAGCCAGCAGCGTAGAGAACTCTTCAAAAGTATACCTTTGGTTGGAAGTGGCCTTGTAGAACAGAGTTTTAAAACTCTTAACTCCAGCCTCCCACAACCCTCCCATGTGTGGTGCCCCGGGAGGGATGAAATGCCAGGACAGATTCTGATGGCTGTAGTGGGATAATATTTTCTGCTGGGTAGAATTTAGGAAATCCTTTTCAAGCACTCTGGATGCACCTACGAAGTTTTTTCCGTTGTCGGACTGCACTTGCTGGGGACACCCTCGCCTCGATACAAAGCGAGCGAATGCTGCCAGAAATGCTTCGGTACTCAAATCCGAAGTTGCCTCAAGGTGAATGGCTTTGGTGGAAAAGCAAACAAAGACACACACATATCCCTTTGATATGCGACAAGCGCGGCCGGTGAAACTCTTGATGTCGAAAGGACCTGCGAAATCTAACCCGGTGGTCGTGAAAGGACGTGCGAAAGTAGTTCGCTGGGCCGGAAGGGTGCCCATTAGCTGTGATTGCAGCCTTCTTTTATAAATCACACAGACTTTGCATGAATTGACCACCGATTTTACTAGATTCCGCAGTCTTGGAATCCAGTATCTCTGTCGGATGAGACGGACTACCAGTTGGCTGCCCCCATGGAGAGAGTCTGATGCGTGAAAAGCACCAACAGCCGGGACAACGGACTTACTACTGGCAACAGAATGGGGTTACGCTCATCGTAACTAAGGGCCGCTGCTTGTTGCACGCGCCCACATGCTCGGATCACACCTGATGCGTCAATGAAAGGATTCAAATTGAGAAAGGTGCTAGACGTGGGCAGAGATTTCTTCTGCTGTAGACACCGATGTTCCGTCGGAAAGTAATCACGCTGAGTGACTCGGATCAACGCCTGGAGTACTTGATTGATCTCGCTAGGGGTCACCTCCCCGGAGTAATCGTTTGGAAGTTTACGACACCTTCTGCCGAAACGGATCACATATGCTATCACTCGTAAGGCACGTGCCAGATTGGAAAAACGAGATAGTATCTCGTTGGCTGGCTTAGCGATCGCGACGTGGACCTTCACTACTCGCTTCTCCAAGGTAGTCTCTAGTGGGAGTGGTGTCGCTCGCTGCCAGGACTCTTGTGGTTCCCGTAGCCATGGTGGGCCGTGCCACCACAAATCCGTCACAATTTTTGCTACCCGATTTGCGACAAACGTTGTCCATGTGCAGGGTGGCTTATTTAACCACGACAGTACGACGGTGGAATCTGACCAATAAAAAGCCTCCGCATTATCAACTGGAAGTTGCGGAAGAACTGCAGCTGCCAGTTCCGCTAAAAGTGTGGCTCCGCATAATTCAAGGCGGGGCAATGAAACCGTTTTAACCGGGGCGACTCTAGATTTCGCTGCAAGAAGGCAGCATGATATGCCTTGGTCATTGCTAACGCGCACGTAAATTGCGGCACCATAAGCCCGCTGTGACGCATCGCAAAAACAATGGAATTGGATGTCGGAATTTGGGTCATGAAGAACCCATCGTGGAATTCGGATCTGGTCAAGGAAGAAGTAGCTCTTTGTAAAATCCTGCCACCTGTGATGGAGTTCACTGGGCAATTGATCATCCCACCCTAGCTCTTGTAGCCAGAGTTCTTGCATAAACACCTTGGCTTGAATCACAAAGGGAGCCAGCCAGCCAGCGGGATCGAATAACTTGGCGATCTGCCCGAGGACTTCTCGCTTAGTATAAGCTGACTTGACATCTTGGGGTGAGATGACAAAATAAAACTCATCCGTAGTCGCTTTTCATCGGATTCCCAGTGTTTTCGCTGTGCTAGCCTCTTCGATATCGAGGAAATCAGCATTCAGTAAATGACTCTTTGGAATACAACTGAGCACGCTCTTCACATTCGATGTCCATTTGCGCAAGGGAAAGCCAGCTGAACCAAGAGCGTCTTGAAGTTCATTGACCATTGCGATTGCCGTTGTTTCATTATGAGCCCCTGCCAGGACATCATCGACATACATATAGGACTTGATAATATCGCTAGCCAAAGGAAATTTGGATTGTACATCACTTGCGAGTTGCTGAAGTACTCGGATGGCTAAGAACGGAGCACAGTTAATGCCAAACGTGACGGTATTCAGCTCGTAATCACCAAGTTGCCCCTCTTTATTTCGGAACAGGATCCTCTGAAATGGCGTATGGATTGGATCGACCATAATTTGGCGGTACATTTTTGTGATGTCGGCATTGAAAACTACTCGGAAAAAACGCCACTTGAGAATCTGAGTAGTGAGATCGGACTGAAGTACCGGACCAGGGTAAAGTATGTCGTTGAGACTTACTCCGTTGGTGGACTTGCTAGAGGCGTTAAAAACTACCCGTACCTTTGTTGTGGTGCTGTCGGGCTTGAAAACCGCATGGTGTGGCAAATAAAAATTGTTATTAGTGCCGTCAAATGGAACCTGACGCATGTGGCCCAAGTCCAAATATTCTTGGATGACGGCGTCATACTCAGTTTTTGCCGGAATATTTTTAAGGAGTCGGCTTTCGTTTTTTAGGAACTGAGCCAATGCCCCTGGTCTGGAATGACCAAGGTTGATGTTGGTTGGATCTCGAAACGGAAGTGAGACCGTATATCTCCCCGAAACATCTCTTCTTGTGGTCTTCTGGAAATTGACCTCGCAAACAGAGTCAGAATCTTCTACCGGTTTGCCCGGTAGATCCTCCACCTCCCAAAACCTTGTGAGAAGAGTTTCAAGTCCCTCCTCTCTGCTAACTGCGACCCTCGTGGTGAACGCGGCACATGAACTGACGGGGACCCCTTGCAACGGGCCTGAAATGACCCAACCGAATCTCGTCTCTTGAGCCATTAAAGATCCGCACACTTCGGTCTGGATGCCGGAAAGAGTCACCGCTGGTATTACATCAATGCCAAGGAGTAGATCGATCTTTGCCTTTAATCTGAAGGAGGGGGTCGGCTAGA
The DNA here is from genome assembly GCA_018152135.1 of Drosophila paulistorum. Lineage (NCBI taxonomy): Eukaryota > Metazoa > Arthropoda > Insecta > Diptera > Drosophilidae > Drosophila > Drosophila paulistorum. Next base: position 174,311 of record JAECXG010000194.1, on the reverse strand, counting down.
GGAATATTGGGCATTCCTTCCAGTGTGGCTTGGGCTATCGTACATGACGGCAAATCATCAGCAACTTGGGACAAGACAAACGCTTCTATCTCGATCTGGACTGGAGGTCCATGCGATGACCGAATGCTTATGTGACAGACCTTCAAGGTTCTATTGACCTTTCCGTTAATGCCTGTCACTTCGGCCCTGACAGTTTGGAATGGTAACTTCATGAGTCGGAACATTCTTTCGGATATGAAATTGGCTTCAGAAGCCGGGTCTAATAGCGCCCGTGAAGCATAAGTAGTGCCCTTGTGCCAAAAGTCCACGATCGCTGTACCTAGCAACTTATCTCGTGAGGACCTTGCCTCAGAGGTAAAGTAAGTCCGGACAATATTGTGCGAACTGGGCTGAGCTGGGACCGACGTTGGATTATTCTCCGGTCGGGCGTCCTTGTGCAAGAGCGTATTGTGACGCCCCTTGCACGTGAAGCAATTGTGCTGACTCGGACAATCTTTTACTTGATGTCCTCTTGCGAAACAGTTCAGACAAAGGGACTTTTTCTTTATGTATGCCACCCTCTCTGGCACCGTCATCTGAAGGAAGCGGGGACATCGACGCACCGGTTGATTCTCCTTCATACAGAGGTCACAGGATCTTGGTTTGGTGGTCACCTTGGCTTCAAATGTATTAGCCTTTCGGGTGGCTGGAATCGGATTTCGTGGAGGTTTCGATGTGGGAACCGAAATAGCCATTGCAGTTGTATTTTCCACCGCTTCGAGCGTACGGAACCGCTCAGTGAGGAAATCGTCCATCATTTGCCACTCTGGAATGGCAGTCTTGTCTCCCAGAGATTGCTCCCATAATGAAAGGGTATTCTTTGGCAATTTGATGGAACAGAAAAATACGAACATGCCTCCCCAAGTGGTTACTGGCAGGCCACAGTGCTCAAAAGCGCGAATGGATGCCTGCAGAGCATTCTGATGATCCTGTAATGCTTTTCCGGACTCATGGGAAATTTGAGGCAGGTCAAGAAGTGCTCGGAATTGGCTGTTCACGATAAGTCGCTTATTTTCGAAACGCTGTTTAAGTGCATTCCATGCCGTTTCAAAACCATCATTTGTAAGCGGGAATTTTGCTACAATGAGGTTGGCTTCACCCCTCGTTTTCGCTAGGAGATGGTACAGCTTTTCAACAGGGGGAAATTCGCGAATCGCTTATGTAGATGGCTGTAAACAAGTCACGGAACGTGGGCCATTTTAAATAATCTCCCGTAAAGACTTCTGTGTCAATGGGTGGCAATCGACAGCCTCGTTCTGCTGGTGCAGAGGTAGGCGCATGACGGTTCGGAGGAGCCGGAGCGGACCTTTCATGGATAAGCTCGTTTAATCGAGCCGTGCATCGCTCGTAAACTTGATAGCATTTGTCATATTTAGCTTGGATGGCTAAATCTTCAGAGTTATCGTCTTTACCATCTATGAGTGCCTCGCATTTCTCATATTCCTGCTCGACCTTCTCCCACAACGCTTGAACTCGATCACGACGGACTTGGAGCGTAAATACGCTGACCTCGGACAGTGACGTGACGTGGGTGTCGACTTCAAACTGACTTAGTTTATCGCAAATGGAACCAAACTTCTTCAAAGCCATGGTGAAAGCAGCTAAACCCTTTTGGTCTCGGACCGAGTGACTCTTGGGGCGGTTACCAAAATCTGTGGAAGTGGTACCAATGATTTGACCTCTTTTTGGCTTGCTCGTCGTGGCTCTGACGTGGCTTGCTGAAAGGTCGTGCTCGATGGTGCGGACTTGAGAGTTAGTGGACTAGAGAGGGTCTGAAATGCTCGGGAAGGAGGAGTAGTAGGGCTGGTACTCCTCTGGCGCTGACCTTGAGCAGCAATTGAGGATTTGCTCGGGGCTGCAGTGTTCTCAGCTGCTTTCTCGTCTTTTGACGGGCTCGTGCTCATAACCCCAGAGAGTGGCGGTTATAAAGTGGTGAGCTGGCTTGGCACGGCTTGAAAATTAGCCAAAAAGACGAACTGGAACGTTTGGAAAAACTGGAACACTACCAAACCACTTGAAGAACGGCTTTGAAACGCCTTGAAATAGATTGAAAAAACCAGAAAACGAGCTGGTACGTTTGGAATGACTTGGAACACTGCCAAAAAACCCTAGTAACGGCTTGGAACACCTTGGAATTCAAATATAACTACAAAGATGCGACTTGGAGCGGGTGGAAACACTTTGGAATTGAGATAGAACCAAAGATAAGACTTGAAACGCTTGGAAACACTTTGTAATTGGAATCTAACTCCAAAGATACGACTTGGAACGTGTGGGAATACTTTGGAATTGCAATATAACTCCAAAGATGCGACTTGGAACGTGTGGGAATACTTTGGAATTGCAATAGAACCAAAGATACGACTTGAAACGCTTGGAAACACTTTGGAATTGGAATCTAACTCCAAAGATACGACTTGGAACACGTGGGAATACTTTGGAATTGAAATATAACTCCAAAAATACGACTTGGAGCACGTGGGAATACTTTGGAATTGAAATATAACTCCAAAAATACGACTTGGAATACGTGGGAATACTTTGGAATTGAAATATAACTCCAAAAATACGACTTGGAACACGTGGGAATACTTTGGAATTGAAATATAACTCCAAAAATACGACTTGGAATACGTGGGAATACTTTGGAATTGAAATATAACTCCAAAAATACGACTTGGAATACGTGGGAATACTTTGGAATTGAAATATAACTCCAAAAATACGACTTGGAACACATGGGAATATTTTGGAATTGAAATATAACTCCAAAAATACGACTTGGAATACGTGGGAATACTTTGGAATTGAAATATAACTCCAAAAATACGACTTGGAACACGTGGGAATATTTTGGAATTGAAATATAACTCCAGAAATACGACTTGGAACACGTGGGAATACTTTGGAATTGAAATATAACTCCAAAAATACGACTTGGAATACGTGGGAATACTTTGGAATTGAAATATAACTCCAAAAATACGACTTGGAATACGTGGGAATACTTTGGAATTGAAATATAACTCCAAAAATACGACTTGGAACACGTGGGAATATTTTGGAATTGAAATATAACTCCAGAAATACGACTTGGAACGCGTGGGAATAGAATAAACAAAAACGCGAACCACACAAATTTTTACCAATTAAATATTATTCGATTTTTTCCTCAACGTGACCCTTCAACATATATACCCCACAAAGTGCCTGCCAACCTAGGGTATACAGCACAGCTACTTTTGGTCGTTTGCTTTGTGCCGGTCTTTGGCACATGAGCTTGCAGCTGTGCTTGTATACTGCAGTTAAGCGGTACTTATGTATGCACGTATGTATGTATGTATATAGGCTGCAAGGGATAGCGGGATTTGTTCGCGGTGATGGAAAAATATATTTGTGTGCGAAAAAATTAAAAATTTTGTGGAATGTATGTATGTATGGATATGTATATGAGAATCAATATGTAAAATTTTATGTATGGAAAAAAATATGTATGTATATGTATATGGATGTAAAATTTTATGTATGGAAAAATATGTATATATATGTATGTGTATGGATATGTAAAATGTTGGAGTATATATATATATGTATTTAAAAATTTCCCTTTTTTTTTTTTTTTTTTTTTTTTTTTTTTAAATATGAAAATATGGAATGGCGATATGCAGAGGTGTGAATGGATCGGATTTCTTTATATAAATTAATGTTTTTTTTTTTTTTCAATATGATTTCTTTCGCTGTGTCTAACCGATATGCCCCCAACTTTATAGGGTGTCTGGTCACCAGAAATGTCTAACAAGGGGAACTTCAGGTATGCGAATCGCCGATTTGGATGAATTTTGGATATGTTGTAGAATACCCCGTCATTTGAAGCTGTGTGAAATATTTCAGCGCACTATTCTATATTTTCCTTATAAATCGTGTTTAAAGCTATAGCTTCGGTGACTTATAGGTAAAACGCCGAAAGGAGTTCAAGCAGCTCGGCGGTGTAAGGGGTAGAGGTTCCGAGTAAAGTTGGCGAAACCCAGGTTCAAACCCTGCCCGAAACTAGTTAGTTTTGGATTTTTATTTATTTATTTTTTTTTTTTGCCTTTTTAATAATTATTTTTGAAATAGCAAAATAGGTCATTTGATGATTTGTAATTGTAAACATTTTTGATATACATATGTTGAAGCTTGTACGCTTGAGGAAATACTAGCTATACGTACGCCATTATGAACTGTACTTTGCGGGCAGGTTAAAAATATGTTAAAGCGAATGCAAAACTCCTTAAATGCCTAAGAAAGTCGAGAAATTTCATCAAGAGAAGACTGCATTCAATTAAAGTATAATCCCTTGTGCATTTCCACTTGTCATCCCTAATATTGAAGGGAATGCTCAAGTATGCATGGTTCGCTTCAAAGTTGATGATGAGATGAGATGAGATGAGATGAGAGAGTAATTTTCCAAAAATTTTATTTGGTTTTTTTCTTTCAAACTGATTTAAAGTTGGTATATTTTTGGACAAAAGCATAATTTTAGCATGATGATGTATGATGTATATCACAACAAAAAATGTGAAGACAGAAGTTAATTCGTGTATTTTACGTCTATATTCGTAATATTACATTAATGTTTTTGTAAAGGCATACAAAATTAATTTCATCAAAAATCATCAAATGACCTATTTTGCTATTTAAAAATATAATTATTAAGAAGGCAAAAAATCAAAATCCAAAACTAACTAGATTCGGGCGGGGTTTGAACCTGGGTTTCGCCAACTTTACTCGGGACCTCTACCCCTTACACCGCCGAGCTGCTTGAACTTCTTTCGGCGTTTTACCTATAAGTCACCGAAGCTATAGCTTTAAACACGATTTATAAGGAAAATATAGAATAGTGCGCTGAAATATTTCACACAGCTTCAAATGACGGGGTATTCTACAACATATCCAAAATTCATCCAAATCGGCGATTCGCATACCTGAAGTTCCCCTTGTAAGTGTGGCTTTTATATGTGAGAGGGTGGTTCACTTTCGTTTTTTTTTTTTTTTTAAAAATCTTTATTATTCGTATTGAAAATTTTCTTCTCTTCGTTGGAACCACCTTTCACTGCGCGCACACTTTTCCCAGGAGTGGACTGTATTTGCACAAAACCTTTATTTTTGGATTTAATGTAGCACTGGATATGTTTGTAATTTTTGTCACATTCACACACTCTGCTTGCATATATATATATTTTATATGTAGGAGATCACTTTTTCGTAGGTTTGATTCACTGCATACATACATATGTGTTAATATTTTTTTGAAATTGCGAAAAAATATATATTGGAAATAGGCAAATAAAATATGGCGCCTTATTTACTTGGCCTATATATGCCAAAGTGCGAGAAAAAAAACTTGAAGTGGGCGAACCAATATGGCGCCTTATGTACTGGACACATATATATGTATGAAAATTTGGGGACCAAAATTTTCTCTCCTTTGAGGAGGAAAAATTTGCGCGAAAGTAATTTTTACTTGGATTAGGAGAATCAATGGCAACAATTATATGTATGTGAGTATGGGTACGGATGCTGGAGGCATGTACATGTACTCATATACCTATAATTTGCAAAAAAATTACTTAGCTTGAAATATGGATGAAATTCCACCGATGCTAGTGGTTCGAGAGGATCTTAGTATCCGGCTCGAAGGACCAAATGTTTTCGTAGGGGGGTTGAATTTCCTAAGTAGGCAGCTAAATGAATTTTTCCTTAAAATGTCTTCCTTCAAGAAATTGGGTACTGCAGCAATCTCACTTCAATGTTCTGTTTTATTCACTTGTAAGTTTGACACTAAACCTAGCTTAATTAAGAGCAGGGCACCAAGCCCCGCTTGGAGCGAAGTGTGGGGAGTTCTTTCGTGGGGAGAGCGATGGGCACCATCGGGAGAGCGGCGCGAGGTGAAAGCTTCCGCCTCCTTTAACCCTTGTGTTGCCCGGTTGGGCATAAACAATGAGTAAAGTTAAACCTCAAGCTAAAGTCAGAAATGGCTGAAAGGTCAAAAGTTAACCCATTTCTTAATATAAAATCAAGATCGTGGCAGAATTTAAATAAAATTCAAAAGGAAAATGACCTTCTTTGAAAAAAATGCAGGAAAAATCAACAGCAACATTTTTTGACACATGTTTGATAAAGAATTTTTTCTCACAATTAAATAAACAAACATTTGTGCGTCACAAATTGAAATATGACAGCACTGAAATGAAGAGGTTCAACAAGAATTGTTGAACAGCTGACTGAAAAACAGATCAGCTGAGGCGAATACCCCAATTCCCTTTTTTTACATAAGAAGTTGAAGTGATCTACGTATGTTTATACAGTTTAAACATTTCTCCGTAATTTATTTAAAGTTCTTTAATAATCCTGTTGCTAACAAAAATTTGTCAAATGTTTAAAGAAACCCAATTCAAGTGCATCAGATTGGGTTTTTTTGGGTTTTTTTTTGTTGGAACTTTCGTGCATTTTACCCGTCTCTCCACAATTTATCGCATTTCCAACACACACACACATATGCAGACAGAGAAACTGCAGAGAAAGCATGGATCAGTAAATTTCTACCTAACCCAGATACTAAGCGGTCATGGATGCTTTAGGCAATATCTCCAACTCTTTGGGCACAGTCTGCAGCGATAATAGCGTAGAAGACGCACAACACATTCTTTTCAGGTGTCGGCGCTATGAATCCCAAAGAAGGCGCCTAGAACACATTGCAGGGGCTGGATTAACGGTGAACAACTTGGTAGATTCAATGGTTGGCAGCCCACAAACCTGGGAAGCGGTAAACAGCTTTGCAGCATACGTTATGCGGGATCTGCGACAATCCGAACGTATGAGAGCTGGAGCGTCGTAGGGACCGTAGCCACCGACCCTAGGAAGCAATTCCCACGAGGACGTCCCCTAGGATCAAGCTCCCTTTATGACATCTATTTCATCTTTTTCCTCTGTATATACTTTTCTATCTATACCTATTATAATCAATAAAGGAATAAAAAAAAAGAGAAACTGCAGAGAAATGCGCTGATTGGTCAAGCATTTTGACAAAGGTGTTGCTTAGTTGCATTCAGTCAGAAGGTGAGACATATGTATGAATTTAGGCACAACAGTCGGAAAGAGAGAGTTGACAGAAGCAGCGAAAGATTGCGACAGAGAAAGAGAGTGAGATAGAATGAGTAGTTCATTGAACCAGCATAAAAAAGAAAAAGCATGAGCTTTCATTTTTGGAGTACATTGACTGCAAAGGAATGCAAAATATGTTTTTTTTCCACCAAATTTCATTTCATAACGACGAAAACTGATCTCTGATAGTCTCATATTGATCGATACACACAAAATGCTTATAGAACATTAATATTGCTTGTAGTTTTCTGAAGTGTCATTTGTGTGTGTGTGCCTGTGTGTGTCTCTACTGCTAATGAAATGCTGGCATAGCTTAAAACCAAAAATATCTTTTAATGCACTAAATGTGCAAATTTCTTTAGTCTCAGGAAATAAGACATTGTAGTAATCATTTAATACAAAGAGCTCAATTTGTAACACTTTGTTGCAAGTATAAACAATTAAACGTATAAGCATTAAAATATAATTGTTCACTTGAATATGTTTATATGTATAAATTGATGTATGCACGTTAGGGTTGTTCTTAGTTGTATGATGAAAAAAAAATATCAATATTTTTTAAGTGCCGTTCATTTTCTTTCCTTTAGTCTAAAAAAAATCCCAAAAAAATTTCTGATCTTTTTTACTAAATCTTTAAAAATAACAGCTGGTCAGAACTTCGTTTCATCTGGAAAGTTCTAATCGTACAAATACTTATAAAAAAGTAGATTACACACGTAAAAATCACATGTGCAAGGGCATATTTTGATCATCTGTTATTTTTGCATAACATTTGTTACTGAGAGTTCATTTTGCATTTTAAGTGGTATCGTGTTTTCGTATGTTGGCTTTAATTAGAGAATCGGTTTATATATACCACAACTGAGTCAATTTCGTGCAATCCCAAGATTGTCTTATCTATTGAGATGTACAAATATTCATTTTTTTGCGCTTTCATACGAAATACATACATGAGTAAAGTTAAACCTCAAGCTAAAGTCAGAAATGGGTGAAAGGTCAAAAGTTAACCCATTTCTTAATATAAAATCAAGATACTGGCAGAATTTAAATAAAATTCAAAAAGAAAATGACCTTCTTTGAAAAAAAACCAGGAAAAATAAACAGCAACATTTTTTGACACATGTTTGATAAAGACTTTTTCTCACAATTAAATAAACTAACATCTGTGCGTCACAATGTGAAATATGACAGCACTGAAATGAAGAGGTTCAACAAGAATTGTTGAACAGCTGACTGAACAACAGATCAGATGACGCGAATACCCCAATTCCCTTTTTTTACATAAGAAATTGAAGTGATCCACATATGTTTAAACAGTTTACACATTTCTCTGTAATTTATTTAAAATTCTTTAATAATCCTGTTGCTAACAAAAATTTGTCAAATGTTTAAAGAAACCCAGTTCAAATGCATCAATGTTTGATCTCTGACTGTTTATAGACCACCCACTCGCCTCCTTGGGTGTGTGTGGTGGAAGAGGGTGTGCTCGTCGCAAAGACTTCCTGCGTAAATTTGCAGCAAATAATGAAGAAAAACAAAAAATAAAAATTTTTTAAAATGTGTGGCAAAAAAATTACGAAAAAATTCCAAATGTTTGCCAACTAAATTGAGAGATAATCCATAAATCACATGGAAAATTATCACTAAATGTTGACACAAGCATCAACGCTGTCTGAGCAGAGTAGTTGTTGTTACTGTGAACAATTGCAAATTGTGAACATAGCCAGCAGAAAATGGCACATTATGTCAATTTGACAAATAATTGAAACATTTGCACAGACGGCAAAAAGCGACAGAGAAAAAGAGAGACAGTGGGAGGAAAAAGGTGAGAGACAAATTAGTAAACGAGCAATAGGAGTGGTTTCGCGGGAGGAGTGGGTGCTGGAGGGCGTCTGGGGCCACCCACATGCAGTCACAAATAACGACGATGACAGCAGCTACAACACTTAAATGAAACCCGGCAAAAAGCAAACAAAAACAAAAAAAAAACAACTGAAAACAACAACAAAAAACAAATAATAATAAAGAACAGAACAATACAAACACACAAAATTAAAACGTAAACGTGTCTTAATCTTTCGATTTGGTATTCCCCGCCATTAGCTTTACAGTTCTTTTTCTTTTCTGCTAGTGTCTGCTACCTGTGCAGTGTATTTGCAAGAGGGAATGATGGATGTTCGGTGGGAGGGAGGGAGTAAGAAAGCAGGTTTGAGGGTTTGAGTATTGGCTTGCTCTGTCTGTCATGTCGAAATTTTAACGGCTGGGTGTTTTTATTTATCTGTTAATGCAGCTTTAATTGGTTTTTTTTTTTGTTGGTACTTTGGTGCATTTTACCCGTCTCTCCACAATTTATCGCACCTCCAACACACACACACATGAAGACAGAGAAACTGCAGAGAAAGCATGGATCAGTAAATTTCTACCTAACCCAGATACTAAGCGGTCATGGATGCTTTAGGCAATATCTCCAACTCTAATAAAAAAGAAAAAGCATGAGCTTTCATTTTTGGAGTACAGGAAGGAATGCAAAATATGTTTTTTTTCCCACAAATTTCATTTCTTAACGACGAAAACTGATCTCTGATAGTCTCATATTAATCGATACACACAAAATGCTTATAGAACATTAATATTGCTTGTGGATTTCTGAAGTGTCATTTGTGTGTGTGTGCCTGTGTGTGTCTCTACTGCTAATGAAATGCTGGCATAGCTTAAAACCAAAAATATCTTTTAATGCACTAAATGTGCAAATTTCTTTAGTCTCAGGAAATAAGACATTGTAGTAATCATTTAATACAAAGAGCTCAATTTGTAACACTTTGTTGCAAGTATAAACAATTAAACGTATAAGCATTAAAATATAATTGTTCACTTGAATATGTTTATATGTATACATTGAAGTTGACACCATACAGCAGCATTAGCGGCTGCAGTAGCATCAGCCGCAGCGGCATCAGCAGCAGCATCAGCGGCAGCAGCAGAAGCGCCAGCATCAGCGGCAGCAGCAGCAGCGCCATCGGCAGCAGCAAAAGGGGTAGCGAGCAGGAGGAGGAGCAGCACCGGAGTGCGGGCAGAACGGGCCAGGAGGCCGAAGACAAAGGTGGCTGCGGGGAGAACACCCGAGAGAGATCAATAGAGCAAATAAACGATTATAACGTGAGACCGAACTAAAGGCTTGATGATTGGGTGGTGTGCGTGCCGTTGAGGGACGGAAATCAAATCCTTGCTGCAGCAAGGTGACCTCCTCAAATAAGAGGAAGTTAACTGGCGCCCGAGCAGGGCCCGTCTTCCGTCGCGTCTTTTGATAATCAAATTTTTTGGTTGGTTTCACAACAAACATTTTGGAATCGCTGTCAAGAATTTGTCCATCCAATGGGATGATGTAACATTTCGCCGAATTTCAGCAAATACAATTTTTTCAGTTTTTCTACGTGTGCCGAACAGTTCACTAATTCTAGTTAATCTGCGACCGCCGCGACGCTTCTAAATTCCTATGGAATAAAAGCAGCGCGAAGCAATTGTTTCAATTGCTCTGCGCGTGCCAAACTTCCTTGGAACCCTGACAAGCGCAACATTTCTTGTCGCTCAGCGACAGCCGCTACGCACCTAAAATTCCTATGAAATAAAAGCAGCGCGAAGCAATTGTTTCAATTGCACTGCGCGTGCCAAACTTCCTTGGAACCCTGACAAGCGCAACATTTCTTATCGCTCTGGGACCGCCGTTACGTACCTAAAATTCCTATGAAATAAAAACAGCGCAGATCAAATACTTCAATTATTCTGCGTGTGAGTGTAGCAAACGCAACAATTCTAGTTAATCTGCGATCGTCGCGAAGCAGTTTAAATTCCTGTGAAATAAACGCAGATCAGCCCTTGATTTGATGTACAATTTTCGTTTCAAGATCTCTCCCTAAATCTGTCAAACAGACAAGTCGTGGTTTATTTTTTATATCAAGGATTTTTATGCCAAGGATAAATAAATTCTCTGACAAATCCACAAGTTAATTTTTTATATCAAGGATTTTTATGCCAAGGATAAATAACTTCTCTGACAAATCCACAAGTTAATTTTTTATATCAAGGATTTTTATGCCAAGGATAAATAAATTCTCTGACAAATCCACAAGTTAATTTTTGTTTTGTGTAACCGGGGTTCAAAACCCTGTCGGTGAATGGCATAGGTAAGAAATTCATAAAATAATCAGAAAAATTTTTTTGTTTTGTGTTGCCAAGTGGATGTGAAGTGTTGGTTTCAAAAAAATAAAAATAAAGTTTTAAATTTTTGTGTCCGGGGTTCAAATCTCCATCAGTGCATGATATAAAAAATAAAGAATATCCGCTGAAAATTAAAGTGGTTGGAACTCAAAGAGTTAATTTGAAAGTGAAATTTTACATTCTCATTGGCGGCATAAACGAATAAAAATTATAAAAAAAGGGAATAACATTCGTTCAGCAATTGATGGGCTCTCGTGAACGTGGCGCTTGGCGGTCACCTACAAAAATATTAATGAGTGTCAAATCCACCGCGAGTGGCATGTTTGTGAAAAATAGAATAAAATATAAATGCGCAGGTATTGGCCACCAGTGGTGCTTCTCACCGAAGGTATCCTCCCAAATGAGGCTGTGGAGTCACCTCCACCTAAGTAGGTCCTTGTTAGGACTAAAAGGGATAATGGAGATCTCCCTGAACCGACATAGGGGGGCATCACGATAGACAGCCTTGCGACAATTAAAAAACGAAAATATTCAAAAATTTAAACAAAAAGCAAATAAAATTGTGAATTAACAAAATAAAAAAAAAAAAAACACAATATAAAAAAGAAAAAAAACAAATTTATGAGGAATTAAATACATCTAACGACAAAATTTGTACATACAAACACTTATTCCATTTTTTCATCTTTTCACATAGCACCATCGTTCTTTGGAGAATTTGGAGTCTTTGAAAAACGGAAGACCTACAAACTACACTGTTATATTTGGAGAAAGAAGAAACACTTACAACACTAACATAAGATAATTAAATAACGGGTGAGTGAAGAAGTTGCCTCTTAAAAAATGGAACTTTGAATTTATTTTCGCGCGAATAAAACCCACACATACCCAATTAAGGATAGTTTTGATTCTCAATAAAGAAAGTTTGAAAACAAAATTTAATGAATAAAACAAAAAATCATACCCAATTTCATTCCAGAAAAAATGAAATTACATTATTGAAATAAACTGAAAAAATTTATAATTTTTATATTTTTAAAAAAAAAATCGATAAACTGAAAAAAATTTATTATTTTATTAAAATCGAAGAATAAGTTGGAGAACAGAAAAAAGTGCAAACAATGGAAGAAATCAAACAGTCAATTACATGTTTGGTAGAACAAGTGGCAGTGTTGACCGAGGAGCTAAAAAAGCAAAAGGAGAAAGTAACAATCTTAGAAGATAGGCGTGGGGAAACTGTGGTCGAAGTGGTTAGCCCACCCACTCGCGCAATAAACGAATATGACCTTATGCAGATAGCAACCCTCCCCGATTGCGTAAAGGAGATGGAAATATTTTCAGGCGAAGCCTGTATGTTTACCGCGTGGATACGAAGAGCAGATATAATCATCCAGGAGTATCAGGTAGTCAGGGACAAGCCTATGTATAGGGCAGTGGTTCTCCATCTGAGATCCAAAATACGGGGCGAAGCAGATGAGATGCTCTACATATGCAACGTGCCCAATGATAGTTGGGAGGAAATAAGGGCGGCATTAGCCTCCCATTATGAGGACAAACGAGACCTAGGAACTTTGGAATACCAAATGAGTGTGATAGTCCGAAATAATTCGACCCTAGAAGCATTTTACTCCCAGATCAACAAGCATCTTTCACTTATTATAGAGAAGCTTAAGAGCGAGAATCACACTAGAGAAGCTCTTGAAGCGTTAATTCATTCGTACCGTGAAAGAGCCTTGCGCGCATTTGTAAGAGGATTGTCACCACAATTATCGTTTTTGGTAACAGTTAAGCACCCAAAAACGTTAGGAGAAGCTTTTTCTACAGCCCTAGAACTGGAAATTGTTATTTCAGCTGGGAAGCCCTCCCTAGCATACGCCTCTAACGAAACTTGGCCCACACGCACAAACACCCCTTACTACCGACCCCGACCCATGTATCGGCCTTCCTTCGCTACGTCATACGTACCCCCACACATACCATGTTTTATCCTCACCAACAAAACCCAATACCGTACCGTTATGCGTTACCTTCCAGGCCACAGGCTCTAACACCGGCTATAAAACTAGAAGCAAGTGGATCAGGCCAATCTAGGAGCCGTTTCCGGAACTATGGAAATGGCAGTAGCCAAAAGAGGAACTCTTCTGATTCCATGAATCCCTTTAGAAAGGAACAACGATTATATCACATGGCCACTGACGGTGGCGTAGTAGAAGAACCCTCACACATGAACATTGTGGGAGGCTCCACCTCTGAAAGTGGTGAATATGCCACACGCGTGGCACTTACCCAGCCATCAAATTCGAAGAGAATCGAAGATCAAGTAAATTTTATGAAAAAGGCCTATCCAGCTTACCCTACATAGAATACATTGATGCAGGTAGAAAAGTGCGACAGTTTTTAATCGACACTGGCGCAAACAAAAACTTTATTAGTCTAGATCTTTCAGAGGGTGCTATTCAACTACAAAAACCCTTCTTAGTACAATCAGCAAATGGACCCATAAAAATTTCACAATACATCAATGGACCTTTCTTCGCTCCTCTGGGTAATGATATTCCACTAACCTTCTTTACTCTTCCTAATTTAAAAAGTTTCGATGGCATTATAGGAAATGATACACTAAAGAAATTGAAAGCGAAAATTGATAGGGAACATAACGTCTTAATCATAGAACCAGGGGTGGTAATACCACTTCTGAACCGGGAATCGACCCAACTTAATTTTGTGCTAGAAGAAGGGCACCCCCAGGAAATCAAATCCATTATTGAGAAATTAATGAGTTCGCTTCCGTATTCGACCTGGTTACCACTGGTGGCTCTGTGGAAACCCGAATCAAAGCAACAATTCGGACTAATACCCAAGAGCCCATCTATTCTAAGTTCTACCCCTATCCAGTCAACATGCGGGACGAGGTTGACCGACAAGTCGCTGAACTTCTTCGTGACGGCATGATACGACCCTCAGAAAGTTCCTATAATTCTCCAGTGTGGGTTGTCGCTAAAAAACCAAAACCAAATGGTGAAAAACAGTTTCCTATGGTAATTGATTATAAACGATTAAATGCTGTCACAATACCAGACAACTATCCAATTCCTGACATTACATCTACGTTAGCTAGTTTAGGCAAGGCGAAACTCTTTACGACTCTTGACTTAACTTCGGGGTTCCATCAGATACATATGGATCCCGCGGACATTCCAAAAACCGCATTCTCAACTCTTAATGCAAAATATGAATTTCTCAGACTACCCTTTGGGCTCAAAAACGCTCCAGCCATATTCCAAAGAATGATCGACGATGTTCTTAGAGACTACTTTCAGTGCTACTTATGAAGAACATTGGCACAACCTCAGGGCAATATTTTCAAGGCTTCGTGAAGCAACCCTACAAGTATATTTAGAGAAGACACACTTCCTGAAAACCAGTGTTGAATTCCTGGGCTATGTTGTCACATCTCAAGGGATTAATGAAGATAGGAAAAAAGTAGAGGGAATGTTAAAAATACCGCCTCCCACCAATCTGAAACAGCTCAAATCCTTTTTAGGCATGACATCATATTACAGAAGATTCATCAAGGATTATGCGAAAATTGCCAAGCCCCTAACAAATCTCACCAGAGGAAAAAACGCACAAATCAAGGCCTCACAATCCAAGAAAGTTTCCATTGAGCTTGGCCCACGGGAACTAGAAGCGTTTAAAGACCTTAAGACCCTTCTTTCTTCATCGGAGGTGTTAGCTTTTCCAGATTTTACAAAACCTTTTCTTCTTACTACCGATGCATCGGACTTTGCTCTCGGCGCCGTGTTGTCCCAAGTTAGCTCAGGAGAAGAAGATATATCATACATCTCAAGATCGCTTGACAAAACTGAAGAAAATTACGCCACCATTGAAAAGGAGATGTTAGCCATTGTTTGGGCTCTGGACAACCTACGAACGTTTCTATATGGGGCTGGCTGCATAAAAATCTATACGGACCACCAGCCGCTTACGTATGCCATGAGCAATAGGAACTTCAATGCAAAGTTGAACCGTTGGAAGGCGAAAATTGAAGAATATAACCATGAGCTGATCTATAAACCGGGCAAGGCAAACGTGGTTGCGGATGCGTTATTGCGTATCCCCTATACCCCCGAACAGTCGGACACGAATCTATTGGTCCTCCATGACACAGACTCGTTGGCAACAATGCACAGTGGACAACAAGACGCTTCTGACCTTATTCCCCATATGGAAGTCCCAATAAATGTTTATAGAAACCAGATTATTTTCGAACCATCGCGATCTGTCTATTCTTGTATTAACCCACACCCCGGGTTCAAGCGTCACCTAGTCCCATTGAAAACATTGACCATTTCAGAGATAACTAGTTTGCTAAAGACTTACATCAATCCATCTGTAATTAATGGAATAAAAATACCTGAAAGCCATTTGCAGCTCCTACAAACATGTTACCTAGATTTCTTTAAGTCCTACAAGCTTAGGATCACACAAAGACTGGTAACTGATTTAGTAGGAGAAGACGAGATTCTCGAAGCAATTGATAACGATAATCGCAGAGCCCATAGAAATCCCGAAGAGGTCAGACGTCAGCTGTTAGAACGATCTTATTTCCCAAAAATGGCAAACAAAATAAAAGCGTTTACGGCAACTTGTCAGATCTGCAAGGCACACAAATATGACAGACACCCTAATAAGCCTCTTCTACAGCCAACCCCTGTACCGAACTATCCGTGCGAAATTCTACACGTGGACATCTTCATGTTGGAAAAGCACAAGTTTCTTAGCTGTATAGACAAATTTTCCAAATTCGCCAAGCTTTTCCCTCTAGAATCTAAATCGGCTCTCAAACTACGTGAAAAACTAGCAGAAGTGCTTCACTATTTCACGGCACCTAAAATTCTGGTGATGGACAATGAGCGGGGCCTCCTTTGTCCAACAGTTCATAATTACCTAAGATCATTGGAAATAGAGGTATACCACACCCCAACGCAGCGAAGCGAAGTAAACGGTCAAGTCGAGTTACTTAAGGTAACTGAACTCGTGCCTATGTCAGATGATAGGTATAATAACTCAGTCCACTCAGTGACAAAACGAAAACCAGTTGACATTTTTCTTGACAGGGTTTCCCGAATAAATTATCAAGGGCTAACAAATTTCAAACGCGAAACATTTGAGGACATCAGGGGCTGATCGAACGTCGACAAGAACTGGCCATTAATAGACAAGTTAAAAACAAAAAACCCATTCAGTACGCCGAAGGGGAAACATTCTTTGTTAAAAATAAGCAGATCAAGGGTAAGGAAAAGAAGTTATACAGTAAAGAAGAAGTGCAGGAAAATAGAAAAGTGACAGTGACACAAGGCACACCTTAAATCTAAACGTAAGCATTCATAATTTTCACATTTGGCCTTTCTGCTATTAATTTTTCGTTGTTGCTGTTTTTCTACGTTTTTCTTTGGGTATGTCGCGATTAAAAAATTATTCGAAATCACTATCTTTTATCAAAATAATTAATAATTGGCACTCTTCACAAACCTGGTAAATAATAATAAACAATACCAATTAAGAATACTAACCTAACATTATAAGTAATATTTAATGTCTCCACCAACAAAGATGCCCACTCAACAACTGTCTGCTACAGCTCAATTCTTCAGCTCCTGTTATCCCAAAGCTCGCTCGAACCGCTGACCTGCGCCATACCAACTTTACAATTGAAGATGCAACACAAAAAGCTGCTCTGATTGCAGATAGCCGATGCTGAGAAGACATTAAATGGACTTGGCAAAACGTAAACCGTTGTCCTATTTTGCCGACGCAGAACCTATCGATTGGGCATTCCTGGAAAACATTACGGGTATCACCTACACACCGAGGCTGCAACGTGTTGATCCGGGGGACGCAGATCTTTAGAGGGGGAGGAGTTAACACCATACAGCAGCATTAGCGGCTGCAGTAGCATCAGCCGCAGCGGCATCAGCAGCAGCATCAGCGGCAGCAGCAGAAGCGCCAACATCAGCGGCAGCAGCAGAAGCGCCAGCATCAGCGGCAGCAGCAGCAGCGCCATCGGCAGCAGCAAAAGGGGTAGCGAGCAGGAGGAGGAGCAGCACCGGAGTGCGGGCAGAACGGGCCAGGAGGCCGAAGACAAAGGTGGCTGCGGGGAGAACACCCGAGAGAGATCAATAGAGCAACTAAACGATTATAACGTGAGACCGAACTAAAGGCTTGTTGATTGGGTGGTGTGCGTGCCGTTGGGGGACGGAAATCAAATCCTTGCTGCAGCAAGGTGACCTCAAATAAGAGGAAGTTAACTTTGATGTGTGCACGTTAGGGGTGTTCTTAGTTGAATGGGGGAATAAAAATATCAATATTTTTTAAGTACCGGTCATTTTTTTTCTTTTAGTCTAAAAAAAAATCTCAAAAAAATTTGTGATCTTTTTTTCTAAATCTTTAAAAATAACAGCCAGTCAGAACTTCGTTTCTTCTGGAAAGTTCTAATCGTACAAATACTTATAAAAAAGTAGATTACACACGTAAAAATCACATGTGCAAGGGCATATGTTTTGATCATCTGTTATTTTTGCATGACATTTGTTACTGAGAGTTCATTTTGCATTTTAAGTGGTATCGTGTTTTCGTATGTTGGCTTTAATTAGAAAATCGGTTTATATATACCACAACTGAGTCAATTTCGTGCAATCCCAAGATTGTCTTATCTATTGAGATGTACAAATATTCATTTTTTTGAGCTTTCATACGAAATACATACATGAGTAAAGTTAAACCTCAAGCTAAAGTCAGAAATGGGTGAAAGGTCAAAAGTTAACCCATTTCTTAATATAAAAGCAAGATCCTGGCAGAATTTAAATAAAATTCAAAAGAAAAATGACCTTCTTTGAAAAAAATGCAGGAAAAATCAACAGCAACATTTTTGGACACATGTTTGATAAAGATTTTTTCTCACAATTAAATAAACAAACATCTGTGCGTCACAATGTGAAAAATGACAGCACTGAAATGAAGAGGTTCAACAAGAATTGTTGAACAGCTGACTGAACAACAGATCAGATGACGCGAATACCCCAATTCCCTTTTTTTACATAAGAAATTGAAGTGATCCACATATGTTTATACAGTTTACACATTTCTCTGTAATTTATTTAAAATTCTTTAATAATCCTGTTGCTAACAAAAATTTGTCAAATGTTTAAAGAAACCCAGTTCAAATGCATCAATGTTTGATCTCTGACTGTTTATAGACCACCCACTCGCCTCCTTGGGTGTGTGTGGTGGAAGAGGGTGTGCTCATCGCAAAGACTTCCTGCGTAAATTTGCAGCAAATAATGAAGAAAAACAAAAAATAAAAATTTTTTAAAATGTGTGGCAAAAAAATTACGAAAAAATTCCAAATGTTTGCCAACTAAATGGTCTTTTTCACTCGTTGCAGACGACGGACGTGTTTTTTTTGCGCTTATCAAATTTTATTTGTTTCTCGTGATTAATAACTTTTCTTTAATTTTTCAACTCATTATCGGTTTAATTTTAACATTCGAATTGCATTTTCATTCCGTGATTTCTTTCTGTCGCTTTTGTGCTTTTTGTTTCAATATATGTACATAAATTTAACTTACAACAATTACTTGCATTAGCGGTGTTGTTGTTTTGCTAATCTCTTTTGCTTTTGTGTCTTGCGTACAAATTGTTGTTGCATGTGTTCAATTTGACGCGCTCTCCTGCTCTTTCCTATTCTTGTTTGATTTGCGCTCTCGTCTTTTGCCTACCCGCGACTCTGTGATACGTGTTTTTGTTTTTGTGTATTTTGGTAATTTCTTTTCTTTAGTTGTGAAGGCTTACTCTGCACATTAACCCTTGTGTCAGAACTGGTCAGTATATTCTTATACACAGATTTTTACCCTTTAGAATTTTTATTTTTTTTGTATTTCCTTTTTTAATTAAATTAATTAATTTTTGATAAAATGGTTGTCTGCTCAAAAAATAATTGCATAGTTGCCACTAATGCGGTTGACTCCCATGATTATATTCTTTGTTGGCTGTGTGACAATGCGGTTCACGTTAAGTGTGCAGGTTACACAGGCAGAATCAAGGAGCCTATTGCTAAAGGTGGTGGCTTAAAATATGGATGTGATGCTTGCCGGGAGGTCGAGAATGAGATGCGCTCTTTCATGAGGCGGACTAGAGATAGTTTTGACACTTTAAGGGCAGGTTTTAATAAACTCCAAGCGGAGTTTACTGCGGTGGAGACTCAGTTCAGGAGTTTATCGCTTATGAATGAGTCTCCGAAACGTAAAAGAACCAGTCCTTGGGGTGTTTCAGTATCTGTAGATCCGCCAGCGTCTCTTATCGTCCCCGACCGGTCTCATGCACCGTCCACTCCTAATGCACAGCAGTTGATATCGTTTAAGAGCCCGGTTGTGAATGCTATTAGTAAGAAATTACCGGTATCACCTGGGAATGATCTCTTAAAATCGATGCCTATTGTAGTGTCCGATGTGTCCGGGCAATTACCCATTCCAATGGAAATTGCCGATAGTTCTAAAAGTACCGAGGGCCCCGTAAACAAGTTGACTGCTGCAGTGGGTGACTCGTCCAACGTTACTGCTACGGCTGACGCTTCGGAACCGCGGCCTCTCGTTGGCATACCACCAAAGAAACATATATTTGTTTCTAGGCTAGACCCTGTTGTCACATCTGATGATGTAATAGCCTATATTCGGAAGAAAGTTAACGTCTCGAATATTGCGGTGGAGAAGTTTAAATTTTCTTATTCTCGGGACATTTCGTCCTTTAAAATTAGTGTTTCTGCCAATATCTTCGACACTATATGTCGAGATGATTTTTGGCCGAAACATATAATAGTTAAGGAATATACTGTAAGAAAGAAACATCGGCAACCGATTCGATTGCCAACAACAACAACTAATACCATTCCTGCCACATCAGCATCTGCTGGTGTGTCAAAAAACTAGCTTCATCCCTTAACCTGGGTTACCAGAACGTTAGAGGACTGAAATCCAAACTTCCTAATCTCTATGTAGATAGTCTTTCTTTTGAGCATAACATTCTAGCTTTTACAGAGACGTGGCTAAAACCTGATATTGCTGATGCATCGGTGTTTTCCACAAACTTTTCCATATTCAGACGTGACCGGATTTCTCGCATAGGTGGTGGCGTTCTGATAGCTGTTGATGCTGCTTTATCATCTGAAATGATTCAATTTTCTAGTACCCAGGAGATTGAGTTTGTCGGTGTTAAAGTAAATTTTAAATCTTTTAATGCTTTCATTACTTGTTCCTATATTCCACCATTGTCAGACATGGTGGTATATTTAAATCATTTAGAGGCAATTCAGTTTGTCTCCTCTTTAGTTTCCAGTCAAGACATGCTCATAGTTGTAGGTGATTTTAATTTACCTGCTTTAGCATGGTCACTAACAGATGAATCTACCATGTTGCTGCCCTCTGTGTCACATGACTTTATTGATGGCCTTCTAGGCTTATCTTTATTCCAAGTCAATCCTGTCTTAAATTCTAATGGAAAATTGTTAGATCTTATTTTTGTATCGGATTCTTCTTATTGTGAGGTTTCTAGGATCGACCCATTTGTTCTTCCTAAAGACAAATTTCATCCTACATTAAATTTAAAAATTGATCTGCCCTTGCTTTCACCATTACTTGGTTCAAATCAGTTACCTCTAACTAGGTGCTTTCGTAAGACTGACTTTGTCAGCCTGAATGAAAACATTACTACTACCGATTGGTCTTATCTGTACAATTGTAGAGATATGAACTCAGCTATTCGCTTCTTTTATGATACTCTGAATTCACTCTTTGATATTTGTGTGCCTCTTGGCAGGCAGGAGCGGCTTAACAAACCTCCCTGGTTCTCTCGTGAGTTATCCAATTTGAAAAATGTGAAGACACGATATTATAAGAAGTTTCAAAAAACACGTCGTTCATCAGATTATGCTCTGTATACAGTCGCTCGTTCAAAATTCATGATGCTTAATACACAATGCTATAAGAATTATCTTCAGCGGTGTAAGCTTCAGTTTTCTTCTGACCCTAAGCAATTTTATAATTTTGTCAATTCTAAACGTAAGACCTCTGTGCACCCATCTTATTTGTCTTTTCAAAATAAAAAAGCGAGCACTGATCAGGCAATTGCCGATATGTTTGCGAGTTTTTTCAAAACAACTTATTCCTCAACGGAATATCGAGCAAGTCCGTATCCTTATCATTTAGAAAAGGCTAATTGCATTTTCAATCCAGTGTTTGATGAAAGTTCTATTCTTAGCGAACTTAAATTAGTTAAACCTGTTTATTCTCCGGGGCCAGATGGTCTTCCTGGATGTGTTCTCAGGTTCTGTGCAAACGCATTATGTAAACCCATTTTAAAATTGTTTCTATTGTCTGTCGAATCTTCCTCTTTTCCATCTATTTGGAAGGAGTCGTATATCATTCCTCT
Organism: Drosophila paulistorum; assembly: GCA_018152135.1. Classification (NCBI taxonomy): domain Eukaryota; kingdom Metazoa; phylum Arthropoda; class Insecta; order Diptera; family Drosophilidae; genus Drosophila; species Drosophila paulistorum. The sequence goes on along the minus strand of JAECXG010000194.1, from coordinate 152,429 downwards.
GCATAAAAATGGCAAAAAGTCCGAAGCCTCTAACTATAGGGGTATCTCAAAATTGTCCGCTATTCCGAAAGCTTTTGAGAAAATTATAACTTCTCAATTGCAACATTTTTGCAGCTCTATTATTTCGCCATCCCAACATGGGTTTGTGAAACGTAGATCTACAACCACTAACCTTTTAGAATTTACATCAATAATTATCAAGGGGTTCAAAAATGGTAAACAAACTGATGTCATATACACTGACTTCAGCAAAGCCTTTGATTCCGTAAATCATACCCTATTACTTTCTAAGCTGAGCGACATTGGGTTTCCACCCCTTTTCCTTTCTTGGGTTCGAGAATATTTAACAAATAGAAAACAGAAGGTACTTTTTAAGTCTTCTTTTTCCGATTCCATTCCTGTGACTTCTGGTGTACCTCAAGGTAGTCATCTTGGCCCTCTGCTTTTCACACTGTTCATTAACGATCTTCCATCAGTCATTGTTCATTCGCGTGTGCTTATGTATGCTGACGATGTCAAGCTTTGTCTTACTTATAAAGATATAGATTCATTTAGTCGGCTACAAGCTGATCTTAAAAACTTTCAATCCTGGTGCCAGTTTAATTTACTAAATCTTAACACTACCAAATGTAAGGTAATGACTTTTTTCGTAACTCTCCTCAACTGGTCACTTATTTTCTAAACAACAGTCCTTTAGAACGTCTAAATAATATGAATGATTTGGGCGTACTTATGGACCATAAGTTAAATTTTAACACCCATATTTCCACCACGGTCGCAAAGGCCATGAGTGTCCTGGGTTTCATTAAAAGATGGTCAAAAGAATTTGATGACCCCTATACAACTAAAGTTCTTTTTACTTCGCTTGCCCGTCCTATTTTAGAGTATGGATCTTGCATTTGGTCACCTCAATATGAGTCTCACCAGATTCGACTTGAATCCGTTCAAAAGCAGTTCTTGCTATTTGCTCTTCGTGGCTTAAGCTGGGATCGCAATGTCAATTTGCCTTCGTATTCTAGTAGACTTCTCTTGATTAACCTTCCTTCCCTAACTAACCGTAGAATTATGCTTGGTGTTATTTTTATGCACAAGCTCCTAATTGGTGATATCGACTCGCCTGAGTTATTAGCTCAGGTAAATCTGTCGGTACCATGTAGACGGAGTAGACATCCTTTGATTCCTTTATCCCTAAGTCGTTGTTCTTCTAACTATGCCCTGCATGAACCTTTTAGGGTCCTCTGCTCTGATTACAACCTTCTATTCCCTGTAATCGGTTCAGAGTTTTCTATTAACATGATTAAAACTTCTATCCTATCCCATTTAGTTAATAGATAGCTATAGTATTATTTAGTTATTTGTTTGTCTGTTTTTTCTATTGTTTATTTGTCCACGCGATTCGTGCCGTGCGTTATATGGCTGCACCCCTCGGTCGGTCGGGTGGGAGGTGGGCAGTCATCTGCTTGGGCTCGCGCGTAACAGGCTTTGTCCTGGTGTCGTAGGGGCCACTTGAACGTACTGCGCATAGTATCGTCAACGTCCGCTAATCAAAAAAAAAAAATTGAGAGATAATCCATAAATCACATGGAAAATTATCACTAAATGTTGACACAAGCATCAACGCTGTCTGAGCAGAGTAGTTGATGTTACTGTTGATCAGGCCCCGAACAATTGCAAATTGTGAACATAGCCAGCAGAAAATGGCGCATTGTGCCAATTTGACAAATAATTGAAATATTTGCACAGACGGCAAAAAGCGACAGAGAAAAAGAGAGACAGTGGGAGGAAAAAGGTGAGAGACAAATTAGTAAACGAGCAATAGGAGTGGGTTCGCGGGAGGAGTGGGTGCTGGAGGGCGTCTGGGGCCACCCACATGCAGTCACAAATAACGACGATGACAGCAGCTACAACACTTAAATGAAACCCGGCAAAAAGCAAACAAAAAACAAAAAAAAAACAACTGAAAACAACAACAAAAAACAAATAATAATAAAGAACAGAACAATACAAACATACAAAATGAAAACGTAAACGTGTCTTAATCTTTCGGTTTGGTATTCCCCGCCATTAGCTTTACAGTTCTTTTTCTTTTCTGCTGGTGTCTGCTACCTGTGCAGTGTCTTTGCAAGAGCGAATGATGGATGTTCGGTGGGAGGGAGGGAGTAAGAGAGCAGGTTTGGCGGTTTGAGTATTGGCTTGCTCTGTCTGTCATGGCGAAATTTTAATGGCTGTCTGATAAGTTTTTTTCTTGTTGGAACTTTGGTGCATTTTACCATTTTACTGCAGAGAAAGCAAGTAAATTTCTACCTAACCCAGATACTAAGCGGTCATGGATGCTTTAGGCAATATCTCCAACTCTTTGGGCACAGTCTGCAGCGATAATAGCGTAGAAGACGCACAACACATTCTTTTCAGGTGTCGGCGCTATGAGTCCCAAAGAAGGCGCCTAGAATACATTGCAGGGGCTGGATTAACGGTGAACAACTTGGTAGATTCAATGGTTGGCAGCCCACAAACCTGGGAAGCGGTCAAGAGCTCTGCAGCATACGTTATGCGGGATCTGCGACAATCCGAACGTATGAGAGCTGGAGCGTCGTAGAGAGAGCCACCGACCCTAGGAAGCAATTCCCACGAGGACGTCCCCTAGGATCAAGCTCCCTTTATGACATCTATTTCATCTTTTTCCTCTGTATATACTTTTCTATCTATACCTATTATAATCAATAAAGGAATTAAAAAAAAGAGAAACTGCAGAGAAATGCGCTGATTGGTCAAGCATTTTGACAAAGGTGTTGCTTAGTTGCATTCAGTCAGAAGGTGAGACATGTGTATGTATTTAGGCACAACAGGCTGAAAGAGAGAGTTGACAGAAGCAGCGAAAGATTGCGACAGGGAAAGAGAGTGAGATAGAATGAGTAGTTCATTGAACCAGCATAAAAAAGCTTTCAGCTTTCATTTTCGAGTCAATTTCGTGCAATCCCAAGATTGTCTTATCTATTGAGATGTACAAATATTCATTTTTTTGCGCTTTCATACGAAATACATACATGAGTAAAGTTAAACCTCAAGCTAAAGTCAGAAATGGGTGAAAGGTCAAAAGTTAACCCATTTCTTAATATAAAATCAAGATCCTGGCAGAATTGAAATAAAATTCAAAAAGAAAATGACCTTCTTTGAAAAAAATGCAGGAAAAATAAACAGCAACATTTTTTGACACATGTTTGATAAAGACTTTTTCTCACAATTAAATAAACTAACATCTGTGCGTCACAATGTGAAATATGACAGCACTGAAATGAAGAGGTTCAACAAGAATTGTTGAACAGCTGACTGAACAACAGATCAGATGACGCGAATACCCCAATTCCCTTTTTTTACATAAGAAATTGAAGTGATCCACATATGTTTATACAGTTTACACATTTCTCTGTAATTTATTTAAAATTCTTTAATAATCCTGTTGCTAACAAAAATTTGTCAAATGTTTAAAGAAACCCAGTTCAAATGCATCAATGTTTGATCTCTGACTGTTTATAGACCACCCACTCGCCTCCTTGGGTGTGTGTGGTGGAAGAGGGTGTGCTCGTCGCAAAGACTTCCTGCGTAAATTTGCAGTAAATAATGAAGAAAAACAAAAAATAAAAATTTTTTAAAATGTGTGGCAAAAAAATTACGAAAAAATTCCAAATGTTTGCCAACTAAATTGAGAGATAATCCATAAATCCCCCGAACAATTGCAAATTGTGAACATAGCCAGCAGAAAATGGCGCATTGTGTCAATTTGACAAATAATTGAAATATTTGCACAGACGGCAAAAAGCGACAGAGAAAAGGAGAGACAGTGGGAGGAAAAAGGTGAGAGACAAATTAGTAAACGAGCAATAGGAGTGGGTTCGCGGGAGGAGTGGGTGCTGGAGGGCGTCTGGGGCCAACCACATGCAGTCACAAATAACGACGATGACAGCAGCTACAACACTTAAATGAAACCCGGCAAAAAGCAAACAAAAAACAAAAAAAAAACAACTGAAAACAACAACAAAAAACAAATAATAATAAAGAACAGAACAATACAAACACACAAAATGAAAACGTAAACGTGTCTTAATCTTTCGGTTTGGTATTCCCCGCCATTAGCTTTACAGTTCTTTTTCTTTTCTGCTGGTGTCTGCTACCTGTGCAGTGTCTTTGCAAGAGGGAATGATGGATGTTCGGTGGGAGGGAGGGAGTAAGAGAGCAGGTTTGACGGTTTGAGTATTGGCTTGCTCTGTCTGTCATGGCGAAATTTTAATGGCTGTCTGATAAGTTTTTTTCTTGTTGGAACTTTGGTGCATTTTACCATTTTACTGCAGAGAAAGCAAGTAAATTTCTACCTAACCCAGATACTAAGCGGTCATGGATGCTTTAGGCAATATCTCCAACTCTTTGGGCACAGTCTGCAGCGATAATAGCGTAGAAGACGCACAACACATTCTTTTCAGGTGTCGGCGCTATGAGTCCCAAAGAAGGCGCCTAGAATACATTGCAGGGGCTGGATTAACGGTGAACAACTTGGTAGATTCAATGGTTGGCAGCCCACAAACCTGGGAAGCGGTCAACAGCTCTGCAGCATACGTTATGCGGGATCTGCGACAATCCGAACGTATGAGAGCTGGAGCGTCGTAGAGAGAGCCACCGACCCTAGGAAGCAATTCCCACGAGGACGTCCCCTAGGATCAAGCTCCCTTTATGACATCTATTTCATCTTTTTCCTCTGTATATACTTTTCTATCTATACCTATTATAATCAATAAAGGAATTAAAAAAAAGAGAAACTGCAGAGAAATGCGCTGATTGGTCAAGCATTTTGACAAAGGTGTTGCTTAGTTGCATTCAGTCAGAAGGTGAGACATGTGTATGAATTTAGGCACAACAGTCGGAAAGAGAGAGTTGACAGAAGCAGCGAAAGATTGCGACAGAGAAAGAGAGTGAGATAGAATGAGTAGTTCATTGAACCAGCATAAAAAAGAAAAAGCATGAGCTTTCATTTTTGGAGTACATTGACTGCAAAGGAATGCAAAATATGTTTTTTCCCACAAATTTCATTTCATAACGACGAAAACTGATCTCTGATAGTCTCATATTGATCGATACACACAAAATGCTTATAGAACATTAATATTGCTTGTGGATTTCTGAAGTGTCATTTGTGTGTGTGTGCCTGTGTGTGTCTCTACTGCTAATGAAATGCTGGCATAGCTTAAAACCAAAAATATCTTTTAATGCACTAAATGTGCAAATTTCTTTAGTCTCAGGAAATAAGACATTGTAGTAATCATTTAATACAAAGAGCTCAATTTGTAACACTTTGTTGCAAGTATAAACAATTAAACGTATAAGCATTAAAATATAATTGTTCACTTGAATATGTTTATATGTATAAATTGATGTATGCACGTTAGGGTTGTTCTTAGTTGTATGATGAAAAAAAAATATCAATATTTTTTAAGTGCCGTTCATTTTTTTTCTTTTAGTCTAAAAAAAATCCCAAAAAAATTTCTGATCTTTTTTACTAAATCTTTAAAAATAACAGCTGGTCAGAACTTCGTTTCATCTGGAAAGTTCTAATCGTACAAATACTTATAAAAAAGTAGATTACACACGTAAAATTCACATGTGCAAGGGCATATGTTTTGATCATCTGTTATTTTTGCATGACATTTGTTACTGAGAGTTCATTTTGCATTTTAAGTGGTATCGTGTTTTCGTATGTTGGCTTTAATTAGAGAATCCGTTTATATATACCACAACTGAGTCAATTTCGTGCAATCCCAAGATTGTCTTATCTATTGAGATGTACAAATATTCATTTTTTTGCGCTTTCATACGAAATACATACATGAGTAAAGTTAAACCTCAAGCTAAAGTCAGAAATGGGTGAAAGGTCAAAAGTTAACCCATTTCTTAATATAAAATCAAGATACTGGCAGAATTTAAATAAAATTCAAAAAGTAAATGACCTTCTTTGAAAAAAATGCAGGAAAAATAAACAGCAACATTTTTTGACACATGTTTGATAAAGACTTTTTCTCACAATTAAATAAACTAACATCTGTGCGTCACAATGTGAAATATGACAGCACTGAAATGAAGAGGTTCAACAAGAATTGTTGAACAGCTGACTGAACAACAGATCAGATGACGCGAATACCCCAATTCCCTTTTTTTACATAAGAAATTGAAGTGATCCACATATGTTTATACAGTTTACACATTTCTCTGTAATTTATTTAAAATTCTTTAATAATCCTGTTGCTAACAAAAATTTGTCAAATGTTTAAAAAAACCCAGTTCAAATGCATCAATGTTTGATCTCTGACTGTTTATAGACCACCCACTCGCCTCCTTGGGTGTGTGTGGTGGAAGAGGGTGTGCTCGTCGCAAAGACTTCCTGCGTAAATTTGCAGCAAATAATGAAGAAAAACAAAAAATAAAAATTTTTTAAAATGTGTGGCAAAAAAATTACGAAAAAATTCCAAATGTTTGCCAACTAAATTGAGAGATAATCCATAAATCACATGGAAAATTATCACTAAATGTTGACACAAGCATCAACGCTGTCTGAGCAGAGTAGTTGTTGTTACTGTTGATCAGGCCCCGAACAATTGCAAATTGTGAACATAGCCAGCAGAAAATGGCGCATTGTGTCAATTTGACAAATAATTGAAATATTTGCACAGACGGCAAAAAGCGACAGAGAAAAAGAGAGACAGTGGGAGGAAAAAGGTGAGAGACAAATTAGTAAACGAGCAATAGGAGTGGGTTCGCGGGAGGAGTGGGTGCTGGAGGGCGTCTGGGGCCACCCACATGCAGTCACAAATAACGACGATGACAGCAGCTACAACACTTAAATGAAACCCGGCAAAAAGCAAACAAAAAACAAAAAAAAAAACAACTGAAAACAACAACAAAAAACAAATAATAATAAAGAACAGAACAATACAAACATACAAAATGAAAACGTAAACCCCGCCATTAGCTTTACAGTTCTTTTTCTTTTCTGCTGATGTCTGCTACCTGTGCAGTGTCTTTGCAAGAGGGAATGATGGATGTTCGGTGGGAGGGAGGGAGTACGAGAGCAGGTTTGAGGGTTTGAGTATTGGCTTGCTCTGTCTGTCATGGCGAAATTTTAATGGCTGGGTGTTTCATTTAGCTGTTAATGCAGCTTTAATGGGTTTTTTTGTTGGAACTTTGGTGCATTTTACCCGTCTCTCCACAATTTATCGCACCTTTAACACACACACATGCAGACAGAGAAACTGTAGAGAAAGCATGGATCAGTAAATTTCTACTTAACCCAGATACTAAGCGGTCATGGATGCTTTAGGTAATATCTCCAACTCTTTGGGCACAGTCTGCAGCGATAATAGCGTAGAAGACGCACAACACATTCTTTTCAGGTGTCGGCGCTATGAATCCCAAAGAAGGCGCCTAGAACACATTGCATTGGTAGATTCAATGGTTGGCAGCCCACAAACCTGGGAAGCGGTTAACAGCTGTGCAGCATACGTTATGCGGGATCTGCGACAATCCGAACGTATGAGAGCTGGAGCGTCGTAGAGAGAGCCACCGACCCTAGGAAAAAATTCCCACGAGGACGTCCCCTAGGATCAAGCTCCCTTTATGACATCTATTTCATCTTTTTCCTCTGTATATACTTTTTATCTATACCTTTTATAATCAATAAAGGAATTAAAAAAAGAGCAACTGCAGAGAAATGCGCTGATTGGTCAAGCATTTTGACAAAGGTGTTGCTTAGTTGCATTCAGTCAGAAGGTGAGACATGTGTATGTATTTAGGCACAACAGGCGGAAAGAGAGAGTTGACAGAAGCAGCGAAAGATTGCGACAGAGAAAGAGAGTGAGATAGAATGAGTAGTTCATTGAACCAGCATAAAAAAGAAAAAGCATGAGCTTTCATTTTTGGAGTACAGGAAGGAATGCAAAATATGTTTTTTTTCCCACAAATTTCATTTCTTAACGACGAAAACTGATCTCTGATAGTCTCATATTGATCGATACACACAAAATGCTTATAGAACATTAATATTGCTTGTGGATTTCTGAAGTGTCATTTGTGTGTGTGTGCCTGTGTGTGTCTCTACTGCTAATGAAATGCTGGCATAGCTTAAAACCAAAAATATCTTTTAATGCACTAAATGTGCAAATTTCTTTAGTCTCAGGAAATAAGACATTGTAGTAATCATTTAATACAAAGAGCTCAATTTGTAACACTTTGTTGCAAGTATAAACAATTAAACGTATAAGCATTAAAATATAATTGTTCACTTGAATATGTTTATATGTATACATTGATGTATGCACGTTAGGGGTGTTCTTAGTTGTATGGGGAAAAAAATATCAGTATTTTTTAAGTACCGGTCATTTTTTTCTTTTAGTCTAAAAAAATCTCAAAAAAATTTCTGATCTTTTTTACTAAATCTTTAAAAATAACAGCTGGTCAGAACTTCGTTTCATCTGGAAAGTTCTAATCGTACAAATACTTATAAAAAAGTAGATTACACACGTAAAAATCACATGTGCAAGGGCATATGTTTTGATCATCTGTTATTTTTGCATGACATTTGTTACTGAGAGTTCATTTTGCATTTTAAGTGGTATCGTGTGTTTTCGTATGTTGGCTTTAATTAGAGAATCGGTTTATATATACCACAACTGAGTCAATTTCGTGCAATCCCAAGTTTGTCTTATCTATTGAGATGTACAAATATTCATTTTTTTGCGCTTTCATCCGAAATACATACATGAGTAAAGTTAAACCTCAAGCTAAAGTCAGAAATGGGTGAAAGGTCAAAAGTTAACCCATTTCTTAATATAAAATCAAGATCCTGGCAGAATTTAAATAAAATTCAAAAGGAAAATGACCTTCTTTGAAAAAAATGCAGGAAAAATCAACAGCAACATTTTTTGACACATGTTTGATAAAGATTTTTCTCACAATTAAATAAACAAACATCTGTTCGTCACAATGTGAAATATGACAGCACTGAAATGAAGAGGTTCAACAAGAATTGTTGAACAGCTGACTGAACAACAGATCAGCTGAGGCGAATTCCAATTCCCTTTTTATAGCCTTGCAGAGGGTATTATAAAATTGGTCAGATGTTTGTAACGCACAGAAGGAGACCTTTCCGACCCCATGAAGTATATATATTCTTGATCAGCATGAGCTGAGTCGATATAGCCATGTCCGTCTGTCCGTCGGTGCGTACGCGTTTTACTCAGCCATCTTAAGAGCTATCGGGATGAAATTTTTTTTGGGGGCTTATTTTTACCCAGGTGAGATAAAGTATGAAAATCATCGGGATCGGACTACTATATCATATAGCTCTGGAACAAAAATTTTTGCAAAAATTGGAGTATCGCCATGAAATTTACCAATATAATAGAATTTGGTATAAAATCTCAGATCCCAAAATTTGAATTTGATCGGATAAATAGAACACAAGTTACAGTCAATACAAATCGGTTCTACGTCATCAGCAAATCAAACAGATCACATGCATACACACACACAGACGCAAAGCTACACGAACTGTATGTGTATGCGTGCGATGCTTTGGATGGTAGAAGAAAAAAATTGTAGTAAGAAGAGTAATAATTTGAATGTTTTGTTTGTGTATTGATGAATTGAGTTGCAGGGAAAGAAATTTCAAAATGTAAAAATATTATTGCCAAGGACTGCAAGGGTATATAAACCTTGTCATAGCCGAAGTTAGCTTCTTTGATATTTTTACATAAGAAATTAAAGTGATCCACATATGTTTATACAGTTTACACATTTCTCTGTAATTTATTTAAAATTCTTTAATAATCCTGTTGCTAACAAAAATTTGTCAAATGTTTAAAGAAACCAGTTCAAATGCATCAATGTTTGATCTCTGACTGTTTATAGACCACCCACTCGCCTCCCTGGGTGTTTGTGTGGTGGAACAGGGTGTGCTCGTCGCAAAGACTTCCTGCGTAAATTTGCAGCAAATAATGAAGAAAAACAAAAAATAAAAATTTTTTAAAATGTGTGGCAAAAAAATTACGAAAAAATTCCAAATGTTTGCCAACTAAATTGAGAGATAATCCATAAATCACTTGGAAAATTATCACTAAATGTTGACACAAGCATCAACGCTGTCTGAGCAGAGTAGTTGTTGTTACTGTTGATCAGGCCCCGAACAATTGCAAATTGTGAACATAGCCAGCAGAAAATGGCACATTATGTCAATTTGACAAATAATTGAAACATTTGCACAGACGGCAAAAAGCGACAGAGAAAAAGAGAGACAGTGGGAGGAAAAAGGTGAGAGACAAATTAGTAAACGAGCAATAGGAGTGGTTTCGAGGGAGGAGTGGGTGCTGGAGGGCGTCTGGGGCCACCCACATGCAGTCACAAATAACGACGATGACAGCAGCTACAACACTTAAATGAAACCCGGCAAAAAGCAAACAAAAACAAAAAAAAAAACAACTGAAAACAACAACAAAAAACAAATAATAATAAAGAACAGAACAATACAAACACACAAAATTAAAACGTAAACGTGTCTTAATCTTTCGATTTGGTATTCCCCGCCATTAGCTTTACAGTTCTTTTTCTTTTCTGCTAGTGTCTGCTACCTGTGCAGTGTATTTGCAAGAGGGAATGATGGATGTTCGGTGGGAGGGAGGGAGTAAGAAAGCAGGTTTGAGGGTTTGAGTATTGGCTTGCTCTGTCTGTCATGTCGAAATTTTAACGGCTGGGTGTTTTTATTTAGCTGTTAATGCAGCTTTAATTGGTTTTTTTTTTTTGTTGGTACTTTGGTGCATTTTACCCGTCTCTCCACAATTTATCGCACCTCCAACACACACACACATGAAGACAGAGAAACTGCAGAGAAAGCATGGATCAGTAAATTTCTACCTAACCCAGATACTAAGCGGTCATGGATGCTTTAGGCAATATCTCCAACTCTAATAAAAAAGAAAAAGCATGAGCTTTCATTTTTGGAGTACAGGAAGGAATGCAAAATATGTTTTTTTTCCCACAAATTTCATTTCTTAACGACGAAAACTGATCTCTGATAGTCTCATATTAATCGATACACACAAAATGCTTATAGAACATTAATATTGCTTGTGGATTTCTGAAGTGTCATTTGTGTGTGTGTGCCTGTGTGTGTCTCTACTGCTAATGAAATGCTGGCATAGCTTAAAACCAAAAATATCTTTTAATGCACTAAATGTGCAAATTTCTTTAGTCTCAGGAAATAAGACATTGTAGTAATCATTTAATACAAAGAGCTCAATTTGTAACACTTTGTTGCAAGTATAAACAATTAAACGTATAAGCATTTAAATATAATTGTTCACTTGAATATGTTTATATGTATACATTGATGTATGCACGTTAGGGGTGTTCTTAGTTGTATGGGGAAAAAAAATATCAGTATTTTTTAAGTACCGGTCATTTTTTTTCTTTTAGTCTAAAAAAAATCCCAAAAAAATTTCTGATCTTTTTTACTAAATCTTTAAAAGTAACAGCTGGTCAGAACTTCGGTTCTTCTGGAAAGTTCTAGTCGTACAAATACTTATAAAAAAGTAGATTACACACGTAAAAATCACATGTGCAAGGGCATATGTTTTGATCATCTGTTATTTTTGCATGACATTTGTTACTGAGAGTTCATTTTGCATTTTAAGTGGTATCGTGTTTTCGTATGTTGGCTTTAATTAGAGAATCGGTTTATATATACCACAACTGAGTCAATTTCGTGCAATCCCAAGATTGTCTTATCTATTGAGATGTACAAATATTCATTTTTTTGCGCTTTCATACGAAATACATACATGAGTAAAGTTAAACCTCAAGCTAAAGTCAGAAATGGGTGAAAGGTCAAAAGTTAACCCATTTCTTAATATAAAAGCAAGATCCTAGCAGAATTTAAAAAAAAATTCAAAAGGAAAATGACCTTCTTTGAAAAAAATGCAGGAAAAATCAACAGCAACATTTTTTGACACATGTTTGATAAAGATTTTTTCTCACAATTAAATAAACAAACATCTGTACGTCACAATGTGAAATATGACAGCACTGAAATGAAGAGGTTCAACAATAATTATTGAACTGCTGACTGAACAACAGATCAGCTGAGGCGAATACCCCAATTTTCTTTTTTTACATAAGAAATTGAAGTGATCCACGTATGTTTATACAGTTAACACATTTCTCTGTAATTTATTTAAAATTCTTTAATAATCCTGTTGCTAACAAAAATTTGTCAAATGTTTAAGGAAACCCAATTCAAATGCATCAATGTTTGATCTCTGACTGTTTATAGACCACCCACTCGCCTCCTTGGGTGTGTGTGGTGGAAGAGGGTGTGCTCGTCGCAAAGACTTCCTGCGTAAATTTGCAGCAAATAATGAAGAAAAACAAAAAATAAAAATTTTTTAAAATGTGTGGCAAAAAAATTACGAAAAAATTCCAAATGTTTGCCAACTAAATTGAGAGATAATCCATAAATCACATGGAAAATTATCACTAAATGTTGACACAAGCATCAACGCTGTCTGAGCAGAGTAGTTGTTGTTACTGTTGATCAGGCCCCGAACAATTGCAAATTGTGAACATAGCCAGCAGAAAATGGCGCATTGTGTCAATTTGACAAATAATTGAAATATTTGCACAGACGGCAAAAAGCGACAGAGAAAAAGAGAGACAGTGGGAGGAAAAAGGTGAGAGACAAATTAGTAAACGAGCAATAGGAGTGGGTTCGCGGGAGGAGTGGGTGCTGGAGGGCGTCTGGGGCCACCCACATGCAGTCACAAATAACGACGATGACAGCAGCTACAACACTTAAATGAAACCCGGCAAAAAGCAAACAAAAAACAAAAAAAAACAACTGAAAACAACAACAAAAAACAAATAATAATAAAGAACAGAACAATACAAACATACAAAATGAAAACGTAAACCCCGCCATTAGCTTTACAGTTCTTTTTCTTTTCTGCTGATGTCTGCTACCTGTGCAGTGTCTTTGCAAGAGGGAATGATGGATGTTCGGTGGGAGGGAGGGAGTACGAGAGCAGGTTTGAGGGTTTGAGTATTGGCTTGCTCTGTCTGTCATGGCGAAATTTTAATGGCTGGGTGTTTCATTTAGCTGTTAATGCAGCTTTAGTGGGTTTTTTTTGTTGGAACTTTGGTGCATTTTACCCGTCTCTCCACAATTTATCGCACCTTTAACACACACACATGCAGACAGAGAAACTGTAGAGAAAGCATGGATCAGTAAATTTCTACTTAACCCAGATACTAAGCGGTCATGGATGCTTTAGGTAATATCTCCAACTCTTTGGGCACAGTCTGCAGCGATAATAGCGTAGAAGACGCACAACACATTCTTTTCAGGTGTCGGCGCTATGAATCCCAAAGAAGGCGCCTAGAACACATTGCATTGGTAGATTCAATGGTTGGCAGCCCACAAACCTGGGAAGCGGTAAACAGCTTTGCAGCATACGTTATGCGGGATCTGCGACAATCCGAACGTATGAGAGCTGGAGCGTCGTAGAGAGAGCCACCGACCCTAGGAAAAAATTCCCACGAGGACGTCCCCTAGGATCAAGCTCCCTTTATGACATCTATTTCATCTTTTTCCTCTGTATATACTTTTTATCTATACCTTTTATAATCAATAAAGGAATTAAAAAAAAGAGCAACTGCAGAGAAATGCGCTGATTGGTCAAGCATTTTGACAAAGGTGTTGCTTAGTTGCATTCAGTCAGAAGGTGAGACATGTGTATGTATTTAGGCACAACAGGCGGAAAGAGAGAGTTGACAGAAGCAGCGAAAGATTGCGACAGAGAAAGAGAGTGAGATAGAATGAGTAGTTCATTGAACCAGCATAAAAAAGAAAAAGCATGAGCTTTCATTTTTGGAGTACAGGAAGGAATGCAAAATATGTTTTTTTTCCCACAAATTTCATTTCTTAACGACGAAAACTGATCTCTGATAGTCTCATATTGATCGATACACACAAAATGCTTATAGAACATTAATATTGCTTGTGGATTTCTGAAGTGTCATTTGTGTGTGTGTGCCTGTGTGTGTCTCTACTGCTAATGAAATGCTGGCATAGCTTAAAACCAAAAATATCTTTTAATGCACTAAATGTGCAAATTTCTTTAGTCTCAGGAAATAAGACATTGTAGTAATCATTTAATACAAAGAGCTCAATTTGTAACACTTTGTTGCAAGTATAAACAATTAAACGTATAAGCATTAAAATATAATTGTTCACTTGAATATGTTTATATGTATACATTGATGTATGCACGTTAGGGGTGTTCTTAGTTGTATGGGGAAAAAAATATCAGTATTTTTTAAGTACCGGTCATTTTTTTTCTTTTAGTCTAAAAAAAATCTCAAAAAAATTTCTGATCTTTTTTACTAAATCTTTAAAAATAACAGCTGGTCAGAACTTCGTTTCATCTGGAAAGTTCTAATCGTACAAATACTTATAAAAAAGTAGATTACACACGTAAAAATCACATGTGCAAGGGCATATGTTTTGATCATCTGTTATTTTTGCATGACATTTGTTACTGAGAGTTCATTTTGCATTTTAAGTGGTATCGTGTTTTCGTATGTTGGCTTTAATTAGAGAATCGGTTTATATATACCACAACTGAGTCAATTTCGTGCAATCCCAAGTTTGTCTTATCTATTGAGATGTACAAATATTCATTTTTTTGCGCTTTCATCCGAAATACATACATGAGTAAAGTTAAACCTCAAGCTAAAGTCAGAAATGGGTGAAAGGTCAAAAGTTAACCCATTTCTTAATATAAAATCAAGATCCTGGCAGAATTTGAATAAAATTCAAAAGGAAAATGACCTTCTTTGAAAAAAATGCAGGAAAAATCAACAGCAACATTTTTTGACACATGTTTGATAAAGATTTTTCTCACAATTAAATAAACAAACATCTGTTCGTCACAATGTGAAATATGACAGCACTGAAATGAAGAGGTTCAACAAGAATTGTTTAACAGCTGACTGAACAACAGATCAGCTGAGGCGAATTCCAATTCCCTTTTTATAGCCTTGCAGAGGGTATTATAAAATTGGTCAGATGTTTGTAACGCACAGAAGGAGACCTTTCCGACCCCATGAAGTATATATATTCTTGATCAGCATGAGCTGAGTCGATATAGCCATGTCCGTCTGTCCGTCGGTGCGTACGCGTTTTACTCAGCCATCTTAAGAGCTATCGGGATGAAATTTTTTTTGGAGGCTTATTTTTACCCAGGTGAGATAAAGTATGAAAATCATCGGGATCGGACTACTATATCATATAGCTCTGGAACAAAAATTTTTGCAAAAATTGGAGTATCGCCATGAAATTTACCAATATAATAGAATTTGGTATAAAATCTCAGATCCCAAAATTTGAATTTGATCGGATAAATAGAACACAAGTTACAGTCAATACAAATCGGTTCTACGTCATCAGCAAATCAAACAGATCACATGCATACACACACACAGACGCAAAGCTACACGAACTGTATGTGTATGCGTGCGATGCTTTGGATGGTAGAAGAAAAAATTGTAGTAAGAAGAGTAATAATTTGAATGTTTTGTTTGTGTATTGATGAATTGAGTTGCAGGGAAAGAAATTTCAAAATGTAAAAATATTATTGCCAAGGACTGCAAGGGTATATAAACCTTGTCATAGCCGAAGTTAGCTTCTTTGATATTTTTACATAAGAAATTAAAGTGATCCACATATGTTTATACAGTTTACACATTTCTCTTTAATTTATTTAAAATTCTTTAATAATCCTGTTGCTAACAAAAATTTGTCAAATGTTTAAAGAAACCAGTTCAAATGCATCAATGTTTGATCTCTGACTGTTTATAGACCACCCACTCGCCTCCCTGGGTGTTTGTGTGGTGGAACAGGGTGTGCTCGTCGCAAAGACTTCCTGCGTAAATTTGCAGCAAATAATGAAGAAAAACAAAAAACGAGCTATGGAAGTTAACTTCGGCCTTGCCGAAGTTTATATACTCTTGCAGTTCTTTATTATATTTAATTCGATAAGAAAAGTGAAATTTCATAAATCAACAGCATTAGTTGTCGTATTATGAATATGCTCAAATATTTTTCAAACTACTGAATTCAAAACACATTTAATGATTATTAAACAATATATGATATAGTAGTCCGATCCCGATGATTTTCATACTTTATCTCACACAGGTAATAAAAAGTCTCCAAAAAACCCGATATCTCTTAAGATGGCTGAGTAAAACGCATACTTCAAACTACTGAATTCAAAACACATTTAATGATTATTAAACAATATATGATATAGTAGTCCGATCCCGATGATTTTCATACTTTATCTCACACAGGTAATAAAGAGTCTCCAAAAAAAATTTCAACCCGATAGCTCTTAAGATGGCTGAGTAAAACGCATACGCACAGACGGACGGACAGACGGACAGACGGACATGGCTATATCGACTCAGCTTCTCAAGCTGATCAAGAATATATATACTTTATGGGGTCGGAAACGTCTCCTTCTGTGCGTTACAAACATCTGACCAATTTTATAATACCCTCTGCAAGGGTATAATAAAAATTTTTTAAAATGTGTGGCAAAAAAATTACGAAAAAATTCCAAATGTTTGCCAACTAAATTGAGAGATAATCCATAAATCACATGGAAAATTATCACTAAATGTTGACACAAGCATCAACGCTGTCTGAGCAGAGTAGTTGTTGTTACTGTTGATCAGGCCCCGAACAATTGCAAATTGTGAACATAGCCAGCAGAAGATGGCACATTATGTCAATTTGACAAATAATTGAAACATTTGCACAGACGGCAAAAAGCGACAGAGAAAAAGAGAGACAGTGGGAGGAAAAAGGTGAGAGACAAATTAGTAAACGAGCAATAGGAGTGGTTTCGCGGGAGGAGTGGGTGCTGGAGGGCGTCTGGGGCCACCCACATGCAGTCACAAATAACGACGATGACAGCAGCTACAACACTTAAATGAAACCCGGCAAAAAGCAAACAAAAACAAAAAAAAAAACAACTGAAAACAACAACAAAAAACAAATAATAATAAAGAACAGAACAATACAAACACACAAAATTAAAACGTAAACGTGTCTTAATCTTTCGATTTGGTATTCCCCGCCATTAGCTTTACAGTTCTTTTTCTTTTCTGCTAGTGTCTGCTACCTGTGCAGTGTATTTGCAAGAGGGAATGATGGATGTTCGGTGGGAGGGAGGGAGTAAGAAAGCAGGTTTGAGGGTTTGAGTATTGGCTTGCTCTGTCTGTCATGTCGAAATTTTAACGGCTGGGTGTTTTTATTTAGCTGTTAATGCAGCTTTAATTGGTTTTTTTTTTGTTGGTACTTTGGTGCATTTTACCCGTCTCTCCACAATTTATCGCACCTCCAACACACACACACATGAAGACAGAGAAACTGCAGAGAAAGCATGGATCAGTAAATTTCTACCTAACCCAGATACTAAGCGGTCATGGATGCTTTAGGCAATATCTCCAACTCTAATAAAAAGAAAAAAGCATGAGCTTTCATTTTTGGAGTACAGGAAGGAATGCAAAATATGTTTTTTTTCCCACAAATTTCATTTCTTAACGACGAAAACTGATCTCTGATAGTCTCATATTAATCGATACACACAAAATGCTTATAGAACATTAATATTGCTTGTGGATTTCTGAAGTGTCATTTGTGTGTGTGTGCCTGTGTGTGTCTCTACTGCTAATGAAATGCTGGCATAGCTTAAAACCAAAAATATCTTTTAATGCACTAAATGTGCAAATTTCTTTAGTCTCAGGAAATAAGACATTGTAGTAATCATTTAATACAAAGAGCTCAATTTGTAACACTTTGTTGCAAGTATAAACAATTAAACGTATAAGCATTAAAATATAATTGTTCACTTGAATATGTTTATATGTATACATTGATGTATGCACGTTAGGGGTGTTCTTAGTTGTATGGGGAAAAAAATATCAGTATTTTTTAAGTACCGGTCATTTTTTTTCTTTTAGTCTAAAAAAAATCCCAAAAAAATTTCTGATCTTTTTTACTAAATCTTTAAAAGTAACAGCTGGTCAGAACTTCGGTTCTTCTGGAAAGTTCTAGTCGTACAAATACTTATAAAAAGTAGATTACACACGTAAAAATCACATGTGCAAGGGCATATGTTTTGATCATCTGTTATTTTTGCATGACATTTGTTACTGAGAGTTCATTTTGCATTTTAAGTGGTATCGTGTTTTCGTATGTTGGCTTTAATTAGAGAATCGGTTTATATATACCACAACTGAGTCAATTTCGTGCAATCCCAAGATTGTCTTATCTATTGAGATGTACAAATATTCATTTTTTTGCGCTTTCATACGAAATACATACATGAGTAAAGTTAAACCTCAAGCTAAAGTCAGAAATGGGTGAAAGGTCAAAAGTTAACCCATTTCTTAATATAAAAGCAAGATCCTGGCAGAATTTAAAAAAAAATTCAAAAGGAAAATTACCTTCTTTGAAAAAAATGCAGGAAAAATCAACAGCAACATTTTTTGACACATGTTTGATAAAGATTTTTTCTCACAATTAAATAAACAAACATCTGTACGTCACAATGTGAAATATGACAGCACTGAAATGAAGAGGTTCAACAATAATTGTTGAACAGCTGACTGAACAACAGATCAGCTGAGGCGAATACCCCAATTTTCTTTTTTTACATAAGAAATTGAAGTGATCCACGTATGTTTATACAGTTAACACATTTCTCTGTAATTTATTTAAAATTCTTTAATAATCCTGTTGCTAACAAAAATTTGTCAAATGTTTAAGGAAACCCAATTCAAATGCATCAATGTTTGATCTCTGACTGTTTATAGACCACCCACTCGCCTCCTTGGGTGTGTGTGGTGGAAGAGGGTGTGCTCGTCGCAAAGACTTCCTGCGTAAATTTGCAGCAAATAATGAAGAAAAACAAAAAATAAAAATTTTTTAAAATGTGTGGCAAAAAAATTACGAAAAAATTCCAAATGTTTGCCAACTAAATTGAGAGATAATCCATAAATCACATGGAAAATTATCACTAAATGTTGACACAAGCATCAACGCTGTCTGAGCAGAGTAGTTGTTGTTACTGTTGATCAGGCCCCGAACAATTGCAAATTGTGAACATAGCCAGCAGAAAATGGCGCATTGTGTCAATTTGACGAATAATTGAAATATTTGCAAATAGCAACCAAAAAACATAAAAAAAAAACAACTCAAAACAACAAGAAAAAACAAATAATAATAAAGAACAGAACAATACAAACACAAAAAATTAAAACGTAAACGTGTCTTAATCTTTCGATTTGGTATTCCCCGCCATTAGCTTTACAGTTCTTTTTTTTCTCATGGTGTCTGCTACCTGTGCAGTGGCTTTGCAAGAGGGAATGATGGATGGTCGGTGGGAGGAAGGGAGTAAGAGAGCAGGTTTAAGGGTTTGAGTATTGGCTTGCTCTGTCTGTCATTGCGAAATTTGATGTCTGCCCTTTGTTGTTGTTACTTTTGACTATTGTTGGTTGGGTGTTTTCATTTAGTTGTTAATTTTATTTCATAACGATGTAAACTGATCTCTGATAGTCTCATACTGATCGATACACACAAAATGCTTATAGATATGAACTTACGATGTGAAGAAACGGCTGAACGATCTGGAGGACGCATTTGAAATTCTGCAGTTAAACGACCGCCTACGTTTGGTGGCATGCCATCGTATGCTGGAAGGGACGGCGTCGGGGCTGCTGCGCACGGTATCGGTGCACAGCTACGGAGAATTGAATCCTCTTGCGAGAGTTTGGACGCTCGCGTAGCATCGAGGAGGTGTACCACGCTCTGCGTAGCCGGCGCATCAGGGCAGGCGAGGGATGCTTGAGATTCGCAATCGAGATGCAGGAGATTGTCATGAATGCTCCGATTCCAGAGAACGAGTTGGTCGACCTACTCGAGTCGGCATGCTGTACTCAGCTCGTACGGTGGCTGAACTGAAGCCCCTACTGGAATGCTACGAGCGCCTCAGTATGCAGACAAAGCACTAGCATGATGGCGCAGCCAACAACAACTGCCGCGTCGCCTGGGAACAAATCGTCAGGCACCGCCACAAGTGAGACCAGATGCTTCAACTGCTCGGGATGGGGGCATTACAAGAATCAATGCCCGAAACCGATCAGACCGCCGAATTCCTGTTTCTAGTGTGGCATAGTGGGCCACATCTATAAAAACTGCCCATCTCGGATTGGAACTGCCACCACTATCACTGCTGCCGCCGCTGCTGATGACGTAGGAGATCGACTAAACCATCTACAACTGGTGAGTGTTGCTTTTGTTTGTGATGAAGTGCAAGATAGGAAATTTATAATATGTTTTCCCTTCTCGATTCGGGCAGTCCAAAGAGTTTTATCCGTCAATCTGAAGTCCCCTCCATCTACCGTCTTAGCCCCCGTAAATTGAACTGCCGTGGTCTAGGAAATAGCCAACTTCGGTCCAGTGTAGGGTTCACCTCCGCAACACACAGACAATACATACGTTTGAAGTCCTGAGGAACCAAGCAACCGAACTGCCGATGATTATAGGCAGAGATCTCCTGTATAAAATTAATATTAGACTCTGTAAACTGAAAGAACTGAAATATGAAAAAGAATCGTTGATATCATGAATAAACCGACTGAATGTATACATACAAAACCCACTGCTGTTCTGAAGTCTTTTAATATATTGAGGAAAGATCTAGCGGTACTACCGCACGATAGGAATGAGATTGTGTCTGCCGAGTTGTTGTCTGATTCGCCCCTTCCAAAAACTTCTGCTGCACCTCCGGAAGCACTGAGGGATGTACTTATGGCTATAAACGCCATTGATGTCCCTGATGTCAGTGAGCCAGAGTTTGATTTGAGCCCACGTTACGGGAAGAGCAAACCGCAGCCTGAAAGTCTATTATTTCCACTGCGTATGTTCAGGTTGACCCAGATTTAGTCGAGCCTATGAACTAATAAATGAAAATAGAACTGACTAGTCAAACTCCGCCACAGTAGTTCTCCTTACGCTGCCGCGATTGTCCCTGTCCGTAATAAAGACAACACCATGAGGAAAGGTGTAGATTACCGGCCGTTGAACAAAATTACAGTTCGGGATCATTTTCCGATTCCTCTGTTAGATGATTGCATCGAACATACGAGTGGTAAATCATTCTTCACTATCTTGGACTTGAAGAACGGTTTCCACCAAATGCACCCAGACTCAATCAAATATACTGCCTTTGTAACCCCTGATGGCCAGTTTGAATATGTACGCATGCCCTTCGGACTTTGTAATGGCCCCTCCGTGTTCGCTAGATTCGTTTATTTTGTCCTTAAGGAATTTATAAACCGAGGTCAACAGGTGATATATATGGACGATAGCCTAGTCGCATCGCATGACTTTGAAACCCACCTTGAAGTTCTGAAGGAAATATTGTATACGTTAAGAGTGAACGGGCTACGCCTGAAGCTGACTAAATGCCGTTTTGCGTATAGGGAACTAAAGTACTTGGGTTACTTAGCCAATTCCGCCGGTATCACGCCTAAACCAGCTCATGTTCAGGCGCTTCTTAGGCTTATTCTCATACTTCCGCCGATTTGTACCTGGTTTCGCTAAGATTGCGTATCCGCTGTCTCGATTGTTAAAAAAAAATACCCCTTATGTTTTCTCCGAGGAATGACTCGAAGCTTTCCGAACACTGAAGTTGAAACTGATCGAATCCCCCGTGTTATCTATTTACAACCCGAAGTTTGAAACCGAGTTACACTGCGATGCTAGTTCAATTGGTTTCGGAGCAGTGCTACTCCAGAAACAAACTGACGGTGAATTACACCCAGTGTCCTACTTCTCTAAGATAGACTCCGCCGCTGAATCGAAACTACACAGTTATGAACTAGAGACGTTAGCTATCGTGTATTCCTTAAAACGTTTTAAGACGTACCTTAAGTTCATCCCGTTCAAAATCGTGACGGATTGTAATTCCCTTGCGCTGACACTGCTCGCTGGGCCCTGCTGTTAGAAAATTACAACTACACGATTGTACACCGCTTGGGGGTTGGTATGCCCCATGCTAATGCTGTAAGCAGAATAGAAACTGCCGCATACGTTGACGATCAAAACCTCGACTTCCAACTGCAGTTAACCCAGAACCGAGACCCTGAGATTGTCAAACTCCGAGATGAGTTAGAGAAATATGCGATAGCGGATATCGAACTGCGAGACGGAGTAGTGTACCGCCTGTCCTCGACGAGCGAAAGTGCCCCTTCCGTTTGATACCATTCATATTGACCATCTGGGTCCCCTTCCGTCCATACGCTCTAAGAAAAAGTATCTTCTGGTTGTCATTGACGCTTTCACCAAATTTGTAAAGCTGTACCCTGCCGCCACTACTAATTCAAGTGAAGTATGTCAGACGTTAAAATCTCAGTATTTTGCAAATTACAGTAGACCCCGCCGAATTATTAGCGATCGAGGTACCTGCTTTACTTCCTCCGAATTTGAAGAATTTCTGAAAGCCAATATTATAATTCATGTGCTAAATGCCACTACCTCACACCGGGCCATAATAACAGAATAACTCCGTCCACTCCACAACCAAATTTGCAGCTTCCGTACTCCTATTCGGGGTTGAACAACGAGGTGTGGTAGTGGATGAACTAACCGAACGCTTGGGTGAGAGAACGGAGGAGGTCGATGCCTCAGAGGTTGTGTAGTATGTTCGAAGTTATACTATTCCATTTAATATTATTTTTGAGGGTTTTGATGGAAAGGCACAAACAGTTGTTTTCAGTTTGAGTTTGGTTTATTGAATCATTCTTAATTCTATAACAATTGTCGACTATAGCTAAGACCGCGTAGCTGCGCTGCTAGTCATGCAGGCAGAGGAGCGGTATGCTTATGTATAAACATACTTATGTATAAATGTATATATGTTTACATAAAAGTATGTATGTTTATATACCGTCGCAGCGGTAGAGTGAGGATGTATGATATTGCATATTGGGCCAAAGCGGCCGCGCGTGTTATGTTTGCCGACACAGCAATTGTCCAGCACCATGCACTCATGGGTGGTCATGTTACTTAAGAGGCAAATGCACTTGAATGTTGCGCACATAAATATTGTAACTAATTGCTACAATATATTTGTATTGTTGTTAATATGTTATTCCAAAACATGCTACATCCCCCTCTTTAGAAAAATAACGTAATTATATGGAGTTATTTTCTAATTTTTATTATATAGAAATTTATTTACTCATTATTGTTTATTATTTTTTTTTTTGAATTTTTTTTTTTCTTTTGAATGTTCGACTGTTCGTTTAAGGATATATGTGGTAAAATTATATTTGTATATGTATAGTGTCATTAAATGTAGGTAATTTATTTGTTTAAATTTATTTCTTTTGTTTTACTGTCACTATTATTTTTTTTTTTTTATATATATATTAATTGGTTAAAATTTTTAGCCTATCCTTATGCACTAATTGTTTCTTATTCTTTGTATCTTTAATTAAAATGTTATCCCTATCTTTTATTTCTTCTATGATGTATGGGCCTAAATACTTAGATTCTAGCTTATGACCCGTATCATTACGTAATAAAACCTTATGTCCTATTTCTAATTCAATATTTTTTACCTTTCTATCATATATTTCCTTATTCTTCGCTTTGTGCTGTTCTAACATAATTCATGCTCTTTTATAAGCCTGTTCTAATCTAAATTTTGATTCCTTAGCATAATCTTCTATGTTATATAGTAGATTTATCTTATCAACACTATTAAATTGTTGTGGTAAATTCGAAGTTTTACCGAATACCAACTCATATGGACAATAATCATGTGCCATAGAGGGTGTTGTATTAAAACAATATGCGAAGTATCTTATCCATACATCCCAGTCAGTTTTGTCAACTGAAATGTATGATCGTAAAAATTCATTAAGTGTTTGGTGGCTTCGCTCCACAGTGCCTACAGTCTGGTGATGATGTGCAGTTGAAGTTATCTTTTTTATTTGCAAGTTTTTGCATAAATCTTCAATTATTGAGTTTCTATATTCTGTTCCCATGTCCGTAATGAACGTCTTCATTGGACCGTACCGCAGAATGAAATCTTCAAATATAGCTTTCGCTACTGTTTTTGCACTTTTGTCTTTAATTGGTATTATTACAAGGTATTTTGTTAGGTCGCAGCTTAAAGTTACTGCGTATTCATTTCCGTGTTCTGATTTTGGGAGTGGACCGATCGTATCCACAATAACCCTATCGAAAGCCTGTTGTGGCGTTTCAGTTATGATTAACGGGGTTTTTGTATGCTTTGTTATCTTTGCTTTTTGACACTTATTACATTTTTTTATATATTGAGTTATATCTCGTGTCATATTTTTCCAATAGTAATGCCTTTTTTTTTGGCCATAGTTCTCAATATTCCAGTATGACCTCCTTGTATGGGGTCATCGTGGAACGTAAACAGTATTGCTTCTTTTTCTTTATCATTATTTGATAACAGGGTCACCGGCTTGAGTAGCGCTACTCTTAAAAATTTCAATATTTTATTGCCCATATTTTTGAAAGATTCTATTGAAATAGTCTCAAAGATCTTTTCGCTCGGTGCCACTTTGACTTTACTGATGTTGAGTATACCGGCTTCTTTTTCGGGCTTTTGAAAAAATTGACGTAAGTCAAGAATTCCATTGGTATACATATCGCAAATGTCAATTCTTGCTATAACTTTCTTGCCATGTTTGAATGTGCTTAAAGAATCAGTTATTCGCAAGGTCACTACTTTTCGTACTTCGTCATTTACAATGACGTCATATACGTTGGGTTTAGAAGCATTAAGAGATTGCTTTTGCAACTCTTTTATATTATTTTCTTTTTCTTTTCCTGCGCAGGAATTTGACTGTTTACTTTGATTTCTGGTAGTGACTCTCAGAATTTTATTACTAGTTTGTATATTTTGTAAGTTCTGTATTGTTATTGTTGATAGCGCGTCGGCTACGAAATTATCTTTCCCCATTAGATACTCTACTGTAAAATTATATTCCTCGAGTTCAAGTCGCATTCTAGTTAGCTTGGAACTTGGATTTGTCATTGAAAACAAATAAGTTAATGCTCTGTGATCTGTTTTGACAGTAAAATGTCTACCATAAATGTATGGTCTGAAGTGCGTGATTGCCCAGTGAATCGCTGCTAACTCTTGTTCAGTTTTTTTTTTTTTTAAAGTTTAATATATATTTGTTGAATCTACTCTTAAATTAGAGCCTAACAACAAGTTTGAGATATTTTTCTTAATCTAGTACTTAAGATATATCCAGGGGATATTGCAGGCGGCATTTATCATTTATTATTGGGTTGGTCTGTCATTTCTTTTAAGACGAGTTCTATTATAAGTTCGCATAAGGGAATTGGCAAGAACATTAGGGTGTACATCCAGTTTCGCAGAATACTTTAGTTGTTGACTACCTATTTCAGATTTTACGCTAGGTATATTTAGATCATTTTGAATGTTGTCGTTCCGTATGTACCACGGAGCCCCAGTGATTGATCTTAAAATCTTCGACTGCGCCCTTTGTATAATGTCGACATTGCTGGTACTTGCATTTCCCCATAGTACGGCACCGTAAGTCTGGGTTTCAGTACGGAGTTGTATAGGAAGACTTTATACTCCAGACGTAGAGGTGACCGAGCATTGATGATCTAATGTAACCTACTCGCTTTCAGTTTAAGCTGTGACTTTTTGGCCTCAATGTGCTTGCGCCAAGTTAGTCTTCTGTCTAGGTGGATACCAAGGTAAGTGACATCCACGTCTTGAGGAATTGGTACGTTGTTTAGCATTATAGCTGGACAGTTTCTTCTGTTAAGCGTAAATGTAACATGTTTGCATTTCTGCTCGTTGACCCGGATACGCCACCTTGAGGTGTTCCTCTAATTTTGCAGAGGCTTGTATCGGGCATTTGGATCTGCTGAGGATTGCCGTGTCATCGGCAAAAGTGGACGTTGTAAGTCCTAGACTCGTTGGTAAGTCTGCAGTGTACAGCAGATAGAGCAATGGTCCGAGTACACTGCCTTGCGGTACACCAGCTTCGATGTCAAAGTCAGCCGAGACGGAGCCATTACATCTTACAGCGAATTTCCTATTGTAAAGGTAAGATTCCATGAGTTTGTGGGTGTACTGTGGGAGTTTCTGCCGGATTTTGAACATTAGACCCTCCAGCCAGACTCTGTCGAAAGCCTGGGCAACGTCGAGAAAGACAGCCGTACAGTATTCTTTTAGTTCGAATGCTGTTCTTATTTCGGATGTTATACGATTGACTTGTTCAATTGTCCCATGTTTTTCGCGGAAGCCGGACTGGTGAGAAGGGATTGTGTTCTCCGATGCCAGAAATGAGTTTAGACGAATCTGCAGGACCTTTTCAAAAAGCTTCGAAAGACATGGCAGCAAACTAATTGGCCTATAGGATGATGGTTGGGTTTTGTCCTTTCCCACTTTAGGAATCATGATGATAGTGGACCTTTTCCATGCTCTTGGGAAGTAGCCAATTCCTATTATAGCGTTGAACATTTTGCAGATGTATTGTATGGCGATAGTAGGGAGTTCTAGGATCATTTTCGGTGTGATTAGGTCATGGCCAGGGGCTTTGTGCGGCTTTATGTGGTTTGAAATAACTGCAGTGATCTCATCCGATTGGAGTTCCGAGTACTCACTATCCGTTAATGTGCTCGAAGGGGGAATTACAAATGAGTTTGATGTTGGATTTGGCTAGAAAACCATTTTAAGATGTGTGGCAAATACGGATGCCCTCTCTTCGTCGCTGCGGGCCCATCCACCTGTTGGGCCCCTTATTGGTGAATCTGTCTCTGTAGGAGCGGTTAAAGTTGGGTGGGCTTTCCACAGAGGATGTTTAGTGCTGGATGGACTGAGCTTTTCTATGTATTTCCTTTGAGCCCAGATTTCCTCTTGTCTTAACTCCTTGGAGAGGTTGCGGCTGGCATGCCTTAGGCGAAGTTTTGCTGCTGGTGATCGACTAATCTGCCATTCTCTTCTTAGACGTCGTTTTTCCGTTACTAATTGTTCTATCCGCCGGTTCGTAGGCCTCACAGCAGGTTTAGCGTAAGTAGAGGCATGTGGCGTAGATACTCTTGCTGCAGCTCGACTCAAGTGCAGAGACGCACATGTCAATGTCCTCTGCAGCATCCAGTTTCGGCGAACAGTCAATGTGGGCACTCATGTACATTTTAAATTTAAGCCAATTTGTTTTGTTGTTTGTAAGCATATATGGGCGATCAAGTACTTGAGGTCTTGTTAACAGTGTGAATAGCACTGGAGAGTGATCGGAGGTTAAATCTAGCAGTGTTTCCGCAGTGATCCGATTACGCGGAATCCTCTTGGTTACTGCGAAATCAATCAAGTCAGTCATGTTCTGTGGATCTGTGGGCCAATAAGTAGGCCTACCCGGTGAGACGCAATCCATCTTATTGAGTGGGTTGACTATTGTGTTGTACAACTGCTTGCCTTTAGGATTTACCAGGCGAGATCCCCAGTGCGTATGTTTGGCGTTATAGTCTCCTGCTGCAATGAAGCATTCTCCGAGTGTGTTAAAGAAACCTGTGAATTCCTTTTCAGAGATTGAGAAGCGTGGTGGGCAGTACAGGGCAACCAACGTAGTGTTGCCGCAACTGGTTTGGACGGTTATAGCAGTTGCTTGTAGGTGCTGTGTTTCGAATCTGTTGAGGAACGAGTGTTTTATACGGTTTTTGATTAGGATACCAGTCCCGCCATGAGCTTTTCCGTCTGGATGGTTTGTTGCGTAGAAGGTGTATTTTGGTATTTGAAAGTTATTTTTTGATGTTAAATGTGTTTCCGATATCAGCATGACGTCGATTTCACTTGAGTCTAGGAATAGTTGCAGTTCATTTTTGTGCTTGGAGACGCCATTAGCATTCCAAAGACATAGACGTAGGGAAGCCATTATTTATTCTCGATAAGCTTCTGGATAAGCAGGTTTTGATTCCGCATCAGTTCCTGCATACAGTTTTGCATGAACGTCATAAAAGTGGTCATGTTTTGATTAAGTGAGATCAATGGGGCCTCTAAACCACTTGGAGTTTGCTGGCCAAGCTCTGGTGCGCTAGGTTGCGGATTCTGTAGATGGTGGAGTGACGGGGTCTCTTTCGCGGCTCCGTCTGTCCAGTTCGGAGTACACTAGCGAAGGATACACTAGGATTGGTTGTAGCAGGCATGTTAGATGATCTAACAGCCTTGGCGAAGAATACCTCCGGTGTAGTTTTGGAGGCGATGAAGGTGATTTTTGGTCCAGTTGAGGGTTTACGCCCGTTTAGGTGCGATTTAAGATCCTTGAAGACAAAACATCCCCTGTAGTTGGCTGTGTGGTTCCCTCCACAGTTACTGCATAGTCTTAGTGCGACGTTGTTTCTGTCCTTGGTGCAAATGCCATCTTTATGATGTTCGCCGCAGCCAACACACACTGACCTAAGATTGCAATTGTTAGAGGTGTGGTTGTATTCCTGGCAGTTTTTACACTGAGGTGGTTGGTATCTCTTATGGGGCTCCTCTACGGTGATTCTTCTGTGCAATAGGAGCTGAAGGTTGTAGATTGGATGCACTTCATTTGGCTTCGACCGCTTTGCATCTGGTTGGAGCTCGATTTTAAAGAGCGGCTGTGCGAGTTTATTCCTGTTGATGATATTGACAACGGACTTAACCGCAAACCCTTTTTCGGCCAATGCGTCTGCTATTTCTTGAAGTGGGACCGATGGCTCGATCCCCTTTAACACAACCTGGAGCCCTTTACTGCTTTTTAGTTGGTAGGTATAGAAGTTGATGTTAGCATTACGGAGGTACTTTTCGATGATGCGGAAATTGTCCTCAGTTTGGGTTTGATATTTAATTTCTTTTATGTTACCCCTGTTGAGAGGGGTTACAACAAAGTTATTTGCCCCTACTGTTTCTACTAGCTTCGAAATCAGGGCGCTGCAGTTGGCTCAACGGATGTATAGAGGGGGTGGTGTAGCCGATTTAACTTTATCCACAGCCCCGGTTCCGCGATTTCCGCTTAGAAGTGCTGCTCGTTCATTTGTTTTGGTTATTTTAGGCGTATTGCCACTTTTTTTCTTTTGCGGGCTTAGCTTCCGCTTAGTTATTTTAATATATCTATCCATTCCAGTTTGGACAGAAGGCGTTGGGTTTCTTGTCATGGCTGACTCTGGGCGACTTGTCGATGACGGCTTGAGGCAGGTCAATACTTCTGCAGACGTTGCAGTAGTTGCTGTCAAGGAGCTGACGGTGCTGGTCGGTGCAATCGGTGACCCAGTTATCGATATTGATGGAGAAGCACACTGCTCTCTCCACGGTAAATTGCTGTTGTGGCTTGCTGTTGCTGAGTGGCTTGCACTTTCGGTGTTATTGCTTATGGTAGCATTCAGTGGGGTCGGCGACACCACCGAAAAGTACGCGTTGGTGCGTTGGACTGAGAGACGACGCTCACGTTGTTGTTGTACAAGTAGTTCTTGTAGCTGTTGCTGGTGGGGATCGAGGGAGCTTGGGCCCGAATTGGTGGACATGGCTTTTCCAAAAAAAGTGCTCACTTTGTTGTTGCAACTTAGTATTTATTGCTATTAGAACAAACTAATAGCAATATGATTGTAAATAGGCGTCTCTGAGGCGACTGAGAGCCCTACACAATTTTTGCAAACGCGGTCTTTTTATTTTTTACACTAAATTTTGCGGAGTGCATTAAAAAACACGTCTTCACGCGGCGGCGGTTGAATTATTAATTCCCTTGTTCAGTTGTACTCTTATTACTCTCACCTTTTGTAAAGGATCTAGACGCGTATGCTACTGGAAGCTGTAGTCCATTTTTTTTTTGCGTTAGGACTGCTCCACATGCATATTTACTTGCGTCGGTGATTATGCAAAATTCTTTGCTAAAATCTGGGTACTGTAATAGAATTGGGTTCATTAGTGCTGATTTCAAATGCTCGAACGCATTTTGACAATCACTTGTCCATTCGAATTTAACATTTTTCAGGATGTAACTTTAGGTTATGTTGCCTACACTTCTCAAAAACATCTTTTAGATTATTGATCATGTGTTTTTCAGAACAACCTATGACTATTAAGTCATCCATGTAAAGAAATGCTTGCGAAGGTTCAAGGCCAGAGAACGCTATAGTCATTATTCTCTGGAACGAATTTGGCGCTATTTTTAAACCGAATGGTAGTCGCGTGAAGCGGTATGAGCCATTACATGTGGAATAGGATGTTATGTCTCGTGACTCTTCTTCGAGTTCAATTTGATGAAAACCTGACATTAGGTCGAGGCATGAAAAATACTTTCCTCTACATAGTTGGTCTAAAATGTCATCAATTCTAGGTAGCGGAAATTTATCGGACAACAATTTTTTATTAATTTGACGATAGTCAATTACTAATCGTCATTTTTTATTTTCAGCGCATGGTAACGATTTTTTCGGTACCAATAAAAGTGGGCTATTGTATGGAGATACAGAAGGCTCAACAATTTCGTCTTTTATAAGCTTTTGCACTTGTCTT
This sequence comes from Drosophila paulistorum, assembly GCA_018152135.1. Lineage (NCBI taxonomy): Eukaryota > Metazoa > Arthropoda > Insecta > Diptera > Drosophilidae > Drosophila > Drosophila paulistorum. The sequence goes on along the minus strand of JAECXG010000194.1, from coordinate 121,707 downwards.
TGTATCTCGTCTTTCTGAATAGGTTCGTCGTCCACCAGTCTTAATTTTTGTTTGTAGAAATTGTTTGTTGTTATTGGATTTCTATAATTTTTAATGTAAATAGGTTCGTCGTCCACGAGTCTTAATTTTTGTTTGTAGAAATTGTTTGTTGTTGTTGTTTCTAGTCCGAATACATCACTATATTTCTTGCACAACTTCGTAAGTTGGCAGTGAAACTGTGGGGGAAAATTTTTTGATAATGTACCGCGTTTTAACGCTGCTCATTATTTGCTTCGATTATGTCATAGGAGGAAAGTGGTTCTTACTTCAAACGTGATGTGTTTACTATTTGATCTTTATTTGTAGTATTTAGCAGTCGTATGACTGCGTTTTTGGGTTTAGTTATGGTATTTGCTAAATAAATACCATGTTGAATTTCTTGGTTTGGAATTAATACACTGTCTTCTTGTGAAGTTATTTAAATTTTTCGGACAACTTGGGATCTTGCTGGTAAAACTATTGAATTATTACCAGCACTGTACGATATTGGTACGTATATCGGATATTTTAGGTTATTTGGTCGAATTATTAACCAGTCTTCGGACGGATTGAAATCTAATCTTATGAAGTCGATTCCTAGTATTCCATCACATGGAATAGCGAATCGGTTATTAACAATGTGAAAATCGTGTGGGATTATATATTTTCAAGATTGCATTTCGACAGAAGTGAACCCTATGGATTTAGTTACTTCTTGACTAATTCCTTGTATATTTATTATTTTATTGGTTTGGACACCTTGAAACCTGTCTGAATTTTCTTTTACGATCGATATTTCCGATCCTGTGTCTATTAAAAATACTAACTTTTTCCGTGTTGCTACATTCGTGAAGGTAACGAACGTATTTTGATTAAGACTGATAGCGTGAATCTTATTATTCGATACTGCTGGGATCTAAAGGTGCTTGGGAGTTTCCCGAAGCATTCTGAGCTACTCTTACGTTATTGTTATTATAACCGTTTTGTCGGTTATTTCCTCGGTTACCTCTATTATTCCTGTTGTAACCTCTGTTGTTTCCTCTGTAACTATTGTTTCTGTTTTGTTAAAAATTTTGGCCGTTATTGTTATTGTTATAGTTGTCGTAATAACCACGACCATTGCCTCTACCACGATAATTATATTTGTTATTGTAATTACCACGGTTTCTTTGAGCAAACAGAACCGTATTTGGATTGCCTGATATCTCAGTACTTTTTTGTAAGTACTTTGCTATAGCTTCGTCCATGGTTTTGAAATTGCCAGAGTCGAGTATAGTTTTAATTCTGTTGTGTTCGCAATTTGCAATCATTGATTCTATAGCATCGTCTGTGCTATTCTTAAGAGCAAGTGCTGCAGGCATACCTTCATCGATATATGCAGATTGAAGTGTTTTGCGTAAGTTATCTATCTCCGAAGTAAATTTGTCAGCGGTTTTACCTTTCAGAGTTGTATTCTTCAACTTGGCTTTTATAACTTTTGGATGTTTTTGTATTATTGTTTCTATTGAAGTTTCTTCACTTCATATAGTGTTGGGCCAATAATTTTTGATTTTATTACCTCAACTGCTATATTTTCGTAGTCGCCTTTTATCATATCTACCAACTTCAGAGCTGTTACGAATCTTTTGAGTTGCATTTTCGTGCCGTTAAATTCAGGTATGGCTATGTTTATATCTTTCATATATGCCCTTCGGGCATTTAATTCTGCCATCCTGTCAGTTGTGTTTATTACACTTGTATTGATGTCTAAATCTGATTCGTTGTCTTGTTCAGACAACGCTTCTATATCAGGTAAGGTCAATTCCTGCGCTATCAGGTAATGCTAATAGCGCAGGAATTGTTAGATCGTTTAGATCTTTCTTTTCTATTTCTTCCTCGCTTGTTTCAGATTCTTCACCTTCTTGCTCTGTTTCCTTTTTACAGGTGTCTATGAGAGGTGAATTAAGTACAGTAGGTACGAATATATCAAGATTGTATTTTGTCTTTATAGAGATTAGGTTTGCTCGTAACTTGATCAATAGATTGGAAATCTTTGACCAATTTGCTTTACCTATGCTCTCTCTATTAACATGCACTAAATTTCTTGCTTCGTTGAAAGAATCAACCAGAATTTTTGCGTGCTTGTTTATTGTTTCCTTTTGGATGTTTCTATTCTGTGTAACGCATTTATATGATTTTTTGAAATTTTCTTGAATATTTTGGATATGGAGAAGTAATTCTTCCCATTCTATGCTTAAAGTTTATTTTTGTTTTTCTCTCTTTTTTTTTATTTATCTATTTATTTATTTAATTTGTATTTGTATTGTATTCAATTTGTAGTAACTAATTAAAGTCGGTATTTTTATGACAACTTATTGTTGTCTTCATCCATCAGGTAGAAGCGAAATGTACCTGTTGAATTTGAGAAACAACATATATTTGGCACTGTAATAAGAAAACACATCTGTACCATTGCACTTCCTTGAACTGGGAATTCTTCTCCAGTCAAATCAAGGTATGCTGATCTGATCTGTACTAAATTTATTGAATTCTGTACCGAATCGACATTACCTATTCTAAAAACCTCAAGTAAATCAGCTGTAATGCTGTAATTCCTATCTACTATTTTCCTAAAATAATCGTCTAATGTACTCATTTTATTCAATTGATATATATATTTGTTTTTAATTTTTTTTTTTTATTTAGTAAATTTGGAAAGTGACTTCTTTTTTTTTATAATTTTTTTTTTGTTTCAAATGCACTGTTACAATAATTGATGCATATGTTATTTACATCTTATCAATATCATTAGCATGGCTTAGGGCTCTCTTTGTTACACATTTGTTGTGTAATTTATATGCTTTGTATAACACATATGCGCTCATTATTACCGCAATTATTAATAAAAGTGCATTTGTTGGATTTAAATCTACATTTGATGACTCTATTTTGTTAATTACATTTGCAGGGGAGTCCACTGTTTTAGTATCTCTTTAACCTCATATTGGGTTTATCAAATGTATCATCAAACTTGCTTATTTTGTTATCAAACATTCCATTTAAAGAAAAATTTTGAATTAAAAAATTTTTTTCTTATTTGTTTTTAATGTTTTGGATGCAGTTTAGTAGAGTAGTAATTTAATAATGTTTTGAGCTGAAGGCTCTTTTTCTTTTTTTTTTACATATATTCCTGCCTACTTTTTCGTATGGTTTTCAGGCCACACTCTAATTGGACAGCTTTTAATCCTGCACAATTGTACATTGATTATTTTAATTCTATAAAAAATGAAGTAAGTAAGTCGTCTCGCCGACTTAGGTATACCATACACCAGTAAAACAAATATTTCAAATTTGTTATAACAAATGCATTTGCCTATTTTAAAAAAGTTCTGTTCACATGCTTTTTACAAGCATATCTTAGTATCTCACTCACTCATGCATTTGAGCACCCTAGCGCCCCACCCGGCAACGGCCAACTCCGGCCTTATGGAAAAACGGTTTTATGCATAACTTGGCTATTTTTTGTCCGATTTTGATCAAATTTGGTATTTTGCTGGATATTAGTATCAATTTCAAGTGTGCCAAATTTGATTCCACAAGGTGAAAAATTACGGGAGATAATCGAGTTTTTAAAATTTCGGGGGCGGATAGGGGCGTGGCAAAATCTGTATAATTACAAATTGAGCGCATTTACTAAGCAAATATACATACTAAATATGGTGTCTCTAGCTGCAATAGTTTTTGAGAAAAACGTTTTTTTTAAATTGCGGAGGCGGAAAGGGGCGTGGCAAAATCTGTATAATTACAAAATGAGCGCATTTACTAAGCAAATATACATACTAAATATGGTGTCTCTAGCTGCAATAGTTTTTGAGATAAACGTTTTTTTTTTATTGCGGGGGCGGAAAGGGGCGTGGCAAAAATTTGAAACAAACTCGATCACTCTACATACTACACGAGCCTACATTCTAAATTTGGTGGCTCTATCTCTTATAGTCTCCGAGATCTAGGCGTTCATACGGACGGACAGACGGACGGACGGACGGACGGACGGACGGACGGACGGACGGACGGACAGACGGACGGACAGACGGACATGGCTAGATCGACTCGGCTGTTGATACTGATCAAGAATATATATACTTTATGGGGTCGGAAAAGCTTCCTTCTGCCTGTTACATACATTTTGGCGACTTTAATATACCATTTCACCCTATGGGTGTATGGTATAAAAATGTGCATCGCAGTACACTCAAAAAAAATGTGCGACGCAGCGCATAATTTGTTCATTTATATATTTCTGTTGTCTTCGGCTAGCCTCTAGCATCAGCTGGTCGTCGCCGGTTGGCACGCTGATGCTCCATCGATGGCGTAAAAAGCGGCCTGCTTTTCACGCTTGTAGTCTCAGCTGCTGATGTTCGGGGCCTCTGAGCTCAGGCGGTTCCGGTGCCGGTCATCGCACCAGATTGACGGAGCGCCGGTGTCGGTCCTCTTGACACAGGTGTATTCGCAATGTGGCGAATGTAATGGTCCAGGGCAGTCCGCTGGGCACGTCTTCTCTTGTGTGGGCTGGATTGTCTTCTTGGGTTCTGGTTTTTGGAAATCATATGTATTAATTACTTTTATATATATATATTTTTTTTTTCGTAATTTTTGTAGAGGTTGAGCCTTTTTGCTTTAATTTTTGCTGAATCAACTCAATGTTGTCTAATTCAGCTTGTAATTTGTTGCCTTTTGCCTAACTAATTGTTGTGTCAGTGGCAAACAATAGCTTAAGGATTTCGGCTTTCCTTTGTTTTAGCCGATTCTTAACTCCGTTACGTCTTGGCATTGCTCATCACCTCTACTCACTCAGATTTATTATTTTTCTTTCGGTCCAGATTCCAGATTCCAGATTCGGTGTAGATTCCACTTGTTTTTTTTTTTTGTTGTTTGCTTTGCTGGTCACTCCTTTTGGTCACGCCTATTGTTTAGTGACCACTGTCACGGTCGCCATGTAGTAAGTTCGAAGTTATATTATTCCGTTTAATATTATTTTTGAGGGTTTTGATAGAAAGGCACAAACAGTTGTTTTCAGTTTGAGTTTGGTTTATTGAATCATTCTTAATTCTATAACAATTGTCGACTATAGCTAAGACCGCGTAGCTGCGCTGCTAGTCATGCAGGCAGAGGAGCGGTATGCTTATGTATAAACATACTTATGTATAAATGTATATATGTTTACATAAAAGTATGTATGTTGTAACGATCCTTTTTCGTCCTTCGGGATATTTACAATATCTCTTGGGCTAGGTTCGGCACAACAAATTTATTTTGTGCCCCGGTGAAACTAAAAACACTTTTGATCTCAATTGCTTATGCTTATACGTATGTTTATTCAAAATCATTAGTGGGCTCGGTTGTATATGACGGTTTCTCTACGGTAGTTCTGGACTTGGACAGCGTTGGTGAGTCGCTTCGAATCCCTCGTCGTCCTTGCTTGTCTTCCCTTTGCTGCGTACGGTACTTGTTATCCTTATTTAAGGACTTGTTGCTCTCGGATGAACTGTACAGGTTACTCGTAAGGCCTGTAGAGTTCCTAGTTTCTCTGCTGCTCCTTGTGTTTCCCTGGTAAGTTCTTAAGGTTACTCGTAAGGCCTTAATTACTTGTTACTTGATCATGCCTTGATGACTTGATGATCACTCTGATTTGTGCCGCCTTTATATAGGCAGCTCCTCTGGCCTCAGGCACTGGCTGGTGTAATACCGCTATACAGCTGGTAAATTTCCATCGGCCGTCCACTTTCACCCACGCATTCACTTGTTGCCATGCGTGGTGAAAGTCCCGTATTCCTGACGCTTATGTGTCCACTTTCTTTGTGGCTGCGCGCCCATTCATTTCCTTGTCTTTGTCTAGCTCCCTTGTATCTATGTGTTTCCATCACTTTCACCCATTGGCGTCGCCTTTCTATTGGCCACCCATCGCATCCCGTTGACTTTCTCTGTCAGCGCTGCCGTCGCCCGTCGCTCCCTTTGATCCACTCGTCATACCCAATTTCGCCCATACTCTCTTCATATTATATTTATATACATATATACTAATTGTATTAACTTAAACTATTGTTTAATAATAATTAGCCTGACTAATTTAATATACAACATCGTTTAATTTCCCATGCAATGCACTTTCATACGCATATCGTATCTATTAGATAGAGGGCTTCCCCATTGTTCATCCCTCCCCCTTCGGTTCGCATATTCCCCTATCCAATCCACAAACCATTATCGTTTCATACAATGCATGCATGCCCCGCACCCGTCTCACGGGCTTGCTTGGCACTCACTTTTATTCTCTTTCGCTCACAAGATTTTTGGCTGCTCACAATCTAACTGCTTTCGTTCTCATGAGCGTGACGTAGGCAGAGAGTACCCTATTGGCCACCGGTATTCTCCCTTGCTGTCACTCACGCATAGTGTACGTGTGACGTGCGTGTATGCTTATTCAGCGTATGCTCATAATCCCAGTATGCTAATGCTTGCATCTCTATATTTGCCTCTCTGTGCTCTTCATTTATCTAATGAGGCCAATGCGCCCTTTTTGCATGCAATTATGCCCTCAAGCCTGGTTTCATTTACTCTTATACAGTCGATATTATGCATTATGCCTCCCACGCATCTTCCCGCTTGTACGAAATTGCCAGCGGTCGCATGTGGTTCGATCGAGCCATGCTTGATCGTACGTCATGGGTTCGAGTTGGTTCGATCGAGCCATGTTGGACTTGGTTGCCCATCGCATGTGTGTGCATATCGGTTTTTGCATTATGCTTCCCACGCATCTTCCCGCTTGTACGAAATCGCCAGCGGTTGCGTGTGGTTCGATCGACCATGTTTGATCGTAACCATTTGCCATGAATCGGTTCGATCAACCAGTAGCAGGCTTGGTCGTATATCGTTCCTTTGGTTTGTGTCTCGGCTGTATCTTGTATCCGGTGCCTCATTTACATCATTGGATTGTGTTGCTGCTTGCTTGTTGTGTGGGATATTATTATCCTTTATAATATTCCTCACACTTCCCACCTTCTTCTGGAGCGATTTGCCCCCCTTTTTTTTGTGTCTCATGGTTTCTTTTTCTATTGATTTTTTTTTTTTTGTTTAGTTTAGACTCAGGTCGCATCTTTTTGTTGGCCTTTTGGCATCTTTTTCCATGTTGGCGATTACTGAGTATCTTTTCTATATTTTTTTGGCGGATTAGGGCATCTTTTCCTCTGTATTTTTTTCTTTTTGGCTCGTTCCGCATCTTTTCATTCCCCCTTTTCCCCTCTTATATTTCTAGTTCTGGTCCCACCGCATCTGCTCCTCCATCTCGCTGTGGTACCCTGCCGCCCAGTTCTGCTGTTGTTCATGTTGTTGATGTTGTTGTAGTTGCTGCTGTTGTTGTTGCAGCCATTGCTGTAGTTGCTGTTGTTGCTGTTGTTGCTGCTGTCGCTCCTGCAACATTGCCATCGCCAGCCGTTCTCTTGCTCGTTTCAGTTGCTCCTCCTCCTGTTGAGCCCTCTCCCACCTCAGCAGCTCTCGCTCCGGCTCCTCCTGCTGCCGTATCTTCCCCTTCCTCAGCCACAACCACCTCCTCCGTTTCGCTGGCATTCGGTATTAATTCCACCATACGAAATGGAGTGGGCGCCGCGCTGGCTCCCATCTTCGTACCGGAGGCTCCAACTCTTCTTCATTCCGCCATGGGGCATATTCCGGGCTTCGTGCCTCTGCCCTCTCTGACTGGACGCTCTTCAGGTCCATGTCGTCTCCTCGATCCATCATCCGGATCACATCGTCGAGTTCCCGCCATACCGACTCCTCGTCCGTATCCAACTCACGGGGCTGGTCCAATACTGCCGACTCCGCTACACTCTCCTCATCTGTAGTGAATCGACTGTCTCCTTCACTACTGGACACATCCTCACGGAGCCGGTCTGCCAACTCTGACTTCGCTTCGCTCTCGTCCACCGTAGTGAACCCACTGTCCACCTCCTCGCCCTCATCGAACACCTCGTCCGAAGAGGCGACGATGTCTGGATTTAATAAATCCATCCCATCGTCGTCGGACTCCCCTTCGGACCCATGCCAGTCGTCGGACTCCCCTTCGGACCCATGCCAGTCACCGCCTGCCCTATGGGCCCCCGGTGCCGCACCACCTCGAACTACGCCTTCATCTTGGCCATTATCTACTTGGTAGAAATTCATAATAATTTTTTTTTTTTTATTTTGGTGATTACTCTCCGAGCTTTTGATTTTGAGTGTTTCATGACAAAGATTCTTGCATGCAGGAAACCTCGCATCTTTGATGTTTGTTACGTTTTTACCGCTATTCAAAACTTTGGATTTTCTTTTCTATCTATGCGATGCTCCACCAATACTAATGTATTACCGCGCGCATGTGTGTGTGTATCGCGATGCTGCACGATTACATGCTCAATCTCATGCGCATGTGTAGGTGTGGTCCCCACTCTTTCCTTTTTTTTTTTATTCTCTCATGCATATTTGACTGTATGTATATTTACGATATCCGCATATACTCATCTTGTTCTGGTATGCGGTTTGCGACTTTGCTATTCTGCTTGTTCTTATTTATGTTTCCACCGCACTTTGTGATTTTGTGTGATTTCAATGCATTTTGAAATTTTTTTTTTTTTTTGTGTCATGTTTTGAGTTTTTTTTTTTTTTAACTTCTCGCTGCCATGTCATCAGAGTCGTCCAGACTCACTGTTCATCTTGTTTCTTGCCATCTGTTTGTTCACATATTTGTTGTTTCATCTGGCTGATATGTGCTTGCCTGGTTTTTCCTGTTTCTTTGTGCCGTAATTGACATATAACTGGAGACAAAAAACCTGTCACTTCAAATCTTGGTACCAACTTTGCTGCAAATCCGTCGGCCGCATTCGAGAGATGGTGTTCTTTTGCCCATACTGTGGTTCCAATTGTTGGTCTCCACTCTCTCCTCCTTAGGTTATAGTGACGTGCCTGATCTTGTGCCGCCGTCTCCAGATTACGTCTTATTAGCTCGAACAGCTCTTGCACTTGTTTTGCCTTCGCCTCTGGTGGTACGCTTTGCTTTCCTGTGCCTGTCGTGACACTATCGTATATCGCGCCTGGCATTCTAGGTTAACGCCTTGTATCACATATGCAGGCGTAAATCCAGTCGAATCTGATTGACTAGTATTTACAGCCAGTGTTATTTCCGGCCAGCTCTCATCCCAATTCCGTTGATTTTCACCGGTAAACTGAGCAATCATTGTTTTCACTGTTCTGTTTGCCCTTTCGGTTGGGTTTTCTTGTGGTGTGTATGGTGCTGTTAATTGGTGTTGGCATCCCCATTCCTCTAGCATTTTCTTAAATGTTCTGCTGGTGAATTGGACCCCATTGTCCGTTATTACCACTTTAGGAACTCCAAATCTCGACAGAATCCTTTCCCTAAAGGCCTTGATTAGATTCTCCGCAGTTGCCTTGCGCATGGGTATCAGTTCTGTCCATTTTGAAAATCGGTCGATGATTACTAGTAACATTGAGTTTCCATGTTTCGATCGTGGTAGGGGTCCGACGAAATCCGCGCAAACGGTGGCCCATGGTTCATCCGGTATTTGCGTCAGCATTTTCCCTGCTGCTTGCTGGTTGTTGGGTTTGTATTGCTGACACGTTGTGTACTTTCCCACGAATTTCCTGATATCTCGCTGCATTCCTGGCCAATAATATCTTGACGCCGTTCTAGTAATCGTTCGCCTGTTTCCTGTATGCCCTGCCGTTATGGAAGTGTGATTTTCTTCCATCACTTGGTTCCGTAGCGTCTTGGGTACACACAATTTCCATGATATTGCTTCTTCTTGGCCTGCTCTTTGCGGAATATTCCTGTACACCTGGCCGTTTTCTAGTGCAAAATCTGGATATTTCTGTGGTTGTTGTTGTATTTTCTTTATTATACCTTCGATCCACTCACATTCCTTGTTTGCTTGTCGTAATCGGGCGCCATTGTCTATTATTCTTTTGCACCCTTCCATCGCTTGTCTTGATAGTGCATCGGCGACAATGTTTAATTTGCCCTTTCGATACGCTATTTCGAAGTCGTATTGTTGTAATTCCAGTGCCCATCGAGCTATGCGACCCGTGGGGCTCTCTATACTATTCAACCACTTCAACGCCATGTGGTCTGTCACCACCTTAAACCGGTATCCCTCGAGATATGGTCTCAGCTTGCGTACTGCCCACACTATTGCTAGGCATTCCTTTTCTGTTGCCGAATAGTTCTTCTCCGCTTGATTCAACTCTCTCGACAGATATGAAACCACTCTTTCCCCCTTCCTCGGTGTTTTGTACTAGTATGGCCCCTAATCCTATGTTGCTTGCATCTGTCTGGAGTACGAACATTTTTGTGAAGTCTGGGCATGCCAATACTGGGTCACTCGTGAGTTTTTCTCTTACCGATTCGAATGCTGCCTGATGCTCTTCGCTCCAATGCCAGTTGGTTTTTTTTCTTGAGCAGTGCGTTTAACGGGTGTGTTATCATAGCAAAATTTGGTACGAATCGTCTGTACCACAAAGCCACTCCTAAATATTGGCGTAATTCTTTTGTGCACGTGGGCGGTTTCAATTGGGCTATTGCTGCCACCTTGTCTAAGTCTGTTGCAATACCGTTTTCTGTTACCAAGTGGCCTAGAAACTATAGCTCCTTTCTGAACAATTGGCACTTTTCAGCGTTTATTCTTAAGTTTGCTTCTTTCAATCTCCTGAACACTTCTTGCAAGTGGTCCATGTGTTCCTTGATTGTTTTGCTTACTACCACTATGTCATCTTGGTAGGCGAACGCGTTTGGTATCATGTCTGGGCCAATGACTTGGTCCAGCGCCCGTTGGAACGTTGCTGATGCGGAGTGTAACCCGAATGGCATCACTTTCCATTGGAACAAACCTTTCCCAGGGACTGTGAATGCTGTCGTTGGCCTGCTGTTTTCTTCCAGCGGAATTTGCCAATAGCCGTCCTTCAGGTCTAGGCTGCTTATAAATTTCGCTTCACGTAGTTGGTTTAGGATGTAGTCGATGCGTGGCATTGGGTATGCATCTTTTATAGATTTTGCATTAATCTGTCTAAAATCTACGCATAATCTCCATTTGCCCGTCTGCTTCTTTCTCACCATCACTATGGGTGAGCTATATGGGCTTTGTGATGGTTTGATGCAGCCCATTGTCAACAGTTCATCGACCTTTGTGTTGATTTCTCCCTGTATTTTTGGATTCTTTGGGTAATACCTTTGTTTTATTGGTATATCATCCTTCATTGTGATCCTGTGTATCCCTACTTTTAATGATCCCTTGATTTTTCCCTATTCCATCAGTTCGTGTTCTAGAAACCTTTGTATTTCTGTTTGCTCATCCTTCTGTGTCACCACGATCGATATGCGTTCGGTTATCCTGCCCTGCATCCTCTTCACCGTTGGAATTTTTATCCTGTGGCCTCCGCATGCTATTTCGGTATTCATCAGCCTTAAGAAATTCCATCCTAGGATTATAGCATCTATTCCGTCTGGCATGATGAGAAATGTTATGTTCATTTCTTTGTTTCCCAATCGAACGTATCCTGTCCACTGCTCGTTTATGTCTCTCACCTTCCCGTCCGCCATGTATACTTGCTTGTTCGTGGTCTCTCGGTCTCCTTTGTTTTCCACCGTTTCCAACATTTGTTTGCTGATAAAACTGCTCGTGGCTCCGGAGTCAATTGCCGCTTTCATCTGGACTCCTGCTACTTCGATGATTGCTGACAATTGATCCTCTTCCTCTATTAGTTTGCCTACTAGTGTTGAGGAGCTTGTTGGCTGGGTCCCTGCTCGCCCCTGATAGGCTGGAACCGCCTTTCGTTTCCCGAACTCCAACAACATTCTTTTGTTCTTTTCCCAATCCTTCCACACTACCAACAGAAATTGAGTCTCTGATTGTTGCACTCCCTTGCCCAGTGTCCGGCTCCCCCGCATCTGCGGCATGCCTGGTTTGGATTCAAGACTCTTCCCTCTTGGATGTTTTTATTTTCTTGGCTTGGTCTTGAATTGTTCTCCCTGCTGTTGTCTTGGCATCTTCGGCACTGTGTGACTGGTGGCCCGTAATTATTTCCTCCACTGTGGCTTGATTGGTTGTTGTGTGTTCCTTGAGCATTGTTTTGGCGATGGAAATCTGATCGTTCTTGTTCAAGCATCTCATGTTCTTCCGCCAACTGCATCAGCTCATCTAGGTTTCTGACTCTGTGCGGCCGAACGAATATCCTCAAATCTGGAGTGCAATTTTCTAATATAACCTCCAATTGCTCGTACTCTGTTATTTTAAGGGATCTCATCATTGTTTGCATGTCGATCATGTAGTCCTTGAAATACTCGTTTCTGTTTTGTTTGCAATTTTTCACTTGATCAGCCAATTTGTTGAAGAATCCTCTTGGCAGGAAGTATTTCTTGAAGCCCTTGACGAACTCCTTCCACGATCGCCACTGCTTATTGTTTGCGACGTACCACTTGAGTGCTTTGTCTTTCAGTAGTTCTGGCATTGCTCTTGGAATCATGTCCAGCTCGATGCCATACATGTCTGCTGACCACTCGATTTGTTCTATAAACTCTAGCGGTCTGCAATTGCCATCGAATCTGAAAGCCAACCCCCTTATTTGTTTTGCCACCTTGGCGTATTCGGTGGTCCTGTTTGTTGTGTGTGGTGCCGCTTTCTTGGGGTCTATCGTTTGTGCTGTCTAATGCTCCTTCGCTTCCCAATCTTGGTGGTGCAAGTGGAGGAATCGTTAGCGTAGCGATATTTATTTTTTTGAACTCCTCGGCCTCCTTGTTCTCACCATTCTCGCCTGACTGTGCTGCGCTTGTTTCTGGTTTTTGCTTGGACATTTTTGTGAACTTGAGTTATAATCTTCGTATCTCCTCTCTGCACTCTGGATCAGACTCGTTTTTGTCTATCCATTCGCCGAGTTGTTTTCTCATCTCCTCTACCGTGCCGTTCATGTTGACTCCGATCCTTTGGCCTGTTTGTAGCAGATCCTCCTTCTTCATGTGGTACATCCATCCTTTCCCCATTTTGATGTTTTCTTTACAATTTTCAAACTTTTGTTTTGTTTAAAATTTCACCAGTATAGCACGTTGGGCGCCAGTTGTAACGATCCTTTTTCGTCCTTCGGGATATTTACAATATCTCTTGGGCTAGGTTCGGCACAACAAATTTATTTTGTGCCCCGGTGAAGTTAAAAACACGTTTGATCTCAATTGCTAATGCTTATACGTATGTTTATTCAAAATCATTAGTGGGCTCGGTTGTATATGACGGTTTCTCTACGGTAGTTCTGGACTTGGACAGCGTTGGTGAGTCGCTTCGAATCCCTCGTCGTCCTTGCTTGTCTTCCCTTTGCTGCGTACGGTACTTGTTATCCTTATTTAAGGACTTGTTGCTCTCGGATGAACTGTACAGGTTACTCGTAAGGCCTGTAGAGTTCCTAGTTTCTCTGCTGCTCCTTGTGTTTCCCTGGTAAGTTCTTAAGGTTACTCGTAAGGCCTTAATTAATTGTTACTTGATCATGCCTTGATGACTTGATGATCACTCTGATTTGTGCCGCCTTTATATAGGCAGCTCCTCTGGCCTCAGGCACTGGCTGGTGTAATACCGCTATACAGCTGGTAAATTTCCATCGGCCGTCCACTTTCACCCACGCATTCACTTGATGCCATGCGTGGTGAAAGTCCCGTATTCCTGACGCTTATGTGTCCACTTTCTTTGTGGCTGCGCGCCCATTCATTTCCTTGTCTTTGTCTAGCTCCCTTGTATCTATGTGTTTCCATCACTTTCACCCATTGGCGTCGCCTTTCTATTGGCCACCCATCGCATCCCGTTGACTTTCTCTGTCATCGCTGCCGTCGCCCGTCGCTCCGTTTGATCCACTCGTCATACCCAATTTCGCCCATACTCTCTTCATATTATATTTATATACATTTTAGAGTTGAATGTATTGCCGGCTCGAGGTCAAATGTTGGGCGAATAAAAACAAAAATAAAAAACACAGTTTTTTCTTATTTTCGTTCCGATATATTTCGACCACTCATCGGTGGTCGTCTTCAAAGCAATTAGTTTTACACGTCCGCACTCTGTGACGTGGAGCTACACACTGGTGCAGTGTGCGGACGTGTAAAACTAATTGCCCTGAAGACGACCACCGATGAGTGGTCGAAATATATCGGAACGAAAATAAGAACAAACTGTGTTTTTTATTTTTGTTTTTATTCGCCCAACGTTTGACCTCGAGCCGGCAAAACATTCAACTCTAAACTACAAAAAGGTCGCAAAAATCAACATATAATTTATATACATATATACTAATTGTATTAACTTAAACTATTGTTTAATAATAATTAGCCTGACTAATTTAATATACAACATCGTTTAATTTCCCATGCAATGCACTTTCATACGCATATCGTATCTATTAGATAGAGGGCTTCCCCATTGTTCATCCCTCCCCCTTCGGTTCGCATATTCCCCTATCCAATCCACAAACCATTATCGTTTCATACAATGCATGCATGCCCCGCACCCGTCTCACGGGCTTGCTTGGCACTCACTTTTTATTCTCTTTCGCTCACAAGATTTTTGGCTGCTCACAATCTAACTGCTTTCGTTCTCATGAGCGTGACGTAGGCAGAGAGTACCCTATTGGCCACCGGTATTCTCCCTTGCTGTCACTCACGCATAGTGTACGTGTGACGTGCGTGTATGCTTATTCAGCGTATGCTCATAATCCCAGTATGCTAATGCATGCATCTCTATATTTGCCTCTCTGTGCTCTTGATTTATCTAATGAGGCCAATGCGCCCTTTTTGCATGCAATTATGCCCTCAAGCCTGGTTTCATTTACTCTTATACAGTCGATATTATGCATTATGCCTCCCACGCATCTTCCCGCTTGTACGAAATTGCCAGCGGTCGCATGTGGTTCGATCGAGCCATGCTTGATCGTACGTCATGGGTTCGAGTTGGTTCGATCGAGCCATGTTGGACTTGGTTGCCCATCGCATGTGTGTACATATCGGTTTTTGCATTATGCTTCCCACGCATCTTTCCGCTTGTACGAAATCGCCAGCGGTTGCGTGTGGTTCGATCGACCACGTTTGATTGTAAACCATTTGCCATGAATCGGTTCGATCGACCAGTAGCAGGCTTGGTCGTATATCGTTCCTTTGGTTTGTGTCTCGGCTGTATCTTGTATCCGGTGCCTCATTTACATCATTGGATTGTGTTGCTGCTTGCTTGTTGTGTGGGATATTATTATCCTTTATAATATTCCTCACAATGTTTATATACCGTCGCAGCGGTAGAGTGAGGATGTATCATATTGCATATTGGGCCAAAGCGGCCGCGCGTGTTATATTTGCCGACACAGCAATTGTCCAGCACCATGCCCTCATGGGTGGTCATGTTACTTAAGCGGCAAATGCACTTGAATGTTGCGCACATAAATATTGTAACTAATTGCTACAATATGTTTGTATTGTTGTTAATATGTTATTCCAAAACATGCTACAGTAGACGTCCGGAGAGTAGCCTTCCGTAGCATTGTCAAGTCCCAAGAATATAATTCGGAGTATTATGCGAAGCATCATTTCGTGGTTATTAAGAATGTGGATACTTCGGCAGGCACAAACAATAAGCTTTTCAGACGGTATCGTGCTCCGTATGTGGTTCATAAATAACTTCCAAATGACCGATATGTTATCCGGGATGTAGAGGGCTCCCAAATCACCCGACTACCATATGATGGGGTCCTATTTATATAATAAATAGGTGTTTACAACCCCATAAAAAATATTATTATTTTTTTAAGTGACGGGCATTTTTTTTCATTTTAGTCTAAAAAATATCAAAGAAGCTAACTTCGGCAATGCCGAAGTTTATATACCCTTGCAGTCCTTGGCAATAATTTTTTTACATTTTGAAATTTTTTAAGGAAGCTCTGGCTGGGGTACAGTTCTTAGTCCCAGAGTCCCGTCTACAGAACATTTATTTGATCTGGAGACCTTGATGAGTATCGGGATAGGGGATTGAGACCACATAAAGGGGAGGAAAGGGAAGGGAAAAGAGTAGAAGGAGAGTCCAAGAGGAGTAGCAACGACTGATGCTGTCTGCCAAGCGAAGCCCGCTTGGCCAAGATCCGTTGCCTCTTGGACTGGCAAAGGAAAGCGTGAAAATAAATGTAAGTGTGGTTATTAGAAAGGGATGGTGAAGAGGAACTGCAACGACTGATCTCGTCTGCCAAGCGAAGCGCGCTTGGCCTAGATCCGTTGCCTTTTCACCTTGAGTGACTGAGCCTGGAGATCAGCGACTGAATTCGTCTGCAGGAGAATAACTCATCCTGCCGAAGTCCGCTGAACCTTCGGCTCCACCCAAATAGTTAAGTGGCCAAGCAAAAGGCGAGGGTAGACATAAATTTGGTGACAAATAAAGAAATAATGCTGGGTATGTTAAACGATAATAGTATAGAGTTTATTGATAATTAACTAATTCTAAGCATCTTTTGTAATTTGGGTTCCTACCGCACTCAAGCAAAACAAGTGTAACTTTGGACTTGGGCTCACCTACTAGTATTTCACGCGTTGATTTCTCTAGGGCACTATGTTTTTTTTTTACTCCTGCTATTGGTTTCACTTGTCAACTTTTCACTTTTGTGGTTACTGGCGAAGTGCTTTTCTCGTAATTCTAGCTCTCTGTTCAAACCCACCCTTGCGTCACGATCGCCGTCTCTCTCTTTCATTTTCGATTTTCTCATGGTCTCCTTAGCATCGGCATGCAGCGCAGCGTCCGCAGTCGGGAGGTTGCTCTCTCTCCGCGACGCATCGACGCTGCAGCCACATCAAGACGGTAGCTAGAAAGAGAGGGAGGCGTCGATCGTAAGCATTGACTATCAGAAAAAAGAACTACAATTAGTTTTGATGTTGTAATATTTAATGTGCCCTCCATGGCCGTATCAAATAAAAAGAAATAAAGAAAAGGGGCCCTACATGGGCCAAACTACAGAGGTAATGTGACTCGTCACAAGCTAATCTCAAACTGCAACTCGACAAATGCGAATTCATGAAAAAAGAAACAGAGTTCCTTGGTCATATAATTACAACAGAAGGTATAAAACCTAACCCAAATAAAATCAAAGCAATTCAAAATTTTCCGATCCCCAAAACCCCAAAAGAAATTAAATCATTCTTAGGATTATGCGGATTCTTCCGAAAATTCATACCAAACATTGCACATATTGCAAAACCTTTAACTCTTGAATTAAAGAAAGGAGCTAAAATTAACAAAAACGACCCACATTATATTTCATCCTGTGAAAAATAAAATATCTTCTTATGAACGACCCCATACTTGCATACCCCGATTTCAAAAAACCATTCTTTCTAACCACAGATGCTAGCAATATAGCTTTATTTGAGTTCATCTCACAGGACCATAGACCTATTTCTTACGCAAGCAGAACGTTGAACGAACATGAGATCAATTATTCAGCTATAGAAAAAGAATTACTAGCGATAGTTTGGGCAACAAAGTATTTCAGACCATACCTATTCGGTAAAAAGTTCGAAATTCTAAGCGACCATAAGCCTTCAGTATGGCTCAGCAATATAAAAGAACCAAACATGAAACTTTACCGATGGAGAATAAATCTAAATGAGTTTGATTATAAAATTAAATATTTACCCGGCAAAGAAAATTACATACCAGATGCCCTTTCCAGAATTAAAATAGATGAAAACTTTTTACGATCAACAGACAGCACCGTAGCTACAATACAAAGTGCTCTTGAGTGCCATTAATTAAATAATAGTAGAAAAGCCCATTAATTGAATAATTAATAATTAATTAAATAATTAATGGGCTTTTCTACTATCATTTAGAATGTTAGAATAACAGGCAAATAGAATTCATTAGAGGTTCAGAAGACAAAACAGAAACATCAACCTATTTTTATAAATCAAACATAAAAATAATATACAAAGAAATGACCAATGCTTACGCAAGGGATATAATTAAAAGATATCTTTACGGTAAGAAAACTGTACTATATTTTCATAATGAACAAAATTATCCCATATTTCAACAAGCCTTTATTGAAATAATACGATCAAACGCAAATACAAAAACCTCGAAATGAAGCATTAAGTTAGAGGACATTCAAACGTTTGCACAATTCAAAGAAATAATTCTAAAACAACATAAATTAATCGAAAAAACGATTAATTTAGAAAAATATTATTTCCCCGATATTCAAAACCTGATTCGAAACATAATTAACGAATGCTCAGTATGCAATACCGCAAAGACAGAAAATAGAAATACAAAACTAACTTTTGAAATAACACCAGAAACTTTTAATGTCAGAGAAAAACATGATCGACAATTTAAAATTCCTTTCATGCATTGACATTTACTCCAAATTTGCAACTCTTGTAGAAGTAAAATCTAGAGATTGGTTGGAAGCCAAGAGAGCAAATTTGAAAGTATTCACTGAAATGGGCAATAGAAATAAAATCAGACAAAGATTCAGCATTTCTGTGTATAGCACTTAAAAATTGGCTACAAGAACAAAATGTAAAGTTAGAAATTACAACAAGTAAAAACGTCATTTCAGACGTAGAAAGATTCCATAAAACAGTAAATGAAAAACTCAGAATTATTAATAGTGAAAACGACATTGAAGATAAATTACTTAAATTTGAAAAAATTCTCTACATATACAACCATAAGACGAGACATAAAACAACTAACCGAACACCACCCGACTATAATACCCAAACGAATATATATGTACATAAAATAAACAATTTAAATAAAGATAGACACGACTTCGAAATCGATACTAGATTTAAACAAGCACCATTAGTAAAGTCAAAAAGAACAAATTCATTCAAAAAGACAGGAGAAAAAAATCAGTTAGATGAGAAACATTTTGGAGAAAGAAATAGAGGACAAAAGGTCACACACTACAAATCAAAATTCAAAAAGAAAATGAAAGTTAATAAAAGCAAATATGACAATTGATACATTACAGGTCAACAACTCAAGATGACTTTTTTGTGCATCATGATATTCTTAACATTAAAATCAAAATCAATCAGCAGTCAATCCAATGCCATAAACCCAGAAAAAGCACCGAACGGTTACTTAATACTTAAAACAGGAACCATGGACTTTGAATATAATTATTTAAAAGTAAATTTAACGTTAATAGACATTTCATATTCTTGTAATAATAAAACAGAATGCGTGTGGTTGGTTGTGCAGTTAATTCGCGACTGACTTTTCTTTGTCTCTCATCGAGTCATTGTTCTCTTTAACGCATCTCGTGAGTGCGCATACAAAGTTACATATATATATTCATATGTGTGTGATCATGCATGCATTGAGTTGAGAGAGAATTATTTCAACACCCTTCCTCAATGCAAGTATGTCCACAACTTTATCTTATACTTAAGAAATTCGTAAACTCTACATGCTTCTTCTTCACAAGATTCTTGGTTAGGATATCAGCTATCATTTCATAAGTAGACTTATACTTTAAAATAATCTGACCATCATTAACTACTTGTCTAACAAAATGATATCTAATGTCCACATGCTTCGTCCTTGAGTGGTGTACCGGGTTCTTAGCCAATTGCTGCGCGCTGAGGTTATCGCCATACAAAACGGCAGATGTATCTTCTTCTCCGCAACCAATCTCGATAATTAATCGCCAGCTGGAAAATATACATATCCAGTATAAGACTTCCGATCAATCTTATCGCCTCCCCAATCTGCGTCCACGAAACCAGTAAATGCCGCATCCACTGCTTGTAATTAATCTTGAAGCCAACTGTCGAAGCCAGATATCGTAAAACATGCTTTATGGCTGCAATGTGTTCATTATGGGGGTCCTTGTTACGTTGAGCCAATTTCGATACTGAGTGGAGTATATCTGGTCTAGTAGCCAACGCAAGCCACATTAGCTCGCCTATCATTGACTGATAAAGAGTTGCATCAACCCTTTTACACTCCATTTTATCGGAGGCTTCCTGATACCCTGCTTCTAACGGTATTGCAGCTGGTCTGCACTGAGCATAGCCATATCGTTCCAGTAGATCCTTGATGTACTGTGAATGACCCAATGATATTTCGCCAAGTTCGCCATTACGGTGAACCTCCATGCCAAGGAACAAACGCACAGATCCCTTTTCAACACATTCAAACGCTGCCAAATAAATGACTTAATCCTGTCAAGATCCGATTTCTCCTGGCATCCTATAAGAAGATCGTCTACGTAGACAAGGATTAGTGATAGATTACCTATTTCTTGCTGTTTGTATGGACATGGTTCATTGACGCAAGGTATAAAACCATTAGCTCGCAAAACACTATCGAGTTTGGAGTTCCACTCCCGTCCAGACTGTTTGAGTGAACATCCTTTTGCTACTAGTCTTGCCTTAAAATCTTGACTTCTCCCTTTGCATCACGCTTTACACTGTAGACCCACTTGCAGCCAATGGGTTTATAAGCTGCCATGTGTGATTTGACATCAAGGAGTCATACTCCTTTTGCATAGCCTCACGCCAATGCGAAGCAAATGGACTACTAAGCGCCTCATCATCGGTCTCTGGTATGATCACCTCACTTGTAATCAATGCGCTTAAAATGTTGAACTGCTTTTTTGGTCTGCCAGGCCTTCCAGTTCGAATCAGCTTCGGCCTGCCGGGTCCAACACGTTGTTCAACCACAAGTTCTGCCACTTCTTGTTCAACCGCCATGTCGAAATCTTCGCTACTGCTGCCTTTTTCGCTGACCTCTGCATCAGACTCGTCTGTACTGCTTAACTGATCTGCTGCATCAAAAGATCCTGAATCCTGATCATCCATATATGGAAAATCAAACTTGACGATATCACCATTCGAATCGCCATTGCCGAAACGCTGGTCGAACAAAACATCTCGCCTGGTTTCGGCGTCGTACAACCGATACCCTTTCGCATTTCGAGAATATCCAACCATTCGGTATTCTTTGCCCTTTGGACCAAACTTGCCCTTATGATGTCCTTTGTTCAGTGCTTCTTCAATAGACCCAAAAACTTTTAAGTAACTTATTGATGGTTTTTTACCATTCCATGCTTCCATTGGAGTCATGTTAACCAAGGCTCGAGTTGGTGACCTATTCCGCAGATAAGCAGCTGTATAAACTGCCTCAGCCCGAAGAGATTGATGTAGACCAGACTGGATGAGCAAGCATCTTGACATCTCCACAAGAGTTCTGTTAACTCTCTCTGCTACATCGTTCTGCTGCGGCGTGTATGGTATCGTGAGCTGCGGTAATATTCCATTGCCCTTGAGAAACTCGTCAAGCGATTTATTGACGTACTCGCGACCATTGTCGCTCCGAATGCACTTTAGCTTCTTTCCATTTTGCCGCTCTGCCATGTTTTTAAACTCGACAAACTTTCCAAATACTTCATCCTTTCCCTTCAAAAAATATACAAATATGCGACGTGACTTGTCATCGATAAATGTCAAAAAGTATCTGTTCAATGGCATAGCATTCGCTCGGTGCTGTTCCAAAAATATACACACGGCCAACTTTGCCCGCTTTTACAATGCGTTCGCCCTTTTGGATCACTCGTGCATACTTTTGTCCAAATTCAACGATGCTTCCATGTTCAACTGCTTTGCTCACCGACACGAAATTACCTCTCATTTTGGGTACATACAACACATTCTTTAATGTAAGTATACGTAAATTTGCATTCAGCTTTACCTCGCCCTTTCCTTCAGCCTGAAGAAAGTTATTAACAGACAGAACAATTTTTTCCGAAGGTTTCTCAAATTTTGAAAACAAATCTCTGTCGCAACACATGTGGCTGGTGGCGCCACTGTCCAGACACCAGTTCGATCGTTCAAAACATTTCGCGTCCAAAGCGTTCAGCAAACCTAACGATGACTGTACTGTCTTATTCGGGTTCGATGCAACATTCCTGCCGTTTACACTGGGACAATTTGCTCAATAATGGCCTTTGCCGCCACACGCAAAACAATTCCAAACTTTTTGCTTTCTTTTCAAATCTCTCTGCATCGATTGCCTTTCCACCACTGTAAATGCTTTTGCGCTCTCGATCGGTTTTTCGCTCTCTCTTTTGCGTTCTCCTTCTTCTCTCAGCTTTATGCATAACATGTCGAAACTCGGCAAACTGTCGCGCGTTTTTATCCCGACAACGAAATTGTCGAATTCGTCTAGACGGCTGGAAAGCAAAATAATCGTTACAAGCTCGTCCAATATTTCAATTCCAACGCCAGCAAGTTTGTTCAAGATTTCCTTGAAATCCGACAAATAACTCGATATGCTTTGACCCTCCTGTATGCGTTTACTTAGCAATTTCTTGAAAAGAGCTACTTTTCTAACGGGTCCTCTGGGTTGATGAGCTTCCTGAAGCTTCTTCCAAGCCTCATGTGTACTTGCACAATGCTTCACATGTCCCAACTGTGAAGTCTTGACACTCAAGGTGATCATTGCCAATGCCTTTAGATCCAGCGTCGTCCATTCCGTGTTCTCCCCCAATACGCCTGACGAAACATTCCACAAATCCGCATGTACCAGCACACTTTTCATCTGGATGCACCACGAGTCATAATTACCCTCCTCGAGTTTATCAAACTGATATAACGCCGACATTATACTCGAATATACATATATATTTTGTGAAAACCGTCTAGAACACAGCGCGAAAACTAATTTCTTCCAGAAATTATCACAGCAAACACATAGGCACGTTGCCTGGGTCCATAACCTATTGTAATAATAAAACAGAATGCGTGTGGTTGGTTGTGCAGTTTATTCGCGACTGACTTCTAGTTGTCTCTCATCGAGTCATTGTTCTCTTTAACGCATCTCGTGAGAGAGCATACAAAGTTAGATATATATATTCATATGTATGTGATCATGCATGCATTGAGCTGAGAGAGAATTATTTCAACACATATAACAATCTAGTGCAACAAGCACAGGAATTTAAAGATATAATCCAAATACAATATCTAACAGAAAAACTAAGTTGGGAAATTAATGAAATACAAATTGTAAAACGTAACAAACGAGGACTAATTAACGGAATTGGTTCAATAAAACAAATATCTTTTTGGTACTCTTGATCAAGACGATAAGGACGAATTACAGGAAAAAATAAACAATCTTCAAAGCAATAGCGTACAAGCAAACGAACTAAATTACTTAATAGACATTATAAATAAAGGTTTAGAAGTAATAAACAACCTCAAGAAAGAAAATAAAACTAGAAGTTCTAGTCTTTAATTTTGAGCATTTCACAGAATACATTGACGACATAGAAATGGGCATGCAGCTCACTAGACTAGGAATTTTCAATCCAAAACTTTCAAGGCATAATCGCTTGAATCATGTTAGTTCGGAAAAACTATTGAATACAATAACATCTACCTGGCTTAAACCAAATTCAAACGAGATATTTATCATTTCAAACATTCCTCAAGAAAAATAAAAACCCCTATCTTTGAGATACTTCCTTATCCAGATGAAAATAAAAATATTTTTACTGAAAATTCATACGATAAATACTATTTTAACAATAACACTTTGTTTAATAAAAATACAAAACAAATAGAAATTAATGAATGTATAATAGGCATTTTAAACCAAATCCCAACTACTTGTAAATACATACTTAATCTGTAAGTTTAAGGCAATGCCACAAGAATTAATAATTAAGCAATTTACATCAAATAACATTCATGGTCCCACAGAAATCGAAACACCAATTGCTGAAAAAATTGAGTCCCAATAAACAAAATTGAAAAAATTGAGAAAAACCCACTGTAAGAATGAAAATAGACATTTCACCGTTTGATTCGGGTCGTGTGTGAGTTACGAGCATTCTCTTGCCCTCTCTCTCTCTCACTTTTACACACAGCTTTGATTCAACCGTTTTTTTTGTCATTCCCTCATTCACACTGATTTGCAAATACAGTCGCGCGTTGGGTTTCGTGTTATTGTATTTTTTTTTTATAATGCCAAAAAACCAGAGGGCCAGTTTTTTAGTAACTCTTTTATCTAAACTAACTGTTTTCTCTAAAAAGGGTAATGTTTGCGAAAGAACGGCCTTCAATCTTAGCATAGGATATAACGAACTTTCTGATGAAATTCACTGTTTTCCACCGATCGTTCATCGATCAAAAGTCACTGTTTTCGACGGATCGATCCTATGGGAGGTGACTTTGCCGTTTGTATGGGAGCTATATGAAATAGTCAGCCGATCTTGATCAAATTTGGCACAATTATTAATAAGAACACAAAACTGACCAATATCTGTTCAATGGCATAGCATTCGCTCGGTGCTGTTCCAAAAATATACACATGGCCAACTTTGCCCGCTTTTACAATGCGTTCGCCCTTTTGGATCACTCGTGCATACTTTTGTCCAAATTCAACGATGCTTCCATGTTCAACTGCTTTGCTCACCGACACGAAATTACCTCTCATTTTGGGTACATACAACACATTCTTTAATGTAAGTATACGTAAATTTGCATTCAGCTTTACCTCGCCCTTTCCTTCAGCCTGAAGAAAGTTATTAACAGCCAGAACAATTTTTTCCGAAGGTTTCTCAAATTTTGAAAACAAATCTCTGTCGCAACACATGTGGCTGGTGGCGCCACTGTCCAGACACCAGTTCGATCGTTCAAAACATTTCGCGTCCAAAGCGTTCAGCAAACCTAACGATGACTGTACTGTCTTATTCGGGTTCGATGCAACATTCCTGCCGTTTACACTGGGACAATTTGCTCTATAATGGCCTTTGCCGCCACACGCAAAACAATTCCAAACTTTTTGCTTTCTTTTCAAATCTCTCTGCATCGATTGCCTTTCCACCACTGTAAATGCTTTTGCGCTCTCGATCGGTTTTTCGCTCTCTCTTTTGCGTTCTCCTTCTTCTCTAAGCTTTATGCATAACATGTCGAAACTCGGCAAACTGTCGCGCGTTTCTATCCCGACAACGAAATTGTCGAATTCGCCTAGACGGCTGGAAAGCAAAATAATCGTTACAAGCTCGTCCAATATTTCAATTCCAACGCCAGCAAGTTTGTTCAAGATTTCCTTGAAATCCGACAAATAACTCGATATGCTTTGACCCTCCTGTATGCGTTTACTTAGCAATTTCTTGAAAAGAGCTACTTTTCTAACGGGTCCTCTGGGTTGATGAGCTTCCTGAAGCTTCTTCCAAGCCTCATGTGTACTTGCACAATGCTTCACATGTCCCAACTGTGAAGTCTTGACACTCAAGGTGATCATTGCCAATGCCTTTAGATCCAGCGTCGTCCATTCCGTGTTCTCCCCCAATACGCCTGACGAAACATTCCACAAATCCGCATGTACCAGCACACTTTTCATCTGGATGCACCACGAGTCATAATTACCCTCCTCGAGTTTATCAAACTGATATAACGCCGACATTATACTCGAATATACATATATATTTTGTGAAAACCGTCTAGAACACAGCGCGAAAACTAATTTCTTCCAGAAATTATCACAGCAAACACATAGGCACGTTGCCTGGGTCCATAACCTATTGTAATAATAAAACAGAATGCGTGTGGTTGGTTGTGCAGTTTATTCGCGACTGACTTCTAGTTGTCTCTCATCGAGTCATTGTTCTCTTTAACGCATCTCGTGAGAGAGCATACAAAGTTAGATATATATATTCATATGTATGTGATCATGCATGCATTGAGCTGAGAGATAATTATTTCAACACATATAACAATCTAGTGCAACAAGCACAGGAATTTAAAGATATAATCCAAATACAATATCTAACAGAAAAACTAAGTTGGGAAATTAATGAAATACAAATTGTAAAACGTAACAAACGAGGACTAATTAACGGAATTGGTTCAATAAAACAAATATCTTTTTGGTACTCTTGATCAAGACGATAAGGACGAATTACAGGAAAAAATAAACAATCTTCAAAGCAATAGCGTACAAGCAAACGAACTAAATTACTTAATAGACATTATAAATAAAGGTTTAGAAGTAATAAACAACCTCAAGAAAGAAAATAAAACTAGAAGTTCTAATCTTTAATTTTGAGCATTTCACAGAATACATTGACGACATAGAAATGGGCATGCAGCTCACTAGACTAGGAATTTTCAATCCAAAACTTTCAAAGCATAATCGCTTAAATCATGTTAGTTCGGAAAAACTATTGAATACAATAACATCTACCTGGCTTAAACCAAATTCAAACGAGATATTTATCATTTCAAACATTCCTCAAGAAAAATAAAAACCCCTATCTTTGAGATACTTCCTTATCCAGATGAAAATAAAAATATTTTTACAGAAAATTCATACGATAAATACTATTTTAACAATAACACTTTGTTTAATAAAAATACAAAACAAATAGAAATTAATGAATGTATAATAGGCATTTTAAACCAAATCCCAACTACTTGTAAATACATACTTAATCTGTAAGTTTAAGGCAATGAAGAATTAATAATTAAGCAATTAATTAAGCACAAGAATTAATAATTAAGCAATTTAGATCAAATAACATTCATGGTCCCACAGAAATCGAAACCCCAATTGTTGAAAAAATTGAGTCCCAAATTATAAACAAAATTGAAAAAATTGAGAAAAACCCACTGTAAGAATGAAAATAGACATTTCACCGTTTGATTCGGGTCGTGTGTGAGTTACGAGCATTCTCTTGCCCTCTCTCTCTCTCACTTTTACACACAGCTTTGATTCAACCGTTTTTTTTTGTCATTCCCTCATTCACACTGATTTGCAAATACAGTCGCGCGTTGGGTTTCGTGTTATTGTATTTTTTTTTATAATGCCAAAAAACCAGAGGGCCAGTTTTTTAGTAACTCTTTTATCTAAACTAACTGTTTTCTCTAAAAAGGGTAATGTTTGCGAAAGAACGGCCTTCAATCTGAGCATAGGATATAACGAACTTTCTGATGAAATTCACTGTTTTCCACCGATCGTTCATCGATCAAAAGTCACTGTTGTCGACGGATCGTTCCTATCGGAGGTGACTTTGCC
This sequence comes from Drosophila paulistorum, assembly GCA_018152135.1. Classification (NCBI taxonomy): domain Eukaryota; kingdom Metazoa; phylum Arthropoda; class Insecta; order Diptera; family Drosophilidae; genus Drosophila; species Drosophila paulistorum. Next base: position 94,561 of record JAECXG010000194.1, on the reverse strand, counting down.
GTTTGTATGGGAGCTATATGAAATAGTCAGCCGATCTTGATCAAATTTGGCACAATTATTAATAAGAACACAAAACTGACCAATACCATTTTTTATGACAATTGCTGATAAAATAACGAAGTTATTGAGAAAAGTCACTGTTCGTGACTTTGCCGTTTGTATGGGAGCTATATGATATAATTGTCCGATCCGGCTGAATCCGAGATATACAACGCCTGCAGTATATACAAGCCTACGTGCAAAATTTCAGCTCTGTAGCTCTTACGGTCTCGGAGGAGTTCGCGTTGATCCAGACGGACGGGCGGACGGACGGACGGACGGACATGGCTATTTGAACTCGTCTCGTCGTGCTGATCAAGAATATATATACTTTACATGGTCTGAGACGCTTCGTTCTATGCGTTGCACACTTCTGACCGAAATTAACATAACCTTTTTGCAAGGGTATAAAAATCTTAACATAATTGCAAATTTTCAAGTCCATATCTTTACTTTTGGAGTTTATGCCGGTAAATCGGCATTTGCGCCCAATGTGCATAGGAACTTTTTTAAAATTTTTGTTTAGTTCATCTATTATTGGCCTGATTTTGAATAGCCGATCATGACAAGAGTGTGACAAAGGCAGGGCATTACCATTGTTGTTAAAGTGAATGTGACGCCTAATCCTCTCAAATGTTTTTTGCGACATAATATTCTGTCGCATAATATTTCAGTCGGCTCCACCCAAATAGTTAAGTGGCCAAGGAAAAGGCAAGGGTAGACATAAATTTGGTGACAAATAAAGAAATAATGCCGAGTATGTTAAACGATAATAGTATAGAGTTTATTGATAATTAACTAATTCTAAACATCTTTCGTAATTTGGGTCCCTACCGCACTCTAGCAAAACAAGGGGAACTTTGGACATGGGCTCACCTGCTATTCCTGGTGATGATTTCTCTAAGGCACTATGTTTTTTTCTGCTGCTATTGGTTTCACTTGTCAACTTTTCACTTTCGTGGTTACTGGCGAAGTGCTTTTTTCCTAATTCTAGCTCTCTGTTCAAACCCATCCTTGCTCTGCCTACTTATGTCCTAGTGTCCGGTGAAAGCATACGATGCGTCTTGTGCTTTGGCACGCGTCACGATCGCCGTCTCTCTCTTTCACTTTCGATTTTCTCATGGTCTCCTTAGCGTCGGCATGCAGCGCAGAGTCCGCAGTCGAGAGGTTGCTCTCTCGACGCGTCGACGCTGCAGCCACATCCAGACGGTAGCTAGAAAGAGGGGGAGGCGTCGATCGTAAGCTTGGCTATCAGAAAAAGCAAGTACAGTTAGTTTTGATATTGGAATATTTAATGTGCCCTCCATGGGCGTATCAAATGAAAAGTAATACAGAAAAGGAGCCCTACATGGGCGTAGTTTGAATTACTGAAGTAATGTGACTCGTCACACGGTGTCCTTATTTTGGAACGGACGAAATGGACCATGACTCGCCCGTGTACCTTAACCTCGATGCAGAACAGTCGGTCGTCCGCCCACATGAGGAAACGGTGATTCCTGCGGGGCCCATCATGACGGAGCACAGACACCCGATCTCTGACTTCGGCGGGTACTCGTCTATCGGGGGTGTCGACGAGCCATTCCGGTGGTGTGAGGACCCAATTGGGGGCCGCGGGGGTGGACTCTGGCACATAAATTGCTGTAGATCGGCGCACAGGGCCTCACGACGTTGGTCCAGGGCTGGTGTGAGTTGGCCGAGTAGCGGCGTCGTTTGCTGTGGCGATCGATGGTCGAGGACGGGGCCCGGAGAGGTCTAGGGGCATCTCTTCCTCTGCGTTGTCAGATGGAGTTTCACTGACACAGCCGTCAGGCGAACACCTGTGTTCGCTAGGGGGCTTATAGGCTCATACACGGGCCGCAGAGGGGTGTATGGCCTGGCTGCTTCCACGACTTCTGGTTGGCTCTCTCCAGACACTCACACACGGGCCGCGGAGGCGTGTCCGACACACGGGGAGACGGCGAATTGAACCCAGATCTACAGTCAGCGGCGTCGGGGGCTCTGTAGTCCTCCATAGGGTCGGGGAGTACTTTACCAAGGTTCGACCCTGGGTACGGCAAGAAGAACATTTCCTCTCGGAAAACGCGCTCTGCTGGCCAGACGAGAGGCTCTGTCTGGGGAAGTGGGGGCGTGACCATGTCTTCGCAATATTGGTCTAGTGCCATATCCGGTGGGCACACGGGTACTGGAGCCGTCTCTTCCGGGTAGGTTTACCCCACAGAACCAGTGGACACTGTTCGATCCTCCAGACGGATAGTGCCGCCGAGAGTATGACCACTGACAGGATCTCGGCGCGCTCCGGTCGGGTCATATCTGTGGCTAGTTGAGCCTCGTCAGGTGGTTTTTTTGTTCGTCTCTCGATCATTACTCTCTGAAGGACGACCGGCCGGTGTATCGGTCGGGGACAGTTCTACGCAGCAAAGCCGGACCGGGCATGACAGGGCCATGTTCCCTGTGAAATATAAAGTGTGTTAAATCTACCCTGAATTCTGAGTGTACTAACGGGGCCCTATGAGTGCGGTTTACAAAAGTGCTATGATTAAAGCTAAGATACAATGTTTTAGATAATTCCTGCTGAGTATCGGTGCGAAGTATCCTCTTTAGGAGGGAGGGGGACGTTGGGCAGGCGCACCCACCAACAAGTGGTCCCCATTGAAAAATCTTTAGTCAGTGGCCTGGCGCGGGCCATGGTTTCTAGGCCGATGTCTTCAGAAGGACATGGTTCAGGGGGTTCGTTGTTGTCACTATTGAAGACCTTTAAGTCAGCCAGACCTGCGGTACGTCGCTCACGCCCCTGGACTTCTTGTAGTCTAACAACGTTGCTGGAAAGAAACTTGATTATTTTATACGGCCCTTATACTTAGGCGCCAGTTTGGCGTTGAACCCTTCATTAGCATTAGACAGCACATGTTGCTTGAGCATGACCATGCTCTCGGTGCTCGGACAACAGTCTCGTCGCCTCAGATCGTAGTATTTGATTGAGTAGTTGGGTTGATTGTCATGTACAAGCTTGAAAATATCTTCCATTCTTCGGATGATCTCGTCAGGACTAGGGGCTTCGTTACCGGAGACATCTGTTACTTGGTCATAGAGGGCGCCGGGCATACGGGGCTCCCGACCTAACATGATGTAAGCTGGACTGAATCCGGTGGTGTCGTTGATGCTTGAGTTGATCGCTAGTGTTAGTTGTGGAAGCCATTGGTCCCAAGAGTTCTGCCCATTCTCCAAGTATTGCGCAATCATGGTCTTGATGGTTCGATTTGCCCGCTCGGTGGGATTCTGCTGTGGAGAATATGGGGCGGTATGCTAGAGTGTAATTCCGGACGTTTTGCAAAAGTTTTTGAAAACCTTGCTAGTGATCTGGGTACCATTATCGCTCACGAGGGTGCGAGGGATGCCGAATTGGGTCCAGATCCTTTCACGAAATGCCTTCTCCAAAGCAGCCGCAGAGGCCAGGCCAATAGTACCTCTGTGTCACTCGCAAGGTAGTTTTCATGGTTCTCAAGTGTCCGGCCGTGACTGCATTGTGTAGCAGGAAAGACGGTCACACTCGCTCTTTTGCTACTCTTCGCTCGGGGTGCCGGATGCCAGGTGCCTATTCGAGTCTCGCATATGGAGCGCCAATAAGAAGTTCGTCAGCTACATCGACGAGAAGGCCAGGTTGTCAGACGCTATCTGCATCAGTGAAGAGGAACGAGTAGAAAAAGCCATTGAAGGGATTCCTGTGGAGGGACTCCGCATCCAAGCGCAGATTCAAGGGTTCAAGTGCATTGGAGAATTACGCCGTGCATTTTCAGGCATTCAGCTACCGTTACAGCAAGCAGCAAGAGAAGCTACACAGGTGGGTGCTATTGGCAGACGTTTCAAAAAAGATTTCCGTTGCTACAAATGCAATAAAGATGCAAAAATTCAATAAAGATATTCTTTCATTTAATAGTCGTTGATAACGAGTCTATGAGCCATGAAGTAATTTTGGGAAGAGATTTTATGAAAGCATGTAATATTAAGTTAGACTTAGACGCCTTGAGAATGGTTACACTTGAAATGAAAGAAGCCGAAAATGAACTCGGAGAGCGGTCGAAGTTTGAGTCCTTGTCATGCTGTACAGATTCGCAAATAGCTAGTAATGTAAATGTTGAGAGAACATTGGATGAAGTAGTTAAAGAAAAGTGAAATAGAGAATGAAGGTAAAAGCAAAATGGTTATGAAAAGTGGGAATGAAGCGGTTAGTGAGTTAGCTAATGAAAGAGTTAGATCTACAAAGTTTGACGAAAGAAGAGAAATTGCTGATCTCCAATCTCTAACCGAAGTAGAATTTGAGTTACTAAATATCGAGTGTTTCAACACGGGAGTTGATTGCAAAATTTTAAAAGTTTGAGCAGTTGTTCGAGAGTGCATATTTGGCAGCACAAAGGCCCGAATTGCCTGATGTAAAATGTGAAATGAAGCTTAACTTGGAGGGGTCGAAGGCATTCAGTTGTGCACCTAGAAGATTGTCGTATTCCGAAAAAGGGAAATTGGAGGCGATGTTAGACGGATACTTGGAGAAGAAGATCATTCGCCCTTGTGAGTCGGAGTATGCATGATCCATTGTGTTAGTGCCTAAGAAAGCTGGCGAGTTAAGGTTGTGCATTGACTTTAGGAGATTGAACAAAGTTTTGGTTAAAGATAACTACCCTATACCTCTAATAGACGATTTATTAGACAGGCTTGGAGACAAAAGATTTTTTTCAAAATTGGATCTAAAAGATGGGTATTTTCACGTGTTCATGGAGGAAAACTCAGTGAAATCTACATCATTCGTCACTCCGTTAGGCCAGTTTGAGTTCCTTAGGATGCCAATGGGTCTGAAAAATTCCTCATCAGTGTTTCAAAGATTTGTGAACAAAATTTTTACAGATTTGATTAGAGATAGTAAAGTAATAGTCTATCAAGACGATATCATGATAGCTAGTAGAACTGCAGAAGAGCACCTGGATACACTGGAAGGATAATCAGAAACAAGCTGGAACTGCGTATAGATAAGTGTGAGTTCTTTCAGTCAAGCATTAAATACTTAGGATTTCTCATATCGGAAGAGGGCATTAGAGCCGATGATAAGGGCATAGTTAAGAATTTTCCCATACCAACAAACGTTCACACAGTAAGAAGTTTCTTGGGCTTGGCTTCTTATTTTCGTCGTTTTATTAAAAACTTTTCATTAATTGCGAAACCACTCTATGACCTATTAAAGAAAGATAGTGTTTAAATTTGGAAAGGTAGAACTGGATTGTTTTTCGCTGCTCAAAGATAAATTAGTAGAAGCGCCGGTGTTGGCAATATATAACCACAAGGACGAAGTAGAGCTGCATTGTGATGCGAGCGCATTAGGCTTTGGGGCAATGTTAATGCAAAGGAAAGAGGACAAGAAGCTGCACCCTGTTTTTTATTTCTCAAAACGGACGTCAGACGTAGAATCAAAGTACCACAGTTTCCAATTAGAGACCTTGGCAATAGTGTATGCAGTCCGCAGGTTCAGAGTGCATTTACAGGGAAGATGTTTTAAGGTACTTACAGATTGTAATTCGCTGACTCTCACTCTCAATCGAATTGAATTAAACCCGAGAATTGCGCGATGGGCTCTTGAGCTACAGAATTATGATTATAAAGTAGAACACAGGGCAGGCAAGCAGATGCAACATGTAGATGCGCTTAGTAGATGTACGAACATACTTGTTGTAGATACAAATAGTTTTGAAGACAATCTTATTATATGCCAGCACAGGGATGAAAAATTGCAGGAAGTGAAGAGAAAGTTAGAATCCGCTGAAGATAAGTTATTTGAAATGAGAAACGAAATAGTTTACAGGAAAACCAATGATGGAAGGTTGTTGTTCTGTGTTCCGAGTGAAATGGAGGAGTCAATCCTCTTTAAATATCATAACGAACTAGGTCATATCGGCAGAGACAAAGTAATGGATGCCATCTCGAAAACGTATTGGTTTCCTAACATCAAGGAGAAAGTTGTGAAACACATTAGCAATTGTTTAAAGTGTGTTGCGTATTCGCCAAAGTCTGGAAAAGGGGCAGGAATGTTGCACAGTATCCCTAAAGGGAATCGACCCTTTGAACTAATTCACATCGATCATTGTGGTCCTATAGCATCAGGCAGATGCAAGAAGCACTTGTTTGTTATTATTGACGGTTTTACCAAATTCATCAGACTGTATCCAACAAAGACGACGAATACTAAAGAAGCGGTTCTAGCTCTTAAGGACTATTTTAGGGCGTTCAGTCGACCCTTTTCCGTAGTTTCAGATAGAGGAAGCTGTTTCACATCATCAGATTTTGAGACATTTGTAAATCAGAATAACATTAAGCACATTAAGATTGCCACAGGGTCCCCTCAAGCTAATGGTCAAATTGAGAGGGTGAATCGTACCTTGGGACCTATGCTTGCTAAATTATCGGAGCCAGATAAGGGTATATATTGGGATTTGGTAGTGGAGAATGTTGAACATTGTTTAAATAACACACTTCATAGAAGCATTAAACAGTTGCCGAGCAAAATGCTCTTCGGTGTAGAGCAAAGAGGCAAAGTCGGAGATGAGTTAAGAGAAGGACTAGAGCAGCTAGGAATAGTGAATGATGAACAAAATTTGGATACAATTAGAAAGGATGGGGAAATACATCAAAGGAAAATCCAGAATTACAATGAGCAGCAGTATAATAGCAGAAGGGTAAATTCCACAGAATATAAAGCAGGAGATTATATTATGGTGAAGAATTTTGATTCGACTATAGGAGCGTCAAAAAAGCTAATCCCAAAGCACAAAGGGCCTTATGTAATAGACAAGGTTCTCAAAAATGACCGGTTTCTAATTAAGGATGTGGAAGGCTTTCAGCTTAGTCGTAACCCTTATCAAGGTGTAAGGAGTAGCCATAGCATAAAGCATTGGATAGGTAAAAGAAAAAGCGACTAAAAGTTATTCTTAAGCAAATTAAAATAATGATAACTGTAATAGACTTTTGTGTAATGTACCTAACTAACTTGTAGTTATAAGATTTCACCTTAGTGTAACGTTAATGATGTAAGGATCAGGAGATCTTACGGTCAGGACGGCCGAGTTGTAGCAGGAAAGACGGTCACACTCGCTCTTTTGCTACTCTTCGCTCGGGGTTTTTAAGCACTCTCTGTAGAGTTGATGGAAGCAAGACATAAAAAAAACCTATAATGTACCTCGAACTCGTATTGTTGCAACTCTAGCGCCCACCTGGCCACACGCCCCGGTGGATTTACTATTGAGTTCAGACACTTCAGAGCCAAATGGTCAGTGATTACATCAAAGCTTTCCAAATAGCAACTATGTTTCCGGATTGCCCAGACTATTGCTAGGCATTCTTTCTCAGTAGTCGAATAATTTTTCTCCGCCTTCAAGAGATGTGGACTAGCGTGCGCAATGACTCTTTCCGGACCGCCGATACTCTGAGTGAGCATTGCGCCGATTCCAAAGTCGCTGGCATCAGTCTGTAAGCAGAACTTTACAGTAAAATCCGGACAAGCTAGGACGCATTGTAACAGATATCCTCCGTAACGTATAGAAGTTCCTATGTTCCGAAGAAAATCCACTCCCAGAATAAAAGGGTCCATCGTCGATGGCATCGCTAACAATGTCATATATACGGTCTGTGCCCCGAAACTGATGCCCTGAGAAAACTGCACCGCTGCACGGGTATTATCGGCAAGGTTAATATTAGTATGAATGTCTCGCAGAAGGAACGGGGCGAAGTGCTGAAAAGCCACTTTCTCGTTTATGAAACTCTTGTTCGCTCCTGAATCCAAGGTAGCTACCATTGGTTTTCTATTGACAAAGACATAGAGTTGGATGCGGTCTTTCTTTAGGAGGAGGGTGTTACTGAGCTGAAGTCCTTGTCTGGTACCTCCGTTTGACCCAGATTGAGACGGAGGTTTGGCCCGTTTCCCGAACGACGGCAACATTCGATAGTACGTACTCCACTAGTGCTTCGGGGAGTTGACATATGGCAGTTCCGTTTAGGCTGGAAGTTATGTGATCCAAGGACTTATTTTGAACGGCGTTGCCCCCTGAATGTGCTGGGTCATCGCTACCTTGCTCCAATCGAATTGTCTCATAATTTACCACCAACTTGGTTAAGCCGGGTAACGTTTGGAAATCATTTAGTCGGGTATACAGCTTGTAGTCTGGTAATAGATTTTCGTAGATCCTGTCGAGTTCCTGTAACGTCGAGTAATGAGCTCTCTTCATCATTAATCAAAGGTCTACTAGATACTCTTCGTATGGTTCCTGATGGCGTTACTCACGGGCGCGTATGCTCTTCTCCAGTTTCTCAAAATAGCGTGGGGGTAGAAAAAACTCTAAAAATTCGGACTTGAAATCGAAACATGTCATCTCCGGATACCCGCTGGTTTGCCACCAACTTTCGGCCCGTCCGGTCAATAGGATGGCTTGTATTGTAGCAGAGTAGTGTTGGCTTTCTGAATATCTAACACCGTGATGCTCCGATCTTACAGCGGATCGGGACCCTAATATGTAACCCTAGCTCTTCCGGGTGGGATGGGTTGTTGCTGCAGTTTCCGTGGCATCTCGCTACCTATAATTTATTATAGAGTCCCTAATGAAACGAAAAGAGAGAACTATATTCTCCAAAACAAACAAAGTTATTGATCTCGAATGGCTCGAGCAACAAGACAGAAACAAATACAGCAAAGTTAATCAACTAGCTATATAATTGTGAACTCCTCCAAACGTTTGACATCTTGCTTTAGTATGGCTGAGATATTAGCTGCCATTATTCATCTGTACCCTCCCGTCCATGGCCAATAACAAAAATACAAAAATTATGATATGTTAATGGACCCCAAATGCACATTCTATTTCATCATTTTATAAATTCATGTTGTGGGAACTTAAACTTCTATTCAAAATACATTTTTCTTATTTACTTATTCTTCAAAAACGATTTCATTTGCAAAGGGCATTTTTTCTATTCCCCGAGATAAATTCTCCCGTTACTTTACTTAAATCTACGCTTCATTATTAACTATTGTATTACATGTTTTGTTGTTTTCCTTCTTTCTTGCTATATTTGTTACTGTAAACGAGCTTATTAAAAAAATTAATCGCGACACCGAAATGAATGATAGCCCTTATATCTTTCAATAATTTTAATTTAATTTAATTCAAAAATTTCATGATCAATTTTTAAGTATGGTTTGTATGTGAGGCAAAGGCAAATAAAATTTAGAATGCATAAACCAAATAAAAGAAAACAATAATAGCGAGTGAGATGCATAACATAGGTATGTGTGGGCATCAAACCTTCTTTTTCTTTACTTTTCTTTTGCACTTTATTCTTAATCACCATATGTTATGAGCTCTCGCAGTAAAAAGGTAAAAGTGATAAAAAGAATACACTTACGGTTTTCGGAAAGTCCACCGATGAAGGCCTTCAGCAGCTGGATCGGATGTTGCTTTTTGATATTTCTATTTTTTTTTTTTTTAATTATTTTGTTTCATATGTGTTATACGATTCCATGTTTTAAGTGCTTCATACCGTCATACAAACTCACAAAAAAATAAATCTACTGTAAGTGCGCAAAAAAAAAAGAGTATTTTTCTAATCGTTACTGAATTTACACGTTTACTTTCAATGCAAAATTTCCGTTTCTTCATCTATTAATATAATTATTCGCGTTTACACTCCGACAACCAAATCAATATTTTTTTTTCCAAATGACTTATACGAGCTTTTAGTAGCACCAATTAATATTATGGAAAATTTCCATAAAAACAAAATTCGATATAACCACTTGGTAATTGCTCTCTTTTAAACATGAATTTTCGCCTTGTGACAGCTGTAAACGACAGCTAACATCTCACTGGTCGAGCTATGACGTCACTGCTGACTGATGTTTAACCCCAGTGATTAAATTTTTTCCTTCCGCAGAGTTTGATTAAACGATCGTCTTGGCCTTATGGTGATGGGGATACGCCTATGATAGGTTATGTCAAATCGTACTTAAATTTTTCCTAGATAAATTAATCTGATTTTAGTCGAATATCAAAACCTTTTTTTTCTATAGTGGACATACCTTATGAATGAATTAAATGTTGACTGATTTGGCCTTGTGACCGAGGCTGTACAACATATAGTTTAGGTTAACCCACGAGGTCTTTAGGTTAGGCTTACGCCTTATATGCCTCTGGGTCGAGATTGGTATCCAAAAATCGTAATTTTTTCCAAACGCTTTTTCCTTGTTCTTTTTGTTTGTTTATTTAAACCGAGTGACTTGACGTTTTTGGTGATTTTCACCATTAAAATTTAAACGCTTCACTTTATTCGAAAGCAATTTATTCTAAATTTTCGTTAAGCCAGAATAATGAAAGAGGTGGAAGTGTGGGTGGCAGGTTCTTATATACCCTTTCGCTCCTATTCTCAAAGCCTTCCCTTTATGAAGTTAGCTGCGGTTACGCTGCAAAGCTTCTACAGAGATGCATTATCACTATAAACGGTTATGAATTCGCCGCATATTTTTGATCGCACTCGATAGTTGGCGATAAACTCAAATGTGCGTCGGATAATTAGAATTTAAATTACACGCAACCATTACAAACACAGGTAATTCTGACAACTATCAGGAGGAAGATTAACTGGAATTTTAAGGTCGAATGTCCTTCGCATGATAAGTTCCAATTACTTTCCCTTGCAAGGTTTCCAATAAATAATACGCATTTCCAAACTTCTTCTTAACTCGACATTGTGAGAACTGAGGTCCTAACTTCTTATTATAGTTCTGACTAAAATTGCTCAAGTTAAAATTTCTTTTAAAAACTTCTTGGCCGACTTTAAATGAAACTGGACTGGATCTTAAATTATACTGCTTTACATTGCATTCGTATGCTTTTTTACTATTGTCTTGAATATTCTTGCGAATCAAAGTAAGCGTATCCGGTCTACTAAAGGGTATAGATTCTTCTAGCAATTGTAAATTTCTCAAAAGTTTATATTCGTCGCCATGATTAATCATATTAAATCCAAATAGAGCCTTATATGGTGAACATCCTAGAGACTGATGAAGTGCTGACCTAAGAGCACAAGATATATTTGTTAAATATTTATCCCATTCTCGTTGATCTTGTTTTAAATATGAGCGCACAGCGGACAATAGTGATCTATTAACTCTTTCGGCTGCGTTACTCTGCGGTGAGTACAGCGCCGTAAAAATATGTTTAATTGCGTATTTAGATAAAAAGGCTTCAAAGGCAACAGCCTTGAACTGGGATCCATTGTCGCTTATAATAATTTCTGGTACTCCATAACAGTGAAAAATTTGCTTTTCTAAAAATTCCTGAATCAAATTTGACGTAAATTTTTCATTGGGCAAAGCCAATGGTATCTGCTAAAATGATCAAGAACTATGAGCAAACCAATATGGCCTGATTTACTTCTCGGATATGGTCCAAGTAAGTCGATATACAGTTTTGGAACGGTCTGACTGAAACACTTTGTACTCCCATGGGAGGTCTTAATATTTTGTTTGGAGCTTTCGTTTCTTTACAGGTGGCACAATTGCTTATATATTCTCGAACCTGTTTGGATAATCCAGGCCAAAATAGATTTCTTCTTAATCGCTCTATAGTTTTTTGGACACCTCCATGTGCCGATAACATATTATCATGAGCTTGCTCTATGGCTATTAATCTTAATTTCTCCGGTACCCATAATTTCCAGCAGAACGAATTATCTTCTTCACTACCAGGTGAATGTTCAGTTCGAATATATACAAATTTATCCTTCACTTGTAAGTCTGGGAATTTTTCTAAATTCTCACCTACCCTTTGTTTGAGTTCTAAATATTCCTGATCTAAAAAAGCTGATGATTCCAAATCTATCATTGGTTCCATCTTTTCCAGAGATTCTATGTCTGCTTCCCACATTCTTGACAATGCATCTGGAACTATATGATATTTTCCTTTGCGGTGTGAAATCGTAAACTTAAACGCTTGTAACCTTAATATCCATCTGGCTAATCGTCCTGATACGTTTTGTTGTCTTAATAGCCATAATAAACTTGAGTGATCCGTCACAACTTCAAACTCCTGTAACTCTAAGTAACATCGATACTTTTCTATGGCTAAAATGACTGCTAAACATTCGCGTTCTGTTACGCTATAATTTCTTTGCGCCTTGCTTAGTTTCTTAGACATGTATGCTATAGGTTTTTCTTCTTGATTATCGGACAACTGAACTAAAACTGCTCCAACCCCTTTATCGCAAGCATCACATTGTACGTAGAATTTCTGATCGAAATTTGGATTGGCTAATACCGGAGCCGTGGTTAAGAGAAATTTAAGTTTATCCATTGCTTCCTGAGCCTCTAAAGTCCACTTAAATGGTTTTTTTGTAGCTAGTATATCGGTAATTGGACAGGTAATTTCTGCAAAATTTCTGATAAACCTTCGGTACCAACCGCAGACTCCTAAAAACCCACGAACTTGTTTCAAATTTTTCGGCGTTGGCCAATTTAATATACAGGAAATCTTGGAAGGATCAGTGGAAATTCCTCCGCTTCCAATTACATAGCCCAAATAGTTTATTTTTGTCACACAGAATTGGCTCTTTGCCAAGTTAAGCGTCAAATTGGCTTTACGAAACTGTTCTGCTATTCTTACCAGAACTGCTAAATGAGACTGAAAATCAGATGTTACAATGCATAGGTCATCAAGATAACCAAAAGCACAATGACGTAACTCTGGTGGAATAATTTCGTCCATCAGGCGACACATGGTTGCAGCGGCATTACAGAGTCCAAAAGGCATAACTGTAAACTGATACAATGGCCTTCCCGGAACTGTGAAAGCGGTTAACGCCTTCGATTGCTCTGTCAGACATATTTGCCAATAAGCGTCTTTTAAATCAAGTTTTGAAATAATATTTGCTTTCGGTAATCTAGCAAAGATACCCTCGATGCTTTGCAATGGGTATGCATCTTTGTGAGTTACTTCATTCACTTTTCGTGCGTCCAAGCACAATCTCACTTTGTTAGGCTTCACTACCATTCTCATTGGAGAACTCCAAGCACTTTGAGAAGGTTCTATGACTCCTAGGCTTATCATTCTATCTACTTCTTGGTATAAAAGTTTTTCTACTGCAGGACTTACCGGATAATATCTCTGCTTTACTGGTTTGGCCTCACCTACATCAATGTGGCGTTCTAGCAAAGAAGTACGTCCAAGGCCCTGTTTTTCAAAGTTAGGAAACAACTCCTTGACTATCTCTAATTGTTGAAACTGTTTTTCGGTTAACGGACATGTTTCTGTTTCTTTCTCTAATTGGAACTCAGATACGCGTTCTACTGAACTTATGATTTCTGGAGCTAGATTAAAAATTCGCCAAAAATCGATGCCTAGTATCAGACGTTGCTTGATAGAAGGTATAACATATAATTCCATATCTTTCTCTTGGTCCTTATATTGAAGCTTTACTTTCATTACCCCTAAGACCTTATGAGGCTTTCCATCAGCTGTTTTCACATTGGAACCCATGCATTTAAATTGTTTATATTTGGACCATTCTTGCTGGGCTAAATCTGCACCCACGCAACTTACATTTGCACCAGTGTCTAGCAAACCCAATTCAGAAAATTGTAAAAAGGAGACTTGTGCATAACTACGCATATCAGTTTTGTCTTGGAATATTGTAGATATAAGTATCTTACTCTTAGCTCTTATATTTCTAAAAAACTTCCTCCTTCGGTGTGTATTTCTTTTTATTCTATTTTTAGGTGCTTCAAAAATTCTGTTCTTAATTTCTAAATACTTTTTCCATTTTTCGTGATAAGGTAGAAACCTAAGGTTATGATCAACATGTGAGCTATTCTTGTTTTGACTATCTGTGATAGATTGATTCAAATAATCGGATAGGCTTGGTTTTTTGTTTTCTATTGGTTGTGGGACAGCCTCACTGACTGGGATGCCCCGATTTGCCGGTTTTCCGAACGCTTCTTGCAGTTCAAACAATTGGGCTTATAAATGTTAGGCGTACCGCACCCGTAACAAAATATTCTTCTCTCTTCTAAGCAATCTTCCCACTTATGGCCTTGAGTACAACAGTTCCAACAAGAGCTGCTACTTGAGGATGACCTTCCATTGTGTTTACTTCTTCTTCTACTTCCTCTACTGCATATACTCGGTGTGATCCTATATCTTTTCCTCGTGTATTTGAAAACTTGAGACGACTCGATTCTTTAAGAAAATTCTCTCTCTTTTGTACCAGATGACGTAAGTGACTGATTGACCGTATTTCCTCGAAAAGTAGTCGATCCTTCAGATCAGCTAGTAAATTGCCTTGTACAATTTCTACTAATTCGTCTTCTTCCAATCTTGTAGGCAATCGATCCATTAATTGACATATTGCTTCATAAAAACCTTCGAAAGTTTCTCCCGGTTTCTGTTTGCGAGCTCTTATTTGTTCTCTTATTTCATAATTGGACCGACTATCCTTATATTGATGGCGTATCGCTAAACAAAACTCTGACCAGGTAAGATGGTCAATTCCCTTATGGTATCGCCAATACCAATCTTTAGCTTTACCAATCAGAACAATGTGTATATTCCGACATAAAGCTTCAAAATCTCCACCTAAATGTTCTCGCGTCAACGTTTTCGCTCTATATAGAAATTCTTCCACAGGTAAGCCGTTAGAAGATCCATCAAAATGGATTCCCCACTTCTGAATCACCTCCGCAACTTTATTTGTGACGATTAATTGATAATGTGTTCTTCTGCTACTGCTCGGCGATCCGTTTAGTCGAATATGACTATTTTGTTGCGCGTTGCTACTTATTGAAGAAATAACCCTTTCTACTGTCTGCTGAATAAGAGATTCCATTTCCGCTCGATTTATTTCATTACGTAAAGGCTGATTAACGGGATGTCGTGTGTTCCTTCGACGACTTGGTCTACCTCTTTGACGAATTGGTCTGGGTATTGATTGCGGAACTTCTCCATGTTGCGTACTATTCCCTGCATCTAATGGCAATAGGTCGGCTTGACTTGTGTTGTGTATTTGTGCTTCAATAACGTTTACGTTTATGAGCTCTTCCGTTCTTCGGTCTTCATTTACACTACGTGCAAAGGATCTGGTGACTGGTCTAACTTTTTTTTCCTAGCTGATTTATTTTAATTATCTTTAAGTCCTTCTCCTGCACTTTAGTAAGACACGCAGGACATTCTTCCTTTTCTTTTAAATAATTTACTATACAAGCTTTGTGAAATGAATGCTTGCAATTAGTAATAACTATGATATGCGTTTGTGTTTGAATTTCGCTACAGACCAGACAAATATTTTCCCCAGAATTTGCGGGATTATTTACTTCCTCCGTACTATGGTGTAAAGCCATTTTTTTTTCTTAATTTTTCCCACAGAACAAGAAAATATAATATGTGAAATAGATTTTTTTTTCTAAAGCTTTCTATCATTTACATAAATGGAGTTTTAAGATTTTAACTATTGAATCTAGTTCGCTGATTTCGAAAGTGTTAAGAAATGTCTTCTGTCAACTATGCTCATCTTTGGACAAGTGTACGCTTAAGCATTACCTTGAGATTCCAAAAGATTGTGCAGGAATCCTTTCTGACATAATCTTCAACTAACAAATTCTTAATCAGGATAAGTGCAATTTAAATTTTTCCTTATCCGAAACAAAATTAAATTTTGACTTTAGTTTATACCGTTAACATTGGTCGATAGTAATCACATGCGCAATCACTCGAATTCCGAATGTGTATATAAATCAAATCGCGACTAATGCGTTTCTTACTTAAAAAAAATTAAATTCACTGTGAAGGCAAAACGAGCTAATTGTGATACGTCTAGGCTTTAAACCTGTGCGAATTAAAAAAATTCTCTACATATTTTTTCTTTCGGTTCTTGAGTTTATTAACTAATTATTTCTACCAACGTGTTGGTTGACAACCATCAGCTTCTGCTAACTAGCTCAAATTCCATACACTGTAAATATAAATTAATAAAAACTTCCCTTCGACGAGTCGCATTATCATGAGCCACTCAAGACCAAAGCCTTACATTTAATCTTTCGATTTATACCAAATATAAACGTTGACCTTGACCTGTGTGTCCCACGTGTTGGGCGCCAAAATTATGTATTGTAGCAGAGTAGTGTTGGCTTTCTGAATATCTAACACCGTGATGCTCCGATCTTACAGCGGATCGGGACCCTAATATGTAACCCTAGCTCTTCCGGGTGGGATGGGTTGTTGCTGCAGTTTCCGTGGCATCTCGCTACCTATAATTTATTATAGAGTCCCTAATGAAACGAAAAGAGAGAACTATATTCTCCAAAACAAACAAAGTTATTGATCTCGAATGGCTCGAGCAACAAGACAGAAACAAATACAGCAAAGTTAATCAACTAGCTATATAATTGTGAACTCCTCCAAACGTTTGACATCTTGCTTTAGTATGGCTGAGATATTAGCTGCCATTATTCATCTGTACCCTCCCGTCCATGGCCAATAACAAAAATACAAAAATTATGATATGTTAATGGACCCCAAATGCACATTCTATTTCATCATTTTATAAATTCATGTTGTGGGAACTTAAACTTCTATTCAAAATACATTTTTCTTATTTACTTATTCTTCAAAAACGATTTCATTTGCAAAGGGCATTTTTCTATTCCCCGAGATAAATTCTCCCGTTACTTTACTTAAATCTACGCTTCATTATTAACTATTGTATTACATGTTTTGTTGTTTTCCTTCTTTCTTGCTATATTTGTTACTGTAAACGAGCTTATTAAAAAAATTAATCGCGACACCGAA
This sequence comes from Drosophila paulistorum, assembly GCA_018152135.1. Classification (NCBI taxonomy): domain Eukaryota; kingdom Metazoa; phylum Arthropoda; class Insecta; order Diptera; family Drosophilidae; genus Drosophila; species Drosophila paulistorum. The sequence goes on along the minus strand of JAECXG010000194.1, from coordinate 77,657 downwards.
ATGAATGATAGCCCTTATATCTTTCAATAATTTTAATTTAATTTAATTCAAAAATTTCATGATCAATTTTTAAGTATGGTTTGTATGTGAGGCAAAGGCAAATAAAATTTAGAATGCATAAACCAAATAAAAGAAAACAATAATAGCGAGTGAGATGCATAACATAGGTATGTGTGGGCATCAAACCTTCTTTTTCTTTACTTTTCTTTTGCACTTTATTCTTAATCACCATATGTTATGAGCTCTCGCAGTAAAAAGGTAAAAGTGATAAAAAGAATACACTTACGGTTTTCGGAAAGTCCACCGATGAAGGCCTTCAGCAGCTGGATCGGATGTTGCTTTTTGATATTTCTATTTTTTTTTTTTTAATTATTTTGTTTCATATGTGTTATACGATTCCATGTTTTAAGTGCTTCATACCGTCATACAAACTCACAAAAAAATAAATCTACTGTAAGTGCGCAAAAAAAAAAAAAAGTATTTTTCTAATCGTTACTGAATTTACACGTTTACTTTCAATGCAAAATTTCCGTTTCTTCATCTATTAATATAATTATTCGCGTTTACACTCCGACAACCAAATCAATATTTTTTTTTCCAAATGACTTATACGAGCTTTTAGTAGCACCAATTAATATTATGGAAAATTTCCATAAAAACAAAATTCGATATAACCACTTGGTAATTGCTCTCTTTTAAACATGAATTTTCGCCTTGTGACAGCTAACATCTCACTGGTCGAGCTATGACGTCACTGCTGACTGATGTTTAACCCCAGTGATTAAATTTTTTCCTTCCGCAGAGTTTGATTAAACGATCGTCTTGGCCTTATGGTGATGGGGATACGCCTATGATAGGTTATGTCAAATCGTACTTAAATTTTTCCTAGATAAATTAATCTGATTTTAGTCGAATATCAAAACCTTTTTTTTTTCTATAGTGGACATACCTTATGAATGAATTAAATGTTGACTGATTTGGCCTTGTGACCGAGGCTGTACAACATATAGTTTAGGTTAACCCACGAGGTCTTTAGGTTAGGCTTACGCCTTATATGCCTCTGGGTCGAGATTGGTATCCAAAAATCGTAATTTTTTCCAAACGCTTTTTCCTTGTTCTTTTTGTTTGTTTATTTAAACCGAGTGATTTGACGTTTTTGGTGATTTTCACCATTAAAATTTAAACGCTTCACTTTATTCGAAAGCAATTTATTCTAAATTTTCGTTAAGCCAGAATAATGAAAGAGGTGGAAGTGTGGGTGGCAGGTTCTTATATACCCTTTCGCTCCTATTCTCAAAGCCTTCCCTTTATGAAGTTAGCTGCGGTTACGCTGCAAAGCTTCTACAGAGATGCATTATCACTATAAACGGTTATGAATTCGCCGCATATTTTTGATCGCACTCGATAGTTGGCGATAAACTCAAATGTGCGTCGGATAATTAGAATTTAAATTACACGCAACCATTACAGGCTATCATCGGAGGCAGTGTCTCCAAACTCATCTGGTACGTCGCGGCTCGAGTCTGTATTTGCTCTATGAAATAGATAGTATCTGTGGATCGCTAAATGCAATTCCCCACTTAAATGGCCCCTTGTGCTTTACTCTTCTGTCTCTTTCACTCTGCTGCTACTTTAGGGGAGAGTGGTGGATTTCTAGGTTACCTATACCCAGGTCCCGTTCAACTCGATGTGCGGTATGTTATAGTCTCACTAATGACTCTATGAGAGAGGCATCTTGACTCCCTCTATCTACTTCTGGTAACTTTTGCTCTTTTTCTTCTCTCTTGTTAAAAAAAATTTTTTTTTTTTTAATAAAACTAATTTTGAAACCCTGCCAGAGACTCTGCCGATTTTCTCACCTAGCATGGCATGACTTTGTTGCTCTCATTTCACTATAATCATAATAAAGGAAAAGAAAACATACGAGTCTGCACAAAAAACCCATGGTTTTCTTTTGCTCATGTGTGTGCCTAACCTAGGTGATATACCCATGCATACCCTTCCATATGTATACCGATACGAATGTGTCCAATGTCTATGAATCACCTCTTCACGCATATGTATCACGAGCGAACAGAAATTTTTCTGCCTTGAAGAAAATGTGTGACGTGAGCGTCACACGCTCACATTTCCAGGGTAATCTCAACAATTCGTATCGTGAGCGCACACAAACACGAGAGTCAGCGGCTCTCATACACACTCACACGATCGGATGCGGTATCACACGTTTTCATACCCTTGCAAAAAGGGAATATTAATTTTGATCAAAAGTGTGCAACGCATAAAATGAAGCATCTCAGACCATATAAAGTATATATTCTTGATCAGCACGACGAGACGAGTTTAAATAGCCATGTCCGTCCGTCCGTCCGTCTGGATCAACGCGAACTCCTCCGAGACCGTAAGAGCTACAATGCTGAAATTTTGCACGTATCATATAGCTCCCATACGAACGTAAAAGTCACGAACAGTGACTTTTCTCAATAACTTCGTTATTTTATCAGCAATTGTCATAAAAGTTGATATTGGTCAGTTTTGTGTTCTTATTAATAATTGTGCCAAATTTGATCAAGATCGGCTGACTATTTCATATAGCTCCCATACAAACGGCAAAGTCACCTCCCATAGGATCGATCCGTCGACAACAGTGACTTTTGATCGATGAACGATCGGTGGAAAACAGTGACATTCATCAGAAAGTTTGTTATATCCAATGCTAAGATTGAAGGCCGTTCTTTCGCAAACATTACCCTTTTTAGAGAAAACAGTTAGTTTAGATAAAAGAGTTACTAAAAAACTGGCCCTCTGGTTTTTTGCCATTATAAAAAAAAAATACAATAACACGAAACCCAACGCGCGACTGTACTTGCAAATCAGTGTGAATGAGGGAATGACAAAAAAACGGTTGAATCAAAGCTGTGTGTAAGAGTGAGAGAGAGAGGGCAAGAGAATGCTCGTAGCTCACACACGCCCCGAATCAAACGGTGAAATGTCTATTTTCGGTCGAAAAAAACGGTTGAATCAAAGCTGTGTGTAAGAGTGAGAGAGAGGGCAAGAGAATGCTCGTAGCTCACACACACAACTTGAGCAGAACTAATAAGATTATGGCGGATTGCGTAAAGTGTTAATGTGGTAGTATGTGTTATTGTATTTTAGTTTCAATTAAGTTAACAACTTGAGCGCAAACTTGCGCAAATTCATAATAACATAATAACAACTCGATATCCGACGAGGCGATTTGGTGGAAGTGTGGCTCGGAAAAAGACGAAGTGCTAGCGCCACTTTTGAAAAATAAATAAACAATGTTTGTCTAAAAGCTCGGAAGTTGAAATTAAAAAGAAAATACAAAATTTTCGCTTCCCATGTCAAAAAGCTGCTAGCCAAAAGTAACAGACATGTTGAACGCTTTAAAATGGAAAATGCAAGCTGGCTGGCAACTGAAATATCATTTTTCACAAAAGAAAATAATTGCATAAAAAAGACTGGACGTCCTATTGCAGCTTATGAAGAAGGAGGATCTAGATTGAAAAGAAAATTGGCTTCAAAGCTTTCTAAAGAAAATTCAAAAGAAAGCCTAATGCATGCTGCCGCTGTGTCAGCAGAGAAGTCGGGAGATAAGGAAACATCAAAAATATTAAGAGGAAAATTAAAACCAAAAGGTTTTACATCTGAAGATCTTTCACCAGTATTGCTCTCAGCAGATGAGGCATTATCTTTTATTATTGAGAATTCCTTCTCTAAGCAACAATATATTATCATTAGAACAATGGGAATAAAAAAGAATTGTACCATTTATCCAAGCTATGAAAAGGTAAAAGAAGCTGAAAAAAAGAGCAGGCCTCCTAAAGTAAATGTATCGGAAACTGTTGCTGAAGTGCCGCTGCAGAAGTTATTAGATCATACTGCTTTAAGAATAATTTTACATCAGAAGCCAGTCTTTGAGCAATTTACTAATGTATCTAAAATAAGGCTATCCGTAAGCTATGGCTTTGATGGTTCAACCAGACAAAGTGTATATAAGCAACGATTTAATGAACAGGAACCTAAAAGCCACGACCAGTCTTTGTTTGTCACGACAATAATCCCTCTTCAAATGATTAATCAAATTAGACGAATTATCTGGAGAAACCCTAAGCCACAGTCCATTAAGTATTGCAGTATTGCAGTATTGCAAAGATCGAATTCATTAAGGAAAGTCGGGAGCATATTTTATATTCGAAAAGTCTCATAAATATGCAAATAAAAAACTTGAAATCATTTTTATACGAGAAAGGACAAATTAATGTAGAAATTGCTTACGACTTACACATGACTCTTACAGATGGCAAAGTTTTGAATATATTAACCGGAACAAAATCAACCCAATCGTGTCCTATTTGCGGTGCTAGTCCGAAAGATTTCTTGAATGTTAGCGATATTAACAGCGAAGTTTTTAAGCCGAAACCAAATACTTTGCAGTTCGGAGTTAGTCCTCTACACGCATGGATTCGCTTATTAGAGTTCGTATTGAACATTTCATACAGAATTGGTGTTCAGAAATGGCGAGTCTGCAATACTTTAGACAAAAACGCAATGTTCATACGGAAAAAGCAAATAAAGGAGAAGCTCTGGACAGATATGGGACTACATGTGAACAAGCCAAGCCCGAACGGTTCTGGAAAATCCAATGATGGCAACACGGCGCGAAGAGCATTTGCATATGTTTCACTATTTGCCGCAATATTAGATGTAGATAAAAAACTATTGAAGAATTTTCAAACAATATTAATTGTTCTTTCATGCGAGTTTGAAATTGATGTAATGAAATTTAAGAAACTTTGTCAGGAAACTCTTCAATTGTTTTTAACAAAATATCCGTGGTATCCAACGAGCGCTACTGTTCACAAGATTTTAGAACACGGTGCAGATATTATACAATCTTCTGTGCTTCCTATCGGTTGCTTGGGAGAAAACGCTTCTGAGGCACGTAATAAATATTACAAGCGTGATAGACTATTTCACGCCTGAAAAAACAGCCGCAAAAATAATCTAACAGATTTGTTTCACAGAGCTTTGGATTCATCTGACCCTTTAATATCGGGTATCTCTTCACAAAGAAAAAACAAGGCACAATTTCTACAAAAAGAGGTTATTGCGCTCTTGATGTTGCCCTCAATAAAAAAAACAGTTGTTGTTGAATCCGACTTTGAATTTAAAGAAATATTTGATTTTGAATTGGATCTTGAATAGTAAATAAAAATTTATCAGTATATCCCATTTGTTTTACATTGTGCATGTGGGCGGTTAGTGTGGGCGTGGTCAAAATTCCAAAACAAGAAAATCCAAAATTATAAAAAAAAACCAGAGGGCCGGGGCTAACTTCGACCGCGTCAAAGTTTGTATACCCTTGCAAGTTTTTTAGTAACTCTTTTATCTAAACTGACTGTTTTATCTAAAATGGGTAATGTTTGCGAAAGAACGGCCTTCAATCTTAGCATAGGATATAACGAACTTTCTGATGAAAGTCACTGTTTTCCACCGATCGCTCCTATGGGATCACCGATCTTGATCAAATTTAGCACAATTATTAATAAGAACACAAAACTGACCAATACCATTTTTTATGACAATTGCTGATAAAATAACGAAGTTATTGAGAAAAGTCACTGTTCGTGACTTTGCCGTTTGTATGGGAGCTATATGATATAATGGTCCGTTCCGGCTGAATCCGAGATATACAACGCCTGCAGTATATACAAGCCTACGTGCAAATTACAGCTCTGTAGCTCTTACGGTCTCGGAGGAGTTCGCGTTGATCCAGACGGACGGACGGACGGACGGACGGACGGACATGGCTATTTGAACTCGTCTCGTCGTGCTGATCAAGAATATATATACTTTATATGGTCTGAGACGCTTCGTTCTATGCGTTGCACACTTCTGACCAAAATTAATATAACATTTTTGCAAGGGTATAAAAATCTTAACATAATTGCAAAATTTTAAGTCCATATCTCTACTTTTGGAGTTTATGCCGGTAAATCGGCATTTGCGCCCAATGTGCATAGGAACTTTTTTAAAATTTTTGTTTAGTTCATCTATTATTGGCCTGATTTTGAATAGCCGATTGTGACAAGAGTGTGACAAAGGCAGGGCATTACCATTGTTGTTAAAGTGAATGTGACGCCTAATCCTCTCAAATGTTTTTTGCGACATAATATTCTGTCGCATAATATTTCAGTCGGCTCCACCCAAATAGTTAAGTGGCCAAGGAAAAGGCAAGGGTAGACATAAATTTGGTGACAAATAAAGAAATAATGCCGAAAATGTTAAACGATAATAGTATAGAGTTTATTGATAATTAACTAATTCTAAACATCTTTTGTAATTTGGGTCCCTACCGTACTTAGCAAAACAAGGGTAACTTTGGACTTGGGCTCACCTGCTAATATTTCACGCGTTGATTTCTCTAGGGCACTATGTTTTTTTGTTACTCCTGCTATTGGTTTCACTTGTCAACTTTTCACTTTCGTGGTTACTGGCGAAGTGCTTTTTTCCTAATTCTAGCTCTCTGTTCAAACCTACCCTTGCTCTGCCTACTTATGTCCTAGTGTCCGGTGAAAGCATACGATGCGTCTTGTGCTTTGGCACGCGTCACGATCGCCGTCTCTCTCTTTCACTTTCGATTTTCTCATGGTCTCCTTAGCGTCGGCATGCAGCGCAGCGTCAGCAGTCGGGAGGTTGCTCTCTCTCCGCGACGCGTCGACGCTGCAGCCACATCAAGACGGTAGCTAGAAAGAGAGGGAGGCGTCGATCGTAAGCATTGACTATCAGAAAAAAGAACTACAGTTAGTTTTGATGTAATATTTAATGTGCCCTCCATGGCCGTATCAAATAAAAAGAAATAAAGAAAAGGGGCCCTACATGGGCCAAACTACAGAGGTAATGTGACTCGTCACAAGCTAATCTCAAACTGCAACTCGACAAATGCGAATTCATGAAAAAAGAAACAGAGTTTCTTGGTCATATAATTACAACAGAAGGTATAAAACCTAACCCAAATAAAATCAAAGCAATTCAAAATTTTCCGATCCCCAAAACCCCAAAAGAAATTAAATCATTCTTAGGATTATGCGGATTCTTCCGAAAATTCATACCAAACATTGCACATATTGCAAAACCTTTAACTCTTGGATTAAAGAAAGGAGCTAAAATTAACAAAAACGACCCACATTATATTTCATCCTGTGAAAAATAAAATATCTTCTTATGAACGACCCCATACTTGCATACCCCGATTTCAAAAAACCATTCTTTCTAACCACAGATGCTAGCAATATAGCTTTATTTGCGTTCATCTCACAGGACCATAGACCTATTTCTTACGCAAGCAGAACGTTGAACGAACATGAGATCAATTATTCAGCTATAGAAAAAGAATTACTAGCGATAGTTTGGGCAACAAAGTATTTCAGACCATACCTATTCGGTAAAAAGTTCGAAATTCTAAGCGACCATAAGCCTTCAGTATGGCTCAGCAATATAAAAGAACCAAACATGAAACTTTACCGATGGAGAATAAATCTAAATGAGTTTGATTATAAAATTAAATATTTACCCGACAAAGAAAATTACGTACCAGATGCCCTTTCCAGAATTAAAATAGATGAAAACTTTTTACGATCAACAAACAGCACCGTAGCTACAATACAAAGTGCTCATGAGGATAATGGAAATTACATTCCAATAGTATAAAACCCCATTAATTAAATAATAGTAGAAAAGCCCATTAATTGAATAATTAATGGGCTTTTCTACTATCATTTAGAATGTTAGAATAACAGGCAAATAGAATTCATTAGAGGTTCAGAAGACAAAACAGAAACATCAACCTATTTTTATAAATCAAACATAAAAATAACATACAAAGAAATGACCAATGCTTACGCAAGGGATATAATTAAAAGATATCTTTGCGGTAAGAAAACTGTACTATATTTTCATAATGAACAAAATTATCCCATATTTCAACAAGCCTTTATTGAAATAATACGATCAAACGCAAATACAAAAACCTCGAAATGAAGCATTAAGTTAGAGGACATTCAAACGTTTGCACAATTCAAAGAAATAATTCTAAATTAACATAAATTAATCGAAAAAACGATTAATTTAGAAAAATATTATTTCCCCGATTTTCAAAACCTGATTCGAAACATTATTAACGAATGCTCAGTATGCAATACCGCAAAGACAGAAAATAGAAATACAAAACTAACTTTTGAAATAAAACCAGAAACTTTTAATGTCAGAGAAAAACATGATCGACAATTTAAAATTCCTTTCATGCATTGACATTTACTCCAAATTTGCAACACTTGTACAAGTAAAATCTAGAGATTGGTTGGAAGCCAAGAGAGCAAATTTGAAAGTATTCACTGAAATGGGCAAAAGAAATAAAATCAGACAAAGATTCAGCATTTCTGTGTATAGCACTTAAAAATTGGCTACAAGATGAAAATGTAAAGTTAGAAATTACAACAAGTAAAAACGTCATTTCAGACGTAGAAAGATTCCATAAAACAGTAAATGAAAAACTCAGAATTATAAATAGTGAAAACGACATTGAAGATAAATTACTTAAATTTGAAAAAATGCTCTACATATACAACCATAATACGAGACATAAAACAACTAACCGAACACCACCCGACTATAATACCCAAACGAATAATATATGTACATAAAATAAACAATTTAAATAAAGATAGACACGACTTTGAAATCGATACTAGATTTAAACAAGCACCATTAGTAAAGTCAAAACCAACAAATTCATTCAAAAAGACAGGAGAAAAAAATCAGTTAGATAAGAAACATTTTGGAGAAAGAAATAGAGGACAAAAGGTCACACACTACAAATCATAATTCAAAAAGAAAATGAAAGTTAATAAAAGCAAATATGACAATTGATACATTACAGGTCAACAACTCAAGATGACTTTTTTGTGCATCATGATATTCTTAACATTCAAATCAATATGCAGTCAATCCAATGCCATAAACCCAGTAAAAGCACCGAACGGTTACTTAATACTTAAAACAGGAACCATGGACTTTGAATATAATTATTTAAAAGTAAATTTAACGTTAATGGACATTTCATATTCTTGTAATAATAAAACAGAATGCGTGTGGTTGGTTGTGCAGTTAATTCGCGACTGACTTTTCTTTGTCTCTCATCGAGTCATTGTTCTCTTTAACGCATCTCGTGAGTGCGCATACAAAGTTACATATATATATTCATATGTGTGTGATCATGCATGCATTGAGTTGAGAGAGAATTATTTCAACACCCTTCCTCAATGCAAGTATGTCCACAAATTTATCTTATACTTAAGAAATTCGTAAACTCTACATGCTTCTTCTTCACAAGATTCTTGGTTAGGATATCAGCTATCATTTCATAAGTAGACTTATACTTTAAAATAATCTGACCATCATTAACTACTTGTCTAACAAAATGATATCTAATGTCCACATGCTTCGTCCTTGAGTGGTGTACCGGGTTCTTAGCCAATTGCTGCGCGCTGAGGTTATCGCCATACAAAACGGCAGATGTATCTTCTTCTCCGCAACCAATCTCGATAATTAATCGCCAGCTGGAAAATATACATATCCAGTATAAGACTTCCGATCAATCTTATCGCCTCCCCAATCTGCGTCCACGAAACCAGTAAATGCCGCATCCACTGCTTGTAATTAATCTTGAAGCCAACTGTCGAAGCCAGATATCGTAAAACATGCTTTATGGCTGCAATGTGTTCATTATGGGGGTCCTTGTTACGTTGAGCCAATTTCGATACTGAGTGGAGTATATCTGGTCTAGTGTCAACGCAAGCCACATTAGCTCGCCTATCATTGACTGATAAAGAGTTGCATCAACCCTTTTACACTCCATTTTATCGCAGGCTTCCTGATACCCTGCTTCTAACGGTATTGCAGCTGGTCTGCACTGAGCATAGCCATATCGTTCCAGTAGATCCTTGATGTACTGTGAATGACCCAATGATATTTCGCCAAGTTCGCCATTACGGTGAACCTCCATGCCAAGGAACAAACGCACAGGCCCTTTTCAACACATTCAAACGCTGCCATAATAGATGACTTAATCCTGTCAAGATCCGATTTCTCCTGTCCTATAAGAAGATCGTCTACGTAGACAAGGATTAGTGATAGATTACCTATTTCTTGCTGTTTGTATGGACATGGTTCATTGACGCAAGGTATAAAACCATTAGCTCGCAAAACACTATCGAGTTTGGAGTTCCACTCCCGTCTAGACTGTTTGAGTGAACATCCTTTTGCTACTAGTCTTGCCTTAAAATCTTGACTTCTCCCTTTGCATCACGCTTTACACTGTAGACCCACTTGCAGCCAATGGGTTTATACCCTTCCGATAGCGTACTAAGCTGCCATGTGTGATTTGACATCAAGGAGTCATACTCCTTTTGCATAGCCTCACGCCAATGCGAAGCAAACGGACTACTAAGCGCTTAAAATGTTGAACTGCTTTTTTGCCAGGCCTTCCAGTTCGAATCAGCTTCGGCCTGCCGGGTGCAACACGTTGTTCAACCGCAAGTTCTGCCACTTCTTGTTCAACCGCCATGTCGAAATCTTCGCTACTGCTGCTTTTTTCCCTGACCTCTGCATCAGACTCGTCTGTACTGCTTAACTGATCTGCTGCATCAAAAGATCCTGAATCCTGATCATCCATATATGGAAAATCAAACTTGACGATATCACCATTCGAATCGCCATTGCCGAAACCCTCGTCGAACAAAACATCTCGCCTGGTTTCGGCGTCAAACAACCGATACCCTTTCGCATTTCGAGAATAACCAACCATTCGGTATTCTTTACCCTTTGGACCAAACTTGCCCTTATGATGTCCTTTGTTCAGTGCTTCTTCAATAGACCCAAAAACTTTTAAGTAACTTATTGATGGTTTTTTACCATTCCATGCTTCCATTGGAGTCATGTTAACCAAGGCTCGAGTTGGTGACCTATTCCGCAGATAAGCAGCTGTATAAACTGCCTCAGCCCAAAGAGATTGATGTAGACCAGACTGGATGAGCAAGCATCTTGACATCTCCTCAAAAGTTCTGTTAACTCACTGCTACATCGTTCTGCTGCGGCGTGTATGGTATCGTGAGCTGCCGTAATATTCCATTGCCCTTGAGAAACTCGTCAAACGATTTATTGACGTCCAAATTCAACGATGCTTCCATGTTCAACTGCTTTGCTCACCGACACGAAATTACCTCTCATTTTGGGTACATACAACACATTCTTTAATGTAAGTATACGTAAATTTGCATTCAGCTTTACCTCGCCCTTTCCTTCAGCCTGAATAAAGTTATTAACAGCCAGAACAATTTTTTCCGAAGGTTTCTCAAATTTTGAAAACAAATCTCTGTCGCAACACATGTGGCTGGTGCCAATGCCTTTAGATCCAGCGTCGTCCATTCGGTGTTCTCCCCCGTAGTTGGCCTTGCCAATACGCCTGACGAAACATTCCACAAATCCGCATGTACCAGCACACTTTTCATCTGGATGCACCACGAGTCATAATTACCCTCCTCGAGTTTATCAAACTGATATAACGCCGACATTATACTCGAATATACCGTCTAGAACACAGCGCGAAAACTAATTTCTTCCAGAAATTATCACAGCAAACACATAGGCACGTTGCCTGGGTCCATAACCTATTGTAATAATAAAACAGAATGCGTGTGGTTGGTTGTGCAGTTTATTCGCGACTGACTTCTATTTGTCTCTCATCGAGTCATTGTTCTCTTTAATGCATCTCGTGAGAGAGCATACAAAGTTAGATATATATATTCATATGTATGTGATCATGCATGCATTGAGTTGAGAGAGAATTATTTCAACACATATAACAATCTAGTGCAACAAGCACAGGAATTTAAAGATATAATCCAAATACAATACCTAACAGAAAAACTAAGTTGGGAAATTAATGAAATACAAATTGTAAAACGTAACAAACGAGGACTAATTAACGGAATTGGTTCAATAAAACAAATATCTTTTTGGTACTCTTGATCAAGACGATAAGGACGAATTACAGGAAAAAATAAACAATCTTCAAAGCAATAGCGTACAAGCAAACGAACTAAATTACTTAATAGACATTATAAATAAAGGTTTAGAAATAATAAACAACCTCAAGGAAGAAAAGGAAAACTCAATAAAACTAGAAGTTCTAATCTTTAATTTTGAGCATTTCACAGAATGCATGCAGCTCACTAGACTAGGAATTTTCAATCCAAAACTTTCAAAGCATAATCGCTTAAATCATGTTAGTTCGGAAAAACTATTGAATACAATAACATCTACCTGGCTTAAACCAAATTCAAACGAGATATTTATCATTTCAAACATTCCTCAAGAAAAATAAAAACCCCTATCTTTGAGATACTTCCTTATCCAGATGAAAATAAAAATATTTTTACAGAAAATTCATACGATAAATACTATTTTAACAATAACACTTTGTTTAATAAAAATACAAAACAAGTAGAAACTAATGAATGTATAATAGGCATTTTAAACCAAATCCCAACTACTTGTAAATACATACTTAATCTGTAAGTTTAAGGCAATGCCACAAGAATTAATAATTAAGCATTTTAGATCAAATAACATTCATGGTCCCACAGAAATCAAAACCCCAATTGTTGGAAAAATTGAGTCCCAAATTATAAACAAAATTGAAAAAATTGAGAAAAACCCCTCGCTATATCCCTCTGTATCCGCCTGAGCACAGGCTATTTTTTTTAGGATGGGGGAGTCATAAATCGAACTTCAATACACAACACCTTATAAACTTGTCGCCCCCTAAAATCAAACTTTAAAATATAAATAACAATTGTCCCCCTCAAAATCAAAGCGTGTGAACGCTAACTCATAATTAAAGCACAAGCAATAAAATCCATTTTATTCATAAACAATTGAACACTTGCAATAATAACTGTCCCTCTAAAAATCAAAAGCGTGAGAACGCTAATTCAGCATTAAAATTCGGGCCAATAAAATCACATCAATATCGATCACGCCACTGAAGGGCTCACAAATTTAGCCTATATATATAACTATAAGACATTTTTGTACTTTAGTTTTAAGTATTCATCCAACGAATAAAGGCCCCGCTTTCTTTTGAGTTCGATAGATCCAATTTTTCTTTTTTTCACTTATAAAGGAAATGGATTTAAAATTGGCGCAGTCGGTAGGATAAACCGAAATTTATTTAGTGCGTGCAAAATCTGTGTACAAGCGACCCTTACGGATATCGAATCTAAGGTTGCCTAATAAACCAGACCTTTTGTGTATCATTAAATAAGTAAACGTGCGAAATTCATGTCAAGCCACCGTTACAGATATCAAATTTAAGGTTGGCCCGTGATCGAGACTTTTTGTGCTAAAAATTAAAATAATAAGCAATTAAGGCCCAAAGCCCCCGAAATTTTTTTTTTTTTCGTTTTATCCGCAAAAGAACCTTTCGTGCAGTCAAAAGCGCGACATCGAATCCTGGAGTTTAAATACAGTGTTGGAAGAAATAATAAAAACAACGACCTTCTTTGATTTAGAACCCTTTGTTTTTCAACGTTGGACAAATTATCCAAGATGTGCCTAGAAGAAACACACCTGAACCAGGCACTCACCATGCTTAGACAGTTGCCCAATTTCGATGGTGACGCTTCGACCTTGAGCACGTTTATACGGAGAGTTGATTATATTTTACAACTCTACCCGACGAGGGACGTCCGCCTACACAGTTTGATGTACGGCACTATAGAGATGGAGCTCACTGGAGAAGCACAGCGGACATCACAACTATCGCAAGCCAACAATTGGAGCGAGTTGCGGGCTGCCCTCATCAGGGCATATAAGGTGCAAATGCCTTATGAAGAACGACGGCTATATCACACTTTTTTTGGAGGAAACCTTCGTAAGTTTATTGAAGATTTAGATCATAAGTCATTCATTATAGTAAATAAGTTAGCATTAGAAGGCAACGCGGCCAACACCGTATTATACACAAATGCCATGAATAACACAATCAAAGATGTTATTATCAAAAGATTACCAGACAAACTTTACATGACATTAGCAAAATTTGATATTTCTACAGTGTCTAATTTAAAGCAAGTAGCTCAGAGAGAAGGCCAATATGAAAATAGTTCCACCGAGAAACCCAAAACTAATAATCAGAGTACTTCAGGAAACTCAAACTACAGATCAAACCAAAATAATTCAGGGCAAACCTATTATAGGCAAATCAACCAATACAATAATTCAAATCCTACTCCCCAAAATAATCAACAGCTTTGAGAAGAATTTCAACAAAATCCTAATCAGGGCAGACAGGGAAATCCATTTAATTATCAGATTCAGAATCAACCCCAGAATCAAAATCCCGTGGTAAATCAACCTACTAAAAGGCAAAGAGAAAGTACCAGTGGTCAGAATAGAATGGACTGGTCCGAAAATTTTCATCAATCAGCCTCGGATCAGACAGTTCAAACAGAACCAATGAACCAAACAGATCAACCGAGTACGTCCAATCAAACCCCTATATCCAACTGAAAATCAATAACATCCCCTTAAAGTGCGTTATAGATACAGGCTCTTCAATAAATATTATCAACAAAAATTATTTCAATTTTCCAGAAACCTCAGAAAATTTGAATGTCCAAACAATAAAAGGAATAATAGAGCTTAATAAAAGCGTATCTTTTGCACCAAGCAAACTCTGCCCCAACAATCAAAAATTTTATTGCCATAAATTTTCATCAACATACGACATACTATTAGGTAGAAAATATCTCAAACCATGTCAAACCGTTATAAACTATGAAGAAAATAGTGTGACATTATCAAATCATAAATTTTATTTCAAATTCACCAATAAAGAAGAAGAAAACGAAAAATCAGTACCTTATCCTCCCCTAGAGTTCAAATATGAAGCGTTCACAGAAGAAATAAATAACAGTATCGAGGAAAAAACGAATTTAGAATCGATCACTTAAATTCAGAAGAAGTAGAAAAGTTAAAGAAAATATTGCATGAATGTGGGACTGGGTTCCGATTCCGTAGAAATAAGTAGTCCCATTTATATTTATATTTAATTATATGGTAATTGGTTTTATTTTAGATTATAATTAGGTTTTAGTAACTATAAAAATGGTTGATTTGAATGTTAATTGTTTCGTCTTTAGGTTTTTAATGAGAGCGTCGTTTCTCATTCGTCTTTACACGTCTTTCGTCTTTAATACGTCTTTACTTCTTTTATACGCGTCTTTCGTCTTTTTTACTTCTTTACTTCTTTAATACATGTCTTCTCGTCGTTATCTCGTCTTAAAAAGTTCTTCTTCCTCGTCGTCTCGTAGCAGCCTTGCCACATCGTCGTTTTGTGGGTCGCTTGCCACCTTGTCTCATATAGATCGCTTGCCACCTCGTCTCATATGGATCGCTTGCCACACCGTCGTTAAACAGCTGTTTTGAGGTGGTCTGGCCATTCGGCGTTACCAACCCAACCCCACATGAATTTAGCGATATCCAGTATAGGAAAGGCGAAAATTTGACCTTTACTAGTACAATAAAGCATAACATCAGGACCAAACACGAGGACCCAATATACAAACAGCCATACAAATACCCACAAATCTTTGACGAAGAAGTCAATAAACAAATTAATGAAATGATAGAACAGGGAATCATACGAAAATCGAAATCGCCCTATTGTTCTCCAATCTGTACCCAAAAAAGAGGACGCATTCAAGGAACAGGAAAGTTCCGTTTAGTAATCGACTATCGTAGTCTAAATGAGATTACTGTCGATGACAAGTTCCCAATACCGGTAATGGATGAAATATTAGACAAACTTGGAAAATGTCAATATTTCACAACCATTGACCTCGCCAAAGGATTCCATCAAATCCAAATGTATCCCAAATCAATCGAAAAAACCGCATTTTCCACTAAACATGGTCATTTGGGCTAAAAAATGCACCAGCCACGTTCCAAAGGTGTATAAATAATTTACTAGAAGATCTAATCTATAAAGATTGTTTAGTCTACTTAGACAATATAATTGTTTATTCCACCTCATTGGAAGAACATTTGGCATCACTAAAAAGAGTCTTTGCAAAATTGCGCAACGCTAATCTAAAACTACAATTAGATAAATGCGAATTCTTGAAAAAGGAAACAGAACAGGCATCAAACCAAACCCAGATAAAGTCAACGCAATTCAAAAATTTCCGATTCCTAAAACCCCAAAAGAAATAAAATCATTCCTAGGATTATGCGGATTCTTTCAGAGATTCATACCAAACTTTGCTCATATTGCAAAACATTTAACTCTTGGGTTAAAGAAAGCAGCTAAAATAAACATAAACGACCCACATTATATTTCATCCTTTGAAAAATTAAAATGTCTCCTAATGAACGATCCCATACTTGCATATCCCGATTTCAAAAAACCATTTTTTCTAACCACAAACGCTAGGAATATAGCTCTAGGTGCGTTCATCTGACAGGACCGTAGACCTATTTCTTATGCTAGTAGAACACTCAATGAACATGAACTTTATTATTCAGCCATAGAAAAGGAACGACTATCTATCGTCCAAATATTTTGGACCATACCTCTTCGGCAGACATTTTGAAATCCTAAGTGATCATAAACACCTTGTATGGTTGGAAAATATCAAAGAACCTAACATGAAATTACAGAGATGGAAGATAAAATTGAACAAATCGATTATAAAATAAAATACTTACCAGGAAAAGAATAAAAACTAGATACAAATTTTTTAGGTGAAGAAACAAGTAGTTCTAGAGCCACAGTACATAGTGCTCAAGAAGATAATGAAAACCTAATAGCCATTTCAGAAAAAGCTCTAAATTTCTACCGTCAAATAGAATTCACTAAATGCAACGAAAATAAAATCAACGTTACTCACTATTTTCACAAAACTAAGATAGAAATATCATATGTAGAAATGACCAATCAGTTTGCTAAAGAAATTATCAAAAAATATTTATGCTCAAAAAATAATGCACTTTACATTGAAAACGACTTAGATTTTCAAACACTCCAAGAAGCTTATCTTCAAAAAATTAGTCCGGACAGCCAAAAAAAAACTTTAAGAACCACTTACAAATTAAAAGACATTCCCACTTATGCCGAATTCAAAGAAATTATACTAAAGAACCATAAATCACTACTTCATCCAGGTATCACTAAAACTCAAAACTGGTTTAAAGAGAAATACTATTATCCATCATTAATGAATGCCATATATGCATTACTAAATACTAAATACTAAATTAAGCTTTGAAACCACCCCAGAGATATTTAACACTAGAGAAAAATACGTGATGGATTTCTATTTAATCGACAACTAACAATTTTTATCTTGCATAGATAGTTGAAGCTAAAAGTCGAGATTGGCTTGAAACGGGCAATCATAAAAGTCTTTAACGATATGGGTAAACCCTTAGAAATCAAAGTAGATAAGGACTTAGCTCTTATATGTATCGCACTTCAAAATTGGCTACAATAAGAAAACGTTAATATAAGTATAACATCGAGCAAAAATGGCATTTCAGATGTGGAAAGATTCCACAGAACCGTAAACGAAAAACTAAGAATTATTAATACAGAATCTAGCATAGAAGACAAACAAACTAAATTTGAAACTATCCTTTACACATATAACCATAAGACTAAATATCTAACGACAAACAGAACACCAGCGGATATCTTTATTTACGCAGGCACACCTCTTTATAATACGCAAACTAATAAAGTGAAACAAATTGATAAACTAAATGAAATTAGGCACGATTTTGAAATAAATACAAAATATAAACAAGCCCCCTTAGTTAGATCAAAAACGACAACGCCCTTTAAGAAAACAGGAGAAGTTACCCAAGTTGACGACAAACATTATATTGAAACAAACCGAGGTGGACAAAACACACTACAAATCAAAATTTAAAAAGAAAAAGAAAACTCATCAAAGTAAATAAACTAATTCATTTCAGAAATCCCAACATTACTATTTTTCTCTTATCAATGGTACACTCAACGTATAATCAAAGTATTGAAATTAATCCCATAAAGGCACCTAATGGATATCTTGTATTCAAAACAGGAACCATGGATTTACCCTCAGATTTCGAATATCATTACCAAACTGTAAATTTAACCAACTTACAAAACACCTACAACAACCTGATAGAGCAGTCAGACCCATATAAGAACAAGGTCCACATTCACTATTTAGTTGAAAAATTAAATCGCGAAATGAACGGCATAAAAATAATACAGAGAAATAAGCGAGGACTTATTAACATAATAGGTAGAGCACATACATATCTTTTCGGCACTTTAGATCAAAATGATAAAGAAGAGCAAATAGCGCCCAAAATAATGAACTTAATCATATTATCGAAGCAGTCAACAAAAATATAGAACTCCTGGATAACCTTACTCTTAAACAAGATGCGGACAAAAATTAAATCTACTAATGTTCAACTTAGGGCATTTTACAGAATACATAGAAAACATAGAACTAGGAATGCAGTTGACAAGATTAGGAATATTTAATCCAAAACTTTTAAATCATCAAGAAATTTTTAACATAAATACAGAAAAACTTTTAAACATAAAAACATCTACTAGGTTAAAATCAGACACGAATGAAATATTCATAATTTCACATATACCTAGAAAAATATCTAAAACATCACTATTTAAAATTAAAGCCTATCCAGACAAAAATAATAACACCTTGACAGAAAATATTCAAGAAACTTACTATATTCAAGACAATCAAATTTATCCAAAATCAACCAAAAAACAAGAAATGAATGAATGTATAATTGGTATTATTACACAAAAACCAGCAGAATGCAAGAAGGAAATAATATAATAAAAGTATACGACTGTATTATGCAGTTAAATGAAATATCAATAGTAAACACATTACAGGATTATACACAAAATATTAACGTAACCAACAGTGTAACGAAACTATAACCAATCTCTTATATCCACACTAAACAAATCATTTCTGAAAAAACTGCTTATAACAAAATATTTAACATAATAACTACAACAACATTTGTAATTACACTATTAAATTTAACCTTATATCTTATCTATAAATTTAAGTCAATATCAACCACAATGTACAACCAAGTGACTCAGCTTTCAAGTCTGTATTTCCCGCCTGAGCACAGGCTATTTGCTACGTGTTGGGGGAGTAATATATCCGCCTCTCCATCCACCCACATAACATCACCCCGTTTTTAGTCTACAAAACGGATGTTTACTGCAACCGAGACTAAACAAAACTTTATAAACAAATCTGTCCCCAAAAAATCTTCCAGCGTGAGAACTCAACATTATAAACAAATCTGGTCCCAAAAAATCTTCCAAGCGTGAGAACGCTTAGTAAATCAATAGGCCAATCAAATTCCAGATCAAGATATCATCCGATCAAAAGCTCCCACTACTAACATAAATAGCTTTCTAACCGAACTTTCAACATAATTGTAAACATCAAAAGCTTTCTAACCGAACTGTAAACTTAATTGTATGAATAATGATAAGTTAGTTCTTAAGACGCAACAATATCGTTTCTTTTGAGTTCGATAGATCCAATTTTTCTTTTTTTCACTTATAAAGGAAATGGATTTATAATTATATATATATTTTGTACATTTTATAAGCAAGGGAAAAAATCAAATGCACCAACAAATTGCCGCCTCTTTTCATCTCATTCGATGGCTGCCGCTCTCCTAAGAGTCACGTGGAGTCAATCAATTTGGCATAAAATCTACCTCATATATTTTTTGTTTTTGCATTTCCGGCTTGACAGAGAAAAACAGAGAAAAACAGAGAAAAAGAGAGAAGAGGAGAGAAGAGGAGAAGAGATATGAGAGGACCAAATGACCAAACGCAGCGCTGTATGTGTATGCGTGCGGTGCCTTGCTTAGGGAATGTTGGAAGAAGAAGAAAAAATTGTAGTAAAAAGAGTAATAATTTGAATGTTTTATTTGTGTATTGATGAATTGAATTGCAGGGAAATAAATTTGAAAATGTAAAATTATTATTGACAAGGACTGCAAGGGTATATAAACTTTTGCATAGCCGAAGTTAGCATCTTTGATATTTTCCTATTCACCTTAGTAGATGTCTGACTAACTAATCTCTTCACGAACCTTTTCTTTCTTTTTTGCCAATCTTTTAACAACCTTTCTCACCTTATTTCTCCTCATTTTTCTGTCACTTCTTTTCGCGCTATCCTTTTTAATCATCTACAGCGAAACCACTAAAAATATTCGGACTGGGTGCAACTCATCCCTGACCATATTGGCTGTGAATCGGGGCATAGCTGGCATCTTGTGCAAATAAAACACCTCCACCGGGTCGGGGATGTTTAGTTGAACATAAAGCTAAGCTACATTCTTCAATTAATTATTATCTGTCTTTTAGCTTAAGCTTTTTCGTCGACTGCTGTGTTAGTTGACGTAAAAAAAAGTAATAATGCTTGTATAGACAAGCGCTTCCAGTCAGAAAAGTATTCTACTGCAAAATCGAAATGGGTGAGCTTTACTATGATGAATACATTCTTACGCAATTCGATTTCCTGTGGGACGTTCCCAGATATTCCACTTTGATCTGGACACATGTAATTTTTGTAATTAATCGAACGAGATGCATCTGTTTCTTTAAAAAATGTTGTGGCTAAATCTGCGACGTCTTCCTTTGTGTAGACTCAGCGCCATTGGTTAGGGCTGGTTTTGTCGATTATCTCGCCCACTCTATGCATTACGAATAACATGGCTAGCCGGTTAAGGACCGTTTTAGAATCGGACCAATAAGTGCAGGAGTCGATTTTTAGGCCTCGAGTGCTCAGTCGTTAACCCTACTCCGATGACGGCTGCCAAAAGTTCCATGCGCGGTATAGATACAGGTCTGAGTGGAGCTACTTTACAATTGGCTGCTACCAACACTCTACTGAAGTTTTGACCTTGTTTGATGCGAAGATAGGTTACTGCAGGGTAGGCGTGTTCGCTTGCATTTACGAAGGTGTGAAGGTCTACCTGGCTCTCGGTTGTCAGCAAAGCAGAGTAGTGACGTGGATATTCTAGGACACCTTTCCATTGTCGCCAGACCTTTTGAAGCAGCATTTTAAGGTCTATGGGTTTGCAGGATAATAAACCGAGGGGATCAAATATAGATATCAGTACTTGTACTTGGTGTTATTTCATAAAACGTCTCGTTTTAGTCTCTATCTTAGGATAAACTTAAAAACCTCATTATTCGTGGAAAATCATAAGAGTTTTTATGAGTAGTTATTTAATTATACACATGTGTATAACTGGACCGTAAACTTGAAGTACAAATTTTGCGACAAATAAAACACAGATGCGTTCGCATTCATAGATAACTTTCGACTGTATTCTTCATATTGTTCTTTTTACTAACGAGGCGGAGCGGGCGAATTCGCTTCGCTTCTGCCGGCAAATTTTCCCTTATTTGCATCATAAGACGTGGCTTGTATTTAAAACAGAGTACACAAGACCTGACTGTCTGACGGCAGACTTCTAAAGCATTCACAACCCATAGCTGTTCACCCAGGGTGCTCGCTAAAACTCTTGGGCCAACATGACAATTCGATAAATGAAGATGAGGGACATAGCTTCAAACAAAGTGCAAGCGTTTTGATAAAATGGGCGCAAATTTCGCATCACATGCAATAGAAGCGATTACAAGTCGCCCGCCAACTGTCAACAACGAAAATGAGCTCCACGAACCAGTGTACTCGTGTAGAAAGGGAGTCAAACCTTGAAGTTTCTGGCCCACTTTGGCGCTCTTACGAACCCTTTCAATATCTTCTCGAAATTCTTTTTTTGCAATATTTCAATAATTTTATGAAATGCCTCTTTTCGCTTTGATGGTGATGGAATCACATCATCAAACGAGATCGATATGTTTTTACAACTACGGATGAAACGGAACATATAACAAAATATCCTTATCAATTTAGCATGTGACGAATAATACTCGATGATCTCAACTAGACGGTTCTCGTCAACCCTAAGAGTCAGCATGACAGCTGATTTATTCACCTCCAAACTGCGCTCTTTTTCCGAGAGTTGTACATGCTGGTTGGTAGGCCACTCACATTGAGATTTACTAAGAAACTCTGGACCCTTTAACCAAATCGAGTCAACTATTTCGTCAACATCACAACCTCGTGCTACTATAAGAGCTGGGTTTTGTTTTGTTGCCACATGACGCCAAACTACATTCTCTGACCACTCTTGAATTTCATCCACCCTGTTCGAAACGAATGTAGCCAGTGTCGATGGGTGTGAGTGTATCCAATGTATTTTCGAATTCGACCATAGGAATGTCCGCTTAATTGGTGGCTTTATGGTATTACTGATTCGGCGACAGAGATCTGCGAGAAGGTGAGCGGCTCAACTCTAGGGAATGTTTGAAACCTTCCGCAGTTTTGACTCGAACGTAGATACAAAATCCAAATAATATGTATTTAATGTAAGGGCCCTGACAAACTAACAAACTCTGCTAACACCTACTGACCAATAAAGCTGCTTTGTGTGTGATGTACAAAAGCAAAAACGACATAGAAACTTTTCTGCCAGTTGGCAAGAGTGAAATAAAATTAAGCACATTAAAATTGCTTCACAAATTTACAAATCTCTGAGGACAAAATAATCAGGGACAAGATAGAGTAGAAAAAGGTCGTCAGATATGAGGCAAGGTCTTTTTGATCGTTACACACATATTAAAAAAGAGTTTCCGAATATTGTTACTTTTAGCGAAATTTCTTACATAATAGAGAAGATATACTTTACATCCTAAGTGGCATTAAACTGATCCTTGTCTTAATAAGCTAAAGACTTTACTTCTAACTTATTCACTATATCACATATATAATATATCAAAGTTTATAACTGCGTTGTTTTTTACTTGATTGTCGTTTAAATTATTATTAGTATAGATGTTAATTTCATCAAGCTCTAATGGGCACGATTGGCCGGAAAATATTGTTTTTTGAAAAACTTGTTTGCTTTATGTGCAAATAACAACGAATTAGGTAATTAACTTATGCGCGTACAATTTTCGGAACTTTGTTCAAATTAAGATAACTATGTTTATTATTTATCTGTTATTTAAACATACGATAAAATAGCATGCTATACACCAGACTAAGTTTGCAGGCCATTCTCTAACGAAAGAGTAAGAGAAAAACTTGCAAGGATAACTTAATCAGTTCTGAAAACAAATTGACAAAACTCAAGAAGGACTCTAAATACTAATTTGAATACTGCTTATTTTAGATAATGTTCTAATAATTTTTAGTTTGGACCAAATACATCTAATGTAACATACAAAATATAACAGACAAAATCTCAAGAAATCGGCTACAATTATAAACTCTTTTCTTGGACCAATTACCACTCACAAGCTCATTCTGACCTGTAAAAAAAAATTTGAAATCCATTCGCATCACCTTAATTATTTCAACTCATAAATGTAAATGACAGTTGTTAAAATTTTGAATGCCAATGAGTGCAAAGAATATTTGAGGAAAATATGAAACAACAATTTAAGCAATATATAACTCGTATATTTTATGTATGTATGTATTTTAAGCCCATTGCCGCCTGTTAGCTGCTCCCCAGAACGCCAAAATCCGATTAGCATCATTAATAATAAAGAATTGCCCTAATTAAGGAAAGCCCATTAAAGTCTACAAAGTCAATCGGAACAAATTTCAGCCAACACAGACTGATACACACAACTCATTGAGGAGCCCCGCAGAGCCCGTCTTGGCTTTACATCGTAGTTCGTTGTGGTCGTCTTTAAATGTAGCTATGGTTTCATCATATATTAGTTTTATTAGCAGATCATCGTCTTTGGTTCGCATCTTCACTCCTATAAGCAGCTCGAAAGGTGTGGAATTAATACTTCTAGCATATGTGGAATTAATTGCTTGTTGGACTCTGGATACGTGTTTGTACCATTTCGTTGGATCTTCGATGCTGAGCTTAGAAAGTACTGAAATTATAATTGCATTCAACCTCTCGACTTGTCCGTTTACTCGGGGTAGACCAGTTGTCGTCTTCACCAATTTAATGTTTTTATCTCGGCCATACTGAATAAAGATATCTGCGGTGAAAGCAGTACCTCTATCCAAAATAATTGTTGAAGGATTACCGAAAATTGAACTCTGTCCAGATAGCTTTGCTATAACTTCGTTTGCAGTGGTTGACTTTGTCGGATAAAGCCAACAGAATTTAGTGAATGAGTCAATTACTGCTAAGATATGCTTATAATTCTTATGCGTCGAAGCAAGGGGACCCAAAAAATCTACATGATATGTGTGCAACGGGGTGTAATTCGTTGTCTTCATCTGATTTTTGCAATAGGACTGCACCAAATCCAGCTATTGAAGCATCTGTATGAACTTCGGTTTCGTACTTCTGTTTATATATCTTTAATACTGGATTTTCGGTCAACTTCTTCTTTAATAAATTGATAGCATACCCTTCTGCTGCACATAGATAAAATTTATTATTGGATTTCAACAAGTCTGTTAATGGTTTTGCAATAATTGCGTAGTTGGGTATAAATTTGCTGAAATACCCACTTAAACCCAAAAAACTTTGCAATTGCTTAGGTGTCTGAGGGATTTTGAATTTAGAAACGGCTTCAATCTTTTCGGTTGTCGGATGCAACATCTGATTTTCAATAATATGTCCTAAGAATTGGATTCGTCTTTTCAAAAAATGACACTTCTTAATGTTGAGTTCCAGTCCATAGTCTTTGCAGGTAGTAATAACTTCTTTTAAATTTAAAACAGCTTCTTTTTCATCTTTTGCTGGAATTATTACGTCGTCTATGTAGGGAAGTGCAATACCTCGGCGAGTAAGGGGTCGAAATATTGCATTAATGTGCCGTTGAAACACACCAGGCGAATTGTAGAGTCCAAAAGGTACTTTTTATACCCTTGCAGAGGGTATTATAAAATTGGTCAGATGTTTGTAACGCACAGAAGGAGACGTTTCCGACCCCATAAAGTATATATATTCTTGATCAGCATGAGAAGCTGAGTCGATATAGCCATGTCCGTCTGTCCGTCGGTGCGTACGCTTTTTCTCAGCCATCTTAAGAGCTATCGGGATGAAATTTTTTTTGGGGTCTAATTTTTACCCAGGTGAGATAAAGTATGAAAATCATCGGGATCGGACTACTATATCATATAGCTCTGGAACAAAAATTTTTGCAAAAATTGGAGTATCCCCATGAAATTTACCAATATAATAGAATTTGGTATAAAATCTCAGATCCCAAAATTTGAATTTGATCGGATAAATAGAACACAAGTTACAGTCAATACAAATCGGTTCTACGTCATCAGCAAATCAAACAGATCACATGCATACACACACACAGACGCAAAGCTACACGAACTGTATGTGTATGCGTGCGATGCTTTGGATAGTAGAAGAAGAAAAATTGTAGTAAGAAGAGTAATAATTTGAAGGTTTTGTTTGTGTATTGATGAATTGAGTTGCAGGGAAAGAAATTTCAAAATGTAAAAATATTATTGCCAAGGACTGCAAGGGTATATAAACTTTGGCATAGCCGAAGTGAGCTTCTTTAATATTTTAAATTGATATAGGCCATTCTGAGTCACAAACGATGTGTACTTTATACATGATTTGGCCACGATTCTGGCACGTAAAAAAATCCGTTTTTCAGATCTATTGTACTGAATACCTTTGCATCTTGGAGTCTATCAAGTTGGTCTTTAAAAGGAGGCAGGGAAAAACGATCTTTTACAACTACCTTATTGATGCGTCTAAAATCAATACAAACTCTCGGTGAGCCGTCACGCTTTTTGACAAGGACTACAGGGCTTGTAAACTCTGAATTACATTTTTCAATTATATCGTTGTTTATCCACTCTTCAATTTGTTCGTCGACTATTTTTGTTTCTTGAAACGGTAGTCTGCGCGGACGCGAAAATATTGGGGTTTCAGCATTTAATGTTATGTTCATCTCGATTTGGGTTGACTTTGTTTTAACCGGCTTATAGTTTTCAATTATATTTCGCACTTCAATCTTAGCTTTTTCACCCGCAGCTTGATCCATATTTATTTCGTCATTATTCGCGATAGATTCAATTTGCATTATACTCAATTCCGAAATCTCGATCTCATTTTCTACATATTTACGCACTGTTAGACCATAACGATTAAAAATTAATTCGGCAAGAAGGCAAATCTGTTCACCAATGATTATTTTAATATCCATACACTTCATCGGAACAACGTAAAAGTCAAGAACATAGTCATCATTATCGATTTTAATTGATTTTTCGAAATGCCCAACTGGTCTAATTTGATTTTCATCACGATCGCCGCCAAATCCAATAAGACTTACACTGCATGACAAAAGTTTTTACTCACACTTTGAATAAGTCTACTTTGAATAAGTCTTCACGCATAACATTGAATTTGCTGCCTGTATCAAATAAAGCCGAACAATTTATATTCTCTATTAACACTGTTTTACTCGTATTTTTACTTTGACATTGTAAAGTATAGGCATTCACTTTTTGTTTATCCTTTTGTTTAACTTGACTGCATTTACTGGCAATATACCCAAATTGGTTACAATTAAAACATTTTCGACCTTTTTCTTTATTGCTGCAATCACTTGCTATATGGCCTTTATGTCCACAACTATAACAGCTGACTTCTTTATTTTTGGATATTACGTTACTTGGCATCTGTTTAACAAAAACACTGCGGTCGACTGCTTTGGATTTTTCACACATTGTTTCATAGCTTCTTAGTTTTGATTTAAAATTCTTTAAGTCATTTGCACCGTATAAATCCGATTTATTAATTTCACGTTCATCTATCCCGTCGATTATATATTGAATAAGAGCTTGATCTTCGATTCTACCGCGCGATGCAATGTCTTTCATTTTATAAAAATATTCTTGCATATTTTCACTTTTGTTTCGCTTTCTTTCGCTCAGTTGTTTATGTAATTCTTTGCTCGATACGGTCTGTCTAAGAATTAATACCTCTTTCACTGAAAACAAATAGCTTGGCATTGCCTCTTAGCGACTTTTTAGCAAAAACTAATTTTTGAAGGTCATTAAAGTCCATCAAAAGAGCCTGATCCTCGAATTCTGCAAGCCATTCCTCAATTCCAATTGAATTTGTTCCATCGAATGTTCTAATTGTGTCCTCTATGTCACGAAAATTCATACCAAAACGCATAGAAATGTCACAATAACGTTTTTCGTCTTCACTGTTTCTCTTACATCTTTGTGAGTTCTCTTTCTCTTTCTGTTCAACGTTTTCTGCATCATTGTACACACTACTGTGAGCGGCACTTTCGTTACCCTCTTGGTCGTCAAATTCGTCGCTGCTTTCGTCGTTGCGCTCTTCGTTTTCACAAAGCAAACTGCGAAGTTCGTGGAATATATGTAACTGCAAATCTATACTTCGTGCCCTATACCGAGTATGTTACATATAGAAACGAGATCACGTTCAGACAAGTTCTGTTCAACGTATATTTTCTTGCTTTCGTACTGCGCGTCATTCTCATCGAAGCTGAATCCAGAAAATTCTCTTAACCGTTGCCGATTATTTCTGTCTCCCTCTTGCCCATATACATATTTATGCAAAACAGTAATGCTTGCTCTACTGGCACTAGCAATTTGAGCATTAATGCAATTTTTTAAACACGGCATTTTGGTTATGATGGGAAAAAAAATTGGGTTATTTTTTACAGCATTTATTATTTTATATTCTATTAGTCAGTTTTTCCTTTAACTTCTTTATACTTTTTTAGCAATCTTTTTACAGTTTCTTTTCATAATTCACTTTTCACCATTCTCTTTTTACCGATCGCGGACGAGCGCCCAATTTTGTGGGACTGGGTTCCGATTCCGTAGAAATAAGTAGTCCCATTTAGATTTATATTTAGTTATATGGTTAATAGGTTTTATTTTAGACTATAATTAGGTTTTAGTAACTATAAAAATGGTTGATTTGAATGTTAATTGTTTCGTCTTTAGGTTTTTAATGAGAGCGTCGTGTCTCATTCGTCTTTACACGTCTTTCGTCTTTAATACGTCTTTACTTCTTTTATACGCGTCTTTCGTCTTTCATACTTCTTTAATACACGTCTTCTCGTCGTTGGCTCGTCTTAAAAAGTTCTTCCTCCTCGTCGTCTCGTAGCAGCCTTGCCACATCGTCGTTTTGTTGGTCGCTTGCCACATCGTCTCACATGGATCGCTTGCCACACCGTCGTTAAACAGCTGTTTTGAGGTGGTCTGGCCATTCGGCGTTACCAACCCAACCCCACATCCGGCCGTTCTGACTAAGCATTCGGCCCGAATGCGCCGTCGTCATCATCATCATAGTCTGTTGACCATGGCTTCATATATTCAGCACACGTTGACGTAATCTTTGGACCATCTGAATTTCCCATCTTTAGTACATCATATGCATTGTTTTGCTTTACTTTAACAACTTGGTACGGGCCCAAAAACTTTGGCTTCAATTTTAGGCCGGCGCCAAATTGCGTTCGCTTTATGGCGACTAGATCACCAACGTCGTAATGTTTGGCTGGTTTACGTCTCAAATTGTATGATTTCTTATTCTCGTTTTGCATCCTCAGGATCTGCGTCTTGGCTTTAAATCGTAGTTCGTTGCGGTCGTCTTTAAATGTAGATAAGGTTTCATCATTAATTAGTTTTATCAGCTGATCATCGTCTTTGGTTCGCATCTTCACTACTATTAGCAGCTCGAAAGGTGTGGAATTAATATATATTAATAGCATATGTGGAATTAATTGCTTGTTGGACTCTGGATACGTGTTTGTACCATTTCGTTGGATCGTCGATGCTGAGCTTAGAAAGTACTGAAATTATAATTGCATTCAATCTCTCGACTTGTCCGTTTACTCGGGGTAGACCAGTTGTCGTCTTCACCAATTTAATGTTTTCATCTCGGCCATACTAAATAAAGATATCTGCGGTGAAAGCAGCACCTCTATCCGAAATAATTGTTGAAGGATTACCGAAAATTGAACTCTGTGCAGATAGTTTTGCTATAACTTCGTTTGCAGTGGTTGACTTTGTCGGATAAAGCCAACAGAATTTAGTGAATGAGTCAATTACGGCTAAGATATGATTATAATTCTTATGCGTCGAATCAAGGGGACCCAAAAAATCTATATGATATGTGTGCAACGGGGCGTCTTCTTTTTGCAGTGTATGTAGCAGACCTTCCTGCTTACCTATTTTCCGATTACTCATGATGCACGTTATACAGCATCTTATGTATTTTTCGATTTTATCCTCGATGTTTGGTATATAATAATCCTTGCAAATCAACTCCTTAGTTTTTCTGATTGCGAAGTGACCTCTGTCATGTGCTCGGCTAATTATTTGTTTCTGCATACTGTTTGGTACTACAATCAATTTCGACATCATTTACAAGCTTGTACAAAATATCTGACTTTAAAAAATAGTTGTCATAGGACTGCTTTTTATCGGTAAGTACTTGCTTAATAGCTTTAAGTTGTTCGTCTTGCATTTGAGCTTGCTTCAGTCCGATACTCATACTATCTTCAGTTATTGTGAATATTGCATATCTACTCAGGGCGCCTACATGCTTCATACGTGTTCCAGGACGATGTTCAACTTTGAAATTATACTCTTGTAGAAATAAGACCCAACGTGCAACTCTTGTGCACAAACTTTGCTTATCAAGTGTCTTCGTAAAAGCATTGCAGTCAGTTATCAAACGAAAATTGATTCCTAAAAGGTAAACTCTAAACTTGTTCAAGGCCTCAATGACTGCTAGAACTTCCAGCTCATAACTCGAGTACTTGCGCTGTGCATCTGTAGTCTTCTTACTCATAAAATAAACAGGGTGTAATTCGTTGTCTTCATCTGATTTTTGCAATAGGACTGCACCAAATCCATCTATTGAAGCATCTGTATGAACTTCGGTTTCGTACTTCTGGTTATATATCTTTAATACTGGATTTTCGGTCAACTTCTTCTTTATTAAATTGATAGCATACTCTTCTGCTGCACCTAGATAAAATTTATTATTGGATTTCAACAAGTCTGTTAATGGTTTTGCAATAATTGCGTAGTTGGGTATAAATTTGCTGAAATACCCACTTAAACCCAAAAAACTTTGCAATTGCTTAGGTGTCTGAGGGATTTTGAATTTAGAAACGGCTTCAATCTTTTCGGTTGTCGGATACAACATCTGATTTTCAATAATATGTCCTAAGAATTGGATTCGTCTTTTCAAAAAATGACACTTCTTAATGTTGAGTTCCAGTCCATAGTCTTTGCAGGTAGTAATAACTTCTTTTAAATTTAAAACAGCTTCTTTTTCATCTTTTGCTGGAATTATTACGTCGTCTATGTAGGGAAGTGCAATACCTCGGCGAGTAAGAGGTCGAAATATTGCGTTAATGTGCCGTTGCAACACACTAGGCGAATTGGAGAGTCCAAAAGGTACTTTTTTGAATTGATATTGGCCATTCTGAGTCACAAACGATGTGTACTTCTTACTTGATTCGGCCACTGGCACGTGAAAAAATCCGTTTTCAGATCTATTGTACTGAATACCTTTGCATCTTGGAGTCTATCAAGTTGGTCTTCAATAAGAGGCAGGGGAAAACGATCTTTTACAACTACCTTATTGATGCGTCTAAAATCAATACAAACTCTCGGTGAGCCGTCACGCTTTTTGACAAGGACTACAGGGCTTGTAAACTCTGAATTACATTCTTCAATTATATCGTTGTTTATCCACTCTTCAATTTGTTCGTCGACTATTTTTGTTTCTTGAAACGGTAGTCTGCGCGGACGCGAAAATATTGGGGTTTCGGCATTTAATGTAATGTTCATCTCGATTTGGGTTGACTTTGTTTTAACCGGCTTATAGTTTTCAATTATATCTCGAACTTCAATTTTAGCTTTTTCACCCGCAGCTTGATCCATATTTATTTGGTCATTATTCGCGATAGATTCATTTTGCATTATATTCAATTCCGAAATCTCGATCTCATTCTCTACATATTTACGCACTGTTAGACCATAACGATTAAAAATTAATTCGGCAAGAAGGCAATTCTGTTGACCAATGATTATTTTAATATCCATACACTTCATCGGAACAACGTAAAAGTCAAGAACATAGTCATCATTATCGATTTTAATTGATTTTTCGAAATGCCCAATTGGTCTAATTTGATTTTCATCACGATCGCCGCCAAATCCAATAAGACTTACACTGCACGACAAAAGTTTTTGCTCACATAGTTCTTTGAATAAGTCTTCGCGCATAACATTGAATTTGCTGCCTGTATCAAATAAAGCCGAAGAATTTATATTCTCTGACATTCTTTGACATTGTAAAGTATAGGCATTCACTTTTTGTTCATCCTTTTGTTTAACTTGACTGCATTTACTGGCAATATGCCCAAATTGGTTACAATTAAAACATTTTCGACCTTTTTCTTTATTGCTGCAATCACTTGCTATATGGCCTTTATGTCCACAACTATAACAGCTGACTTCTTTATTTTTGGATATTACGTTACTTGGCATCTGTTTAACAAAAACACTGCGGTCGACTGCTTTGGATTTTTCACACATTGTTTCATAGCTTCTTAGTTTTGATTTAAAATTTTTTAAGTCATTTGCACCGAATAAAACCGATTTATTAGTTTCACGTTCATCTATCCCGTCGATTATATATTGAATAAGAGCTTGATCTTCGATTCTACCGCGCGATGCAATGTCTTTCATTTTATAAAAATATTCTTGCATATTTTCACTTTTGTTTCGCTTTCTTTCGCTCAGTTGTTTATGTAATTCTTTGCTCGCACTGAAAACAAATAGCTTGGCATTGCCTCTTAGCGACTTTTTAGCAAAAACTAATTTTTGAAGGTCATTAAAGTCCATCAAAAGAGCCTGATCCTCGAATTCTGCAAGCCATTCCTCAATTCCAATTGAATTTGTTCCATCGAATGTTCTAATTGTGTCCTCTATGACACGAAAAAAAACGCATAGAAATGTCACTATAACGTTTTTCGTCTTCACTGTTTCTCTTACATCTTTGTGAGTTCTCTTTCTCTTTCTGTTCAACGTTTTCTGCATCATTGTACACACTACTGTGAGCGGCACTTTCGTTACCCTCTTGGTCGTCAAATTCGTCGCTGCTTTCGTCGTTGCGCTCTTCGTTTTCACAAAGCAAACTGCGAAGTTCGTGGAATATATGTAACTGCAAATCTATACTTCGTGCCCTATACCGAGTATGTTACATATAGAAACGAGATCACGTTCAGACAAGTTCTTTTCAACGTATATTTTCTTGCTTTCGTACTGCGCGTCATTCTCATCGAAGCTGAATCCAGAAAATTCTCTTAACCGTTGCCGATTATTTCTGTCTCCCTCTCGCTCATATACATATTTATCCAAAACAGTAATGCTTGCTCTACTGGCACTAGCAATTTGAGCATTAATGCAATTTTTTAAACACGGCATTTTGGTTATGATGGGAAAAAAAATTGGGTTATTTTTTACAGCATTTATTATTTTATATTCTATTAGTCAGTTTTTCCTTTAACTTCTTTATACTTTTTTAGCAATCTTTTCACAGTTTTCTTTTCACAATTCACTTTTCACCATTCTCTTTTTACCGATCGCGGACGAGCGCCCAATTTTGTGGGACTGGGTTCCGATTCCGTAGAAATAAGTAGTCCCATTTAGATTTATATTTAGTTATATGGTAATAGGTTTTATTTTAGACTATAATTAGGTTTTAGTAACTATAAAAATGGTTGATTTGAATGTTAATTGTTTCGTCTTTAGGTTTTTAATGAGAGCGTCGTGTCTCATTCGTCTTTACACGTCTTTCGTCTTTACTTCTTTTATACGCGTCTTTCGTCTTTTTTACTTCTTTACTTTTTTAATACACGTCTTCTCGTCGTTGGCTCGTCTTAAAAAGTTCTTCTTCCTCGTCGTCTCGTAGCAGCCTTGCCACATCGTCTCATATGGATCGCTTGCCACCTCGTCTCATATGGATCGCTTGCCACACCGTCGTTAAACAGCTGTTTTGAGGTGGTTTGGCCATTCGGCGTTACCAACCCAACCCCACATGAATTTAGCGATATCCAGTATAGGAAAGGCGAAAATTTGACCTTTACTAGTACAATAAAGCATAACATCAGGACCAAACACGAGGACCCAATATACAAACAGCCATACAAATACCCACAAATCTTTGACGAAGAAGTCAATAAACAAATTAATGAAATGATAGAACAGGGAATCATACGAAAATCGAAATCGCCCTATTGTTATCCAATCTGGATCGTACCCAAAAAAGAGGACGCATCCAAGAAACAAAAGTTCCGTTTAGTAATCGACTATCGTAGTCTAAATGAGATTACTGTCGATGACAAGTTCCCAATACCGGTAATGGATGAAATATTAGACAAACTTGGAAAATGTCAATATTTCACAACCATTGACCTCGCCAAAGGATTCCATCAAATCCAAATGGATCCCAAATCAATCGAAAAAACCGCATTTTCCACTAAACATGGTCATTACGAGTACACACGAATGCCATTTGGGCTAAAAAATGCACCAGCCACGTTCCAAAGGTTTATGAATAATTTACTAGAAGATCTAATCTATAAATATTGTTTAGTCTACTTAGACAATATAATTGTTTATTCCACCTCATTAGAAGAACATTTGGCATCACTAAAAAGAGTCTTTGCAAAATTGCGCAACGCTAATCTAAAACTACAATTAGATAAATGCGAATTCTTGAAAAAGGAAACAGAACAGGCATCAAACCAAACCCAGATAAAGTCAACGCAATTCAAAAATTTCCGATTCCTAAAACCCCAAAAGAAATAAAATCATTCCTAGGATTATGCGGATTCTTTCAGAGATTCATACCAAACTTTGCTCATATTGCAAAACATTTAACTCTTGGGTTAAAGAAAGCAGCTAAAATAAACTGTAACGATCCTTTCTCGTCCTTCGGGATATTTATAATATCTCTTGGGCTAGGTTCGGCACAACAAAATTTATTTTGTGCCCCGGTGAAATCAGAACAGCTTTGTTTGTTGATTTGGGTTTTATAATATGTTTATTTGCGATCGTTTATGGGCTCGATTGGCTATGACAAGTTTCTCTGCGGTAGGTCTGGGCTTGGACAGCGTTGGTGAGTCGTTTCGAATCCCTCGTCGTCCTTGCTTGTCTTCCCTTTGCTGCGTATGGTACTTGTTGTCCTTATTTAAGGATTTGTTGCTGTCGACATGAACTGTACAGGTTACTCGTAAGGCCTGTATGGTTCCTTGTTTTCTGCTGCTCCTTGCTTTTCCTGGATAAGCTTTTAAGGTTACTCGTAAGGCCTTAATTGCTTGTTACTTGATCACGACTTGATGACTTGATGATTTGATCTGATTTGTGCCGCCTTTATATAGGCAGCTCCTCTGGCCTCTGGCACTGGCTGGTGTAGTACCGCTATACAGCTGGTATTTTTCCATCGGCCTCCTACTTTCACCCACGCATCCACTTGTTGCTATGCGTGGTGAAAGTCCCGTAGTTCTTGGCGCATATGTGTCCACTTTCTTTGTGGCTGCGCGCCCATTCGTTTCCTTGTCCTTGTCTTTCTCCCTTGTATGCATTGGCTTCTATCACTTTCACTCCGTTGGCGTCGCCTTTCTATTGGCCGCCCATCGTATCCCGTTGACTTTCTCTGCTTTCTTTTCTCTGTCGGCGCTGCCGTCGCCCGTCGCTCTCTTTGATCCACTCGTCATACCCAATTTCGCCCATATTCCTTCCACATTATGCTTATACATACATATATTAGTTGTATTAACTTAAATTATTGCTTAATAATGATTAGCCTGATTAAATTAATACACGAAATCATTTAATTTCCCATACAATCCCCTTTCATACGTATATCGTATCTGTTGGATAGCGGGCTTCCCCATTGTTCATCCCCCCCCCTTCGGTTCGCATATTCCCCTATCCAATCCACAAACCATCATTGCTTCATACCAAGCATGCATGCCCCGCACCCGTCTCATGGGCTTGCTTGGCCCTCACTTTTATTTTCTCTCGCTCATCAGATTTTGGCTGCTCGCAGTCTAACTGCTTTCATTCTCATGAGCGTGACGTAGGCAGACAGTGCGCTATTGGTCATCGATACTCTCCCTCACGCATAGTGTACGTGTGACATGCGTTATTCAGCGTATTCTAATGCATGCATTCATATTTGCCTCTCTGTGCTCTTAATTTGCATAAGTAGGCCAATGCCCCCGTTTGTGTGCAATTATGCAGTCAAACCGGGTTCCATTACTCTTATATCGTTGATTTCTTACATTCTGCCTCCCACGCAACTTCCCGCTTGTACGAAATTGCCAGCGGTCGCCTGTGATTCGATCGAGCCTTGCTTGATCGTACGTCATGAGTCCAACTTGGTTTGATCGTACGTCATAGGCTCGAATTGGTTCGATCGTACGTCATAGGTTCGATCGAGCCATGTTGGACTTGGTTGTCCCTTGCATATGCGTGTATATTGGGTTTTTTCGTATTATGCTTCCCACGCATCTTCCCGCTTGTACGAAATCGCCAGCGGTGACGTGTGGCTCGATCGACCCGGTTTGATCGTAAGCCCTCGGTTCGATCGACCAGTAGCAGGCTTGGTCGTATATCGTAACTTAGGTTTGTGTCTCGGCTGTATCTTGTATTCGGTGCTTTATTTGTATCGTTGGATTGTGCCGCTGTTTGCTTGTTGTGTGGGATATTATAGTTAATTATAATGTTCCTCACACTCCCCCCCTTCTTCGGGAGGGATTTGCCCTCCCCTGTCCCTTGTACCTTGTGCTTGTTATATATATGTTTCCTTTTTTTTTTTTTTATTATCTTTGTTCCTTTTTTTTTTTTTTTTAGTTTTGGCATGTGTTCTACTTGTTTTGTTTTTGGGACTCAGCTCGCATCTTTTATTGGCCTTATGGCATCTTCTATTGTTGGCGATTACTGAGTATCTTTTCGGTAATGTTGGCGGATTAGGGCATCTTTTCATTATTTGTGTTTCCCTCTTTTTTTTTTTTTTTTTTGCTTGGCCCGTTCCGCATCTTTTCTTCCCCGTTTCCCTTTTTAAATTTCTAATTCCAATCTATTTATTTCCTCCTTCCAGTCTGGGTCCTTTTCATTCCTTTCTATCCACTCGCCTAGCTGTCTCCTCATTTCCTCCACTGTGCCGTTTATCTCGATCCCGATCCTTTGGCCTGTCTGTACCAAATCCTCCTTCTTCATGTGGTAAATCCATCCTTTTCCCATTTTTGATCTTTTTTATGATTTATAAACTGTATTTTTATTTCTAAATTTCACCAGTATAGCACGTTGGGCGCCAGTTGTAACGATCCTTTCTCGTCCTTCGGGATATTTATAATATCTCTTGGGCTAGGTTCGGCACAACAAAATTTATTTTGTGCCCCGGTGAAATCAGAACAGCTTTGTTTGTTGATTTGGGTTTTATAATATGTTTATTTGCGATCGTTTATGGGCTCGATTGGCTATGACAAGTTTCTCTGCGGTAGGTCTGGGCTTGGACAGCGTTGGTGAGTCGTTTCGAATCCCTCGTCGTCCTTGCTTGTCTTCCCTTTGCTGCGTATGGTACTTGTTGTCCTTATTTAAGGATTTGTTGCTGTCGACATGAACTGTACAGGTTACTCGTAAGGCCTGTATGGTTCCTTGTTTTCTGCTGCTCCTTGCTTTTCCTGGATAAGCTTTTAAGGTTACTCGTAAGGCCTTAATTGCTTGTTACTTGATCACGACTTGATGACTTGATGATTTGATCTGATTTGTGCCGCCTTTATATAGGCAGCTCCTCTGGCCTCTGGCACTGGCTGGTGTAGTACCGCTATACAGCTGGTATTTTTCCATCGGCCTCCTACTTTCACCCACGCATCCACTTGTTGCTATGCGTGGTGAAAGTCCCGTAGTTCTTGGCGCATATGTGTCCACTTTCTTGGCTTCTATCACTTTCACTCCGTTGGCGTCGCCTTTCTATTGGCCGCCCATCGTATCCCGTTGACTTTCTCTGCTTTCTTTTCTCTGTCGGCGCTGCCGTCGCCCGTCGCTCTCTTTGATCCACTCGTCATACCCAATTTCGCCCATATTCCTTCCACATTATGCTTATACATACATATATTAGTTGTATTAACTTAAATTATTGCTTAATAATGATTAGCCTGATTAAATTAATACACGAAATCATTTAATTTCCCATACAATCCCCTTTCATACGTATATCGTATCTGTTGGATAGCGGGCTTCCCCATTGTTCATCCCCCCCTTCGGTTCGCATATTCCCCTATCCAATCCACAAACCATCATTGCTTCATACCAAGCATGCATGCCCCGCACCCGTCTCATGGGCTTGCTTGGCCCTCACTTTTATTTTCTCTCGCTCATCAGATTTTGGCTGCTCGCAGTCTAACTGCTTTCATTCTCATGAGCGTGACGTAGGCAGACAGTGCGCTATTGGTCATCGATACTCTCCCTCACGCATAGTGTACGTGTGACATGCGTTATTCAGCGTATTCTAATGCATGCATTCATATTTGCCTCTCTGTGCTCTTAATTTGCATAAGTAGGCCAATGCCCCCCGTTTGTGTGCAATTATGCAGTCAAACCGGGTTCCATTACTCTTATATCGTTGATTTCTTACATTCTGCCTCCCACGCAACTTCCCGCTTGTACGAAATTGCCAGCGGTCGCCTGTGATTCGATCGAGCCTTGCTTGATCGTACGTCATGAGTCCAACTTGGTTTGATCGTACGTCATAGGCTCGAATTGGTTCGATCGTACGTCATAGGTTCGATCGAGCCATGTTGGACTTGGTTGTCCCTTGCATATGCGTGTATATTGGGTTTTTTCGTATTATGCTTCCCACGCATCTTCCCGCTTGTACGAAATCGCCAGCGGTGACGTGTGGCTCGATCGACCCGGTTTGATCGTAAGCCCTCGGTTCGATCGACCAGTAGCAGGCTTGGTCGTATATCGTAACTTAGGTTTGTGTCTCGGCTGTATCTTGTATTCGGTGCTTTATTTGTATCGTTGGATTGTGCTGCTGTTTGCTTGTTGTGTGGGATATTATAGTTAATTATAATGTTCCTCACAAAACATAGACGACCCAGATTATATTTCATCCTTTGAAAAATTAAAATGTCTCCTTATGAACGATCCCATACTTGCATATCCCGATTTCAAAAAACCATTCTTTCTAACCACAGACGCTAGCAATATAGCTTTAGGTGCGTTCATCTCACAGGACCATAGACCTATTTCTTATGCTAGAAGAACACTCAATGGACATGAACTTTATTATTCAGCCATAGAAAAGGAACGACTATCTATCGTCCAAATATTTTAGACCATACCTCTTCGGCAGACATTTTGAAATCCTAAGTGATCATAAACACCTTGTATGGTTGGAAAATATCAAAGAACCTAACATGAAATTACAGAGATGGAAGATAAAATTGAACGAATTCGATTATAAAATAAAATACTTACCAGGAAAAGAATAAAAACTAGATACAAATTTTTTAGGTGAAGAAACAAGTAGTTCTAGAGCCACAGTACATAGTGCTCAAGAAGATAATGAAAACCTAATAGCCATTTCAGAAAAAGCTCTAAATTTCTACCGTCAAATAGAATTCACTAAATGCAACGAAAATAAAATCAACGTTACTCACTATTTTCACAAAACTAAGATAGAAATATCATATGTAGAAATGACCAATCAGTATGCTAAAGAAATTATCAACAAATATTTATGCTATAAAGAGAAATACTATTATCCATCATTAATGAATGCCATATATGCATTACTAAATACTAAATACTAAATTAAGCTTTGAAACCACCCCAGAGATATTTAACACTAGAGAAAAATACGTGATGGATTTCTATTTAATCGACAACCAACAATTTTTATCTTGCACAGATAGTTTAAGCTAAAAGTCGAGATTGGCTTGAAACGGGCAATCATAAAAGTCTTTAACGATATGGGTAAACCCTTAGAAATCAAAGTAGATAAGGACTCAGGTCTTATATGTATCGCACTTCAAAATTGGCTACAATCAGAAAACTTTAATATAAGTATAACATCGAGCAAAAATGGCGTTTCAGATGTGGAAAGATTCTACAGAACCGTAAACGAAAAACTAAGAATTATTAATACAGAATCTAGCATAGAAGACAAACAAACTAAATTTGAAACTATCCTTTACACCAAGGGAGCCAGACCTTTTCCCCCTCTCCGTAAAATTCGGTGCTTGTCCGTCTCTCTGCCTACAAGCTGCGAGCTCGAGATCGCGACCTTTTTTCCCCCTCTCCGCAAAATTCGGGGCTTGTCCGTCCCTCTGTCTACAAGTTCGACCAAAAAATGACCTTTTTCTCTGCCCAGCCTCTGCCGGTAAAGAGCCACGGGAGCCAAAAGAGCCACTACGTGGCCATCCTTGCTTTACACATATAACCATAAGACTAAATATCTAACGACAAACAGAACACCAGCGGATATCTTTATTTACGCAGGCACACCTCTTTATAATACGCAAACTAATAAAGTGAAACAAATTGATAAACTAAATGAAATTAGGCACGATTTTGAAATAAATACAAAATATAAACAAGCCCCCTTAGTTAGATCAAAAACGACAACGCCCTTTAAGAAAACAGGAGAAGTTACCCAAGTTGACGACAAACATTATATTGAAACAAACCGAGGTGGACAAAACACACTACAAATCAAAATTTAAAAAGAAAAAGAAAACTCATCAAAGTAAATAAACTAATTAATTTCAGAAATCCCAACATTACTATTTTTTCTCTTATCAATGGTACAGTCAACGTATAATCAAAGTATTGAAATTAATCCCATAAAGGCACCTAATGGATATCTTGTATTCAAAACAGGAACCATGGATTTACCCTCAGATTTTGAATATCATTACCTAACTGTAAATTTAACCAACTTACAAAACACCTACAACAACCTGATAGAGCAGTCAGACCCATATAAGAACAAGGTCCACATTCACTATTTAGTTGAAAAATTAAATCGCGAAATGAACGGCATAAAAATAATACAGAGAAATAAGCGAGGACTTATTAACATAATAGGTAGAGCACATAAATATCTTTTCGGCACTTTAGATCAAAATGATAAAGAAGAGCAAATAGCGTCCAAAATAATGAACTTAATCATATTATCGAAGCAGTCAACAAAAATATAGAACTCCTGGATAACATTACTCTTAAACAAGATGCGGACAAAAATTAAATCTACTAATGTTCAACTTAGGGCATTTTACAGAATACATAGAAAACATAGAACTAGGAATGCAGTTGACAAGATTAGGAATATTTAATCCAAAACTTTTAAATCATCAAGAAATATTTAACATAAATACAGAAAAACTTTTAAACATAAAAACATCTACTAGGTTAAAATCAGACACGAATGAAATATTCATAATTTCACATATGCCTAGAAAAATATCTACAACATCACTATTTAAAATTAAAGCCTATCCAGACAAAAATAATAACACCTTGACAGAAAATATTCAAGAAACTTACTATATTCAAGACAATCAAATTTATCCAAAATCAACCAAAAAACAAGAAATGAATGAATGTATAATTGGTATTATTACACAAAAACCAGCAGAATGCAAGAAGGAAATAATATAATAAAAGTATACGACTGTATTATGCAGTTAAATGAAATATCAATAGTAAACACATTACAGGATTATACACAAAACATTTACGTAACCAACAGTGTAACGAAACTATAACCAATCTCTTATATCCACACTAAACAAATCTTTTCTGAAAAAACTGCTTATAACAAAATATTTAACATAATAAATACAACATTTGTAATTACACTAATAAATTTAACCTTATATTTTATCTATAAATTTAAGTCAATATCAAAAAAAATAATTATTACACAAATTAAGAGTGAAACTTTTGTACAACCAAGTGACTCAGCTTTCAAGTCTTTACCCTGTATTTCCCGCCTGAGCACAGGCTATATTCTACGTGTTGGGGGAGTAATATATCCGCCTCTCCATCCACCCACATAACGTCACCCCGTTTTTAGTCTACAAAACGGATGTTTACTGCAACCGAGACTAAAGAAAACTTTATAAACAAATCTGTCCCCAAAAAATCTTCCAGCGTGAGAACTCAACATTATAAACAAATCTGTCCCCAAAAAATCTTCCAAGCGTGAGAACGCTTAGTAGGCGAAATCAATAAGCCAATCAAATTCCAGATCAAGATATCATCCGATGAAAAGCTCCCACTACTAACATAAAAATCTTTCTAACCGAACTTTCAACATAATTGTAAACATTAAAAGCTTTCTAACCGAACTGTAAACTTAATTGTATGAATAATGATAAGTTACTTCTTAAGACGCATAAAGATCGTTTCTTTTGAGTTCGATAGATCCAATTTTTCTTTTTTTTCACTTATAAAGGAAATGGATTTATAATTATATATATATTTTGTACATTTTATAAGCAAGGGAAAAAATCAAATGCACCATCAAATTGCCGCCTCTTTTCATCTCATTCGATGTCTGCCGCTCTCCTAAGAGTCACGTGGAGTCAATCAATTTGGCATAAAATCTACCTCATATATTTTTTGTTTTTGCATTTCCGGCTTGACAGAGAAAAACAGAGACAAAGAGAGAAGAGGAGAGAAGAGGAGAAGAGATATGAGAGGACCAAATGAAATGACTGATAAAAAAATTCTTCGTATTCGACCATTGCAATGCATTGCCAAGGTCAAATTTTATTTTTATGTTGTTGCTGAGGGTGGACAATTTTTTTTTTGTGTTTACTTGGTATAGGGATGTGAGTTGAACCAGAACTCTTTGCATCAATTGTGGATGAAATATGTGGAGGAGAATGGTTGCATTTAGTCCAAGGCCATTGACATTGGACATTGGAATAACTAATGGAAAATCATTGTCTGTTTTTGGGTCATCTTTATGCGACATAGTTAACGGTAAATCACAAGTCTGAACGTGAAACGATGTGCAATGGGGAGAAAACGATGTGGAAATTAAATAACAAGTAAAGAATTCTCCAGAATTCTCTAGACTATTATATTCCAAAACTCATTCATGCCGTCACAGGGCATCAAGGGTCAAAAACAAAAAAAAAAACTATTGTCCAAATGACTGAATGAAAATGTGAAGGAAATATTTCAATTCGTCTGTGATTGTGAGATTTCATAGTGGCCGTAGACACGTGTCATTCATTTTTATAACCGTTTTATGGCCTTTTTTCATTGTTTCTAAATAAAGAAAAGAAGGAAAGCAAAAAAAAAAAAAAAAAAAAAAAATGGGTCAATGGGAACAGGGAAACTGGAAAACTAGCTGCGAGTTTAGCACTTACCCACTCAATTCATGGGCGAATTGAAAGCAAAATATTTTTCTTTTTATTCCCTGGAAATCAATAAATATGGGTATAAGGCGATCTGTTTAAGTCCATTTCAAAGAGAATATGTCTTAACAGACGAGTAACATTGTCATTTATTTCAGTCATTCGAGTTATTTTGTTTGTTGACATTGACTAAATCGAAAAAGTTATTCAAATATGTTTTTCTATATAGTAGATGGACTCATTCGTCCTTAAGAATCTATTCAAATAAAATAAAAGTAAAGTACAAAGTAAATGCAATTAGCTAACCAAGCCATGTAGGTAAGAAAACTGTCATTATTCAAGTGACTGGGAGTGTATTTTATGTTGAGACCCAAGAAGCATTTGCTAGTCGACCCTTTGGGTTTTTTGCTATTTTGTCTTGTTGTAATTTTGCACGCATCTAACACCATTCGCAGAGGATTGCGTAGATGCGGGTTGCGAAGCAGTGTGAATTCTGTCCTGTCCTGTCTTGTAGGGTG
Source organism: Drosophila paulistorum (assembly GCA_018152135.1). Classification (NCBI taxonomy): domain Eukaryota; kingdom Metazoa; phylum Arthropoda; class Insecta; order Diptera; family Drosophilidae; genus Drosophila; species Drosophila paulistorum. The sequence goes on along the minus strand of JAECXG010000194.1, from coordinate 34,448 downwards.
AATTGTAGTCACTTGCCAAAGCAGTGCACAGTCTGTTTGCACCTTCTCTGCCTGGTTTTGTGTCTGACCAAAAACTGTTGCCGCCATCGGCGTTTTTTCCCTTTTTATACCCTTGCAAAAAGGATATATTACTTTTGGTCAGAGGTGTGCAACGCATAGAAGGAAGCATCTCCGAACATATAAATAAATATAATATATATATTCTTGATCAGCACGACGAGACGAGTTCAAATAACCATGTCCGTCCGTCCGTACGTCTGTCCGTCCGTCTGGAACGACGCGAACTTCTCCTAGACCGTAAGAGCTACAGAGCTAAAATTTTGCACGTAGTATATACTGCGCAGTTTGTACATCTCGGATTCAGCCGGATCGGACCACTATATCGTATAGCTCGAACAGTGACTTTTCTCAATAACTTCGCTATTTTCTCAGCTATTGTCGTGAAATTTAATATTGGTCAGTCAATTACACCTACAAACCATTGTGCGATTTGATCCACCATTTGATCAAGATCGGGAGACTATATCATATAGCTCCCATAGGAGCGATCGGTGGAAAACAGTGAAAACAGTTGTTCAGTTGTCCGATCAGGGGGGTAAGGGGCGCCAGTTGCTCTTCCCACCTCTCTCGCGTACGCGTGTGTGGTAGTCTGTTGGTCGCACCCCCGTAAACGTCGATCAACATCGATAAATGAAGAAAAAAATTATCCTGGTTTGTGTCATCTCTCTCTTTTTGTATTTTTGCGTTTTATTTCTTCTCCCACAAGCTTTAAAGCTTGTAACGCGATCACGCAAAGTGCGGTATACTTTTGGTGATTCCAAGGTATAAAGCTGTCCAGCTGTCAACTCGGTCTGTGGGCCTTGGAAACGAAATTACCAGGTTCAAATCCGCCCTGTGGAATTTTCAATTGCATTTTTCACATAAAATTGTCAGAAAAAATAATTAATAATTAAGTTGGAATCACAGACCGAAATTTCCAATGTGTGGAGCCGAGCAGGAGTGGCATAACTCCCAAAAAGTCCCACGGGGGTGTTTGGTGTGACCGGAAAACCACTAGGACGGATATTGTACAGGCTCTTTCGAATCAGCTGACTCTGAATGTGCCAGAAGAGGAAGTCAGAAGCCTGCGCCCGCCCGGTCCATGGCGGGTACCAGAGAGCTACGCTTCGCGGCCCAGCAGATGTGGCCGATGCCGTCTTGAAGGCTGGGATCCTCAAGATTGGGAATTCTGTGTGCCGCACTCGCCTGAACTCGGCGTCTATCAGGTTCTGGCCGCTTTGCCGCCGCATGTTCGGATCCATAGGTCAAATTCTTGCCTAAGGTGTGGGGGCAAGGACCATAAAGCGAAGGAAGGTAGGCCCTTGGCATACCCAATAGAGCGCATGTAGCTGGCAACTGTGAGGCAGCTGTCTCTAGTAGAACAGAAGAGCGATATCAGCGAGAACCGTTCAGAATGAAAACCAGCGGATCAGGCAAGGACTGAGCATGACCAAAAGGAGCGCCTACGCAGGCCCCCACAGTCCGATTTTCTGGTGAAACGAGTCGATCTCCGAAGAGCCTCGATCCTGTTTCGCGGTATCAGCGCGCCAGAAAGAACGGCGACCCCTCTTGGCTCAGCATGAGAGAATCTTTCTGCGCAGCTAGGAAAGTACTGAAGAAGTCAATCTATTCGAGCAAGCGGAGCTGTTTCCTTGAATTAGGCGACACGGCGGAAAATTGCCCATGGGGCAGGGCGTAAAAATCGTGGTTAAGAGCCTAGTGCGTTGGAGGATATACATGCAGCAGCCAACAGGCTTAAAAGCGGCAAAGCACCTGGCCCAGACGCAATCGCAAACTGCGCCATACAAACTTCGATGACAGCGAGACTACACCTTTTTGCCGAAGTCTACACCCAGTGCCTACGAGAGGGCTCTTTTCCTGCAAAAGTGGAAGTTTCAGAAACTGGTGAAACCCAGAAACCCGAAGCCTGGCAAGACTCAAAGCGACGGGTCTGCCTACAGATTCTGTCGAATCTTCCTCTTTTCCATCTATTTGGAAGGAGTCGTATATCATTCCTCTGCATAAAAATGGCAAAAAGTCCGAAGCCTCTAACTATAGGGGTATCTCAAAATTGTCCGCTATTCCGAAAGCTTTTGAGAAAATTATAACTTCTCAATTGCAACATTTTTGCAGCTCTATTATTTCGCCATCCCAACATGGGTTTGTGAAACGTAGATCTACAACCACTAACCTTTTAGAATTTACATCAATAATTATCAAGGGGTTCAAAAATGGTAAACAAACTGATGTCATATACACTGACTTCAGCAAAGCCTTTGATTCCGTTAATCATACCCTATTACTTTCTAAGCTGAGCGACATTGGGTTTCCACCCCTTTTCCTTTCTTGGGTTCGAGAATATTTAACAAATAGAAAACAGAAGGTACTTTTTAAGTCTTCTTTTTCAGATTCCATTCCTGTGACTTCTGGTGTACCTCAAGGTAGTCATCTGGGCCCTCTGCTTTTCACACTGTTCATTAACGATCTTCCCTCAGTCATTGTTCATTCGCGTGTGCTTATGTATGCTGACGACGTCAAGCTTTGTCTTACTTATAAAGATATAGATTCATTTAGTCGGCTACAAGATGATCTTTAAAACTTTCAATCCTGGTGCCAGTTTAATTTACTAAATCTTAACACTACCAAATGTAAGGTAATGACTTTTTTTCGTAACTCTCCTCAACTGGTCACTTATTTTCTAAACAACAGTCCTTTAGAACGTCTAAATAATATGATTGATTTGGGCGTACTTATGGACCATAAGTTAAATTTTAACACCCATATTTCCACCACGGTCGCAAAGGCCATGAGTGTCCTGGGTTTCATTAAAAGATGGCCAAAAGAATTTGATGACCCCTATACAACTAAAGTTCTTTTTACTTCGCTTGTCCGTCCTAATTTAGAGTATGGATCTTGCATTTGGTCACCTCAATATGAGTCGCACCAGATTCGACTTGAATCCGTTCAAAAGCAGTTCTTGCTATTTGCTCTTCGTGGCTTAAGCTGGGATCGTAATGTCAATTTGCCTTCGTATTCTAGCAGACTTCTCTTGATTAACCTTCCTTCCCTAACTAACCGTAGAATTATGCTTGGTGTCATTTTTATGCACAAGCTCCTAATTGGTGATATCGACTCGCCTGAGTTATTAGCTCAGGTAAATCTGTCGGTACCATGTAGACGGAGTAGACATCCTTTGCTTCCTTTATCCCTAAGTCGTTGTTCTTCTAACTATGCCCTGCATGAACCTTTTAGGGTCCTCTGCTCTGATTACAACCTTCTATTCCCTGTAATCGGTTCAGAGTTTTCTATTAACATGATTAAAACTTCTATCCTATCCCATTTAGTTAATAGATAGCTATAGTATTATTTAGTTATTTGTTTGTCTGTTTTTTCTATTGTGTATTTGTCCACGCGATTCGTGCCGTGCGTTATACGGCTGCACCCCTCGGTCGGTCGGGTGGGAGGTGGGCAGTCATCTGCTTGGGCTCGCGCGTAACAGGCTTTGTCCTGGTGTCGTAGGGGCCACTTGAACGTACTGCGCATAGTATCGTCAACGTCCGCTATATGCCTGATCGACACCATGGGCAAAGGTAAGAGTATGCTCAAGGTTGCAGCAAGCGATCCAGGATGGTGATGGACTATCATCGAACCAATTCGGTTTCCGGAAGGACCTGTCCACAACAGACGCAATAGGCGATTAAGGGATCGAGGTGGAAAGGTGGCTCGACGAAGTACTACCTTGTAGTTACGTTGGATGTAAAAAATGCCTTCAACAAGGCGGATTGAGGGCGTATTCTAGATGCCCTTCAGTCTTTAGCCGTTCCAGACAACCTGCACGCCATCGTGTGGAGCTATTTTCGCGGCAGGCGACTGGTGTATAGGTCAGACGCGAGCTGTGAATCGTATAATGTGTCGGCTGGTGTACCACAAGGCTCTGTCCTAGGCCCAACATTATGGAATGCCAAGTACGACGGCGGGATCGACACCCGCCTCTGTTTTAGAGACCACTCGGCGTATGGTAACGAAAAGGCAGATGCGAGCGTCCGTGCCCTATCAAGGATTATGCCGAACACGAGGGGTTCCAAGCAGGAGTCCAAGAGGCTGCTAATGACAGTTTGCAGGTCGATCATCCTATACGCGGTCCCAGTCTGGGCAGGCGCCCTGTGTGTCGCTAGCTGCAGCAGAGGAATTCGATCGTCGCACAGGATAAGCGCGCTGCGAATCTGCTCGGGTTTTCGCACGGTATCCGACGAAGCGGCCCTTGTGATCGCTTCAGCGGTGCCTATCGACCTCCATGAGTAGAAGGCGAAAACAATATCAGCTACCGAGCGTGGATCTCTGGCCAGGCGTCGCGCGCGATTGGACACTAAAGACGCAAGCATCACCCTGTGGCAGGCTAGGTGGGATACGTCGGACAAAGGCAGATAGACCCGCAGGCTAATCAAGAGTATAAACAGATGGATAGAGCGGCAACATGGTAGGGTAAATTTCTACCTGACCCAGTTTCTAATCGGCCATGGGTGCTTCAGATAATACCTGCGCCGTTTTGGGCACAATAGCTCCCAATTCTGCCCGGTCTGCCCCGGTGAGATAGTGGAAGATGCGCAACACATCCTGTTCGTGTGCAGATATTTCGATGACAGCAGGAGGGTGCTTGTACTGGAGGTAAACATGGAAATATGCGCCGATAACCTAGCGGAGCTGATGATGGCGAGAAAGAGCATGTGTGAGGCGGTGAGCAGGTTCGCAGCGTCAGCAATCCGGAGTGGCATTGGAGGTCGCAGCTATCCTGCGATGCAATTCCCTTGAGGAAATACCGTAGGATACCGGCTGCCAAAATTGTTAAAGCAGTATCTTCCCCACTTCTTTCCTTCTTCTGTTACCAACCTTTTTTTCATATGCTTATAATGCTTATAATTCTCTACCCTATCTTTTTGTCGTTAGCTCTTAAACTTTTATTTCTGTTTTTCAATTGTTGCTACTAAATTAATAAATAAACAAAAAACAAGCCTCTGCTCTCTGACGTGACGGTCGTGTTTTTCCATATCTCCGGAGTTTTTATTAATATTTAATGTTTTTCTCTCAATTTTTAATTCTGCTTAGTTTGTTTTCGCTTTCGCTGGTGCTGTTTTATTTCCATAATTCGACAAATTAAACAGTTTTTTTCTTTTTCGTGGTTAGTGTTTGGTGCATTTAAATTTTATGTTTTTCTCTCGTCATTGCTTCTGCAGTTGCTGCCCTCATCACCCCCATCATACCTTCAGTGCTAGTGTTTTTGTTGTTCTCTCTGCTTTGTGCTTGTGCTCAGCTTCTCTCCCACGTAATCACTTTTGTAAGGCCACCTCTCAAAGCTCGGCTTATACAGTTATAAGAACAGTTCTTGCACTCTCCCTCTTGTACTGTGCACTCTAGTTTTCTCTTTGTTTTATTTGTGATTATTGATTTTTTATCGATAATTATCTTTGTGCTGTGTGTTTAAGATTAAACATCATGGTCAGCTGAAATGGCTTCACCAAATCGGATTGACCAAAGAAATATACAAAACGAAACATAAACAATAGTAAATCAAACAAAACATCCACACTCTGTGGAAAACACTTAAGATTATAACAGCCGCGCGGTATCAAGTAACCAGCGCTGAGCATGAAATATACACAATTTTCAGCTCCCGAAAACGTGGGGCATTAGAATAAGTATTTTAAAGAACAATTGTCGCTTCTTAGAGTTTAAGAGTTTTCAAATACAATCAGTTTATTTTTCTAATTCAACGAATGAAGATTGGGTTATTTTCTTTCTCTCAACCAGTGGTAAGAGACTCAGAGAGTGAATCAGCTCTTTGGTCTGAATTCTTATGCAAGTGTAAATGCTAAGATGAGCTAAAGGACAGAGTATAAAACAAAAAGCAAAATATTGCTTAATAAATAATAAGTGCGTGCGACCGAGTTAAATAAAGGCAGTTTGGCTAGTCGAGCAACTGCAATAATTTCGGCGGCGGTAAAAAAAAATAATTACAGAATTGGTGTGTGGCGTATTCGAAGCCCAGATATCGAAATTAATCAAAAAAAATACAAATTAGTGTATATAATTATCTATCTTGTCTTTCCAAAAGGAAATAAAAAGAGAGCGGGACTTTATTCTTTGGATGAATACTTAAAACTGAAGTACAAAATGTCTTACAGTTATATTTATAGGCTAAATATGTGAGCCCTTCAGTGGCGTGATCGATATTGATGTGATTTGATTGGCACGAATTTTAATGCTGAATTAGCGTTCTCAAGCTTTTGATTTTAGGGGGACAATTATTATTGCAAGTGTTCAATTGTTTATGAATAAAATGGATTTTATTGCTTGTGCTTTAATTATGAGTTAGCGTTCACACGCTTTGATTTTGAGGGGGACAATTGTTATTTATATTTTAAAGTTTGATTTTAGGGGGCGAAAAGTTTATAAGGTGTTGTGTATTGAAGTTGGATATATGACTTCCCCATCCTACTAAAATTAGCCTGTCCTCAGGCGGATACATTGGGATATAGCGAGGGGTTTTTCTCGTCTGTAAATATTGGAGTATCAATTTTGTTTATAATTTGGGACTCAATTTTTTCAACAATTGGGGTTTCGATGTATGTAGGACCACAAATGTTATTTGATCGAAAATGCTTAATTATTCATTCTTGTGGCATTGCCTTAAACTTATAGATTAAGTAGGTAATCAAACTTATTATAGTAAGTATAAAAGTGGTCAAAATATTTTTATTTTCATCTGGATAAGGAAGTATCTCAAAGATAGGGGTTTTTATTGTTTCTTGAGGAATGTTTGAAATGATAAATATCTCGTTTCAATTTGGTTTAAGCCAGGTGGATGTTTTTTGTATTGAATAGTTTTTCCGAATTAGCATGACTTAAGCGATTATGCTTTAAAAGTTTTGGATTGAAAATTCCTAGTCTGGTGAGCTGCATGCCCATTATTATGTCTTCAATGTATTCTGTGAAATGCTCAAAATTAAAGATTAGAACTTCTAATTTTACTGATTTTTCCTTTTCTTCCTTGAGGTTGTTTATTACTTCTAAACCTTTATTTATAGTGTCTATTACGTAATTTAGTTCGTTTGCTTGTACGCTATTGCTTTCAAGATTATTTATTTTTTCTTCTAATTCGTCTTTATCGTCTTGATCAAGAGTACCAAAAAGATATTTGTATATTGAACCAATTCCGTTAATTAGTCCTCGTTTGTTGCGTTTTACAATTTGTATTCCATTAATTTCCCTACTTAGTTTTTCTGTTAGGTATTGTATATGGATTATATCTTTAAATTCCTGTGCTTGTTGCATTAGATTGTCATATGTAATGTCTATTAACGTTAGATTTACTTTTAAATAATGATCCTGTTTTAAATATTAAGTAACCGTTCGGTGCTTTTACTGTGTTTATGTCAATGGATTGACTGCATGTTGATTTTAATGTTAAGAATAGCATGATGCACAAAAAAGTCATCTTGAGTTGTTGACCTGTAATGTATCAATTGTCATATTTGCTTTTATTAACTTTCTTTTTCTTTTTGAATTTTGATTTGTAATGTGTGACTCTTTGTCCTCTATTTCTTTCTTCAAAATGTTTCTCATCTAACTGATTTATCTCTCCTGTCTTTTTGAATGGATTTGTTGTTTTTGACTTTACTAGTGGTGCTTGTATAAATCTAGTATCGATTTCGAAGTCGTGTCTATCTTTATTTAAATTGTTTATTTTATGTATTTTATTCGTTTGGGTATTATAGGTGCGTGATCCTGCATAGATGAAAATGTCCGCTGGTGGGTTGGTTAGTTGTTTTATGTCTCGTCTTATGGTTGTATATGTAGAGAATTTTTTCAAATTTAAGTAATTTATCTTCAATGTCGTTTTCACTATTTATAATTCTGAGTTTTTCATTTACTGTTTTATGGAATCTTTTTACGTCTGAAATGCCGTTTTTTTTGCCAATTTTTTAGTGCTATACACAGAAATGCTGAATCTTTGTCTGATTTTATTTCTATTGGTTGGCCCATTTCAGTGAACACTTTCATAATTGCTCTCTAGGCTTCTAACCAATCTTTAGATTTTTCTTCTACAAGTGTTGCAAATTTGGAGTAAATGTCAATGCATGAAAGGAATAATGTTTTGAATCAGGTTTTGAAAATCGGGGAAATAATATTTTTCTTTAAACAAATTAATCGTTTTTTCGATTCCTGGATGTAATAATTTTTTGTGTTGTTTTAGAATTATTTCTTTGAATTGTGCAAATGTTTGAATGTCCTCTAACTTAATGCTTGATTTCGAGCTTTTTGTGTTTGCGTTTGATCGTATTATTTCAATAAAGGCTTGTTGAAATTGTGAGGAACATTATAATTAACTGTAATATCCCACACAACAAGCAAACAGCAGCACAATCCAACGATACAAATAAAACACCGAATACAATATACAGCCGAGACACAAACCTAAGTTACGATATACGACCAAGCCTGCTACTGGTCGATCGAACCGAGGGCTTACGATCAAACCGCGTCGATCGAACCACACGTCACCGCTGGCGATTTCGTACAAGCGGGAAGATGCGTGGGAAGCATAATGCAAAAAAACCAATATGCACGCATATGCAATGGGCAGCCAAGTCCAACATGGCTCGATCGAACCAACTCGAACCTATGACGTACGATCGAACCAAGTCGAACTCATGACGTACGATCAAGCATGGCTCGATCGAATCACAGGCGACCGCTGGCAATTTCGTACAAGCGGGAAGTGGCGTGGGAGGCACAATACACAAAATCAACGATATAAGAGTAAATGGAACCCGGCTTGAGGGCATAATTGCACACAAACGGGGGCATTGGCCTACTTATGCAAATTAAGAGCACAGAGAGGCAAATATGAATGCATGCATTAGAATCCGCTGAATAAGTGTACACGCATGTCACACGTACACTATGCGTGAGGGAGAATATCGGTGACCAATAGCGCACTCTCTGCCTACGTCACGCTCATGAGAACGAAAGCAGTTAGATTGCGAGCAGCCAAAATCTTGTGAGCGACAGAAAATAAAAGTGAGGGCCAAGCAAGCCCGTGAGACGGGTGCGGGGCATGCATGCTTTGTATGAAGCAATGATGGTTTGTGGATTGGATAGGGGAATATGCGAACCGAAGGGGGAGGGATGAACAATGGGGAAGCCCGCTATCTAATAGATACGATATGCGTATGAAAGGGCATTGCATGGGAAAGTAAGATGATTATTGTTAAACAATAGCTTAAGTTAATATAATTATCATATATATGTATGTAAATATAATAAGGAGAGAATATGTGCGAAATTGGGTATGACGAGTGGATCAAAGGAAGCGACGGGCAAAGGCAGCGATGAAAGCAGAGAAAGTCAACGGGATACGATGGGCGGCCAATAGAAAGGCGACGCCAGCATAAGAAAGTGATGCAAGTCAATATGTACAAACGAGAAACACAGGGACAAGGAATAAATGGGCGCGCAGCCACAGAGAAAGTGGACATATGCGCCAAGGATTTGCGGGACTTTCACCACGCATAGCAACAAGTGGATGCGTGGGTGAAAGCAGAGGGCCGATGGAAATGTACCAGCTGTATAGCGGTACCACACCATTAAATTCCTGTGGCCATGGGAACTGCCTATATAAAGGCAACGTCGGTCAACCAAGGGCAGCAAGTCATCAAGTCGTGATCAAGTAACAAGTAATTAAGGCCTTACGAGTAACCTTAAGAACTTATCAAGGAAACAGAAGGAGCAAAGGAAAAACTAGGAACTTTACAGGCCTTACGAGTAACCTGTACAGTTCATTTCGACAGCAGCAAATCCTTAAATAAGGATAGTAAACACCGTACCCAAGCTAGAGTGAGTTGAAGAGAAGCCAAGCATTTCCAGGAGTATCCAAAGTCAGTGGTAGGCACGAGGATATATCCTACTGCCGGAAATTCCAGGATCTATATATCCTGACGATTACCAATTGCTGAGGAACATCCTGCTTCGTGATAGTAGCTACGGGATTTAACCCAGAACCAAAAAGCGAAAGCCATCTCAACCAGCATAGCGAAAGGGGTGCAGAGGTGTGGAGCACCAACCAAGCACACGATACAGGCCGAGACAACGACCCGCAACGGTTGCAGGAGCAAAAGGAAGGCAAGAAGGGACGACGAGGGATTTGAAGTGATTCGACAACGCTGTCCGAGTCCAGACCTACCGCAGAGAAACTTCTCATAGCCAATCAAGCCCATAAACGATCGCAAATAAACGTATTACAAAAACCAAATCAATAAACAAAGCTGTTCTGATTTTACCGGGGCACAAAATAAATTTTGTTGTGCCGAACCTAGCCCAAGAGATATTATAAATATCCCGAAGGACGAAAAAGGATCGTTACAACTGGCGCCCAACGTGCTATACTGGTGAAATTTAGAAATAAAAATACAGTTTATAAATCATAAAAAGATCAAAAATGGGAAAAGGATGGATTTACCACATGAAGAAGGAGGATTTGGTACAGACAGGCCAAAGGATCGGGATCGAGATAAACGGCACAGTGGAGGAAATGAGGAGACAGCTAGGCGAGTGGATAGAAAGGAATGAAAAGGACCCAGACTGGAAGGAGGAAATAAATAGATTGGAAACAAAGCACTCGAAAAATATAAAAATGAAAGCAATAGCAAGCACATCAAAAACATGCGAAAGTGAGGCTGAGGAGTTCCAGAAAGTAAACATCGCCACACTAGCAATCCCTCCATATTTACCACCAAGATGGGGAAGCGAAGGAGCCCTAGATAGCGCAGAGACAAAGAGGGACATAAGGAGACAAACGATAGACCCCAAGAAAACGGCACCACATACAACAAACAAGACCACCGAATACGCCAAGGTGGCAAAACAAGTGATGGAGTGGACATTCAGATTCGATGGCAATTCCAGACCACTAGAGTTCATAGAACAGATCGAGTGGTCAGCAGACATGTATGGCATCGAACTGGACATGATCCCGAGAGCGATGCCAGAGCTACTGAAAGATAGGGCACTCAAATGGTACGTCGCAAACAATAAGCAGTGGCGAACATGGAAGGAATTTGTTGAGGGCTTCAAGAAATATTTCTTGCCGAAAGGATTCTTCAACAAATTGGCTGATCAAGTGAAAAATCGCAAGCAAAACAGAAACGAGTACTTCAAGGACTATATGGTGGATATGCAAACATTGATGAGACCCCTAAAAATACCAGAGTACGAACAATTGGAGGTCATATTGGAAAATTGCACTCCAGATCTAAAAATATTCGTTCGGCCGCACAGGGTCAGAGATCTAGATGAGCTGATGCAGTTGGCAGAAGAACACGAGATGCTCGAACAAGAGCGATTCGAGTTCCATCGCGAAAACAATGCTCAAAGAACACATAACAACCAATCAAACCACAGAGGAGGAAATAATCACGGGCCACCAGTCACACAGTGCCGAAGATGCCAGGACAACAGCATGGAGAATCATTCGAGACCAAACCAAGAAAACAAGAACGTCCGAGACGGAAAAGTCCTGAACCCGAATCAGGCGTGCCGCAGATGCGGGGAGCCGGACACTGGGCCAGGGAATGCAACAATCAGAGACTCAATTTCTGCTGGCAGTGTGGAAAAGTGGGCAAAAGGACGAAAGAATGTTGTTGGAGTTCGGGAAACGAAAGGCGGTTCCAGTCTATCAGGGGCGAGCAGGGACCCAGCCAACAAGCTCCTCACCACTAATAGGCCAACTAGTAGAAGAAGAGGATCAATTGTCAGCGATTATCGAAGTAGCAGGAATACAGATGAAAGCGACAATTGACTCCGGAGCCACGAGTAGCTTCATCAGCAAGCAGATATTGGAAACAGTGAGGAATAAGGGAAAATGGGAGAACACACACAAACAGGTATACATGGCAGACGGAAAGGTGCGAGACATTGAAGAGCAATGTACAGGATGCGTGAGATTCGGACACAAGGAAATCCACATGCCATTTCTGGTCATGCCAGAAGGAATGGATGCGCTAATATTGGGGTGGAATTTCCTCCGGATTATGAACACAGAAATATCGTGTGGAGGCCACAAAGTGCGAATACCGACAGTAAGGCGAATACAGGGCAGGCGCGTAGAAAGAATATCCATCATGGTCACTCAGAAGAGTGATCAGCAAGAAATACAAAGCTTTCTGAGTCAGGAATTGAAGGAATTAGGGAAAGTTAAGGGACTGTCAAAGGTGGGGATACATCGCATAACGATGAAGGACGATATCCCAATAAAACACAGGTATTACCCGAAAAACCCGAAAATACAAGGAGAAATCAATGCAAAGGTCGACGAACTGTTGACAATGGGATGCATAGAACCATCGCAAAGCCCATATAGCTCATAGTGATGGTGAGAAAGAAAAAGACAGGCAAATGGAGATTATGCGTAGATTTTAGACAGATTAACGCAAAATCTATAAAGGATGCATACCCAATGCCACGCATCGATTACATCTTGAATCAACTACGCGAAGCAAAATTCATAAGCAGCTTAGATCTGAAGGACGGATACTGGCAGATTCCGTTAGAAGAGAAAAGTAGACCAATGACGGCATTCACAGTCCCAGGGAAGGGGTTATTCCAATGGAAAGTAATGCCATTCGGTTTACACTCAGCATCAGCAACTTTCCAACGCGCACTGGACCAAGTCATTGGCCCAGAAATGCTACCAAACGCATTCGCATACCAAGATGACATTGTGATAGTGAGCAAAACAATCGAGGATCACATGAATCATCTACAAGAAGTGTTCAGGAGATTGAAAGAAGCAAACTTGAGAATTAATGCCGAGAAGTGCCAATTCTTTAGAAAAGAGTTAAAGTTTCTAGGCCACTTGGTGACAGAAAACGGTATTGCAACGGACCCAGAAAAGGTGGCCGCAATAGCCCAATTAGAACCACCAACGTGCACAAAGGAATTACGCCAGTACTTAGGAGTGGCATCTTGGTACAGACGGTTCGTACCGGGTTTTGCAGCACTAACACACCCATTAAACGAACTACTAAAGAAGAGAACAAAGTGGCACTGGAGCGAGGAGCATCAGGCAGCATTCGATGCTGTAAAGGAAAGGCTGACGAGTGGCCCAGTATTGGCATGTCCAGACTTCACAAAAACGTTTGTGCTCCAGACGGATGCAAGTAACATGGGATTAGGAGCCATATTGGTACAAAACACTGAGGATGGAGAGAGAGTGCTATCATACCTGTCAAGAGAATTAAACCCAGCGGAAAAGAACTATTCGGCAACAGAAAAAGAATGCCTAGCGATAGTATGGGCAATACGCAAACTAAAACCATACCTTGAAGGATACCGATTTAAAGTGGTAACAGATCACATGGCGTTGAAGTGGTTGAATAGCATAGAAAGCCCTACGGGCCGTATAGCCCGATGGGCACTGGAACTGCAACAATACGATTTCGAAATAGCATACAGAAAAGGCAAATTAAACATTGTCGCAGACGCTTTGTCAAGGCAACCAATGGAAGGGTGCAAAAGAATAATAGATAATGGTGCCAGATTAAGACAAGCAAACAACGAGTGTGGGTGGATTCAAGACATAATGGGAAAAATAAAACAACAACCACAGAAATATCCGGATTACATTATAGAAAATAGTCAGGTATACAGGAACATTCCGCACAGAGCAGGCCAAGAAGAAGTGGTAGCTTGGAAACTATGTGTGCCAAAAACCCTACGCAATCAAGTAATGGCCGAAAACCACACGGCAACAACAGCAGGGCATACAGGGAGCAGGCGAACTACTGCCAGGACCGCAGCAAGGTATTACTGGCCAGGAATGCAACGAGATATCAGGACATTTGTAGGAAAGTGTACGATATGCCAACAATATAAACCCAGCCAACAGCAGGCAGCGGGAAAGATGCTAACACAAATACCGGAAGAACCATGGGCCACAGTATGCGCTGACTTTGTGGGACCGTTGCCAAGATCGAAACACGGAAATTCGATGCTACTAGTAATCATTGACAGGTTTTCTAAATGGACAGAACTGATACCGATGCGGAAGGCAACTGCAGAAAGTCTAGTTAAGGCCTTTCGAGAGAGGATACTATCTCGATTCGGAGCTCCAAAAATGGTGATAACGGACAATGGAGTTCAATTCACTAGCAGAATATTCAAAAAAATGTTAGAAGAATGGGGATGCCAACACCAACTGACAGCACCGTACACGCCACAAGAAAATCCAACCGAAAGAGCAAATAGAACAGTAAAAACAATGATTGCTCAGTTTACGGGGGAAAATCAAGGCAACTGGGATGAAAGTTGGCCAGAAATAACTCTAGCAGTGAATACAAGCCAATCAGAGGCAACAGGATTCACGCCAGCGTATGTAATACAGCGGCGTGAACCAAGAATGCCGGGTGCACTATACGATAATGTCACGATAGGCACAGGGAAGCAAACGATACCACCAGACGCGAAGGTAAAACAAATGCAAGAGCTGTTCGAACTAATACGGCGAAATCTGGAAACGGCTGCACAGGATCAGGCTCGCCATTACAATCTGAGACGAAGAGAATGGAGACCAGTGATTGGAGCAACGGTATGGGCAAAAGAACACCACCTTTCAAATGCTGCAGAAGGATTCGCAGCAAAGCTGGCACCAAAGTTTGGAGGCCCGTATGAAGTGATAGGCTTTGCATCTCCGGTCATATGCAAAATACGGCACAAAGAAACGAAAAAAACCAGACAAGCACATATCAGCCAACTGAAGCAACAAATATGCGAAGAAGCAGATGGCACGAGAAGTGAGGAGCAATGAGGATGGACGACTCGAATGACATGGCGGCGAGAAAATCTGCACAGACCGGCCGGCTGGACAGAGAACTCAAAACATGACTTAGAGCCGAAAACCTCAAAGCGCATCGCATCAGAAACAAATTATAGCAAAGTCACAAACCGCATCGCAGAGCACAATGAAGATGTGCGAATATCGTAATGACACGTATACAAGCATGCGAAAACGAATTTAGAAACTGGCAACGGATACCCGAATATCGTAACGATGCAGACAATATGCAGGCATAATAGAAAAAAACCAGAGATAGAACGAATGGGGACAACACCAACACATATGCGCATACACCGCGAAAAGAGAGTGGAAACGCACCCACACAGGCGCATGATGTTACGCACCCACACATACGCAAGATATGACGTATGTATTGGTGAGTCACCGCAATGCACATACACATGCGCATGCTACTATGCATATAATGGTGGAGCATCTCGGCGTTTTAAAATATGCCAAGAGAACAAGGGCAAGGAGGAGAAATCCTAAATATCGGTAAATATCAAAGAAATGACCGAAAGGCGAGGTTTCATGCGTGCAATTGTCATAATCAGGAAACACTCAAAGTTTATCATTCGGCGAGTAAAGACAAAAAAAAAAAAACCATGAACGCATTTAATGCAAATTTTGGCCAGGATGAAGGCGTAGCTCGACGAGGTGCGGCACCGCGGGCCAATACGCGGAACGCGGTGACTGGCACGGGTCCGATGAGGAGTCCGACGACGATGTGCCGGACATGGCAAATCCGGCCATCGCCGCCTCTTCGGACGAGGAGTTAGATGAGGACGGTGAGGAAAGCGGGTACATGACGGAGGAGAGCGAGGCCGAGTCAGCGGTGAACATACAGGAAGAGGAGAGCGACGATGAAGCAGTATGGAGAGAGCTGGATGAGGCTATGCAGATGATGGAGGACGAAGGGGCGGAAGAAGCGAGCAGCGATCGAAATAGCCCAGATGAATATGCGCCATGGAATCAAAATAGAATATATGAGCCGCCGGCAAGATTGTGGGAGCCAACGCGGCCATCAACGCAGTTCCGTATGGTGGACTCAGGGTCAGAGGCCAGCGAAACGGCGGGGATGGCCGTGGCTGATGAAGGTGCGGCTGATGGAGTAGCCAGCCCACCTCCATTCGAGCCGGAGGGCATAGATTGGGAGGCAGAACGGGCCGCGGCTGAGAACACGCGATGGATGAGTTGGTGGCGTCAGCAGATCCTGCAGCAGCAGGAAGCTGAGAGGGATCTGCTGGCGTGGGAGAAAGGCAGCAGCAACAGCAGCAACAACAACTGCAACAATGGCAGCAACAGTTGCAGCAACAACAACAACTGCAACAATGGCAGCAGCAATTGCAGCAACAGCAACATCAACTGCAACAATGGCAGCAACAGTTGCAGCAGCAGCAACAACTGCAACAACTGCAGCAACAATTGCTGCAACAACAATTGCAGCCACAGCAACAACAACAACAGCAAAAACAGCCAGAGCAACAACAGCAACAGCAGTATGAGCAACAATGCAGCAGCAGCAACAACTGCAACAACTGCAGCAACAATTGCTGCAACCACAATTGCAGCCACAGCAACAACAACAACAGCAAAAACAGCCAGAGCAACAACAGCAGGAGCCACATCAACAACAGCAGGAACCACAGCAACAACAGCAACAGCAAGAACAGCCAGAGCAACAACAGCAACAGCAGTATGAGCAACATCAGCAGCAGCAACATCAACAACAGCAACTCGAATGCCCGTGGGTGTGGCCAAGACCGGCATTAAATAGACAAATGTCTGCACCCACGGGGCAAAATGAAAGTGTTCGGCCCATATTGGCCAGGCAGTCGTCTTGCCCAGTGCCAGACGGGCATGAGAGGTATGAGGCAGTGGAGGAGAACGAATGGCCGGAGACGGTCTCGGAAATGGTGGGGCAAATGGCCCAACATGAAGGGCCAAGATCAGTAAGATTAGTGTGGGCGGGTAGAATTAGATATAGAATTAGAATTGCACAGGGGGTAGTTAGGGTATTTAGGGGAAAAAAAAACCACATACATAAAACAAGCATAAGGTACAAGGGACAGGGGAGGGCAAATCCCTCCCGAAGAAGGGGGGGAGTGTGAGGAACATTATAATTAACTATAATATCCCACACAACAAGCAAACAGCAGCACAATCCAACGATACAAATAAAACACCGAATACAAGATACAGCCGAGACACAAACCTAAGTTACGATATACGACCAAGCCTGCTACTGGTCGATCGAACCGAGTCATAGAGAATGGCTTACGATCAAACCGCGTCGATCGAACCACACGTCACCGCTGGCGATTTCGTACAAGCGGGAAGATGTGTGGGAAGCATAATGCAAAAAAACCAATATGCACGCATATGCAATGGGCAGCCAAGTCCAACATGGCTCGATCGAACCAACTCGAACCTATGACGTACGATCGAACCAAGTCGAACTCATGACGTACGATCAAGCATGGCTCGATCGAATCACAGGCGACCGCTGGCAATTTCGTACAAGCGGGAAGTTGCGTGGGAGGCAGAATGCACAAAATCAACGATATAAGAGTAAATGGAACCCGGCTTGAGGGCATAATTGCACACAAACGGGGGCATTGGCCTACTTATGCAAATTAAGAGCACAGAGAGGCAAATATGAATGCATGCATTAGAATCCGCTGAATAAGTGTACACGCATGTCACACGTACACTATGCGTGAGGGAGAATATCGGTGACCAATAGCGCACTCTCTGCCTACGTCACGCTCATGAGAACGAAAGCAGTTAGATTGCGAGCAGCCAAAATCTTGTGAGCGACAGAAAATAAAAGTGAGGGCCAAGCAAGCCCGTGAGACGGGTGCGGGGCATGCATGCTTTGTATGAAGCAATGATGGTTTGTGGATTGGATAGGGGAATATGCGAACCGAAGGGGGAGGGATGAACAATGGGGAAGCCCGCTATCTAATAGATACGATATGCGTATGAAAGGGCATTGCATGGGAAAGTAAACGATTTCGTATGTTAATTTAATCAAGATGATTATTGTTAAACAATAGCTTAAGTTAATATAATTATCATATATATGTATGTAAATATAATAAGGAGAGAATATGTGCGAAATTGGGTATGACGAGTGGATCAAAGGGAGCGACGGGCAAAGGCAGCGATGAAAGCAGAGAAAGTCAACGGAAACAGCGCCAAGGATTTGCGGGACTTTCACCACGCATAGCAACAAGTGGATGCTTGGGTGACAGCAGAGGGCCGATGGAAGAGGGCCAGCTGTATAGCGGTACCACACCAATATATTCCTGAGGCCATGGGAACTGCCTATATAAAGGCAACGTCGGTCAACCAAGGGCAGCAAGTCATCAAGTCGTGATCAAGTAACAAGTAATTAAGGCCTTACGAGTAACCTTAAGAACTTATCAAGGAAACAGAAGGAGCAAAGGAAAAACTAGGAACTTTACAGGCCTTACGAGTAACCTGTACAGTTCATTTCGACAGCAGCAAATCCTTAAATAAGGATAGTAAACACCGTACCCAAGCTAGAGTGAGTTGAAGAGAAGCCAAGCATTTCCAGGAGTATCCAAAGTCAGTGGTAGGCACGAACGAAAGCCATCTCAACCAGCATAGCGAAAGGGGTGCAGAGGTGTGGAGCACCAACCAAGCACATGATACAGGCCGAGACAACGATCAGCAAACGGTTGCAGGAGCAAAAGGAAGGCAAGAAGGGACGACGAGGGATTTGAAGTGATTCGACAACGCTGTCCGAGTCCAGACCTACCGCAGAGAAACTTGTCATAGCCAATCAAGCCCATAAACGATCGCAAATAAACGTATTACAAAAACCAAATCAATAAACAAAGCTGTTCTGATTTCACCGGGGCACAAAATAAATTTTGTTGTGCCGAACCTAGCCCAAGAGATATTATAAATATCCCGAAGGACGAAAAAGGATCGTTACAAAATATGGGATAATCTTGTTCGTTATGAAAATATAGTACAGTTTTCTTACCGCAAAGATATCTTTTAAGTATATCCCTTGCGTAAGCATTGGTCATTTCTTTGTATGTGATTTATAAAAATAGGTTGATGTTTCTGTTTTGTCTACTGAACCTCTAATGAATTCTATTTGCCTGTTAGAATAATTAATAAGTTTTTCTACTATTGGAATGTAATTTCCATTATCCTCATGAGCACTATGTATTGTAGCTACGGTGCTATCTGTTGATCCTAAGAAGTTTTCATCTATTTTAATTCTGGAAAGAGCATCTGCTACGTGATTTTCTTTGCCGGGTAAATATTTAATTTTATAATCAAACTCATTTAGTTTTATTCTCCATCGTTGAAGTTTCATGTTTGGTTCTTTTATATTGTTGAGCCATACTAAAGTCCTATGGTTGCTTAGAATTTCGAACTTTCTACCGAAAAGGTATGGTCTGAAATATTTTGTTGCCCAAACAATCGCTAGTAATTCTTTTTCTATAGCTGAATAATTGATCTCATTTTCGTTTAACGTTCTGCTTTAAAGCTATATTGATAGCATCTGCGGTTAGAAAAGATGGTTTTTTAAAATCGGTGTATGCAAGTATGGGGTCGTTCATAAGAAGATATTTTAATTTTTCAAAGGATGAAATATAATCTGGGTCGTTTATGTTAATTTTAGCTCCTTTCTTTAATCCCAGAGTTAAAGGTTTTGCAATATGTGCAAAGTTTGGTATGAATTTTCGGAAGAATCCGCATAATCCTAAGAATGATTTAATTTCTTTTGGGGTTTTGGGGATTGGAAAATTTTGAATTGCTTTGATTTTATTTGGGTTAGGTTTTATACCTTCTGTTGTAATTATATGACCAAGGAATTCTGTTTATTTTTTCATGAATTCGCATTTGTCGAGTTGGAGTTTAAGATTAGCTTCTCTTAGTTTTTTAAATACCTTTCTGAGTGATAGTATGTGTTCCTCCAATGAAGTGGAGTACACTATAATGTCATCCAGATAAACAAGACAATCCTTGTAAATAAGGTCTTCCAAAAGATTATTCATGCATCTTTGGAATGTTGCCGGGGCATTTTTTAGACCGAATGGCATACGTGTGTATTCCTAATGGCCATGTTTAGTTGAGAAAGCTGTTTTTGCAATATATTCAGGATCCATTTGAATTTGATGAAATCCCTTAGCTAAATCAATGGTGGTGAAGTATTGGCATTTTCCCAGTTTGTCAAGAATTTCATCCATGACTGGAATTGGGAATTTGTCATCTATTGTGACTTCATTTAAATTTCGGTAGTCAATGACTAACCTGAATTTTTGTTTGTTGGAAGCATCTCCTTTTTTTGGGACGATCCAAATGGGTGAACAATAGGGTGAATTCGATTTTCGAATGATACCCTGTTCGATCATTTCATTTATTTGTTTGTTGATTTCTATATCAAACGTTTGGGGATAGTTGTATAGACGTTTATAAATTGGGTCCTCATGTTTTGTACAAATAGAGTGCTTTATAGTACTCGTGAAAGTCAAATTTTCACCTTCGCGGTACTGAATATCACTGAATTCGTACAAGACCTTTCTTAGTTTTTGTATTTCCTCGTCATTTAAATGGTCGAGTCTATACTGATTACTTTCTATTATTTCATTTTCAATTGCAAAATTTGTGTCTGGGTTTCTCTCTGTAGGTGGGTCTAGACATTCTATGTTATGTTCTTCTTCTATTTCTTCAATATCTCTGAAATAAAATGGATAGTTTCCAGCTTTGCATATTCTTCTTCATAATTTATTTGGGCTTTGCATGCTTTTAAGAAAGTTCTGCCTATCAACATGTCATATTTATTTGAAAATTTATGGATATAAAACTTTTGTCCTGTCGGACAAAGTTTGCTAGGTGCAAGGAAAATTATTTCTTTTAATTCTACTGCTCCTTCAATCATGTTAATTTTGGAATCTCCTAAATAGGTTTTGAAATTAAAAAAGTTTTCGGATATTATATTTATTGAAGAGCCTGAGTCGACTACACATCTCAAAGGTTTATTGTTCATTGTGATTCTGATGAAGGACTTGTCTCTATCTCTTCTTCCGATTGATCCGAGGCATTCTTTCTCTTGGTCTTTTTGTAGGCTGGTTTGCTACATATTTTTTTGGATAATTATTTTGTTGTTGATTATTCATTGGATTCTGAGCCCTGTCAATATTTAATTTTTGTTGAAATTCTTGGAAAAGTTTTTGGTTTTGTGTTGTGTCTGATTGTTTTGTTTGAGACGGAGTTGTACTATTGGGTACAAAAGATTTTCCACTTTTTGGCTTTGATTTGATTTTCTGATTTCTGTTATACTACCCTCGTATAACCCTTCTCTTTAAGCTACTTGTTTCAGCTTGCTAACTGTGGTTATATCATATCTGGCTAACGTCATAAATACTCTATCGGGTAATTTTTTGTTGATTGTTGATTACATCTTTTATAGTTTTATTTAAAGCATTTGTATAAAGAGTAGTGTTATTTGCATCGTTTTCAAGACTAAGCTTATTTGTAATAATATAGGATTTATCTTCTAATTCTGTTACAAACTTACGAAGGTTTCCTGTATAGTGCGTGTTGTAGGGGCGTTGAAGAAGTTCCTCACATGGCGTCTGCGTCTTCAATTCATTGATGAGGAATGTTCTTAGTTCCGGCCAGTTGTTGGCTTGTCCAATTTGCGAAAGCCGTTGTGCCTCTCCAATAAGCTGCATCTCGATTGCGCTGAACAATATGTTATGTTGCCTTAGGTCATGGGGTTGGATACAGGTGCATGATGAAATCTATCCTCCTTATGAATGATGTCAGATTCTCTGGTGCTCCATCATAGTTTGCCACCTGTCTTAATGAAGACAGTTGATTGAGGTGGGCTTCGGTGAGTTCGGCCATTTTTGGTTTTTGGTTTTGTTTGTGATGTTTTGTACGTGATTTATTTTATTCGCACACAAGTTGGCGTTTTTGTTCCACAATTGAAGTTTATGGTTGCAACACACACAGTTGATATTTCCGCACACAGCTGGCGTTTTTGTTCCACAATTGGAGTTTATGCTTGTAACACACACAGTTGATATTTCCGCACACAGTTGGCGTTTTTGTTCCCCAATTGGAATATCATTTTTTTTTTTTTTTGTTGGTTGCAACACACAGTTAATATTACTGCGCACAGTTGGCAGAAAATATTTTCACTGTTGTAGACTTTTAAGCGTTCCCGTAAGTTCTTGATGTCGGATCGGAGTTTTATAGTGATTATTCACTAATTCTATGTAACGCACGGATAATAATTCTATGTGTCACACGGATAGAATAACAAGTTCACTTTTACCGATCCTACCTACTGCGCCAATTATATATCTTGTCTTTCCAAAAAAAAAAAGATATTGTTTTATTTGAGTGGGGACTTTATTCGTTGGATGAATACTTAAAACTAAAGTACAAAATGTCTTACAGTTATATTTATAGGCTTAATATGTGAGCCCTTCAGTGGCGTGATCGATATTGATGTGATTTGATTGGCACGAATTTTAATGCTGAATTAGCGTTCTCACGCTTTTGATTTTAGGGGGACAATTATTATTGCAAGTGTTCAATTTTTTATGAATAAAATGGATTTTATTGCTTGTGCTTTAATTATGAGTTACCGTTCACACGCTTTGAGGGGGACAATTGTTATTCCAAGTGTCCAATTTTTTATTATAAATAACGGATGTTTACTTTTAAAGTTTGATTTTAGGGGGCGAAAAGTTTATAAGGTTTTGCGTATTGATGTTGGATATATGACTATATATGTATACACAAATATAGTTGCAAGTATGCAACAAGAAGTAGCAGAGCAATAAAATAGTTGCAAAGAGGGGGCGACTGGAGGCGAGGCGAATGTAAAGAAACGGCGAACAACCAGCAAACTATCGGCGAACCCTACCCATTGGCAGACAAGCAGCAGCTGTCTATCGGCAAATCCTACTTGTCAAACTCTACTTGGCGGACAACAGTGGCGAACGGTTTCAACAACAGGATCATCAGATAAGATATATATTAAGATAGTTTATCTATCTATTTTTATTATTATATACTTATATTCTAATATTCGCATAAGACAAAAATGCATACTAATATGACTGCAAAGTTGTTAGAGAAGCAATTAGAGTTGCATTCCAGGTTGAGGCAGTTGGAAGCACTAGATCCCAGAAAGATAACTAGCAAGGTGATTGAGGAAGTAAAAGAGATTAGTAATCGATGGTTACCTAATCATAACAAATTGCTACATCGGGGGACGTTCGATCATCAGTATTTCAGAGATAAAATACATGCAGAAGTGTTAAAGATAGTTGCCAAAATAATAGCTGCAGGAGAGTCAGAAAACCCAGGCATTAGTAAGTCGGTGTTAGTTGAAATAGAAGCAAATATGTCAGAAATGTTTGATGATAGCAAAGGAGCCTCTCGCGGGAATGCGACCTCCAGTAATGAAAACGATAATGTTACCCAGGAAAAATTTCAAAGAAAGTTCCGTCAACTCCAGCAATATTTGGACATGGTGGGCAAAGATTTACCTATGATAGACAATGGAACACACGAAATGTATATTAAAAATATTAAAGAAGCTAACTTCGGCAATGCCGAAGTTTATATACCCTTGCAGTCCTTGGCAATAATTTTTTTACATTTTGAAATTTCTTTCCCTGCAACTCAGTTCATCAACCCACAAACAAAACATTCAAATTATCTCTCTTTTTACTACAAATGAATCCGCCAAAAGTGTTAAAGGAGTGATTGACATAGTTAATGAGTCAGTTTACTTAATTAAAATAAAAGCAAATTTATCCGATGAAGTTGACGTAATCTTCGCACAACTCCTACTAAGGAAATTTGAAAGGAGAACATTTAATGGTAAGCAGAATAACCAGTAAAATTTCAACAATCCGCGATATTTCAAAATAGTGGAGCAAAGACCACAGTGGTCAAATATTATGAAAACCAGTAGAAGCCAAATCAGGAATACTTACGGCAGAATTGGTAAGAATGAGAAGTCAGTGGCAATCGTAAAGGAACATCAGATTGACTAGGTTGAACGTTCATCATGTAACTGGTCATGCTTCTTTAACAATAGTTATCTTTCTAATGATAATATTAATAATAATTTGCATGAGATAACTAACTAACTCAGATTGCTATGACACAGAACATATACAGATAGCACATAAAACCAAAAACCCGTTACGGCATATTTTCTACAGGAGAAAAAGCAAGATTGATACAATGGACTAGAGCAACGTAGTGTATAAAATACCGTGCAACGGGACTAATGATGAAAACTGTGATAAAATATATATATGAACAACCAAATCGGGGTTAAAAACAAAACTATCGCAACATAGATCTGACTATAAACTTCGTCAACACTCCAATGCACAAAAAACGGTACATATGGCCTACTGTGCCCAATGTGTACACTGTGCCGCCAGTGAACAACATTACAACAAACGTTACTCCTTGGATATGCTGCACATAATAAATACCCCGACCAATATAAAACTTAATTATAAGGTAGATACAGACAACTGCGCGAATTTATACAGGCATTAACTAGGGACAAATTAGTGTGTAGCTTCACGTCACAGTGTACGGACGTGTAAAAATAAGTTGTTAAATTAAGTTAAAGTTAATCACAATTAAATGTTTTTATAGTTGCCCTGAAGACGACCACCAAAAAACAAAGTGTTTTTTATTTTGTTTTTTATTCACCCAACAATTTGACATCGAGCCGGCAAAACATACAAATAACTAACTTTAAAAATAAAATCCAAAACGTTTCATTTGGCGGCCCTTTGCAGAATATTTAAGATTAAACATCGTGGTCAGCTGAAATGGCTTCACCAAATCAGATTGAACAACGAAATATACAAAACGACACATAAACAAAAGTAAATCATAAAATTCATAAGACAATTATTGCTTAATACCAAACAAAACATCCACACTCTGTGGAAAATACTTAAGATTATAACAGCGGCGCGGTATCAAGTAACCAGCGCTGAGCATGAAATATACACAATTTTCAGACCCTGAAAACGTGGGGCATTAGAATAAGTATTTTTAAGAACAATTGTCGCTTCTTAGAGTTTAATAGTTTTCAAATAAAATCAGTTCATATTTTGAATTCAACGAATAAAGATTATGTTATTTTCCCTCTCTCCGGAAATCTCTATTCACTGTGTATTTAAATTTTTCTATATATTTTTTATATATGTCGGGACGTCAGGATTCTTGCTCGCCTCGCTTGTCGGGACGTCAGGATTTTTGCTCGCCTCACTCATATTTTCAACTGGAAACGTTCACTTAGTACTTTTTATTTCACTTAGACTTTTACTTTTCACTTTAGACTTTTTACTTTTCACTTTTACTTTTCACTTATACCTTTTTCTGTACGGCTAGTTCCCAGGGGGGTTTCTTCACTGAGCTCTCTAGCCCGAGGCTCCCCTTTATATAGGACCTGACCTGATGACAGATTGACCAATTTGTTTCTAAACATGTTGCCAAGGCAAAGATGATTGTCATCCTGCAAAGTCAACATTCCCAGCAACATTCCAGACGTCAGTCTGCAGCCGCTGCAAAGGTAATGCCAGGGCTACAATTGACATGCCTGTCAACTATCTAGTAGGCTTTGACTTATTAGTCACTTAATTGACACGGCCATCCTGACCTTTACACGTCCTCGTGTAATATTTTAATTTTTAACTTCAAACTTACCAAACGGAACTCGATCCTCGTCTCTTAGACGGATAACCAAACATCTCTCCTAGACGGATAACAAAAAATCGTCTTTCCTAGACGGATAACCATCGTCTCTCCTAGACGAATAACCAAACATCGTCTCTCCTAGACGGATAACAAAACATCGTCTTTCCTAGACGGATAACCATCGTCTCTCATAGACGGATAACCAAACATCGTCTCTCCTAGACGGATAAGAAAACATCGTCTTTCCTAGACGGATAACAAAACATCGTCTCTCCTAGACGGATAACCATTCTGCCGTTCACACATCCTCGTGTAATGACACAATATCAAGTTCAGAGACACATTTTGAGTTTCATAACATAAACTGAACTAAAGTTTTATTCTTCTTCTTCTTTTTTTTTTTTTTTAACACAATTCAAAAATTTACTTAAATTTTAACAAAACAATTAATCAAATAACAAAGTATTTGCTTAACTTTCAAATGAACGTGCGCCAGAAAATGAATGTCCAATTTATAAAAAATACAAATAAAACAAAATAATAAATTTAATTCATCGTCTCACTTGGACGGGACACTCTCAGTCTCAATTATATTCTCTGATAAGCTCTGATTTTCATTATCAATATCCAATTCATCAGGAATTTGACCATCTGGAATTCTTCTAGTGTCTTCATGACAGTATTTGTAAAGCCGTTTATTTGTTAGCGATTTTAACATATATCTGTCCCCTTCCAGGATTTCAGTAACCAAAAATGGGCCCTTGAATTTCGGGTCTAATTTCATTTGGTGTCTCTCCTCGTTTCTTAGCAGAACATAGTCACCAACATCATGCCTTACAACCGTGGCCTTAATTTTGTCAAAGCGTTGTTTATAATACTCAGCCAAACTCTTCATCTTATCACTGGCACGAGTCCGAACACTGTTCAAATCAATCTCAATTTCTGTGTCCACTGGTGGAATTAACCCTATCGGTCGAGCCTCTTTTCCTATCAACATTTCCAACGGGCTCGCTTCAGTTGCACGATTAACTGTGCAATTTAATGCAAGCTGAACCTCGCCAAGTGCATCTTGCCAGGATCTTTGGCTCGACTCGACAGCAGTTAGCAAATTTTTGAGTGTACTCATAACACGCTCAACCAGACCGTTTGCACGACTTGCCCCAGTTGCGATTAGGTGAAGTTTTATATTTTGTGAGGAACAAAATTCAGAGAATCGAGAAGATACCTTTCCTTAAATCATAGGATTTAATTAAATCGTCTTGTTGCTCGTTAGAATTGAGATTGCGAAATATTTCTACAATCTCTGGATCTAATTTCTGCTCCGTAAGAAGCCACTCGCTTGAAATCTCAGCGTTCGTGGCACCACCGGTAGACAACGTGTTCTACTGTTTCTTTGAATCTTGCGATGTAAGATACCTTTCCTTAAATCATAGGATTTAATTAAATCGTCTTGTTGCTCGTTAGAATTGAGATTGCGAACTATTTCTACAATCTCTGGATCTAATTTCTGCTCCGTAAGAAGCCACTCGCTTGAAATCTCAGCTAAGTTTATTCGCTTCTCGGTGATTTTTTCTAACACAAGTTGTATCTTTGAAGGAACTAGATTCCTGGAAAAGAAGTCTGCATGAGCCATGTGTTTTCCCTCTCTATATTGGATATCAAAATCGAATGATTGCAGATAGGCCCACCAGCGTGTCCGTGAAGCCTTAAGCGAATTACAATCAGTATATACCACAAACTTTCGCCCAAGCAGATAATGACGAAAGTGTTTTACAGAAGCAACCACAGCCAATGTTTCCAACTCGTATGAGTGATATTTAGCCTCAGAGGGCGAAGTTACTTTGCTAAAATATTCCACCACATGAGGATTACCATTAATACGGTGTAGGAGTATTGCACCATATCCACATGAACTGGCGTCAGTGTGTAACTCAATGGGGTCTTGTGGGTCAAAAATTACCAAAACAAAACTCCATCTAGTAATCATTAACGTTATACGGGCCTGGCACCCTCTATGGGAAAATGGCCTCATTTAAGAAGGACTTAAATCGTTAATTTCTCATACTAGAATATTGATGCTCCATACACTGCATCTCACATTTGCCATAAAGACAAAGTGACTTAGTGCTGAACTATTTTCTTTTCGCTCGCCGCTACTAAGAAAATCCTTGTTAGTTTCTTCTCCTCCCCTAATTAAAATGCTTAAATTTAGGGGGTAGTCCCATATGAGTTGAGGTTGTATATACACATAAATATATTATTTAATATATTAAAAACCATTGTAAATTTTCCCTTTTAGTGAAGAATAATATTATAACATAATTATTTTTTCATTTCATATCATTAATAAGAGGCAATTCTAGATGAAAATTTTATATATTTTTTATGCTAGACATTCCTCAGTATCATTTGATTTGTAAAAGAAAATTATACATCTTCGTTTTTCTCATACATATGAGAGCCAGTGTGTTTCAATTACTATTAATATTATGAATATAAATAAATATATCCAATAGTATACCATATGCTTTAACATTTCGTAAAATACTAAAACAACTTATTTAGCATAGTCTTACAACCCTCAACCATATGTAGTCCAAGCAGCACTCTAAAATTAATTAAAGTACCACATAACAGCATGGACTGCGATATGCGTTCAAAATGTCGATGTTCATGTGTCCTGCAGTTCACACGATGACGCACAGTTTGCTGCGTTCTTCATCGACCCATGAGCCGAGTGATCCACCGCTTAGAGTGATTGTTTGTTTATTTCATTACGTCAATAATATTTTTATTGAAAGAAATTAAAAATACACCATTTTACTGGCATATATCAATAAATTGTTTGTTTATTTCATTACGTCAATAATATTTTTATTGAAAGAAATTAAAAATACACCATTTTACTGGCATATATCAATTCCTTCAATAAAATCAAACCCCAAACGAATGCTGCGAAATGTCTTAGTGTTAACATAATTGATTGAATACTGGACTTTAAAATAAAAAAAAAAACTTGACATTATTTTGTAAGCGATTAAAATTTACGTTAAACATTTTACAAGCGACATTTTGAGTCTTATAGCCGCCATTCTTTCTATAACAGCTATACAAGCTGCTCGAACCATAATACAGCCGCCATTTTCGTTCTTATAGCCGGCATCGTTTATATAACAGCTATACGAGCTGCTGGAACCGTTCTACTGCCGCCATTTTGAGTCTTATAGCCGCCATTCTTTCTATAACAGCTTTACAAGGTGCTGGAACCATTCTACAACCGCCATTTTGAGTCTTATAGCCTTTATCCTTTATATAACAGCCATTTTGAGTCTTATAGCCGGCATCGTTTATATAACAGCTATACAAGCTGCTGGAACCGTTCTTTTAGCCGCCATCTTTTATATAACAGCTGTAGAAGCTGCTGGAACCATTCTACAGCCGCCATTTTTAGTCTTATAGACTTTATCCTTTATATAACAGCTTGTGGAACCGTTCTGCTGCCGCCATTTTGAGTCTTATAGCCGCCATCCTTTATATAACAGCTATTGAAGCTGCTGGGACCATTTTACAGCCGCACTTTTGAGTGTTATAGCCGCCATCCTTTACATAACAGCAGGTACAACATTGTACATTTGAGATGTTACTTTAACCATTGTATGACCAAACCAATAATGGCCAATACAATACGCAACGCCTGTATATTATGGTACATATACACGCAGATAAATAAAGATATACAAAAATCAAATTTCAAACTCGGATCGGAATACATAATTTTTATTTATGGGTTGCCAAGCCATATAAAGAGCTGAATATCTTTCTACCGTCAACAATTGTTATATATTTTATACTCTTTTTCTTCTTCTTTATTTCAATAATTTGATTAAACATGCTTCTCATCTTCAATTTCATTTTCATTTCATATATCTTATATTAATTTGGTATTTATTTATTTTAATAACGGTTGGAAAATACAATAATGATCCTTCCGCAGGTTCACCTACGGAAACCTTGTTACGACTTTTACTTCCTCTAAATAATCAAGTTCGGTCAACTTTTGCGAAACAACCGTAACAAACAAGGCGTCACAGTGATCACGTCCGGAGACCTCACTAAATAATTCAATCGGTAGTAGCGACGGGCGGTGTGCACAAAGGGCAGGGGCGTAATCAATGCGAGTTAATGACTCACACTTACTAGTAATTCCAAGTTCATGTGAACAGTTTCAGTTCACAATCCCAAGCATGAAAGTGGTTCAGCGGTTTACCCGGACCTCTCGGTCTAGGAAATACACGTTGATACTTTCATTGTAGCGCGTGCAGCCCAGGACATCTAAGGGCATCACAGACCTGTTATTGCTCAATCTCATTATTGCTAGACGCAATTTGTCCATTTAAGAAGCTAGTGTCCTTATAATGGGACAAACCAACAGGTACGGCTCCACTTATATAAACACATTCAAACACAATAAACATTTTACTGCTACCATGAATGAAGGCAATATAAGCTTCAACACCATAATCCTGACGATATCTATTTAATATATTTGAGTCTCGTTCGTTTTCGGAATTAACCAGACAAATCACTCCACGAACTAAGAACGGCCATGCACCACCACCCATAGATTCGAGAAAGAGCTATCAATCTGTCTTACACACTTATGTTCGGACCTGGTAAGTTTTCCCGTGTTGAGTCAAATTAAGCCGCAGGCTCCACTCCTGGTGGTGCCCTTCCGTCAATTCCTTTAAGTTTCAGCTTTGCAACCATACTTCCCCCGGAGCCCAAAAGCTTTGGTTTCCCGGGAAGCGACTGAGAGAGCCATAAAATTAGCTACACCCAATTGCTAGCTGGCATCGTTTATGGTTAGAACTAGGGCGGTATCTGATCGCCTTCGAACCTCTAACTTTCGTTCTTGATTAATGAAAACATCTTTGGCAAATGCTTTCGCTTAAGTTAGTCTTACGACGGTCCAAGAATTTCACCTCTCGCGTCGTAATACTAATGCCCCCAAACTGCTTCTATTAATCATTACCTCTTGATCTGAAAACCAATGAAAGCAGAACAGAGGTCTTATTTCATTATCCCATGCACAGAATATTCAGGCATTTGAAGCCTGCTTTAAGCACTCTAATTTGTTCAAAGTAATTGTACCGGCCCACAAAAACACTCGATGAAGAGCACTAATGTAGGTTTTTAAATAGGAGGAACATATAAAAAAATACAAGTACTTAATTACATATAAGAACCCCACCGATAATACGCTTACATACATAAAGGTATAGTACTAACTACAAATGTATGTTGTACTACCCGTATGAAGCACAAGTTCAACTACGAACGTTTTAACCGCAACAACTTTAATATACGCTATTGGAGCTGGAATTACCGCGGCTGCTGGCACCAGACTTGCCCTCCAATTGGTCCTTGTTAAAGGATTTAAAGTGTACTCATTCCAATTACAGGGCCTCGGATATGAGTCCTGTATTGTTATTTTTCGTCACTACCTCCCCGAGCTGGGAGTGGGTAATTTACGCGCCTGCTGCCTTCCTTAGATGTGGTAGCCGTTTCTCAGGCTCCCTCTCCGGAATCGAACCCTGATTCCCCGTTACCCGTTGCAACCATGGTAGTCCTAGATACTACCATCAAAAGTTGATAGGGCAGACATTTGAAAGATCTGTCGTCGGTACAAGACCATACGATCTGCATGTTATCTAGAGTTCAACCAATATAACGATCAAATGATCGCTTGGTTTTAGTCTAATAAAAGCACACGTCCCAGAAGGTCCGTGTTTTAATTGCATGTATTAGCTCTAGAATTACCACAGTTATCCAAGTAACTGTTAACGATCTAAGGAACCATAACTGATATAATGAGCCTTTTGCGGTTTCACTTTTAATTCGTGTGTACTTAGACATGCATGGCTTAATCTTTGAGACAAGCATATAACTACTGGCAGGATCAACCAGAATAATGTTATTCTTTAATGTGTTATTAAAAACATAATTATATGATTATTAACAAAACACATCTATATATTTAAAGATACTTGACAACATGATATACTTTTGAAAAAAATAAATATATTGTTTTTGGTAAATTTTACGAATACGGCCATAATTTAATAGCGTTCATTTTCGTTTTTCATTAATTGAATATATATATTTAATAATTTTATTCAAAAATATCTTTATTTTTACACTTACAAAATATATAATCACATTTGTTTTAATTTTGTTTATTTCGAAAGAAAATAAACAT
The DNA here is from genome assembly GCA_018152135.1 of Drosophila paulistorum. Classification (NCBI taxonomy): domain Eukaryota; kingdom Metazoa; phylum Arthropoda; class Insecta; order Diptera; family Drosophilidae; genus Drosophila; species Drosophila paulistorum. Next base: position 2,514 of record JAECXG010000194.1, on the reverse strand, counting down.
TTGTATTTCGATATTAAATTTAAAATTTAATTTCAATTTGACATTTAAAGAGTGAAAATTATATATTAAGCAAAACCATCATTCACATTAAGTGTGATGAGTGTATTATAATTATATGAAATTAATTCATCAATAAAAAATTGATTTTAAAAAAGTTAAATTTTGCTCTATATACTTGACAAATTATTTAAGTTGCAAACAAAACAAGATTTATGATGCAATGCTTATTCAAAAATCCTTCTCATATAAAAAGCGAATAAATATTATGGACAATTAAACTATGAACTAATTTAATGCCCATAATTTTATTCCAATATTAACGATAAATCCAAATATAACCAGTAAGTAAACTTCAGCAGAGAGAACGCTCCTAAGATCGTTTCATCATACACCTTAGAATACCTTGGTTGGCTTTTTCATTATCTCTTTTACTTGACATATTAACGTTGAATTAGAGCAAACTTCAACATGACTGAACAACCACTGTCCATCATGAATAGGTTTTGTGCCACACTTTCTCAAAATCGCCCATTTATGTTTGAAGGTACCACTCAACAATAAATTTACATATGTATTTTTATAAATACCATAAGACTTCATTATAATATATAAATAAATAGACATTGCCGATTATAAATGCATAAGACATATGTATTAAAGACTTGTACTGATATAACATATGTCTGACCATGCTCGACATCACACCACCTAAGTAGGTTTTGTGCCACACTTTCTCAAAATCGCCCATTTATGTTTGAAGGTACCACTCAACAATAAATTTACATATGTATTTTTATAAATACCATAAGACTTCATTATAATATATAAATAAATAGACATTGCCGATTATAAATGCATAAGACATATGTATTAAAGACTTGTACTGATATAACATATGTCTGACCATGCTCGACATCACACCACCTAAGTAGGTTTTTGTGCCACACTTTCTCAAAATCGCCCATTTATGTTTGAAGGTACCACTCAACAATAAATTTACATATGTATTTTTATAAATACCATAAGACTTCATTATAATATATAAATAAATAGACATTGCCGATTATAAATGCATAAGACATATGTATTAAAGACTTGTACTGATATAACATATGTCTGACCATGCTCGACATCACACCACCTAAGTAGGTTTTGTGCCACACTTTCTCAAAATCGCCCATTTATGTTTGAAGGTACCACTCAACAATAAATTTATATATGTATTTTTATAAATACCATAAGACTTCATTATAATATATAAATAAATAGACATTGCCGATTATAAATGCATAAGACATATGTATTTAAGACTTGTACTGATATAACATATGTCTGACCATGCTCGACATCACACCACCTAAGTAGGTTTTGTGCCACACTTTCTCAAAATCGCCCATTTATGTTTGAAGGTACCACTCAACAATAAATTTACATATGTATTTTTATAAATACCATAAGACTTCATTATAATATATAAATAAATAGACATTGCCGATTATAAATGCATAAGACATATGTATTAAAGACTTGTACTGATATAACATATGTCTGACCATGCTCGACATCACACCACCTAAGTAGGTTTTGTGCCACACTTTCTCAAAATCGCCCATTTATGTTTGAAGGTACCACTCAACAATAAATTTACATATGTATTTTTATAAATACCATAAGACTTCATTATAATATATAAATAAATAGACATTGCCGATTATAAATGCATAAGACATATGTATTAAAGACTTGTACTGATATAACATATGTCTGACCATGCTCGACATCACACCACCTAAGTAGGTTTTGTGCCACACTTTCTCAAAATCGCCCATTTATGTTTGAAGGTACCACTCAACAATAAATTTACATATGTATTTTTATAAATACCATAAGACTTCATTATAATATATAAATAAATAGTTTCTTTTTTTATATATAAAATATTTTTTTTTTTTTATTTTTTTTTTTTATTAAATATTTTTTTTCTCTATTTTCTAACACCCCCCCTTAATTAGGTTTTTGCCCCACTTTCTCAAAATCGCCCATTTATGTTTGAAGGTACCACTCAACAATAAATTTACATATGTATTTTTATAAATACCATAAGACTTCATTATAATATATAAATAAATAGACATTGCCGATTATAAATGCATAAGACATATGTATTAAAGACTTGTACTGATATAACATATGTCTGACCATGCTCGACATCACACCACCTAAGTAGGTTTTGTGCCACACTTTCTCAAAATCGCCCATTTATGTTTGAAGGTACCACTCAACAATAAATTTATATATGTATTTTTATAAATACCATAAGACTTCATTATAATATATAAATAAATAGACATTGCCGATTATAAATGCATAAGACATATGTATTTAAGACTTGTACTGATATAACATATGTCTGACCATGCTCGACATCACACCACCTAAGTAGGTTTTGTGCCACACTTTCTCAAAATCGCCCATTTATGTTTGAAGGTACCACTCAACAATAAATTTACATAT